>JAHHUM010000006.1:235692-1498229 GCA_036173005.1 Crenichthys baileyi
GATGTTAGTCATTTTAAAGTAGCATTAGTAAAGCTGCCAGTGGCTGATTTACAGGCAGCTTTATGAAATGTATTCAGTCCTCCTGCAGAAACAACAGCAATATGAGTCTAATAGGAGCAGGACTGTGGTTCTATTAATGGCCCAAAACCAAGGAGGTGTCTGCGTTTCTATGGTGTCATAAGTAGTCTGTCACCTCATAGAAATACCATGTTAGTTTATTCTAATCTTGATTTGATATTTTTATAATCAGGTTGATTCTATGACTTCTAATCAATGTTTATATGAAGCATCTGTCTTTATGGTTTCTTTGGAGATTCAACTGATGGAAAATTTTGGTTTATTATAAAACTATTTATAAAACACATTAATGACTCGTACTTCTTATCTTCCACTTATCCGGGACCGGGGCGGGGGCAGCAGACTAAGCAAGGATCCTCTTTGCACTGGTCCCTCATGGTTTTCCCCCTGCAGGTGGTGGGCCCACTGGGGGATGGTCTCGTGACTCTAGTTCAGGCTTGTCCGGGGGGTCCCACTAGGAGTCCCTTAACAAAGTTAACAAAGTTGTATATGTAAGTGTACTTTAAGTATACTCATTTTAAACAAAACAAAAACTGAGTATAATTTCAGTCTACTTGTAGTGTACTTATAAATATACTTAAGTTTATGTTCCCTTTTACCTAGCCTTACTAAACGTCTATTAAAAAGTCTAAGTATATATACCTGATACTTATATTCAATTCAGTTTATTTATATAGCGCCAATTCACAACACATGTTGTCTCAAGGCACTTCACAAAAGTCAGGTACATGCATTACAATTAATCCAAATCATTGAACAGTGCAGTCAGATTCTGTTATTTATTCAAATTGGTAAAAAGTTTTTCTATCTAAGGAAACCCAGCAGATTGCATCTTTCAGTGACTTGCAGCATTCACTCCTCCCAGATGAGCATGTAGGGGACAGTGGACAGTCACTGGCGTTGACTTTGCAGCAATCCCTCATACTGAGCATGCATGTAGCGACAGGGAGAGGAAAAACTCCCTTTTAACAGGAAGAAAACCTCCAGCAGAACCAAAAAACCAGGCTCAGTGTGAGCGGCCATCTGCCACGCACCGACTGGGGGGTTTAGAGAGAACAGAGCAGAGACACAAGAAAACAAAAAAGCACTGATCCAGGAGTCCTTTCTATGGGAAGGAAAAGTTAAATGTTAATGGATGTAGCTCCTTTAGTCGTTTCACCTAGAAAAAGGAAAAAACAGATAAAACTCTGAGCCAGTTTTTAAGGTTAGAGTCTGAAAGAGAGCACATAGAGTTAGTTACAGTAAAAGCTCCGTCAGTAGCTATGTCTAGGAGAGAGAAAGGGTTAAAACACTGAAAGACAGGGCCAAGTGGATCATCGGTAGAGGGTGAGCACCCAAATTGTTGCCAGCAGAAAGCTGGGCGATGCCCCTCTCCAGACAGTTTTCACAGGGAGACACAGAGTCAGGCCAGGTGTAGCTTCTAGGGAAAAGAGAAGAGAGAGAAACAAAGTTAAAAGCTGAAATAACAGCAAATAATACAAATTGAAGAGTAGTGTGAGAAAGTAGCGAAAAAGGGAAAGTGGTCATTATGTCCTCCAGCAGCCTAAGCCTATAGCAGAAAAACTACAGAGATAGCTCAGGATAAAACCTAAGCCACTCTAAACTATAAGCTTTATCAAAAAGGGGAAAATTTTAAGCCTAGCCTTAAAAGTAGACAGGGTGTCTGCCTCACGGATTTAAAAACTGGGGAGCTCGTTCCACAGGAGAGGAGCCTGATAACTAAAAGGATCTGCCTCCCATTCTACTTCTAGAGACTTTAGGAACCACCAGTAAACCTGCAGTCTGAGAACGAAGTGCTCTGTTAGGAACATATGGAACAATCAGCTCTCTGATGTATGATGGAGCTAAATCATTAAGGGGTTTATATGTGAGGAGGAGAATTTTAAATTCTATTCTGGATTTAACAGGGAGCCAATGAAGGGGAAATAAAAGTAGGGGAAATATGATCTCTCTTTTTAATTTTCATCAGAACTCTTGCTGCACCCATTTTGAATCAGCTGAAGGCTTTTTAATGCATTTTTGTGGACATCCTGATAGTAAAGAATTTTACAATAGTCCAGCCTTAAAAGTAACAAATGCCTATGGACTAGTTTTTCAGCATCAATCCTGGACGGGGGATTTTTTCTAATTTTGGCAAGGGTTCCCGGGAAAAGTGAAAGAAGGAAATCCTATAAAACTTTTTAAATATGGGATTTTTAAAATGACATGTCCTGGTCAAAAATAACCCCAAAGGGTTTTTTTACTTTATTATCGGAGGGGTCAATTTAATGCCATCCAAGGTTAAGTGGTTTGGGACTAAGCAGTTTCTTTTTTAAAGACCCCGGTCCAAAAAGGGGAAAAACTTCTGTCTTGTCTGAATTTTTAGAAGCAAAAAAATTTAAAGTCATCCAAGTTTTTATGTCTTCAAGACATGCTTGTAGTCTATCTAATGGGTTGGGCCCCAATCAGGATTTTTTGGATAAGTAAAGCTGAGTATCATCAGTGTAACAGTGAAAATTTATCCTATGCTGCCTGATAATTTGACCTATTGGAAGCATATATATAGTAAAGGAGAATTGGCCCAAGTACAAAACCCTGGGGTACTCCACAATTTAACCCTGGATTTTAAAGATGTTTTATTTACATGAAAAAAAACTGGAATCTGTCAGAAAAATAAGATTAAAACCAACCTAGTGCTGTTCCCCTGATCCCTACATCCTTTTTCCCAGCCTTTCTAAGAGAATATTATGATCGACTGTATCAAAATGCAGCACTGAGATCTAACAAAACCAGTACAGACAAAAAGCCATTATCTGAGGCAATAAGAATATTTTAGTGACTTTCAGCAGAGCTGTTTCAGTGCTATGATGAGCTCTGAAACCTGACTAAAAACTCTTCAAACAGGGTCATTGCTTGTGAAAAATGCTCACACATTTGATTAGAAAACTATTTTCTCAAGAATTTTAGATAAGAACGGAAGTTGGGATATCGGTCTGTAATTTTAATTAATTTCATTCTCGATCAAGCGAAGGTTTCTTAAGCAAAGGTTTTGATAAAAACTGGTTTAATTAATAAAACTGGTTGCTCCTGCCTCGCTGCCAAAAGTGTTTTTAAATAAAAAACTGGTGCTGAAGTCCGTTACATCACTTAGGAGGAGGTTTTTGAAAAATTTATTTATTTCAGATATATTGGAGGGTTTATGAGCACGAATGAACTGTTTAAAGTCATTCCCCGAGACTCTCAGTTTTTTTAAAATACAGGCTTGGACTAGACCATTCTAAAAAACTTTTTTTTATTGTTTTTTTGCTTGCTAGTGAGGATTGAATAATTTTTCTGGCTGAAGAACCCCAAAAGGTTTTTTGAGCTTAATGTCACATCTGAAGGCTGGACCATCTCCCTCAGGATCCTCTGCTGGAAGATCAGAAATTATGGTTCCATCTATTCCAGGAAAGGGTCCAGGTTCTGAAGCAGGCAAAGCAGCCCAGACCATCACACTACCACCACCATGTTCAAACTGTTGGCATAATGTTCTTTTTCCCAAAAAATGACCCCCAAAAACCCTTTCCAAAAAAGGGTTTCACAGAAATTTTTTTTAAAAGTTCCCTTTGGGGACCATAAAGATGTTTTTTAGTAGATGTTAGATGGGGCCTTTGTGTTCTCTTGGGAGCAGAAGTGGTTTTGGCCTTTTAGAACTCTCATTTTTTCCTTCCTCTACATAACATGGATAACTTTGTAGTGGTAAAATCCAATAAAATCGACATAAAACACAATGGAAGGTCTGTGGGTTCTAATGGGAAAACATAGATGAGTGCCTCACCTTGGGGACATTTTCCTCCTGCATTAGGCCAAACTAATGACTGATGTCGTTTAATATGGACACTTCCAAATAAACTAGGATCAAATTTTTGGGACAAATTAATCCAATACTAAATGTCTACAAGGAGGTTTGGGGTTATACCAAAGGTCAAAAAAAAAAGAGTTCATGGGGTCCCCCAAAAGGGGAATCAACACCGTAATTAATAGACACAAGATGAAGGGAATTCTTTTTTTTATTATTAGTTTTAAAACCCTCTTATCCACAACTGCCTGACTCTAACTGAGAAGATAAGATGCTTAATTTTCTGTGATCTTCAGAAAAATTAAACGTAATCCTCTTTATAGAAAAACTTTCCCCCTCCTGGCTAATCCTGCTTTCCTCTGTATGGAAGTCCAGTTGGTATTTTAGGGGTTTTTTTCTTTGCTTTTTAGTGTTCTTTCCCCTCTGGGTTGGTAACCGGAAATTTTGTGTGTCAGAATCCCAGCTGACCCAAGTAAAAATTAAGTTCAAAGCAATCACACTGTTCAGTCCACATGATGCCACTTGGCCCCCAGAAAACGTGTTTTTTGGGGGTTTTTAGTTTTTTTCGTCTGCCAGCAGAGGGCACTATGGGCTGTTTTTACTCCGGACAATGCACAGAGAAGGAGAGGCGTACATCTGTAGACTGGAAATGGGAAATTTGAAAGTGTAGGCGTTCCGTACACAGAAACATTGATTGATTCATTCAGTTGGTCTTTTTTCTTCTGGGTGTTTTCTGTTTTCCATCTTTTTCTTTACTTTGGTCAGTTACAGGCAGCACAAAAACAATGAATGAATAATGCATTCTTCAGTCATGAAGTCATGAAGATTAAAATGGAGTCAGTCTGTATTATGTACGTGTGTAAATATATGCAAGAAGGAAACTTTTCAGATAAGTCAATAAGCAAAAGACACGCCTAATTTGGTGACACCTTCCCTTGTTGCAGATGTGCCTACTTGCATAGAAGACGGCCGGGTCATTGTTGGGTCAGGAAATGATTGAGGTGGTGTCTGGTCCTGATGTTCAAATTCCAAAACATGGAAAGAAAATTTTAATCAGAACCTATGATGTCATTGTGCTGTGAGGAGAAAAATGACACAACATTAATTAAAGATAAAATGTACCAAACTAGCTCTAACAGTTATTTAAAACAGGGAAAAGAGCTGCAAATATAACCAGTTAATTAAAACAATGAGTTTGAAAGATTGAATATTAAAAATATAAAAACGAAGATCAGAGGAAAGTTTTTAATTCGGAGAAATCCCAGTTCTTGTTAGCATAACAATTATTCATTAAATACTGAGTCATTGCTGTACGTCTCCTGTGATACATAAACTCAACCAGCAGAGGGCAGCAGAGTTCAATTTGACAGGCAGCAAACTCAATGAGTCTCATTGGGAAGAGATTAGATGAGTCTAGTCAGACATCAGCAACATGAAGGTGCTTCTTTGCTCTGCTAGGTTTGACCTCCAGGATGGATGTAGAGAAATGTGGGATATGAAGACTGATAGGACTGATGCTTTCCATGGAGCCACCTTGGGACACAGTGGGAGAGGTTAGAAGGTTAAAGATCCTGATTGAAACTAACATCCATCCAACCATACATTTTCTGTCCCGCTTGTCCCTGCAGGGTCATGGTGTCTATCTCCAGCAGTCATCGGCGAGAGGCCAACGCTGTTTTAGCACTTTCAGGCTAAGATTGTAAAGAAGAAATTGTTCATAATGTTTTGCCTGGTGAAATAAGGGTTTAATAATAAAGAGGCCAACCATGCACACACTCATACCTAAGGAGAACTTAGAGACACCAGTGGACCTAACTGGTCATGTTCTTGGACTGTGGGAGGAGGCCCCATGTGAACAGGGACAACATGCAAACCACCAGGGTCTGAACCGGGAACCACCTGCTTCAAGCCAACAGTGGTAACCACAGCTGCTAAGCTGGGTCGGGCCGGATTAGAATTTGGATGGGAGACCACCTCTGAAGATCAGGAGCTGAAACTAACTTGAGATGGAAAATCTTGATTTGTAAATGGAGGTCCAGATGCCACCCATGTGGGCGTAGAGACGCCCCAGTGACCTGATGCTGGGACCAGTCAGTATGTGAGGAGAAATGAACATGCTGCACCCCTGCAACACCCAGGTTCTGAAGATGATCTCCTTCATGTTGGACTGTGGTACAAAAACTAGCAGGCCACGTGGACAGACATTTTGGGGCTGGTGCTCCAAGGACAAATAAAGGGCCCCATCCCCCAGATCTATTCCTAAAATAAAATAAAAAAACACAGGAGGAAATATATTTATGTTTTTGTAGCTTCTCTTTTCTTGGCTTTAAGCTGCAACTTTGAAAATGAAATAAATGAATGTTTCTGACTTACTGGATCTCCATAGAGCTGAGAACGCCGTTTTATATTAATGACCTGTTTTCTGACAGAGGGGAAACATTACAGTAATAATAAACCATTATTAATATTATATACCTCATTTAGCTCAACCTGAGACCTATTTCTGGTTTTTCAATCAAAAACCTACTTTGGTTAATTAATGTTAACATTGGGCCTATTATTAAGCTAATAGAAACAACCAGACAGCTAAATAACATTTTCCTATTTATTATTTTTTGGATGCTTCCCTATATCATAGAGCATTACAATTAGCTTTCTTTAAAAAATAAGTTTATAAAATGTTTGTGGTCATGTTTTTTTCTGTACTTTGGGCTTTAACATCAAAATAATTACGTTTTTTAAAACAAAAACTAGTGAACTGGTTCTAATTTGTCAAACAGTAAAACTGTCCTCTCCTGCCTCTCCTTCCATCAAACCTGACAAATCAAGCAGACAAAACACTGACATCACCTTTGTCTGATGCTACGGATCAGAGGAAAAAATGTGGCGGCTGCAGCACAGTTCAACCTGGAGCTCAGCTCTGCAGTGGAGGAGAAGGAGGAAGAGGATGGAGGCGCAAGGATCAGGCTGATGCAGAATTCTCACAAGAACTCAAATAAATCCCCATCTAATATCTAATATCTATAATCAGACTTTTGGGGGGAATCTCAGAGAGGGCAATTTTTTATTTTAAATATTAATGAATAATCAAATAAAATGACTCCAGCAGAAAGGACATTTTTTCTCACCAGGGGGGAACAGAGAAGGTGCTTGAGCTCCAGTAGGGGTCAATCTGGGCACCTGACTGCCACCTGGCATCATGCAAAAACCCCACACATGCCCCAAAAACTAAAGGGTTCGGAAAAATTATGAGTTTAAAATTTTTGGTTTTTATTTGGGGGGAAAAAATTTTAAAAAATTTTTTCCCCTCGGAATTGGGGTTTTTATGAAAAATTTCAGATTTGTGCAATGAAGCTTAAATTGGGCAGGAAAAGGCTTTATAAAATTGGTTTTCCCCCCCCCCCCCGGGGGGTTTTTCTAAAATTTAGGAATTTTTTAAAATAGGGGGTATTTTTTGTTCGGGGTTTCAGACAAGGGGGGGCTAAAGTTAGAAGGGGGAAAATATTTTACACCCCAAAACCAAAAAAAGGGGGCAAAAAGTTTTTGGGAATCCGGGGCCCAAAAAACTTTTTTGGAATTTCCTGAAGTTTTTATTGGGGGTTTGGGATTTTTTTTTTTTGCTTTTTAAGAGGGGGACGGTGGTAGAAAAACCCAAAAAAAGTTTTTAGGGGCCCTTAAAAGCCAAAGGGAAACCCAGGGGGGGGCCAATTCTAGGCTGGAAAAAAGTCCGGGAAAAAACTTTAGAAATAACCTGGGTTAAAATTTTGGGGGAACCTTTTTTTTTAATAAAAGAAATTTTAAGGGGAGGGGGGTTTTTTTTTTGGGGTTTTTTTTTTTTTTTTTTTTTTTTTTTTTTTTTTTTTTTTTTTTTTTTTTTTTTTTTTTGGGGGGGGGGGGGGGTTTTTTTTTTTTTTTTTTTTTTTTTTTTTTTTTTTTGTTTTTTTTTTTTTTTTTTTTTTGGGGGGGGGGGTTTTTGGGTTTTTTTTTTTTTAAAAAATTTTTTTTATTGGTCTGGTTAAAAAAAAAATTTTGGGTTTTTTTAAAATATCTTTTTAAAAACATTTCTAAGCTATTGAATTTTTGGGGCCTTAAAATGGTTGTTCGGGAAAACCTCAACGTTTTTAAAAAAAAACTTTTCTACTGAGAAGAGGGGTTCAACATTCCTCCACACTGATGTTACCATTTTATCACAAAGAGGATTAGGTTGCTGCCAAGAGAAGAACCACCAGCTCTTAGCTTATATATAAGCTATGTATTAACTCCGGTTATTTTTTTTTCTGATATTAAATGATTTTTGATTCATCTGAAACATTAAAAAAAAGGGAAAAAAAAAAAACTAAAAAGGACAAGTATTTTTTTACATTACTGATTTTAATGAATATGGGGTTTATAAACAATACCTGATCTAAAATATACAAAAAGCAAAAACAAACGGCCATAGGTGAGGGTAGGAAACGTAGACCCACCAGTAAATCGAGAGCTTCGCTTTTTTTCGGCTCAGCTCTCTCTTTCACCCAACGGGACCGGCACAGCGCCCCCCCTTAACTGCCGGGCCCCCCCCCACTGATCCGTCGTCGATCAAAACGCTCCATTCTTCCCTCACTTGTAACAAGGACCCCGAGATACTTGAACTCCTCCATTTGAGGCAGGAACTCCCCTCCAACCTGTAGAGGACAAGCCACCCTTTTTTCCGGTCGGAAAAACCATGGCCTCTGACTTGGAGGAGCTGATCTTCCCCCCACCGCTTCACACTCGGCTGGGGAACCGCCCCAGCGCATGCCTGTAGGTCTTGGCTACGGGGGGCCAGCAGGACCACGTCATCTGCAAAAAGAAGAGACGAAATCCACTGGTCCCCAAACCAACCCCCTCCGGCCCTGGGGCTGCGCCTAGAAATCCAGTCCATAAAAGTTATGAACAGGACCCGGTGACAAAGGGCAGCCCTGCCGGAGCCCAAACATGCACCAGGAACAGGTCCGACTTAGTGCCGGCCATGTGGACCAAACTCCTGCTCCGCTTGTCCCAGAGCCCGGATGGCCCCAAAATAAAGGGCCTACAATTCCATACTCCTGGAGCACAACACCCCACAGGGCACCACGAGGGGACACAGTCGAATGCTTTCCTCCAGGTCCACAAAACACATGTGGACCGTTGGGCAAACTCCCATGAACCCTCGAGTACCCTGTAGAGGGTATAGAGCTGGTCCAGTGTTCTATGGCAGGGACAAAAACCCCCACTGCTCCTCCTGAAGCCGAGGTTCGACTATTGGCCGGACTCTCCTCTCAAATACCCTGGCGTAGGCCTTACCAGGGAGGCTAAGGAGTGTGATCCCCCTGTACTTGGAACACACCCTCCGGTCACCTTCTTATGAAGGGGGACCACACCCCCAGTCTGTCAGTCCAGGGGCACTGTCCTCGACCGCCATGCATGTGAAGAGGCATGTCATCCTTTGACAGCCCCACAACATCCAGAGATTTGAGGTACTCAGGGCGGATCTCATCCACCCCCGAAGCCCTGTCACTGCGGAGCTTTTTAACCACCTCGGTGACTTCAGCCTGGGTGATGAAAGAGTCCAACCCCGAGTCCCCGGCCTCTGTTTCCACCAGGGAATGCATATGGCAGGATTGAGGAGATCCTCGAAGTACTCCTTATTCGAGGTCAGCAGCCTCCCACCCCCCTATAGATGGTGTTTTGGCGAAGCACTGCTTCCCCCTCCTGAGGCGCCGAAGGGTTTTGCCAGACTCGCTTCGAGGCCAACCGGTAGTCCTTCTCCATGGCCTCACCGAACTCCTCCCAAGCCCGAGTTTTTCCTCTACCAACAGCCCGGGCCGGGCACGCTTGGCCCACGGTACCTGTCAGCTGCCTCAGGAGTCCCACAAGCCAACCCACAGCGGATAAGACCCCCTTTTTTCAGCTTGACAGCATCCCTTACTGCCAGTGTCCACCACAGGTTTCTGGATTGCCGCCGTGGACAGGCACCGTAGACCTTACAACCGCAGCTACGGGCAGCAGCATTGACAATAGATGCGGAGAAACATGATCCACTCGGACTCTTTGTCTACAACATCCCCTGGAATCTGGTCAACGCTCTCCCGGAGGTGGGAGTTGAATACATCTCTGGCCGAGGGCTCCGCCAGGCCCTTCCCAGCAGACCCTCACTATGCGCTTGGGACTCCCAAATCTGTCCGGCTTTCTCCTCCTCCAGCAGATCCAACTCACCACCAGATGGTGGTCAGTGGACAGCTCAGCCCTCTCTTCACCCGAGTGTCCAAAACATGCGGCGGAAGGTCTGATTATACGACAACAAAGTCGATCATTGACCTCCTGCCTAGGTGTCCTGGTGCCAAGTGCACTGATGGACATTCTTATGCTTGAACATGGTGTTCATTATGGATAATCCATGACTAGCACAGAAGTCCAATGACGAAACACCACTCTGGTTCAGATCGGGGAGGCCATTCCTCCCGATCACGCCTCTCCAGGTGTCACTGGTCGTTCCCACGTGGGCCTTGAAGTCCCCCAGCAAAGTAATAGAGTCCCGGGGAGGGGCACTATCCAGCACCCCAGACAGGGAAGCCAAAGGGAGGCCGGATACTACGCACTACCGGGCCGCCCCCGTAGGATGTTTTCCAGATGTTGGGCTGAGTTTTGGATTCCCAGAACTCCAGCTAGGAGGCAATGTTGTAAGTGCCAGGATGTATTACGTTAATGAATTTATTTCAATTGGTCAAGAGGACCCAATACACACCAATGTTGAGTATCTGTATAAAAACCGCCTTGTAGGAACTGAGGGCTGGGATTCTTTTGGATTTTTGAATGAAGATGTATTCAGAGATGTTTTTTTCTGAATAAAAGGTCCCCTGCATCGCTCTTGAGAGGAACCAGTTTCTTCATCATTTTTAAATTAGTAAACTTCTCCCAATTTTGAACATGGTTTTTCATTATGGACAAACATAAAATTAACATGATGTCCTTAATGTCTTGTATACATGTTCTACTCATCTGTGTTCTTTGGGGTTTTAAATTTATTTTGAACATATTTATAAATTCACACAATCTATGGGGGGCAAAAAATATATGGCTTGAACAGCAACTTGTCCACATCTGCTCTCTCCTCCACTGAAAATGAATCAAAGAAAAGCTTTTCTGTAAACGAGGGTGTTTTTGGTTAGGGTTATAACATCAGGAGTACCTAATAAAGAGGCATCCTCCTCTGATGAGAAAATTATCGTGGTCCGTCTCCTCACAACAGGGTAGACTTAGTGCTGCTAACATTAACTTAACATAACATTAACATAAAATTAACATAATATTAACTTTGTGCTGCTAACATGGAACAGATTCTTTAAAGGTTGTTACCAAGCATCGTCTGATAATGATCTACTATATTGAAATTTTCTTTCAGGTGTGGCGTACTCAGTTAAATTAAACTCAAGGTAATTAAAAAATGGTCAGACAGCACAGGGTTTTTGAGAAATATTGTTATGTCTTTACACTCAATGCCATTATGTCAGCACAAGGTCCAGAGAATGAAGACAAAGGTGGGTAGGTTTGTTAATGTTTTGAGCAAAGCCAAATGAGTCTAAGATAGCATTAAAGGCTATATTTAAAGCTATCATTTTTCAGCGTCAACATGAATGTTAAAATCCCCCACTATAATAACTTTATCTGTATTTAACACTAAAATCAGATAAAAGGTCTGAAAAAAAGATCTAAAAATTGAGAGTAAGGGGCCTGGTAACGGTACAAAAAAAAACAAAAAGAAGTGGTTTTAGTGCTTTACAAAATTTGATGAGGAAAAAATAAGGATTAAATATTCAAAAGAGTTGTAGCTATTGATTGTCTGGACTAATCAATAAATCGGGCTGAAAGATGGCTGCTACTCTCCTCCTCGCCCAAGTATTTCGGGGAATGTGAAAATTTAATAAATTGTAGGAGTTGACTCATTTTTTAGTAACATAATCCTCTTGCTGCAGCCAGGTTTCTGTCACTAACTAGCAAAGTCTTTGAAAAGGAGAGATCTTTTGTTCAGTAGGCCACATTTTTGTTTTTTTTTTTATTTTTAGTCTGATTTTTTTATTTTTTTTAAAATTTTTCTGATTTTCCCCCTTTTCGATATTTTTTTATCTATTCAATTTTGGGGCCCTGGGGCCAAAACTGTCTTAATAGGGTAAAGGGGGGTAGCAGTACAGAAGCTGCAAGGGGGAGGTGTTAAACTACGACCCTGTTCCTGGTCTGAAGCCTGGTTTTTCAGGAACCATCATCCAAATGGTTTCCAGACCCGACCAGATGTGCTGTCCCCGCCATGCCCAAGACATAAAAAAATCCGTATTTGAGCTACTCAACCCCCCCCTTTAAAAAAGGATAGCTTTTGCGATTTCCATATTTGGGTTCGGGAAATAAGAACTCACAAGCCTACACTGGATTACCATTTTTTTAGCAGGAGAGTCAAAAAGGCAAGCAATTCAAGCCTGGGTCGGATCACACAGGAAACCAAAGTGCTAAGAGGCACCTTAACAGTCCAGCAGGGCCCGCAAATTACCTGCAATGAAACTGTATCTATCGGGATAAAATACATGTCATTGAATACTTTACACACATATATCTTACAAAAAAAACTTTGTGATTCTGATTATGAATATATTATTAATATTAATATGATGTCGATATTTTAATAAATAATTATAGGGTCTTTGAAGTGTTGTCCAGTGAATACTAGCCCAATAAGGAGGTGGTATTAGGACAATAATGAAAAGGGTGAAATGAGCCCTGACATTACTGAACAGCAAAACTGCACACACATGGAATAAATTCACACAATTTCTTAAAATACCATAATTTATTAACAAAAATAAGTCCACTCACAGCCAAACAACTTTCTATCAACAAACTCTTTACTATAATAGAACAATCCAACTAAAACTACCAAACAATTGAAAGGATATTAAAGACCAACTATATACTATATGAACAAGTGAATCAAAGATGGTTCATAAACATAAATAACATTGAATGGTAATGTTGCATCACGTTATTGGTCATGGGTTTTTAACAAGGATTATCTTGAAGAATCTGAAAATGAAGTTAAGTTAGTTAGTCTTGGAACTAACTTCGACAATTATTGATATACCTTCAAACCACTATTCACAATGCAAGATCAGATAAAACTATTATTTTACTAAAATAATAATATTTATTTCAAAGAATGATATGCTGAATGAATAAAACCAACCTTCTGGATGACTAAATATCTCAATGGTGTTTAAATTGACTGCCTTTATTTAGAAAAATATATTTATGGAAATATTAAGGAAAAATATTTAATATTTAAAAATATTATTTTTTTGAATAAGAACCAAAAACTTTTCTGAGAAATGGGGAAATGATTCTTAACTGGCGTTTAATTAGCATCACATTTTAGTAAAATGATATTTAGGGAAATATTAAATTTTTCTAGATTGAAACCAACAACCTTTCTGGATAAAGGATTCTTAATAGACTGATAAGATGGCGGCTAGTCACGTGTTACCTTAGCCGTTAGGGTTAGTGACAAAGTTCAAGCTGAGAAGCTTAACAGATTTCTTGCATCATTCAACCCTTTTAAAATTTTAAATGACTATTTTCAATTTCAACGATTTTCATGAAAAAAATCCCTCCTACATAAAGTACTACATAGATTGTAAAGTATAAAAAAAAATTAGAAGCAGAAAAAGATGACCACAAACATGCAATTTACCTTTTTCAATTTATATCCAAAAACTGTTACTACATATTCATAACTGTTTTGTTGCTGATGATGGAAAGCTATTCTAATGCATTATATATATATATAATAATACTAATTTGATATGAGAAGTAACAAATTAATGTCCCAGTTACTTCATGACTTGCATTAATGTGTTGGTGCAGCAAGTTTTAAAAACGTAACACTGATAAAAGGCTAGAGTGAAAAAAACATGCCACACTATGTTTACCTATGTTGGCTTTAAAATTGCAGCTCCTCTTGAGTGACTTAAGTTATCTTAAAAACCTTACTGCAGATGGCCACTGGAAAAAAGTGATTATCTCCCTGCTTTGATTCATGATGATTACTTTAATCTTTGAAAACCAGAAAGAAACTTTACAAGAAAAGTACATTTCAGCTGGTTATGGCTGTAAAAAAGGATACCCTAGGAGATACTGTATGTCTGCTATTGTACTGGTTAATGGTATTTGCTGGTTACCAAGTCTAGAAGCTCCATCGCAAATTTGAACATTACATTCAGTTTCTTCTTTATGTCTACACACATTTGAAGAAAAAACAAAGGAAAAATCTGAAAGTTGCATAAGCTTTCATGTTCCTTGAACAATTGCACTCTTCATATTTGTTCATATCAGGAGTTGCACATTTGCATTGTCATTTTTTTGTGCAGATTTTTTATGTAAAAGTCTATGCTGACACAAGTAAGTGCGTTATTGGGAAGTAGAAGGAAAGTGATACTTCGTGTGGTATTTGTAATCTTCCTCTACCAAACTCAGTTCTTTGTTAAGCCACATTTGCCTTTTGTTGTATGTCCCAGAGTTATGAATCTCTTTGAGCTCTTCCACAGTCGTAAACCTCTTGGCTGCTTTTTGGTTAATGCCAATATCAGCTCTGCCTTGCCTGTCAATTTAGGCACTGAGGTAGTACAACAGTACTGTCATTCTTGGTAGGTTTGCAAAGTCATGCATGCCATACTCTGGGTTATTTATACATTTTGAATTTTTCTGATGATTGATTATTAAACTGCCTATGAGATTTTGAAAAAGCTTGAAATATTGTGTTATAACTTTTTCCAAGCAGTATTTTTTTCTGACCTTTTCTGCTGAGTTCCTTGAAATTTACAGATGCTGTTTTAAATTTGTTTGTTTATTAATTGCTAACCAAACAAGTGAGGGCTTCACAGACTTCACAAACAACTGCATTTATACTGAGATTAATTTACAAAACAGGTGTACATTATTTATTAATTCTGTGGCTCTTATAGAAATTGGCTGGCTGTGCTGGCTTTCATTTAAGGGTCCCAGAGTAAAGGGCACTAAAGATAAATGTAATGCCTTAAATGCACTTTTATTTTTTTTTTTTTTTAAATCTTTTTTACTGGGATTTGTTCATTTGCAAGGCAAAACTTTTGTAATGCCATTGCCTTAGATCTTTGTGGTATTGCCTGCCAGAAAAAACTTTCACTGTATCTGTTATTTTCAGCGTATTGTAGTTATAATATTTACTATTATATATATATATAATATAAATAATACTGTCTATAAAAATATAAATTAAATATTAATATAATATATAATTAACTATGGCTTCCATAATTAGTGTTGCATTCAACCAGGTCAAAATTCATATATGACAAAATAATACTTGTCTAAAATGTAACTAACCTTAGTATTATGACACTGTTCTTTAATGCTTTACAATACTGGAAATTTTCAGAAAAAATAGCTATACTTGTGCTGCTAAACTAATTAGGCAACTTGTGAAGGTAATTTTTGCACTAGGTTTTTAGTGCAACAAAAAAAAAGGGGAATTTTCAGGCAAGTGCAAGTTTATTTATAGCCTGCTTAAAAAAAAGTATGCATAAAATCAGCAACAGTGTATAATAAAGCATCACAGCATTTGAATAATATACAGTCTCAATCACTCTAAAGTAGTAGCTCTTCCCGGTTAAAGTCCTGAGAAACCCTGGAGACCTATGCTGCATGTCTCTCCCCTTTCTCTCCATCCACTTGCTGTTGCAAACTTGAAGTTAAAATTTAAAAAAAAAAAAAAAAATTAGGAATGCTACGGTGGCACAAGGGTAAAGTTGCGACCTATGTGACAGGAAAAAATTTCTGTTTGCAGCATGTTGTTTTGAGTCCCAGCCCTTCTTTTGCAGCATTGGATGTCATCATCTCTCATTTCACCATAGGAACTGAACAAGTGTTTTAAAGTCAGTTTTTGACAATTTATGAAGGTCATTTCTATACAGTTTTTCCTATTATTTTTTTGTTATTTTTTTTCACTGAATGTAGTGTTTAATTTATTAAAACAAACAGGAAATTCATCAAAAAGTCAGTTAAAGGAAAAGAATAGCAAAAGTCATCATCAATATGAGGTTTTTGAAGTGGAAAGTAACAAATTAAAGAATTGATCTAGTTTAAAAAATGGTTTCAAACCATTTGGTTTAATTGGGTAAAATAAGTAAGTAAAATTAAAAATGCCTTACATTTACTGTATATGCTACCAGCTGGGTTTTAACTACTATAGCAAAACATGGATGAAAACAGCCACAGAGATGCAAAAGATGGTTGTTATGTAATGTGTTATTTTGTATGTTGGGGTTCAGATGAGGATACTCAGGAGCTTAAAATAAACCAAAAAATCTGCACACATTGTAAAAACTAAATAACATTCAATGTAAAATTGTATTTATATTTATATATATATATATATATATATATATAATATATATATATATATATATTATATATATATATATATAAATATATATTGAAAAATATACATTTTTTAAAAACTATTAGTTTCAAAAAATGCAATTTAGCTTTAAATGTGAAACAATGTTTGAAATAAAAATTATTATGATGAAAATTCAGAAAATTGTTTCATTTTTCTATTAATATTCAAGGATGGATCTCAATTTGATTAAACTATTGCTGAAAAGACAGTGCAAGCTGCAAAATTTTGCAAGTCTAAAAAAATGGTCCAACTTTTTACTAAATGAAGCCAGAGGTGGTTCACTACATCCATCATCCAAAAAATAATGTCAAAAGTTAAAAAAACTGAAAAACAAAAAATTTTTTTTCATTTTTTTGAAATTTTTTAAAAAGAAATTTTTTTTTTTTTAAACTACTTAAATGATCAATTACAGTATATTGCACCGTGAAAAAATCTCTGCTGAATGAAAAAAGGCAAAAATCTTCAATTTAGTAAATGCATATTAAACACACTCTGAATGGCACAGAAGAGCTTGATGGGTCTGTACATTGTATAACAATTTTGCTCTTTTCTTGATGCTTGTAGCAGGCAGGGCAATTTGGTTAACTTTTTAATTAAGTTGTCCTTTTTCCATTTAACCATTGTTTCATGTCAAAGCTTTGTGCAGCTCAGAGATGATCTTTGAAATTTTCAGCTTCACATTTTTGATTTTAGAGTTAAAAAGCTGATAAACACAACAGTGTAAAAGAAGACAAAACAGGAACAATCAAGTAAGGTTTGAATTGGTTTGACAGGTGAACAGTTGCAATTGCTTGCATTTAATAATGACCTCCTTTCCAGCTAATTTTGAATCAATATTCATTGCCTAAAACCAGCAGTTTTTTGACGACTCGCATTCTTACTTAAGCAGAAAGCGGAATTGGTTGCAATTTTTTTGTTAAAAGAGATCACATTAAATGTAAAAAAAGTAGTGACAATCATTCATTAACCAATCATATGGTATAAGCTTGTATGTCCTCAGTCTGCACTAAGTAAAGTGAAGTCAGAATTGCAGGACCTGATTTTTGTTAACCATCCACAAACACTTCTTCACACTATGATCAAGCAAAATAGGAAATAAGAAAATCTTAACTAAAGCTTAAGAACTTCAGAATAAAAAGCATGATTGATTAAAGTTGGTTTATGAGAAATTAAAAAAAAAAAATGAAAAATTATATACATTTCAAATTTGTTTTCCTAAAAAACAAGTGTATCGAGTGAAAACTCTTATGCTCGCTGTTGTGCTGTAAGAGACTGAAATGTTATCAGCTGATTTGTCACTCGAAAATGCTGTCCCTTTAGTTCATTTTCTCCTTGTCCTATACAGTCAATACTTTAGACTCAAGCTTAAGTTGAAAAGTTGAAGTTCTTATGTTGGTTTCAAACCTAATGTCTCTGAGATTTCTAATCTTTTGTAAGTCCAACTGATTCTGAACATATGAGGCAGAATGGCCTTACACCCAATGGAAATTTAAAATGAAGCCTAAAATGTCTTATTTATTTCAGTAAATGTGATTTGAGATAAAGTAGTTTTTTTTTACGTATTTTTGACAATTTTACTCACTGGCATCTGTGAACCAAAAAGCAAGTCAATTGTACTGTCAGTATTGCATGAGCTCCCAAGCTAGTCCCTCAACAGCAGTTATGTTGTCACTGATCCACATAGCTGCCCGTTTCAGTTGCTGATGTGTCAATGCAGCAGGAATAAAATGATGCAATGTTTTCTTTAGTAAATGAGAAAATGCTTTACAGTGTCAGAAAAAATGCTCTCTCTGGGTTTAGCTTAGACTGAATCTGGGGTTTTGGAGAACTGTTCCTGTTCTAGAGGGTAAAACCCCCAGAATGGAGCCAGGCTTCTTTAATAGCTTGTTGAGCTTTTTTCAAGTCACTGAAACTTTGATTTTAAATGCTGTTTTGCACAACGAATGATGGCAGAAGAGATCAAGTGAAAAATTTGGCATAAAAAAAATACTGCAAAGCATCCTCAAAAGTGCAGTCAAGCTTGAAACTCTGTCCTTTCCTTTAGACAGCTTCAGCAGTTGCATCCCCATGTTTGTCAGTAAAACCATTCAGGTGCTTGACTGGAATTTATAAAGTTTGCCATTTCTAATGCTTACTTTTTCCACTGTTTGACTTTTTGATGGAAAAGTTTTTGACCTATTTTTTCTCTGTTTAAAAATTTTATAAATTTCTTTTTGTCACTTCAAGATTGAGCAAAAGGCTAAAGAGAAAGAAATAATCAGAAAAAACCCCCAAGGTCCATGGGGGAAATTTGTTTTGGGTAAACCTGTTGCAGAACAAGTCTTCTCTTAAGAGGTTGATCTTTTTTGCTTACTTAAAATTGCTGGAATATATTTATTTTTTTCTTCTAATTAGGTGAGGAGTTTGAAATGATGATGGAGGAGAAAACAAACACTTCCTACTTGACAATATTAGGTGGTAAGGGTCACCAATTTCTACTAAATAATCTTTTTTTAAACTCCATTTATTCTTTATTTTGTCATATCATAAATCTTGTTGACAAAAACAACCCTTTTTTTTAGTTTTTATGTTCAGTTCAATAATCTCCAGAAAAATGCATTCATTAAAGTTAATTCAAGTTTTAGTCAATTGTTAGTTCTAAATTTCTTTTAACAGTTTTTAATAATGACATTTTAAGTGGCCCCATATTCTAGGAGTCCAAATAAATAAGATTCAGTAGGCCTCAAAATAGCTGCATACCTCAGCCTCACAAACAACAATGGTAAAAAAGAAATAAAAAAAAAACTAGTAATTCAGAAGAACAGGGAGTCTCTTCTAAATTTCCCAGTTTCTTGGTAGAAACTAATATTTTTAGAGAAGCGAGAATGCTATGAATAAGAAGGAGAAGCTTTGAATCGAATTTGAGCCATATTCACAGGATTATGCGAAAAGATAGAGCAGTTGATGCTCCACAAATGTTGCTGACTAGAAGGTCTTGAGACTTTTTATTCTCCAGTTACTGGTTTGCAGGTGCTGCACCAAAAAGTGGCACAAGTTAAAATTAGGTTCACAGCATTCTGTTTTTATTATCAGTGACACTTTACTAAATATAAACCTCAATCAAAACCTGGTGTTATATTTTCAGCCGCAGAGGCACAAAGACAGAATAACTCGGGGGGAATTGAATGTTTTTTGAATGGTCCTGTATATCTACCTCAATGTTGTTTCCTCCATTAAAGCCCAAGTCCAACAATCAGTCAGTTATGTGAGTGCTGCTGCTACGTCCTTTTGTTAGGTCAATGTTAACAGGCAAATCGATCTTATGTCTAGTACGTGTTTGTCCAGTAGGTCTAGCTCACAGTGAAAGTAGCCAAATATGTATGCACAGTAACCCCCTAAATGTTGATAGCTTTTTCCACACACCAACATTTAATCCCCAATAAAATCACTTGCAAATGCTGACTTACACTTATAATTCCCTTCATGCAAGCTAGCACAAGTTGAAGATTCTTGCACGTTTATGTCATGTTTTTAAAGTTACATTCTCTAACTACTGCGTAGAATGAAACACAGATTACTGTTGCATGTAAAAAAATAACTGTGAATTTATAGTAACACTTGTTTTTGATCTGGAAATGGATGAATGTATCGTAACGTTGATCTCCGTCCAATAAACAAACAGCTTGGTAAGTCATACTTCTTTTACATCTGACAGGGGCATCAGATTTGGAGTAATGTTTTCTTTCACTATTAATTGGTGTTTAAAATTCTTATCCAGTAATGGCCGATACACTAAAATATATTGATCACCTAACCCCCTCTAAAGTTTGACTCAGAATGAGATAGAATCAGTACACTATGTCCAATAAGAAGGTCGGCTGATGTGCTCATCCAATCACAGTGGGGGGTTATTGACCCAACACGGACAGCTAATAACTGCTGCTGTTGTTTGCTCTCAGATTTCTTCCAGTACGCCGACAAGCTCCTCCTGAGCGATCACGCTACAGGGCTCCAGATCAAGGAGTTTGCACGGAAAAATGCTGCTAACGCTCTATCTGTGGCCAACATGGTCATGGGCATGGCCTCCATCCTCAGCAGCCTGAACGGGTGAGCAAGCACATCATTAATGGAGTTTATGATCTGAGAGGCACAAGTCACAAGTCAGGCACAGCTGCAGGAAGAGCAAAATTTATAGGTCCGATTTGTGAAGATGAATGTGTGCAAACAGAACTGTAGTAATCAAAGTGTGATCAAAGTGATAAACACAACACAGTAAAAGACTGAATTCAGTCCTTGAATTATTATTCATACCCTTTGAACCTTTTCACATTTTTGTCTCACAGTAACCGCAAATTTTAGGGATACACCAACACAAGGCAGTGTACAATGATAAACCTGAAGAAAAACTATACATAGTTTTCTATTTATAATTAACTACCTCTAATAGTCTTTTGTGGTGTGTTTGAACCATAGATGCACATCTAGAGGCAACAATTTTAGGTCTTTCTTCTGTGCAGAAAAGCTCTAGCTTAGTCAGATTCGATAGAGAGTGTGCATGAAAATTAGTTTTCAAGTCTTGCCACAGATTCTTACTAGTCCCATTTTCAGTATTTTGTCATTTTATTCTTCTTTTATTCAGGAGTTACTTTTAAATGACGATTGTTCTCATCTCAGTGTCATGTTGTGTGAGTTAGGTGAAGGACTAAGGTGCAAACAGAAACATGGGATGAACATAGTAAGGATTTAATGATAATAGGAAAGCTTACAGCATGGCACGAGGAGAACAGAACATTGAGCATGGACGAAAAAACAGGAGGCACAATGAGGAAGTTACAGGCATGGTAACGTAACGGAAGAATTCAACGGAAAACAATGGGAACCAGAGAGCTTGAATACTGAGGGAGATGTGGAGAATGACATTGGATCCATGTGTGTCAATCAGGGGATATGTGCAGCAGCTGTGGCAGAAGGAAAGCAGGGAAGCTGAGGGGAGGAGACTAATTAACACAATTAGAGCAGAAGTGAGACACTCTAACAGAGATTTAAGAGATGATAATTTTATATGTACAAAGAACAGAACACAAAAATTAGCAAACTAAACAGAAAGGAATGAACTAAAATGTTCACACCTTAGACAACATAAACAACAGGAAAATGAAGAAAACAGACACAATAGAAACTCAAAAACCAAAAGACCTAAGGATCACAACATTAAGTCCCTTCTTCCATGTTTACTGTGTGACAAAATGTGGAAAAGTTAGGGGAACTGAATACTTTTGCAAGGTACTGTAAATAGCATTGATTAAGACAGAAGAACAATGTTTTGCTAAAACAATCCATAACAGAAAAATGTTAATTTCAAGTGAAAAGGTCAGTTGTGGGCAGATTTGGGCTATTTGTAACTGAATAAGTTTTTGAGACCTGGTACACATTTCAGAAAAGAGGCTTGCTGTCATCAAAAAGCTCAACCTTACTCTCATTTGTTTTGTTCAGGCACCATCACGCGGCATGTTGGCTGGTTCTGATTGGCTACCTGCTAGATTTGGCAGATGGAGCGGTTGCCAGGCGACTTAATGCTTGCTCGGCACTGGGTAAGTGCTGGCTTGTGGTCAATAGGCTTTTACCAAAGATTAACTTCAGCGAGGCTGTTGGCAGGGTCTGCTGAAGTCTTTTGTCTCCACTTTTCTAATATGGTCTCACAAAGTCATTAACAATGGGGCCGAGTGAAAGAAAACTCTGCTTGTGAAAAACTCTGGTTAGTATTACAGAGCATCCAAGAGAGAATCATGAATATTTGATATGTCATTTAAACTATTTTTTTAACCCTCTATACTCCTTTGGAAACATAAATTGTGAAGTGTTCAAAGTAGTTTTAAGTCCACATTTGGAATTAAAAATTATGAATACTTAGAATAACCTTTGTAGATGCTATGGTGCATAATAAACAACACCTGAACCTGAACAGTATCCATACTATCCCAGAAGCTTAAAATGGGTCCCATTTGCATCATTGTTGACTGCACATGGGGCTTTGTGTCTCAACAAGCTTTTTCTGCATGACTTTGCAGGTGCACGTTGTTGTGTTTGTCAAGTGAACAATCACTTTCCGATTAAGCAGCCTAAGTCCATGGGATCCAGTTCCAATTGTCTGTTTTATCCCTTTGCTTTGGCTTCTCCGCATATTTGAAATATCTAAAATTGTTAACCTCGGGCTAGTGGCATTCCAACCCGTTCATTTGAGGGCTACAGCCTGAATCACCTCATCGTCATTTGCTGAAAACATGCTATGGGATAAAGAGACAAGCCTGTGAAGAATGTTGTTTTTTAAAAGCTGGCCATTGGGCTGACACTGATGTTTCCAGTTTGAGATTTTTGCATGTACACGCAACACACCACTGTCACATGGCTGGAATGCTGTCTGTCTTCTAAAGTCCCTTGCAAAAGTATTTATACAAATTGTACCTTTTCACCTGTTCTCACATTACAACCACAAACTTTAATGTCAGTCAGTCATTTTCTACTGCTTCTTAAATAGTGGGTCGCGGGGAAGCTGGTGCCTTTCTCCAGCAGCCTGTGGGCGGAGGCGGGGTAATCCATCGCAGGGCAACACAGACAGACACAGGACAAACAACCAAGCACACATTCATTCAGACCTAAGGACAATGAAGAGAAACCAATTAACCTAACCGTCATGTTTTTGGACTGTGGGAGGAAGCCGGAGTACCCGAAGAGAACCCAGGGGGAGAACATCAGAATCAGAATCAGAATCAGCTTTATTGCCAAGTTTGTACATACAAACAAAGAATTTGACTCCGGTACACTTTGCTCTTTGGTTTTTGTTTTTGCATTACAGAATATACATATTTACAATGTACAAATATACACATATATAAATAAAAAGGTGCATTTGCAACATCTCTATGCTGTTGTTTTGTACTCTATTAAATGTTCAACAGAGAAACAGCCTGGGGGAAGAAACTATCTCTGTGGCGGCTAGTTTTTGTGAACAGTGCTCTGTAGCGGCGGCCTGAAGGTAAAACTCTGAACAGTTTATGTGCAGGGTGTGTGGGGTCTGCAGAGATTTTAGCAGCTCTTTTCCTGACCCTAGACCTGTATAAGTCCTGGATGGAGGGAAGGTCAGCCCTGATGATTCTCTCTGCAGTCCTGATTATTCGTTGCAGTCTGGACCTGTCCTGTTTTGTGGATGAAACACAAACCACACTGAGATGGATGAAGACAGGACAGACTGTATGATGGCAGTGTAGAAGATGACCAGCAGCTCCTGTGGAAGGTTGTACTTCTTGAGTTGCCTCAGGAAGTACAGTCTCTGCTGGGCCTTCTTTCGAACAGTGTCTATGTGTGAAGACCATCTCAGATCCTCAGAGATGGTGGTTCCTAGGAACCTGAAGTGGTCCACAGCCGATACAGTGTTGTTGAGGATAGTGAGGGGGGTGTATGGGGGTGGTGTTTTCCAAAAGTCCACCACCATCTCCACAGTCTTGAGTGGGTTTAGTTCCAGACAGTTCTGACTACACCAGTGTATCAGGCGATCCACCTCCTGTCTGTATGCAGTATCATCACCGTCCTGGATCAGTCCAATGACAGTGGTGTCATCTGCAAACTTAAGGAGTTTCACGGACGAGTCTGCTGAGGCGCAGTCATTTGTGTACAGGGAGAAGAGGAGTGGGGATAGAACACACCCCTGGGGGGCACCAGTACTTATTGATCTGGTTCGGGAGAAGAAGCTCCTGTTGGGACCATGGATTTCAACATTAAAACTCCGGTACAAACTCTTCTGGAGTTTTCAAAATAAATTGCATTTAACAGACTTTCAGCACAACTTCAGAAGGGGAAAAGGGGGGTAACAGAAGACTTCCCATGATGCCACTGGCTGTATAAAACCACCCCCTTTCCAATGCCCCGATCTCTCCAAGCCGGTTGACCATCGGAGCAGGAGCAGACACAGCACGCTGAAGTCTTTTTGCTGGCAAAAAGACTTAATTCTCCAAACTGGATCCAAGAGTCTCATATGATCACCGATCATATGCAAAAGCTGAGTATTGAATGAATTGCTGTTTGTGTATCCGGTATTCATTCACGAACGGGGAATTAAGGTACCAGCAATGTGTGACTCTCTCTCCGAGCCCTGCAGACGCACACGGTGTTCGAGAAAAGTCCCCAGCAGAGACGCGGTCTCTACAACCCGAGTGAAGCGGTTTTCCTTGCCTGAGAGAAGGACGACGCCGCATCACCGGTAACGTGCAGTTTTGTCTGGCCGACAGAATGGACCCCACCCACAGCTTCGTTAGGTTAGCCGAAGGCTAACCGCTTGTTGACTGTGGACGTTTCTTCAAACTTCGCCGCCCCGGACACCTTTTCCTCAACATGGTCAGAGGTTAGATTTGGGCAGAATAACAGTTAGGATGAAATGATCTAAACGTTTTTCATTTTATGAAGTTTGGTTTTGTTTGTGTGAAACTGCTATCTTAGTGCTAGCAGGCTATCTGCAGCACGTGATCAGCTTTGTGTTCTGTGTTTATGTGTTTTTAAAGTTAAGACAAAACTTTATTTAAAGGGTGATTTTAAACACAGAAGATTGCTCATAACGCGCCGTCCCGCTTATGCTTTTTAAAACCCTTTTTTGAGGGGGAATTTTTTAATTTGTGGTTTTTGATTCTGGATGCTAAGCTATCAGCCTCCTTTGTTAGCTTAACTGCTAACAGCCTAGGGCCAGTGCTTGCTGCTGAAGAGTTTTTACCCAGAACAGTTTTTTTTTCAATCCAGTAAATAATGTCCCTAACATCATTTTACTACAATTGATAACTAAGTAAAAAACCCCCCATTAAGTCCATTTCTCCAGAAAATTTGGGCTTTTTTCCAAAATTTTTCCTTAAATAATTACCGTTACCTTTTTAATAATTTTTCTTTAAATTTTATTTAAAAATAATAAAGGCAGCTGGGACACCACTGGGGAATTAGTCATCCAGAAGGTTGGTTTTATTCAGCAAATCATTTTTGAAAACATTATTTTGATAAAATAATTTTTTTATCGGGGGATTCATTTTGAAATGGTCGTCTAAAGGTTTGCTAAATATTGCCTAAGTTGGTTCCAAAGGACTAACTTAACTTCATTTACAGTTTCTTAAGATAACCCTTGGTTCTCAGACAAAAATAACATTGGCATGGTAAGTTGCATCACTCTTTTGGTCATAGTTTCAACCATTTTTTAATCAACTTTTTTTATTGTACATAGCCCATTAGTCTTCGTCATTTTTTTAATTCAGCTTGGTAGTTTAGTTGGATTGGGTTTTAGCATAGTAAAGAGTTTTTGATTGAAATATGTTTGACTTTGAGTTGACTTATTTTTGTTAATAAATTATTGTATTTTAAGAAATTGTGTGAATTCATTTTTAAATGTGTGTACAGAGTTTATGCTGTTAATAATGTCAGATCTTGGCTCACACCTTTCAACTTTGTCCTAATACCATCGCCTTACTGGGCTGGTATTCACAGGACAACCCTTAACAGACCGAAATATTATTTGTAAAATATTAAAATATTAATATTAAATATTAAGTGATATTGTCAGATTAATAATCACAACACTCCCCAGTCTCACCTGCTGCTGTCTGTCCGTCAGGAAGCTGTTGATCCACTGACAGGTGGAGGCTGGGACGTTGAGCTGGTGAGCTTCTGGTGGAGGATGTCTGGTATGATGGTGCTGAAAGCTGAGCTGATTTCTACAAAAAAAAGGATCCTGGTTACGTCCTGGGTGGTCGAGGTGTTGCAGGATGAAGTGTAGACCCTAAGTTAACAGCATCATCTGCCGACCCGTTTGCTCGGTAAGCAAACTGCGGGGGGTCCAGTAGAGGGGGCCCGTGATGTCTTTCAGGTGCTTCAACACCAGCCGCTCAAAGGATTTTCATGACCACAGACGTCAGGGCTACAGGCCTGTAGTCATTTTTTAATCCTAGGGTGGTGGGTTTCTTGGGACTGGGATGATGGTGGGATCGTTTTAAGCAGGAGGGGACCTCACACGTCTCCAGTGACTTGTTTAAAGATCCGGGTGAAGGAAGGAGCGAGTTTTTTTTTGGGTTTGTACAGGCTTTACAGGCATGATGGGGGAAGTTATCAGGTCCTCCAGCTTTCTTTTTTTTATGCGCTGAAAAAAGCCTATTTAAATCTTCCTCAGAGATCTTTAGTGCAGGCAGAGGATCTGAAGGAGGGGTTGGTGCTTTCTGGTCGAACTTGTTCCGAATGGGATGTGGGGGGTGTTTTTTTTTGAGGTGTGAATGGCTTTTTGTCATGTCTGCAGTAGAAAACCATTCAGATGGTTGCCAGGCGAGGACTGTGTTTGGGGAAAGGGTGGTGGGGCTTCTGTAGGGGCAGTCAGGTTTTCGAACCGTCCCCCATACAGCCGAAGTGTCACCAGTAGAAAGGCTGTTTTTCAGCTTCTCACTGTAGCTTCTCTTGGCTGCCTTGATCTCCTTTGTCTGTTCCTGGCCTGCCTGTACCGCGCCCAATCACCACTGCTATGAGCTTCTTCCTTGTCCCTGCGCAGATTCCTGAGATGTGGAGTAAACCATGGCTTGTTGTTCCCAAAGGTGCAGAAGGTCTTGGTCTGCACACACATGTCCTCACAGAAACTCATGTATGATGTCACCACATCAGTTAGTTGGTTTAAGTCAGTGGCTGAAGTTTCAAAAACAGTCCAGTCTGTGCATTCAAAGCAGGCCTGTAGCGTCTGCTTTGATTCCTCAGTCCACTTTTTAACAGTGTGAACCACGGGTTTGGAAGCTCTTAGTTTCTGTCTGTAAGTTGAGATGAGGTGGAAAAGACAATGGTCCGAAAGTCCCAGAGCAGCCCTGGTAACAGCATGGTATGAGTCCTTTAAAGCTGTGTAACAGTGGTCCAGTGTGTTTTTGTCTCTGGTGGGACACTTAATTTGCTGTCTGTATTTGGGGAGCTCATAAGAGAGATCTGCGCTGTTAAAATCTCCCAGTATTATGATAAAAGAGTCAGGGTATTTTTTCTCCACGTCTGTAATCAGCTCAGCAAGATGTTTTTCCGCGGCAGAAGTGCAGCCATGTGGTGGAAAATATGAGCCGATTATTATAAACAAGGAAAACTCTCTCGGTGAGTAAAACGGTTTACAGATTATGGAAAATGACTCCAGATCCGGACTACATGTTTTCACCAGCACTTTTATGTCTCTGCACCAAGCTTCGTTTATATAAAAGCAGATTCCGCCTCCTCGCTTCTTCCCTGATAGCTCCGCGCTGCGATCCGCTCTGAACAGCTGGAAGTCCGGCAACAGCAGTGCACGGTCCGGGATGTTGTCACTCAGCCATGTCTCGGTGAAGCAGAGAACCGCTGATCTGCAGAGGTCCGTGTTTTTACCGATGAGGAGAAGCAGCTCGTCCATCTTGTTGCTTAGAGAGCGGACATTTGCCAGGTGGATTGAAGGCAGTGGTGTACGAAGTCCTCTTTTGCGGAGCTTTACCAGGGCGCCAGCATGCTTTCCCTTCCGGCGCAGTATCCCGTAGAGTGCCGCTGCTCCGCTTGCCAGAACCTCGGTGAACCTCGGATCGATGAAGGATGGTGAAAAAAACCCAAGAGAGGACTCTCTGATGTTGAGAAGTTCCTCTCTACTGAATGAGACCACCGAATTGTGGCCCGAGACCACAGTACTGTGGCTCGAAAAACATATAAACACACAAAATACAAAAACAGAGAGTGAAGCTCCGAGGCTGCCATCGTCTGCGCCATCTTGGTATCAAAATCATGCAAACTTCATGCAGAAAACCCCCAGCCTTGAGTCAAACCCAGGGACTTATTGCTGCAAGGCAACAGTGCTACCAACTGCACCACCGTCCAGCCCCAACTTTAATGTATTAGTTGAAATTTTATTTGGTAGACCACTACAAAGTAGTGCATGATTATGAAGTGGAGATAAGAGGAGACATGGTTTTCAAACTTTTTAACAAATGACAACCTAAAAATCGTGGTGTACATTTGACAGCCTACCCAATGAATCAATGGTCTGTTTGAAAACTTCTCGCTGCAGTTACAGCCTCGAGTCTTTGGGGATATATCTCCAAATAAGTTTGCTACAATTAAATTTAAATTTTGACCACTCATCTTTGCAAAATATCATAAGCTTGGTCAGGCGTGAAGGAGAGCATCTTTGAAGATTCATTTTGAAGTGTTGCCAATTATCTCAATTAGATTAATGTCTGCTGTTTGATTAGGCCATTCTAACATGGATATGGTTTGATCGAAACCAATCCTTGGCTGTATGTTTAGGGTTGTTGTCCTGCCCTACCTCTGCCTCACTCTAAACCCTATTGCACTCTAACAGGTTTTCTTCCAGGATGACTCTGTATTTAGCTCCTTACAACTCTGAACAGCATCGACGTTTCTGCTAAATAAACGCATTGCCACAGTATGATGCTGCCACCATTATGTGTTACCATGGGGCTGTGATTGTTCAGGGTGATGTATCTTCTGCCTCACATAGAGGCTTTTTATGTAGGTAAAAAAGATGAAGTTTGGTCTGTTTTGACCACAGTACTCTTTTCCGGATGTTTGCTGTCCTCTAAATGATTTTTTATGCCTTCCTTTCAATAATGGCTTTATTCTTGCCATTCGTCCATAAAAGTCAGATTTATGTAGTGCATGACTAATAGCTGTCATGCTAAATGATTTTCTCACCTGCAGAGATCTGCAGCTCCTCCAGAGTTATCATGTACCTATTGGCTGCTTCCTTAATCTTTGCTCTCCATTACCGGCCTGTCAGTTTAGATGCTCGGTCATGTCCTGGTAGGTTTGCTGTAATGTCACACTGTTTCAGATGATGGAATAAACACTTCTCTGATGAGGTTTCAAAACTTCAGATTGTTTTAGAACCTAACTTTGTTTTAATCTTCTCCACATTTGCCCTGACATGATATTAGATATAGGTGGACTCTATTTACATATTAGGAGGTTTTTAAAGGCAGTTGGAAGCACTAAATTTTATTTTAGGGGTTTCGGAAAATTGCAAAAACAACTGAAAACCACATTTCCTGTTACTTCCACAACACTGTCATGCACTACTATGTGTTTAAATGTCACACAAAATCCCAACAAAGCATGTTAAAGTATGTGGTTTGTATGGCAAGGTTCAAGCGGTACAAATATTTTCGCAAGGCACCCTAAACTAAGCTTTTCAAGAGCATGTTGACACCATTGCCATAAGTTAAGCACAGGTATCAGGACCTCTAGTATTTTGTTTTTCATGTGTAGGTGCAAAGCTGGATGATTTTGCTGACTTTACCACCTTCGGGATTGCCACGTCACTGCTGCTGAGGACGTCTGACCTGCTGGACAATGTCCTGTGCATGTGTTATGTGCTGTCCGTGTTCGTCCGTCTCTGTTTCTTTTCAAGTGGTGAGTTACTATAAGCTGATATTTACACTGAAGTCGGTTATTTTATCTTTATGACGCTAAAACAAAACCCTCTTTGGTTTTGTGTCAGGTATTCCATTCATGTACCGCGGCCTCCCCTGCATCTACTCATCAGCCATCCTAGCCAGCGCCTCGTTGTTATCGGGAGGAAACATGACCATGTTACGGGTCATTGCAGTAGCCATGATCCTCTTTATGATCAGTCAGAACTTCTATCCCCATGACAAAGTGTTGGAGTCCCAAACTTGGAAGAAAGTAGTCTATGCTGGAGGTAAAGCAGATAGATAGATAGATAGATAGACAGATAGACAGACAGACAGACAGACAGACAGACAGATAGATGTAACTTTTACTTTTTCTGTTTCCTTTTTCTTATTTTTCCTGATGTTCAGGTTCTCTTTTTCTTTCTTTCAGGAGTTGCCATGGTGTTCTGCTCTTCATTCCCCCCTGCGTGTGTGTACTACCTGCTGTGGTCTATCTCCTACATTTTGTTCCCCACATCGCTTTGGAGCTGTAAACTGTAAAGTAATACAGAGGTTTATGGACTGCTGTTACTGCTGTTCCCCAATGCCATTGGAGCATCCAAGCTGGAAAAAACGCTCAATAATTCATGGCAAACATTTTCTTAATTTAACCTTTAATTCTGATGCTACACATGAGGAAGAAAACTTAAAAAAGAGAAGCAAGGATGATTTTTTCCAGTGTTACTCTTAAAGATTGTGTATACGGTTTGTTTGTTTGTAGCTTTAACACCGATTACAGGGGTTGTGTGGCTGGTTCTGAAAACTGAATTTTCATCGGGTTTGCCTCCATGTTCTATCTGCTTTCATCAGTATTATTTATCATCAGTGTTGAGAACATGTGGCATCAGGGGAACATCACTTTCTTAAAGCATGGTAGAAAAAGAAACTTTTCTCTCCTTTAATTTTACTAGTTTTATATGTTTTTACACCACATTTAGTTCAAAAGGTTTGTCTGCAGGGTAGTACCTACAACAGCAGATCTCTGCTCCATGTATATACATATGTGATAGAGTACCTTGCATTTACTAAAGGCCTGACTTCTTGAAATCTACTTGTTCCATTGTAAAGGGATCATAAATGTAATTGAAAAGAACTTATTTAACATAGTAGTTCTGTTATTTTTATTATTTAATTTGCTGTTTGAATATGTTTGTTTCTTGTCATAACCCTGGCATTCACTCATTGCAAACATTTCTTTAATTAGAAACCTTCTACTTTTTTGCTATTTTGCAAATATGCCTATGAAATGCTGCATTAGAACCTATTATTTCTTCCATGCGTCTGCCTCTGTTTTAAGAGGCATTGCAACTTGAATTAAAGCTGCAAGCAGCCTTGAAGGCCCTCGCACCTCTGCGCAACTCGGCCTGTGCAGCGACTGGGGGAGCCTGGCATTACCTACTCCACGCCACCGAGAAGCGGCTGTCATACAATCTTCGGTGAAGCCGAGTACTGCTCTGGTGAGAAGCATTAAAAATGGAGCTGAAATCTCACCCTCCTGATGAAAGCTGCACTCACTTGTTTATTAGTGGGCGGCCCTGAAATGATGTCTTAAACTGACTGTGGCAGCATGTTCAGCATTGATCCCTGATCATGTTACATTTGAAGTGGATCCGATGATGTATGAGGGAGATAGAGCACTTGAAATGTCGTAGGGGGCGCTGTTGATCCAAATTCCAATATAATCCAATAGAGCTGTTTGTGGGCTTACAAAGATCAAGTATATTAAGTTTGGAGTAAATTGGTCCTTCCTGATGGAAGCAACACTCATTTATTTCTTAGTGGGCGGGGCTAAAGTGATGTCATCAATTGACTGTGTCAACATGTCCACCATTGATCCATGATGATGTACACTAAATTTCAAATGGATCCGTTGATTTATGAGGGAGATATAGCCCTTAAAGTGTCCTAGGGGGCGCTGTTGATACAAATTTCAATGTAATCCAATAGAGCTGTTTGGGGCTGACAGAGATCAACCATATTCAGTTTGGAGTCAATTGGACCTTCCATATGGAAGTTTGGAGTCAATTGGACCTTCCATATGGAAGCTACAGTCATTTGTTTATTAGTGGGCGGGGCTAAAGTGATGTCATCAATTGACCGTGTCAACATGTCCATCATTAACTCACGATCATGTATACTACATTTCAAGTGGATCCGATGATGTATGAGGGAGATAGAGCAGTTGAAATATCCTAGGGGGCACTGTTGATCCAAATTCCAATGTAATCCAGTAGAGTTGTTTAGGGGCTGACAAAGATCAAACATATTCAGTTTGGAACAAATCGGACAATGCATGTGTAATTTAGAGGCAAACGTATGGCCATGGCGTGACATCAGACTTCACCACGCCGCCACGGCCACACCCTCCAGCCAAACCTGTCAGTACTAGAGACTAAGTTAGACCATTGTGTTATCTGTCATTGGAGACAGTTTCATGTTGATTAGGTGAAGGAGATCAAATATGGCCCACACTTAGTGAAACATTACACTTCCTGTTCTCAGGGGGCGGGGCTTCGATGATGTCAGCATTTGACCATTGAATATTGATCAGGGTGTCATCTGGATCAATCCCAGAAAGTTTCATGTGTTTGTGATTTTCCTTGTAGGAGCTATATCAATTTCGTCTTTTATGGCGAGAAGTCATATTTTGAGGCGTGGCTACGCCCACACGCTTTCATGTATCAAAAAGCTTTTGATAACTGTTGATCCCCAATGCCTTAAGAGTATACTGAGTGATTTTCAAGTTTCTAAGTCAAAAGCTGTAGGAGGAGTTCGCTCAGATATGCGGGCTAGAAACGCCCAAAACAAGGTCAAAATGGCAACTTCAATCCAAAATGGCCGACTTCCTGTTGGGTTTGGACCAACGCTCCAAGAGACTTTTCTGCAGGTCTTGACAAGTTACATATGTGTACCAAATTTCACAATCCTCGATCAAAGCATGGCTTGGGGCTGATTTTTTTTTTATTTTCTAGGGGGCGTTATGGACAAATTAGGCCACGCCCACCAAATATGGCATCACATCTCTGTGGGGGACTAGACTAGGATTAATCACATTGAATTTGGTGCAGAACAGATGATGTATGTGGAAATTAAAGCCAAACGTACGGCCATGGCGTGACGTCCAACTTCGTCGTGCCACCACGGCCACGCCCTTTTATGAAAAGTTACTGTGCTTCAAACGAAGTTAGACCCACTAGTTATCTGTCTTCTGACACACTTTCAAGTTGATTGGGTCAAGAGGGTCAGAGAGGCACCTTTCCAAGTCAAAAAAGTGACTTCCTGTTCCCAGGAGGCGTGGCTTTGATGATGTCAGCATATGACCCCATAGGATCGTCGGGAACCCGAAGGTCCTCCTTCATGCCAACTTTGGTGTGATTTGGCATTTCTTTGGGAAAATTATTGCATCCTTTCACTTTGGGCATGAACACCAAGTTCGTGCCCCAGCCACGCCCCCCAAACATGGCCAAAAACTCACGATTTTGATAACTTTTAATCCCCCATGCCTTAACTGCCTATTGACCAAATTTGAAGCTCGTTAAAGTTCGAGGTGAGTAAAAGTGAAAAACGGGCAAAAATTGGCCTTTGACCCAAAATGGCCGACTTCCTGTGCGTTTTAGGGCATACCCCCAAGAGACTTTTTTTCTTGGTTTGAGGAGTTCTACCTATGTGCCAAATTTCACATCTCTACGACTTACGGTTCGGCCTATCTCACTTTAGGGGGCGCTGTAGAGCCGTTTGGCCACGCCCACTTACAACGACATTAAGGAATAAGAATTTCACGCGGGGGACAATTTTGGGTAAAATCTGGTGAGTTTTCGTGCATGGCAAAGTCCCCAAATTGCCCCGCAAAGACGCAGCGGAAAAAGAAAGAAAGAAAGAATAAGAAACCCTACGATTACAATAGGCCCTTGCAGTTTTCCTGCTCGGCCCTAAATAGTACGTATTAACACTGGATCACCCACATGGCCCCCTGCTATTTCTTAGACAAATTACTGATTTCACTGTAAGAGTTTTTGGTCAGTTGTCTAAGTAAAATGTCAACCCTGCTGCCTGTAAATTCATCCGATTCAGTGTGGATTTGCTTCTTTGAATTACAGGAGCAGGTGCTTTAAACCCTGCTTATGCTGTCATCTAGTGGATATGGCCCAGTACTGCACTTGTCGCCTCAGTGCAAATGCTGCTGAAACTGATGACCAGTTAAGATATTACGAGATGGACTGGGTTATTTTTCTTCTTCTTTCTAGAGCTCGTCTTTGTATTTTGAAAATAAACAAAAAATTGGGCCTGAGACTATGTGTCATCATCATTTAAACAAATAACAATATGAGTTTCACTGTGAAGTTGGATATTTTTAATTGACTACAGATACATTAATTTCATTCTGGGATAAATCTTACCGACTTAATTCAATCCTTCATGTTTTTTAAAGCTTTGGACAGAGCATGAGAGAGACTCATAGATATTTATTAATTTTAAACTGTAAAAATACAACTGAATACTGATGTCCAACAAATTTGACAGATAATGACATCAAATTAGCTTTTTGTTGAAAAGACATAAAAAAAGACACAGCTACATGGAAAATGTCCAATTTTCAGCATTATTTTTCCAAAACACCCTAAATCAATCCTAACAAAGCTATAAAAATATGTTTCCCGAAGTCTAATGTTTAATTTTAAGGTTTTTCGTTTTTACCACAAGAAGCGTGTTTCAAAGATGAGCTGAGGTACGGATGGAATAAATAAAGCTTGAGTTTGTGTAATTTGCTTTCTGAGCCATTCTTCTGCCCTTCTGCTGCACTACTGTCAATACAGAGCTGTGTCATAACCCCTTCTGCAGCCTGCTGTTTGAGAGCCACCTCTGCTGCCTTTGGCATAAATACTGAATTCATTCTGCATCCTCAAAATGCTAGACCTAATCCAAACACTAGGACTTGGAGGCCTGGACCAATTCATTTGATTTTGAACCAGTTCTCATTTATTTATATAGTTTTCCTAGCATCTTTGAAGCATACTGGTCTCAGCTCTAACGTTAGGAGTTCCTGAAGGCAAAGGCAATTAGAAAAAAACATATCAGCCTTTCGTTTTTTATACCGCATCTTTAATCGTGGGAAGCTGGTGCCTATCTCTAGCAGTCTATGTGTGGGAGGCGGGGTACACCCTGGACAGGTCGCCAGTCCATCACAGGGCAACATAGACAATCACAGGACAAACAACCATGCACACACCCATTCACACACCTAAGGGACATTTTAGAGAGACCAGTTAACCTAACAGGCATGTCTTTGGACTGTGGGAGGAAGCTGGAGTACCCAGTGAGAACCCACAGATGCACGGGGAGAACATGCAAACTCCATGCAGAAAGACTCCCGGCCGGGAGTCGAACCCAGGACCTTCTTGTTGCAAGGCAACAGTGCTACCAACTGTGTGTTAAAGAAATAGTGTGTATGTTAATGCATGTTATAGTGTCTACTATAAGATTGATCTTATTCTGCTGATTTAGGTATTGAAGAATTTATTAATTTTTTTTTTACCAGTCAACAAGTAAATAACTTTAAACACTGATTAAAGTGATTGAAATTTAACCTTGTCTTTTTTTGTGTTTAGAATAACTACAAGACTAAACCATGAATGGGCAAAACAGCTCCAGTGAGAAGATATCTTTTATCTATAAATGAAAGTTGTTCATCTTTGTTTCTTCAAAAATCCACACAGGGTTTATGATCAGGTTTATGACATCATCCCCACTGGAAGCGACCCGCTCAGAAAGGTTGTGTGTGTGCTGACTCGGAGAAAGGCAAATAAAGAGTCTCAGCCACAGACAGCAAAACGAAAACCTAATTAAGTTCAAAACAATCCTGATCAACCCGCTAGATTTTGATTGCATAAAATTGTCTATGCATTGTGAGTTTTGGTTGTGTCTTCCCTATACATCTTGGTCAACGTCCCTCAGCAACGTATGTTTTTTAAATTGTCTTTGAATTCAGATTGTATCTAGATTGGTCCAAACTAGGGGGAAAAAACCAAAACATCCAATGACCTGGACCAGATACATCTTCCTGCCACAGGGAAAGCTTTGATTCACTGAGAGGTGACACAGGAAGAGAAGGTGCAGCATCTCGATGTCTTGGAACCTTTGAACCCCTCCTTTTTTTTTCTCACAGACTTTTTTCACTCTAATTACAGTTATATTTTCCAACAAAAAATTGGGCAGCAAGCCCTTTCTTTAACCTCCAGAGAAAGACCCACTAAAACTTTGATAACCTTTTATCAGCTTAGATTATATTTTGTACATATTTGTTTTAACCACCTCCCCGTTTCAGTCATAGTTGTTCATTTTCATTTGTCTTTATGCCTCTTTTACTTAAAAAAAAGACCTTTCTGATAATAATAATAGTCCCTAATTTTGAGTAATCTTTTTGGCTGATTAAATTAAAGTTGTTTTAATTATAAATACTGAAACCTATTTGCTTCTTTGAATTTCTAATAAAAAATTTTCCTAAGGATAATGTATGTACTTTGTTATAATTCGAAGCAGCAACAAATCTGCAACACTGCAAACTCACACCATCAAAAAGAAGGTGTGGATGTGGAAGCTAGGAAGCAAATACATTTATGAATGCCTGGGGAAGCTGCTAAAACTACAGGAGCAAATCTCTGGTCTGAGTGAAGAACATATGCACCTTATTCTCCTGTCTGAAGACCGTAACATCATAGAGAGGATTTTAAGCAGGTAAGGTTGTGAGCACAAATTGCTGCCACGAATTTCCATTTGACGGGACAGTCTTGTGGATCATCAATAATGTCAAAGTGAGATGTCTGATCATTGAAAAGAAGGTTCAAAATAGCATGCAGCAGACGTGTGTGCCCCACCAGTGCAGAGCTTGTGCATAGAGGACAGCCTTGTGACAAGAAGGGCAGCAGTTAAGGCACTTCGGTCCAAGACAAAACATCAGGGCAGATTGAAATTCTGCCACAAGTACAAGGATGGATGTTGCACAGTTTTTTTCCTTCCAACTACCCTGTTCCATGCATGGAGCTGCTTTTCATCCAAGAGAGTGGGCTTACTTAACAGTTTTCCTGATAAAGGTTAATCAAACATGGGATCAAAATCTCCTCCAAGAGCAACAATAAAAGAGCAGTTTGATGATGATCTGTGTATTTTCCAGTATGACGCAGCACCATGACTTCCAGGCAGAAATGATAATGAAGATACCCTAAATCAAAACCCCCATGGCATTAAAAATCCCAGGTTTTGACTCCTTTAAGATCCTGCTAACAGTTTTATCAAAAGTGGATGGATAAACAAAAGCTCCTAAACATCCAACTCAAAGCACTCATTTGAGAATGTACCAATGGCATTCAGGATCTGGCCCAGATCCATGGATCTATAATAGCCTGTACAACTTATGGTTTTAATTATTTTTCAGAATATCATAAGAAAAAATGTAAAAACAAATCCTGAAATGACAAAAGACAACATTTGGATTTGACATCAAAGTTACAGATGATGAGTGGTTCTTTGAACAGATTTCTGCTGTACCTCAATGGTAACTACAACCAAGGAGGCTCTGTTTCTCTTTCAAGTTTTGGAAATTAAGCTAAAGTGTCAAGTTTGGTGTATGTTTGGCCATTCAAGGGCACACTCTTACACAGTCTGCATTCAGAAACCTATTTGCTGGCTTGTTTCAATGCAAGTTAAAATTCAGTTGTAGGTTCACTAATGAAATAAACAGTTATTGTTGTAAACAACTTTGAGCGTCTGCATTTTAATAAGGGTCTGTACAGGGAAGGAGTGTTAAGGAAGTGTTCCCTCTGATTACCAGCCCCATTTTAGGTATGATTAATCTATCTTTAGTAAATGGATATGTACCACAGGCTTTTAAGGTAGCTGTAATTAAACCTTTACTTAAGAAACCTTATCTTGATTGAGATGACTTGAAAAATTACAGACCTATATCCAATCTTCCATTCTTATCTAAAATTCTTGAGAAAATAGCTGCTAATCAAATGTGTGAGCATTTACACAGCAATGACCTGTTTGAAGAGTTTCAGTCAGGCTTCCAAGCTCATCATTGCACTGAAACAGCTCTGCTGAAAGTCACTAATGATATTCTTATGGCCTCAGATAATGGACTTGTGTCTGTACTGGTTCTGTTAGATCTCAGTGCTGCATTTGATACAGTCGATCATAATATTCTCTTAGCAAGGCTGGATATGCTGGAATATGCTGTAGGGATCAGAGGAACAGCGCTAGGCTGGTTTAAATCTTATCTGTCTAACAGATTCCAGTTTGTTCATGTAAATGATAAATCATCTTTAAACTCCAGGGTTAATTGTGGAGTTCCACAGGGTTCAGTACTTGGGCCAATTCTCTTTACTATATATATGCTTCCAATAGGTCAAATTATCAGGCAGCATTGGATAAATTTTCACTGTTACGCTGATGATACTCAGCTTTACTTATCCATAAATCCTGATGAACCCAACCAGTTAGATAGACTACAAGCATGTCTGGAAGATATAAACACTTGGGTGACTTTAAATTTTTTGCTTCTAAATTCAGACAAGACAGAAGTTGTCGTCTTTGGACCGGAGTCTTTCAAAAAGAAACTGCTTAGTCAATCACTTAACCTGGATGGCATTAAATTGACCTCCGGTAATAAAGTAAAAAACCTTGGTGTTATTTTTGAACAGGACATGTCATTTAAATCCCATATTAAACAGGTTTCTAGGATTTCCTTTTATCATCTCCGGAACATTGCCAAAATTAGAAATATCCTGTCCAGGAGTGACGCTGGAAAACTAGTCCATGCATTTGTTACTTCAAGGCTGGACTAATGTAATTCTTTACTATCAGGATGTCCACAAAATGCAGTTAAAAGCTTTCAGCTGATTCAAAATGCTGCAGCAAGAGTTCTGATGAAAATTAAAAAGAGAGATCATATTTCCCTTACTTTACCTTCCCTTCATTGGCTCCCTGTTAAATCCAGAATAAATTTAAAATTCTCCTCCTCACATATAAAGCCCTTAATGATCTAGCTCCATCATACATCAGAGATCTGATTGGTCCATACGTTCCTAACAGAGCACTTCGTTCTCAGACTGCAGGTTTACTGGTGGTTCCTAGAGTCTCAAGAAGTAGAATGGGAGGCAAATCCTTTAGTTATCAGGCTCCTCTCCTGTGGAACCAGCTCCCGGTTTTGGTCCGTGAGGCGGACACCCTGTCTACTTTTAAGGCTAGGCTTAAAAACTTTCCTTTTGATAAAGCTTATAGTTAGAGTGGCTTAGGCTATCTTCCTTATTTTTTACCTCCGCCTTCCTCCCTCCCTGTTGGATGGAGTAAGGGGGAGTCAGGTTTAGCCTAAACCGGCTCAGTTATGGTTGAGGTGCAAACACACCCTCCATTTCTGCTACCTGTATGACCCCTTCTCTTTTCCAATGGTTATAATCAGTCTGACAGAGAGAGGTATCCCAATCCTTGTGGTTTTTAGTATAACAATGATCTAGACGGACAAACTTTGTCAGTGTATTATTTTACTTAGTGCCCCTACACGTGGCCCGTTCTGGGGTGGCCAGGCTCTGGCACTCGGTGGTTTGGTCTGGCCTCTCCGGTGGCCCTGCGCCGTTCCGGACCCTTTGTGGGGTGCCTTGAGACGACGTTGTAAATAAGCGCTATATAAATAAATAAACTGAAACTGAAACTATCTCTGTAGTTGGGCTGCTATAGGCTTAGGCTGCTGGAGGACATAATGACCACTTTCACCTTCTTCGCTACATTCTCACACTACTCTCCAATTTTGCATTATTTGCTGTTATTTCAGCTTTTAACTTTGTTCTCTCTCTTTTCGCTTCCTAGAATCTACACCTGGCCTGACTCTGTGTCTACCTGTGACACCTTTATGGAGAGGGGCATTGTCCAAGCTTCTGCTGGTAACAACTTAATGCTCACCTTCTACCGATGATCCACATGGCCCTGTCTTTTAGTGTTTAACCCTTTCTCTCTCCTAGATATAGCAATTGACTGAGCTTTTACTGTGACTAACTCTATGTGCTCTCTTTCAGACTCTAACCTTGAAAACTGGCTCAGAGTTTATCTGTTCTTTCTTTCTAGGTGAAACGACTGAAGGAGCTACATCCATTAACATTTACTTTTCCTTCCCATGGAAAGTACTCCTGGATCAGTGCTTCTGTGTTCTTTTTGTGTCTCTGCTCTGTTCTCTCAAACCCCCAGTCGGTCGTGGCAGATGGCCGCTCACACTGAGCCTGGTTCTGCTGGAGGTTTCTTCCTGTTAAAAGGGAGTTTTTCCTCTCCACTGTCGCGACATGCATGCTCAGTATGAGGGATTGCTGCAAAGTCAACGCCAGTGACTGTCCACTGTCTCTACATGCTCATCCGGGAGGACTGACTGCTGCAGATCTCTGACGCTCTCAATCTCTCTCGATGCAATCTGCTGGGTTTCCTCAGACAGAAAAACTTTTTATCCAATTTGAATAAATAACTGAATTTGACTGCACTGTTCAATGATTAGGATTAATTGGAATGTATGTACCTGACTTTTGTGAAGTGCCTTGAGACGACATGTGTTGTGAATTGGCGCTATATAAATAAACTGAATTGAATTGTCAATTTTAAGAGAACACCACCTTCAAGTAGAAATACGTTTCAGACTTACATATTATTACTTATTTATTTATTCAATTCAATTCAAAAAGAATTTATTCATCCCAGGGAAATTAAATGTTGAAGCTCATATTATGCAGGTTTCTTCAAATAACCGTTGTAGATGCTCATGGCTGTGGGCAGGAAGGATCTCCTGTAGCGGTCTGTCTTACAGTGTCATACCTGCTTGTGTTTTGAGTTCTTGAGTTTGTGTTTTTGTTAAATTACCTGGTCTAGTCCTTTGTTTTCTGTCTCCCTGCACCCGTAACTCACACCTGTTCTGTGTTTTCCCCTGATTGTCTGGTCACGTTTGTCATTGGTTCCCCCTCCTGTTCAGTTATGTATTGAAGCCCGTTTGTTTCCTTTGTTCCCCGCTGGTTCCTTATGTATGTGAGATTATGTCTGATCTTGTGTGTTTGCTACCCTGTCCGATCCTGCCAGGAGTAATAAAGTGTCTTTAAACTTCTGGAGTTCTTCCCCGCATATTGGTCCATCAAAAAACCACATTATGACATACAGCAGATCTGAAGAAGCCTCTGACTGAAGACACTCTGTGGTTGTACAACAGTCTCATGAAGAGGATGCTCAGGGTTCTCCATAATGTTCTTCATTTTATGAAGAATACTTCTTTGCACAATCATCTCCAGAGGTTCCAGAGGAGTCCCCAAAACAGAGCCAGGCTTCTTTATAAGCTTGTTGAGCTTTTTTAAGTCCCTGGCTCTGATGCTGCTACCCCAGCAGATGATGGCAGAAGAGATCACACTCTCCACAACAGACTTATACAGTAGAATATATGCAGATTCTTGCTGCAAATGCTGAAGGACCTAAGCTTCCTCAAGAAGTAGAGTCTGCGCTGTCCCTTCTTGTAGACGGTTAAATGAATGCCATTATTGACTTCAGTCCTCACCATATCCACAAAATAAAGAAATATACACAAATGCCAGTTTTAGCAATTAAAGTCTATTTTTTCCCATTCCAAATAAGCTAATTGGATTTTTTGACAAATACATTTACAATACTTTCTGTATGGAGTTTGCATGTTCTCCCCGTGCATGCGTGGGTTCTCTCTGGGTACTCTCGCTTCTTCCCACAGTCCAAAGACATGCCTGTTAGGTTGATTGGTCTCTCTAAATTGCCCATAGGTGTGTGAATGAGTGTGTGCATGGTTGTTTGTGTGTTGCCCTGCGATGGACTGGCGACCCATCCAAGGTGTACCCCGCCTCCCGCCCATAGACGCCTGGAGATAGGACCAGCTCCCTGCGACCCACTATGGATGAAGTGGTATAGAAAATGACTGACTGACATTTACAATACATGAAAACATATCTGCACCTAGTGAAAACAATAACACATGAAGCTTTGAAAAGATTCCAATATTAGGGAATGATAAAGAGGGATAAATCTCCTCCTCTCTCTCTCTCTCTCTCTCTCTCTCTCTCTCTCTCTCTCTCTCTCTCTCTCTTCTCTCTCTCCTCTCTCTCTCTATATATATATATATATATATACATATTTACCAAAAATAGGAGGAAAACAAAATAAATAACAGGTCCTGCAGGAATAAGATATAATAATATCACCATTATCTGCTCATAGATTTCAGGTTTACAACCTGATAGATATTGGTCATGGTTCCTGAGATTCCACATCTGTAGGAGGTCTTTATAGCTTTACATGCAGCAGTGAACAGTGAACAGTTTTGTGTTCTGTCCTATTATAAGCATAAAATTCAAGTAATTCTTGAAATAAATGATGCTTTTCATTTTTTTTTTATAAATAAAGGTCAGAAATGGGTGGCATACCCCAGACTGAAGTTGCAGCCCCTAACAGTTTTCTCCAAGGTTGGTTTAATTTTATCGCCATATATCTATGGAGGCAGGTTTGATTTCTATGAATATTTTCCTGTTTTAAAAACGTAAATACATAAATACAGGTTGGCTCTGTTTACTAATTAGGTGAGTTATTCAGAGTAAATGATTCATCCAGGAAAAAAAGATTTGATCTAAGAATTTTCATGTGAAAAACTGGACAGAAAAATATTACTGTTCATTGGAAGCAACATAATAATGACGGGGTTGTATCGAGAACAGTAGTCAGAAATTGATATGTTGGTGCCGTCTCACCAGAACTACAGCTGCTGCTTTACATATAATCAGCCACGAGAGGGCAGCATTGCACAAAAAACATCAAAAAGTCATTTTTTAATTTTATTTTCCAAACTGGTCTAATGAAAGTAAATATAAGCTATAAAGTTTTAAACGGTCAAAACGCGGCAGACTATGGCTTCAGGAACGCATCACAAGTGACCAGTTAAATAAAAACTCTAAACGTTTATAGCCCACGTGTAAACAAGGGTCCCAGGTCGCCAACCCCGCCTGGACAATACTCCATGGAAACAAAACGCAACGTTGACGCCCGTCTCTGGTCACCCGCCATTGGCCCGATCCAAAACTCGTTAAGACCGCCCCGCAGGCTGCTATTGGACAGAACTCCCTGCCGTCAGGAGAGAAACGCGGAAAAGGATCAAAAAAAGTTATGGAGCGAAGCGTAGTCGGATCACGTCTGTTGCATGCTGCTGCGTAGTTTTCCAGCATCCTAAAAGCTCCCACGGTGAGCGCAGAGACGCAGTGAGAGCGCCGGGCGTACGGCAGAGAGCGGGCTGCGGAGCCTGGGCGAATGTGAGCGGGATCTGCTGACCGATCGGCTCAGAAGAGGAGGGCCAGGTGTGTTTGTCCGTTTCCAGGGGTTTCCTCGTTGGTGTCACCGCGGAGGAGGCGGGAGCACTGGAAGGCAAGAAGGAGGAACAGGTGCTCGGGTTAAAGTTGCCTCTCTGAGTTAAAGAGACGCACCTTCAAGGGAGACCAGGTTTGGAAGTTTTCCTGGAATTCCTCTCCAAACTCCTCCTGACAGGATTAATTGATCTCTCGGATCTAAAATTGGGATTTAGTTATTTTCGGGCTCAGTTTTCACGCGGAATCTGAGCTCACAGTGAACTCATCAGTGTGGGAGAGCGCTGGCTTTTGTTTTCCAGGTGCTGTTAACTGGGGGTGGGTTGGGTGGAGGGGTTCGAGCCGCCCCAGCATCAGAAGCAGCCCTCTTCGCTCCACTGCGGCACTGACGCAGCTGGTGTCACGCTCCAGACGACGCTCTTGTAATTCAGAGGAAGGATCGCACACACAGGGAGCTGAGGGGTAACACAGAGAAGGATTTTGGTTTATTTCCCCCTGGAATGGAATACTACACAAGACATAAGGCTCAACCTTTCTGATCCGGAATGATCGATCCGTGCGTCATAGCGCTCTGAGGGTCCAAAGAGGTTTTCGCTTCCAAAGAGGACGCTCGTTCCCGGGACTTCCAACTCCTGAGCGACTCCCAAAGCCAACAACCGGCGATGTCCAAGACGCTGAAGAAGAAAAAGCACTGGTTCGTCAAAGTGCAGGAGTGCTCCGTGTCGTGGGGGGGCTCCGGGGAACTGACCGCTGTCGTGGAGGTGCGAGGCGGCGCAGAGCTTGGAGAGTTCCCCCACATCGGACGCGTGATTCCCGAGGCAGCCGTATGCCACACCGGGAGGCTGCCCGGCAGCGGGGACGTGCTGCTGGAGGTCAACGGGACTCCGGTGAGTGGACTCACTAACAGAGACACGCTGGCGGTCATCAGACACTTTCGGGAGCCCATTCGCCTGAAGACCGTGAGACCAGGTAGGTGTCCGCTCATCCTCTCTCCACCAGCTGCGTAAAACGTGGAACTGAATATGGTGCTGAATAAATAAGATGCGCTCGCTGTCTGTTGGCCTGTTGCTGCTGGTGAAAATGCGTGTGTGTGCGTGCGCCCTGACTCATATCGCGGGTTTAAATGGAAGCCGATCAATGGAAGCAGGTATTACTTTGCACCAGATCAGTTCATTCAGAGCCTCTGAACTGGTAAAGTGAAAGTGGGAGTATGTGTATTCAGTCAATATTTTGTAGAACAACCTAGTTTAAATACAGCAGCAAGTCTTTTGATTATGTCTCTGAAAGGCTTGCAGGGACTGACTGTCCCCATTCATCTTTACAAAAGGCTTATGGATATATGTCTGGACTTTGACTGGGCCATTCTAACATAAATATACTTTGATCTAAACCGTTCTTTTGTAGTTCTGACCATGAAGGCCATCCTCCTGAAAGGTAAACCTCCACCCCAGTCCTGGTGTTTTGCAGTCTCATTTTTTTTCTCCAGGTATTCTCTCTATTGATCTTCCTGTCACTCCTGACCAGCTTCTGATAAAGTAATCCCTCAGCATGATGCTGCCAGCACCATGTTTCACTGTAAAGTGTTGGTTTTCCGCCATACATAGCGGTTAACATGTAGGCCAAAAAGTTTAGTATTAGATCTCACCTCACCAGAGCTTCTTCTTCCACTTGTTTGTTGTGTTTGCTACATCGCTTGTGAAAAACATAAAACTGGACTTTCTTTGGCTGTCTTCTTAACAATCTTCCACTGATTTGCTGAGTCTAACTACTACTAATTGTTCCCCTGACAACTCCCACCTGAGCCGTGGATCTGTGCAGCTCCTCCAGGTTGCCACGGGCGTCTTGTCTGCTTCTTTGAAGATCTGCCCAGCCAGCTGGTGGATGGCCTAAACCGTCTTGGTCTGCAGGTGTTCCATACTCTTCTAATTTTCAGATGGTGGATTGAACAGAAGTCTGTGAGATGTTCAGACGTGGGTATTGCTGGTTTTATAACCTCACCCTGCTTTAAACTTCTCCACACCTTCATCCCAGACAGGTCCGCTGTGTTTTGGTCTTCATGATGCTGTTTGTTTCTGTGATGTTGACCCTTCCACAGAACAGCTTTATTTACACTTGAACTGAATTACACACAGGTAGACTGTATTTATTTCTGGTGTATCAGAAGGCAATCGTACTTCTGTAAAGAATCTGAAATCCTTGAATCTTTTTCTTTTGCGTCACAATTTTGCACTACTTAGTGCTGGTCTACAACTAGAAATCATGATAAAGTATATTATAGCTTGTTGTAACCTGACAAAGGGGGTATAAATGCTTTTGCAAGGCAATGTATTTTCTCTGCTTTATAAAAAAAAAGGAACAAGCCGAGTTTAAGGATGCTCGCCCGCAGTATGTGACATTGGTCTTGATGCAAAAGTGCCCTTCCTGTCTTTGACGGCATTTACCTAAAAATCCAGCCTGTAAGCTCTGCTGAACGTTTGATTGGCCCCTTTTTATCACCGTTTCTTACTTACTGGCTTGTAATTCTTCCTGTAAGGCCCCACAGACAAGCTTAATGAATGGCATGGCACTAAATGTGCCATAGCATATTGATGATCAAACTCCAGCAGTCATGTGGGGCAGGAGGCAGGTGTGTGTGTGTGGATTTAATAGAGGCACTGCTGAGTGTGGCACTTTGCAAACTCGTCCAGAGGATTTGTTAACGCTCGAGTTGCCGGCTCAGACAGTGTGCTTCTGCTCGCAGTGTTGAGGTGTCTGAGTGTAATTGAATCAATCAGGCCTGTGTACTTAAATCCCTCAGGATGCAGCCAGCTTGGCAGCAGAGTTTTACACTTCCAGGTTTTTCCTCTTGGAATGTTGTTTGGCACAATTTTGGCTGGAAACGTTTCTTTGATATAAGACTAATATAATTTTAGTATTAATGCCCTGAGCTGTGATCCACGATTTTTGGCATCTAAATGGACTCTACTGGGGGTCGTTGATGTATTTGCTCATGTTTGGTAAAGCGCTCTCTGCTGCAGAGCCTTTAACATTTTCTTTCAGCCTGACGTTACATAATGTTAAGTTAAGCGTTGCTCAGAGGTCTCTAGCTTGTTTACCATTGGTCCCCCTTTTCCCACCTGGGACTGTGTGTTTTAGATCTCTCCCTCTTCTCGTTCATGATTAATGGATGCATCATCCATCATTGATGTCTGCCAGAATGAGGTGGCTGGAGTGAGAGCGCAAAGCGGGGACGTTGGGATAAAGACAAGGTGTGAGTGGTAAGGTTAGGGCTTGTTTGCAATAGGATTAATGCCTTTCATTTGTAAACTAGTCACAATGCACTTTTACTGGTGTTAGCACCATTCAATAAAAAGTTAAACAGATGTTATAGGAATTTTAAGTCACAGACCAACACAAATAATGATTGCATAATTATGAAGTGGGAGGAAAAGGATACAGAGTTTTCATCATTTGTACAAAATTAATTATGTGATGTGTGGCTTGTATTTGTAATCAGCCCCTCTGAGTGAGTAGAGTAAAACCACAAGTCTTTTTGGGTATGTTGATACCGGCGTTGTTTGTACCAGCTACCACATTTTCTCAATTGAATTAATGTCTGGACTTTGACTAGGCCAATCTAAAACACGAATATGCTTTAATCTAAACCATTCCACAGTAAGGTTGAATGTTAAGGGTCGTTGTCCTGCTGGAAGGTGGACCTCTAACCCAGTCTCAAGTCTTTCTAGTCTCCAAGTCTTCATCACCACCATTTTTTTTCCATACGTAGCGCTTAACATATTGCTGTGTACTGGGGTGGCGGCCCTGATTTCTTTAATTGTAGGAGATCGGTGATAATTAGATGTGAAACCTATCGAATCCACCGATCTTATCTAACCTATTGTGCACATTCTGTTTCGTTTTAAAATGTGAAAAATGAAAGACTAAAGGAACTGCAATGCTGTAAACATTTCATTTATAATTGAGAGCACTGCCTCGTGCAGTTAAAACATGTTTTTATTGTTTCATGGGTATTGTTCAATGTGTTTTAATAAAATAAGATTAGAACTTTGAAGGTGTATTGTGACCTTATAACAACAAAATGGCTTTCTTTCTGCCACCTTTCCATAAAGGCCAGATTTGTTGAGTGCATGGCTAACAGTTTTCTTGTAGATAATTTTCCAGGTTGAGTTGTGGATCTCTGCAGCTTCTCCTGACTCACCCAAAAGCTTGAGTGCTGATTCTCTGATTTAATGATCTTCTTGCCAGGAATCCAAGTATGCTTTCCCTTACACTTCAATATTAAGCACTAATTCATGCTGGTCTATGACTTAAAATCTCAATAAAATACAGTGAGGGTTGTGGTCTTAACATGAAAAAATTGACACTTCACTTCATCCTGTAGACTTTTCAATTGATGTTCCTCTACTTCCTTTGCTATCCCTTTTGGTAGACATTTTCTTCTTCATTTTTTAAGATAAAATTTATTCATATCTTCTCACTTTTTGTTGAATGATACCTTGATTCCTTTATGTGATTTTATAATTGTATTCTTTTTTCCCCTGCTCTCATTTTTATCAGTTTGACATAAACCATTTCTTTGTCCAGCCAGTTCACATTTTACCCACCTGCAGCATGAGGAGGTAACAGTCACTGCTTGTTACCTCCTCATTGCAGCTGAGACCTTTTAACTGTTTTTGCTGCACAGTCGGGGCTGAAATCTGGAGTTTGTCTGGGCTGGCGTCGGACCAGCAGATGCACTCAGCATGCAGCTCTTATCCTGTTAGGAAGGCAAGGCAACGGGCTGTAACCTTGAGGGGATGATTGGGAGTATAGAGGCGGAATGATGGCAGGTACCCTCAGAAGCTCAGGGACCTGAGCCGTCTGATGATTGGTGCTAGCACAGGATGCAAATCTGCTTGTTTTTACCCTGTGCTGCTTAATGAATGCATTATTTAACTCAGAGGTCCGGGAGGACCCAGATTAGGTCTTTAGAAATGTACACAACGTATTTTTCTTCCCGTTTTGTGAGTCTAAAAGGTTATAATAAACTCCTGATACTTTTATGACTAGTGACTAGAAGAATGGGACTGGAACCACAGGAAGGCCTTCTTTTGAAGGATGAATGGTCTAACCCCTAGGAATAGGCAACAGCTCGGCTGTTTGGCCGGAACATGGAGTTGCTGCTTTACTGCATCTAGAGGAGCCTGTTAGGTTTATTTTGACGTCTGGCAAGAATGACTCCCGGTAGGTCTTAAGTATGAATACAATACATTGTAGCATAATAGTTTTGCCTCGGCAACTTAATCTTGTCATCTTGTATCACAAATGTGCCTTTTAGTGTGACATTAGCCAGTGATGCCACTGAGATTTGTCCCATTTTAAAAAGAATTTGTCAATTTCTTTTCCTCCTTTAATGGAAGATGAGATTTGGTGAGATGAAACATACTAAGAAGTTAAAGTTCAGGTGGAAGTATTGATGAAGTTATTTTAAAAGAAATTTAATATTTATTTGTATTATTTTATACCACTTTTATGATCCTATTGGGTATGAAGGTACGCCAAAGTTTTTTTTAAAAACCGTGATATCTAAACCACTAAAGTTTTCGTTCCTTTTTAATGAGATACCCGAGAAAGTGCTGGAGTGACCAGAATGTTTTCAGGCTGTTTGAAGCATAGAGTAATGCAACGCTGCCCCTCCCCCACTTGTTGCTGCACACTTGCAGTCAGCTGGCCAATAGAAAACTGGTGCATGCTTCCCTCATTTACAGGAAAGGCAGATTTGGCTGTAATTATTTTTGGTTGCAAAGGACACAGACCGTCACGGTTTGGAAACTGAAGAAGTGCCTATCACTTTTATTAAAGTAGCACTGTTTTAGGCCACATTTTTGAAGCTATGTGTCTGTCAACGAGGCTCAGCCTTGAGCTGATAGTCCAACTAACAGCTAACATCATCTTGCTTTACTTGTGTTACTCCACACAGAGCAGAGTGGCAGCAACGACCATTTGGTGAAGCAGTTGTCACAGGTTCAAGTCCCGTTGACCTTTGCTGCATGTCTTCCTCTCTCTCTCTCCACTCCATTTCCGGTTGGTCAACTTACAAAATAAAGGCCACTAGTGCCACAAAAATAAAATAAAAATAATAATACAAAAACTACAAAAGGTGCTTAATAAATTCCTTTTACAGAATTTGAACCAGGTGGAGCTAAAGCGCTGCCACTTGAGGAGTTCTGGATATATGGGGGGTATTTCCAGACAAAAAAGGTTTTTCATTTTAAATTCAAAATGTAAATATTTTTTGTACAATTTTGGCCTAATTTCTGCTCTGAGTGGATTGTTCTTTCAACAAATGGCATGTTTTAGAGTCTTTAGTTGAAGATTATTTCAGTATTCGATTAATCATGAGTAATCCAATTAATTCTTTCAGCTCGGAATCCTTATTTTAGATTAAATCTACATAAGAGCAAATAACAATAAAAAAATGTTAGAGATAACAGAACTGTAATGATGGATGTAATATTATTCGAACAGAACTGGGAGTAATTGCTGCATATTTTAAATGAGAATGTTAGAGATTTCTGTTTTATACTCAGTTACAGTTTTATGAGAATCTCTACCGACTTGTGTATCATTGAAGACACATGCTAATTTAATTTACAAGACTCTACCACTTTGGCTGACTTAATTAAGAGTGTAGTTAGGCACTTAAAACATTGGAAGGTATTCCCTTTTGAAACCCTTGTCTGCGCAGCTGGTGGGTCTGTTTTGCCTCAACCTACAGACTGAAACATCAGCTTTCAGTCAATCATACTGTGCAAAATGCACCAGTGAGCTCTATGGTGGACGAAAATCTTCCAGTTTTTTTCTGAGCTCCGTCTCGTCTGGCAGAGTTCGATATCAGTAACAAACAAAATGTCTGCCAGCACCTCTCCACTGCTTTCCCCTTCGTTGGAATCTCAAGCATTTACTTGGCCTGTTTTAACTTTCCATCACATTTCATCTGTGTTTACTTTTCGTAATATTGTCTCAACATTTGACTTTTCCCTAGCTTTTTTTCAAATGTTTTTTTTTGTGGCATTAGTGGCCTTCATTTTTCTCAAGTTTTGCACAGTAAGCAGACAGGAAAGGGGTGGAGAGAGGGGGAAGGCATGCAGCAAAGGTCACCTGGGCCAGGAGTTGAACCTGTGACGGCTGTGTAAGGACCGAAGCCTCTCAATATGGATCATGCAGTATACCCCGGCGCCACCGCCGTGCCCACTTTTCCCAAACTTAATAAAGCAGGAAAAGGAATGTCGCATTTCACCAACACACAGAGTGGCATCTCCCAATATAGAGGCTAAAATCACCTGCTAGCATTTGTGGTTTACACAGACCGCCATCCAATACAATGTTCAGGACCAGCCATTAAATCTTTATTTCTTGGAAAATGATGGCTCACAATAGAAATGATATATCTGCATATTGGTTTTCTGATAACAAATAAATTGCCAAACTAATTATAAAGACAAAGTACTCCATAAAAGTTACTTTAAACTTGCTCTTTCTTAGCGCCCCCTTCAGGAAGCAATAAAGTAGTGAATATCTGACACTTATTATCAATATTTAGTGTTAGATAATCATATTACATAAAATATTTTTCCAATAACTTCTCCTGCAGAGACGGAATCCAAGAAGATCATGCAGACATCCCTTTTCGATGCACCATGCCCTAGCAGTGTGCACTGTTGTACCAGCCTAAACACCATGCTGTCATTTGCTATCTTTCCCTGGCAAAATTGGGCTCTCTCAGCATCTCTTCTCCTTTTTTCCATCTTGGTGGTGTTATGTTGATGTTAACACTTTATACTTGCTATCTGGAGAGCAGCAGAGCTGTAATCTCACAGTTTCTGTTAATGTGTACCCCCATGGTGCATCCAGGGCTGCCATGACTAAGCTGCTCTAAACCAGCAGAGAGAAGCTGTCAGCAAGTCTCTGGTTCGTGGATTCTTTTCTGGTTTCTCCTCCAGGATTACATCTCCAGTTTGAATTTAGTTTGTAAAGTTTTTTTGCTGTTTCCATGAAACTTTAAATATAGCCTTATATTTTAGTATATTTGCTAGGAAAAAAGGAAAATTATAGAAGAGTTTTTCTTTAACACAAGGAAGGCAGCACACAATAAAGCTTGACTAACACCCTTCCAATTTGCACTGTTGCATTCAGTTTTCTGTATGTTGGGAGGGTAAAATGGTGCAAACTAATTGGGCTGCTAGGACTCTGTAAGACAGAAGCAGTTACTGTAAAGACCAAGTCATGCCTCTTCCACTGTCCTTCATCCTTTCTTTCAATCCCATAGTGGTCCTCTGTCCCTGGTCAAACATGGGTATGTGAGGTGAAATAATGTGGGGAAAAAGCCTGAATTTCATCCCAAGATTTAAACATTCCTATTTTGGTTTTTTAGCCTGAAAAAAGACAATGAAATCTCATCTTTGTTAATAATTGCCAAACGGTCCTGGTGAAAATCATGCCTAAAGCTAGAGCTGCATGATATTAGAAAATCTTGCGATGACGATAATATTGTTTAACGAAGGTGCAAGTTAACCCTGACCCACCTGAATCTGATCTTTTTGATTTGGGTAAATATCGGATCGCCTTATCACAAAAGATTGTGACCAATACTCACAAGGCAAAATTCTGTTGGGGCATTGCTAGATATATGTACCCATCAGTACCACTGTACCACTTTCCAGTTTTTCTTTGAGGTCTGAACACCTAAGAACTGTATCATAAAACACGAAAGAAAAGATATTCTTCATGTTGCCTGATAGAGGAAGTAGTTTTGAATCCAAGAGGAAATAAGGAATTACAAACATTATCTCCATTTATGCTTCGGGGTATTTGTCCCTAACCTTCATGTTTATTTTTAGAAAAATTTTTTAAAAAAATGCCCTTTTGGGTTTTGGGTTTATGTGTTTAAAAGCATTTAATAAAAAGGGGGGGAAAAAACTTGATTTTTTTAGGGAAAATTGACAGATTCCAATCTCTAGCTAATTGTTGCATTTCCAGGTGTTGTCCATTTACTGCCATAAACACAGCTCTTTATTGCCTCAGAAGCCGCTTGTCCACTTGCTTATCTAATGGCAGTATGCTCTTGCATTTGCCTTTTTTATGGTACTTTCGCTGGCCCCTCTATGAAAAGCCGTTCTTGTTCATTAAATTTTCAAAAATTTAAAAACATTTTTTGGAAAAGACAGAGTTTTTTTACCAGGTGTAAAAAGGGAAAAATACTGTCCGTCAGCAGTCTACCTTACTAATTGGCATCCTTCAAAGCCGTTGCCCCGGGTTTGGGGGTCAGCCGGGCAGAGAGAAAGGAAATTTACATAAAAACCCTAGCTCTCGCTGGCAGGGGGTTTGGGGGGCTTGGCAGGAAGGTTGTTGGAAGACAGGGAAGATGAGTGTGAGTGCTGATTCACAAAGACTGCCTCTTTGTCCGCGCTGACTGGTCATGCTGCGATGTCAGCAGCAAGATTGTCTCCGGGTTGCTGCTGGTAGAAATGGACGATGTAGTTTAGAGATGAAGATGTACACCCACACGCACTCACACACACACACACACACACACACACACACACGTGCACTATTTTTCCCAGAGAATCCTTCCTTCCTCAGCTTGTCTCCTAATTGGCCTCTCTCTAAGATAGTGTCGGGGCACTGTTTACCCTTTTTATATAGGGATGGGTCAGTTTTTAAAAAGGGGAAACAAACATTTAGGGGAAAACCCCGGGGGTTTTTCCCCCTGCGCTCCCAAAAAAAACTGAAAAAACCCCCTTTTAAAACCCCTTACCAAAACTGCACACACCTAATACTTTGTTTGGTTTTTTTTGAAAAAGTTTCTTTTTTTTTTGTTAAAATGGGAGAAAAGGGCCAAAAAACAAAAACTAAAGAAGCTTTTTTAAAGTGACCCCCGCCTGTTGCCAAAAGGTCAATCCCCTCTCACAAACCCCCGGAATCCCCCCTAAAAAAGGAAACCTTTTTTAAGTTTGGGGGTTAAAAATCAAAAGCACTGGGGGTGTTAGGTTTGTAGTGTTTTTAAAGGTGGGGGACCCCCGGAGGTAAAGGTAAGCCTAAGGATAAAAACAGGAAAATATAATTTAAAAAAACAGATAAAACTAAATTTTCTGTAGGAGAACCCCTGGGCCCCGCAAAACCCCCTAAATTCTAATATAAGAAAAATCCTCCCAATTATGGGAGGTAGCCTACCTGTAGAAATAACAAAGTTCACCAGAATGAAAATATTGTTTTCTTTTCTACAATATCCAGTCAAATGAAATAAAGTGCTTTCTAATTTAATACTTGATATGAAAAAAAACACTGGTTTATCATTACCTGTGTTAGAATGTTAATTCTGTCATTTATTGTCATTTATTGCAGCTCTACAGGAGCTTCGAGGAGCATTTCAATTGTAAACGGTCACATTTATATTAGAAGCAGATGTGATGTTGCACTGAGTATGTAGAGTATAATCTCTGTGAAACAGGCTTGTAATAAAATGAAATTTAATACTGGAGATGCACTTAGAAAACCACTGTTGATCAGAATTGGCTGATTAAAGGCTTCCTCAGTCCTGGCCAGTGATTGGCCAGTCTGAAACTCAAAATCTGACCTTTTTTCTGATCAGTCAAAGCATCGTATTAAGCGCTCCCAGGTGGTAGTATGCAAGTTATTAATGTGGGAAGAAGACTAAAGTTACTGGTTTTTTTAGAGTTACTAATGTGTTTAAAATGAAATCATAGGAAGTGCAGAGATGTAGGAAGTGATTTAAAAGGAAACTACTCTCTACAACATGTTATAGTGTTTCTGGCTCATTCAGGCGGTGAGAGAGCCAGATTTTCAGCAGAAACAGGAAGCCTAACTGTATTACAGCAATAGTTCTCAGTTTTATCCTTTTGATCTTTCAACCTGTCTCTCATGAAACATCCTCAATTTGGAAATGTTGACAGTCTTGTGAAAATCTCACATTTAAAGTAAGGGTCTGAATTCTCTAGAGGACACAAAAAAAACCTGGTGTTGTTGTAAGGCTAGCTGCACATCAGCACGAACTGCTATTATATGATGCAAAGCAGGTTTAAGATATCAACTCTGGAACCATTTTATTTTGTTTTAAAATAGTAAAACCCTATTTTACAGCAACTGTTTACTTCCACACAGCACAACGTTAAATCTGCTTCTAGTATAAATAGTTAATAACTACTCTTGCCAGGAAGGCCTAAAAATGATTTTCGATGCTGTTTTATATCTTGTTGCCCCACATTAACTGAGATTTCCAAAAGGTTGCAATGATTTTCAAATCCAGTATGTTCTTTTACAGACAGAGGTTTAAAACTTAAAAAGATGCTTTGTTGTAATACTTTTAGCCTTCCTAAACCTTTTTGCTTCATCTGCCTTTATTTGTTTCCTTTTTAACCCCCTCACTATTGAAAATGGCTGCTTTCCTCCTTGAGTAACCACTTCTACACAGAACACTGAACAGTGTTGTTTTCCAATGCAAACTAGCCACTTGGCTAGGATGTTCTTTAATGTTTGAGTGTTCCACTGGCTGATCATGTCTGTCAACCAACCATTTAAAAAACTCTAGAAAAAAAGGGATGAAATGGAAACAAACAATTAGAAAACAGATAGCGAGGCCTTTTCTTGTTGGTCCATCAGTGTTACCTTTGGCACTATACTTCTGTTACCCTGGCTGAAGGGCAACTAGCAAATGCAGGAGTTACCATCGAGTTGCTATGGAGAACTTTATGGGCCTGAACCGAAAAAGTTTTGGTTCTTGCAAAGAGACATATCTGGTCATCCATTGATGCTGAGAGGTTGTTAAGAGCTTCCTGATTCAGCCCCCCCTGCATGTTTCTGCAGGAGGCTGGAATATTTGCCAACACACAACACTGTAGGTGAATATGAAGACTCTTAGTCTTAGTTTGGTCACATATTAAATAATGTTGGTAAAACGTTTTCTCATTTGGGTGAGCTACAGATGGAGTTTCAGAGAAAAAATGTGAAGTGAATAAACTGGATGTTCAGGATGAGTCGGGGATCGAAGCTGCCACATTCATTGCTTTGAACATTCCTCAATCAGGATTTTCTTTTAAAGAATGTTTTGCGTTCCACCAGGCGAGGGGGAAAACTGCTAAACAGGTTCAGAGGGAAGAAAATTGGGTCAAATAAGGTGGGAGTTTCATTACAAGACTGAGCACAAGGAGAAAGAGGTAAAATGTAGGAATGCACAGGAAAGGGGAGACGTGAAAGCAATAATAACCTCAGGACTGAAAGCGATTATGTTTCCATTAATCTCTATAACAGTATTGATTCTTTGTTGTAACTGTCTGAAATGATTATGGCAGCTGTTCATCAAACCAGCGGTTTCTATTACAGACCCACAGCGCTAGCAGTGTTTCTAATCATAGCTGCAAGCATGGAAGACCATAAAAACTAAAGGTAAATCGGAGTTGCTATCCCCCTATTTCAGTGCTGTTTCAGGCAAAACAGAGAACAACAGCTTTTATTTCCATGATTGCTGCTGGAGCATCGTTATTTAAACTTTGCTCTTATTCCTGCCTCTGAAGATTAGAGTGGGAGATTTTGTAGTGATGTTTAGACTTCATTTGGCCATCTTGGGAAGGATCCCAAGAGTTTGTTTTATTGGGCACCGATAGGAGTGAGACAAATGGCCTGTCTGTGTAAATTGGACATGTGCGCTCTTCTGTTCGTCCAGTTGGGATCTTTCTTTACTCTCAGTGTGATAAATCAGCTGAGAAGACTTAATCTCAGAGTTCACTCTTCCATTTGGCTGCAGTTCTTCAGACTTGGCTCTCCTCCCACACTTGATGGGCCTGGGTCAGTGCTTGCTCTGCTGGTACAGTACAGTCTCGGGTGTTTTCGTTGCGGCGTTCCACCTCAAAGAATCGATTTCAGCCCATTCGGCTGGTGCCCATGACAACATCTCCAATCAAACAAATGTTAAAGCTGAGCACCTTCGTGTAACTACTGACTCAACCAGCTGCTCCTCTGACCTCTTTTCCATCTCCCAGTTTCTGTACTGCTCCTGTGTATCTGTAGGAGAATATTGATATACTATATGTATTGTATATTTTATTATCCTAAAATTAAAATAGAATATGCAACTCCTATAGGGATTTATGTGTTAAACCAGCATAATGTAGTGCATCATTGTGAAGTGGAAGAAAAGGGATACATTGTTTTAAACATTACTTAAACTGATAATCACCCCGAAATCGTTCTGTGAAGGCCGCCGAGGTTTGTTAGAGAAGATTAGTGAACAAAAGCATCATGAAGATGAAGGAACACAGCAGACAGGTCAGGAATGAAGTTATGACGAAGTCAAGCAGGTGAGGTCATAAAACAATATTTTAAGCTTTGAATATATCTCACATAGCTCTGTTCAGTCAGTTGTCTAAAAAGGAAATGAGTTTGGCACAACTGCAAACCCGCTAAGATGTGGCTGTCCATGTAAACTAATCAGAGAAGCAACCAAGGTGCTCACTGTAACTCTGGAGGAGCTGCAGAGATACACAGCTGTCAGAACAAAGAGGCGTGCAATCTAAAGAGCCGATCTTTATGGAAGTATGGAGATAAAAAGCTGTGCTTGGAAAAAAGCCTTAACAAGTCATGTTTGGCAGCATCATGCTGTGGGGATTCTTCCCTTTAACTGGGACTAGGAAACTTGAGTTGATGGGAAGATGGGGAGAGCTAAATGCAGGGTGTTTCTGGAAGTAAATCTGTTAAAGGTTGCAAAAGAATTTAGACTGGGGTGGAGATTCAACTTCCAGAACAATAATAACCATAAACATGCAGAAAGAGAAGTTTAGATCAAAGCATGTTCATGTGTTAGAAACACCCAATCTGACTGAGCTTGAGCTATTTTGCAGGGAAGAATGAGCAAAAACGTTGGTGTCAAGATTTCCAAAGCTGGTAGAGACCTACATCAAAAGATGTGATCCTACAGCATTTCCTACGGGGTTCTAAATTAGAGGGTCCAAGTACAAATAAAATACACAAAAGCTTTTTTTGTTGTTATTTTCCTTCCATTTCACAATTGGGCACCACTTTGTGTTTGTCTGTCACATAAAATCCCAATAAAATACATTGAAGATTGCAGTTGTAACGTAAAGACGTGCAAAAGTTTCAAGGGTGTGAATACTTTTGCAGGACATCATATACTTGTTTTCTGACTAGGTTAGGACTTTAGAAGGTCATTAATTAACTAAATACCTCAGACTAATCTAAATGTGTTTTTTTTTTCCTGGTGTGGGACATGGGAGGTAGCCATTTTCCTGTTTGGGTATGTTAGTTATGCACCATGTGGGCTGTGTGGAGATGAGCTCCATAAAGACTCATTAGAATTCATGGCTGCCACAGTGTGAAGACAGACAATTTAGATTGCTTTCCTTTCATAGCTCCCCTAACAGGTTATTGATCTGGCCCAATCTCATCCTGGTTAACGCAGCGGCGCTTCCGTCGCCGCTGCACTCAGCCGAGGGCCTGATCCTTACAAGAAGTCGAGGACGCACTGAGGAGGTTTTGCCGACTGCATGCTTGACTCACTGTCTTTGAGCTGTGTATTGCATCGGTTGTATCAGGCTGCCTTCTCTGTTTGCTGCACAAGCATTCATGCTCTATTTTCCTCTTAATAGACTAGTTTCAGGTCACAAATGATGGGAACCTTTTAGGCTCATATAATAGGAGGACTTGTGAATGTGGCTGAGTTTATTTTTTTTGGGGGGCCTCTAGTTTGCAGTAGGTCGTTTGGGCAAATATACTCAAGCGGTCACATGCACATTACTCACTGTTTAAAGAAAGCAGACAGACGTGTGTCTCTGCAATCCTGACATTTTTGTGATGCAAACACTGGAGTAACCGCTGGCTCCTTTCGGTCAGACCGGTAGTACCACACACTGGCCGGTTCAGACAGTTTTCATGAGAGAAGATGCAGATACGGTCAGCTCTTCTAAAAGGAATTTGGAAAAGCCAGTGTATCCACTTTGAACAGAGGTCTTCCTTGTTAGAGCGATGTGTCCTATAAATCCTATGACCCTTAGACACTTAAAACTTTTAACATAATTAGATTTAGGCTAAATAAGATCATAAAAACGTCATTGTGATCATCTTCAGCATTTCTTTGTTTTCACGGTGTTTTCTCCACACAATGTGGGGAAAAAGGTTTCAGTCCCTGTTTCTTGCTCTGCTAGGCTGTGAAACCGCTTTCGTTTCCAGATAAAAAGCATTACTTTCAAGGAACCAGTGTCGGTACTAATTTTATTTATTATTACCTTGTATAATGATACAGATTATAAACATAATGTAGTCATTCAGAATAAATGTACTTGTTTATAGAAACCAAAAAAGAGCATGAATGTGACATTACCAGTGTTTGGCACCATTGTTTTGTTGGAACACCCATTTAATTTCAAACATTTACTTATTGATTTCAGTTGAAGTCAAAAAATGTTGAATGTATCCTCCATTTTTATTAATGGGATTATTGTTGGATTAATGGGATCAGTTTGGAATGTTTTCAATTGACTTGGAATTAGTCTACGTGATTGGATTGAACTGACATTCTTTTCTTTTTGTTTTTGTAAAGTGCCTTGAAACAACGTGTGTGAATTGGCACTATATAAATGAACTGAATTGAAGACTGCATGTGTATGTTTGAGTTGTATGGAAAACAAAAATGGAAAACCTGGTTTCAAAATTTTCTTCTGTTTTAAGTTGGTTAAGAAATTGCATCAGCGTTGTCAAGTTGTTGCAGTGGGAGTGGTGTGTTTAGCGAGGATGACGGACTGCATCTTTGGAATGCAGTTATCGTAAATAAGTGACACACTTTAAAAAGCTCCATCACTGTCTTTACCAACAGGTGCTGGTTCTTAGAAGTTTCACACAGTTTCCATGTTGTCTCTCCCTTGTTTGCCTAACTGAAGCCCTGACAGACATTTTTTAATTTCTCTTTGACTTTCTTGGAAGTATCCGGTCTTTTTTTTTTTTTTTTTTTTTGCTTCCTGGCTTGTTTGCTTATTTGTAAGCAAGGTTACGCAGTGTTTACACAGTTGCATCCTGGGTACCGATAGAATACATTTGAATGTTGATCCAAACTGTGAGTTCTCTTTTTAATGTTGTTAAACACAAAGCTGGCCTTGGTAGGGGACTCACAGAGAGCTCTTGTTAGAATTTTAGGTGTTTTACTTAACTGTCCTTTTTATTCTGGTGAGTCAACAGAAGTGCGTCACACTTCTCTCAAGGCTCACTATTTGTGTCCCAGTCAGCATCAAATTTATGGTTTTAATAAATGTGTTGAGTGAACAGTGGCTTACAGGCAATTTGGCTTCATGATGCTTTTTTTACTGTTGATCTGTTGTGATCACTGTAAGGACATCGCAATCTGAACTGAGAGCCAATCTCAAGTGGATGTATTGTCCTCATTCAGTCGAGAGGAATGTGGTCCAACTGGTGGACCTGTAATGCAGTACTGCAACCTTTTCCCCTACTCTCTTTGGTAGAAGTTTGTTAAAACAAACTACCCTTAATCTCCTAATGCAAACAGCAGCAAAATTAAGTTTCTGTGAGAGATTTGAAGGGAGGAAGGAATCACCTTGGCTAGGAAAAAATAGAAACACAAGCTAGAGCTTTGGCTCAAACATCCAGCTGTGGAAAATTGAGCTGCAGTCCTTTAATCTCTGAAGAGCCGTTGGCCAGCCTCACAGTGCTTTTTATGAAAAATTAGACTTTCTATAGACAGATCTGGGGCTTAACGGAGCTGTTATGTAATGACATGGATACAACACTTGTAGTGACAGGCCGGTAGGAAAGCCAACACTGATGCAGGGTGATCAGTGCTCACATACGGCTACACACACATACACACAGGTATAAATAATGGATAAAGTCGATATTCTTCTCAACCGTCCCACTGGGCTCAAAGAAATCACATTTGAGTTTTTACATCAAGTGAGACAAAAGTCAGGAGCTTAGATTTCAATATTTGTTGTAGAGCTACACGATATTCGTAAAGCTTTCAAGTGCAATAAGGGTATTAGTGATGGTTAACCTCACTCTTTTCCTTCCCTGATGACCCAACCATGTCCTGTAAACTTCACCACCTTAGTTATATCAGAGGTGAGCATCAAAAGCTGTTGGATAAATATGACTTAAGTCCAACCAACTTGCCCAGTACGTATTTTGCATGCAGAGTATGACTGCTGGGACTTGAAATATAATAGCTTACCAATATTGCATCCAAGCACTCCTTTGTGATTGCCATAAATTGCACACTAACATGTGATAAGGATTGCATTCAATTTATTGTGCAGCTGTAATGTTTTGAGTAATAAATAAGCCACCATCAAAGAGATCAATAAACACACTCAATATTGTCAACATCACCATGCTGAATATTTCCTGTTTGATTAAGCAAGCAAAGACATTTAAAATTAAAGCCTTAACTGTGAAACTTTGGAAACTTTGGAGACCAGAATATGAAAAAAACTGTTTTAAATTAAATTAAAGTGAATTGAATGGAATTAAATTTATTTATTTAATTTCACACACTTAGCCTAATGAAAAAAAGTCCATAAGCTGCCATAGCTGTTGGTTCGGCAGCACACATCTCAGAATAAGCTTGAATTATTTTTCAGTTTTTGGATAAAAACTATTTTGATGCTGGGGTAATGTGTTTTTTTTATTTAACAGATGATGTACCCTTAAGTGGGACCTTTTTAAATGTTTATTGCTTCATGCAAACATTAAGGCACTGTGCCGAAATTATTTTATCATGACTTATGCCTGTTAAATGAAAACCGCTGTGTGATATCAAACTACATGGATAAATGTGCACTTTTTTCCATTTCCTTGGTTGTTTCGAAGGTCACATTGACACACATTAACATTGTTTGTGGATTACTGGATTTTTTTTTTCAAGATCACTGTTTTGCATATGCAGCAGGAAAGAATGACTGGCCTCATACTGAAATATTAGACTCCCATGAATACTAATGAGGAGATGAATGAAATCTGTAACCGTTTTTTGTCTGCAAATACATCAACAAACCGCATTATTTTGTGTTTAATAATAATAAGATAAAGGCAAAAATGCATTGCAGGAACAGGACCGTGCATTAATTGACGTGTCAATACTGGGCGGAGTTGCACAATTTATCAAATTGCAGTTCAGTGTCATTAATTGCTACATCACAGTCACAAAAGACATGCTTGAATGCTTGAAAACTTGGTGGGCTATTATATTTCAGATTATGTTGATTCTGAGAATACATTTGAATGGACCAGTTAGTTCTGGACATTAACACACAAACAAGGCCCCATGCTGAAGTCCAATGAGAAAACTCTGATTACAGGACTTCAGTGAAGTTTTTCAGAAGCCGTAAAAGTAGATCAGTGTCAAAAGGATTGTGGGGTAACTGAAATTAATTGAAACACCTTTCTGATAATTGTAATACTCTTTCGATCTTTTTGTCCTACTTACAGTTTACCTGACTTGAACGTTTGCGCTTTCATCCCATGCTACCATACTCATGGTCACTTAGCAGCAACAGCTGTTGTCTTTCACTGTCCTGTTTGTCCTGTTCAGGCTGAAGGAAGACGGCACCGCACGGCCTCCTTTCCTGTGAGACATACAGAATGTTTTGAAGAAATCTCCATGCCACCGTAACCTACGGTACTTTGCGGCTCTCAGGAGTGAACCATGTGTGGATCTGTTTCATGCTGTCGGTGACTTTCAAAGCATGTGAATGGCCGAGAAGCCGCTGTGGTTTTCGAGTCCTGCTGCTGATGACCTACTCTCTGTGATGAGAATGAGCCACTCACCCAAAGACTGGAAGGTTTGGGCTGCATTCCGTTTCTGAACATGAGACCGCAGTGACTTGCAGGAAACCGACATCACTGATGCTTTTATGCAGCTGCTTATAGGAGAAAATCATTCGCTGGGTTACCACAACACACAGACTCATCTAACGTTAGGGATAAAAGTACCCTGTTCTACCTCCTAAACCACATGACTAAATCTCTCCATGATTTCATGCTGTCATTTGACATAAAAGAACGTAACTGTCTGATAAAGAATACGTTGATTTCACTTGCTTGTTCATTTCTATTTTGTGCTTGTTCCCTTTCCTTTGTTTTAAAGTTAGGAATTAATGCTGTGGCAGTTAAATGCAGATTTCTGATGTGTTTAAAAATGTTCAAACATCAGACATTTGAGAGTCAGGCACTGAGGAAAAATCCCAGACGGTTGTATGTTGTATCAAAGCCAACAGAGGCTGATCTCACTTGTTTCATGCAGTAAATATTGCATTATGTCTAAAGTTCAACTGGATGATTTTTGCTGTATTTTCAAGCTATTCTGCTCGAGATGAGAAATGAGTGACATTAGAGAAATTTCTACCCAACAAAAGTAGAAAATGATTCATTCTGCATCGTACACCTGCTTGTCTTTTGCAAAACAACCGTCAGAAACCCATGAACTTATCAAAGTTAATGATCCGGAACGCAGAAAAGCATATCGCTTGTGCAGATGAAAGCTAGAACAGTGTGATCTCTAGTCAGTGCAGGTCCTTGATTCCTGTATTTTCTCTTCCATCTCGGGCCTTCTGCACCCCCCCACCCCCCGAGGCTGCTCTGCATATTTACCTATCTTATCTTGTTCACACAGCAGCAAACTCTACCACCACTGTATACAAATAAATGTACGACGGGCTTTGTTTCTGGCAAATAACACTGTGAATCCAAGTTTGCATAAGTAACTGAGGATGGGGTGTAAAAATGGGTAGGAGTATAACATTGCTTTGTGGTGCAAAGAGAGTTAATTTCTGTGCTTGATAGGTTGGTCTTTACCTGCTGTTACAAATTCTTATCAAATTTGGCCAAAATGTAAAAGATGCACATTTAAAGATGCATAAAGAGATATTTTAGTTTGGTTTTGTGGAGAAATTATGAGCAGGCAGTATGAGTCAGAGTAAAAAAAAAACAGTTTGTACTTCAGCTGCTGTAACATGTTTGTTACACTGCATTACTTTTGTATTGGATAGATTTTCTGCCTTATAAATCCTGTTTTGTATCACATGCTCTATATAGAACTTGTGTTTCATGTAGGGAACAGGGAGTACAACGTATTCAGGGTAAATGACCATAGACTTCTATGTAGATAATTGTCAGACCTCAGCATGATGGCACTTTTAGTTAGTAGTCTTTAGTTGGGCAAGTTTTAAGATTGCAGAAATGTGGCATTCAGAAATTTTTCATAGAAACAGTCAAGTTACCCAAAATGAGACATTTTTCAGTGTTCCATACTGCAGGTAAGTTATTGATTGCTTCTAGTCTCTTCACAAAACCCCACGTAGAAAAAAAATGACCTATTCCCTTGATTGTTTTTTTTTTTTCACAAAAATTCTGATTATTTTAAAAATAAAAGTATTTGTATATTTTGACACTCTAACTTTTTCAGATAAGGTGGCATAATAACTGCAAATTTTATTGTATTTATGAAGGATTTTTAATGATAGACTCACTCAAAGTAAAGCATGTTTCTTATGGATGCACTGATATGAAATTTATGGCTGATAACCGATATTTAAAGATATTATATGTGTATTGTATGTATTTCACTACTTTTTTGACACTGTGAAAAAAATGACCACACCACTGACAATGCTTCTCTACATATAGTGTAATTTAATCTGGTGGTGAATATTGAGGATTCAGAGGTTTATCTGTTATGTGATTTGCTGACTTATCATGACACAGCTGTTCACCTAAACTTGACAGGTCATGGGAGTGGAGTAATAATAAGTGACATAGCCAAGAACCCCATGGTAACTCTGTAGGAGTTGCAGAGACCCTCAGCTCAGGTGGGAGGAACTGTTGACAGGACAACTATGAGTCTTATGCAAAGTTGCAAGAAGACAACCATTGTTAAAAGAAAGGCGTATGAAGGCCTGTTCAGCAAAGTTGTGAAAGAAATAAAATATCAAAAGGTTAAATGTGCTGTACATTAGTGTTTGTCCCTTTGTTCCTCAGCAATGGATATTTTATGTCGAAGATTAGGTGCAGCTGGTTTAATTCGTGTCCTTTATATGGGTTATAATACTTGCTTTTGTTAATGTGATTTGAAACAACATAAGTAATGGAATAGATGGAAACTTAAGCTAGTTATTAAATCTCATTTATTTGAAGTGTGAAAAAGCTCTCCTGAGACGTTTCGGATTGCTGAGCCTTGGCTATCATCCACTAAGATATAACTAGATGCTCTTTGTTTGTTGGGTTCGGTGGAGTTTCCGAGCACTGCTGCTTTTCCAACTAAGCCAGTTTTTCCAGATGGAAGGATAATGATGTTTGTCATTACAAGGCGTTCCCTGCAAAGCTAGCATACTGACCATAAAAATACTAAAAACTAAACCTGAAAGTTTGCTGCTTCCTAAATTAGACATGGTTGCATTTTGACTGCATCTCTCCTTGTCAACCAGGGGTAAACTATTGACAGTATTGAGGATGAAAGCATTGAGCCACGTTGCCTAACTACCAGCCGGTGTCGATTACACCAGCTGACATGTAAGCTCTGGGAACGGAGGTGTTTTCTTTCTCCCTTTTAAAGATTTAAAGAGAACAGCTCACAGTGTGGGGTTTAGAATGACACAGGAGGCTTATGTCTGCCTTAACCTTGCTCACCTGAGAATAGGTAAACAAGATCCTCTCTACTCAGGCCGTCATCATCGTCATGCAGGGTTTCAAGGGAAGTTTGCAGCAAAAATGAGTTCTTTTGCAACTATAAATGTGTAGTTTTCTCAAGTGAGTTCAAGAACACAGAAATAGAGGTAGGGCAGTGCAGAGAGACTAATTAGTTTGCTCCTGTTGTGGTTCTATCTGGGAGCAACGTCTGACTTCTCCTTGTTTTGCTGCACGCAGACATGTAGCAATTAAAAATATCCCGAAAAACACAAACTTTAAGGTTTTGTTTTTTTTCTCTTTCCTCTCTTTTCTTCCTTCCAATTTTGAGTCTTCGGAGCTGAACCTGTCGAACATAAGGCCATTTGATCACACGCTCCTAATTTGTTTCCCGCTGTCATTGCTTTACTTTAGTTGAGAGACGCTGGCAAGTCACTTAGCAAAAGTTGGAAAATGCCACTTTTATGTGGGGGAAAAATGAATGTAAGCAGCATAAGAAAGTGACGTTCGCCTTTGTGTTTTCAGTAGGAACATGGGCTGAGCGCTTCGGAAGCACTGGAGAAATGAGCGCTTTTGGAGGGAAAAACATGGGGGCTGCCTCCGGAGACTCTGTAATGAGGGGTGGGGAGGTAGGAGGGTGGTGGATGCCTTTTGACATTTTCAGTCACAGGCTGTTTCAGTTCAGAGCAGAAGTCGAATAATGGAGTGAGAAGGAGACTAAAAACAGCGAGGAGGGTAACGAGAGAGGGGAAAGATGAAAGGAGAGGGGAAAAAGAAGAGCATCGGGAAGGAAGCGTGTAGGAGCTAAGCCTTACATCCCATCTGGAAGCAAATCAGCCATGCTGTCTAGTCACTCAGTCAATGTGTGTGTGTCGGTGGAGGGGGGTATACTAAGCCATCAGCAGCTCCATTGAATAACAGCCAATTGTGGATAATGGCTAGTTGAAAATGTCACAACAATCGTGTGTTGATTAACATCTCCAAATACTTAGCAGTGTCTTTCGGCTGTTGGGTCATTAAGCTCTAAAGTCATTGGACTCTGAACTTAACTTCAACGTGTATTGGTGCTTAGTTTGTACAGGGCTCTCTAATAAACCCAGAACACACTGGCTGCAATACAATTTTAAAAGCCTCATAAATTAGACTTTAAATGCGTTAATTTTAAGCTTAATTTTAAAATCAGGGCTCCGGTTTCAGACAGACTAGTGCAATTATTGTCACCTCCTATAACCTGCTTCTTGTCTAAGAAGGTCAGTGTGTTTGTGTTATTGTTGCCAAAGTTCAAGTGTTGCATTTAATTCAATGTATCCACTACTGATTACAAGGTTTCACAGCGTTTCTTCTCAGCCATTCATAGCCTGGTTGCAATTCAGCTTTTCTGGTAAAAAGAAGACAATTAGTTATCTAATATCACACGGCGCAAAACAAGAAAAATGGGTCCAATTTATATCTAATTATAAAAACATCGAACTTGGTTGAAAGTAACTTCAAATTAATGCTACTCAAATACAATTGAGTAAGGTTAATTGGATTCAGATCCAGTTAAATTCTGATTATGATACGGTTAAATTCAGTTCACTTAATATAGATTGGTAAAAAGTCATCTATATACAGAGGCCCAAACCATTGCATGAAGTTGTTGACTTTGCAGCAGTCCTTCATCCTGACCAAGCATGTGGCATCCGTGGAGAGGAACCACTCCCCTTTAACACGAAGAACCCTGTAGCAAAACTACTCGCTATGAGTGGCCATCTGCCCCAGTTGGCTGGTGGTTTGGGAGGACATGAAAGAGATGGGGAACAAAATACAGGAGTACTTTCCATGGGGAGCACAAACAGAGAGACTTTACAAAGTTAACGGATGCAAAGTTACCATCAATGGCAACTGGGCCTGGAATTGTTTTCCGTAAGCATGGTCAGAATACTTATTAAGGTAATTTTAAAAAATCAAGCTGAGACCAAGCTAAGCTGTCTGCTTGCTAGTAATTGCCCAGAATTAGAGCATATGTTACTCCAACATTCTAGAATGATTTTGATAGAGACTGCAATAGCCTAAACCCCCCATAACAAATAATAATGGGTAAAAAAAATCACTCTTAAACCTTTATGCTTGACTACAGATTTTAGCAAACTAATCATTGATAATGTTTGTTTGTTTTCTCTGGCAGAGGCCGAATATTATGTTCCATTACTCTTTTTGGATGGCTTATTCACAGCTTCGACATTGACCAAAAATCCTGGTAATGGAGAGTAAATGCGAAATATCACTCTGTATTTCATTTTTCTTCTTAGAAATGTTTAGAATATCTCTTTAAATGCTCTGCCTTTGTACTTACAAAGATGCAACTTCAGTTGTATTCTGTACATTTAGCTGTTCCACATCTTCATGACCATTAAAGTGTAATTTCTAAGGAGATCGGTTATCAGAGAATTAGTAAAGATGTGTAAAAAGCCTTAAAATAAATTCATCTTTTAAAGCAGTAGCATAATCTCATAAAAAAAACATAGAAAGAGCCTACTTTAATTTGAGTACATTTATTTGGTTTGGAAAAAAACTAAAACACAGATATAAACAATGTCACTGGTGTTACAGTTATTGAAACAATAATTCCTATAAAATAAATTCAGCTGTACACCTTTAGGTAGATCAGAGTCTCTATTAAATTAAATTTTATTTAACACTCAACGACATCCTGTTTTTTGGGGTTTATTCATGATGTGACACACAGGCCAATGTTTACTAGCCATTCTTATAAATGTGAACAAGGAAACATGGCTTTTAGATAAGACAGGTTTGTATTGATCTTCGGGGCTTTTCACGTACCTTTACCATGGGTGGCAATAATTGTGAATGACTCTGTGCTTTACCTATTGAGTGTGCCAGGAAGTATTGCATACTTTATCATGCAAAAGGAAAAAAATAATTATTGCAGTTGCAATCTAACTCCCAGATAAGTTTGGGATTTCAAACTGATCCGGTTTCTTTGGTATTTAGTTGGAAACAGTTAAATTATGTTATACATTTTAACGTTTTCATGGAGGACGTTTGTATACATACCGTAGCTGAAAGCCACAATCCGGCTGTAGCTGCTCTGCAGGGAGTATCTTTGCAGAAACTTTAGTTTGTTGTCATCAAAGAGGAGTAATTTGAAGCAAGTGAAAACCATGGGTTGCTCACAAACACTGATAGAATGAGAGGGTGTGGTTGCACTGTGAGGAATGAGGAGCAAAGACCTTGGCACAACATTATAGGTACAAAACTTATGCAATGCAGCATTAGACTACTTGAACATAAACGTTATTGGTCTATTTTCAAAACTGATAAAAGTTTATTTTGTCTTAGCTGTGATTATTAAAGTTTATCCCTGTCAATGGACTTTGCCCTGTTGGAGTTGAACAGATTGGACCCTTCCCGACCGATATGATTGTCAATCTTTTTGGACTAATCTTCACTCCCTTGGCTCAGCATGCGAGCAGCACATGATTATAAAGCGCATTTTGTCTTTAATGTTTCTGCCAGTCATGACAGATTACCTCTGACTGGTTGAGCACAAGCTAAGCATGGAAGGCTTTAAGTTCGGCATTCTGTCGATCACATGCTGGGCGGAGAGGCTTGAGCTTTTTGCCCAAATAGTGCAAAAAACAGGGCCAGGGTTTTCAAACTTCCCTTAACAGAGGGCCACATTTAAACTGTACTGTGTTTGAAAATCATCCAAGTTATTTCAAATCCCTTTGATGCAATAAACCTGTTTGTTTCAAGCAGCTGCACTTTGAAGTGGCTTACAGGAGATTTAGCTGAAAAGTTATTTTATTAAATTTATAGATTTTTTTTCCCCTACCTTATTGGTTTTTCATGTGAGCCTTCTTGTTTAGCTGAAATAATATGACCAACACAAAGGAGAGGAAAATAGTGGTCAGCATCATCAGAAAAATGCTTAAGCTGCTGTCACACTTTCTTATCTTGCAATGTTGCCATCTTGATAATTGGGTGATATGTGTCTAAACATGCGGAAATAAGCAGATTTGGTGGAACATCAATTTCGGTCATGTTTTTAAAGTATGTGCAAAACTTATTTGACACGCTTTTATTCTGAATAGTGCATGTATATTTGGATGTGGAACTTGGTGTTCTGCTGTTTCAGAACCAGGTACGTTGCCTTTGCCTAATTTGACTGTCTGCCAAGAGGTCCAATAATTGTTAGATGAATTATTTAGTATCAAGTATTATTCATTATACAATATTTGTTTCACATTCCATTACAAGCACCCGGCATGCAGAGGTGAGCAAATCTTCATCAGTGCAGACAGTAGGGTGTAATGTAAGATTAAGCAATGCTATTATTGAGTCATTGCTGTTATATTTGAGTTGCAGTTGGCATCAAGCTTTCCTATACCATTGTCTGATCCAGGTCCGGATCAGCCAAGTCGCAGCATGTTCTGAGAGAGCTTAACCCTGCACAGCACGTTGCTACCGCAGTCATCCTTAATAATTACAGTGTTCAAAGTAAAGCGCTTGATTTTTGAAGCAGAGCAGCTTTTTCTGTTAACTTTGTCCAATTAATTGGAACCACGTTAGCTTAGCACCTTGCAAACTTCTTCTTGTTCAGAGATCCTCAGAAAAGTAGGATTCACCTTTACTGAAGAACCTTCGTAGCCTTGCTGTCGCGGCGCGCCCTGTGGTGGGGGTCAGGTTCAGGTGCTGGGGCGGTCTGCCTGTCTCTACCCCCGGAGGGAAGGGGACCACTTCCTGGGTCTGGGGGCTGGTGTTCCATATGGGGTATCGGCACCTGGACCTGGGAGTATAGAGTATGTACGGGCCTGTGCTTGGGGAGTGATATGTCCCGTGGTCTTGGGTCTCTGGTTCCATGGCTGGATCTTTTTGGGCGTAGACTGCTGCCGGCGGGGCCTGTGGGCTCGTCGTTGCAGCTCCCTGAGGCTTCTGCACTGTGGCTGCTGGGTGGTTCCCCTAGGATTCTCCCCTGCTCCTCTCTGGGCAGGTTATGGTAGTTCCGGCGGTGGTTCTCCTGGGGTTCCTGTGCTCTGGGGGGCCTTTAAAGGTCTGTGGCTTGGATCTCCTCCGTATCTGTCCCGGGTCCAGGGGGCGGGTCTGTGGCTCCTCACACTCACTATTGCATATTTTTATGGAGAAACCTTGTATGCACATGCACGCTCACACTTATACCCACAGGTATTTAGATTCAGGTGTTAACAGATGTTCTATATTGAGCCGCATTTACCACTACATACATCTTGCATTCATAAGTACCGTGCACCTTTCGGTAAAAAGGCTAAAGTAATACGAACATTTCTGCAGGTGTAGAAGCAAGCAGGGTGTTATCTTGTATTCTCTTCATCCTTCTATCTTTCCTCCATTCAATTCTCCTTCTCTCCCCTTTTCCTTTTTGCCCCCCTCTCTGTCTTTCGTGCTTCTTTTTGTTCCTTTCCATTTCTGTCTCCGTGTCCGTAATAATTGAAATAATACCAAAGCAGTTTCTAATAAAGTTTCTTTTTATGAATATCAAGCAGAGCTTTAAGGCGTCAGCTGTAATGCTCCACTTGTGAAAGTAAATCTGTTGGGCTTTTTACTGGCACTCGGACAACAATTCTGTGCTTCTCTGCCGGACAGGATACGAAAAAAAAAAAAGAACCTTCGTAGCTACGTTTGCCGAGTTAAATTATTCTTTTACAAATATATTATATTTCTCTAAAATCCAGATAATACCTAAAAAGGCGTTCATACATAATTACTAATGGAGCACAATCACAATACTGTTGCAGACCATGTAATACTGAGGAAATCCGGCTTGAAATTATTGAATTTTATATCTAAAGAGTCTTTATTATACAGAAAGTATTGTTTCTTTAAGAGAAACATGAAGGCTTTTTGTTTATTATAAAACATGTTAGTAATAATTAACAGCTATATTTCTTTCAAGAGCTTTGCAAAAGTCTGGTTGTTTTTTCTGTTAAACTGTTGACATTTTATGCGTTAACCATATGATTAGATGCTTGATTTAGGTTAAAGTTTGAAAATTCAAATGTTAAAAATGGAAAATGGAATCTAGGGAAAAAATAAAATGTGAATCAGTAATTTTGTTTTCATCTAGGTTACTGTGTATTATATCTTTTGGTTTCTGAACATTTTATCTCAGTTATTTGTACGTAACAGTCTCTTTTTTTTCTTGTGTTTAATGATGGGCACTTTATTTGTTGAAGTAATCCAGTTGATCAAGTTTAAGTTTAAATTCCTCATAAAATTAAAGTGCACATTATGCTTTGCTGTCAAAAGGCTTAAGACCACAAAAAAAGGTTTATTTTGCTTGGAAGTTGTAAGCAAATTTAAATAAAAGAATTGGCCAGTTTTTCCCTGACCTTTAACCTAATCAAGGAATCAAATTTGGACCTCTGCTTGCCGTGCAGACCAGGAAGAGTGGCTCCTGTGCTATGGCAACCAAACAATCACTGATGCTGCCTCTGAGCCAAGTACTCTTTTCCTGGTCAAAGTTACGTGCTTTTCAAACCTCAGGGGAGTTATTATTCAGGCGGAGTAATTACGGAGCCAAAGGAAATGTCTCTCCTGAGAAAGGGAGGGAACAGAGGGCGGACTGGTGGACTCTATTGTTCTCCTGATCCATCTTCAGACTTCAGGGAGAGATGGAGCACTTAGGTGGTGTGTGTGTGTGTGTGTTTGGAGCTGACCATGCCCTCTCCGAGCCATGTCTTCAGGGTCAGAAGGAACACCAGCGGAGTGTTATGCTGCACTCTGCTGGACCCCAGCTTGGGTGTTACTTATAAGTATAACAGGCACATGAATACACACACAGACATGCACACACTCGCACACACATATGCTCCGCCCAGTCGTACATACTTTTCATAGTTCGATGAGTTTCATGTCATTGTTAAGTGAACAATAGCATAGTGTTTGTGGACTGGAGGACAGGGTGTAGGCACGTGCTGGTTAGACAAGTGTAATTCTTTTGCAAATATGTAGCAACTCCTGGAAGATGATGTATTTGATTAAATTATAAATATTGTATATCTTACATTTCTTATGTTAAACATGTCAAGTAGTCTTTCTGCTGCAGCTGTATGCTCTGCTTGTACCATTCAGTAACAGGTTAATGTAATCTAGATCTGTCCTGGACACATGCACTAAGGGAAATTATTTGCTACATCTGTTCACACGATAGCTCCTTTATACTTTTACAAACCTCCACAGAGACAGGAAACTGTGAACTGTAGCTTCAATGCAAATTCAAAATGTATTTTTGATACAGTTTCGTCACATATTTGACCTCTTCCAAAGAACACCATTTCCGAAAACCAACAGAATCTGCAGTTAAAGACTATCTTACAACCTGCTGTTATTATGCTAAAAGTGGTGAAATAAGGGAATAAAAGTGGTGAAATAAGGGAACACAAACTGCAAATACTAGAATATTTAAACTTTTAATACATACAACCCCACCCCCCAAACACACACAAATAGCTACAGGCAGCTCTGATTACTGTACACATCATATATTTGCTATTTAAAAAAGCTGTAATTTTGGAACTGAACTGAAGAGATGCCAGAAATAACATTAGAAACACATCTTCTGACAGATCTCCCTCTAATATATTCATAAACTTTGTGTGTTTTTTTTTTAACATTTTCCCCCCATACGTCTGGTGTTCCACATTTTTGTTCTTTGTTAAATTATTTCTGAAAACCACCCCAGAACAGGCATTTATGTGCAGCAGCTGAGCCACGCGGACACCTTTAGTTAGAGGCGTCCGATTGTGATTGGGTCATCAAAGATCCCACGTTCAAACAAGGTCAAGTCCTGTTTTATCCACTAGCGGTCTGCAGTTTGATTCTTTTCCTTCTCAGTGTCTCCACTTCTTCCTTTCCACTTACTAAACATACGCAGGCATCCTGATTATTTAAAATCATGTAAAGCTCCTGCCTTTCATGCACTTTGTGCTGGTGTAGGCATGCATACACTCTGATATCTTTATCTAGCTCTGCCCAGAGCTTCCCAAAGCTGTCAGCTCCCAGCTTAGCCCACCTGTTCTCTTTGTCGTGCCGAACAGCGAGATATGAGCAAATTTTTCTTATCTGTATGTTGAACTGTATGTTGAACTTGTACACAGTTTGAATTATAACTTTATGAGGCTATGGTCAGTTAATGTTTCGTAGAAACAAAGCTGAAGGAGAAACAATCAGCAGGAACGCTGCTCACTTTAGGCTTCTGAACAAACTTCCTGTGCAGACCAAGTGAGAAAGAACGGTTGTGGAGCATTGAAATAATGTTTTGTGGTAGATGATCATTTGTAGTGAAATCTAAATAAAACAAGTTTAAATATTTATCTATTACACCAGCACTTCACCAGCATCAGTGGCTCAGTAATCAGGGAGAAGAAACAACTAGGCATAGGCCAGTTTTCTCCAGCTCTGAGAAGCATACGGTGGTGTAGTACTTAATCTTCTCTCCCTGTGTGCTGCACGTTGCTGGTCAGCTGGCTGGAAGAAGGCTACTACAATTTTCCCTTGCATTCTGCACAATATATCGCAAATGAATGGTCATTGCAATATCGGTGTGTGCAATATTCATATCTGAAAGAACAGTTTGGAGTGAGGTAATTATTGGCTAACTTATTCCAATTGTTGAACTTGAATTGTACATGTTAATGTAATATTAAGCTAGTTGGACAAAGTCTCACAACAGCATATGCTCACAGCAGACACAAATGACATTGTCTAGTAGGTTAAAGGTCACAGTGATGGAAGCACAGATGAGAAAAAGAGAAGAGAAGAAAATAGGCATAGATCGCAACTAATGTCATCATCTCAATATTTGAAACTATTATCACCATCTCAAGATTTTAGAATATCAATCAGCCGTAACCCTAATGTGGTCAAAGGAGTCATGGTGATGTTCTTGGTACATTACTAAAGCATAATATGAAATTAGTTTTGTCATAGATATTAACTTTTTAGATTTTTTTTAACATTTTTGTTTTAAGAAACACAAAAATAAAGCAAACATGTTAAACTAGACGTGGTCTTGCTAAAGATTGTTTTGCGATCACAACCTCCCTGGTCCTCCAGAACCAGGACTGAAGCAGGAGGCTCTTTAGTCAGACATCAAAATGACTCTCACATCTTCTAAGATCTAAAATATCGGCTTTCTCAACAATGTTACCATGCCCCTGCTGTGTAAGGTAAAGGTGTTAGGGTCCCCAAACAGAAATCCCGGGTACAGTCCTCGTTCCAATGCCTCAGCTTGCAGTTTGGTTCAGAGGCAGCTTTTATCATCGCAACAACATCTTGGTGTTTGGACAGAACTCTTCACACAGCACAGATTGAGGTGTGATGGGAACAAATAAGATGAAATAAGGTATGATAGCATGGGCAAAGAGGAAGAAAAAGCAGAAACTAATAAGGGACATGAGATGTTCTGAGCAAGGGTGTGAAACAGCTGAGAGGAGAGTGAGACAGATGTTGATTTGGGACGGTGCCTGACTGGTCTGGATCCAGGACTCATCAGGAGGGACTCGGTGTCCTCCTCCAATGTTCTCTAATTACATTCTTTCTTTTCACTTGAAAGACTAATGGAGCATAAAGGAAGTTTGAATAATTTCAAATAATTCTCACTGGCAACATAAGAAACAAATTCAGGCTTATTGGTGTGTGTGGAACATGCAGGTGAAAGCGGAGCTCTGCAGAAGACTCACATAGGGTTGATCCGAAAGTCTCTTTTTTTTATGGCGGATTGACAAGATGGCAACCCCCACTTCCCCTTCTTCCCTTCTTCCCCCGTGCCATGCTCGTACGTAGGTGGGTTCTCTCCAGGTACTCTGGCATCCTCCTGCAGTCTATAAACATGACTGTTGTGTTAATTGATTCTGTAAAATGCCCCTTGGGTATGAGTGTGCGTGTGTGTATGGTTGTATGTGTCTCTGTGTTGCCCTGTGACAGACCCTGCAAGGACAAGCAGGTACCGATTGATGGATGTTTTTTTTTTGTCTGTGTTGTCATGTGATACAAAAACCAAAAGAATAAAAAGTTTTTTACAAATTTCCCTTCACCTTGATGTTGAAACACTAACTGAAGTTTATAGAAAAAGGATTCTGGAGCTCATTTTTTTTAAAATGATCTACTCTTGTTTTTATGTGTCTGGTCCCTCCCTCCCTCCCTCCCCTGTCCTCGCTGCTAGTGTTTCCACATCATCTGTCATCCACTGGCTCTAGCGGTGGGGGTGTAGGGTCAGGACAAGAGCAAAGGAGAGGCCAGAGCATATGTCCTTCTCCCGATCCCTTTGTGTAACAGGTTTTGTGAGAGAGGAAGTCCTACTATGGTTGGGTCATAAGCTAAGGCTAATAGGTGCCGAGCAACTGGGGCGTTTCGAGGACGTGGAAAAGAGGTTAGAAGAAGGGCATGAGCAAAAAATAATTTTTGTGATGACCATGGGACCATGGGAAAGAATTTCTGAACTTTTTCCCACCTTTTAATGTGGAAGATATCCTGTACAGTACAGCTGAAAAATAAAAAAATCCTTTAGGGGTAAAATGTGACAATGAAGCAATAAACTGGTTGCATAATTGGGAACATCGATAATATAATACTTTGTTAAAACAAATTTAATATCACTTACCACATTCAGTCTCCTTTGGCAGTATTTTTGTTGGCTATGAAACCTTGTCTTTACATGTTTGCCGTCTGTACCTAAAGTTCCTCAAATTGTCAGGATTTTTCTTTCTAACCTTCTCCTGACTGACACCTTGGTAAAGCAAACAGCTGAAGCAAAATGATGCAAATGAGGAACTCTAATGAAAACCCTAATGGGACAGCTGAATTTATTTCAGGCTAATTCACTAACTGAATGCTTATACTGATTCCAAAGGTGCTTCAGGAAAGCATTACTTTATGTAACGATGTTCACGCTTATTTAACAAAGTTTATGCATTTTTATACAGTCATTTTTTCCATTTAGCAAGTTTTTTTGTCAGTTGATTTGTATCATGTTCCAACAAAAGTGGAAAAAGCTTTAAAATATGATTCATCATGTTCTCAAAACGATATCTTCCTGTACACTAATATCAAAAAAGATTGAAAAAAAAACATTTGTAACATTTGGTCAGTGTCATAAATTCACTGTCCTTGTTTTTGCTCTAAATGAAAGAATTTAGTTAAGACCCGCATCCTGAACTCCTGTTCCCTACCCTGGAATCACAGGGTAGGATGTTTACATTACATAAACTCTGGAGCAGTTAGCAGCTTTTATTTTTACAGGAGAAAATGCAGTTGGTTTCATAGAGGTTCAGTTACCTGAGCCATGCAACTGTCCTGGAGCAACAACATACTTACAGGGTGTCCTATTCGCACGACTAGTCCTACTAACAGGGACATCCCAGTAGATTCATCCTTAATTAGGTTAAATGCTTTTTGCAGAGTGGACGCAATCATTTATTTAAATAATGCTTTTAAAATGTGTAAAACGTAATCCTTTAGTTTCCCTATACTCCCAAATTCAACAATAGGTGACAAATTTGGATTTTTTCTTGAATTAAGTTGAAAATGGTTACTTATGTTCCAGTGATAATCTGGTTCTGATGAAGTTAAATCCTGCTTTGGCTAATAACAGCTGCTAGATTAATATCTGCAGGTTGCAGCTGGTGAAGCATAAGAACAAAAGATTTGTGTATTCAGGTGGTTAAAAGGATAGTCACCGTGATTGATGAAGTATGAGAGCCTTCCCGACCGGATTTGTTTTGGATTAGACCACATTCCCTGAAGATGCAGGCTTTAGGCTGTTTTTGAGGCTGCGGAGACGCAATCTGTTCGACTAATCATCTGTGGTCGGCTTCACAGTAACGCTCCACTTCCAAGTATGAACATAAGCAATAAACAGTCCTTACATTATATACTTCCTTTATAAGTTCTGTATCTCATCATGTTGATTTTAACGGTGATTTTGAGATAAAGGTAATTTGATGGAAAACTGTGATTCTGCTTCTCCACATAGGATCTGACTGTGGTTCAAGTGGGCTGATTGTTACCTTCTGTGTTATGTAATGCTGTTCTTCGAGTCATTTTAATGTGACTTTACATCTATGGTATTAAATTGACATTTTCATGATGTGTGAAGACTTCTGTTTTCTTGGACTTACTCGGTGTGAGTCACTTCCCATTTCGCTGTTGCTCTCACTGCTGTTTTTCCTGTCCACTCTGTATTTATACCTTACCCTGACCGTCTTACTATCCATGCATTCCCGTGTCCCTTCTGCCATACAAACATCCATAATCCTGTGCTTTGTCTGACACCCTGAATTAAATCGATCAGACATTTTTTTCCCACCACAGCTTCATGCACCTTGGGCCCGTGTTCCACACTTGAATCGATGCGACATCATAATCCTCCCCCTTTTCCTCCTGTCTTTCTTTTCCTAACCCTTCTTGATGTGGCAGCAGCACATCCTTCATGCATCTCTGTCCATCCTGAGGCTTATTGGTTTGTTACTGCACGCGACTGAGTCTCGTCTGACAAAGGCCAGATTGATTTCTCCTGAGCCACGTGCAGTTCTGGGGAGCATCGATCTAGGCACTGTTCAAATAGTGCTACTTACTGAGATGTGATTGCATGCCAAATGGAGCTGCTCATAATGGACCATTTAGACTTACATTAGGCCACTGTCATGTGCAAATGCTACTCTGAGTTGGGATACCCTTGCGTGTGTTGCATGCAGAGTTATCTCTTCTGCATCTATTACAACACTAGGAAAAAAAAGTGCTGCATAAAAGTTTATAAATCATGTAGATTCTAACTTCATGAAGATTTCTGTTTGAATCGAGTGAACCACAAGATGTGCATCAAACTTCAGAGTGGTTTAATAGTGATGCACCAATCAATTGGCCAGTGATAGATTTTCACTTGATTGGCCCTGACTGAAAAAAAAAAACTGGACCCCCACCCCCAGTTCATTACATCAAATCATGTCAAATTTTATTTATACTTTACATTAGAGATGGTCAAACTATAGAAAAACACAAAAAGAGACAAAACAAAACCAGCAAATGATTAAATGAATGATCGTGAAAAGAAGAATTATGAGATGAATACATCAATTTTCGAGGATGAAAACTAAGAAAACACAATTAAAACTCCCACTTTTTTGGTTTTTAATGCATCAACAACACTGATTTTAATTTACATTCAGTAAAAATCTGATAAAGATGAGCTGCATATGCTTCATCGTATAAATAGGAATAAGCTTGAATAACCCCAGAAAGTAAAAACAGGTGGCTAATTTTTTTTGCCAACCCCATTTACTCAGTCAAACTCTTCATCATTTATCCTTTATCACTCTCTCTTACTGGTCTTTAAATTTCTTCCTGTCTTCTATTCCATTGCCTTTCCAGGAAGGTCTGTGTGGTTCTTTGTTTGTGAACCTTTGCTCTTTAACCTCGATGCTTGTGGACCGTTCCGCAGTTGGAAAATTGCTCCTAACATTTAGGACGAAGATCAGTACTCTTACAACAACCCCTTTCAGGCCTCTGTAAACAATTCCAATGTCAAATCAATCTTCAAATGGCTCCTCAGAGAACCTCCATTTCATAGTTGCCCTTTTCATGCTTCCAGAAAGTATAAACAATTTGATTTTCTTGTTTTTCAAGGATATATGCCAGTCAAATCAATAGAAGCATTAAAAGTGATTATTATTCTGAGAGATCTATGTAAATATTTTTTGTGTAACATAAGATGTGATAAATTATTTTTATATGTCTTCAGACCTCATTTTGTAAGTTGTAGATCAATGACTTAACATCACTGAAACAATTCAGCTGATTCTCAGTTTATTTTCTGTTCATTTGAATAACAAGTGTAAGGATGAAGAGAACTTAGAGAGACTGTAAAGCCCTCTGAGAAATATTGTGCACCTTTGGGCTGTGCTGCATAAACAGAAATAACTTGAAATTCGGCTTGATGAAACACAATATTTCCAAGCTTTGGCAGTGCAAAACCGTCTTGACTGCACAGACACACTACAGCAGCTATAATGTGGTAAACACAACATCTCGTCAGCTGACAGCTCATTTCCACTGAAAGTTTGATGCATACTCACAGTAGGTGGATGTTTTTTTTTACTCACAGCGCCTCAAAGCTGCTTCCCACTTGAGTCTTTTCCCTCCTGGCTTTTTTAGGAGCTGTTGTTTTGTTTATCTCAAAGGAACATAGCTGGTTCCACATAAGGAGGATCTGCATGTCCTGCCATCTCATTATTGGTCGTCACTGATGAGTTTATACCTGCCTCATGAATCTCAACAACTTCAGGGGAACTAGAAGCCAGTGTTACTTTTTATAGATGCACCGATCAGAATTTTGTGTGTCTGATCTTCGTCGTGCAGCATAGAGCTCCAGGGTCGGGACTTGAATCCCGGGTGGCTGCGTCGAGGACTGAGGCCTCCATATATATTTCGGACGCTCTACCGCTACGACACGTGCCACATGCAATATGAAAGAGGGGTATTTTGTGACCATGTCTTAAAATATACACTGTCTTCTTTTAATAAATGACAAAATTCCGCATTTTGCTCACACATTGGTGTCTGTTTTTTTTTTTTCTTTCTGCACAGATATGGGCCGCACAAACACAAAGTCAAGGACTAGAAGAGTTAGCTCAGACAGCCGATTAGGGATCGATAATCTGGTCTGGGACCAGATGTCAGTTTTTTTAAATATCACACCGCTGACTTTAACTAAAAAAAGGAAATTTCCCAAGCCCCTCTTTTTTTTTAAGAAAATTTCCCAAAACTTTTGTGCTGAAACAGTGAAAAATGAATCTACCAAAAATTTAAGGCCAAGGATTGTCTCTCAGCCCCCAAATAAGGTCATTCTATGGCCTATCTGCCCCTCTTCGCTCCGTCTTCCACAGGCCACTGCACCTAGACCTAATCGTTTTAGAACTCCTTCATCCAAAAACCTTAGATCACTGGGGGGGCTGAACCTTTGCCAGTTTTGACAGGGTCCACGGAACAAGGAAAAACTTCCCAATTTATGAAATGTTAAAAACAGAGAAATTTAAAAGTGTACTCTGGAAAACATTTTAAAAGCTTTCAAGACCACAGGCAGCACTTAAAAAAAGGCAAGTGGCTGGGCTAATGTGTGTGTGGGTGTGAGAGAGACAGAGAAGAAATCTGTTTTTTTTATATTTGTCAAACAGAATCTTTGTCAGAATAGTTTGGGATTTGGCTTGTTGACCCTTTACAGCTTTAGTTCTTAAAAACAAGTTCTGATTCGGTAACTGTTGGTGACTGTTGGTCTAAGAGGAATAATCCTTTTCTTTTATGGGTGAGTTCCCCAAAAACTTGAAACCCCTCGGGGTTTCCCCCTGGCCTTTCTGTTGGGGTCTGTTCCTCTAACCCCAGTCGGTCGTGGCAATGGGGCCCCTCACACTGGCCTGGTTTTCTAAGGGTTTCTTCCTGTTAAAAAGGGGGTTTTTCCTCTCCCCTGTCCACATGCATGCTCAGTATGAGGGTTTCTGCAAAGTCAAAGCCATGATGTCCCCTGCTCTACAGCTCATCCAGAGGGGTGAATGCGCAAGTCAGCTGGAGCAACGCGGGGTTTTCCTTGATAAAAAAACTTTTTATCCATTTGAATAAATAAAAGAATCTGACTGCACTGTTCAGTTTTGGATTTTAATGTAATGCATTACCTGCTTTTGTGAAGTGCCTTGGACGAATTGTTGTGAATTTCGCTATTAAAATTTAANCTACCATCCCAATAACAATAGAGACATTTTTCTTAGATTTTTTTTACCTAGCAAAGTGCTATTTATACTTCACAATGACATGCTACCTTCCCAAAAAACCACAATATATTGTATTGACATTTATACTTGTAATGTGAGAAACGGACTGCTAAAATCTGACTCGCTGCAATCTGCTGGGTTTCCTTGGATAGAAAAAAACTTTTTATCCAATTTGAATAAATAACAGAATCTGACTGCACTGTTCAATGGTTAGGATTAATTGGAATGTATGTACCTGACTTTTGTGAAGTGCCTTGAGATAACGTGTTGTGAATTGTATATTATATATACTTTTTGCTATGGTAAGTGTTTGCAGTATAACCTATTCATTTTCTGGAATGACATTATCTCAACAATTAAGGAGGAGAAAAAACTCCCAACAGCTGTGCTTTCATTAAGATACAGAATGGAAGGTGCTGTTAGTTTGAGAGAGATTTGACCAATTTAATTGAAATCCATTCCAACTTCTTGCTGATTTCCAAGAGCCAAGATTGCATATGGCTAAGAAAGCCGGGCTTCTTTTTGTTTTTTTTCTTTTTCATATTTTGGGGCTAGACCTTTTTCTTAGTGTCTATTTCCAAATTTGGTGCCAAAACCTTTGGGGGCAGAATGAGGCAACAACAAAAATTAGGGAAAGGGGCAACAAAAAGTTCTGCAGGGCATCGTCACTGCTCAAAAGCTTAGTGCCAACACTGCTTTATTTTCCCCAGGCCTTTCAGAGAATGAGATAAACCCATAGATAACCTTGCCACGTTTCTGTGCTGCTTTGACTCAAATTACAAAAGCAGCCAGAATTCAGCTATACCATCTGCAACTGTCTGACAAAAAAAGTAAATTTTCTTTATATTGAAAGGTCTTTGTCTAATATAAGTTATGGAAAGCTGAGAAAAAATAGTCTAATCATTAGTTTGGAAACTCATATTCACCATTCTGTGAATATAATTGGAAATTGTTAACAGATTTCTTGTTTATCTGTGCAACCAGCTGGTCCCAGGCTTGTTTTATGAGAGGGCCCTAATTGCTTCCTATGTATGGTTAATACAAGTTCATATGGTCAATAATGAAAACTGTCATACCAAAGGGGCTGTTTACATCTAAACCACAAAGTTATTTAAATAAACAGGTTTACCAACTGCTCGAATACATCCACTGATTAAAAAAGTAAGCAAACCAAGTGTTCTGCTCTTTTGTTAGCAAAGGTTGATACCTCTGCTCCAACTATAAAAAATTAATGTTTGCTCACAGTAGGAAGTTGAGGAAAAATATTAAGGGTGTTTCTATATCTTTTTCTAGTTCAGATCTTAAAGAGAAATTGGAATCAGCCAAGAACCAGAAAATTAAAATCACCCACAATCTACTGACTGGTGTGTCTCCAAAGGTTATTCATAATGATATTGAAATAGGAACAGAACATCATCCAAGTTTTTCACATCCTGTCTCTTGTTAATCCAAGTTACTCCATATTCATTTCAATTCAGTTAGCCCTCAAATGACACCAGTTCATTTGATCTACTGCTTGCTTCAATGAATCACTAACTCGAAAGTGCTAATATTGCGGTTTTTTCTGGGTTTTTATGTTTTCTGAAGGTAGTGCCTTCAGATGCCCAAATATATGCTTTGATGAAAAACAAAATGGTTCCCTAAAAACTGGACACTCCTTGAAAAAGGCAGTATTAAATCAGTTGTTACTGAGTTCTTTTTATGTAAACATTGTTTTGCAAATGTATGTAATATCAATCTGCTTCAGGTACTACCAAAAACTGCTATATTTTTTGTAAAATGCCACAGAAAGAGGATAAAACATGGTACAACATGTCTTTTCTTTGCAAGCATAAAACAAGTTCGATATAAGTCCTTGAAAAATCTTTCTAATACTTAGCTGTTCAACATCAGAAATTAGTAAACATCACTAGCCTTTTCCCTTAATGAATAAATATAGATGTTTATTTCTGTTAATGCCAGTAGCTTATCTTTAAAATTTAAGAACAGAAATCCTTATTTTCAGTCTTTATTATAGTGGAAACATTGATCTAGACTAGATTAGACATTTTTTGTTCAGGACACATTAGACAAATCTTAATTTTGACTCCCATTTGGTATTTTGAATACAACAGAGTAAGTTACTTTTTGCAGAGACGTCGACGTTTCTTTTTTTATACGTAATGATCGTCTCACCTTGTTGGGCTAAAAGTTCAATGCTCTATCCATCTTATTTCTAGATCCCGTGATGCATCGCATGCAAATCAGGACCTTAGCAGGGCCTTACCAAGCCACCAGAAGGAATATAACAGAAAAAGAGCAACACAACAATGAGGTGATCAAGAAAATGCCAAAGCTGACAGGCTTAGTGGAGATGGAACAGAACTGTTATCCCTCTCACCTTTCAAAACGTTAGCCTTGCTAACACCCACCGCCACAATCCTGCCAGGACCTGGAGCTGTGGCTAAATTGGTATTTATTTGGGTGCCTGTAGAAACAAAGGCAGTGGATGATCTGTACAGTACTGATCCTTACCATTGGGGAAAAATGCAAAAGTCAATGCAGGCTTACTGAGCTGAGCAAGGACCGAAGAGCTGTCATATTATGGGTGGAAATTTTACAGAATAGCAACCTGTGTACAAACAACAGAAACAGCTCTTCTCCAGATTGCACTTTAAGAGCAAGCTTGCAAATTGTGACTATATCCCAAGACAATGGACACTTTATTCTCCATCTGTGCTGTGCATGTCATATTTTCAGCAATGGCAAAAGTCAGTCATGCTTTGAAATGCATGATGGAGCACGAAAACAGCAAACATCACAGATAATAAAGATAATGATGACATACATTACACTGCAACTGCCAGGATAGACACAGAATTTCAGAAACAATTTGAATCTTAGTGTGCATATTTGACTGACGTTTTGAGACAAGTTGTGTCTGTTTTCAAGTTTTTGGCAGAGAGGGGACTAGCTGTTAGAGGCAGGACTAATAAAAATCACCTCAGTATTCTGGAGTTAATCAGCAAGTTTAATCATACCTGAAGTATCACATAGAGAAATATGGAAATGCAGGTGCAGGGACGCCTTCAGATCTTGTTTCCAGTACATATGAGGAGTTTATTCAGCTAATGAGTAATAATGTTTTATCTGAAATAGTCAGTGAAGTAAAAATGGGGAAATACTTCTCAATCACTGTTGACTACTCCAAATGTTGCACACGTTGATCACTAGTGGCCTTTATTTTTCCCAGTATTTTTTTAAAGGAAACAGGGGCAGAGAGAGAGGGGGATGACATGTAGCAAATGGGACCAGGACTCGAACCCAGGACTGCCGAGTCAAGGACTAAAGCCTCTGTATATGGGTCGCGTGCTTAAACCCTTACACAACCAGCGCTGCACCACATCTCAGGGGAAACTTTATGTGAGTCTGTACTCACATAAGATTGAAGATTGACATTACAAACTGCAAGGGTAATGTTATGATATTGCTACCTACATGTTTTCAGTGTATAAAGAATTACAAGCACGTATTAAGGTGCTGCACACACCCTAAATTTAGTTGGAGTCAATAGCATTAACCTCTGTTTGGAGATTTTTTTCCACTTAGTGGAAACCTATTTAATTTCTGTTCCAAGTCAACAGCAAGGTGGGAGGTGGTGACAGCTGGACTGCAGCCTAATGCAAACAAGTGTACTGAAACATTGAAGTCTCTTTGTGACACCAGATGGGCTGCATATGCAGATGGCACACAGGCAGTGCACATTAACTCTAAACATTTTAAAATTGTTTAAGAATATTGTAAATGACATTTATTAAAATACAGCAACTAAAAAAGAATCAAGCTCGCTTGGCAAAGAAATGGACAAGTTTGAAATGGCCTTTATCTGCATATTCTGGCATAACATTCTCAAGTGTTTTAAAAAAGCAAGCGTAGCCTTACAGGCTGTGTAACTGGATCTATGCAAACCTGTGGATTTGACTGGATCCTTGCAGAACTACATTGACGGTTTGCGAGATCAGTTTGATAAGTTGGAGACTAAAGCCGAAGCGTTGTCTCCAATAGTTTTTCATGTTTACCAAGATAGCACAAATACAAAAGCAATTTTTGGACAATGTGCCACCTCAGAAGTTAAGTTATCAGCTTGACAAAAAATCTCCACAAGTAATTTAGTTGGTGGTTGTTCTAGACTATTTTCTGAAATCAACTACAGGTATTCTACATATGATAATCTCAACAACAGTTTTGGCTTCCTGAAAAAGGTTTTGATGTCACCTTTTCAGAGCTACAAAACTAGGGATCTCATCTCCAAAGTAAACATTCAGCTGACCTGGAGATTGACTTTGTATAAGGATTGTCCAGTTGAAATGTTTTATTTGTGGTAAAAGCATCACAACTGCTCCATTGCTTTTACAGTTAATTAGAGAAATGAACCTACACCACATCTTCCTAAATGTGGACTAAGCAATTTACCTAACATTACCTGTCACAAATGCAAATGGAGCGATCTTTCTCTAAGCTTGAAATAGTTAAGAATAAACTCAGATCCACAGTGGGACTGGGAGGACTGAATCGTTTGACTCTCATGTCTATTAGTATTGATCTAGTGAAAAAGATGGACTTTAGTGATCAGGACTTTACTGCAAATAAAAATCCAGAAAAATAGGTCTGTTTTTAAGATGCCTGAAGAACTACATTCATATATTCTCCTCTGAAATATACAAATTTCTTCCCACACTTGAGCATGATAATATCTTATCTGGTGTTATGTCACAATTAAGATTGCCCAGAATTCAAGGAATAGAAAAGTAGTCAATACACTACAGTATGTGTATGGATGTCTCCAGATGTGCTGGCTGCAAGTGATTCAAACCAAAGAAGCCGATCTGAAAAGAGAGATGTCTTTTTCCCCCAAGAGTAATGACAGGAACCTCCTTACAATATTTGAGACCAGCAAGTATCCCATGTACTGCCTCTTGGAATGAACTGGCTAAATATTGCTTAGGGGTAAGCTATCAGACCTTATACAGCAACAGACAACAGCTTGGAATTCAACCACTGACTCATACAGCACTCTCAGTTGTCCAACTTAACAGATTTTGTTGCTGAAAGTCTTCAATCAACCATCAAAGCAGGTGAAAGATGTGTGCACGGGAGCTGAAGGTCACGTGTATTTCAAGATGCCGTGTTGGACAAAGAAATTAATCCTGCACGAAATTGATCCTGTTGGTCGATGCTTTAGGAGACGTCATATAATATGTGGATGGATTTACCATGTTTCTACTTCCAATGAGTTATGGTTAGATTTGTTTTTACAAGAAAACAAGATAATTTTTCCAGTATTGCTGATACATATTCCCAGTTTATGATGTAAAACAAATTTGTAATAGTTTCCTGTAAAAACTACCTTGAATAACCTTATTTGTAAAAAAAAAACAAAAAAAAAACTTTTTTGTTGGGTTAAATTGTTAAATTTTTGGCTTTGTTTTAGTTTTTGAATTATAATTTACCCTGCTTTATTTTTTTTTCTTGTGAGGTGGAAAATGGTGTTCCCTGGAGGTGTAGATGGGTTTAGCCGGACCATCATCTGTTTTGCATGTCTAGACAACAACATGATGCAAAGTGTTTTGTCACTATTCATTAGTGACATTCAGATCATAGGATCCATCCAGGGTGAAATGTGACCATCGACCAGAAAACACTGGAATTGCGTGTTTCATGCTTTACAGGAGAGGATTAAATAGACATAGTGTTGTTACTAGCAGGTCAGTGCATAATCAGATAATAGAGAGCCTGTGAGCAGAGTTAAATAGAGTTATGTGTTTTTATTATATTAATTTTCTTTAACTTCAAGGAGCAGCACGGTGTATTAGATTCACGTAATAAACTAAATTTGTTTTGTCTTCATTACATCTATTTGCTGTGGATTCAATGGGCTGCAACTGAATTTCAGAATCAGTGGAATAACCACAAACTCTCAATACAAGGAGGGCAAACCCCTCTTCAACTTTAGCAAAGAGATATAGTCAATAATGTAGCAATACACAGTCCAAATATGAATGGTATTTGTGACATGGACTGTCACCATGGTCTTCATGACCACACACCAACATGTCGGTTGCCGACTAGTAATAATATTGTTGTTTTATCTATAAATATCAGTATCAGTGCTCAAATAATGGATTATCTTCAACAAACCTTTCATCCTTTTAAGGATGATGGGAAGTATGGTATAGATTTATTCTGCAAGTTAGTATTTTTACTTGAATGGAGGCATTCCTAAATAATATCCATATAGGGCTTTAAAGGATGACTTTTCCGACAAATATGGCAAAGTCTATAATTATTTATACCCATAGCAGATGTAGTTAAAAATAATTTCCATTTTAATGTTTTCGACAGAAAAAGAGACCGTCATCTCTCAAAAGATAAAACTGTGTAAAAGTAGTATCAATAAAAAATGGAATTTCACATAGTATTTATATCCTCAGCTTTTTGCATCTTACATCTGGTATTTTGATAATTAATCTCTGCTGATGAGCTCTGAGGTTTGAAGGCCCCCTCACCATCTCTAATCTTTAGCTCCCTCCACAGAATCTCTATCAGAATCGAGTCCCAAGTCTGGCTTGCTGACCAAAAAAGGTATTACATCAAATCAGAATAAACATGTTGGTAAAATTAAGATTACTTTTAACCTAAATCTGCCTGGGCTATGAATGTTTTTTGGGCATTTGTGCCAAACAAAATTTGTGGATTTGTTTCTTGCATGTGGCCAGTTGAGGTGTTCTTGTGTTATATTCATGGATTTTCTTTTATATATTGCACATTCATGCTGTTCTAAAAAGAAAAAAAAGAACACACATGTTAGAATCTATTGTAAACAGATACAATTTTGCATGTAAAATAAAATTAAATATAAAGATTTTTTTTAAATAGCTGAATGTTGTACTCCTCTCAATTAAAAAAAACTAAGCTATTTAGGATACTCGAATTAGACAGCCACAACTAATCAGTTCAATGGCAGTAAGGTTTATATGTACTAACATCAACAAATGACAAAAGTAAATACCTACGTGTATTTCATCAGAGTTGGGTGAAAAAGATCAACAAAAGTTTAGGGCCATAACAGTGTAACAAATATGTAAGCAAGGACCTAACCATATGCTAGATGGCACATGATACTTTCTACATTCATTTTTTTAACATTGGGTACAAGTATGTCTTCAAAACAAAGTACATTAACAGAAACATTAAAATTTCAGGAAATGTAATAAAGTTGTCAAAACAAAATACTTATTTCAAAATGTGTTGAATACAAAATAAAGGAAAAAAAGATTTTTAACTTTATTAAAATCAGTACAAAACAAATAGAATTTTTACTTTTAAAACTTCTTTAGTGTGTAAACATAGCTTTGAGACAACTGTGATGGAGACCAGCAAACAAATTACTACCACGAGTGTTGCTCAATGCAAAGTCCGTATGTTCCTGAATGTCTCTGTATGATGTGCTATATGCAGGAGTAATTTTAAACAGTTAAAGCGGGCATTCGTAGTGTGCAGTTTAGATTGGGTTACTGAATCAGCATCATGGTGAAGAAATTCAATTGATGGCTGAGGAGAGAAGCCAATTGCTGGAACACTACTGGCTCCAGTGCCAAAGTCCAAAATCTTCCCAGCTTCAGTGCTACCTCTTGATCTAAAGAAAATACAATATATCAGAAATCAAGTAAACAAATTATTTCAGTGAGTATATGAACGACTTGAATTCTTTGTCGATTTACCCTTAGTATCTGGAAGATCTCAAATGTGTGGTGGCTTGACATTGCAAGTAAAATTTATATATATAATTTATATACACTGCTCAAAAAAATTAAGGGAACACTCAAATAACACATCCTAGATCTGAATGAATGAAATATTCTCATTGAATACTTTGTTCTGTACAAAGTTGAATGTGCTGACAACAAAATCACACAAAAATCATCAATGGAAATCAAATTTATTAACCAACGGAGGCCTGGATTTGGAGTCACACACAAAATTAAAGTGGAAAAACACACTACAGGCTGATCCAACTTTGATGTAATGTCCTTAAAACAAAATGAGGCTCAGTATTGTGTGTGGCCTCCACGTGCCTGTATGACCTCCCTACAACACCTGGGCATGCTCCTGATGAGACGGCGGATGGTCTCCTGAGGGATCTCCTCCCAGACCTGGGCTGAAGCATCCGCCAACTCCAGGGCAGTCTGTGGTGCAACGTGACGTTGGTGGATGGAGTGAGACATGATGTCCCAGATGTCCTCAATCGGATTCAGGTCTGGGGAACGGCGGGCCAGTCCATAGCTTCAATGTCTTCATCTTGCAGGAAACTGCTGACACACTCCAGCCACATGAGGTCTAGCATTGTCCTGCATTAGGAGGAACCCAGGGCCAACCGCACCAGCATATGGTCTCACAAGGGTCTTAGGATCTCATCTCGGTACCTAATGGCAATCAGGCTACCTCTGGCGAGCACATAGAGGGCTGTGCGGCCCTCCAAAGAAATGCCACCCCACACCATTACTAACCCACTACCAAAACAGTCATGCTGAAGGATGTTGCAGGCAGCAGATCGCTCTCCACGGTGTTTCCAGACTCTGTCACATCTGTCACATGTGCTCAGTGTGAACCTGCTTTCATCTGTGAAGAGCACAGGGCGCCAGTGGCGAATTTGCCAATCCTGGTGTTCTCTGACAAATGCCAAGCCTCCTGCATAGTGTTGGGCTGTGAGCACAACCCCCATTTGTGGACGTCGGGCCCTCATACCATCCTCATGGAGTCGGTTTCTAACCATTTTTGCAGATACATGCAAATTTGTGGCCTACTGGAGGTCATTTTGAAGGGCTCTGGCAGTGCTCCTCCTGTTCCTCCTTGCACAAAGGCAGAGGTAGCAGTCCTGCTGCTGGGTTGCTGCACTCCTACGGCCTCCTCCACGTCTCCTGGTGTACTGGCCTGTCTCCTGGTAGTGCCTCCAGGCTCTGGACACTACGCTGACAGACACAGCAAACCTTTTTGCCACAGCTTGATGTGCCAGCCTGGATGAGCTGCACTACCTGAGCCACTTGTGTGGGTTGTAGAGTCCGTCTCATGCTACCACAAGTGTGAAAGCACCACCAACATTCAAAAGTGACTAAAACATCAGCCAGAAAGCATAGGTACTGAGAAGTGGTCTGTGGTCCCCACCTGCAGAACCACTCCTTTATTGAGTGTGTCTTGCTAATCGCCAAATATGTGAAATTGATTGCCAATCAGTGTTCCTTCCTAAGTGGACAGTTTGATTTCACAGAAGTTTGATTTACTTGGAGTTACATTGTGTTGGTTAAGTGTTCCCTTTATTTTTTGAGCAGTGTATATAATCTGGTCTTTACCAGGACCACAATGGTTTTGTTTTTTTACATTTTGACCCTAAGTGTAAAAAATCAACAAAGCCAGATTGGACATTTTGTGTCAGTAAATTATAGTACACCCCAAAAACTATATAAGACCTTAAAATTTAAAAGGGATGTACTTTTTTTTACTATGACTTTACATAAGGAAGCACATCTTTCGCTTTAAAGGTTCTTCTCCTGACTTAAAAAGCTCTGAACTTTTCATCTCTGGCTGTGTGTCAACCAATCAGTTGGATTTTATTTTGAAACCTTTTTCCAATAAAGTCCTTTACCCTCAAGGTTAAGGATGGCTGTAAACAACTGAATGTACTGAAGTTCCAGACTTTAAAAAAACATCATATAACCCTATATTACTTTTTATATATCGGCCAAATATTATTGTAGAGGATTTTAAATCTTTGGTCCAGAGCGAAAAGTGCAATACAACTAGTAAACAAAATAAAAATGGTATTCTTCAATCAAAAAATGTCTTATGGCTATTGTGCATCTGGGATTTCATCAGGGTCTGCTGAAACTGCTATAAATACCGTTATAGTGGGTCAGCGTGTCCTAAAACATGCAGACTCACTGTTGTTAGCTGATTATTTGTGAAAAACAGATTTCAAGACAGACTGTGTTTCTTCTTTTTTTTCGGAGGTTATTTCATTTCATATTTAAAGTATATAGTGTCACATTTGCCAGTACAGATTTGTCAGATTGAGCAAAAAGTAGCAAAATAGATGATAAATGTAGGCAAACAAAAAGCAATAGCCTGTTTAGTATCCTATTCTTACCATAAATGTATATTAAACCAAAAGAAATGTTAATTTGAAGTGAATCTCCTGAAGAAGGTCAGTTTGGGAGGGCGCATCTATGACTGAGACAATGTCAGTCCTGTTAATGTTTAAACAGCATGCTCCAAAGTAAAACTGCAGTTATTGCAGTTCCACTTGTCATGCTTCATATTCAGAAGATCGTCACCAAGTCTTATAGACTATGAAGAAGTAGTCTGTGACAAAGTCTCCAAGCAGTTCCTCAGAAATGACTTTGTATTCTTCAGCAGCATCTTCTCTCCGCATTTTGACATCATCAGCTCTTTTCTGCTCCACAAAAACATGTTGGATATATTCAATAAATTAGAATATGTGTTCTGATGATGCAGATTTGTCAGATTGAAAGTATGTTTTAAAAAATAACAACCTTTAAGCTGGCATTAAACATACTTTTCTCCAAACCCAACATTTCTGTAATGATTTTTTTTTTATTGGTATTTCTTTAACCAAGCTCCGCGGTGGCAAGGCTTCGGGGGTGGATGAGATCCGCCCTGAGTACCTCAAATCTCTGGATGTTGTGGGGCTGTCATGGTTGACACACCTCTTCAACATTACATGGCGGTCGGGGACAGTGCCTCTGGACTGGCAGACCGGGGTGGTGGTCCCCCTTCATAAGAAGGGGGACCGGAGGGTGTGTTCCAAATACAGGGGGATCACACTCCTCAGCCTCCCTGGTAAGGCCTACGCCAGGGTATTGGAGAGGAGAGTCCGGCCGATAGTCGAACCTCGGCTTCTGGAGGAGCAGTGTGGTTTTCGTCCCGGCCGTGGAACACTGGACCAGCTCTATACCCTCTACGGGGTACCCGAGGGCTCATGGGAGTTTGTCCAACCGGTTCACATGTGTTTTGTGGACCTGGAGAAGGGATTCGACTGTGTCCCTCGTGATGCCTTGTGGGGGGTGCTCCAGGAGTATGGAATCGGGGGACCTTTATTAGGGGCCATCCGGTCCCTGTACGAGCGGAGCAGGAGTTTGGTCCGCATTGCCGGCACTAAGTCGGACCTGTTCCCAGTGCATGTTGGACTCCGTCAGGGCTGCCCTTTGTCCTCGGTCCTGTTCATAACTTTTATGGACAGGATTTCTAGACGCAGCCAAGGGCCGGAGGGGGTCTGGTTTAGGGACCAGTGGATTTCGTCTCTTCTTTTTGCAGATGACGTGGTCCTGCTGGCCCCCTCTAGCCAAGACCTACAGCATGCGCTGGGGCGGTTCGCAGCCGAGTGTGAAGTGGCTGGGATGAAGATCAGCGCCTCCAAGTCGGAGGCATGGTACTCGACCGGAAAAGGGTGGCTTGTCCTCTTCAGGTTGGAGGGGAGTTCCTGCCTCAATTGGAGGAGTTCAAGTATCTTGGGGTCTTGTTCACGAGTGAGGGAAGAATGGAGCAGGAGATCGACAGACGGATCGGTGCGGCTGCCGCAGTAATGGGGGCGCTGTGCTGGTGAAGAGAGAGCTGAGCCGAAAAGCGAAGCTCTCGATTTACCGGTCGGTCTACGTTCCTACCCTCACCTATGGCCATGAACTTTGGGTCATGACCGAAAGAACGAGAAACCGGATACAAGCAGCTGAAATGAGCTTCCTCCGTAGGGTGGCCGGGCACTCCCATAGAGATAGGGTGAGGAGCTCAGCCATTCGGGAGGGGCTCGGAGTAGAGCCGCTGCTCCTCCACATCGAGAGGAGCCAGTTGAGGTGGCTTGGGCATCTATACCGGATGCCTCCTGGACGCCTTCCTCGGGAGGTGTTCCAGGCACGTCCCACCGGGAGGAGGCCCAGGGGACGGCCCAGGACACGCTGGAGGGACTATGTCTCTCGGCTAGCCTTGGAACGCCTTGGGCTCCCCCTGGAGGAGCTGGAGGAGGTGTCTAGGGAGAGGGATGTCTGGGTGTCTCTGCTGAGTCTGCTGCCCGCGACCTGGTTCTGGATAAGCGGAAGACGACGAGTACGAGTACGAGTATTTCTTTATTGGTCTGATGTACGCGTTTTCATTAAGTGTAAGCAGAAAATAATCATCATAAACAGAAATAAAGGCTTGAAAACACTAGTTTGTGTTTAATTAACCTATATAATGTTTTTCACTTAATGAATTCAGTTAATAAAATAAACAAACCTTTCAAAATATTGTAATTTACTCAATGGATCAGTATTACATTTGCAGTGGGGTGCCTTCAGCTGCTTCAAGGAAAATCAACCCTTTTGTAGTTTCACAGTGGATTCAGTTTCTATTTCCAGAAGCTACCTCTAACTACTGACCAGATGAGATGACAGCCCTGCTGGCCCTTTAGCTGTGCCTTAAGAGACACATTACCACGAGTAGTCTCTAATCACAGTTCATGGCCTTTCGCATGACATCAGTTTTGAATGGAGGCAATGGTTTGGCCTCTGGGCAGCTGATCTGTTTGCTGACCATTTGTCTGCATGATCTCTAAAGATGTCAAGTAGAGATTTTTTTTTGTTTTCATAGTTTTACACTCAGCATTGGGACATTTAATTTCTCTGTTTGGCATCTCTTCCATATAAAATTTAAACAATCTTTTTTAGATAAGGATTTAAAATTGCAGAAATTGCCTCAAACTGCATTGTGCACCCTGCTTCTTTCCAAGGCGTAGTTATGCCGATATGCTCCTGTCATGAGGGCCTGATTGAAAGCGCCAGTGTAAGTACCTGTCCTTTCCTTCATGACACGGAAAGTAAGGGTGAGCTCCTGTGATCGCATTGACATAAGTGAATGAAATGAGGAGGAAATGGAGAGATGGCAATTGGGACAAATTGCCTTTGAAATTGAACAAGACAAGTCCCTGATTGTAATATCCATGAGGACTTTTGGGGATGGGGGGTCTATGACGATGTGAAATCTGAATGCATATGATCCTAATCTGAAATGAGAGAGGTGATAAAAAACAAAAATCTGAATGTATGCTATAGACATTAATAAGCATACCCAATAAAAGAAAGTCCTACTTTAAAAATGTATTATCACAGATTTTAGTCACAATTTAAGCCTTTAATTTGTTGTGCCAATCTAATGAACTTTAAAGAACAAGAATGAAATCAGGAAAGTAAGACTTATTTTATGTTGTTTTTTTATTAGCATTTTTTAGTTCCAGCATTAATGTATGCAGGGATTTCAGAGATTTATGGAGAAAAAGCACTACTTTTGAAAACATTTAAAATATTGCAGTCTTAAGGCTTTTTTCTAAATATGCTTTAGTTACCAACAGTAAAAAGCTATGACAGGAGATTAAATTTATCTATAACATGGACCATGTCTTTTTTTCTGTCGTATTTTTGTCGACCTTTACGTCTTTAACAAACTTGGTACTTACCTAAAACAAACCTGCTGTATCAACTCCAATACAGTGGAACCTCAAAAAACAAATTCTTTCATTCACTAAGTTTGTATCTTGAAATTTTTTATTTGGCAACATGATCCCATGTTGAAAATAGTGGAATAAAAAACAGTGTAACCTCAGAATGCAAATGCTACAGTATACGAATTTTCATCAAAATACCAGTGTCTAAGATGTTATAAACAAGCATGTTTGCCCGTCCACTGCGTACCTCTCACAACCATGGCTTTGTGGTGTCGGAATATCCTCCATGTGCTGTTGCTACATGCTTTATCTTCCTTCGGGGTTGTTTTGCTTCTCCTCTGCCTGGCATGCAAAGCAGCCGATGGCAGAGATGCTCACTTCCACAGTCATCAAAGAGGTATGTACAATGTTCAAGAAATGGCAATGTTTTTGAGCGCAGCATCACCCAAACAAAGCTGTCATGCAACATACCTATATACAATTACAGTGTTGTAGAAGTTTTCGTAAAAAAATGTAAATAAACAGATTTTTTTTTTTTTATTGCAAGCCCAGAGACAGTGACGTGTTTTGCCAGTGCCTCTAGGCTGTTAGTATGGAATATGCAGGAATGTCGTGTTAGATTATAGGCCCAGTGCAAAATTAACGATGGAGAAAATACAATGATGTTTTTCCTTCAGCCATTATGGAAGCTTTTGTCCTTAAAAAATTAAAACAATTATTGAATAATTAATGAATTAGTTATTAATTCTTTAATTATTATGCCTGTTCCTGCGACAGCTGAGAAGATTCTATTTTTATATTATGCCAAGTGTAAACATTGATTTTCCCATGTTTTAACCTGAATTTGCTCTGCAAGAGACCATCTATTCACATGTAATATTGCCGCTCTGTAAGTTGCAAACACAGGTCGTATAAAGCACTGTGGTATTGGAATAAAGTGGACATCATACCAAGAATGGGGAAACAAATTGCCCATGTTAACACATTACACTTAAATTTTCTATGAGTCTCATAAATGCAGGCTAGATTATTGAGCAGGTTAAGTCAAATACAACAAATCAAAGAAAAGTTCAAGATTGAATTGAAAAGTTTCAGATTGAATCTGTTTTATAAAAAGTTTCAGAGAATCTTTGTTGCCCATATCTGCCATAACCAGGGTTTTCAAATGGTGGTATAAGTTTAACGGGTGGACCTTGTGCTGCCTTTATCATTACCAAGGTACATCTGAATATATAATCTGTTAGGTAGGACAGTAGACCAGGAAAAGATGCCGGCGGCTGCTTATGTTGTGTTCCATTCAGTTCAAAAATTTTTATTTTGTTATAACAAACCCAACTATACAGTTCCATGTTCAAAAACCAGTGGGTTTTCTTTATGTGCTTTGTGACCAGACTGTCTACCTAAGCAACACAAGCTACCATTAGATTTCTCTTTGCACTTTGTACCTTCAAACACTGTAGCAAAATATTGTCAAAACAAGGTTTGACAATCTGCATGAAAGATGATGAAGTACAAACTTTGTATTTACTGAGTTGGTCCTTGATTTTGAAAGTTTGGGAACGTTTGCTCTATCGGCCATCATATATCATATATGTATATGTATATATATATACAGGGGTTGGACAATGAAACTGAAACACCTGTCATTTTAGTGTGGGAGGTTTCATGGATAAATTGGACCAGCCTGGTAGCCAGTCTTCATTGATTGCACATTGCACCAGTAAGAGCAGAGTGCGGAGGTTCAATTAGCAGGGTAAGAGCACAGTTTGCTCAAAATATTGAAATGCACACAACATTATGGGTGACATAACCAGAGTTCAAAAGAGGACAAATTGTTGGTGCACGTCTTGCTGGCGCATCTGTGACCAAGACAGCAAGTCTTTGTGATGTATCAAGAGCCACGGTATCCAGGGTAATGTCAGCATACCACCAAGAAGGACGAACCACATCCAACAGGATTAACTGTGGACGCAAGAGGAAGCTGTCTGAAAGGGATGTTCGGTGCTAACCGGATTGTATCCAAAAAACATAAAACACCACGGCTGCCCAAATCAAGGCAGAATTAAATGTGCACCTCAACTCTCCTGTTTCCACCAGAACTGTCCGTCGGGAGCTCCACAGGGTCAATATACACGGCCAGGCTGCTATAGCCAAATGTTTGGTCACTCATGCCAATGCCAAACGTCAGTTTCAATGGTGCAAGGAGCGCAAATCTTGGGCTGTGGACAATGTGAAACATGTATTGTTCTCTGATGAGTCCACCTCTACTGTTTTCCCCACATCCGGGAGAGTTACGGTGTGGAGAAGCCCCAAAGAAGCGTACCACCCAGACTGTTGCATGCTCAGAGTGAAGCATGGGGTTGGATCAGTGATGGTTTGGGCTGGCATATCATGGCATTCCCTTGGCCCAATACTTATGCTAGATGGGCACGACACTGCCAAGGACTACCAAACCATTCTTGAGGACCATGTGCATCCAATGGTTCAAACACTGTATCCTGAAGGCGGTGCCGTGTATCAGGATGACAATGCACCAATACACACAGCACGACTGGTGAAAGATTGGTTTGATGAACATGAAAGTGAAGTTGAACATCTCCCATGGCCTGCACAGTCACCAGATCTAAATATTAATATTTAGACGTCGCAGTTCAAACAGCAGCATCTGTAACATCCCTTGAGGCCCAAGCAGCAGATTAATCCCACCTATTAAACATCCGCAACTAGGGGAAGGGTAAGGATAAGGGTTTCGAAGCTGACCCACTGTATTGTCTTCTGGATGGAAAGACGTTGTGCTGCCTGTCCACTAGTATGCCCAGTTGGGATCCAAAATGTTGCAATAAGTTTTCCAAGCACTATTTCTGTGCATTTCCACTCTGTCAGCTCACCCTCTTCAGCAGTTTGTCTTCCAGCTTCTCCTCCCTCACAAGTTGTTGATTACCTTATGCGTATCTTTAATAGCAAAACAAAGAACACCCGGAGTCATTGCACCATTTTTTTGCACTTTGCTCTTACTATAAACACCAACATGCATAGTAGGAGTGGGGGAGTATAAAGGTTTGAATAACTTACCTTAAGGTTGAAAGACAACCACAGTACTTGCAGAGCGAAGTAATGCTATGCTGTTAGAGCAGCCTGTTGCAGTTTCCCTCTTATCAAGAATATTAAAGTTGGCACAAATGAATTAGATTTCCTCTAGCACTTTTATATTCAGACAGTATTAATTTACACTCACAATCCCTTTGGATTCATAAGTAAATACAAAAATGGATACATTCATACGATGCAAAATGTGAAACAAATGTGAAGCACATGGTGCGTAACTTCTGCGTCTTATTGGATGTATTCAACTTGGCTCTGTTGTGCTTTTTTCTTTCTCTTTGTTTTAGATTTAGCTTTTTTCTCTCCTTTTTATTGATCTGTTTGACTAGAAAAGTAATCAAAAGCAAGTGCTTTTCAAAAACTGATTTTCCTAAAATACAAATAAGCTGGGTTTGAAAAAGATGTAAATTTTACATTTTTTCTTAAAGATTAAATAGTTTTCTTTGTTGTTTACTGACATTTGTCCATGGGTTTCTCTCACTTTTATTGATAAAATAATTTTGAACAAAGCCTTTTATTTTTCTTTTGCTGTCTGTTTTTTGTGTGAATAACACAATGACTGTCCTTTGCTCATTTCCAGGAACAGACATATCACTTCTTTCTGAGTGTATATATGTCTGAATATCACAATGACTGTCCTGTGCTTATTTCCAGGAAAAGACATATCACTTCGTTCTGAGTGTATATATTTGCAGGACCACAACAGTTTTCATGTACAGGTTTCTATAAAAAAAAGTTTTTAACCTAAAGGATTTTATTAAGTATTTAATATTACATTTAATATATAATGTTAAAATTGTACATTTATTGAAATATAAGCTCCATTTTAAAGTCTTATCCCCAGTTCAAGAATTGGCCTTCATGAATAATCCAATATTCAAAGTAGATTAGTTTGCAAGTCTTTCATTTCATGCCAGCACTCATGTACTGACCTTCCACACATTTCTACATTATCAATATTTTGAGAGCAGGAAAAATAGAGAAATTTTCAGTACAGATGTAGACCTTGTAAATTCTCATTCATTCCCCATTTTTTTCTGACCTATGTAGTAATCCAGTGAATAGAAGATACGCATTAAACAGTGACTTAGCGCAGGACATCTGTACCTTCTGATCTGTGTGACAACCTGTTTTGACTTTAGGGATTATTGCTTAAACTAGTGTTCTCTATTAGAACACATACTTCTGATGTTTGTCCAAGCCCCATTATTTTCTATGTAGCAGTTAGCTTTGTTACATGTAAATTGCCAGTTTCTTAAATGTTAGGCTTAAGTTGTACAATGACGTTCTTTGTAGGTCAAACGCCGATTTTTTTTTCTAAACCCCTTGCAAGATGAGTCTTTAATGTTTCTAAAACGAGTCGCCAACTTAGTTTTTGACAAATACGTTCGGTTTTGCACCAATTTAAAAACCAAAGTGCCATTTAAAGATCCACCGGAAGTTGCTGACTAAACTGGAAAAATGCTACAGTAAACACACATGTTGCCACAACCCCCACGGCTGGTATCATTGAAAACTGCAGACTCTCCCCTTTCCAACAGGGTATCATGTGACTTTGTGAGACATTTTCTGGTGATGCAATTTCCGTGCGTAATGCAGGTAGTAAAATCCGGATTCACAGTTGCTTTATGCACAGTGTGTTTTACGCACCGCTCCTGACAACGCTTGGCGAGTTGTGTTTGACATATTTTTCCGTTGTGATTTTTTCCCTTGAACGCCAATATTTTTAATGGCACATAAGAGGAAAATGACCGTTTTTGAAGCCTTAGAACAACTTTGGAACAACAGTGATGTTGAAATAGAAGAATCATCGGACAGCAGCGAGATTTCTGAAGCGGAGGAAGAAGAAAATCTTTCCTTATGGACCCAGTTCACGAGTAAGTTATACTGTTACTTTATAAAAAATAAATTTATTAAAAAAAATAAAAAACTGAGACAATTTATTATCCTGTAATTGCAAAAAAACTTTTTCCAAAAAAACTACATCCCATCCCCCCGTGCAAAACAAAAGGAAAAATTTTACCTGTTCGTGGAAATGGTTCAAGAAAGTTATAGGGCTGTTTGTCATTGATACTTTAACCAAGACCCTTTTGGGGGGTTACAGCATTACAGACTTTTTTTTTACATTGTTTAGTTATTTTTGCAGTACAATAATAAATATATCTATATATCTATAATCAGAAAAAGAACGACCCTATTTCTGTATTTTTACAGCCAAGAGCAAGCAGGACTGTCTGAGACTCAAAGGACCCAGCCTCCCACCACTTCGCTTAAGCCTTTATCTTCTTCTTTGAGGTGAGATGACTATTCTGCACACCATTGTAGTTACAAAATAAGCCTGATGTGTCATTACAGTGTTATGGTGTGTTCACACCGAATGCGGATTCTGTGAATTGTTCGTGTCATTTGTGTACTTTTGTTCGCTTGACATTCTTCGTTAACTCCGCATTGCCAAATGTCAACAAGCGGCAACGCTTCGCAGTTTCATCAAATAGCAGGAACTTCCATCTGCTGCTTGCTGGTTTCAACTGAACATGGCGGACATGGATTTCACGGACCTAATTATGGTGTTTTGCCTGTGGAGAGCCGAAAAATGCCGCCGAAGTCAACGTGATCATGAGATTCTTCAGGAATGGGAACAGTTCGGAGAGTACGACCACTTATTCCAGAAGCTGCGTCTGGATAATCGTCGATTTCAGCGGTACTTCCGTCTATCCAGGACCCAGTTCGAAGATCTGCTGTCCCGCGTTGGGAGACGAAACGGCCTCCGGGACACCAACTACCGGCGCTGTATCCCTGCTGCTGAATGCCTGTCCATCTGTATTCGGTGAGTAAATAAATCTCAGCTCAATAAAAAAACAGCCGTTTTTTTATGTCCACATCTCCTAAATAGAAGAAGACAACAGTGCAATGCCGCTATTTTAAAGTTTTACCTGCTACTCCAGTCTCCTCACTGACTCTACTCCAGGCCAGGTCTTTTCTGTACTTGTCTCGTTAAAAATAATTAGTTGAGTCATACAACTCTGGCTTGCCGCACACCGCCACTATGATCTTTTTCAACTAGTCCACCACTCTCGCGTCGCTCGGCGCGCCTTTCGCACCGCGTCCTTCGTCTCCTCCGCACCGCCCCGCTCCGCTCCGGAACGTGCCTTCTACATAGGGATAACATATAAATCGGCCGCCCCCATCGCAGAATCCACGTTCGGTGTGAACGCACCATTAGGGTTAGGGTTTTCAACATTTATTTACACAGTTTTTTATACATAACTGCATTTTGCACATTTGTTGACATTGTTTTCCATAGAAAATTCATGTTTTCAATAAAATCCCATTGTTGGAGATAAAACTATACAATTCAACTTCTTTTTTATTCATTATATTGATATTATGCTATGCACAATGATACATTTTGATGATACACAGGGTAAATGTCATGACCAAAGGCTATGTCATATGCAAAATGACTCCTACAATGGTAATCAGTACTTTCATTTGACCAGGTTCCTTTTTATGAGGTGAAAAACACATTCCGCAGAGTTGTGGCACAATTGGCTAAATTGTACCGAAATCCCAGCTCCGCATGCCACATTGCCCACTAAAACCTTTGTGGAACATAAATGCTTCAACTGATTCAGTCCAAATTTGCTGCAGTTATAGCCAAGATGTTGATGAATACAACCTGGGGATTCTCCTAGGATTTCCAAAGGATTTTCATGGTGTTTTACAATGTTTATTTAGAAAAAAATTAAGGTGAGGGCCAAAAAATAGAACATTTTCTGTGTTTAATCATGAATAAATCAGTCTTAACTTTACATAGGTACCAAAAGTTTGCATGTAGTCCTTGTAATTGTGGAGCTATATTTGATTTATTTAAAGTATGTAATTTCAGGCGGAAATTGCTCTTAAACCCCTTAGGGGTTAACAGGTTAAACAGATGAAGCAATACCCAGAGGGCGAAGAAAACTTAGCCTTTTTGTTTTATTTTACACATCGTGACCTTCATCTGCCATAGATATGTGCAGCCAATGTGAGAACAAGCACCTAAGCTTTGTATTATGATAGGAAACGTTTTACTGTCTTCCCGTCTGTGTTGACATATTGAAAAATCCATTTAGTGGAACATAGTTCTGTCACAGATTTGAAGGTTGTGTTGCTTTTGGATGTATTTATATTTTCTATAGTGTGTGAATGTTAGGTAAAAAGGCTGCAGAAAATATATAGTGTTCTATTACATCAGGATAGGGTATGTTACTTTTGCTATGACGTCACTGTCTCTTGTTTTATTCTTGTCCATATTTAAGGACCATCTGACTGTTGATCAAAGTAAAGTGTTCTATTAGGGCCAACAAGTGGCAAAATAGTTATTACCTGATAAGAAAATATGTCATTCAGCATTCAGCATGGTAGATTTTCATCAGCAGGGAGGTAGGTCCGATTTGATGAGACAGAGCATGAAGCTAATTATAGGGCAATCCTGGAGCAAAGAACTGTTCTGAGGCTGGGACGGAGGTTAACCTTTCACGAGGACAACCCTAAGACGACCCTGAAAATACAGCCAAAATGTATCTACAATAGGACATTTTAGATCAAGGCTTGTGTTGGAGCATCGAGTCAAAGTCCAGACCTAAAACTAGTCTGTAAAGGACTTGAAAATTTCTCTTTTGTATGGTTTCTCACATCTCAAACATTGGCAATAAAAATGTTGCAGAATTTTTTATAGGGGATAGTAACTTTTGATAATGGTTGTGTTATCCTGTTAAATCCTTTTTTTAAATTAACTTTAAACTATACAGTTTCTGCCTTACTTTTTAACCTTTTATAGAGATTACGTAAACTTTACATGGTTGCATATGTCTTTATAAGTCATAAAATCTCTACAGAAACTACACCACAGCAGTCCTTATGAATATGGTAATGAAACACTATAAAGTGTCTAACAGGAGTCTAATGTCTCCCGTGATACGTACATGCATATCATTCGCTACATTGTGTTCTGTTTCATACTGACTTATTTCTCCTCCCTTCTGTTGGACCATTCCTGGGATAGCTGAGGAGAGTGGCCGTGATAACTTCCATTAGCATGCCACTAGCTGGGTGTTAATATGCAGTTTCTCCCGGATCTCATTCTGCACAGTGTTATTACCTCTGTCCAGATGTCACTGGAAGGGATCGGCCGGGCTGTGTGCATTTGTGTATCTAGTTTTACTGCCTCATTCTCTCTTTTAGACCCTCTCATTTTTTCCACACTCCCAGTCCACCTCTACCATATCACCCTGGCATTTATGTTCTCCGTTTAGGACAGTGAAAAGTATTTAGTTAGAATTTTCCCACCATTCTTGCTAATTTTACACTGTTGTAAAAAATGCATTTAATTTGCACTAACACTTCTTAAGTGGTGTAAAATGTGACGTTTTTGTTTGTTTCACAACCTTTTGTGATCATAAATTTAAAAATGATATTACAAAAATATACAATGTATACAAAAATATTCCTCATGAACATTTAGTGTTTGTCAATTTAGCCTATATTTGTGTCTGCCTGTTTATGTGTCTGTTTCCACACCATCAGATGCTGCTGATACAGCACTGTATCATCCTCTTTACATGGGCTAATGTGTTCTCTAATTGCTTGGACAGACAAAGAGAGGTCCAAGCTCCATTTGGCCAGTCAATTTCAAGCAGCCTCCTTTTCCCATCATGTTGCAGATAAAGCACGACATCTACAAAAATAAAAAAAAGTATGTTGGACGCAAGAAAAAAATACCAGCATGTATAGGCAGGTATTGTACTAGTGAGTTGAAAATTACCTTCCATTGTAAAATTTAAATATTTGATTGAGACAAAGTGTATCTGAAACGTGCTTGTTCTTTAAACAACACATATTGTCACAGGAAGCTTAGTTTAACTCTAGCCATACTTTAAATGTAGTTTTTTTTTGTTTGTTTTAGTTAAATTTATCAGGGGAAGTGTAGTGACAAGGTGGCTTTAGATGCTGCCTTTCGTGACTTATTGTTGCTTTGGGCCTGTGGAACAAATGCTTATTGAATTTTCAGTCTCTCTCAAGTCTTTTAATCCTGTTGCCTCCAGAGTAGGTAAAGGGAGAAACAAACAACAGAATTTTCACTTATTAATTCACCTTCTCAAGTGTGAATGGCTGTGATCACTTGCTGAAGGCACATGAGTAAAGAAAATGTAAGCATTTGGTTTGTGTAAAGTGAAAGGTGCTCAGTATTTTGAAATTGCAGCACTGTGAAAAGGTATTTGCTAAATTAATGATTTTTTCAGATTTTGTTTTTGCTCAAACTTAAATGTTTTATATCATTAATCACATTTTAATATGTAACAAAGGCAAGCTGAGCAAATACAAAAAGCACTTTTCAAATGATGCTATAATGTATTAAGGGAAACAATCTAGCCAAACCAACATGGCCCTATGTGAAAAAGTGATTCCCCCCTGAACCTAATAACCTAATAGCTGGTTTTGCCACCCTTGGTGGCAACAGGTGGCATCAATTGCTTGTGAAAACTATGTAAAAAAGGTTTTAACATTGTTGTGTATTAATTTTAGCTAAAACTTCCTGGTTTGTAGTGGGATGCCACCACCATATTTGACGGTCGCTATGATGTTCATTTTTGAAATGTGTGTTAGTTTAGCCCCTCCTTGAACCGCCACCTTAAAGTGGTGGAGGGGTTTGAGTGCTCGAATGATCCTAGAGGCTATGTTGTCTGGGGCTTAAATTCCCCTGGTAGGGTCTCCCATGGCAAAGAGGCTCTAGGTGCCGGGTCAGACAAAGAGCAGTTCAAGAACCCCTCATGACGACTACTAAATAGAGGCACGTGATGTTGCCCAGGACGCGGAGCTGGAGTCCAACCCTGGAGCCAGGCCTGGGGTATCGACCAGATACCCCAGGCCTGAGATATCGACCAGAAATAGTCGGACTCGCCTCCACGCACAGCGTGGGCTCCGGAACCCATCTCCTCAGGGGCTGGACTCTCTCTACTCTGGAGTGGCCCACGGGGAGAGGCGGCGGGCTGGGGTGGTTTTTGCTTGTTCCCCCAGCTCAGCCATCTCGTTTGGGGTTTACCCCGGGGATGAGGGGTCGCATCCCGGGCCCCTTTGGGTCGGGGATAGGTCTCTGACTGTCGTTTTGGCCTACGGGCCAGGGGTAGTGCGGAGTACCCAGCCTTTTTGGTGTCCCTGGGGGGGGTGCTGGATAGTGCCCCTCCCGGGACTCCATTATTTGGGGGGGGACTTCAACGCCTACGGGGGAAACGACAGTGACACCGGGGAAGGCGTGATGGGGAGGAATGGCCTCCCCGATCTGAATCCGAGTGGTGTTTTTTTTATGGACTTCTGTGCTAGTCACGGATTGCCCCATAATAAAACACCATGTTCAAGCATAAGGGTGTCCATCAGTGCACTTGGCCCCCAGGACACCCTAGGCAGGGGGTCAATGACCGTTTTGTTGTCGTATCATCAGACCGGCCGCTTTTTTGGAAACCCCGGGTGAAGAAGGGGCTGAGCTGTCCACTGATACCCCCTGGTGGTGAGTTGGATCCGCTGGAGGAGGAGAAAGCCGGACAGACCTGGCAGGCCCAAGCGCATAGTGAGGGTTGGGGGAACGCCTGGCGGAGCCTCAGCCCGGGATTATTCGTCCCACCCCCGGGAGAGCTTTGACCAGTTTCCCCGGGGATGTTGGAGACATGGAGTCCGAGTGGACCATTTTTCCCCATCTATTGTCGATGCTGCTGCCCGTAGCTGCGGCCGTAAGTCTGCGGTGCCTGTCGCGGCGGCAACCCCAAACCCGTGGGGGACCCCGGCAGTAAGGGATGGTGTAAAGCTGAAGAAGGAGCCCTATGGTTTGGGGTTGGCTTGTGGGACTCCTGAGGCGGCTGATGGGTACCGTGAGGCCAAGCGTGCTGCGGCTGTGGCAGAGGCAAAAACCCGGGGCCTGGGAGGAGTTCGGTGAGGCCATGGAGAAGGGAAAACTACCGGTGGGCCCCCTCAAGGGTTTTGGGCAAACCATCCGGCGCCCCCAGGAGGGGGAAGCAGTGCTTTGCCAAACTGTTTATAGTGGGGGTGGGGGTCTGACCCCGATGGGGGACATTATTTGGGGGGTGGAAGGAGTACTTCGAGGATCTCCTCAATCCCTGCCATCACCCATTTTCCCTGGGGGGAAACCAAAAGGCTGGGGACTCGGGGTTGGACTTTTTCATCACCCAGGGCTGAAGTCACCAAGGTGGTTAAAAGCTCCACGGTGGCAAGGCTTGGGGGGGATGAGATCCCCCCTGAGTACCTCAAATCTCTGGATGTTGTGGGGCTGTCAGGTTTGACACGCCTCTTCAACATTGCATGGCGGCGGGGACAGTGCCTCTGGACTGGCAGACCGGGGGGTGGGGTCCCCCTTTTAAAAGGGGGACGGAGGGTGTGTTCCAACTAAAGGGGGATCACACTCCTCAGCCCCCTGGTAAGGGCTACGCCAGGGTATTGGAGAGGAAGGGCCGGGCCGATTGGGAACATCGGCTTCAGGAGGAGCAGTGTGGTTTTCGTCCGGCCGGGGAACACGGGGCCAGCTCTATACCCTTAGGGTACTCGAGGGTCATGGGGGGTTTGCCCAACCGTTTAATTGTTTTGGGACCTGGGAAGGCATTTGACTGTGTCCCTCGTGATGCCTTTTGGGGGGGTGCTCCCGGGTTGGGGAATCGGGGGGCCCTTTTTAAAGGGCAATCCGGTCCCTGTATGAGCAGAGCAGGAGTTTGGTCCGCATTGCCGGCACTTAGTCGGACCCGTTTTCCCCGGTGCATGTTGGACTCCGGCAGGGTTGCCCCTTTTTCACGGTCCTGTTCATAAACTTTTTGGACAGGATTTCTAGACGCAGCCAAGGGCCGGAGGGGGTCTGGTTTGGGGACCAGTGGATTTCGTCTCTTTTTTTTGCAGATGACGTGGTCCGTAGCCCCTCTAGCCAAGACCCACAGCATGCGCTGGGGGTTCGCAGCCGAGTGTGAAGGGGGCTGGGATGAAGATCAGCTCCTCCAAGTCAGAGGCCATGGTACTCAACCCGGGGAAAAGGGGGCTTGTCCTCTTCAGGTTTTGGGGGGAGTTCCTGCCTCAATTGGAGGATTTCAAGTATCTCGGGGTCTTGTTCACAGGGGGGAAGAATGGAGCGGGAGATCGACAGACGGATGGGGTGGGCTGCCGCAGTAATGGGGGCGCTGTGCGGGTGAAGAGAGAGCTGAGCCGAAAAGCGAAGCTCTCGATTTACCGGGTCGGTCTACGTTCCTACCCTCACCTATGGCCATGAATTTTGGTCATGACCGAAAAGAACGAGATCCCGGGATACAAGCGGTGAAATGAGCTTCCTCCGTAGGGGGGCTGGGCACTCCCTTAGAGATAGGGTGAGGAGCTCGGCCATTCGGGAGGGGCTCGGAGTAGAGCCGCTGCTCCCCCACATCGAGAGGGGGCCAGTTGAGGTGGTTGGGCATCTATACCCCGGGTGCCTCCTGGACGCCTTCCTCGGGAGGTGTTCCCGGCACGTCCCCCGGGGAGGAGGGCCCCGGGGACGGCCCAGGACACGCGGGGGACTATGTCTCTCGGGGGGCTGGAATGCCTGGGTCCCCCCGGAGGAGCTGGAGGAGGTGTCTGGGGAGAGGGACGTCTGGGTGTCTCTGCTGAGTTTGCTGCCCCCGCGACCCGGTTCCGGATAAGCGGAAGACGACGAGTACGAGTACGAGTAAAGTGCAGGAAAAAGTGAGAGAGAAGCATGGAGAATCGTTAAATGTATTTAATGTGGAAACAGGTAAATTTACAGGTGCAGGTAGGACAGGAAAAGCACGGGCAGATAAAGGGACATAATTTGGGTAGTAGCAGGGCAGTATCCCGGGTAGATTTCAAGAGGAACCAGTGGAGAACAGTGACAATGAGGAAGCACATGTACTGAGGGAGAGTGCAGACTGGACAAATGAACACAGTCAGGGGAATCAGGATCAGCTGGTGGGAGAGAGACTGAAAGTAACTGAGGGAGAGTGACTAATTAACACTGATGAGCAGGGAGGTAACATAAAACATCTAAGTGAACTGAACTTAGTAAACAATGAGACTGCCAAAATAACATGAACTGGGAGGAACCAAATCTAAAAGGAAATACAGACTAAAACATCTAACACAGGGATCCAGGGAAGTAACAAAAACCTAAACACCAGAATGAATCTAATAGATCTGAACTGAAATAAAGCAAGTGAAGAACATGACAGTGCCAAGAAGGTAAACAGAACACAATCTCAAAACCCCAAACACAGGCAGATTATGACAACAGTGAAAAGAAATCCAAAAATAGCAACAGTTTGGCGGAAAATTCTATAAGTAAAACCTGAGATTGGAGTTTGTCAGTTCTGCTTGAATAAGTGGAAACTGTGTGGCAACATTAGTAAATGAAGACTGATTTACTACTGCTTCTAATTTCTTCGGATGTAACCAATGCTGAATAGCTGCTCTACTCCTTTGTGTTGTTTGCGTACTGCAGAGTGTTGCTGGCATTAATAGCAATCGCCATTTCAAAATATATTAATTTCAATTCACAGTACTGTGAATACTGTACATTTAATTACTTTTTCATTTATTTTCATAGGTTTGGATGGATGTTTTTAACTTTCAAATTTTACTTAACCTTTCAACATGGCAGATGTGGCCTATCAAACTCATCTTAAAATCCTTTGAAAACATAAAACAAAGTCATAATAATTTTTGAGTTTTATTACAACAATATAAAAAGAGCCTCCCAAGGTCAGACTTTAGCAAATTATTCTGACTTCAAAATTTAATCAAAATTTTGGTATTAACATTCCACTGCACTCAATAAACATTTTTCAAACATTATTAAGCAGCAGCTCTATTTGCAATCTGCCACTATTGAACCTGTAATCAAAAATTAGACACGGTTGGTAAAAACATGGAAAAATCATTAGAGATTTGTACTTTAAAATTTCACAATGGTATAGTACAGTGGGAAAATTTTTTTATCGGTTTGCATTTGCTCCATACCCATAAAGGTACAGCACTAGAATGCATTGGTATTCAAATCAGTGCAACAAATTAAAAGTATCAGAAATAATTAATGTTTAAGCTGTGGAAAGACATTAAATAATGTTACATGACAGGTCTTATGTTTTAAGGTTCTGTGGCATGTAAATACTGCCCTGTACTCACTACTGTGGTTGTCTGTCTGTTTTATTTTTACCTCACTACTGTGGGCAGGAAAGACCTGTCTGTGCACTCATTGCACAAAACAATTAGGCACAGCAACAAAACTAATACAAATAAATACCTAGTTTTTTAAACTGATCTCTGTACACATGTAAACTCATTACATATTCTCCTCAGTAACAGTATTAGATTACAATTATTGTCCTGTCCTCGCCAAGTGCTCTCCTCATGAACGTAGATTTAGCTATACGGACAGCTAAACACTCCCCTAATCAAAATCCAAGGAACAGGCTGATGTGTTGAGTTGGATGGTTTAATAAGGATAAAGTGTGAAACTGTAGACAAGACCAGAAATCAAACCAATAAAAATTATGCATCAAAATAACATAGGAGTAAAGTCCTATGTTTACTCATATGGTGGTATGCATAGGAGACAAAAATTGTTAAAACCAAAGACACCCTAAAAATGTTGAGGTTCTTAACTTCATGGTCATATTATGAGAATGCACTATTTATTGGCAGTCTGGATGGGCATAATAAGCTCCTCTAACTGTATTGACATGACTCACACACTGAGTGCCATTTTTACACACTCTTTTTTTGAACATCTGTTTGCGTGACACATGCTTAGAGATTTAACAGTATTGCCTTCTTGTGGCTGCCTGTTTTCAGTACATCACCCTTTTTTCAATCCTTCCATAAAATTTATAATACAACAAACATATTTAAGTTGTTCAACGTTTCTGAAGGTAATACCACTGTGAATAAACCTCTACTCAGCTTTCCTTTTACGTCATAGGATCTTGCCATTGTCTCCTTTATGACCTTTCTGAGTGGTCCCCGTTTTCCATATCACCTAACTCGAGCCACATCCTCTTTCTCAGACTGCCACAAAGGTCTATCAGATCTGTCATATGCTTATTTTTTCTGTTGTGCTGTTCTGTAATACCATCTCTTTTCTCCAACAGATGTTCTGTTGATGTCTGGATCTCAGCCATCTCTTCAGATGACATTTTGCTGGTGAAAGTCCTTGTTTTAAGAGGGGATGCTCAGTAGTTTCGCAAACCCAGATAGGGGTTCCCTCCTGTCTCAGCTGCTTTCTTGAAGACCTTCTTTACGATCTGTACTCCTTTTTCAGCTAGGCCATTCAATTGTGGACTTGAAGTGATATGATCAAATCCATGTACCTTTGCAAAATCTGTGTAATCTTGGCTGCTGAATTGTGGATCATTATTGCTCACCACTGTTGCTGGGGTTTCATGTCTGGCAAAAATGCCTTTGGTGCATTGTGACACCTGTTTTGCTGTTGTACTGGACAACAGTGCCACTTCTGGGTAGTTTGAGTAATACTCCATAAAGACTAAACAATCTGAGATATGGAACAAGTTGGTTCCCACTTTACTCTATGGGTTGGCTGGTCTGCTGTGAAACATAAGTGGTTATCTAGGCTGTCAATACCAGTGTTGTTGACATGTCTTGCAGCACTGCATGAGTGACTCAATGTGCCTTTTCATATAAGGCCAATACAGCAAATCTCTTGCTCACCTTTTGCACTATACCTAAAGGATCTCTGGGGCATTGAGGTCAGTATAACTCTGTCAGTATTATTCTGACCTCAATTCTGACCGATTGATCACTGTGAGTTCCTCTTTGATGTTCTGATATGGATAGATCAGTCTGAGATTACCTGGCTAGAGGATCCGTTCCATCACATCCTGCAGCTCTTTGTAAGTTTTGGTTGCTGTTGCAATCTGCCTCCATTTTCCATCTGACACCAGTATATGTTTTTGTATGCAGTCCACTTGCAATTGCACATCATGTTCTGAAGAACTTTTGGAAAAAGAATCATTGGAGAGCTCCAAATACTGTAGAGCAATAGTGTTGCTATGTTGGCAACACTGGCAAAGACCTCGAGAGGCCGATTAGAGGAAGGTAGTACAAGCCACCACCCACCCCGCCTGCCTAGACCAAAACTAAAACAAAAAAGTTAACTAAGCAGACTCAAATTAACTGGTTTGGTGGCAGGAAACAGAAGCAATGCTGATCAGTTGTTGTTGTAGAGAGCTTGTGATCCCCAGAGATAACTATGGAAGTCTGAAAACACCTGCTTCTCCCTGTGTGCTACAAGCACACCTTAGGCTCAAATTCAACTAGAATTTTTCTGCATGCTGCATTACCTGCTCAGACCTGGTAAGGTGAAGATGCTGGGTAGCACATATTCATCAAAACAATTCTGTAGATGGTAAAATATGTCTCTCATTTCTGCTTTTCCCTGTATCTTCCTATCCATGATTGATTCGCATAAGCTTGTTAAGGCATCATGTCTAGAGAACAGATTCACTCAACAGCATTTGTTTGGCCAGAAGCTTTTGGGAGATGGCCGAGGACTTCCAGTAAGACTCTACACATCACTCAATCCTGAAACCCTTATTGTCCAAGGCTTTATTTTTTTAATCAAATGGACAATGGCTAAGTCAATGCTGAGGTGTGGGCTTGACTGTTTTCCAGTACAGCACGGATGCAACAAAACAAAATGCCACAATGAAATGCCAACTAATCTTACTGTTGGAGACATTGGGCACCAAAGCATATCTCGACTTTGGTCACCATCCAGGTTATCTCTCCCCGTCTGTTTTTGACGCTCCCTATTTTATACTCTCCCAGCATTTCAGGAGGAAATATTGTTGAGGGCAGAGGCACCTCAAACAAACAAGATTCACAACCTCCGCTAATTTGTTTCTACAACAGATGGCAAAATGTAAGCTATGGCCCTGATAGACTGCTGTTTTGGCTAAGCTTTCCAGCGATTCAGAAAAAAGAGAAAACTAATGGAAAGAAACTAATAGGATAGAGATGAAGTAAAATGAAGAATGATTTAAAAATTGTTGCAGGTAGAATATCTGAGGAGAAACTGAAAAGTCGAGGCAATAATAACACAACATAGACCTAATAACAGTTGAAAAGTTTAAAAACTACATAGATTTGTTAAATCTGGCACAAAACTAGGATCAACAATATAAAACTTCAAGAGGTCAAGCAGGAGCAAGGAAATACTTGGTAGAGACATGTCAACAACCATGAAAGGCAAATTAAGAGGCAAATAAGAATGGTAAAGAGCAGCAAGGTATGGAGCCTGCCTGACTTGCAGCAGCTCATTCCATAGTTTAGAAGACTGTGGTGATTTGATCACAATAGGCTTCCATAGCACAGGGCACTTCTGGGCATACGCTGTTAGTGAGATGTTCATGTGTGTGAAATAAATGGAGAGTTCTCCAGATCTGGCTGGTGGAGTTACCTCTATATGGCTCCAGATCTGGCTGGTGGAGTTACCTCTATATGGCTCCAGATCTGGCTGGTGGAGTTACCTCTATATGTCAGCACAATTAAACTCAAAATCAATACAAGTGTCAACATTACTGTTATGTCACAGACTGCATTTCAAAGGCTACTAAAGAGCCAAGCTTGGTCATGGCAAGTAACTGCCACTTGTTACCAGCCCAGGGGATAACGTGTGGGCAAATTTCTGGCCACTAGTAAGTTCAAAGGTGGTTATTAAGGGACCTTATGCACACAACCTACTGGGAGGGAGTGTTGCTAGGAGGATGGGGTTGTTCAAAAGGATTAATAACAAAGACACAGACCTGCTAGGAGACGTCTTTGAGGAATTTGGCCTGTTTTTCACTTCTTTCCAAGGTCAAGACAGAACTGCAGCGTATGTTAGACATGGGCATAATAGAGGACGTTACTGAGCTCACTGATTAGTGTGCCCCCATGGTCCCAGTCAAAAAGAAAAACAGGGATTGGGTTAGGGTGTGTGTGGATCTGAAGCGCTTGAACAAAGCAGTGAACGAGAGCGCCACATTTTGCTAACTTTGGAAGACTTTGCTCTAAAGCTGGCTGGGCCTAAAGTGGAAAACACTTTAGGCCCCTCGAGTGGATTTTGGCAGAAGGGTGACAACATTTATAACACTCATTTGCGCTTTGAGTGCCTTGTTGCTGAAAAGTGCTATTTAAATAAACGTAACTTGACTTGACTTGACTTGGTAGATTCTGTTTCTGTCGGCTGCCATTTGGAATTGTGTCAGCTCCAGAAATCTTCCAAAGGCAGCTGTCTATGCTGTTGTGATGAGTGATATACTCGTTTATGGAGCAACAAAGGAAGAACGTGACAGCCATCTAAACATAGTTTTGAGGACCATAAGGGAGAGTGGTTTGAAGCTGAATAAAGCAAAGTGCCATTTTGGCAAATCTGAAACTAAGTACTTTGGTCACATCATTAGTGCCGAGGCCATAAAACCGGATCTGACTAAGGTGGAGGCCATTACTCAGAGGAAGTGTCCTAGAAATATGGAGGAGCTTCGTCAGGTCCCTGGCCTGATTTCCTATGTGGGAAGATTCCTACCAGGCCTCTCCGCCAAGCTACACCCGGTTACCAGCCTGTTAAGAGGTAAGAACAAGTGGGTATGGGGCAATGCAGAGGAACAGGCATTCATTGCTGTCAGGTCAGCCCCAGCACTTGCATATTATGATGCCAACTGGAAAACTGTTATCAACGCTAATGCAAGCAGTTATGGCTTAGGAGCAGCACTTCTACAGGAACACAAAGATGGCTTAAAACCTGTAGCATTCTGCTCCCACACACTGCCCGATGCTGAGAGGAGATACTCGCAAATTGAAAAAGAGTGTTTGGCAGGCTTTTGATGCGCCTTTAAGATTTATTGTGGAAGCCGAACATGTTCCAGGAAAGAAGCTGGTGGTGGCTGACACCCTTTCTAGGTGACCACAGAGACAGGTGAGTGATGAGACAACAGATCACGTAGTACAGACATAGGTTGATTCTGTGGTAGCAAATGGACCTGTCTCATCCCGAAGAATCTGCAAAATCTGTATGGCCACACAGCATGATGACAAACTATAACACATGAGTTTTATCAGGGACAGATGGCCAACCAGAGCAAGGCTGTCTCTGTCTCTACACCATTATTACTCTGGTAGAGCACATCTTTCTGAAACAGATGGACTTGTGTTGTACCAGGACCGACTGGTAATTCCTGCTGCACAGAGGGCCCAGGTGTTGACAGAATTGCATAATGGACACCAAGGACTAACATGGTACCGGGCACGCGCTGGATGGCAGTGTGGACGCCAAGCATCAGTGCTGAAATCAAACAAATTGTGACACGATGCAAATTCTGGATTGCAAACAAACCCACTCAAAGGCGTGAACTCCTAACCACACCTCTGCCAGAGGGCCCCTGGCAGCGCATAGAACAAACTCTTCAGACTGCTAAACACATCCTGAAGCAGCCTGACCCACATCTTGCCCTGATTATTAGCCACAGGGCGACCTCTAGTGCTGCCACAGGCATGAGCCCAGCTTAACTAATGGCTGGGAAAGAGATTAGAACCATTGTTCCGATAATAGAGAAGAAATTGCAAGCTACTCCTGTGGACAAACAACTAGTCCAACTGAAGGATGATCGTTTCTTGTCATCACTCTGCACAGCCACTTCCAATACTACATCCTGGACAGGATGTCAAAATAAAAGTGGATGGGGAAAAGGGATGGAAAAGCCCGACTAGAGTCATCGCCAAATGAAAAAAGCCATGCTCCTACCTGGTGGAAACTGAGAACAGGACAGTTCTGCGTCAGAATTGGAGACATCTGCATGTCACTCTACAGCCAGCTGACCTACTTGACTGACTGCAAGAGCAGTTATCCAGATCTCCGGCGGAGCCGGTCAGCAACTCCTTCACTGGGGTTAGTCCTTACATAAGCCCTGTTCAGAGACAATTGAGCCCAGTGATGGAGTGTTCAACTCCAGGTGCAAAAGTTCAGGTTACATTCAGGGGGGTCATGTGGTCAGTGTTCTTCTCAGATATATAGAGACAGTTACTTTAAGTTCTCCATTTCATTTATGTTTTAGTTTAACAAAGTATTCAAGACTAGGTTCTCTGGTTCAGAGACTTAATAATAGTTAACTATTAATAATAGTTATTCACTATCACAGAAGCAATGAGTAATATTATACAGGAAGTCTGCATGGTCATTTCATGTGGTTCAGATGTTGGAGTTATGGACTGTCGTCTGAAGAGAAGATGAAAGACTTTGTTATTGTTCTACGATTTATGTAGGAACAACAACTATTGAGGGCAGGATAATCCCTACGTTGCTGTGGACTGAGGGTAGTCTACCCTTAGGTCCTAGTGTTAAGAGTTATTATTTTCTGACTGTCTGTATAAGGTGCAAAATGTTCATCTTGTGTTTAGCAGGTGTGTTTCACTACTGGAAAAGGGTGTGAAGTGATTTGGTCACAACAGGGTTCCGTAGCACGGGGTACTTCTGGGCATGCACTGTACGTGAGATGTTAATGTGTGTGAAATAAACGGAGAGTTCTCCAAAGCTGCAACCATATAGTCCTCCTCATTTTTTCCAAATGGAATACCTCCATTCATGACAGAGACAAAACTGCAAGGCTGTCTCTCCTCTGGATTTATAAAAAAAGACTTTGGGACAACCAGGAAACACTGCAAATGCTGTTTTAGATTCACTTCAGATGTATAGAGACACACACCTTCCAGACAGTTACACTTAGTCTCGACATTCCACAGAATATTTTTGGGATTCGTCACTAGTTTTTCCTGGTTAATAAGATACATGCCTTTGAACACTTTGGTCAGTGACGCTGGGCTTAAAACTCTCGCAAGGATGCTTTTTTTTTGCCCAGTCTGTTTGTTGTCATTGAATCATGAACCCTCATCCTATTTGAGACACATGAGACCTAGAATGCATTAAATGTTGTTTTAAGTCCTTTTGTGAGCTCCTGGATAATTTGTCTATGGGCTCTTGGGGGAATTGTTGAATTTGGTTTGAAGTCCCAAAGCCTATAAGTAGTGAGTTTGTAACCTTCTAAAGATTGACAGATGTAAATGATTTTGGTTATCATTTGTTCTTTATGCATTCCAGTTGCATTTTGAGGAATTTTAGCCTGTTTTATGCAGTCAGCCCAGTTCAATTTGATGGACCTTTTTTATTTTGCAAGCCAGTGAAACCATGATTTAAGAAGGGGTGGTGATTCCTTTTTCATACAGGGACAGGTAGGTTGAGACAGCTTTTTCTGCCTTCAATAAATTCATTTGAAAACTGCATTCTGTATTTACTCTGGTTGTCTTTCTCTGATATTAAAATATGTTTAATATAAAACAATTAAGAGTGGCAAAAAAGAAGAAGAGAACAAATCTGTGTGGAGACAAATAGTTATTCTAAATATTTTAGGAGAAATTCCCTATGAGAAAAGGAAAGCTGATCAGATAAACAAAAGAAGTTCAATATTTAAATAGGAACATGTATATGACACTTGCAGGTAACATTATTTCAGTTGTGTTGTTGATTGATTTTTTTTTTTTTACAAATATAAAACCAGTTGAAGGCCAAAGCAAACTAACATGAACTGACGGAAGTGACTAGAAACAAAATAAATAAAACACAGACTCGAATAAACAAACTGAGACTTTCAGCTGCTTTTATTCACTATGTTTTACAAAACTGCAGCACAGCATACTAATATAAATTATTGTGATCACTTGTTGCTCAGGGAAAGGGTGCAAAAATTACATCTACCTAAATGTTGGTAAAGGTTTATATTTTTTTATATTTTTCATAATCAATCATGTGGTGAATTGCTGTAGTTACTGTAGGGTACCAGGTTTTTTGAGGTTTCCAAGTTTCAGCCTGTTAGACAACATTCTTCTGAAATCTTCACTGTAGGAGTCACCATATGAACCTTTCAACATTTGCACTCATTTGACTTAGGGACATTGCTGTCACTACATTCTTTTTGGATAGCCTTTATGTTATGAACTGGTTGCAGTTAGAGTTCTAAATGTAATCTCCTCACTGTATTACACCATTTGGCTGAACTTGGCTAACTTGTTCTCAGTTTCTTTATCATATGCTTTTTCAGGTGTTTCTCAACTTTGGGCATTAAAATTATCAGAACTATTGTGAGAAAAAAAAAAGCCTGGATGCATTTAAAGAGCAAAAGGTGTAAAAATGATTAAATATGTCCCAAGTAGATCACTCTAGACTTTGTAGAACGACAGATATTTGATCAGTTTTCCACATTGCAGCTGCATCAACAATACTCACACATCCATACCTCCTCACTGGCTACTTGGCCTGACAGAAATGCAAATGAAGAGAAAAAAAATGTAACTGCTTGTCTTCTTTTGTTCTCCAGTGTTCCCCATGCTCAGCCAGCTGTTCATAAGCCCTTTACAGCCTTTCCTACTGTGTTCACTTACTGTATTCTGGTACAACACATTCATCATAAACCTGTTTTTTATAAGCAGGAAGCAGTATGAAGCATTTCTGGGTGTTCAAAGAACAGTTAATATTGAAAGACAGTTTAATTATGTTTAAAGTCAAGCAAATTTAGCTATACGTTACCTAAATATCACTGCAAGTCTAACCCAATGCATGAATATTGCTCAGTTGGTCTGGCAAAGACAAAACAAACAAACAAAGAAAAAAAACACTGAAGTTATTCTGTAAACTGATGAAAAACTTTATATGTTCCAGATGGTCTTTAGATAAGTAACATACATTCATGCATACTTTCAAATGTCTTTGGTTTGGATAGAAATTGCACTTGTTTGTTAAATTTAGCCTGACCCTGTGGGGCTTGCATCTAAGTTTTGTTTATCTGTCATACCCCAAGATGTTGCAAGTGCCTGTGAAGGTTAGACGCACATAGGAAAGAAATTGAGCATGGGTGGCTCAAAGCTTGTCCAGTAACTCATATTGGATAATGATAAGTAAAACCATGCAGTATCAAAGAACATTGGATTTTTGGGGGGACGCTAATAACGTTGTTAGCTGTAGCTTCTTTATAGAGGGGGACAAAATAAAATCCACAGCTAAAACAGAATCCACACTTGCTGTTCCTTGTATTGCAGTACAGCTACTACCATAAGCTAGAAAAGTAGCAGCTTCAAACTTGCATGACAATTTTTTTCAGAAGAGATGAGCTGTTTATGTGCATGTGATGCTTAAATTGGTGTCTTTACCGGGCTATGACAAGTGCAACCATGCAGCAGCAAACAGCTCTTTATTTTTTATTAGCAAAGATGCTAACAAAAACAGTGTTACCTGCACTGTAGCTATTTTATAAATAGAGCAGCCACATGTCCCACATTGTTTCATAAACACATTTCCTTAAAGTACATTATGACGGTGATGTAGAAAATAACTTAAATTCATCTGTTGTCAAAGTGGATATAAAACATCCCCTTGGTGGGTATAAACAGATCCATGGTTGGTACGGAACAATCTGTGACAGACAACTCTTTTTTATACCTGCAAAAGTTAGAAACAAAACAACCAAAACAGCAAAGGGACAAAATGACCAGCATCCAATCACCCATTCCTTTAGAAGTATTCCATTTTATTTTTGTTCAGTTTCATGTTTTAACATGCGTTTCATGTCACAGATTTTTTTTTTCTTTCAGATTATCTTACTTTTCATTGGTAATAAAGCACTTAAAACATTTAATATGTATTGCACTATGTTTAGAGTTTACAGCTCTCAGAGGTGAGCTAATAAACATTTGATTTTATGGTCGCCTCCCCCTAGTGGTCTGGCGCACTTCATTTTTGTGGAGGGAGTTTCATATGAGGGGCCGTTAGGGAACATTATTCTGAATTTACTCTCACACACTACTGAAACGCTACATGCTCCTAAACACACTACTGAAATGCTCTTATGCACACTACTGAAACACTCTCTTACATAATGCCCCTTTTCCACTGGCTCGATATGGCTAGCCCCGAACAGCTCCGCACGGCTCTGCACGTTGTGTGTTGCATTTCCATAGACCCGCTTTCACGTCCTGGAGGTGTGGCTTTCACCTCCTGGAGGCACGGGTTTGAAGCATCATGTGTCGTGCTGCATAACCGCGAATGAACCACTGCCGTGATGTGCGGTGAAAACCTTGGCTGGCCATTTGATCGGCTGCATCAGCAAACACCTTTTCATTCCTTGTTGCCCCATCTAGCAGCTGCTGAATATTGCAGTCTCCTATGGTCGCCAGAAAAGCTTGCATCTCGTCGCTGCTCGTAGGGGTGACTTTTCTGGATAACTGTGTGGACTCCATCATATGTTTCTCTCACTCGCTTGAATGCACGTTTTAAAATGGCGGGTTTTTTTTTTACGGTGGTCGACTCTTGCGGTTGGCTGCACCCACGGCCAATCAGTGAAAAGCCGTTTGTTCACGTCACATACAGTACCGACTCGCCCTCGCTTAGCCCTGCTAAGAAGGAGCTACCAAAAAAGTAAGTACCGGTACTGAAATAACAGTAATGGAGCCGAGTCGGGCCAAATCGAGCCAGTGGAAAAGGGGCATTACACACACTACTGAAATACTCTCATACAAACTACTGAAATGTTTTCAAATTATTTCAGTAGAAACGGAAGTTGTTTCAGTAGCGAAGGAGAGACGTTAAGAAGGGCTGTGTCCTTCTAAGGCGGCATTTGTGGGCCGGTTACGTCACAGCGATGCGATGAAGGCTGTTCAGTTTTGATGGCTCCTCCAAAGGGAGCCAACAAATGTATCCTTCTTTTCCCCAGATATGAATTATGGGTCCAGTGTATACTTCGTGGCCCACCCTAACCCATGATTCATTGCACGTCAAAGCAGATTATTGAAACGGAAATAGTAATGGCAGAGGAGGGAGAAAGGCTGTGAATAAAGTTGGATATATTATGCTTTCTGTGGAACATAAACACCTTTTACAATGTTTTCAGGCGAGAATGTAGTTGTGTAAACCTGAAATATCTGCTCCATTTACCAAGATATCACATAATTGCAAAGGTTCTGGGACGTGTTCGGAAATGTCCGCACCCGCTGCGCTAACAGCCGGCTCACCTCACCAGCTGTCAGCTGACCGGACGGCTGAGGCTCGCTATACTGGGAGAGAACGCCTGACTCCCGGCACATTGTTTTTAAACTCCCAGCTGGGTTTCCCCGATGCGTGGAAGTTAAACACAGATATAATTCAGTCAGATGATATTTAACGGTTATTGTTTGGTCTATTTTTATTATTATTATTATTATTATTATTATTATTATTATTATTATTATTATTATTATTTATTTAACCATTAGTATTTATTATTAAGATAAGATCAAATTGACTTGATGTCATAATGGAGAATTTAACTTGTTACAGCAGCTCTTAGTATCACAGGTAGGGTGCAGACAGTTATGAAAAAGGTTCAAGTAAAGAATAAGCAAGGTAAATAAGCATGGTAAATGTGCAAAAACAGGTATTACCAATAGAATGAGACAAAAACCACAACCACTAATTTATTATTATTATGCTATAAAAATAAATGATAAAATAATAATAAATAAATTTAAACTTTAAAATTTTAATGTTTAAGTTGTTAAAAGTTTTACCAATATATTTTATTAAGTGGTATCTGTCAATATCGATATTCTGTATTTACAGTGTTAAATGTTTTTATATCTATGAACATAAAACATATTTTGAACATCTTAAATGGCTGATGTATAAATGAGAATGAAATGAAAAAATAATAAAGCAAGAACATTTTAAGGAAAACAAGCTTATAAGCGATCAGGAATATGTAAAAAGGGGTAAATAAAGACCGTGTGCAGTTATTTACAGTGGAGACTGTAAATAACTGCACAGATTTGGGCCCTGTTTTAATGGCTTCACAGCTTTGTGCTTATGACTTCCATCCCTAATTATATAGGTGTGCTAAATTATATCTTGTAAAATGGTTATAATATTACATATATATCTCTATATATAAATATAAAGATATATATATGTACATATCTCTCTCTCTATATATATATATATATATACAGGGGTTGGACAATGAAACTGAAACACCTGTCATTTTAGTGTGGGAGGTTTCATGGCCAAATTGGACCAGCCTGGTAGCCAGTCTTCATTGATTGCACATTGCAACAGTAAGAGCAGAGTGCGAAGGTTCAATTAGCAGGGTAAGAGCACAGTTTTGCTCAAAATATTGAAATGCACACAACATTATGGGTGACATACCAGAGCTCAAAAGAGGACAAATTGTTGGTGCACGTCTTGCTGGCGCATCTGTGACCAAGACAGCAAGTCTTTGTGATGTATCAAGAGCCACGGTATCCAGGGTAATGTCAGCATTCCACCAAGAAGGACGAACCACATCCAACAGGATTAACTGTGGACGCAAGAGGAAGCTGTCTGAAAGGGATGTTCGGGTGCTAACCCGGATTGTATCCAAAAAACATAAAACCACGGCTGCCCAAATCACGGCAGAATTAAATGTGCACCTCAACTCTCCTGTTTCCACTAGAACTGTCCGTCGGGAGCTCCACAGGGTCAATATACACGGCCAGGCTGCTATAGCCAAACTTTTGGTCACTCATGCCAATGCCAAACGTTGGTTTCAATGGTGCAAGTAGTGCAAATCTTGGGCTGTGGACAATGTGAAACATGTATTGTTCTCTGATGAGTCCACCTTTACTGTTTTCCCCACATCCGGGAGAGTTACGGTGTGGAGAAGCTCCAAAGAAGCGTACCACCCAGACTGTTGCATGCCCAGAGTGAAGCATGGGGGTGGATCAGTGATGGTTTGGGCTGCCATATCATGGCATTCCCTTGGCCCAATACTTGTGCTAGATGGGCGCGCCACTGCCAAGGACTACCAAACCATTCTTGAGGACCATGTGCATCCAGTGGTTCAAACATTTATCCTGAAGGCGGTGCCGTGTATCAGGATGACAATGCACCAATACACACAGCAAGACTGGTGAAAGATTGGTTTGATGAACATGAAAGTGAAGTTGAACATCTCCCATGGCCTGCACAGTCACCAGATCTAAATATTATTGAGCCACTTTGGGGTGTTTTGGAGGAGCGAGTCAGGAAATGTTTTCCTCCTCCAGTATCACGTAGTGACCTGCCCACTATCCTGCAAGAAGAATGGCTTAAAATCCCTCTGACCACTGTGCAGGACTTGTATATGTCATTCCCAAGACGAGCTGACGCTGTATTGGCCGCAAAAGGAGGCCCTACACCATACTAAGAAATTATTGTGGTCTAAAACCAGGTGTTTCAGTTTCATTGTCCAACCCCTGTATATATATCTATATACAGTATATAGATATGTATATATCTATATATATATATAGATATATACTGTACATATATATGTAAAACTATAAAATGCATTATTTATTTATGATATTGAAATATTTGTTGTTACGAAAGAACCAATTTTCCTAGACAATAATATAATTCCCTTAATGAATAATACTTTTTATAATTTAGTTTAGACAATTATACAACTACAATGAAATACTAAATTAAAACCAAGAAACACCCCCCACCCCCGAAGTATTTTTTTACGCATGCGTAAATGTGCTGATGGGTCGAATCGTGCTTCGAGGTCACGGAGGTCGCGATGCAGCTATGGCCGCTCATAGCAACCATTCATATTCCCTCAGTTCTCTGCAGCCTGGTCCACACCTGATTCATGTCTCCTCTGATTTCCTGCCTCCCTGTCTCATTGGTCCATACTCCACTTCCCTCAATTTATAAGCTCTCTGGTTTTTATTGTTCCTCGCTGGTTTAACCCCTGTTTAACTTTTGTTTGTGCTACGCTCTTCCACTGAGAACTCATGTAAGTTTTTGGCTCTACTCATGTTTGTTCCAGGAAGTAACTTATGTAACGTTTTTGAAAACCTTTTGATTAAAGAAGGAAGCTTGTTCTCATCATGCTGCTGCCCAGTGTTTGTCTGCACTTTGGTCCACTACAGCCACAGAATTTGACACAATTACCTTCTGCATCCTAGAGATGCAACCATTTCCTAAGCTGCTCTCTTGTTGCTCCACTGTGGAGACAGGCGAATGCTGAACAGATCATCCACCTGGTCAGCTGTCATTGTGCATAGTTGATAGCAGAACAGGGGGTGAAAGCTGACTGGGTGCCTTTAGATTTCGTCAAGTACCCCAAAAGTTTTCAAACCTTTACAAAATCTGTTATAAAAAATAAATTATTGATGACATTTTTTGTTGAAATCTAGTGTGATGTAACTTTAAAATAATTGTGAAATGTATACCAGTTTGGTTGATGGTGTAAGGATTATGATTATTGATTAATTAATATTTATCAAAAATTATAATTAAAAATCATAATTCAGGAAAATATTTTCTTTACCAAAATCATTACTTACAAATAGAAATCAGAGATGTCCTCTGGTGTTGTGATTTTGGGCTCAAAGCTCTTTAATAATTACAATTAGCTATTCATCATTAATAATTGATAAATTATTAACCAAAACCACAAAATGTCACTGTTTATTCCACCGCTTCACCGAAGGTGGGGAAATTTTTTTGACCTTGTTTTGACAGATAAATCACTCTTGCACGAAATAAACACAAACGCTTCTTTTAATTATATATATGAAGATTTTTTGAAGCCAAATAATTCTGAGATACCATTATTCTGGTCCAAAACCTTCACCTAACTAACAAGCACTATTCTACACAATGGGGATAAAAATGATTACCTAACAATAATAATAAAAGAAAAATTGCCCCAAATCTCGAACAAAGAGTCATAAAACTCTGAGGAGGGAACTCAGTGGAAAAACTCCAGTAATAAAACTGGAACAAAGGAGTGGTCAGGCGTGGCCCAGACCGCAGTTGCTTTCAATGAAAACTTTTAAAAGTCCAACTTCTAACTCCTGGCTGATTTGGGATCAGCCGAAAAAACATCAACACGCACGATTCAGCAGCGCTTGCATAGCAAATCAAAACACAGCTCAGCATAAAACACTCCAAACAGTATTGCATGCAACAAGTTGATACCTTGGATTAACTTACTGGGGATTCTAAATCACCTTAACTATGCCTCATCCTGCCCAGACTTCTACATGCACCTATCCGAATGTAGAAAGAACGAAATGACTTTGACGTTGATTTCTTCTCTCCGCCCGTTGAGGATGGGTCAGGTCTGAAGAAAGACAAGGTGGGGGGAATCACGCGTCTGTGATCAACTCAAAAGAAAAACGGTAAACTCCTCATCCGTCCAGGAAGAGAAAATATGAAGAACCGTTTAGTCGACGGAGGAAACTCATCTCCTTGGAAATAAAACCTCTGTGGGTTTTTCACCTGCGCCGGGTGTTGGCGTGGTCTTTGATCTGTATATGAATCTTCTGACCTTCTTGTATCAGACAGAATTCCAGCTTTCAAGCTCTTCCGGGAATGGCCTTGTGGAGCATAAGTTTGCCTGCGAGCTTTTGTCTCTCCAGATATGCGCCTCTGTTGCATCATCCCGTGAGACACGCTGGAAATGGCAACGAAAGTTTATTTTCCGCGGGTTTTATAAACCCGGGTGACGTCAGAGCTGCAATGTCTGTTGAGCTGCGCATGTTCAACTGTGCGACCAAATTGAATGACTCCAACAATAAAAAAATATCATCCCTATTCTTGTTAACCTGTTAGCAGTGAATACCTGTGGAATGGACCTTGAACCCTGTGGATGACCTGAAACATGACAATGTCATGCATCAACAGATCCCTGTGTCTTATTGACTGCATAGGCCTTAGATATCCTGCGTTAGCCAAATAGTCAAGAAGAGATATCCTTGACTTCTCCAGATCCTCAAGGGTAGTACTTTCAGATACGTAGCATCACAAGAAGCAGCAGAATGGCTTATTGTTGACTCTACTTAGTGATCTTCTTTGGAATGCCAAAGTGTTCAAATTGAATTAAATAAATGAAACACTATGAAATAAGTATCTACATCAATAAAAAATAGATAATGATTTAATGTGACAAAGAAATTGTGAAATTATTGAATGCATATTAAATTCTCAGCTCATTATTATGAAATATATTTCATCTTTATGAGGGTGCTGGGAAGCATCCCCCTCACTAGGTGAAGCACACACAAACACTAATGGCAAGTTGGTGTTATGTTTTATTTTGATGATTAACTTCTTTTTCTTTGAGGTCCACTTCCTGAGGGCTAGCTTCATGGAGTGCACACATGATGGCAGTCTAATGACTTCACCTGGAGGGGCTTCCCTAATCATCCATCTCATTGGGGCAGACCATTGGGTGAAGCTGAGGGTTGAAATGGACTGAAGCTATTGTTTTGATTTGCTCTGTTTTTTTTGTTGATTTGTATATTTAAATAAGTTGTTAGTCAAGTGTGTGTATGTGTTTAAAATGACTTTTGAGCAATTCTGATAGCCTATGTAGCTGTTTTGCTTAAGGGAAATCCCCCTTGAATTTGAAGAGTAGTGGCATCCCTATATATTTAAGCAGGATTGCAGAGTAGGGGTGGTGGTTGTTTTTTGTTTTCTTTGTTGAGATGGGTTGTGCCAAAGTTATTTTTTCTGCCTGACCTGTGATGCAGGAGACCTGTACCAGAATCTGCACTGGTGAGCTGATGGTGTACATTTTTTTATGAAAGAAATTAAATGAAAAAACACAGAGCTCTGGAAAACTGATGAAGCCTGTTTCCATTTTTTTTCATCTTATGGTCCTCCTCCTAACTGCTGGGTTTTGTCATCCTGTCTGAGGGTTCTACAGCGCAAAAGAGCCCCCACAATCTTCCAATAATTGAATTTGCATTCAATTATTTCACAATTTCATTGTCACATTAAATCATTTTCTATTATTTGTTGATGTAGATACTTATGTCATAATATTTAATTAATTAATTTATTTAATTTTGAACACTTTGTCATTCCATAATCTTCTAACTTAATAGTTATGCCCCTTTTCCACGGGTGATAGTTAGGCCGGCTCCACTCCACCGCCTGCTTTTCATCACTGTTTTTAGTATATTTGGTATAATAATATATATTATAATATATATATATATATATATAATATATATATATAATATATGAGACATTCTTGCATATACAGGAACACAAACAGTATTTGTATTTTATTTATCTCTGTTTTTTCTATTTATGTTTTATAGTTTCATGCAGATTACTTTAACGAGACAATGTCACACAGTAACCTAATAACAGCACAGCGCACTACATCGATGGCTGTAGGTGGGCCTTTAAGCCATAGCTCCAGCCATCAGTGGGTCCATGGAAACACAACAGGCACCGTTTGGAGTAGAGAGAGACAAGTGGAGCCGCATCGCCTAAAAAGAACCGGTGGAAAAAGGGCATTACAGTACAGACACTACAGATCTGTATAGTTTCAAATTCATACGTTCATTTGTAATCAACCTTAGATATCAGTTATTGAATATAAGGCAAAAATATAAGGAAAGCAACTGCAATAGTCAAAATAGGCTGAAAAGCTACTCATTAGTTAAAACAACATGCATTTAGAGAGATGGTTAATTTGTGCTCATCAATTCAGTTTTATTAAATGTCACATTAAAAGCCAACTACTAACTGACCCTTTTCTCTTTTTCCAGGAAATCTAAGTCGGCTAAATTTTCTAGGTCTGGGTTTGCGAAACCATCAACCATAAGAGAGAATAGTGTTGATGAGAAGAAGTTTGGTGATGGACCACCGTGCACCAAGCTAACTGCTATGACTCTGCCAGCTATATAGTAACAGTCATCTCTAACAGTTGCAAAGAATACAAGGACATTTCAAACACCTATACAAAAAAGCCTCCACACCATTAAGTCTGTATTATTTAAAAAGGAAGTCAATACCTGCGCTGTTAAGAGCCAAATTCTTGCTATTTTCTGCTCCCTCAAACATGGTGGAACTGGCAATGGTCTCCATTAATACCCGCGAGAATTCCCTCCTTGGCCCACCTAAATCAACTCCTTCCTCATTTTTCCCCACATCATCTGAGAACTTTACAGAGATCATGGAGTTGGTGTCGAAGGACAATCTTCGGAAGCCTCGCACTGCTCCCTCCCATACAGCCGAGCAATTTATGTTGAATTTGCACTGCTGCTTTGTGCTAATCTTGTTTGGCAGCTCCAGCAGTATTTCCTGAACTGAAACAAACTCTACACTACATAAAGACAACATTTAAAATTAATGATCAGAGGCATAGCAAAAGAGGTGATCTGTAGACCTTTAAAATCTGAAGACATTGCTGTTCTCTTCAACTAACACTATTATCAAAACTTATGTTGAATTCACAATACTACATTCTTTGAGTGAGTGGTGCTTACTGTTGGCTTTAGATACTCGCAATTATAGCCTGGTTTAAGCCCTCATCATCGGAAGACTGATCGAAAATGGTTGCAACAAGTGTTAAATATGAAGAATAGTCTTCATCATGACTGCTGGTGCCAGGGTTGGCTCCTTTCATCTTCATCAGCCCCAGGAGGATTGTTGTCATTTTATTTCTCTTCCCCGGTGGTGCTGTTGCTTTGCCTGCTTGTGTTTTTTGGTGGCACATCAACGTCAACAAAATCATCTTCACTGTTGTTATTGGCTGTAGTAGTGCTTAAGACTGACATGGTAGTAGCATGGTCATTTTTTTCATCTGAATCAGTTTTAAATGGGTGAAAAACGATGCAAAAATAACAAGAAATAGCAACTTGAAGAATCAAAACCACATGTCGTACATTAAAAGACAAATAAAGAATAGACATCTTACCAACAGGGTTCTTAATGGCCTCAAATATAATGCTTTGGTTTTATAAACTTTATGGATTAGCGCGCCATTCAGCTTCTGACCCTCCTGAAGTTTGGGAGACACCAGCTTATTCCCACAAGCCATAAGAAAATCAAGACTGCAAAGAATAAGGGGAAATGAAAATTAAATTGCAAAATAATTTAAGCCTTAATATGCTTTAAGAATACATGTTATGATGGTGTTGGAAGTTGTCAGCAGATGTGTATGTATGTGTAAAAACTTGCTTGCTTACTTTTCTATCAATCTACTTGGTTTCTTGTCCTTATAAGATGTGTGGCTGAATCGTGCATTACAGAACCAATTTTTATGTTTGTCATAATTCTCAAACAATCACTTTATTAAACAATGTTGAAAAAGGAAGGAAGGAGTCACCTGACGTCCTCTGGAATTCGCTTTCCAAAGCTATCCCTGATACGTTCCACAACTGTTTGTTGGTCCTATATTTTTTTCTTGAACTCTATATTTTTCCTTTGTTTATTTATTGCAAGTGACTGTCTTGCTGTTTTATTTATTCTACCCATTTTATTTTCCCCTTTCATTTCTTTCATTTTATTACCACCCAAATATATTTAAAACATGTTTTTTTACTCAAAAATATTACTTTTCAAATTATTTTACTGTATTTTTATTTCTTAAGCACTGATCTATTTTCTCCTCTAATCTATCCCTGGTGTATTTTTTTTACCCAACAGATTTCTCTCTGCCCATTTATTTCTGTCATTATTTTTTTACGCTGTATTGTCTTTTCCTCCTCAAAATGCTCTGGGACATGTAAATATGAACAGACTGAGACAACCTTTGGAACAGCGTCACCACCTCAGCTTCTCTCCTATTGGCTGAGGTTAAGCCTCTAGGAAGTAGTTGCTGAGCCTCTGTCTGGTTCTGAAAAGGAGCTAGTAGAAACGGCTAACTTAACTTCTGTCATGTTGCTAAAGAAGTCAGGTGCATTGTTGATTTGGTGGTAGATAGCGCTGCTATTCAGGATAGATTAATGTATCCTGTTGACACTAAATGAGAGAATACTTCAGTTTGCTGGAGTACTAAGAGGCATTCAGGTTTACAGGCCCAATTTCAAAATAAAAGCATGACTCAGTGGCGGACTTTTTTAAATGTATTTATTTACTTATTTCTGTATATATATTTTTAATTATGGTAGGACTTGGCCTGCCAAGTCAATGATCGTACGTACATCTTGGAGTACATCTTTGTGACATCGGAATTGAAAATTCCCTTTTGTTAAGATTGCAAACGGAAGCGCCATCACGATAACATACCTTATAACCGTACCGTATGTTTTTTATCTAAAGCAATACCAATTTACAATATGTTGCGATCATAGTAAGTACCATATCAAATTATATTGCCCTACCTTTTTGGGGCCGAGGCCAATTTACCGAAGCACCTTTGAGCTTGATAATGTGGGGCACATTGTCTCCTCATGGTTGCTGAAGCTGGAATCTGTTGATATTGTGCTGGTGAGATGGAAAAAGAGGTTCTAACTGTTGGTCCAGCAATTCCGAATTCAGAGTTGCAGTAGTCGGCTGCATGGCAATTGTTGACACATTTGACAGTGCTCAGTACATTATTCAGTAAAGCCACCGCCTCGCTTAAGCTTCCTCCCGGTTGCTGAGCCACCATCAGTACATGGCAACCTACGTAAAGCGTGCACGTTTTCGCAACATCCTTCCGTTTCTACTGAAACACCTTCTGTTTCCACTGAAATAATTAGAAAACATTTCAGTAGTGTGTGTAAGCGCATTTCAGTAGTGTGTGTAAGAGCACTTCAGGATTATGTGTGAGAGCATGTAGTGTTTCAGTAGTGCGTATGAGAGTATTTCAGTAGTGTGTGTAAAAGCATTTCAGTAGTGTGAATGAGAGTATTTCAGTAGTGTGTGTGAGAGTTTTTCAGTAGTGTGTGTCAAAGCATTTCAGTTGTGCGTATAAAAGTATTTCAGTAGTGTATGTAAAAGCATTTCAGTAGTGCGTATGAGAGTATTTCAGTAGTGTGTGTAAAAGCATGTAACATTTCGGTAATGTGTGTGAGAGTAAATTCAGAATAATGTCCCTAACGATCCCTCATATTTTCAACTTAACTTGTTTTTGCTGTTTGCAGCATTTTCCTTTGCATTTGTTTTCTTGGTTGTAGGGTTTTTGCTTCTCTCTATTTTCTTTGATTGCATCATTTTTCTTTTGCATCATTTCTCTGTTACATTAGTTTTTTGCGTTTGTGTGTTTTGGAGTTTGTATGATTTCCGTATATACACCACATTTATGCTATTTGCTGTGTGTGTGCACCTGTCGGTCACCGTATGAAATATATCAATTTACACTATTTTTATCGTACTTTTTCTGAAGAGGCATGTTTGGATGCCGAGGGTTCTAAGTATGAGTTTTTCCCTGAAATAATAATGTTACAGAATCAATATTGTAAATTATTGACATATACAAGGCTCTAAAACTATTACCCTAATTATAACCCTATCCATTCTCCTCTGCAATCTATACAAATTTACAATAATTGTGTTTTGTATTGTCCTTGTTAAAAAAGCGGGGGCTAAATTGACAGTTGACACTGAGATAAAAAAATGAAAAAGATGTTTAATTTCAATAAAAATTTTACTGATCTGAATAGAGCTACCACTGATGAGCATATGTATGCTTTGAATGTGGACAAATATCAATTAATATGATTTTTTTTATGACATTTTCTTATGGACCTAATTGGATCCAGAGGGTCCTAAGGGGGAGTTTTTATGCAGGGACCTCATAGGATTAAAATCATTGTTTGTCAAAGCAAATACAAAATTCAATCAAATAGTTTTTTGAACACAGATTTTGTTTTTTAGTTTTTTTTTTTGTTTATCTTAACGTTCATTGGAAATGAAGCACTTAAAATATTTTAACTACTTTCTTGTGAGTAATGTAAAACAGATCCTGGTGCTTCACTTTGCACATGGTGGCGGTCAATACATTAGAAGTCACCATAGACCCTACTCTGGTAGGCATCCTTTGGTTTTCCTTTTGAAACAAGGCATTCCTAGTTAAAGAGAGGAGGAAAAGAGACAGAACATCTAACACAGTATCTCTACTTGTTTGTCCCATTTACATATAAACTAGCCTTGGCACTGCACCAAAGCTAGCTGCTACAGAAAGCTAGAAGAGGAGAGGTTCAAAACCCTTCTGACCCATCCATCCATCGTCTTTACCTTCTTATCCCTGTAGGGTCATGAAGGGGCTGATGGCTATCTCTAGTGGTCATTGGGTGAGAGACAGGGTACACACTGGATAGGTCTCCAGTCACTCTGATGAGCCATTGTTTCAAATCTTGTGGATTGAAATACATCAGAATGATTTTATTTTTAAAAAGAGCAACTGGTATTGCTGTAAGAGGAGATTCATATCTCTGGAGCTGTTTTATGCATTGAAATGGGTCTTTAGTCAACTTCTCAAGGGTACACAAGACCCAATAGAGTGGGCTTAGGTTTTCCCCTAACACCTGCTTTCATAACATGTTGTGCTTGTTGATACATGTTATCTAAACATTCTAGTAGCAAACACTTCTTGAGGGGGTTTCTAAGAACCAAAGAAAACAGTGACAGAGAAAGTAATTCTGAACGATAATGACCCAGTAATTTATGTGATAAAATAGAGCATGAGTTAATTATGTAAATGAAGTTCCAAATTGCTGTAAGTGAGATTTAAAAGGTTAAATGAGCTTGGCTAAACTGCAGTCAGAAAGACATTCGTAGTGTGTCAGTCAATATATGTGCCTGTTTAATATGCAAAGGCTCACAGGGTTTCGATTTTCTCTACAGACTTTGTTTTTTTTTAATTCTTTCATTTGACTTTGATAATCTAAATGGGAAGGTTTCAGAAAGACATAAGGAAATTAATTCAAAGTTATTTATATTCACAAATGTATGTGTCTGTCCCAATTCAGAATTAGGATATCTGAAACAATTTCCATACTAAAAAGAGGGCACTGAAGGTTGATTCTGTAAGAAATTGTGTATTTTTTTCTATTTCCTTTCATTTCCTTTTGAAAAGAAGGCTAATGGTATCTCTGTACCTACATATCCCATCATTTACAAAAAAAATCCTGATTATCTATGAATACATCAGCAGTTGCCTATGTTGTACTGGAACAGAAAGAACATCCTTGCCTGGATCAGTGGTTGGCAAACTCTCAGCTTCTAATCCACATGTTTACCATTCATTAGTTGTTGATGGTTCACTTGATACCAGTGACCTTTACCAGCATACCTGCAAATTCGTTCTTGCAAGCTGGTGCTAGCTTTGTTCACGATTCTAAATTTGACCAAAGAATGAATCATAAAATCAATATAATCAGCATCAAAAGCTATTTGTACTGCAGGTTTTCTTTCAATTGTTTCATCATTATTAGTTTGACTAGTATTACATAAATAATTATTATAGTTTTGGAGTTTTGAGCAAAGAGGCATTAATAAGAAGAAACATTTTACAAATTGTATACAATATGTTGGGCCCCGCCATGGATGGAGAACAACCATTGAACTACACAAACAGAAAATACTGGTAAAAATATAGAATCCCATAATGCACAGCCTATTTTCAGGACAAGTCCCAGAACAGAGGAGTCACAGCTGGAATCCCAATGACGTCATAGTCCAGCATTATTGTTCTTTCAGGTCTGGGTTCCTTCCATTAGTTATATAGCACCTATGCTAAATTCCCAGTATACTACTTTATCAGCTTTAAATATAGATAGTACCTATAGAAAATGTAAGCTTTTATTTAGTATTCTTTTATTGGGTTATTTAGTATTCTTAGGCCATGTTTTAAAAGCCAGGGTGACTGTCCTTTAAGGACTGGTTTAGTTCCATTAGTAACATACAACTTACTTTCTCTGTGTTATGTACTGTGTCAATCTTCGAGGCTTCTATTTTTTAGATTATGTCTTAACTTTATGTTGAAAGTCCTAATAATTGAAACTGTGGAGCTCTATTGTAAGAGTTTTCTTTTTTGTCTCGTTTCCAATCCAGCAGGCTAGGTTACAATTTTTGGCCCAATCTTTAGCAATACTGGCCAATTTTTGTACTAGCAGCATAAACCCAGCATTTGGGTTAAAGAAATAACTCAACCTTTTTTTGTGTTTATTTTGTTTACTAATCTATAGCTGCTGTTTTTGCTTCTTACAATCATTTTCTCATCTCCCGGTTGATGACCCACAGAAGTCCTAATGCAAGCTTTGAAGCCCACTGACCTAGCAACCCAAACCTCAGCATCTCTTTATCAAGGATCAATCTGGTGTTCTTTTGGAATAAAGACAGATAAATCCCTTGTTATGAGTAGGTGGTTTGTATATGAAGACTGTGGACAGGATGATGAATGTTCTTTCAATAATAAATAAATAACTACCTGAAGCTTCCTGGTTCACTTTAGTTAGGTCTTAGTAACCCATACACAGATCAAGCATAACATTTTGGCCAATAACAGGTGAACTAAATAATACGGATTCTCTCTTCAGGTGGTCATGATGTTGTGACAGTTCAGTGTATTTTCCAGTGCAAACATTTTGTAAATCATTTCTTATTAGAGTTAGTTAAAGTCTTGCAAACAAAAATGTGGCCTTACAAAATAGATCAAAAATACTTCTAGCATCTGTTTTCTGAAAATACTGAGTGCAAGACATGAGCAGCCTTTTGGCTGATCGTGTTTCTCCACTACATCAACCACGATATATTAATGAATGATTCCTCCAGTCTTGATCAATATGGCAGTCAAATATTTCATCAAAACGTAGATGTTCCAATTCCAGCAAAGTTAATTTTTTTTAGGTGTTGTGCCAGATCCAGGATCATAAATCATTTTGGAAGTTTCAATTTCCAACAATATAGACTGTAGAATTCATCGTTTACAAATCTCTCACTAGGCAATTTCTTTTTCAAAGAAACTTATTCCATAACATCAGCTCAAGGAGGATGGCCTTAAAAGTAGTCTTCACAAGCTGAGAGGTGCCGCAGGGGTGAAAGTGAGATGACCAAAGAGAAATGGCAAAGGAAAAGTGAGGCATCCTTCATGTTTTATGAGGCCCACAGCTGTTTGAAATTCACCCTCTGGGTTTGACCTCCACACACTGACAGCACACTGCAAAGATCTGCATCAAAAGTTTCTGCAGTAGCCGAGAAATTTCACACAACCTTGGCTTTTGTAGACTTCAACACAGAGCATCTTCCAGAGCAGTACTGAACTTAGAAGCTTGTATGAATTCCAGCTTAATTTATCATCGTATTTTTCATTTTTTTGAGAAGGAAAAAATTAGGTCTGCATTAGGGTGAAATTAATTTGCAAATAAGGACCAATCCTAAAAACACTAATGTCACCATTAAAATAAATGAAATACAGAGGCTAGAGGAGGAAAAATGGAGCAAAAGCGTCTTACAGTACAATTTTCTAGTATATCTGTATGTCTAAGTATAAATAAGCAATGAGAAGAAATACAGAGACCGGTTTGTATAAAAGGACATTCATGCCTAATATTTATTTTTCTGTGGCTAGATAAATCAGATATTGATCCCAGTTAAATATCCTAAGTGAATTCAATCCTTTGAAAAGCAAGCTTTGCCAAACAGCAGCATTTTAAGTCATTTTGTCAGCCTTCACCACACTCACCAACAACTAGCTTTATACAGAAAATAGTTTTTTTAGTATTAAGTATGAATACATTATTAAGAATCAATATACATTCTTAACATATGTTTTTGTTTTTGTTTTTTTTAAAGGATCTAACCAATCTATCATAAATCAGACAACAATATATTTCTTTTGAAAGGTTTTGTGTGCTTTGTGCCTAAGGTCTGATCTAAATTACAGTAATTAGTAGCACTGTCCCGACGAGGGTTATTTGGTCTCTGATACTGCCTAGATTCATTTAGAATCATTTGACGATACCAAGTCTCTATCTGATGCTATACTGAATGTCTTCTCCCTGCTATTTTTTTACACGACAAAGGAAATATAAATGAACAGTAACAAATAAAATGGACACATATCTAATTTTTTTATAAAACTGGATAAAGATAAGCCCCAACACCAGTACTGGGGGAACCTTTCCTAGTTTTCTACTTTTATTACTGTAGGTTCCCTTAGTTGGAAATAAACATGTGTGGGATCCACAGAAATTATTATTTAAATAGAGTTTGTAATTTATGAGAAACACTCAATTAGATTTGGCATGTTATTTCGAGCACACATTTCACAAAAACCCTTTGGGGCTTAAGAGGTTACTGATTTTTAGCCAGGCAGTGTAGACAGTCATCCCTACTATATCTGAATAATGATGTTGTGAGAGAACAAAACCTATCTTAAACATGCTATTTTACACTCTTTGCTTGTTTGTTTGTTTTTTTTTGAAACATGTCAAATCATTGTGCTGCCAAGTTTTGTGGCAGTATTCAGTAACTGTCATGTCTCTTAATACTGAAGCAGCAACCCTCCACTCTCAATGTCGTTTCCACTTTTACCACAGAGATGTGCCACAAATCTATGTTAAGCAGACACGCATGGTGCAAGCATGTCTGCAGGTGTAAACAATCAATCCTGTTATTGTCGGAACAAACATCAAGCAAGAAAGGACAAATGGGAGAGTTAACACTGAGGCACATTAACAACTATATATTTGCTTATAATGGCTTTATTTTGTCTTAAAATAATAAAAAACGACAAAGACAATATTCATTGTCAATCTATTCCTCTTAGATCTGTAGTCATGCAGAACATAGTTCAGGAGCATGCTGTGAAGACCACTGCTGCAACTGATGACTCACCTGTGCAGCTTGTTTGTATTAGTATGCCTCAATAAAAAATTATCAGTTAAGATAATAATGAAGATTAAAGATAGAGGTAATGCAGAAAATAAATTTATCTGCTGTGAACCTACAAAACAATCACTTCATCTCACATAATAGCCAAGATAACTTGAAACTATTAACATACCACTCTTTAAACCCAGATTTTGATTCAACTCAAAGAAAGTGAGTTCATATTACTTAAATGTGGCTAATTTATTGACAGCACTTAATTCAGATTAAGCTGAACTTTTTCACGTCCTCTTTTTTGTAATTGTACTTCTAAGTCCAATCAATACTGAGTTTGTCTTACTTAAACGTGTCATTTCCTTACATTAATCGTGATTTCTGAGTATTTCTGTACTTTTTAATGGCCTATCTTATTGTAATTATGTTTGAGCTCAAATAACTCAACATCATTGGGTTTTGCCTGGTACCTGCCCAAAGTAGTTTAAACCAGTTTTGACATAGCGCCACTAGCTACGTTTACATGGACATAAGTAATCGGAATGAATGACCAATCGGATAAAAAATGTGTCATGTAAACATGACAATAATAATATTCTGATCGGTTCGGCTGGATCGGAATGAAATTGTAATCCGATAGAGAGAGGTGGTTTATGCTGATTGACAGTCCGATTCGCATGCATGTAAACGCTCGACAGGATCAAGTTATTTTGAATGAGGCAAACTGACCTGAGTGTGCATGTGCACCCCGCATCAATGTGACGTATGCCTTGAGTGGCTGGTCGCTCTGGCTAGATGCTAACAGAATATTCCGATCAGCAAGTTTACATGACACATTTTTAGTCTAATCAGCAGTTTTTCTTCCGAAAACGTATGTCCCAATAAACGGTACAATCCATTTTATTTGTTTTTTAATCGGAATACATTTTAATCCAATCGTGAAATTTTGTCGTGTAGCTACTGATGAGATCTAAACTTCGGCTCTGGTTCTGTGCTTTTGAATGTCATAAAACGTAATGACTAGTTTTTTAGATGCTCTCAGCACAGCTTTCCCTAACATGTACAGCGTTCTAAGCACATGCCACTGAGCATGTTACATGACACAGCTAGACGGGGAGCTGCTGCAGTCAATACAGTCTCTATTTGACTGTGAACATTGTTGTAAATGCTTACAAACAATTGTTAGGAAATAGTGATGGAGTTGTATAATTACTTATTCCTCACAAGTTATGTTGTTTTATCCAGTATCCTGTCTCCATTTATTCATTCCAAAATATTTATATATTTATATATTGCAATATATGGTAACAGCATAGTGAACTGGGACTTTCAGCTTTAGATGTAAGAACTGAAGTGACAAAGGTGTACATGTTGGTCCTAAACGTGGCTGGCAAGACTTAAATATATATAAATATACAAAGTCAAGATTGAAATTTTATACTAGCCTCAAAGTAACTGAACATTTGCAAAACATAGAATAGCAAAGTGACAGAGATTTCAAGAACATTATGTTAATATTTTTTTCTTTTGAACACACTTCGAACAGATCTTTCCTTTTCTTCTACCTGGTACATCCAGTAATTAGACATTATCTGCTTAGCTGTGAAAGGAATATTAACATTTTCCTGTAGCAAATTTTTTGTTCTATGTTGTCAATGCTGTTTGTGCATTCTGCATGGATATCCAAGCCTTGGTTAGCATAAGATTAGGTCACCTAACATGACTGCAGTGACACTGCAGCCATACTGATGCCCTCCTTTCTCTTCGCGCCTGTTAATATCCTGTGAAATCCAGCAAACTTAATTTGAGGGAAAGGAGCTGAACCTGAACTAAGCGGATTGAATTAATAAATGTATTTTCCATTTAACGGTTTGATTTCTCCAAAGCCTGTTTACACCCACCAAATGATCTGCCTCTAAGTGAGGTGCACGCTTAAATCTGCTTACAGTTTCCTAAATCTATTATCTGTGCTCCACCTTATGGCGAGTCACTGACTCTGGGTCTAATGGAGGTGTATGTGTGTGTTTGTTAGCAAGAATATATATGTATGAATGATTCTTGTGCTGATGCACCAGCCTCGTCATAAACATGTAAAGTTAACAAACTAAGAATGCCCAGTCAAAATTTCTAAATGGAAAAAGTAACTGAAGACATTTTACCTGGAAAAAACTCTGAAACTATAACCAGATTGTTTATACATACTACCTTAAATTCATACATACAGCAGATTGTTCCAAATCACAGCCAGGTCAAGATTCTTCTTTAAGGACAATAAAAGGACATTTTGTCTTTATATTTTGTTTTAAAGTAATTCTTTCTAGTTTTGAGGACAGTACACACTTTGCAGGGAAATTGATAAATCTACCATGAAACAATGCATTGTTTAATTAAAAATGTAACATTTTGCAAGAGGAAATAAAGTGAACTTCATGCTTTAAAGTGATAACTGAATTATCTGCCTGCTGCAGAATGACAAACAGTCATTGTAGGGGTACCTCCTAACTGCATGTGTGACTTAAGACCCCCTTCACATGTTCTACTGCGAGTATGTAAAGCAGCAGTTCACACCTCAATCCAACTCCTCCACATCCCATTCAGAGACAAATTATTGCCATACACCAACCACCCCCCTACTTTCAGACCACCTGTCTGCACTAAGGATCTCAGAAAAGAAGGAAGGCCTCAGGACCAGAGTCACATTCCTTGTTTGTCTGGAATCTCAAACTTGGCAATAAAGCTGATTTTAATTCTGATTCTGATATGAAGACTACCCATGATCTCCTCAAGCTGTTCAAAATTGTAAAAGTCAGCTTTGGCCACCATATAGCAGATGGGGTATAAATTTTGCTAATTTGCATTTCTACTGAATTTACATTGCATATCAAAAATCAGAATGAACAGTTTGTACAAAAACAAGGAATTTGACTCTGGTACACTTTGCTCTCAGTGAGGATTTTTTTCAAATGTATATATGTGTATAAGTATATATATATACATATATATATATTATATATATATATACATATAATATATATATATATATACATATATATATTATATATATATATATATATATATATATATATAATATATATATACTATAATATATATATATATATATATATGTATTGTATGTGTTCAAATTTACAATCTCTACTAAATTTTGATTCTGATTGACAGTGGAAGCACATTTTTTTAAATTTATTTGTGCAGAAAGGGGTGAAATACACACATTCATCTGATTCTGATTACCTAGCTATGCAAGTGTCCTCATCTTTACAGAATGGCTACTACAAGCACCACCCTCACCCATGCTCCACCAAGGTCACCATAATCCTGCCACCATAACGATATTAAGCCATGATGATTTCTGTATGTTCAAAACAGTTAGGGAACTTTTGTGTGCATTGATTAAGTTGTTGATATTATAGTATAGTCTTATTTTGGTAGAAGGGTGCCTTGGACACAAGTGACAAATGTGATTCGAGTTAGTATAACAGGCATATTCATAAATTGCAAATTCATCACTTTTTGTGAGTAGTAAAAATGATTATACTGGATTTATCCCTTCGGTCATAGTAAAAATAGAATATATAAGATGATCTTTCATTGAGATGTTTAATTTCTGCACTGATTTGGCCGCACTTGCTGTCCGAACATGTACTTTAGTGATCCGTGTCTAAAACATTCTTGGTTTATATGGTTGCATTTGTTTCATGCTTTCTTGTTATTTTTTTATTAGTCTGCTATGTGGTGTGTTAAAGTTAGTTTTGCTTAGTAATATGCACTCACGCTTGTTCTATATTTATTACATATCTAATTTGTCAGTTGTTATTGCTCAGCATAATATTGCTTGATTTACTTTGGGTTCTCCAATAATCCTATCCTCAGGGCAAACTGGTATTTTTGGGTTGCATATATTATAGAGTTTAGCTATTCTTGTAGATTGTACTAAAGTAAATAAACAATATTAATAGTGTTAACAATAGAAAGTTATTTTAAAATGAAACATCTGAAAGAGCAGTAAAGCCGATCACACTGTTATGTGCTTTTAGGGTTTTTCTTTTAAGGTGTTTTTCGTATGCAGTGGCACTAGTAGAATCAGAATCAGCTTTGTTTGCCAAGATTTTGTGCACAAACAAGAAATTTGACTTCAGTTTCATTATAACATCCTAAAAAATGTTCTCTCTTAAGTAATTGAAATTGCACAGGCCAAAGTTCTTTTTAGTATTATTCATGGCCTGAGATGTTATACCACTTATAAAAGGACAATTTAGTTCTGTACTTGAAATTAATTTAATAATTGTGTCATTGGTGAACTACAGGAAAAAAGGAGAAGACAATAAATATTAAATCATACTTATGTTTTTTTTTCTCTACACCTTCCACTTGTCACAAGTATGAGACATAAATATGATGGTGTGAAAAAACACTGAATATTTTAGTGTGAAACTTTTAGAAATATAGCTAAAAGTTTCCATCTAATAGTGTATAAACAACTAAATACAAACATCCAAGGGCCTGGATTTTACAAAAATGATACTTTCACAGCGTGTTGGACAGCTGTTCAAGATGAGTCATATAAACTCATAACTGTGGAAGAAAATGAACAACATTTAACCACTGAGGGTTTAACTCTCCATGTCGCTATCAACAACATGCAGCAAAATATATTCATGTTCAATTTTGACCTATTCTTAGCATTTTCAGAGACAATAATCTTCTCTTTGTTCTGCTTACTTTGGTTTCTTGTGGGTTATTTGTCAGCAGACTTTTAGACATGAAAAAAAAGTTATAATGCTGTAAACAAATGTATTAGTTCGCACTAAATATTATATGCCAACAATATTGTATCTTTACAGAGCTGCATGTCAGCCTGGCTACCTGCTGAATATTTATTTGTATTCTCACCGACACAATTGCAAATAGAAGTCATGAGGTGGGAAACAAGATACAGTAACGGTGAAAGGTATGTTGGGGTTTGGCAGAAACATAGACAAGTCAGCCAGAGAAAATTGGTGTAACAGCTAGTGGTTAGTGAGTGGCAATGGAAAGAAGAAAACATCAGGTAGGAAATGATTTGCTTTTGTGAATAGCAGTGTGACGTCAGAATAAAATGTTAACCTTGGTCAGTGTGAAAATTTAAATACAGCTTTCTGCTTCAGCATTGGATATTTTGGAGTTTTTTTTTTTATTTTTTTTGTTTACTGAATAAGTGATTTTAAGATGCAAACTGTTTATTTAGGATAGCAATTTATTAAAAGCAGAAAAACAAGGCAGTTTTCCTGCAATAAATTAAACATTTCTATATAGCTTTCAGAGTTATTATAAACTGCCATATTTCTCAATACAGAACTGGGTTCCAGGTTTTAGCCAAAAATATGTACAAGTACACTTAAGAGATTAAAACTGTTTTGTGACAGATGCAAGAAAAAAATAATAAATTGTTTATGATAAATATTTCTGTTAAGTTGTTTGGAAAAATCCTGCAACTTAGTACTTTGTCATTTCCAGGAAATGTGAATAAATCTAAAGAAAAATACAAGAAAATAAAGCACATTCTTTCACAAATATCATTAGTTACTCACTGTATATCGTTTCAAACATATTAATAATTTAAACAAAGTGGGGATCTAGACCAGTTGCACGTAGTTACTCGGGCCAACCAAGGATCTGAGGAATAGATGCTGTGTTACTGAAGGAGGCTTCTTAAAAACAAAATAAATAAAAAGAAGAGACTGAAAATATATGTATCAGACTTTTTTCTTGGCTACTTCCTTACTCTTCCTTTCCTTTGCTTTAACTCTATACCAAGATCTGGATGGACTGGATGGCTTGATGAGCAAGCACAACATGAGACTTCACGTTTTGTGAGAAGCGAGGGAGAAAGGCATGCAATTTATCAATGACAGGTCCTAGCAAAGACTGCTGTGCACAAATGTTTAAAAGCCTTAACACACTGTGCACAAATATCCAACAGCATATTTTCAGTAAAAAATATTACTGAATGTCCATTCAAATTCATCAATGCACAACTCACCAATTAAGTTCTATGGCATTCGCAAATAATTCCATGTCCATTCTCTATTAAACTGCAGAAAACAGCTTTTTTTTAATAATTTTTTTTTTCTGCAATTACCAAACTGCATATATACATAGAAATCAAAATGGTCCTATTTTTGTGAACATAAGTCAATGACGTGTTCACAAAAAACGAAGAACCAAAGCGTTAAACGTATCTTTTTCAAGGTTTGATATCAGGGTTAAAGTAAATAACAGCGAAGGTTTAGGCAAGGATGGGGTGACAGCATTTTAAGAATTCTACATGCCTTTGTGCACCTAAATTTGGATGGAAGGACACTGTTTGAATATCCCTTTTTATTTTATTATGAATCTCTAATTCAGAGTACAGCCCTTTATATGAAAAATACACTCCAAAACCATGCAAGTGCTTATAATTAACAATGCCGCTACACTCACAGTTCTCTTTATATATAAGGACATTTTGTCACCAATGCATTAAAACTCGTATAGCAAATATCAGCTACTTTAAAATAAACTAGTGTTAATAATTAATTTTTATTAAATCAGTCATGTAACTTGTCAAAAACATAAATTCTTTATTAAAATCTGAGCCATCAGTTCAACATTGTACACTGTACTTACAAAGAAAAAGATTAAATTCTTATAGTTTTAGAAAAGACACTTAACTAAATGGAAAAATGATATCTCATATTAATCAATTAATATCTAGCCCCTGTTGATGACAGGATTGACATACACTACGTATCTAAGCACAAACAATAACAGCTAGAAAAACAGTTCTTCTCACACTATTTATTGGGGAAGAGTTTTTCAACAGACAAACACTCCTTCCAACAGGAATTAAACCTGATTAAAGACCTCCAAGGAACAAGAATCTGATTCTTGAATGTCAACAAAATTTTTTATTATAATCATCTAATTTGGACTTTTCTGAAAATAGGAGGAGTTTGAAAGTTATGAGGATAAGGAGAAAGTGCTATTTTTGTATTATTTATTTTATTATTTTTCATTATTTATTATTATTATTTGGGTTTCATTCCTCACAGATATGGTTGTACCCCCTCCAACATTGGGCTTCTTTTATGGTATCTGAGAGACAGAACTTGTTCTGATAAGAGTATCAATGAAGACCTTATAATGGTGTTTTATATATAAGCAAATAATACAACAGCAGTTGGTAAATCACGAACACATTAGCGACCAAACTAAAGGTTGTTTTTTGTCTAAATTGTGAAATCCAGCTGGGCAGCTGGAGTGGGCAAAGAGTATTTGTAAGTGACCTATTGGTTCACTCTATTCGAACACTTATTCATTACAATTGCTTTGCTTTTAAGATAATAAATTAAGTCTTGATAAAGTTTTATTTTAAAAAAGCTTAATTACTTTGAAATGGTTCGTTTTAAATATATTTGGTTCAATATTTCCATTTAGGTGATACATATTTTAAGCTTTTATCTTCTTCTAAATCTCATAATTAGAAGAATTTTAAAAAGAAGCTATTGCACATTCTTTAAAGATGTCCTTGCCTTATATTCCATCAAAGCCGAAGTACATTTTCCCCCCAAAGTACATGCTTTTTATGTTGTTCATTTAAATTTCTGGGAGGTCATCATCACCACCCGATCTCTACAGCAGCTTCAGGCAAAAAGAATGACTAATTACAGTTTTACCTGGCATCAATGCAAGATCATTTTTTTGGGATGCATGTCAGAGACATAGAAATGGTTTAAATGAAGGAAAATAAGAGGTACTGCAGTTAGGTTTATAAACACCGCACATGCAGTATCTGAAATCAATGTTTTAAAGCCTTGGGAAAGCTCCTTTTGTTTTATGGTCACTTAGTTTACATGCACAAGTCAGAAATACGATCAAACCCTTCAGAAAAGGATGCTTATCTTACAACTTAATAAATCCATCAGCGACATGGCCTCTTCATTTTAATTCAAATGCAATAAACTCCAGGCTATTTGGTAATTGTGAGCACAAGATTAATTAATAAGATATAGCACCCTTGCCATTTTAGACAATTTACATCAATAGGCTGTGATTTTCCAACATTACAATGCTCTCATATTTAATGAGGCTACTAATTGTCCAAGCTGATAGTGTTCACCATATTATGGGTATAGCATGTTTTGCCCAGCAGTAAAAATTTATTTGTTCCCAATCTTTTTTATTTGTTTAGTTGTGCCACATATTTCCTCCCAGAAGAGAGCTGTGAAACCTTTCCTTGATTCCTATCTTTGCCTCTCCCAGAGGGTACGGCAGACATCTAATGTTTTGAAGTTTTAACTGATAAGGAAAATGGATTTCAGGCTGTGTTTCTCAGCAGCATACAAAATTGACTGCCATACTTCCTCCCTAATTGCAATCATCCTGTGTTAGAATTGACTGGTAATTCTGTAGATTGTAGTGAATCCTGGTATCCAAAATACTGATGTGATAAAAGCAGCTTTAATTAACAACTCCAGAAATATAAATCATATAAATCACAGTTAACCAGGATGTTCAAAATAAGAGCTGGACCACTGTGCCATCCTCCTGCTCCATACAGTTCCAACAAAATAGAATGGATGGCCTTTATTAGCATGAAATCTTTGTATAGCTGAAGTGCAGATCAACAGCCTCAAATCATTATTATTTTTCTGTCAAATTCAAGTGGCTTGCTCAGTACATATCCTATTTTTTGTGTTGTCACGTTGACCCGAGTCCAATTAATTTTGTTTCAAAAGAAACCGCAGAGAGTGTAAATGTCTTTGCATTTCCATACCTGAAATGCCATCTAAAGTGTGTGAATGTGTGTGATTGTTTTTATGTCATGGTACAAAAACGGACACATCACCAACTAATGGGGGCTTTCTGTAAACTAAAGGTCTGGTTGAATTGCTTTTTTATATAAATCTTACTGAGGAAAATAACCCAATGCTATTCAAGCTGCAACTATGATAAGGGCTGTTTGTCTTCTCTAAAATCCTAAGGAAAGGAGCTTCAATGCTGTATTACTGCCTTGCTAAAGCAGCTATTGCAATTTATGTTGCAATGTTATCTAAAATCACTTTTACAGTGATCTAAACATGAAGAAATTATGTGCATTAAGTGAAACATCAGGTTCTGTCTTGTTTCCGAAATATGTGTTGCATTTGATTTTGCCCCATTTTGTAGTCTGCATGTGTAATGGACTGGAGGGGGTAACATTGCATTGTACAGATTCAGGATGAGACCCCTTTTATTTAACCTCAAAGATCTGAAGATGAAAGTTCAATGGTTTACCACACCCGATGATGGCTCCCTATGCTCAAATATATTAGCTAAACTAATCAAAAAGTAGGTTGGACGGCCATCTATTGAAGCAATTTCAAGCATTTGGCATGCTAAGGGGAATAAATCTCAGTCTTCAGCACAGATTGAACTCAGGCCCTTGAGGGCCAGTGTCCTGCAACTTTTAAATGTGTCCCTGGTCCAACACACCTGAATATAATGACTGACCTGCTCAGCATGTAGTCAAGTTCCATGGGGCTGCTAATGACCCAAATGTTTGATTCAGGAGTCTTTAAGCAGAGACACATCTAAAAGTGGCCCTCAGGGACCGGGGTTTGACTGATCATCTGCATGGCCTAGCATGATTTCAGGTCAGCTAATGCTATTTTTGTTCCATGGCTTTTAGAGTTCTTTAGCTAAGGCATACATATGCGGTTTATGTGCAGTGTCTATAAGAGGGACCCAGCCACGAAAATGTTGCATATGTCTGCAACATTCTACAAGGGCCCTACTTAGCTAGTGTATGCTACAGGATTTTTAAGTGCTAAGCCTTGGTCTCAAATTTTTGAGTTATCCAACAGTAAATGCGGAGGTGGCTGTAAATGCCTGTAATTATCAAAATAAAGGAGCATTTCTTCTCCCAGGACTGCCAGTTTCTTGTATTGTCAGTTGTCACTGCCATCACTCTCCCAATTCATTTCAGTTCAGTTCGCAAAACATGTTGTCTCAAGACACTTTACAAAGTAAATTCAATCAAATCAGGCAGATTTCAAGCCAAGTACACAAATTCCAACTGAACCTAGTTATCAAACAATTCAGTCAAATTCAGTTTAATATTCAAATTGGTTAAATAGTTTGGCTAAATAGTTAAATAGTTTTCCCATCAGCCCACCAACCCAACTTGCATTATCGTTGACTTTGCCTCAATACCTCATACCAAGCATGCATATAGCAACAGTGGAAAGGGAAACTCCCCATTTGACAGGAAAAAATCCTCCAGAAGAACCAGGGTTTATCTTCTCTTTTCTTTTTACCCATTGTAGGTGAACTATCTTGTGCCACGGGATCAAAGAATCCTGATGAAGCCAATGATTTTAAAAAGACCCAACAGGGGTGGTCCGTGGCGTAGTAATTGAGCTGGCTCCCAATATACGAAGGATATTGGTCCAGGGTTCAATTTCCAACCTTGATACTTTTGCTGCATGTCTTCCACCCTTCTCTTTCTACCCATTTTCTGTCTGTTTACTGAGAATAATGGCCACTTGCTGCACAAAAGAAATCTTAAAAAAGCAGCAACAAGTAGTCATAGAATGCATAAAGTTACTCATGAAAGATAAGACACAACCAGCTCATGTAATTCCAGTCCTGCTTCAACTTAACTTTAATATTATTATTGAAACTTTGTGTCTTTTTTTAAATTTGTTCTTGAACAAGGAAACATATAACTACTCCAACTCTCAATTTTTAAACTTGATGTTGACAAGATCTTACTTGTTCATTGTTCTTCATAACTCCCACTCCACAAGAGTAGTTTTAGATTAGTGGCAGACAAAACAGTTAGTGCACTGGTTTTATGTTGTTTTTAGCTTTGAGCCTTTACAAGAACTGGTCTGTAGGAAGTTTTCATTTAGTTATGGTGGCTTAAGGTAAAAGTGAAGTACTAGAATGATTGTTAGACATTAAATAAGGAGCACAAAGGTCTGTTAAAGATACCCTAAACCTAACCCCTACTCAGGAAGATGATAAAACGTGTTTTACATACACTCACTGGCCATTTTATTAGGTACACCTGTCCACCTGCTCGTCATCGCAAATTTCTAATCAGCCAATCACATGGCAGCAACTCAATGCATTTGGGCAGCAGCATGTCAAGGACGATCGTGCAGTTAAAAACAAGCATCAGAATGGGTGGGAAAAAAGGTGATTTAAAGTGACTTTGAACGGGGCATGGTTTTTGGTCCCCAGCGGGCGGGTTGAATTTTTTAGAAACTGTTTATTTCGGGGATTTTCACGCACAAACGTCCTGGGGGGTTTACAGAAAATGGTCAAAAAAGAGAAAATATCCGGGAGCGGCAGTTTCTGGGCGCAAATCCCTTTTGTTGATGCCAGAGGTCAGAGGAGAAGGCCAGGATTAAAAAGGCAACAGTAACTAAATAACCCACTCGTTACAACCAAGGATGCAGAAGAGCATTCTGAACGACAACGTCGAAACTTGAGGGGAGGGCTAAAGCAGAAGCCCAAAAATGGGGCCACTCCCTGTCAGCAAAGAACGGGAAAGAGGCACAATTGCAAAGGCTCAAAAAAAATTTGGACAATAGAAGTTTGGGTTAAAAAGTTGTTGGTCAGTGGTCTCGTTTTTCGCTGGCATTCGATTTAGGGTAAAATTTTGGCGCAAAAAACATAAAAGCATGGAATCCTCCCTTTATAAATGTCAGGTGGTGGTTTTTAAATAGTGTGGGGGATTTTTTCTTGGCACTTTTTGGGGGTCCCTTAGATCAATTGAGCATTGTGCGGCCCAGCCTACCTGAGTTTTGTTGTGACTTTTTCCCCCCCTTATGACCACGGTTTTCCCCATCTTCTGATGTTACTTCCAGAGGATAACCGCCATGTCATAAAGCAAAATTTAAACTTGACTGGTTTTTTTGAACATGACAATGAGTTCCTGTATAAAATGGCCCCCACAGTCCCCAGATCTCAACCCAATAGACCCTTTGGGATGTGGTGGAAGGGAAAGTTTTGGAATTTCATGGTGTGCAGCCGAAAAACTGCAGCATCTGTTGAGCTATCTTCAATAGGACCAAACTCTCTGAGGAATGTTTCCAGTACCTTGTTGAATCTATGCCACGAAGGATTAAGGCAGTTCTGAAGGCAAAAGGGGGTCCAACCCAGTGCTAGCAAGGAGTACCTAATAAAGTGGCCGGTGACTATATTTGTGTGTTTGCTGGTCAGTAAAAGGACAATAATAATAAAGACTTTATTAATCTCTCAATGGAGAAATTATCCTCTGCATTTAACCATTTTGCAGCGCCCGGGGAGCCTTCATGGGCTAATGCTCGTGCTCAGGGAGCCAGAGTGGCAGGCTGTGGGATATGAACCAGTGTACTTGTGGCCTCCTCAGGATGCAGATGCCCTGCTCTCTAACCACTAGGCCACCAACCCTAATGTATTCTCCAGAAGGTTTACTATATGACCACAGGTCTTGCAAAATCATTTTTATAGTCAGTGTACCATCAAACAGCAGTACTAAAAAATTAATAATGTTTATCAACGTTCTCATATCAAGCAATTATATTTAGCTGATTGGTTGCAGCTAAACGATCGTGTAAAGCTTGTAGTCACAACCAACAATTCACTCTGTAGTGTCACGTAGAACACCTTATATGTTCACCTTAACATGACATATACAAGAAGGATTTTTTTGTTTGTTTAGGTGAATGGGAGAGGATACATCTCTGTCCTAGCTAATAAGACAGCTTAAAGGACATTTATGGAGATTTGAAAGATATTTCAAAGGTAGTAAGGAGCTAGGGGGTACATGTGGCTGTGCCTCCACCCTTTTAAATAATTATTCTCAGCTTGATGGGAGTTTTGTAGCTTTTTATCCTGCATACAGGGACAGGAGCCTTAAAGAGACTAAAGGGAATAAAACCGAAGAGAAAACAAAAACAGGAAAGCAATCGTTTTATTGCTTTAATTGTATAACTGCTGAAATACTGAATGTGAGAGTGGTAAACTGAAAACTGACTTGGACTAAACAGAGATTAAATCAGAGTGATTTTAATAACCTAGCTTGTACATAACTCCACTCTATTTTATAGGATTTACAGGTTACTCACCTGCCTTTGCTTGTATTTTATGTTAATTAAGATTTGGTTTGTATAAGTATCGTAAGCATAGTACTAAATTAATTTAAAAATTTTGGGTTTGAAAACATGTTTTTTTAGGGACAAATACACCTCTATAACAATAAATTACCAACATTTAATCAGCAGACAATGATTTCTGATTGAATAAGTTAGACATTCTGTCACATATAAAAACAAGACATTCCATTCAGAAGGAGAATAAGTCAGTTCCCATTTCTGATGTAATTTTCATGACAATTTAATTCAGTTCAATAAAAAATATCTAATTAATCCCAAAAGGAAATTAAATGTTGTTGTAATTCATATTATGCACATTTCTTTCAAAGAAATGATGATGGCTGTGGGCAGGAAGGACCTGCTGTAGCGGTCTGCCTTCGGCGGATCTGAAGAAGCCTCTGACCACACTTTTTGTGTGATAGTCCTATTAAAAGGATGATCAGGATGTTCTAGTTGCTGCAAACACTGTAGGACCTCAGCTTCCTCAAGAAGTACAGTTTGCTCTGTAGCTTATTGTAGACGACTTCACTGTTGAATCTCCAGATCAGTTTGTTGTCCAGGTGAAGACTGGTACATTTATACTCCTCCACCACCTTCTGTGCTGCTGACAACCTAGTCAGACACACCAGCCTTCAGTCTCACAAATTGTGCATTTGTGAGGTAGCCATTGATTCAATTGATGCATTGATATTGGAAAAGGCAGGATGTCTTCCACAGCACTGGAACCTTTCAATGGGTCAGTCTTATACCCCTTTTCCACTGGCTCTATTTAGCCTGGCTCCACTCCACTTAGCCCGCTTTGCGAGCGTTTCCATAACTGTTTTTTTATGTACCTGTACCTACTTTTTTCATCCCTACTCCTAAGCAGGTACGATCAGGACTGAGTAGGGACTTCATGTGAGGTGAACAGACTGCTGTTCAGTGATTGGCCATGGGACCAGGAGCAATAAGAAGGTTTTTTGCTGATGTAGTACAGGGAAAAGTTAATAAAATTCAAGTGCGATTATAATAATATTAAGGACAATAATGGCCGGAGCGGGCCAATTTGAAATATAATTTTACTATTTACAAATCGTAAACCATGCCTGAAGGCCGAAAGAAAAGAAAAATTACACATCAGCTTTCTGAATTACGCGCAGGCGGGTCACTGTATTTAATAGCATCCTAAATCAGCTGATCACACATAAAATCAGGTGTTCAGAAGCACATACTTTATCCCCAAAACACACAAAACAATACCACCATAAAACAGCGTGTTTGGTTCAGAAATGTATTGATGGTCCTTCAGCGAACCAACGTGTGCAGAGGGAGGGAGCAGGCAGAAAGTAGCTGCCCGTAATAAGGCTGCCTGCATTGGGTCAAACAGGAAGAAGATCCCACTGAATCTGCGGAACATTCTAAATAACTTCAACCCGGTTAAAAGTCAATGGTTTTGCACTTTAAAGTCCTTGTCCTCGTTATTGCTATGGCTGAGACAAAAGCTTCCTAATAAATCCCAAAATTGTAACTTCTTCAGGCAAACTCTGGAGCATTACCAGTCCAGACAGCAGCATCTCTCCTCTGCGCTTCTCCTGCCACATCCCCCTCACATCAGAACCCCTGAGCCTTATTTTATGAGTTCTGGCTGGGCTGTGGTCCAGATAATTATCCCGTGGATCATTTTATATATGAAAAAGTATATATATATATATATATATTAAAATATATAATATATAATATTATATATATATATAATATTTTAAATAAAAAATTAATCAAACACCACATTTTTTGCATTACAAAAAATAAAAACATTATTTGTACTTATTTATTTTTATTTTTTTCTTATTTATTTTGCATAGTTTCACGCACATTTCTTTTTAATGTGACAACGTCACACAGTAATGTTAATTACCTAATTGTTAATCACAGCTCACTACACTGCTAGGGTTTGGTTAGCAAGGACTTGAAGCCCCACCTCCAGCCGTCAGTCGGTTATTGGAAACACAACGGTTTTTCACATGGAAAAGGGGCATAAGTTTGAAGAGGTTCTGCAGAATTGAAAAACTTAGCTCTGCATAGGCCTTCATAACTGCCTGATGACATAGACCTGCTGCCCTCTTCCAATCTCAGTCTTTCAAGCTGCTTCTTCACCTGACTTCTAAAGAAAGACAGGCGGGAGAAGGACACAAAGGGAGCACCAGCATCTCTAATTTTGTTGGGACCAAAGATAAAGAAGCGGAAGGAGCCATTGTTAGAGCTTGTTCCTAAACCACACCTATTTAAGAATTTCTTTAATTCATTGACTCTGCCCAGACTTCCATCTATTTAATCCACCTATCACTCGAAGCCTGTGATTTTTAAAAAAATCCTAGACCACACAACTCTTGATAATAACTGTTTACGCTGTTTTAACAAAACCATGTTCAAAAAAATAGACCAGGTTTTTGACTTGCGTTATTTACTTTTTGTGCTCATTTATATCTATGGTGGTGCCATGTTCGAACAGAACAAACGTTTTGTAAATCTCACTGTTTTAATCTCTACTTATATCTACTTAGTGTAGAATTATCCAGTTCCAGTTTGATCATCCTAAGAATATTAGATTTTGAACTGCAGATGATCTAATCGCATCCAGATTTACAAAAAAAAAAAGAAAACAGCCCAAGTTTAGCTCTGATATTAAGCTTTAAAGGAGATGCCAACATTGGCATTGCTAGCAGCTAACAGTCGGCCACCATGAAGGATATAGCAGCTTAAAGTAACAATCAAAAAAGTAAAACAGAAGCAAAGAACACTATTTTATTATGAAAGGAGAAGCCAAAAAAAATAGTTGTTAGCTGTAGCTAGTCATGGGCCAGTTACCCGTATCAAGGTATACCAAGGTTTTCAAAAGTTAATCCTCCCTAAATTTTTCATCATATTATTCATAGGTTTTAAAGCCCTTTTGAAAAAGTCACAGAAAGGGACAGAGTGACTGAATGCATCTTCTTGAGTGTTGCCGCTCCAGCATCTGTTGCTGCGCATTCCAGGTCAGCTGGGATGAAAAAATGCTGCTAATTTTTTTCTTAGATACCTTAACATGCAAATGTGGCTGTCTGGAAATATTTCCAGCTGTGAAAAAGACACCATGTGTTGTGGATCTACTAAGCATTAGACTAATAAATCAACTAATATCAGCTTGTTAGACTTGTCACTCCATAAAGAGCATACGGCAAAAAGGTATAACATAGACACTTAAAGGCTGATAACTAATTTAACAGCTTGACTATAATTATACACAAGTCTATCTACCTAAATAATAGTTAAATGTTAGAGATAATATTGTCCTAGTTTTTGTTGCCGACTTAACCCACATGCAGAGACTCTCTGAAACAGAAAAGTTTAGTTTAGTTTATTGCAAACTCAAGCGGAGGAACTGACACCAGAAGATCAACAACCAGACCCCGACGCTGCATGAAACAAAGGGAACGGGTAAGAAACTGAACCTCAGAGTGTGACCTAGATGATTCAAACAGCTTACAGATCGGGCCAGAGGATCCGCCAGGGAGAGGGGCACAGAGTCAGAGAGAGGTGGGTCCAGCCTGCCACGTTCCACAGCAGCCGGAGGGGAACACCAGAGGACCTTGGATCGCCAGCCAGGTTCAGTCCAGGTTCAGAGGGGGAAATCCGTATACGACAACGATGATCCAGGGTTCGGCTTGACCGTTGAAAACCTGTACCTGGAGCAGGCAGGACAGGAGGAGGTTAGTGCAATTCTTCTCGACCTTCTCCAGCCTGCGGCACCTAGTGGTGGTAGAGGCTTAGTAGCAAATGGAAAATACCTCCAGACACTGACAAATATTATATACTATCAGTAACAGTTGCTTTTCTTTTTGAAATATAGGCAATTAGATAACATCTTTGTTTTAAATTGTTTTTGTGTTAATACTGTTGAATTCAACTGGTGTTTTTTCTCAAGGTTATCCTACTGCAATAATCTTATTCTGGCCTATGCCTAGCTGTAACCTTACAAAATCTGAATCTCCAATTGTTTTTACTGTTAACCTAGAAGCTAGTACTAGCACAACAGCATGGCCAACACCAGCAGGAAGTTAATGTAACAATTGAAAAATAAATAACTGGAAACAAAAAGGAAAGGAACATGTTTTTTTTTTTCATTTTTTTATGATTATCATGGTAACCATTGGGCAGATAATCAGTATCCAAACAAAATTCTTCATTGTTGCTATTTAGGTTGATGAGTGTTAGCTAATTGTTTAAATCTACAATGAGACATACAGTTTTAGTTTGCAAAATTTTAAAACTGCTTTGAATTTCATTCATAATTTTACAGTAATGGCTAAAACTGGATCTAATAAATGTGTGCAAAACAATGAAAGATGCATCATGTACAATGGACAGTATGATAGCCACCCCTTCCTTTTTCAGTCAGAATATATGTCTAGACAGTGCAAGAGATGTCATTTTATGGTCACTATGGACATACTTAACATGATAGTGACTAATGCAAATGATAAGAAGGGGCACAGCAATGGTATAGGGGGTTAAGCGTGCAACCCATATACGGGGGCTTTGGTCCTCGACACGGCTGTCCCAGGCAACATCTGAAGCATGTCTTCCCCACTTTCCCTGCCCCCATTTCCTGTTAAGCTATTGTCAAAAAATACTAGGAGAAATAAAGCCCACTAGTGCCACAAAAAAATCTTTAAACAAAAAAGATAAAAAGGAGGAGAAGATTAAAGAGACGTGAACTTGGGTTAAAAGGATTAAGGTCAGAGGGAAAGATTAAGCTCAAATTGATGACTTGAATAAAAGGGTAACACTGGGGATTGCTTCACTGAGGTTAAAGTGAAAGATGACCCAAGAAGTGTGAGCTGTTATATTATAAACATAACAGTTGGATTCCTTAAGTGTGTTAGAAGTTCATTTGCTAAACCTATTTTTTTCTAAGGGTTTTAAAAGGTGATGGCAGAGTAAAGCATATCCACTTTAGCTTGGGCCAAGTTTTTTAGATTTAGCAGTTTGACAGACTGTGAAGATTTAAGCAATATGAAAAGCATTAGGGGTATAAAAAACTGGAAAGATGGCTTTACCTCAAAGAGACATGGGCAGTGCCAATTCAAGATGAAGGTTAAAAGGTCTATAAGTGGGCAGAAGATGGTCAACAGGAGGGGCAAAGTTTCCCTCTTCTCCTCAAAGGGTGAATTGCCTTCTGATTCGGAGGTCTATTAAATCTCGCTATCATCTCAAAACCAGTAATCCTGCCAAGTGACTGGAACCCTTCAATCACCGTGCTCAATCTCTCTCTGCCACAGCCTGATGATAAGGGCTGGCTCAGAGGGATTTGTGGCAGGAATCCTTTTTATTTTTGTTGAGCCTCTGAGATTTTCATTACAAGATGTATTATGAAAAAAAAGTTGAACTGCTAAATAATATTTTAAGACAAGATCTTTAACCTATGGGTTGTTTTTGTTCGGTAACATCTTGTCATTTCAAAGCCACCACTCAATGAACATAAACTTAACAGCTAAATGTTTTAGGAAAACCTGTTACATTTTACACTATTTCCTACAAACTTTGACATATGTGATCTAACTCTTTCATAAATTGGTCTATGACCTGTTTTTTTGTGATTCAGTGACAACCTTACCACAATCAGCAAGGTAGTTAATGTCTCTTGGCACCGATAAAGCTAATAACTGAAAAATAATGAGTGCATTTCCTGCAAATTCTTTGACAGAACTTAAGAAACAAGAAAACTAACACACATAGGAAAATATCACAATTAATACACTCATAACTACAACAGCTACTTCGGCTACATCAGCTTTGGGCATAGCAAAAAATCTGTATGTGTAGGAATATTTACATTACTGTTTATTTTCATTTTTATTTCCTTGTGTTTCAGTGGCATATGAACATTGTCATGGGTAAATCATGCTCCAGCATCGCTAACATAGACATATACTGTAGCTTACAAAATTGAACACATTTCTAGCATATATTGACCTATTTCCAAGTAGCACAGAGATGGACAAAAATCTGGTTATGTGAGGACTCTGAAAGTAATAAGAAACCAGCTTTGTTACCACATCACAAAATAGCGGTTTGCATTTAAAAAAAAAAAAAAAAGCAGAAAAGCAACTATTCAAACACTCAAAAAATAGACAGGCTGACCATTAGGTATGTAAGAGTGTGGAATTTGTATATGATTAGACCAGAGCCTGATTAGACTATGGGTTGAACCATTGAATATTAAGATTTTAAGTTATTATACCACACACCAACTGTGGTCAAAACTTCAAAAATTTAGGTAAAAACAAAGTAAACAACAATAACTATAAATATACAAAATCCACAATTAAGAATGATGATAAACATCACTAGGGATGGGTACCTTTCACATTTGAATCGATACGGTACCGATGCGTGACACCGGGGAATTGGTATCGGTATTCAACGCTACCAATTTTCAGTACTTTTTTGTGTGTTTATGTGGTAATAAATGTTAATTTGTTTTAGAAACTAAATCTCAAAATTTGTCAAAGTTACATATTTATTTCTCAATAATGAATATATCAAAACAACATCCAACAGTTTGTATTGTAACATCTCAGCTGTTTCAAACATTTCTTCTCCCATGTTGCCGGCTGCAGACAACTAGTCGTTAACGGATGCCAGAGCGCTAACAGTGCCGAATGTAGGAGTTGTAGCCGTAGATCTGAGGCTGTCAAAAATTATTCACTCTTCAGCCTTGAGTAAATCTTGTACTTTCTCAGATTAGACGTATTCCCACCGCTGGCCTTGCACTTCGCATCACAATTATTGCAGCAAGCGTAATCTGCATCGCATTTTGAAAAGTCGAGCCATACTTTCGAGCGCGTTCTATCCGCTATGCTTGCTTTGTTGACTCTACAAGTGGCTGCTGACGTCATTACGCTCTTGTGAGTGCAATGCTGTGTTCATGTCCAGCATGTAAATTGCCCACTCTTCCACTTCCTCAGTGTCACAATGATGCGTTTAGGTACTGAAACATGGTTCTGTTTGATTTTACGTGAATAGGTACTCGGTAGTACCGACGGAATTCGGTCGGCACCTATAAAAGTACTGAATTCGGTACCCATCCCTGAACATCACTGCTAAAAAAATTAAAAAGTGAAAGCCATGGAAAACATTTAAAACATGATAAAACCAACAGAAAATAATTGACAGATGTATGTCCCCTGGTAAGATATCCAAATTGCCTCTTATTTTGAATGCAGATTATATTTGGTGTGTTGGGACCCAGCCATGGATTTCAACATTAAAACTCCGGTACAAACTTTTCTGGAACTTTCTAAATAAATTGCATTAACCGACGCGTGTCACGTGCCCATGACACGCTTTAATGAGGGACCAAAAATTGAAAAAGTAAATAAATAAATACACATATAAATGTATAAATAAATAAATACACATATAAATGTATAAATAACTAAATAAATAAATAAATATACATATAAATGTATAAATAAATAAATATAAGAAGAAATAAATACAAATATAAATATATAAATGCATAAATGAATAAATATAAAAATAAATAAATACACATGTAAATGTATTTGTTTATCTATTTATTCATTTATTTTATCCTTTTTGTGTATTTATACATTTATGTACTTATTTATTCATTTATTTATACATTTTATTCCTTTATACATTTATTTATACATTTTATTCATTTATAAATTTATTTATTCATACATTTATTTCTGTATTTCTACAGTTCGACATTTTCATTTATATATTTATTCATTCATACATTTATTTATTTATACTTTTATTTATTTAATACTACATTTATTTCTATATTTCTACATTTCCACATTTATTTATTTATGCTTTTCTGTGTCCGTATGTTAATGAGGTGGGTGGTTCTAACATTTGTCTTTATCACCATTGGTTAGAATTCTGTGTATGATCCCGATCCTGCTGCTACCTCGTAGGCACGATGGAGAGTTCTCTTACAGCCATTGCCAATGATTTAAGGTCATTGGCAAATGATACTGGCCAAAATAAACCCAATGACTTCCTCCATTTTCGTTTTGCACGGGTCATGGAGGATTTCAATCAGCTCCAAGGTGAGATGGATGTGGACAGTCTGGAGGAAGTTGGCCACCAAATTACTTCGGTAAAGTTAGAAAGATATTCACAGATTCGGCTTTTCCGGATCAATAAATCATCAGCCTCTAGAAAACCAACACCTCTCTGCAACCACAGCAAGGCAGACAGTGAGCTACAATCGTATTTTCCTTAAAACGAGCCTAACACCGCGCTGGGAGACTTGCATTGGCCTCTATGCAGAGCTCGCTGCTCCTCAAATGCGCAGGGACCGTCTGCAAATTGCAACACCAGAAAAATATGATGGAGAAATATTCAATAAAGTCGCCAAAGAGATGTGTATTTTCATTAAAATCATTGTATGTGTATGTGATCTCAAGTTTTTCATACTACATTTCTTGGATTGGAAATTAATACAAAAAAAAAATTGGAATTTCCCAAAGACTATAGGCTAAATAGCCAAATATTCAGTAAAATATGCATAAAATGGTCAATAACTTCACTATAGCATGTTGTAGTGCCATCAAACTCATACACACACATCGATCACTTCATCTTGATCATACTACAACTCTTACTTTAAGAAAATGTACACAAATTGCACAGCCAGTTGTGATCAGAGGACTTTAAAGGAAACTGCTTTGAACAACAAACCTCTGAGATCGCAAGAGAAATTATGTCAGAGTATGATGTCAGAGTTCAGGATATATGACAGATGACGGAGAATGTTGGAAACAGAGTCTATAGCCACGCTGTTCAGTGCATCTGATGGGAAAAGACTGCCAAAGAAAAGGTTGTAGCTGCTGTTGCTAAACGGATCAAGGCTCAGCAGGTAGGAACACTTGGTTGTTGCAAAAATCCATTTAGATATTGGCAGTTAATTACAAATCCAAAATTACTGTTTTTATTAATAATAATAATAATCCAAAATTATTATTAAAATAAGAACTTACACGCATACGATATATTTAAATAAATGTTTCTCTAAAGATTCTAATATAAAGTTTGAAAAAAATGACACACCAGATAGTGTCTTCAGATCTCGAATTATCCTTTGTGTATTCTGCTACTGCTACATGCTGCTCACTTCGCATACAGTTGTTTCACTCAGTGCCACTTTTGCTCTAACCCTGGATTTACACTGTATCTGCTCCAGTCCAGTTCGCTGCAGAGCCCGGAGGAGCTCCAAGAACCATACGCATATCGAGCAATAAAAGCCAGTGCTAACTGCAGTACCAAGTCAAAAACAACTCATTCTGTGGGAGTTAAACCAGTTAAAATTCTTTATTTTTTGTTTTATGCATCCAGATATTTCCATGTGTTTTGTTCTAAAATGAGTGAGTACACTGAGTGCAGCAAAGCTATATTTGTTGCTTAATTTGGTACATGTAATGTTTAATTGCTCGGTTTTACTTGCTCGATTTTAGTTAACCCAGTAACTGATCTAATTGATCTAATGTAAACAATTGCTAATATATACGTGTATATATTTAAATATTGGTATCTATTCATTAATATAGCGAGATCTAGTCTGTCTTTAGTGAATTATTTTGAACATGCGGATGTAGGGCTCGTTCTGTTTCCTGTTGGTACAGTATGATTCATGCATATTCACTCCAGCTGTGCTCCGTCATCCGGCAAAAATAGACTCTGGTCAAACTAGATGGCCGTCCGCATGTCGCAGCACTTGTGCTCTGCTATCTGATGAAAGCTGACTTTCTTCTCCTCACTGCTGCGTCTCTCTCTGTGATAGACTGAAATATATCTAAAGAAATCTCAGATTCTTCGCTGCTTTCTGTGTTGTCAGCCATTGTAGCAGTAGACGGTTTACATGTGGGGGTTCCCCTTTGATGTCATAAAAGAGCGCAAAGGAGAAGTCTAGAAATGCCTTTTTAGTGGAATTTATGACCATATTTCTCAACAACTCAACAACTCATTTCAGTGGTATTAATTTACTTTTTAAAATATTTTATCAATGTTTCCCTTCCATAGTTGTAAGTGGATTTATTATGAAAATTCGATGTCACAGGCACTTTAATATAGCATATTTGCAACTAATACAAGATCCACATATAGTTATCTGGAGGGTTATAGGTTATTGTATTTTGGACTTGCAGGGTGCTTGGAAGCTCTCTCAACTGTTTCTCTGATGTTTTGACCTCTTTTGGATGTATGTTGTCACTTGTACTCAAAAAATACATTGTAAATTTTAATCACTTTAGAGAGCAAGGCAATTGTCCAAGATGGTTTCTTTGTTTTTGGTGTAAACATTGTGCTGAAAACAAAATCTGATTTGGGTTTGGGATGTTTTTTAGTTTCTTATTAAAAAGTCTTGCTCCTTGATCATCCCCCTATTCTCTACAGATATCATTTAATCATTTTTGTAGGGTCTTTCCTTGATTTTAGTAACTTGCCTTAATGCTATAAAAACTGTATATTGCTTTAAAGTGTCACTATCACTTCTAAGTCCAGTGAGTTGGCTTGTGTATTTTCGTACATATGTAAAAATTGATTAAAGCAATCAATTGCTATAATGCTGTTATTAAAAGAAACAAATCAAATAATGTCTCCTTTACATATTTGTGACCCCCCACGCCACAGGATGACATTCCGATTGACATTTGGAAAATGTGACCACAGTTAGTCCAGGTGGACAAAGAAGAATGTCTGCCCGTACATTCTTTAATAAAACAGACAGTTGGTCTGCAAATAAGTCATTGTCTTCGACAAATTATGTGATTTATCCCCAGTGACACTCAAACTGACTATTTACCACATCAAATGCAATCTGCCTCAATTTAATACATCTCTGTAAAAATGCAACAATATTTCCTAACCCTGATGTTTTTTTGATTTTTTTTGCCAGACTGACAATGATTTAATGTCTGTCATCGAAGTACTTTTTTTTGCAGATTTTAGTAACTGCATTTATCATCCAGGTGCAGTGCTAAATGAGAAAAACAAAGGCATAAAAGCAGTGTTCTTTAAGGCCTGTTGTGTATGTATATATTGCAGTTTTCTTCTCCTAGCAAAAAGATTAGTAAAGAGACTTTTAAAATAAAATATGCAAGTTTATTTACTAAGCTTTATACTCCTAAAGTCACTACCAATAGCCAATCAATTGGCAGGATAATTTTTTATGTGTTCAAATGAAGTATATCACCTTAAATCTGATTTGGTGATCAGCTTTGTGCTTCTAGCTGATATGTGTTACTTTAAGAAATAAGCAGTGTAACAACTTTTTACATAGGCTTTCGGCAGTTACCTAGGCAAAGGTATAACTAGATTTTAAGTTATGATATTTATTCAGAAATCTAAAAAAAATCCAGTTATATTAATTTTATTATTTAGGGTCTAGTCCAGTTATAGCACCACAAATCAATCTTATAAAGGCAGCACTGTTTTAAAACTGCAGCTGGTAGCCTACAAGTGGCATCTGTATGTTGCAGGCTGTACCCAAGCTGACAGCCTGACTAATTACTAATCTAATATCAGTTCGTTATATTCACAGTGTTAATCTATCTAGCCCTGATTCTCCGTCGTACCTACGAACATAAGTGTGTGTGTGAATAAATAAGGTGAGGTATTAACGTAAATCTTTGTTAAAATGTGCTTTATGAAATAGAGTCCCTTTATTTGTATTAGTTCACATCGCAGCCTTGCCTCCAGCAACATGTCGGACACACAGTTAAGTGTCAGCAGTGGGCCAACCCAGTCAAAGAGGCGTCTACGTATTAATGTCTATGATTGAAACTATCGCAGCTAAATACAGTGATATATAATTGTGATCTATAATTTTGCCAAACTCTATATTCACTGGCCACTTGGTATAAATGACATTAAAGCATGGAGCCCTGCTGCACTTTTTTCGGATGGTTTTCTCAGCATACTTTTCGGCCTCTTAGTAGCATCTGTGCATTGTTTAACCAGCACAGCCGATCTGAATATTTTTGCTGACAGTGTCTGTCCATTTTGACCACAACATGCCCATTGTCTTATGGCTACATGAAGCAGGGTAATGTACCTTGTCGCAAAGCTCAAATCATCTCAAATGGGTTTCCTGAACATGACAATGAGTTTGTTGGACTCCAATTTCCTCCTCAGTCACCAGAACAGGTAAGACAAGATCTTGTGCAACAACCACAATATTTTATAGTGACGTCTGTTTTGTTTTACAAGATTACAATATGTTCCCATTTTTGTTTAAATTTCTTTTATTCGAGGTAAGAAATTAAGTTTTTGAATTTCTCTGTTGTTTCACAGAGTCTGCTCACAAACTACCTTTAGGACTGGCACTGCACATAACATAGCATTTGGCCATATAACCTCAAATGAATACCGCAATATATTTTGGATTTATTGTGATACACATGTTTGAATCTCTTTTTTGACTTGATAATTAAAATCAGTTATACATTGTCATATAATAATGTTCAACTTTCTACTGCAGATGAGAACAGTAAAGCCGATTCTGATACTCTGTTTAACAGCAAGACAAAACTGATTTTTAGCTGTTTTCCCACAAAATCCAAACCATCAAGTTCACTTACAAAACAAAGCTGCAGTTAGTTTGAAAAGAGTACACTGGACTGGTAAACATATGTGAAAATCCATAACTAATGATGTGACACAAATATGAATTCCTCTGACAACGAATCAGACAACACATATTATACACAGGGACAAGACCCCAAAATAACCTGCAAAACACACAGAAACACACTGAAAACAGTTGACGCAGTATGCAGCCAAGCACCAAAACATCAGACAAATGTTCAGGGATAAGTGACTGAAAGAGCAGCACTTTAAACAGGTTCCTTATTTCATTAGAGAAGGCATTCATTGAAGGCTACTGTTTTACGTTTAAAATAAATAATAAACACAGTACAAAATAGGCACTTTCTTAAATAATCAATATTTAAACTGTTATAATTCATAAAAACAGTTCCAAATTAACACCTGGGCAAAGAAAACAGCAACGGTCAAACACCAAAAACACAATCTCAACAGCTGACACAGTAGAGTGCACACATTCACATTAGAACATTAAGGAGGAGAGCTTAGAACAGCTGCCTATTAGCATTACTGTGTTTTGTTTTCTTACGACATTGTTGGTTATCCTTTGACAAGGGGAGAAAGAAGTTCAGCATCCTTAGCTCTGTTAATGACCCTCCCTTAAACCTGAGCAGGCTGACTTTGCACTAAAAGCCCCGTTTGTTTAATATCTCTTTTTACAGCCACACTCCTTGATTCACAGCTGTTTTACAACAGCTTTACAAACATGTTGTCCGTCTATTAATCCAATTAGATGCAGGCTTGCAATGGTGGTTACAGAAATATAAACTGGAATAGTGACAATATGGTGATTTTAGACATTGCAAATGACACAAAGTGTGATACATTGAATATATTCATTATATTGCCCACATTTACCTCTACTTTGTTTGAATTGTTTGTGTGGCAGCACTTCGGGTGCGCGGTTGAAGAAAGAAATGTTGACAGACAAGATATACATTTTTTGTAGGTTGTAAGAACAACGTGACTGGCTGTTAGCCACAAAGGACAGGTAAGTTTTTGATTAGACAAGATTGCATTTCCTCATCTTGAGCACAAAATCTAAAATACTTAGATTCGTCAGACTTGATATGTTGAGCTCTATACTGAACAGAGAGTCTTTAAAACTCAGTTTTTATATTTTATGTCATTTTATTTATTAAAATATAAAGACGGAGCAATTTTGTCATTGCTTTTTTGGAATTAGGACTTCCATAGAATTAGCATAATAACTTAAACGCATGGACAAGGTTAAGCTGGACTGAATTATTTTGTTCAGGTTACAGATTTGTCATAACAAGTTCTGTGATATGTAAGACCTAGGGGATTCTTTGTTTTCCACCAATAATGTTGCTAACATTTCGTCTAATAAACCCGATATTGTTTATTGTCTCGTCTCGTAAGGTAAATGTATTGTGACATACATTATCACAAGATCTTAATTCATTAGAGCAACTTTGGAATGTAGATTAAAGGGGGATTGACTTCACGGATGCTGTCTTGTCAACATGGACCAAATTCTCTAAGGAATGTTTGTGATATATTGCTTGAATTAAGGCAGGGAGGCAACCTGGTACAATGGAGGTGTTCCTGTTAAAGGCCCCAGTGAGTCTAGTCATCAAGATCAATATGACAATGAATGAATGGTTTACATTATATTATTAAGGAATTAGATCATGTTATAATGAGAGAATTTCCTACCCTAAATGCCTTAGGGCTAATCTTATTTAATTGTATTTTTTTGGCTGAATGATGGCAATTAAATTGTATATATCGTCAACTGGGTTTTGTTTATTGTTACAGCACCTCTTGCCTCTAGAGCTGTATATTGAGATATGAATACTGATTGCTGTAAACCCACATTTTCCTCACAGCTGCCCTTCTTATCCTTCACCAAAATGTCCCCACTACTCTCCTTAAGGTATAGCATCTCTCCCATTAAGATGTAGATCAGATGTGTGCATATAGGACAATGAGAGTACATCAAACTGACCAAATAAATGAGTGTCACGCAGAGTGTGTTTTGCACACTAGCAGTTCTTTGTGTTTGTGATACTTCAAACAGTGGAGTAGTGATAATGATTGCAGTTCATTGTACTGTGCAGCTCTGCTTACCACCTGTCATTTCCAAGTGAAATCCACCCAAAAAGCTGTAACTGAGCTGCAAATATACCAAACTGGTCAATAGGCAAATGCATTTTTGGTTTGACAATAATGTTTTAGCGAAAAAAAGATTGCAGTATATACAAAACATGTTCAAATATGGCCAAAATCACTGTGAGTACATGTAGCGGTGTTCTTAAAAAGGTCAGTAAATGCAATACAATGAGATATTACAATGTTAAACTCGTGGTTTAAGAAATTATTCTACATCCTAAAAAGCAGATCTCTCTTCTCTGTGCTGAGTTATCAGAACAGAGAGTTGTTTCTCTGGAACCCTTTTGCCTGGAGTGCAAGTAATGCTCAGTGAGATTAGATTAATTGTAATTCCTGTCTCATAACCTCCTAGTTTCCATTTTCCAGCCTTTAGTTTTGATGTTTCATACTTAACTTTTCTTCACGACACCAAACACAAATGTGAGAGGAATCAACAGCCTAATAAGCACAACATCTGCACCAAACAATAACTTGATGCTCTGATGGTGAGACACAAATGTACACGCCTTTGTGCACACACACCTGAGCTCCTGTTAATAAACACGCATCTGGGCAGCCATGCTCAGATGATGGTTCCGGGGGACCTGTGTGAATTAAGTTGCCTTTAGTTTTCCGGTGCACATTCGCCTCTTAATTCTCATTGTGCACACGGTCAGCTCATTTGAAATGCACAGCCATTGAGCAGCCTAATTAGTTTGCTAAGTCCTTTCATAAAGAGGTATCGATCCTGGTTCCTGCTGGGGGTGAATCCACAGATTCAAACATTCTTCTTTTCTTTTTATCAACCTCCTCCCTTTTTCAAACACATAGCCAACTTCAAATTATGTGTGCTTTTCCTTTCACTCTAGGGTGAAAACCTGGATGGGATATGAATATTGTGTCTTCACACTCCATGCATGCAGTCCTGTTTCCCAGCTCGGTTACAGTGCTGTGTGTAGGGGTGTGTGGTGGAGAGCTCCTCATTATTTTCTCTGGCAGTGGGATCTTATTGGTTAAGAGTGGGATCAAAGGCAGACAGCTCCATCTTTGTGTGGAGGAAAGAAAATGGTAGCGAGCCTCAGCAGCCAACACTTCACTGTAATCTCTCCCATGAATGCAGCCTCAGCACTATCCCACTCTCGAAGTCTCCCTCCTTCTCTGCGAAGGGGGCTGCTCTCAAACCCATATGGAGCTCAGAGTGAAGGATAAGTACAGGATAACTAAAAAGCGAGGATGCACAGGGAGAGGGAACTGGGGAATCTTGTGCCATCAGAGATACTACAAACCAACACATCCTATTGTCTTTACAATGTCCAACTGTTATCTCAGTATTTTTAGTTAATGCCCGTCTTAGTTCTTATTGCTTTTTTTGTAGACATACTGCTCATTGTTTTAAAATATCTTTTTAATGTTCTGATTTCCCCACACTTTAGCCTGTTTTGCTGTTAGACCATTGATGGCTGTTTGTGGCAGTTACATTGCCATGAAAAAGACTCCAAACCTCTGATTTTCTTTCCATTTTTGTGACGTTACAACAACAAAAATTATTGTATTATATTCAGATTGTCATACAATATTTGTAACTCAGTCGTGTGGAATGCATTTTATTTTCCTCTCCACTTCTTCTCTGATAAATGGCCTCTCCATTACTATAGGTGGACGACCATGTCTTGGTAGGTTTGTAGGTGTACAATACTCTTTTTATTTAAGGCAGATAGATTAAACAGTTCTCTCTGTGATGTTAAAATGTAATAAAACCTAGCTCTGCTTTAAACTTCACCACAACTTTCTCACTGTCTGTTGTGTCCCTTGGTGTTTATGATGTAGATTGTTTCCAAATTAGTTTGACAAGCCTCTAATGGCACCAGAGAAGAGCTGCATTTTTACTGAGATCAAATTATACAAAAACTTGTATAATCATTGTAAAATGTGGAATGTGTATCTTACATCTCCCATTCTAAATGCTGAAACCCACTGTTGACAGTGGGTCATAGCTCACCACCCACAAGCCTGGCGACTGACCACCAGCAGTTCCAAGACACAAAGTTTCCAACAATCTTTTTTGTCTCAGCACACTTCAAAACAGCCGGTCCTCATGTGTTTTATGCCTTAAATCCCATGGGAAGCTAGCCTTACAGAGTATCATCACCATATTAAACTCTCATACCGCAAAGCTTGCTTACTATTTTGTAACTAGGTTGACTTTATCCACCTTACTGTCCTTCCCAGAAACAGTGACATCCAGGTGTCTAGGTCCGACTTGAACTGATAGAAAGCCTTATGTAATAAAAGTCATGCAGAGCACAGGTTTTCCCGCTCCTAACACAGATGGCTCACAGCTCCAAGACCCCTGTAAATTCACTTGACAATACTGCCATGGTTGCATGTTTTCAAGTGCTCTTGAGCGTCAACTGAAGTTTTAGGAAATGGAAGTATGTTCTCCCAAATAGATGACCCAAAAAGATAAAGATATTTTTGTAAGTGCTCACTATTTTGGTCTTCATGTGACATGGCCAGGTTGTTTCCAAGCAATGTTAGCTTTAATGCACAGATAACTGCCATTTCTTTGACAGGTCAAGTTGTAATGTTTCTGATCATCAATCTTAGAAAATGCTGGTCCTCGTTTCCAATCAAATTTCAGGACTACTACTCACAACCCCAAAAAGTAACTAAGCTCATTAAATTTCCTTTTTAGCCTCATAACACTTTGAAGAGTTGACCAAAGCGTGTGGCCAGCCAGTCTAGGTCCCCTAACATCATGTTATTTTCGTACAAGTATAAAGTAGCTGTGTCCTTTTCAACAAATTACTTCTCTTTTTTTACAGCAGTGATACTCCAAACTCTCCCTCTCTGGGCCAGAGATTTAAACCATTTGCTCTAAAGCAACGTGTCCATTAATCACGATAGGTGTGCATGCAGGCATATGGCTTTCGACCTCCACAGAGGAAAAACAAAACCACTGGGGATCAACATAAACAAACCCTAAGTTGAAAGCAGAGGCACTGGGAATGTGAGGTGCAGAGTCAGCACAACCTTGTTTAATTACTGTTCACCTAGGCCAAAGGCCTAATGGAAGTATTGGCTGCAGGCCCAGACAAACAATGTTCCACTTGGCTCCCACAATCAGAAAATCTGGGGACTGACTCATACAACGCTGTTGGCGTCGTTGATCCCAAAATAGCAAAAACAATGGAAATATAGTCATTCACTAATGAAAAACTGTCAGTGATTCAAGGGGCAGAAGCAACAGTAATGTTGTAACCTGAAATCCAGATACTTATTTAAATTAAATTATAACAAATGGTTTGAGCTTGGTATTTAGATTCTCAGTTTAAATTGTAAATCATATTCCCAAAGCAGTATGCAAAAAAAATGTGATCAACAATTCTTGCATAGGGTTAAATTATTCTTTAAAATGGAACCAATATGTTCTAAACAAATTGTTTTGTTGTGTTTTTTTTTGTTTGTTTTGTTTTAAAATCATATTTGAATATGATGATAGTCAAATTGCCTGTCTACTTGTTTGTCACAACTTAATTTTTGAGCTACAACAAATAATATTTACAGATAGCGCTAACCTAAGTAAATAAAAAAAGCAGTTTTTAAATGATTTAATTTAAGGCAAAAAAAATCTAAATCAATAGTGCCTATATCAAAATATAAAAGTTCATATATTAAACTAATTTTACAGCCTAACTCAGACCTGAGTACTACCCGGCCTGTAGAATCAAGAAATTGCCTAAATAGAACCTGTCTGACAACATTAAGTAGGTTCAAAAGTAGACACATATTTTGCCCGGATCTAGATAATTTTGGGAGCAAATAAAACATAAATCAAAGGGTTTTAAAGGCTTTTCTAAGACTGTAGGATCCCAGCAAATCACAGTGAGAGACATCATCCACAAAGTGTGTGCATTGTAACTGGGAACTTGATGTCACAGAGAAAAAATGCTGCAGGAGTTGTGTAATTATAGATTTTTTTTGTAAAAATACAACACAACAGTTACACCAACTCAGATTCTGAAGCACAAACCACATGTGTGAAACAAATCCCCCCACCTGTATAAATATCTTCCAACAGTAAAATATTTCATCATATATTTTTACTTAAACACTTATCAGTCAATGCAACTGCACGAATTTGCTGCTGTGAGTCACAAATGCTGCTTTACAAGTCACACCTTTGTTTTGGTGCACTCTCACTTTTGCCCCAAATGTTTCGCCAAGAGTGGAACAGAACTAACTGACTTTGTTTGTACAGCTGAGGGTGTTGCCTGCTCCGGACTCAGTAAGTATGCACCAACTGGAAATACCACCATGCTTAGGACTATGGGGCCTCAAAGTGGTGTGGGGAAAACATTCCAATAGCTACGACGCAGAATGAATATTTACTTATTGTAATATTTACTTAGTGTAACATTTTTCTCTTTGACTTCAAGTTCACAGTTACGATGCACAAACAGTTTTGCACCAGAAATCAATCCATATTTTACCTTCCGCGGAACGGCTGACCTAGAGTGCATCAACGACTCATCCAGGAAAACGCAGTACAACATCTAAAGCTGTGGAGGCTTCTCTGGGCTCTGTTAGTATTAGTGTTGTGATTCAACAATAAGAAAGACACTGGGTAAAAAACAAACTAGTAGCCTGTCGAGTGTGTGCTTCAAACTCTCACTCACTGAATGCTGGTGATTGATACCAGCCTTCCCACCTAACCCTGTAATGATAAAGAAATGACATAAAAAGTGTGGATAGATGGATTAACATTATGTCTTAGTCCAGTGAAAACAATATATGTCCAGCATAATCAATGAGGTATGACAAAGCTAACTTTTTTTTAGCTTTATTAGGCAATGTTTCTAACAATCCCCTAAACAAAGCCTAAATAATTTGGTTTCTTTTGGCAGTATCCTGTGAAGAGTGTTTTCTCACCCGTGGCTAAGAATCAGTAGTAATGTTATGATTTAAGCCAATGTAACAAAGAGCTTTTGGTATTAAAAGTAGTTAAAACATTCTGTCTTAATGCAATATTAAAAATACTACACAGTTGATTGAGCTTCTTTCGGCTATGACTTGTGGTAAATCAGAATAATTATTTATAATCAGAAAAGGCTTTTAAAGCATGTTGGTTTACTACTTTAATTGTTTTAAAGGCCTTGTCACAGTCTTTGATTTTCAAGATATTAATGTGCTTATCGCTGTGGAGTTGGAGTTGAAGATGCAATCATACACCTGCTTCAACAAACCCTCTGTCATCTGGCCAAAGCAGCAGCACTGTAAGGATCATGTTCTTTGACTTCTCCAGTGCATTTAATACAGTTCAACCTGATTTGCCTTGTCAGAAGCTCCAGAAGACTCGTATTCTGCAGTCGTGTGGTGGATCAGAGATGGACAAGAAGCTGAGTACAGGAAGCTGGTGGACCACTTTGTGGCATGGTGTAGAAACAATCATCTCATCTTTAACGTGAATAAAACAAAGGACATAATTGTAGATTTGTAGAGAAACAAGAATAGGTCAAACACTATTTCCATCATGGGAGAAGATATGGAGGTGGTGTAGGAGTACAAATAACTCGGTGTTCACCTGGACAACAGACTGGAGTGGAAATGCAACTGTAAAGCCGTCTACAAGAAGGGACAGAGCAAACTTCTTGGTGAAGCTTAGGACATTCGGTGTGTCCAGCAAGATGCTGCATATCTTTATAAGTCTGTTGTGGAGAGTGTGATCTCTTGCCATCATCTGCTGGGGCAGCAGCATCAGAGCCAGGGACTTAAAAAAGCTCAACAAGGTAATAAAATGAAGAACATTATGGAGAACCCTAAGCATCCTCTTCATGATACTGTCATACAACAACAGAGTTTCTTCAGTCAGAGGCTTCTTCAGATCTGCTGTAAGACAGACCGCTACAGGAGATCCTTCCTGCCCACAGCCATCAGCATCTACAACGGCTCATTAAAGAAACCTGCATAATATGAGCTACAACAACATTTAGTTTCGCTTTGAGATTAATAAAGTATTTTTTAATTGAATTGAATTGAGACATGTCTAGAAGATGAGGCTAAACAGCAGGTTGTACTACTATCAGAGTTGTAAGTTGTTCTAGTTAGTTTTATCTACAGCGTTGGTCTGTTATAGTGTTGACACTATATTGTCAGATGTGTTGCCTGTGGCTCATAGAAATATTATAAGCAACCACTTGTTATTGTCAACAAAGCTTATTTTAATTATTTCCATATGGTGTTACTGACTCATAAGGACTAAATGTTCTTCAACACATAATTTTGTTGTGCAGAGATTTCAGGCCTGGAGTCTGGCACATAAAGACTGACAAAACAAAAGAGCTGACAGAGTTAGATGGAATGCATATATTGCATCCCATAGGTTCTTGCTCTGTCTTTTAATATATATCGAAACATAAGTGAAAGCTGACAATCTGATTTAGAGAAAGAACAAAGCCTTTTAGTTTGTGTAGTCTCCAAAGCCAGTCAAACCCACAAACAGACATTTCTCAGCACAAGTCAATGTAACTTATTGCACCAAAATGACCTCAAGAAAATATACGACATGACTCACAGGGTTATGTGTTCCCTTCATTGGGACAATGAACTGGAACTGGAACCTTTTCTGAAAGTTCTGTCGTTATGTCTGTGTGTTATAATGGCTGTAGAATAAATCATGGAGATTTGAGGCTTGACCAGTTGCGATCAAAGAGCACAAATTATCTGTAATGGCTTAGCTGTCAGGTTTTTTCCATTTCATCAGTGGGAAGATAAAGGTCTAAAGTCTGTGAACGACATCTGTTCCACTGAGGCAGGGTGAAAGTTTCATTTTGTCCTCCGGTTCTTTTTGTATTTCTCTGCATCCCCTTCATTTGTCTTGCTTGCTCCCTCGCTTGTCACTTTGTTTCTGCCTCTAACACACTTCTGCTCTGCCTCGCATCCCTCCACTTTAACACCAATACCCACCATTTCCATCTCCCACTTTCACAGTTTTTGCTAACTCGGCCTTCCACCTGTAAGTCCAGCGCATTTCTCTGCAACTGACAAAACTGGGCCAGAGAGCACTTTGATTTTTTTTTATATGTATTCCATTGCTTTTCTGTTAAATAACATGTGTGCAGTATGGAATAAATCAGTTAAATTTCCTGTTCATTTCAGTTTATTTTAGTAGTGACAATTCACAACAAATATCTCAAGGCACCTCACAAGACAATCCAATTCCTTTCAACACAATCTACTCCTATAAACAAATTAAACAGATTAAATTACACATACTCCAATTTTGTCCGAATCATAATATAATGCAATCCAATTTATTTATCAATTGATCAGATGTTTTTTAAGGATGCACAGCCAACGGCATTGAGTGGTTGACTATGCAGTATTCCTTCGTACTGGATGAGCATGTGGCAACAGTGGAGAGAAACCACTGCCTTTAAACAGTGTAAATTCTCCTGCAGGTTGAACAGCCATCTAGGGGTTAAGAGGACATGGAGATGAGACAAAAAGACATAGATCAAGGCGTACTTTCTATTGGAAAAAAAAGAATGCACAAGTTTATATGGTCAAACACACAGACAAGAGAGAAAAAAACGACAACATCAATTCATGAGTCTATACAAACATATGAGTCTATAAATATCTACACATGTACTACTCACACAAATATGTATGCATACACAAATATAACCCGTCATATATCAATTGTATATGTATGTATGCGGGCAAATACGTACTTGCATGCATACATACACGCTCATAAGAACATCTATTACAATTCAGTTCACTTACAGTACATGGATAAAAGCTAAGCCTAGCACACTTGCCCAGAATTAATAGCAACAATAATGCCATCAGTGCCTTGATCCAGGAAAGAGACACAGCTAAGCACTAAAGCACAGAGCTTAGAGTAATTTCTGTGGGACAGAAAAACAACTGGAACACAAAGTTATTTGCAGATATATCTCTGTCAGCAACTCCATCCAAGAAATGCACGTCGAAATAAAAAATCACTGGGTCAGGTGTACTTTTTATAGGAAAAACAAAAACAAAGAGAGTACACAATGTTAATTGCAGCAATATGTCCATCAATAGTTTCAAGGTAGATGCATAGCCAGATTGCAAACGTTAGTGTGGTTTTTATGTAATGGTCATACATGATTCCTTGTTATCCAAAGAATAAAACATTCTATATTAATGATATTATCTCTAAGGTGCTGGTTGAAGAATTAACCATGTGACCATTGCAGTGATTTGTGTGTCATCCAGTCAGATGTACCTAAATAGCAGGTGGCTTGCTTAGGCACATTCCTATACTACATTTAAGGCAATGTCAAACTAACACACATAAATATTGTGATATAAATATTTGGCTGCCATACTACTATGGAATTACTTATCTCTGTCAGCTAACACAATCTATTTCAGTCTCCCAATTGCTTGTGGCTTTTGGGGAATCGCATAAAACTAGTTTACTGGCTTCAAAACACTCTTTGCCTAATACAGTATGCAGTGAAAATCAAGTCTTCATTATCAAGATTGATTAAATACTGTGTCGTTGCTGTGTTTTTTACAGGTTGTAGGTCCCTTGATAGGCTGATGTAAATATTCTGTGACATTTTAGCCACTACACAGGAATAGATAGATAGATAGATAGATAGATAGATAGATAGATAGATAGATAGATAGATAGATAGATAGATAGATAGATAGACAGACAGACAGACAGACAGACAGACAGACAGACAGACAGACAGACAGACAGACAGACAGACAGACAGACAGACAGACAGACAGAGAGAGAGAGAGAGAGAGAGAGAGAGAGAGAGAGAGAGAACAGATGTCCAGAAATTCACCTTGGGAATTATCTGATAGAGAGCTGAACTAATGGTTGCATCAATTAGAGCAAGTTGTCCAGACCCTGAAGAAGAAAATCAGCCCCAGACCACAACATCACCACCACCACTATGTTTGACTGTCTTTTTTTGTTTTATTTTTTGGACAGATTTAACAGGATATGGTCCTCCAGAAAAGTGTCCAGTCATCTCTTGACACTCCACAAAGTGTTTTTCCCAAAATCCTGTGAATCATTAAGATGTTTGTTGGCAAACATGAGAAGGGCCTTGGTGTCCTTTTTGGTTAGCAGTTGTTTTGGTGCTTCATGATACAGGTGTGTAATTGTGAATCACAATTAATTCTTGATTAACACAAATAGCTCATTTAAATCCTCATTTAAAAACTGTATTTCCTCTGGTTATCTTTGACTGACATTAACATATGTGTGATTATGTGAAACATTGAAATGTTTCAAAAGAACTAAAGCATAAGAACTCTGTAACTTTACACTGCACTGTATACCCTTTGTATTTTTATAATAGCAGCATAATTCTAGAGCTGTGCAAAGTAACAGCAATTAATGTAAAAAGTGTATCATGGTGCTACATGACTTAACAAGACTATTATTAATTTCTTATTAGTTTATTATTATCTTTTTCATTTCAAGGGTTGAGAGTAAGACTGTGATATAGTAGGCTGGCAGAAAAGTAAGAGCTGTGATGGGTGCTGTAAGAATACAAGCTGCCAGATGGTGCTCACAGAAGCGTGATCATTTGGCATTTCTTCACCAAAGGGCTCCAGGGGGAAAGGGAGAAAGATGAAAAACTGAATAATGAAGAAATGGGTGCAGAAAGACTCTCCTTTATAAGATCTTTTTTAAACTTGTCATGTATTTGTTCATTTTACCCACTTATGTAAAGTTTTAGTTTGGGTACTATTTGAATCTCTTGTGTTATCTATCTTGGTATGTACCCTCTGGTCTCATTTCAGTATGAAAGCTAATGGGCTTGGCTGGCATCAATAACATGTTGTTCTCAAGCTGCTCCAACACAATCGGCAAACACTTTAAAGTTACATTCATAACTGAATATTCTGAACATTTATTTATGTATGTATGTGCACTTTTCATTTCACACGTTACTACACGTGAGTCAGCGCCTGAATGTGATACGCTCGCATTACTCCTTAATTAGCTCATTTCAGCTTTGTGAGTTGGGACAGGCCTACCTTAGACAATTATTAACCTCAACAGTGTGCCAATCTGCCATGCTTGGACCTTGCAAATAAAAATCAGAATGTCTGAGCCACAGATACATTTAATGAAGTTATTTAGTGATTTCCCACAGTTGTTCAGCAAAAAGAATACAATAACGCTACTAATTTGGCAATATGAACATTAATGTTTCAGGTTTACATGGTAGGGGTTATTTCCAGTTCTTCAATGCTACATTTCCTTATGGCAAGTTAGGTACCATAAGAAACTTCAATTACTTGTCATGTAAACTATTTCCTTCAGAAATTAGCAGGTCTTCAGTGCAGGTGACACAACCTTGACTTGTACCATTTCAGAGACGGAGGGGAATAACTTGACTGATTTTTTTATATTTAGAGTTCTTACAATTCTTAAATTGAGGGAAGTCTGGTTGGTGGTCAACACTTCATGCGGCAGGTGGGAGAAACTGGTGAGTAAAAGTAAAAAAAACAAAAGGGAAAGTTCATAGCGGGCAGGTGGTAGCTGATGAAGGCATGAACATAGACAGGATTGGCTTGACATGAACAAAAGCATACATGGCGCAAAATGAGCGGCTAGTCATGGCCAGAACAGAGATTCTTTAAAACACATTTTCAAGATTTGTGAAACCTTTATTTATAAAGGCAAATGCATAATTTTATTTATTCTTAGTGAATAATAACCAATAATTGTTGCATTGCGATGTATGCATGTAGTTTGCTTTGTTAAACCAAGCACTGCTTTTCGTCATTTTATTTAAGTGTTGAGTGTAATTAGATAAATACTGCCTCCATTTTTCCGAAGGAAAAATATCTCCCAGCTGTGTTGAAGGGCTGTGTTGTGAAAATATGTGTTATTGATAATCAATACCTCTGACAGTCCGGAAAAAAAGGAGTTGGCAAAGCACCAATCCTAAGAACAGCATTCCCCTCCAGTCTGAGTATTCAACATGCCAAAATAATTATAACAAAGAGCACACACCTCAGAACACACCTGTGAACCTTGACCTACAGAAAATACTTTTTACTAGTTACTTCAAGTAGCCTCAGGGCCTTAGATTTAGTTCAATCCAATTTGTACTCATGCCAGTGGAGGCCCAAGGGTTTCAAACATAGGAAATCCAAGATGTTGCCAGGGTGTTTTTGGTGATAACTGCCAGGTAATTCTTAGATTTTTAATCAATGTAGTTTTGAGCGTTTGTTTTGTTTATAATGGCTAAAACACATTTTCTTAAAGTATTTTTTGAACAGAATGTAGAAACGTACTTCAAAACATGTACAAATGAAACGTATCAGCATTAGACAGCACAATATCATAACTGCAAAGGTTGAGTACCAAAACAATTGAAACCAGAAATTTACAAAACAATGAAGGGGTGAAAAGACCAGAAACCGATTAAAAATAAGGATGACTGGCGTGGCACAGGTGGTGTAAGGGGTTACTGTTAGTGCATGACCATGTGCAGAGGCTATAGGCCTCGATGCGGCTGTCCTGGGTTCGAGTCCTGGATCCGGTGACCTTTGCTGAATGTCTCCCCCTCTCTTTGCCCTATTTCCTGTCTACCTACTATCAAAAAATTAAAAATAAAGGCCTCTAGTGCTGCAAAAAATTCTATAAAAAAAGGATGACTTTTTTTCTTTTTTTACAGTAGTGAATAGTTATAGGAAGACTGGCTATTAGCTGTAATCAGTTGTCACATTGTTGATCGAGATGGGGATTTATGTGCTTATTTGAACTACATTCTGAATCCTGTAGAATAATCAGGGATTTCCTTGTGCTTTCATCCACTCCCCAGATAATTTTTATTGATTAAGACTGATTTACAAACATTATACTTTAATGTAGCTTAATCACCTTTACATAATAACAGCTAAACCCAGTGTTTCCCCTACCATTATCCAGTTTCAAATCATGCATGGTGCAAAATACCTGTCTGTCGAAATACCTGTCTTTTTTAAAGACACGTTATTTGCTAAGTTAAAGTTTTCATAGTTTTACTTCATGTATGTTATTTTGACTAAAGGCAATATTACATTGCATAAGAAATACACCTTAAATGCACATGAGTCGACCTACACACTCTTGTAAGCAATGTGCATTGTAATTACAGATCTAGGGCAGCGCTACAGTCTGGGATACAATACAGCTTTTTCAGTGTCGCCCCCTCAAGGTAGTCACATCTTCCACTCAGAATTGATGGTACTCTTTGTTGGATAACTTCAATTCTTCAGAAGAACACAGGAAGAAAAATGTACTGTGATGAACAAACTCCTGAGCATATCGCAGATGAAAAGGAAGAAAAGGACTGCATTTCTTGCTCACGGGTCTACTCACATCCTCTCATCCAATTATCATTCACGTATGCCTTATGGTTAATCAGCTACAAAGCTCCTCGTTGCTTCCTTTAGCTCTTCCATTCATTTCTCGGCCCCCTTTTTATCCTTAACATGGCCTTAAGTAGAAAGAATAGGTCAGGGTCCAGAAAACAATTCTCTTCAGGCTGTAATTAGTGCCATGTCAAAGGCAGCAACAAAGGCCAGGGGAAGAAAATGACAAGAACCATGGGAGAGATGGTGATGATGGTCAAGCGCAAATTATCAGTTATGAAAAACAACTTGCAATAATGCTATCATTACTGCAAAAACACTCCCCGCATGACCCTTCGCTAAGCAAAAAAAAAAAAAGAAAAAGAAAAAAAACAACAATGGGGGACTATATCCTTTGAAAAATGATTATAAATTTACTGGAGAATGAGAGGCAAAATGGGATGGAAGGACGGTGTAGCACACCCTTGTGTTCTATAATTATTTTCAGAGGAGATTGCAGATGCTCGCAAGTAATTCCACTTGACGAAACAAGGGGCCCTTTTTGGAGGCAATTGGGAAGAGAAGCAAAGTCTTATTCAGGGAAGTTAATCCCCATTAATGGGTTTGTTTAAATTCAATAAAACGGGAATATGCCCGGAATGAATTATGAGAAAAATGATTAATGAATGCTCCAGCAAGTAATCATTTTCCTAACAAATTTGCACATGCATATTCATTTTCTCCCAAGCCTTGACACCCCTCTTCCCACCCAACCCCCCAATATGACACATTTTCAGAGCTTTTTAGCAGGAACTTACAGTAAAGTCACTGACTTTCAAAATAAAAGAAAACGTATTTCTTTTTTTTTTTTTGCTTTAAAAGACTAAAAAGGAAATTCGCCATTAATCTAAAAAAAAAAAGGGGCACATTTATAGCTTGCGCCCAACCATTGGTGGTATAGTGGTTTGGTCCGTTGTACAGAGAACAACACCTGGAAACAGACACAGCAGTCAGCGCCATCTGAGGAGCAGAGGGCCTGCGTCTCTAAAGCACAAACAACTGACCTCCAGTTAGCAGCTACTTAAAACAAAAGACATGTCACACATTTTATTTACTTCCACTTTTGAATAGAATGAAACAACATTAACATTTGGAATCAGACCACATAATGTCCACTTCAGGTTAAATTAAACTTCCGTGTAAAATGCAGGAGGGATGGACCAAGCATTGCAAGCGGCTGAGCACCGCTGAGACTAAGAGGAGAAAAAAAGAGAGAATAGAATAAGTGACAGCAGATAGAGAAAGAAACAGAGCGGAAAACAGCAATAGCACAGAATGTCCAAACAATTTTTGACTATGGCTGCATTACTTGATCAAACATTTGCCACTTCTGATTCAGATGGTAATAATTACCTTCTGGTGACCTGCTGTTTTTCAAGTGGCAAATTGTAATAAGTATTATTACAATTAATACGAGTATTTTGTTTATGCCATTTCTACCAGTTGCTGTGTTATGACTATGAATCTGAAAATATTATTTAATATTTAATATTAATATTGTAATATTTTATCAAATCATATTTCAGTCTGTTATGGGTTGTCCTGTGAATACCAGCCCAGTAAGGCAGTGGTAATAGGACAAAATCAAAAGGGTGAGCCAAGCTTTGACATTATTGAACAGCAAAAGATGGTTGAAACCATGACCAAAAGAGTGATGCAACATTACTATGCAATGTTTATGTTTGAGAACCAAGGATTATCTTGAAGAATCTTGAAGTGAAGTTAAGTTAGTCTTGGAACTAACTTAGGGAATAATCAGCCTACCTTTAGACAACCGTTCACAATGCAAGATCAGATAAAATATTATTTTATTAAAATAATGTTTTAAAGAATGATCTGCTGAATAAAACCAACCTTCTGGATGACTAATTCTCAACGGTGTCTCATTAGCTGCCTTTATTTATTAAAATAATATTTAAAGAAATATCATTAAGGAAATAGTAAAATATTTAAGGAAATATTTTGGAAAAGAACCAAATCTTTCTGGAGAAATGGGCTTACCTATGCAAGCACGTGTTCTTAGCTGTTAGCAGTTAAAGCTAACAAAAGAAGCTGATAGCTTAGCACCAGAATCAAACACATACCTTTAAAAATACCATCAATTAAAGGGTTAAAATGCATAAGCGCGGACGGCGCGTTATGATCAATCTTCTGTGTTTAAAATCACCCTTTAAATAAAGTTTGTCTTAACTTTAAAAACACACAAACACAGAACACAAAACTGAGCACGTTTGCTGCAGATAGCCTGCTAGCACCAAGATAGCTGAGTTCAACACAAACAAAACCAAACTTTATGAAATGAAAAACGTTTAGATAATTTCATCCTAAATATCTCTCTATTACTCTGCCCAAACCCAAACCTCGTATGAACTGTGCTGAGGAGAAGTTGTCTGGGCGACGACAAAGTTTGAAGAAAGCTCTGTGAACAAAAGGGTTAGCTTCCAGCTAACCTCCGTAGCTGTTTAATGGCGCGGCTCGCTCTGTCCACTGACCAAACGGCAAGTTACTGGTGCCCACGGTGATGCGTCCGTTGTCCTCCTCCGGGAAACTGCTCTACTCAGCTACTCTGCCGGGAACTCTCTTTAACACATCTTGATTTTGTAGGCCTCAGAGAGAAAAGTCAAGCCAGGCTTGTACCATAATTATCCCGTTATGAATTAATCTACCGGATACACGAACAGTGATTCATTTGTACCTAACTCAGTGCATATGATCGATGATTGTATGACACTCTCGGATCCAGTTGAAGAGTTATGTCTGTTTGCCAGCAAAGAGATATTAGCGCGCTGGGTCTCTCTGTCCAGGCCCCTGGGTGACCCGCGTAGAAGAGATCGGACCATTGGAAAGGTGGGGGTTTTATAAGGCCAGTGGCATCATGGGAAGTCGGCTGTTACCCCCCTTTGGCTGTGCCGGAAGTAGGTTAAATGCAATTTATTTTGAGAGTTTCAAAAAAATTGGTACTGCATCTTTCATGTTGTATCCATGGCTGTGGTCCCAACAGCTGAGTATACTGTATCCAGCACCATGGTTCCATCTGTACATTTTACAACATTACATTTCACTGTACCTTTGCGCCCCCCCCCGCAAAAAAAAAAAAGAATTGCTCTTGAGAAATCTTTCTGTTTATTGTCCTTGATTGTACACTAATAGGCCACCTATTTCACAGGAATCCTGGGAGCAAATGATTTTCTCAAGTTCAGGCCTTAAAATACTTAGAAAGCTCAAAACTGGACTGACAATAAAGAAAGGGCCCGGCGGTGGTGCAGGGCTAAAACTATCAACCCTTATTCAGAGGTTTCAGTCCTCGATGCAGGGGTTTGACTCCCGGCTCAAGTCACCTTTGCTGCATGTGTTTCCCCTTTTTCCACCCCTTTCCTGTAAGCTTGCTGTTGAAAAATAAAGTCCACTAGTGCCGCAAAGAAAAACAAAACAAAAACACTACAGAAATTAAGTCTCATCTTGCGTAGCCCATTATCAACCCAGGAACTGACTTTATTGTTACACCTTCAACTGTTATTTACTATAACAGTTTGTATATTTAATGACTTTTAATGTATATAATTGTCTAACCTACTATCCATCTCTCCATCCATCCACCATCTATCTATCTGTCATACTTACCATATCATGTTATGGGTGGGGGCTTGGACTCTATTCCAGCATTTATGGGACAAGAGACAGGATAACCATATTAGCAGTTCCTAAAGGTTACCTTAGTTATTAGTCATTATTGAGATTAAATGGTGCATTTACAAAAACATTTTTATTTCTTTAGTGTCTAAAACATACCAAGACTTCTAAAGGTCACAGAAAGAAATAAGTAGAGATTGATCAGCATCCACTTCAGGTCACATAGACACACATATGTGGCAGAAAGCAAGATATTCCCAAATATTGTACACACTCATGAGGGCTGAGACATTTTATAGCAGCAACAGCAAGAAAGAGACAAGTACAAATTGGCTTCTTGGCTTAAACATTGCTTCCGTTCATAATTATTTCTCCTTGTCATTGGGGCCTGCATACTGCCGATCCCCTGCTAATGTTGTAAGCACGCCAAATGACTCCAGAGTTGTCTCCATGTACAGACAGCCAAGAAAATCTCTCTCTGCAGCTAAAAGCCAATTATTTTTCTTGTAGATCGGCAAAACTATTTGTCCAAATAATTATTCCTGCATAACCTCTTTTCAGGGGAAATTGAAACAACATAGATCCATAAAGTGAAGGAGTATAATTTCCCAAGAGTGTACCAGGTGGTTGGCACACCCACAGAAACACAAGAACAGGGAAATGAAGAAGTAGAACATTCGGAGTATAGAATTGAATTTCCTGCCTGAGCTGAGAAAGCATTCAGTTGTCTCCCTTGTTTGTCCTGAAATGACACAACTGAATCAAAGCAGTATGCGATGTGACTGGCATTTTTTAATGTTCGGTTTTCTTGGGACAGTGTAAAGACTTATGAAAAGTCCATTCACTTGCCAATTTTACCAGTTGGGAAGAATTACATGGTTTGGTTGCTGTATTATGACTACAGTGCAAAGTTAGGTGGGTTAAAAATTTTAAATCTGCTTTACTATTGCAGTGATGATTTGAGGTGCCATGTCATCCGCTGGTGTTGTTCTACTGTGTTTTCTAAAGTCTACTGTAAATGCAGCAATCTACTAAGACATTTAAGAGCACTTCATGCTTCCCTCTGCTGACAAACTTTATGGAGATGTTGATTTCATTTTCCAGCAGGACCTTGCCCCTGCCAACACTGCCAAAGGTAGAAAAAGCTGGTTTAATAACCCCAGTGTGACTGTGCTTGATTGGCCAGAACACTGGTCTGACTTAAAAGCCATAGAGAATCTCTGAGGTATTGTCAAGAGGAAGACCCAACAATGCAGATGACCTGAACGCAGCTATTGAAGCAACCTGGACTTCCATCATACCTCAGTGGTGCCCTAGGCTGATCGCCTCCATGCCAAGCCACATTAAAGCAAAAGATCATGCAAACTAAGTCCCAACCAAGTATTGATTGCATAAAAATGAACATAATTTTCAGAAGCCTTGCGTTTCTTTTCAAAATAAATTTTTATTGATCTTATGTAATGTTCTGATTTTCTGAGACACTAAACTTTGGGTTTTTATTATATGTAGGTCACAATCATCAAAATTACAAGAAATAAAGACTAAATGCAAAACTGTTTTACTATTGGACGTCTAACCAGATTAGTTTAACTAAAAAGAAAATACTGGAAATGTATTAATAATTTTGTTACAAATTATTAATTAGAATTGTTGATGGTTCCCAGTCAGTGTTGTGTGTATGTGTGTATGTTTTTAATATTTTTATGAGAGGGCTGCACATTGTCATAGTGGTTTGTACTGTTGCCTTGCAGCAAGAAGGTCCAAGGTTCAAATCTCAGACAGAGACTTTCATGCATGGAGTTTGCATGTACTCCCTGTGCATGCTTGAGTTCTCTCTGGGTTCCCCTGTCTAGTCCCACAGCCAAAAACACATGCATGTTAGGTTAATTTGACATTATAAATTGTCCCTAGGTTTGAGTATGTAAGTGCTGATTTGCCCTGTGATAGACTGGTGATCTGTCCAGCGTGTACCCTGCTTTTTTCCCACTGACCGCCGGAGACAAACACCAACCCCCTGTTAACCTGCAAAAAATAAGTGAGTTAAATGGATAGATGTTTATGGAACATTTGAATCCCAAAGTCCCTTTCCCAGATAGAATTTCTTTAATATATTAACAGCAGGTTAGTGCTGCATCAACTAAGGTCTTTCAAATCTGCACAGCAGACAAAAACAAGAAAGGGACAAAGAATGTTTTTACAAAAACTTTGTATATACGTTAAGGGAAAAAACAAACAAACAAACAAACAAACAAAAAAACACTCTCTTAGATATTCAGAAGACTGCCCAAAACTAATTTCTGCTCTGCAGCATTATTTCATTTCAGTGCTGCAAAGGGCTGCACTTAGCAGCAGTTTTTTGTCCTGAAATGGCCTGCGCACATTCCAGACAATATTTACCCTAGAGAAATACAAAAGGTTAGGGATGAACGGGGGAGATAGGAAGACATATCAACAGTAGCTCAAAGTCCCTTTAGTTCTCAAGTTGAAGATGGAAATGGAGCAAGATTAGTATGCCAAGTTTTATCATCCTGAGATTTATTATATGTTCCAGGATGTAAAAAGGGAAATAAAAGACAAATTTTTCAAAGTTCAGACCATCTATAATCTATGAGCACTGGAGACTATTTCATTTTCATTTGGAACCTTAGAACAATGTCACAGACCTTGAAGGTATAGTAAGACATTGAGAAGAATAAAAATAAATGTGTGTGTGTGTGTGTACATAATAATGTGTAGACTCTGGAAATGGGGTGGATAAGAACTCCAGAAAGAGAAACTGTACAATCATTGCAGCTCTATACCGCTACAGCTGGTGCCTCTCTCCAACAGTCTATGGGCAGGAGGCGGGGTACACCATGGACAGGTCGCCAGTACAACACACAAACAACCATGCAAACACTCATTCACACACCTAAGGGCAATTTAGAGAGACCAATTAACTTAACAGGCATGTCTTTGGCCTGAGGAAGCCAGAGGTCCCAACAGAACATGCAAACTCTATGCAGAAAGACCCTGGCCGGGAGTCGAACCCAGAACCTTCTTGCTGCAAGGCAACAGTGCTACAACTGCGCCGCCATAGGTTTGAGAACAAATTTTTATATATTACAATTTTTTGCCTTTGTGCAAATTGCTTTCTGCTAGCCGCTAGTCAGACATTGATTTGTGTGTTTTATATAAAGTAGATTATTTACAATTGGGCTGCCTTGGTTTTATCAACAATGCAAGTGGAGCCTGAAAACCTAGTGGAATAAGTGAACTAAAGTCTTTTTGGTTATGGGACAATAGAATAAATTTTTTCTCTTTTTATAAAGATCATCAAGTAACAGACAATATCACAATTAAATAAAACTGTATTTTTGAGGATGTCAATCAATTAGATTTTGCCTTCAGCTTTAACAACACTTGTTGGGGGAAAACACCTGACTCCTTGACATCAATGCAGAAGGGGGACTTAGGGGGACACTAAGAAATCTGCGCAAATCAATATTAATGTCAGTCCACCAGTCCACTTTCAGTTTCCATGGTAAAAATAAATAAACTGTTGCATTGTGCAATGCAACAGTTGGAAATAACTGTAGAACCTGATCTGTGTTTGGACTGTTTTGATCCTGTGGAGCTTCCTGAGTTATCAGAAATATTAGCTTCATCTAAACCTTCAACTTGTATGTTAGACCCAATCCCTACCAAATTATTTAAGGAAGTGTTCCCTCTGATTACCAGCCCCATTTTAGATATGATTAATCTATCTTTAGTAAATGGATATGTTCCACAGACTTTTAAGGTAGCTGTAATTAAACCTTTACTTAAGAAACCTTTGCTTGATCGAGATGACTTGAAAAATTATAGACCTATATCCAATCGTCCATTCTTATCTAAAATTCTTGAGAAAATAGTTGCTAATCAAATGTGTGAGCATTTACACAGCAATGACCTGTTTGAAGAGTTTCAGTCAGGCTTCAGAGCACTGAAACAGCTCTGCTGAAAGTCACTAAAGATATTCTTATGGCTTCAGATAATGGACTTGTGTCTGTACTGGTTCTGTTAGATCTCAGTGCTGCATTTGATACAGTCGATCATAATATTCTCTTAGAAAGGCTGGAATATGCTGTAGGGATCGAGGGAACAGCACTAGGCTGGTTTAAATCTTATTTGTCTGACAGATTCCAGTTTGTTCATGTAAATGATAAATCATCTTTCAACTCCAGGGTTAATTGTGGAGTACCACAGGGTTCAGTACTTGGGCCAATTCTCTTTACTATATATATGCTTCCAATAGGTAAAATTATCAGGCAGCATAGAATAAATTTTCACTGTTACGCTGATGACACTCAGCTTTACTTATCCATAAATCCTGATGAGCCCAACCAGTTAGATTGACTACAAGCATGTCTTGAAGACATAAAAACTTGGATGACATTAAATTTTCTGCTTCTAAACTCAGACAAGACAGAAGTTGTCATCTTTGGACCGGAGTCTTTAAAAAAGAAACTGCTTAGTTAATCACTTAACCTGGATGGCATTAAATTGACCTCCGATAATAAAGTAAAAAACCTTGGTGTTATTTTTGACCAGGACATGTCATTTAAATCCCATATTAAACAGGTTTCCAGGATTTCCTTCTTTCATCTCCGGAACATTGCCAAAATTAGAAATATCCTGTCCAGGAGTGACGCTGAAAAACTAGTCCATGCATTTGTTACTTCAAGGCTGGACTATTGTAATTCTTTACTATCAGGATGTCCACAAAATGCAGTTAAAAGCCTTCAGCTGATTCAAAATGCTGCAGCAGGAGTTCTGATGAAAATTAAAAAGAGAGATCATATTTCTCCTACTTTAGCTTCCCTTCATTGGCTCCCTGTTAAATCCAGAATAGAATTTAAATTCTCCTCCTCACATATAAAGCCCTTAATGATCTAGCTCCATCATACATCAGAGATCTGATTGTTCCATGTGTTCCTAACAGAGCACTTCGTTCTCAGACTGCAAGTTTACTGGTGGTTCCTAGAGTCTCTAGAAGTAGAATGGGAGGCAGATCCTTTAGTTATCAGGCTCCTCTCCTGTGGAACCAGCTCCCAGTTTTAGTCCGTGAGGCGGACACCCTGTCTACTTTTAAGGCTAGGCTTAAAACTTTCCTTTTTGATAAAGTTTATAGTTAGAGTGGCTTAGGTTATCCTGAGCTATCTTCCTTATTTTACCTCCGTCTTCTTCTCCCCTTGTTGGATGGAGTAAGGGGGAGTCAGGTTTAGCCTAAACCGGCTCAGTTATGGTTGAGGTGCAAACACACCCTCCATTTCTGCTATCTGTATGACCCCCTCTCTTTTCCAATGGTTATGGTCAATCTGACAGAGAGAGGTATCCCAATCGTTGTGGTTTTTAGTATAACAATGGCCATCAGTGGGCTCTAGATGTACAAACTGTCTACTTTTAAGGCTAGGCTTAAAACTTTCCTTTTTGATAAAACTTATAGTTAGAGTGGCTTAAGTTATCCTGAGCTATCTCTGTAGTTATGCTGCTATAGGCTTAGGCTGCTGGAGGACATAATGACCACTTTCCCCCTCTTCGCTACATTCTCACACTACTCTTCAATTTTGCATTATTTGCTGTTATTTCAGCTTTAAACTTTGTTCTCTCTCTTTTCTCTTCTAGAAGCTACACCTGGCCTGACTCTGTGTCTACCTGTAACACCTTTCTGGAGAGGGGCATCGTCCGAGCTTCTGCTGGCAACAACTTAATGCTCACCCTCTACCGATGATCCAAATGGCCCTGTCTTTCAGTGTTTAACCCTTTCTCTCTTCTAGATATAGCTACTGACTGAGCTTTTACTGTAACTAACTCTATGTGCTCTCTTCAGACTCTAACATTGAAAACTGGCTCAGAGTTTATCTGTTCTTTCTTTCTAGGTGAAACGACTAAAGGAGCTACATCCATTAACATTTACCTTTTCCTTCCCATAGAAAGTACTCCTGGATCAGTGCTTCTTTGTTCTCTTTGTGTCTCTGCTCTGTTCTCTCTAACCCCCAGTCGGTCGTGGCAGATGGCCGCTCACACTGAGCCTGGTTCTGCTGGAGGTTTCTTCCTGTTAAAAGGGAGTTTTTCCTCTCCACTGTCGCTACCATGCATGCTCAGTATGAGGGATTGCTGCAAAGTCAACGCCAGTGACTGTCCACTGTCTCTACATGCTCATCCGGGAGGAGTGAATGCTGCAAGTCACCGACTGGATGCAATCTGCTGGGTTTCCTTAGATAGACAAACTTTTTATCCAATTTGAATAAATAACAGAATCTGACTGCACTGTTCAATGATTCGGATTAATTGTAATGCATGTACCTGACTTTTGTGAAGTGCCTTGAGACGACATGTGTTTTGAATTGGCGCTATATAAATAAACTGAATTGAATTCAATTGAATTGCAATGGGTGCCTGTCGTCTCCACCACTGGGTCACCGCCCTCCTCCATGACAAGCCATCCTCCCTTCTCCCTACACTTTTATCTCCATTGGAAACAAAAATAAAAAATATATCTAGTATTACTAGAACACAAGACCAGCAAAATTTATTTTGCCAAATCATTATCCCTACTGTGAGTGGTACAAAGGTATTAACAAATGATCATGTTAAGTAAAATAGATGAAAATAATAACAGTTTGCATGTTGACTGGATAAAAATCTATTTTATTAGTATTAAAGTACAAAATTTCATTTTGACCATATGGACGGAAAAAGAAATTAATTTGGCCCGCAGAGCATAACCCCCACAACTCTAGCAATGAAGATAAATTATAATTCTTAACTCTCTCTGCATCCCCAAACTAGTTTGGTAATTACTCTCACAACAGCAAGACGGTAGCAGGGTGGGTGCATTTAGCCTAGGATTCCAATTAAGTATTGGCAACGTCTAATTTGTCATTAACCAATTAGGAAAAAAGGGACATTTGGCTAACTATTTCACAGCTAAATTGGAAATGAGTTAAGATGCAAACTGCAGTCCCCTAATTTACTGATTTTTATCATTTGACCCTTTCCAGATAAAGTGGAAAGAAAATGGAGATGCTGTTTGATGGTATGGAATGCAAATAATTTTTTCTTCTTCTTTTTTGGACTTGCAGGCACAATGCTGCTCTGCTAATGTCAATCTGAAATACTTCAATTTATATGTGCATGCAGTGCCAGCTGTCTCAATAAAACATTGCAATCTTTGTATGAGGGCAGCATCTGTGTTGGGGGATGATCAAGAGGTTGGGTGTACAACAATAGTTATCAGACTGGTCAGTCAGGCAAATACCCTGTGATAAAAAGTTGGATTTTGTGTGACAAAGAGCCCATTCTAAATGATTTCTGAAAGTACATACATTTTGTATCTTATCACAATGGTTGTCACTAAATCGGCAGTTTCTTAACCAGCTCGTTCAATCTTAACATCCAACACAGCATGACACTTCAATTTGGTTGTTACTCAATAAAACTCAACACATTGGGCTCTAACTGCAGGTATTGCAGATTTTTAGAGAATAGAAAGAGTCATTTGCACACCATAATAAATTTCCCTACAACATCCAGAGCCTTAACCAGTTAAGCCCAGGTGGCCCGCCGGCAGGCCAAAAACAATGACGTTCATCTTTTGCCATCTCTAAAAGTAGGTCAAACACCGAATTTTTTTTTTTCTAAACCCCTTGCAAGATGAGTCTTTAATGTTTCTAAAATGAGTCGCCAACTTAGTTTTTGACAAATACGTTCGGTTTTGCAGCAATTTAAAAACACAAGATGCCATTTAAAGAGCCACCAGAAGTTGCTGACTAAACTGTAAAAACGCTACAGTAAACACACATGTTGTTGCCACACCCCCCACGGCTGGTATCATTGAAAACTACAGACTCTCCCCTTTCCAACGGGGTATCATGTGACTTTGTGAGACATTGTCCGGTGACGCAATTTACGTGCGTAACGCAGGTAGTAAAATCCGGATTCACAGTTGCTTTATGCACAGTGTGTTTTACGCACCACTCCAGACAACGCTTGGCGAGTTGTTTTTGACATATCTTTCGGTGGTGATTTTTTTTCCCTTGAACGGCAATATTTATAATGGCACATAAGAGGAAAATGACCGTTTTTGAAGCCTTAGAACAACTTTGAAACAACAGTGATGTTGAAATAGAAGAATCATCGGACAGCAGCGAGATTTCTGAAGCGGAGGAAGAAGAGGAATCTTTTCTTATGGACCCAGTTCTCGAGTAAGTTATACTGTTACTTTATAATAAATAATAATTTATTACAAAATAATAAATTCTGAGACAATTTATTATCCTGTAATCGCAAAACCTTGCAAGAAACTACATCCCCATCCCCGGGTGCAGAACAAAGGGAAAACATTTACCTGTATGTGGAATTGGTTCAAGGAATGTTATGAAGCTGTTAGATCATTGATACTTTACCAAGACCACTTTACTGTTACAGCATTACAGACCTGGTTTTTTTATGTTATTTAGTTATTTTTGCAGTACAGTAAGAAATAATTTATCATCTTGTAATCGAAAACTTTGTAACAACACTACACCCCCACCCCCGCGTGCAACAACACTACACCCCCATCTCTGTGTGCAGAACAAAGGGAAAAGATTTACCTGTATGTGGAATTGGTTCAAGGAATGTTATGAAGCTGTTACGTCATTGATACTTTACCAATGCCACTTTACTGTTACAGCATTACAGACTTGTTTTTTTTTTTTTTTTTACATTGTTTAGTTATTTTTGCAGTACGATAATAAATTATTTATCATCTTGTAATCAGAAAAAGAACAACCCAATACTGTATTTTTACAGCCAGGAGCAAGCAGGACCGTCTGAAACTCAAAGGACCCAGCCTCCCACCACTTCGCTTGAGCATTTATCTTCTTGTTTGAGATGAGACGTCTATTCTGCACACCATTGTAGTTACAAAATAAGCCTGATGTGTCATTACAGTGATAGGGTTAGGGTTTTCAACATTTGTTTGCACAGTTTTTTATACGTAACTGCTTTTTGCACATTTGTTGACATTGTTGTCCATTGAAAATTCTTGTTTTCAATAAAATCCTATTGTTTGGAGATAAAACTATACAATTCAACTTGTTTTTTATTCATTATATTGATATTATGCTGTGCACAATGATACATTTTGATGATACACAGGGTAAATGTCATGACCAAAGGCTATGTCATATGCAGAATGACTCCTACAATGGTAATCAGTACTTTTATTTGACCATATTCCCTTTTATGAGGTGAAAAACACATTCGGCACAGTTTTGGCACATTTGGATAAATTGTGCCGAAATCCCAGCTCCGCCTGCCACTTTGCCCACTAAAACCTTTGTGGAGCATAAATGCTTCAACTGATTTAGTCCAAATTTGCTGCAGTTATAGCCAAGATGTTGAGGAATATAACCTGGGGGTTCTCCTAGGATTTCCAAAGGATTTTCATGATGTTTTACAATGTTTATTTAGAAAAAAATTAAGGCGAGGGCCAAAAAATAGAAAGTTTTCTGTGTTTAATCATGAATAAATCAGACATAGTAACAGTTGCAACAGTGGTTCCACTGGAAATATATTCATCTATGTCTTACCTTTACACAGGTACAAAAGGTTTGCATGTAGTCCTTGTAGTTGTGGAGCTATACTTGATTTATTTAAGGTATGTAATTTCAGGAGGAAATTGCTCTAAATTCCCTTAGGGCCTAACAGGTTGAGGTAATCTCATCCAGCCCTGGGGCCTTACTACCGAGGAGCTCCAAACCTTTCAATTTTTCTTATTGTTCTTATTTAATTTCTCGTTGGGATTGATGAAGTATTCTTGGAATTAAATTGAAGCAGCAAAGCAGCCATAAACCAACCACACCACCACCATTTTAAACTGTCGCTATGATCTGCTTTGCTGTTACGCCATAAAGTTTATACCTTGCAAAAACGTTTCACACCTTGCAAAAACATTTCACCTTTGTGTCATAAAATACAGATCACATATTTCTTGTAGTACAGTTGGCAAACTATTTAGGTGTATGAGCATTTACACAGCAATAATCTGTTGGAAGAGTTTCAGTCAGGTTTCAGAGCTCATCATGGCACTGAAACAGCACTAGTGAAAGTTACTAATGATATTCTTATACCTCAGATAATGTGTCTGTACTTGTTTTGTTAGATGTCAGTGCTTCATTTGATACAGTTGATCATGATATTATCTTAGAAAGGCTGGAACATACTGTAGGCATCAGGGGAACAGAACAAGGCAGGTTTAAATCCTATTTTTCTGACAGATTCCAGTTTGGTCATGTAAATGATAAATTATCTTCAAACTATCTATCTATCTATCTATCTATCTATCTATCTATCTATCTATCTATCTATCTATCTATCTATCTATCTATCTATCTATCTATCTATCTATCTATCTATCTATCTATCTGTCTGTCTGTCTGTCTGTCTGTCTGTCTGTCTGTCTGTCTGTCTGTCTGTCTGTCTGTCTATCTATCTATCTATCTATCGATCGATCGATCGATCGATCGATCTATATGCTACCAATAGATACAATTATCAGGCAGCATGGGAAAATATTCCACTGTTATACTGATGATACTCAGCTTCATTTATCCATGGATGACAAAATTTTCTGCTTCTAAACTCAGACAAGACAGAAGTTGTGGTCTTTGGACCGAACTCTTTGAAAAGTAAACTTCGTAGTCGCTTATTTAATGTGGTTGACATTATCTCATGCAAAACCATGCTGTCTGCCCTGATGAAAATCCCCTTATATGGCATGCCAGAGGCTTGGAACTGAAAATGAAACTGAAACTCGTCCTACTTATTGAATAATTCAGCTAATAATTAACTGACCACTTGGGGCCATAGAGAGCATTGACATTTTTTTCCCCACGATCTTTAAAAACATAAGAAAAACAAGCAAAATTTACAGCAAAAGGTGCGTTGCCCCCCTTCTGATACAGCAGAACCCTGTGAATTTATAACCCTTGATCCCAATACACATGCACTACTCAGAACAGGAACACTTCAAAAGCTAAACACAGTCATCAAAGTGACAGTTATAGGGTTTTACAAAGTTCTCATACATTTTCAGAACACCAGCATACAACGCAAGATCCCGTATGAGTCAGTCTGACAGCAGTGTAATGAATGTCAACCTTGAGACTAGACCTAGAGAACTATGCACATGAGAATCTGCATTTAAAGGGTTGCTCTACCCTTTTTAACCACTTCACCTGAAAAGGAACTATTAAACCGTTAAGTTCATGACTGAGTGCACATTAGAGTATTAAAAACTCGCTTTCACCAAGAAACAACTTGGCTCCTCAAAATAGTTACTGGGTGATGCATTATACTTCTTGCCTACCTATTCACTGCAGAATAGTGCTACTTTTGAAAAATGTATATATTCATGCAGGTCTAGCAAGTGGATATTTAGACACAAGTTACTTGTTAACACACGTTTCTGTGGTCTTTTACTTCTTTGAATAAAATCACACTGTTTTCTTAATGCCCCAGCAGTGCTATCTGACATAAACATCATGTGTGGAAATGATCACATTTGGCTCAGTTAGCTATTTTAGCCCTCAACTCCTGGAGGATATTGACTACAGCTTGATTAATGGCTTAATTAGATGACTGCATTCACATTTTTTTTTTCTTCCAGAGACAAGCCACTAGTCATCACTGCAAAATAAATAAATCCTCCCAGTGTGCCACATTGCAGAATAAGGTATTCAATTCCAGTCCAATGGTTTGATGGAGGCCCTGCAAGGATGTGGGATGGTGTTTCTGGAGGGATTGTTAATCAAGGCAAAATGATGGATTCAAACCAAGACTTGACCAGCTTCATTTGGCATTTGAAGCCAGTCCTAGTATAAAATCCTTATTTTTTTAATCAGAAGAAATTTATTGCACCAGACATGTCGGTGATTGTTTGTACATCACTCATTTCAGCAGTTAATGATACAGAAGGTTGTTTTTGAGTAGATATCTTTGGGGGCGGGCAGCTGCAGCAATGCTCAGGTTGGTGCCCGTTTCTTTCTGTATTCCCTGTTATAATGCTTTTAAAGGCATTCAAAGTGACTGTGCCCTAGGGGAGGTGGGTGTGTTGGTGATAGGTTTGGAGGAATGGGCACTGCAGCAGATGTTTTTTTGTCCATCTGATGGGGGCTGGGGGATGGCAGCAGGGAATGGCGGCGGTCTGCGAAAAGCATTAGATGACACTGAAGAGGAGATCGATGACCTCTCCTCCTATCTTCCTCACACCTCTCTCCCGACATGTGTCAGTCAGTGCCAGGTCAATATGGTGGCCCAGCACGCCTGCCGATCTGCCATGTGCTTTCAAGCCAGGGACTGGCAGTGCTGTGCCAGCACTGGCTTACCAGCATGACTCGTTTCTACCTCTTCCACCTGGCAAGTGCGCTGGGACCACAGGAATGAATGAAACCTCGTGAACACAGCTGATGAACAAATGGAATCTGATTGATACGTCAGACCCCAAAGCTTCACATTTTTACATTTTGTCATGTACATTTTGGTAGATTTTGTAGTACAACATTGCAATAGATTCATATCACTTGAACTTTCCATGTTTTGTCATGTTATAATCACAAACCACAGTCTAATTTATTGGGGTTTCATGCACTAGACAAACAGAAAGTAGCACATATGAAAATGAAGGAACAGCATATATGCTTTTCAAAATATTTCAAAAATAAGAATCTGAAAACAATGTTGTGCATTTCTATTCATCTATCTATATTTGATACCACCACCTTTAAAAATCCACTGCAACCAGTTGCCTTTAGAGGTCACCTAATTAGAAAATTATGTACTTTGATCTCTGTTAACTGTTCTGTAAATGCCTAATGGTTTTGTTGGAGAATGTAACTCTAAAACATGGTAATGTGATAAAACAATATCCCAAGCTTTAACCACACAGATCACTTTTCAGTCCATCATCTTAACATAGAAACAGTATGGCACAACAACAAACCTACCACAACATGACATTCCACCCAAACTGACAAGTAATGCTCATACCAAACATCTAGCCAAGATTCTCATGTTAATTGTGGAGGACCTGCGAAACCCACAACTCAGGTGGGAGAATCTGTCAACATAACAACTATTAGCCACAAGCAATGCAGGGGACATAGCAAGCATGTGGAAGACAATGCTCTGCTCAGATGAGACCAAAATGTAACCTTTTAACTTGCATGCTAAATTAACATTGAAGATGAACCTGAACACATAAATACCATTGTGAACCATGGTGGTGGCAGCCTTATGCTCTGGGGATGCTTTTTAAATGAAACCCCCATCAAATATACAGAGTTTTGTGGATGATATGTGATAATAAGAGTATACATACACAATCACCCAACTCCACAGCCCCAAGCCTGTTGCCTGCTGATGCTACCCGGTTCTTACACATGCCCACCTTCACATTCACATCACCCAACCACTGCAGTTTATCCCATTTGTAACACATGGCTGGCCACCATGCACCGATGACCAAAGGGGAAAAGGACACAGCCAGGCAAGAGAAGGTTTCGGCAGTGGCCGGATGGAGAGGCGGGCCGGTGGACTGAAGCAGCTTGGTTTGGCTTGGTCTAGTTGGCTGTAAATTGCCATCAGCTCTTCCAGAAGCCCTGTAGCGATGGGGGGAGGAGTACTTTGTCCACATTTTCCCTGCCATCCGTGCTGAGTGTGTTTGTGTGAAATCAGACACACATGTTCGGGAAGCATACAACTGGTGACATAGACACTGACAATGTCCATTGGGGCTACGTGAGTGGCCAGCCAGGGGGTAATTGTTACAAAAAGTGAATTTACCATCTCATTTTATCCCATTATAGCATTTATTTTGCGCTTCTACTACTCTTATGCTTTGCTGTATCCCTAGCCTTCTTTTTTCAAAGCAAATATATATATATTTTTAATAAAAGCTTGCTTTAAATTATGACTACGTTTTACATAGTTTAAAAAATAAAGCTGCATGTAAATATCTCCATCAGCCCTCCACCAGCCCTTTTAACCTAGATGACTAATTCTGCAAGCCATAAATTTATTTTATGTATTTATGGCAGCTGGGTTACAAACACAATTTGAATGTACGACCACTGCAATGTGGAGACAGCTTTTCACAGAGCAGGACGGCAAGTTTATTTAGAAACAAAAATGTTCGGAATGTTACATTTTTCACAGAAATGATGGCAAATATACCAGTAGGAAATAACCAGAGAGTGTGGTATGTCATTAAGGTCTGCAACCAAAATCCAGCTGGGACATTGCAGATATACTGTATGTCATGCATCTTAAGCAATGGGCCACCAGATGGCCCAGGCTTTCTTATCTTAATGATGTGAAGGAGGTGCCTCGCTTTGCACAAATTTCAGTAAAGCCTAAGTTATACCGGGGGTTTAACTGTGATTTTTACATCTGTGAGGCAGCAAATTTCCACAGGAGAATTCAGTTATCTATATGTCCAAGCAGGGTCTAAAATTCATTATAGAGTGGATACACCTGTAATCATGGCTATTTGTGAGTTGGATAAACAAAGTTGTGTGGTCTTGTCATGCCTGCATCCATATTTGGAATAGTTTTCACTCTGAAGAGCCTGTAGCTCTGAGGAACTGGCGTGGTGGTCTTTTTCATCCAGCGGCTTTTAACTCATCGTGTCCAAACCTTCCAGTTCAGCAAAGGGTGTGTGCAAAATACTTTGGAAAATAAAAACTGAACAGCAGGAAACTTGATCAAAGGATACCACAAAGCTTCAACATGATACTCTGAAAGAATATGGTAACATGCAACCTATAAACATCCCTTCTGGAATTCCTTAAGTGACAACACCACAAAATTACATGCACACAATATGATTATACTGACACATTTAACAGTAAAAGTTATTACAAGTGCATAATAACAGGAATATCTACAAAATGAGGCCAGAACTCTATTAAGAGGGCTGCAAGGACATGTGTTTTTTTGTATATATATATATATTTATTAAGTTTTCAAAATACAGCATAGATAAATCATACACAAGAGTATGAAGCATATATATATATATATATATATATTTTTTTTTTTTTTTAACAAGTTACTGTATAAGAAAAATATACTCTTATCAATACAACAATAAAAGTAAAAACATACACTAACTAAAAATAAAATAAAAATGAAAATAAAGACAAGTCATGGAAATTATCTAGATAACTGGTAACACTGCACTGATTACCATTTACACTTTAGGATGGTAATACCTGTCCATAAAGGCACGGGTGGCATACTAAGAGGCTGAGCGAGCGTCGGGGTCAACCTTAGACTGAGAAAGATGGTCCAAGTCCAGAATCAACCCTGTAAATCTATCAGACAAGGTATGAAGATGGTAAATAATTTCCAACACTCTATATTCTGTTTTAATCTTTTTCTTTCTTATGGTTTTGAACTTGAGAAATTATTAAGGTTTAAAAGCGATATTATTATGGTGTGAAAATTATCACATGACTTTTGTTTTTTCTTTTTTTTCTTCTTTAAAACATTTAATTAGTGTTTGTCTCTGCCCAAGCCTGCCTCACTCCTGTCCAAACACCAATCTCTGAACCAAAGATTAGCTGTTGAACTCTGCCTACCTACAGGACCCCAGTGACTTTTCTCATGGCTGAGGATGGATTGTTAGCCCCAAAGACTGTGGACTTCATCCCATTCTTCGGAACTAAAAGGGGGGATGTTGGGACCTACAGCCATGGATTTCAACATTAAAACTCCGGTATACACTTTTCTGGAGTTTTCAAAATAAAGTGCATTAACTTTCTTCCGGCACAGCCAAAAACAGGATAACTGCGGACTTCCTGTGACGTCACTACCCAAATAAAAGCACAGCTGTTGCTACATTCGCCCTCTTTCCACACGGCCTCTAGTGGGACCGGTCAGGAGAGGCCCAGCTCGCTAATGTCTTTTGCTGGCAAAAAGACATAAACTCTTCAAACTGGATCCAAGAGTGTCATACGATCATGCGATCATATGCACAAGTTAAGTATGAGTGAATCACTGTTTGTGTACCCGGTGATTTCATTCATGAAGAGGGGACATTAAGGTATAATCATTGCTTACTTTTTCTCTCGGAGCCTGCAGAAGCAAACTGTGTCGCAGTGAAGTCCCCTGTAGAGAAGCTGTTTCTACAAGCCGAGTCTGGAAGGAAGCCAGCAGAGACTGTATCACAGTGGTTACGGTAATGAACAGCTGGTTGACGGACAGAACAATCCATCTTTCAAGCCACAGCTCCGGAGGTCAGGTTAGCTTAAAGCTAACTGCTTGCTGGCTGTGGACGTTTCTTCAAACTTCGCCCCTTGGACAACGTTTCCTCACCACGACGTTCATGAGGTTAGGTTTGGGCAGAACAAGAATAGAACGATTTAGATTGAAATGATCTAAACGTTTTTCATTTTATGAAGTTAGGTTTTGTTTGTGCTGAACTCAACTATTTTAGTGCTAGCAGATTATCTGCAGCACACGTTCTCAGGTTGTGTTCTTTGTTTGTGTGTTTTTAAAGTTAAGACAAACTTTATTTGAAGGGTGATTTTAAACAGAAGGTTGATCATAACACGCCGTCCGCGCTTAAGCATTTTAACCCTTTTATTAACCCTGGCATTTTAAAGGTGTGTGTTTGATCCTGGTGTTAAGCTATCAGCCTCCTTTGTTAGCTCAACGCTAACCGGTAAGAACACGCTCGCTGCTACAGAATATTTAACAGGAAGGTTGTTAGTTTTCAAGCTAGTGAATAATAGTCCCTAAACATTATTTTACTAAATCTGTTAACTAAGTAAACACCATTAAGCCCCATTTCCCCAGAAAGATTTGGCTCTTTTCCAAATATCCCCTTTATAATATTTCTTTAAATATTCTTTTAATAAATAAAGATAACTAGTTAGACACCATTGAGAAATTATTCATCCAGAAGGTTGGTTTTATTCAGCAGATCATTCTTTAAAACATTATTTTATTAAAATAATATTTTATCTGATCTTGCATTGTGAATGGTTGTCTAAAGCTGTGCGGATTATTGCCTAAGTTGGTTCCAACACTAACTTAACTTCATTTCCAGATTCTTCAAGATAATCCCTGGTTCTCAAACATAATAATATTGCATGGTGATGTTGCATCACTCTTTTGGTCATGGTTTTCAATCATCTTTAATCAACTTGTTTATATTGTACATAGCCCATTAGTCTTCGTTATTCTTTAATTCTGCTTGGTAGTTTAGTTGGATTGTTTTAGCATAGTAAAGAGTTTGTTGATTGAAATATGTTTGACTTTGACTTATTTTTGTTAATAAATTCTTGTTTTTAAGAAATTGTGTGAATTCATTCCATTTATGAGTGTTGCTGTTCAATAATATCAGAGCTTGGCTCACCCTTTTCGATTTTGTCCTAATACCATCGCCTTACAGGGCTGGTATTCACAGGACAACCTTTACAGACCGAAATATTATTTGATAAAATATTTAAATATTAATATTAAATATTAAATAATATTGTCAGATTAATAATCCCAACAGCATCCAGGCAAAGAACAGCTCCCTTAAACTTACTGTCTTACTTATGATACATAATGTTCATTAACTGTCTAATATTAAAAAATGAAAACCTTTTAGGAACAAAGCTTGTTTGGTCCGGATGGACAATAGAAGAAATATGTTTATTTAGCCTATTTGCCCGTACTTTAGCGAATATTTTAATGTCAGAATTCAATAATGAAATAGGACAATATGAAGAAAGCTCAGTCTCCTCCCTGCTTCTTCTTTATGTAGTAATGTTACATTAGCTTCATACATAGTAGGGGGAAATTTACCTGAATCAAGAGAATGAGCGAACATCCTCCGGAGGAGAGGAGCAATCCTCTTCGCATATCTTTTATAGAGCTCAGTTCCAAAACCATCTGGTCCTGGAGCTTTGGCTTGGGAAGCGATTTAATTACATCGAGGATCTCTTCCACAGTGATGTCTGCGTTGAGAGCCTCTTGCGCGACCTCACCCATCTTCGGGAGATTTAGATCTTTGAGCCACTTTGATATATTTCCTTTTGCTTTAGACATGTATAGTTGTTCATAATATTCCTTAAATGAGTATTTTATGCTTCTTGGTTCAGTTATAATTTTTCCTGCCCTGGACTTAATTTTGTGTATTGCCCTGTTTGCCTGTAAACCCCGCAGCTGACGAGCCAGTAATTTATGGGGCTTATCACTCAGCTCAAAGTGCCTCTGCTTAATTTTAAACAGCTGATCAAGCACCAGCCTGGACAGAATAGTGTTATATTCATATTTTAGTACTAGAATGTTTTGTAAAATCGAAGGATTAGAAGAAGACTTGTAGATAGATTCTAAGCGTGCTAATTCAGTCTCAATTCCTACGAAGCGTTTCCACCTTTTGTTTTTCAGGTACTTTTCAAAATAAATAATATGGCCCCTGATCACAACTTTATAAGTTTCCCATAAAGTAGAACCTTAAACATCTTTTGTATTGTTGGTGTCTAAAAATTCAGAAATTTTGTTGTCTAAGAATTTACAGAATGTCTCTGATAGCAGGGATTGGTAAAAGCGCCAAAAATATTGATGTTTCTTATGGTTAAGAGCGAGAGTCAGTGAAACTGGAGAGTGGTCCGAAATTAAAAGTGTATGGTATTTGGAAGATATTACATTAGATATTAATTTGGAATCAAGTAGAAAATAATCTATTCTTGAATAGGATTTATGCATATTTGAAAAAAAGGAATAATCCCTCTCCACCGGATGCTGCACTCTCCAAACATCAACCAGATTTGTTGAGGTCGTGAGGGTGTTCAAAACCGCAGAGGAGGAGGAGGGTGACTGTCTTGTTTGAGCTGACCTATCCAGGTAGGTGTCAAGCACACAGTTAAAATCCCCTCCCAAAATTAGATGTGTATCAGCCGAGTCAGAAAGCATATTAAATATTTTTCTAAAGAAGCCTGGGTCATCAAAATTAGGACCATATACATTAAGAAGGGTAACATGAAAGGAATATAAATAACCCATTACCAATATAAATCTGCCATTTGGGTCAGTCACCGTAGAGATATGTCTAAATGGAACTGTTCTACGAATCAGAATTGCCATCCCTCGAGCTTTGCCCAAAAAGGTGGACTGAAAGATTTGGTTTGTCCAACTGCACCTCAATAACCCCTCCCTGCCTGGTCTTATGTGTGTTTCTTGAAGATATACAATGTCCACAGATAAGGACTTTAAGTGAGAAAATATTTTAGCCCTTTTTAGGACATGCCCCAAACCCTTAACATTCCAACTAGTAAAAGTTATGCCACCAGCCTTGTAATGATGTGTTATAACACACAAACATTTTTCAACAGAATGACCCCAGTGCACTCGTGTTAGCCTGACAGTGTATTGAAACACGTAAAATATTTTTAACAAGAAGAACCAACAAAAAAAGGAAAATATATATAATATTACCCCCTCCCCCCATCCCACTTTCCCAAACAAAGCGGGAATAAAAACCCCACATAGCCAGATAGAAGAAACCGGGCCGTACGGGCCATACAAATAGCGAGCCAACTCCACAAAAAGGCTCCTTTACCCACTCAAATCTAACAAACTTCGATTATGGTAAAGACATCAAGCTGTTATAAAAGCAATTCCGGTCCCCAATGACCCTAAGCATAGAGCACATACCACAGTGTCTCAAACTTCCAGATGCTCAGTACTTATCAGATGCTTATCCGTAGAGCCAGTGGTGACACGTAAACGCGCCGGGTACAGGACACCGCACCTCGCTCCAGCATCCTGCAGCCGCTTCTTCACACTATCAAATGCCTGCCGCTGCCTCATCATCTCCGCCGGGTAATCAGGGAAGATGTAGATCGTGAGTTCGTGCTATCATTACTCGCGGCCGCGCGTCGTCACCAGGCAGCCTGCTTCCCAGCTGGTGCGCCCGGCCCACCTCCAGTTGTGTGTGAAAATGATCCGCACCAAGCAGTTCCAGAATGAACTTCATCTCTCTTGGATGTCCACCCTCGATCTATTCCGGCAACCCGATGACTTTAATATTCTGCCGCCTTGAACGGGCCTCAAAATCGATCATTTTCACGCGAAGAGCTTCGCTCACCGCTCTCCGCTTGCATCCTGGCACAGGTCTCCTCCAGTTTGGAAAGGCGGCCCTCATGATTGGATGTAGCATCTTCCACCTCCTTAATCCATTCGAAGAGATTTAATAAAGATGCCTGGGTCGAAGCGAGAGTTGCTTCAAGATCGTTAAATCTATCATTCATGACTTGTTCATGTTATTTATTGCAGCAAGGATGGTACAGGATCCCGTATTATGCTCACATACTAGTTCAGCTTCTGTTGCGGTTGACGCTTGCTTAGCTAGGTCTAACACGTGCTGCCCAGTCATCTCTTCTGAAGCCTTATCTTGCTTCTTTCCTTTATCCGCCTTGGGTTTAGTCATCCTCAATGTCAAAGCAGTTGGTCAGAGCACGGGGAAACCGAAATATGCGTGAAATATCAATGTAAATAAGAAATTACTTTTAAGTGGTGAGGAGCCAAAAAAAAACACGTCTACTCCATCTACTCCATCTACTCCATAAGGCTATGTGTTTGTTGAGAGTTTAGGTCCACTGTAGATTTTATGGTACTATGGGAAGAGGCTTGTGCCATCAGAAACTGAATTTGAATTGCTCAGACTGAATCTGTATTTCTGTAATTTGAAATTAAATGAATTGGTTTGAAAATGAATTTCACTAAACTGACACTAAATTTAATAGTTTGAAACTGAATTTATTTGCCTCGAAACTGAATTTGTTCGCTTTGTATTAAAAGTTTGATTACTTTTTACTTTCATGTCTATAAATCAATTTAGTTCCAAAATTCAGTTGTTTGTGTAACATATCCGGGTCCTTGAAAACATGTTTAATCAAACACAGATTTACAGATTCACGGATGTCATTCACTGTTGCTGTGTCCAAATTCATGGCTACATCCTTTGAAGGTCGCATTTGTTGGGCGATTACGTCATGGTGAGGCGACGAAGGCTATCTAACTTCAAAGGCTCCTTCAAATGCGATTGACAAATGCGTCCTTCTTCTCCCCAGATTTGATGGATGGGTGGCCCACCCTATACCATGATTTATTGTGGGTCGAAGTAGAGTGTTCAAAAAAGCTGTGAATAAAATTTGATATATTGCGCATTCTGTGAAACAAAATAAACTTTTACAATGTTTTTAGACGAGAATGTTGTGTAATCCTGAAATATCTCGCAAAATATCTCGAAATATATCTTATCAATATATCGCTCAATTGCACAAGTGCGCTGATGTGTTCGGCCGGCTCGCCTTGCCAGTCAGCTGACCGGGCGGTTGAGGCAGATTGTTTTCAAACACCCGCTGGGTTTTCCCAATGGGTGGAAGTTAAACAGATATAATTCAGTCAGATGATATCTAATATTAATGTTTGGTTTATTCATTATAATAATAATAATAATCATTATTATTATTATTGTAGTTGTATAGTAGGAGTAGTAGTATTGGTAGTCGTAGTAGTAGTAGCAGTATGCTCTACAAATAAACTGATCCTGTTACTAAAGTTAATATGTTAGTGTTTAAGTTGTTAAAAGCTTTAAAAATAAATTAAACAAATGGTATTTGTCATCAATGTATTTTATCTAGAGTGATTTTTATATCTATGAACACAAAAATTATTTTGAACATTTCAAATGGCTGAATAATGAACAAGATCATAAAATAAGAACATTTTAAACAAAATAGGATTATAAGCAATATGTAAAAGAGTAAATAAAACATTTATTGGCAGTGCAACCAGCTGGATTAACCTTCAGGCTCCATTTGTTCGGCTTCAAAGCTCTGTGCTTCACGCTAACACTAGGCAACAGAAGTTACGCTGAGGTAAGGGCAAGAGAAACGCAGACCGAACGTAACACCAGCGGCACACTATGCTTATCTGGCATGTTTAGCTAATGGCTACAGGTAGCATAAGTGTAACTGTTTCACCTTCATTTGTTTACATGACGCTTCTTACAGATGGTCATTTGACGTTGTGATTGACATGCACGCTGCACTGCTCCAGCTCAACATGCCGTAAAGGAAGTTTAACGGATGTGGAACGTAAATCGATGAATCTGTGTTTGATTAATCTGTGGCTATCCTCAAGGACCCGGATGCATAACACAAAAAAAACTGAATTTTGGAACTGAAATTGGATTTCAGGCCTGAAAGTGAAAGTAGTCAAACTGAATTTTTAATACAACGAAATACATTTTAAAAGCAAATGAATTCAGTTTCAAACCATTAAACTGAGTTTCATAACAACCAAATTTAGTTTTAAACCATTAAATTCAGTTTAGTGAAACTCATTTTCAAACCAATGCATTTAATTTCAAATTACTCAAATACAGATTCAGTCTGAGCAATTCAAATTCAGTTTCTGATGGAAGTTTCTTCCTATATGGTAGCCACACACTACAGGGGTTGGACAATGAAACTGAAACACCTGGTTTTAGACCACAATAATTTATTAGTATGGTGTAGGGCCTCCTTTTGCGGCCAATACAACGTCAATTCGTCTTGGGAATGACATATACAAGTCCTGCACAGTGGTCAGAGGGATTTTAAGCCGTTCTTCTTGCAGGATAGTGGCCAGGTCACTACGTGATACTGGAGGAGGAAAACATTTCCTGACTCGCTCCTCCAAAACACCCCAAAGTGGCTCAATAATATTTAGATCTGGTGACTGTGCAGGCCATGGGAGATGTTCAACTTCACTTTCATGTTCATCAAACCAATCTTTCACCAGTCTTGCTGTGTGTATTGGTGCATTGTCATCCTGATACACAACACCGCCTTCAGGATACAATGTTTGAACCATTGGATGCACATTGTCCTCAAGAATGGTTCGGTAGTCCTTGGCAGTGACCCACCCATCTAGCACAAGTATTGGGCCAAGGGAATGCCATGATATGGCAGCCCAAACCATCACTGATCCACCCCCATGCTTCACTCTGTGCATGCAACAGTCTGGGTGGTACGCTTCTTTGGGGCTTCTCCACACTGTAACTCTCCCGGATGTGGGGAAAACAGTAAAAGTGGACTCATCAGAGAACAATACTTGTTTCACATTGTCTACAGCCCAAGATTCGTGCTCCTTGCACCACTGAAACCGACGTTTGGCATTGGCATGAGTGACCAAAGGTTTGGCTATAGCAGCCCGGCCGTGTATATTGACCCTGTGGAGCTCCCGATGGACAGCTCTGGTGGAAACAGGAGAGTTCAGGTGCACATTTAATTCTGTTATGATTTGGGCAGGCGTGGTTTTATGTTTTTTGGACACAATCCGGGTTAGCACCCGAACATCCCTTTCAGACAGCTTCCTCTTACGTCCACAGTTAATCCTGTTGGATGTGGTTCGTCCTTCTTGGTGGTATGCTGACATTACCCTGGATACCGTGGCTCTTGATACATCTCAAAGACTTGCTGTCTTGGTCAGAGATGCGCCAGCAAGACGTGCACCAACAATTTGTCCTCTTTTGAACTCTGGTATGTCACCCTTAATGTTGTGTGCATTTCAATATTTTGAGCAAAACTGTGCTCTTACCCTGCTAGTTGAACCTTCACACTCTGCTCTTACTGGTGCAATGTGCAGTCAATGAAGACTTTTTTTGAAGATGTTTTTAAGCAAGAAAGAAGACTTCAACACTTCATTTGTGTATTCAGTTCATCAAGAAGGAGACTACTTTGAAATGTTCCTCTCGAGCAGCAGAGCCTCACTTACAGGGTGGTCTGGCTGCAAAACTAAGCAAACCGGGCGGCTGGACAGGGACTCTCCCACTAATCGCTGCCTGATCTTGGCCAGGCAGTCTGTGTTTTTCTGTTATCTGTTTATGGCAGCTGAAAGTGAATAAAAAGCATTTAGTAGGTATGTCGTAAATAACTTGAAGTACCTGAATATAAAATGTAATATCTTTCGCCATATATTTTTTCACATTTTAACTTAATGTAGGCATTAATTAAGAGCTGTTTCGCCACAGTTCTGTGAGAAAGATATTTTAATGCAGTACTGATGATCAGAGCACTTTTAATTTTTCTTGTACATAAAAAATACACATTTCCCTAAGGTTGTCTTTCCATGTAAACCTAACTTAGTGGAATGTGAACTCTTTATTATTTTTCATTTTTCATAGTTTTATGCAGATGCCTTTGCAGGAAAGGAGACCACAGTTCCAGCTTTTGGATGCAGTTTCCCAGAATCTCCCAGTGCTCCTCTTCACCCTCCTGTCCTGCCATCCTCTACTCTACTGTCTACGCATCGTCTACTTCATATAAATATTTGTTTATGATTAGACAGTCAATGTATAAATTTCCTGTACATATGGACTGATTATCTGTTTTTTCGTCTTCTAATAAATAAAATTTTAGCTAAAAACTATTTCCTGCAGTTATCTGATATGGGTTTACCTGATGATAATAAAAGAAAAATAAGTGTGTTAATCAGTGTTTAGTAGTTATTGTAAATGAATCATGCAGTTGTAAAGCAACAGCTCCTGCCTCATGCAGGTTGGTAAAAAAATAAAACGGTTTAAACATTTCCTGCTTATGGATCCAGTGCATCTTAAGGAATAAACGAATTAATCAACTGTATAAGTCTAAATCTGCTCATTATCTATTATTAATCAGTTGAAACAAAAAAATAATAATTATAAGCTAATAGTCTACTAAACATGGTAAAGGAGAAAAGCCATCTGCTGGACTGAAGGTGTATTGCAGTTTTCTTCAAAACTTCTCCATAAGTCATTAGGCTGATTTAAATAAATGGTCCATGGCCTTTCTGTGTAATGGAAAAAGGAATGTACACAATTTCCTGTGATTTCTTTTACTCGGGTGAAATAAATCCTGGTGCTTTAAATACTAGGGAATTTGGTGGAAAAGAGGCTAATGACTGATTATGCGTAAGAAAGTGAGCCTAATGTGAAGCAGGACATCCAGTTATTAGGGGTGAGTGGGAGAGCTGAGAACCGCTAACAAGTTTGCCAGGGCCCAGGACAGCACAGTCTTTCAGGCCTAAAATCTGCCCCATGGGGCTGCATAGTGTTGTAGGGCAACCAACAACCTCTGTCACCAGTTTCGTCTCACCAACCAGACAGCCAGCCCCTTATTCGGCACTTCCATTAATATCTGTGGTGAGTGCTTTGGAAACCTTAACACTGCTGAAATGTTAGTGTTTTTAATAACAGTTTGTGTTACAAGCAGCTGTTCGCCTTGTTCATGAATTACAGCAGCCTGGGCTCACAAGAGAGCCTCCTATAATTCCTTTGTAGGTTGCCTTTTTGTTAGCACCAGTCATATACAAGTCAATGTGCTTTACATAACAAAGGAAAGACAAAAAGGAAAACAAACAATAACGTTCAAGTTATTGATTAAAGGAGAGATTAATATGTAAAAAAATAAATATAACTATCATGAGCTACTAACCTAAAAGCAATTGCAAAAGAAAGGTTGTAAAAATGACTGTAGACCCTTTAAATTTTACAAAAGGTAAATCTAGACAAAGCCTTTTTATGCTACTGACTCACTTAGTTACGTTAGGGGGTGATAGGAAACAATGCATTTATGTTATTAAGTATTTTACAAATTCATTTAGTCATTTTGTGTACCTGGTCAGACTCACAAAGGGCTTGAGACTTTTTCAGCTCTTATTGGGTAAGAGCTATATCATTCAGACTATCATTCAGTCATTTTTCATCCTAGCACACAATTGTAAAAAACAACAATAATCCTTTTAACAAGTAAAACTGGCACCATGCTTTTTTTTGGAAGGCCAAAGACATTTTTGGTAGATATACTCTGTATCGTTATTAGACAGCCTCTCTTACTAACCTACTCACTGTCTCCTTCTCTTTCTCTTTTTCTCTCTTCAGGTTCTATCCTTGTTTGACAAGTCCCCTATGAGTAAAGAAAAACAGAAGAATAGGGGAAGCATAGAGTGAAGGCCAGGCTGAATGAATGCCAAAAGACATTAGGTAAACCGTTTGGGCCTGACAAATCTGCAGAGACCTGGGGATTTATTCATTACCTGTGATGAGCTGATGCTGACTTAAATAGTAATTTTGAAATTGGGAGGAAAACTGTATGATGACACGGATGCAGGTAGGTAGTTTTTTCCCCCCTCAGATTAGCCCCCATTATTCTAATAGATGGATGTTGTGAGAGATAAGTTTGTAACAGGAATATTTTGATTTTACCCACGCCAGATCAAAACTTAGCTAAACACTGTTGCAGAACTTAGAAGGTCATGGGGCTTTGATTGTCCCATCCACATGTATTTTCTGGATCTGTTGAATGTCTATGATTGTTTTGCGAGAGGTATTTTTGGTGGGGGTTGGACGGAGTGGGGTGGTTGGTCATGGGTTTAGTCTGCATAAGTATAAGGTACCTAGATTACTTTTAAGAGCTTGTGGGCCCACAGTAAGATCTGTGCTCACATCCTTTAAACAAAACCAAGCTTCTTCCCAGCGCTAGTTGGATTGTGTGAGGGCTGCACCTTGTCCCTGTTCTGTTTTTGGTTTTCATGGATAGGATTTCAGGATCATGGAGAGGAGGGTGTCTGGTTTGTCATACTTATTTTTTGCAGATGATGTGGTTCTGTTGTTTTTGACATTGGAGCACTAATGGAGTCTTTATTCCCTCAGTGTAAAATCTATCTATATTAAACATTAAAAAAACATCAGTTGACCACAATTTAACCAACACTCATAAAATAGCATATATAATGAAACTGTACTACCTTAAATAAAATGAATAAAAGCCAGAGGAGTTAAAACCTATTTTGCATCTCTCACTCAGTCAAATGCCAGGGAAAAGAAATTTGTTTTAAAAAAACATTTAAATTATTTTATAGTCTGGGACGTGCGGACATTTAGAGGTAAGATATTCCACAGCTTTGGAGCAGCCACAGCAAAAGCTCAATCACCTCTGGGTTTTAATTTGGACCCCAAAACATCGCAGAGAAACTGGCTGGTTGACAAGAGTGCTCTTCATGGTGTATGGATGTTGAGATCATATGACTAAGGATGGGACTAAACTATTAAAATTTTCAAAAGCAAGCAATAACATTTTTCAATGAGTAAAATAACCAGGATCCAGGAGGGGCTTGGAGTAGAGCCCTTGTTCCTCCACATCGAGAGCAGTCAGCTGAGTTGGTTCGGGCATCTGTTCTGGATGTCCCGAGGATGCTTCCCTTGGGAGGTGTTCCAGGCATGTCCCACTGGGAGGAGGGCCAGGACACGCTGGAGGGACTATGGGTATGTCCCAATTCAGGGGCTGCATCCTTCGAAGCACCCGGTCTACATGGGCTGGGTCCTTCGTCGACCCCTAAAACCACGGAGACCAGAAGTGAGCAGCTGTGAATTGGGACGGTGTACCCTAACCGCCGGGAAGGCTGGCGAGGCAAGCCAGCAGTTACTACAGCGGGAGCGGAAAACTCAGAAAATGTTGGAGCATGTTGGAAATGAAGCGATGTCTTGATAAATCAAGCAGATATTTCACGTCTACACAGTTATATTCCCGCACTAAAAACATTGTAGAAGTTAATTTGTGTCACAGAAAGTGTAATTTTTCACAATTTAATCACAGCTTTTGCCGCTGTGGTCCGCCATGGCTGCCCCTGCTTGACCAATCCGCTTCGACCCGCAATGAATCATGGGAAATGATGGACCGCGAAGGATACTCATGACCCATCCTTCAAATGGGGCAAAAGAAGGACACATTTGTCAACCGCATTTGAAGGTTTCTCGGTAGGATTAATGAATTGAGACAGTCTTTGTCGCCGCGCTGTGACGTAATCGACCTACAAATACAGCCTTTGAAGGATCTAGCCCCTAAATTGGGACATGCCTATTGTCTCTCGGCTGGCCTGGGAACACTTTGGGCTTCTCTCAGTGAAGCTGTAGGAGGTGTCCGAAGGTGAGAAGTGAAAGATAACGAGGTCGAGTAATTTGACCTCTTTCCAAATTCCTAAGGCCAAACCTAAGTTCTTAAACCGACAAATTCAGTCTGAGAATCAGAGAACAATACATGTTTCACATTGTCCACAGCCCAATATTTGCGCTCCTTGCACCATTGAAACCGACGTTTGGCATTGGCATGAGTGACCAAAGCTTTGGCTATAGCAGCCCGGCCGTGTATATTGACCCTGTGGAGCTCCCGATGGACAGCTCTGGTGGAAACAGGAGAGTTCAGGTGCACATTTAATTCTGTTGTGATTTGGGCAGCCGTGGTTTTATGTTTTTTGGATACAATGCGGGTTAGCACCCGAACATCCCTTTCAGACAGCTGGTTCGTCCTTCTTGGTGGTATGCTGACATTACCCTGGATACCGTGGCTCTTGATACATCACAAAGACTTGCTGTCTTGGTCACAGATGCGCCAGCAAGACGTGCACCAACAATTTGTCCTCTTTTGAGCTCTGGTATGTCACCCATAATGTTGTGTGCATTTCAATATTTTGAGCAAAACTGTGCTCTTACCCTGCTAATTGAACCTTCACACTCTGCTCTTACTGGTGCAATGTGCAATCATTGAAGACTGGCTACCAGGCTGGTCCAATTTAGCCATGAAACCTCCCACACTAAAATGACAGGTGTTTCAGTTTCATTGTCCAACCCCTGTATTTATACGTTGTCCCCTGTCCAATCAACATCTTAATCAAAGTACACTATTCTTCTGAACAATGCCTGCAACAACCTGCTTTTGACATGTTTCAGAGAGAAGTGCATGTACAACATGTGCATGTGCCAACCTTAAATAGGGGCCACCCGACTGACACCTGTTTCTTCATAGAATGAATGACCACAGTAAATGAACTCCACACTGGTATTACGGTATTTTGAACACGCCTCTTTCAATCAATTATTCAATTACACAGACTTAGGAGCATGTGTAAAATGAATGTTGGTAATGTTTTCTGTGACGCTACTACACCTATTAGTGAATTATTTGCCATTTGGTAATATTTCTACCAAAAACAGTGATTGATCTGTTTAGTTGGACTGCTACATATTGAACACAACTTTATAGGCCTGATCTTCAAAAGGTATGAGTGTACGCACGCAAACCTCTTTGTGTCAGCAAAGCTGATCTACAAACGAGACGATAATCGGATTGCGTGTGCAAAATCAGCGGAACTGAATCACAAACAAAAGCCATGATATTTCTCCTCTGGTAAAACTGCTTTTCAACACTTCATTCAACATCATTCCAGCATAATAGCGCTGTCAGTGATCATCTGCTGAATGCGCACAAACCTGATCATGGCAAAATGCGCACATAACTGATTAGCGTGCACACCCTGTAATCGCACATCATGCAAAAGACCCATTGTGCTTTGATGTTGATAATATAATTAATAGGAAAGAACTAAAGACATTATAAGGCAGACTGAATCCTTCATTTGCAAACTGGATGCTAAAATTACTTTGTAGCAGGTGAAAAATCAACATTTTAATCACCATTTTTACGTTAAGGCTTAAATATTGTGGCTAGTTATGATAAACACGAACTCTTCAAAACATATACTCTCAAAAAAACTACAGAACCAGTTCCAAAAAGAATTAAAAGATCAAGGGAGACAAATTAATTAACAGACATATTTGTCTTTTATATTGTTAATATTGATTGGCCAATATGTTGCGAGTTATGGCCAGCAGAATAAGAGAAATAATCTTGTCAGGGCAGATGACAAACCTGCTGTGAGTAGCACAACAAAAGTTAACAAACTGTAATAGTCCAGAAAAGCATGGGCTGAACAGAAGGGAAAAAAAAGCAACTGGATCATTTATAATGATGCAACGTAACAATCCCTGCATATTTCTAGCAACACAGCAGAGGATCTGTTTGCTTTTCCTCTTGTTTCAGCCAGTAGCACATGCAATTTCATCATTTAAATAGGGCGGTCTGCACCTGTTTTGTACCTGTTATCCATTGCACTCACAATCTTTGAAAATCACATGCAACACGCCCACTCATTGCACGTGCAATTTATTTATAGTACATGCAAATTAGCACCCGCTATTTGGGATCTTTGAAGATCAGGCCCCACGTGCGCAATGGCTGTTTGAGAACGTCAGTGCACGATTTCCCTCTTTCACCAATTGTTCCATCATTGCCACATTTGGCTGGTATTTACAGGACAATTCCTGACTGAAAGTTGTTTGGCCAAAACTATATATTTAAACTTCATTAATTATACTTATTAATAGTTGCAAAGTGTTGTTGCACTACACAGTACAATAGGTGATTAAAGCATGAATAACCTACCTAATGTCCTTAAAAGAGAGATAAGTCTTGCTTTAGCAATGAGTGATGATTGGAAATAGCTTGACTTGAGGACAGCACTTACCGGTTTTACCAATGTAAGAGAAGTAACCAGAATTACCCCTAAATTCTTCACTTCAGTGTAACTGAGAGAAGCTAAAGAACCAAGAACATCAGCTGGTTTAAGGAGGGAATTAGATTTTCAGAACTAAAAGACCACAGTCTAATTTTCATCCAGCTCAATATGGGTGTAAATGCATGCAAAGACCCCCTAAACAAACCCTGATGTCTGAGGCTGTTGGTTAGAACTGTCTGACAGAAACACTGTCTCAGTAGTCCTGCCAGGCTTTTTGTACTTTGACAAATAGTCACTTAAAATATCTAAAGTGACTTGAAGCTTTTTCTTTTTCCACATTCTTTCAGCACTTCTACGTTGATGTTTGAGAGAGCAAGATTTGCTACATTATGTTTGCCATGGAGCGACACATTTATTAGTACACGTGGAGTTGAAACATTTTAAAAGCTCACCAACGCTCATTTCAGAGCAGTGCTGTATGCTCCATAGAATTTCTTTAAAGTCTTCAAATATAGTAAAACAAAACTCACTCCAGTCACTTCAGTCCTGTAACAAACTTCCAGAGCATGTACATGCAAAGACACACTAAGTCAAGTGGTGCAACCTTTTTAATCAGTGGGTCCAAAGACTGACTTCATAAGATTAAGAGTCATTAATGTTTAAGAACTCTGTCACAAAAGTAATAGTTTTATAGTAAACATAAATATTAAAAATACTCAAAACTAAAAGCCCATAAGGTTAAAGAATAATCTTGCCACAAACTTTATTAAATATTTTATCAATCTTTATTGCACTTTGGTGGAAAGTAGGAAGCAGAAGACATCCCACAGCAGCAGAGGGGTAAAGTTCACCTCGAGTAGTTGCAGCTCAAAGTGGGTGTCTTTGTAAAAACTTTTGTAGAAGTTGATGAGTTTGGGTGTTGTATTTTGCGTTCTTTTCTGTTTTTAATATATAGCTCTTTTTGTTCAGTAGGTAATCCATGTGTATGTGCTGTCATTGGTCTAATCTCCTCAGTTCTTAAGCCTTGCTCCCCCCTCAACTGCCATTTTTTCTGTTGATAGTTATCATATAGTTTCCATGTTACAATCACACCTCCACAGTATTTCACCTGCCTGGTTTTCACGTTCCATGCTGGTTTCAACTGTTATCATATTGTCTCAATGTTTTGAGCCTTCCTCATGTACATTTTTGTTATTATATCTTTCACTTCACACTCCACCATGCACCTCTTTCCTATTGCTAATTGGGTTCTCAATTACAACCTGCATCAGACAAAAGGCCCTGACAGAAACGTATCCACCACCTTTCCCCATGGTAGTAGAGAAACTATAAAATGAGAGAAAAGGAGAAAGAAGTTCAGAAAATGGACCACACTCACCAGCATGAAGCCATGTCAGAAACATGTAATCTAGCTGTCAAGAGTTGAACATATTTTTTAAGAGGAACATCTTGTTAGCTACACTGCTCAAAAAAATGAAGGGAACACTTAAACAACACGATATAACTCCAAGTAAATCAAACTTCTGTGAAATCAAACTGTCCACTTAGGAAGCAACACTAATTGACAATCAATTTCACATGCTGCTGTGCAAATGGAATAGACAACTGGGGGAAATCTTTGGCGATTAGGAAGACACACTCAATAAAGGAGTGGTTCTGCAGGTGGGGACCCCAGGCCACTTCTCAGTACCTATGCTTTCTGGCTGATGTTTTGGTCACTTTTGAATGTTGGTGGTGCTTTCACACTTGTGGTAGCATGAGACGGACTCTACAACCCACACAAGTGGCTCAGGTAGTGCAGCTCATCCAGGATGGCACATCAATGAGAGCTGTGGCAAGGTTTGCTGTGTCTGTCAGCGTAGTGTCCAGAGCCTGGAGGCGCTACCAGGAGACAGGCCAGTACACCAGGAGACGTGGAGGAGGCCGTAGGAGGGCAACAACCCAGCAGCAGGACCGCTACCTCCACCTTTGTGCAAGGAGGAAGAGGAGGAGCACAGCCAGAGCCCTGCAAAATGACCTCCAGCAGCCCACAAATGTGCATGTGTCTGCACAAACGGTTAGAAACCGACTCCATGAGGATGGCATGAGGGCCCGACGTCCACAAATGGGGGATGTGCTCACAGCCCAACACCGTGCAGGGCGCTTGACATTTGCCAGAGAAACCAGGATTGGCAAATTCACCACTGGCGCCCTGTGCTCTTCACAGATGAAAGCAGGTTCACACTGAGCACATGTGACAGACGTAACAGAGTCTGGAGACACCATGGAGAGCGATCTGCTGCCTGCAACATCCTTCAGCATGACCAGTTTGGCAGTGGGTCAGTAATGGTGTGGGGTGACATTTCTTTGGAGGGCCACACGACCCTCCATGTGCTCGCCAGAGGTAGCCTGACTGCCATTAGGTACCGAAATGAGATCATCAGACCCCTTGTAAGACCATATGCTGGTGTGGTTGGCCCTGGGTTCCTCCTAATGCAGGACAATGCTAGACCTCATGTGGCTGGACTGTGTCAGCAGTTCTTGCAAGATGAAGACATTGAAGCTATGGACTGGCCCGCCCGTTCCCCAGACCTGAATCCGATTGAGCACATCTGGGACATCATGTCTCGCTCCATCCACCAACATCACGTTGCACCACAGACTGTCCACGAGTTGATGGATGCTTTAGTCCAGGTCTGGGAGGAGATCCCTGAGGAGACCATCTGCCGTCTCATCAGGAGCATGCCCAGGCATTGTAGGGAGGTCATACAGGCACGTGGAGGCCACACACAATACTGAGCCTCATTTTGATTTGTTTAAGGACATTACATCAAAGTTGGATCAGCCTGTAGTATGTTTTTCCACTTTACTTTTGTGTGTGACTCCAAATCCAGGCCTCCATTGGTCAATAGATTTGATTTCCATTGATGATTTTTGTGTGATTTTGTTGTCAGCACATTCAAAGTATTCAATGAGAATATTTCATTCATTCAGATCTAGGATGTGTTATTTGAGTGTTCCCTTTATTTTTTTGAGCAGTGTATTTAATGCAGTTGAGCAGTGGCTCAAGCGCATTAAAAGGAAGTCAGTCGTTGTGGGGATCAGATAAACCCTGTTGGGGACCCCATGATAGACCAAGGATCTGCTGGAGGAATTATATAATATATAATTGCTCCAGTGAAACCTTGGTCTGCCCCAGAAGGTGTATGTAATATATATACATTCTGGCCTAGGCATACTTGGGCATGAAATCTTGGTTTCCCTCTTGAATAGGAACCCCACAAGCCATTCTCAGATAAGCAGAAGACATTAGATGGATACCCATTTGGGATGTTTCAAATTAATGTTTTGCAGAGTTTGTTCATTCTGCCATCATTCTGAAGCGCCCCACTGTTGCTCATATACACATTAATAATTGCACTAATGATATTTTAAGTACACGTGAAACTTAGAGGGTTGGTAAATAACCTATTTTCTTTCTGCTAGCTTAACCGCTAGACCTGGATGTCATGCCATCATGTCTGCCGTTCGGACGGTTAAGTCTATAACCATTCATCCGCCATCTTGTGTCAACTCCATTGAAAGTCCCATCACACCCTCTGGTGCCTGGTTAACGTTTAGTAAGAATCAGTTGTCCAAAGGGTTATTGATTTATAATTCGGGAAATCCATTTAGCTGGTGCCTATCTCCAGTGTCCTATGGGTGGGAGGCAGGGTACACCTTGGACAGGTGTCCAGTCCATCACAGGGCAACACAAGACAACCAACCATGCACACATCCAAGGTTGATTTAGAGAGACCAATCAACCTAACAGTCAAGTTTTTGGACTGTGGGAGGAGTACCCATGCATGCACTGGGAGGACATTGAAACTCCATGCAGAAGACCCCCGGCCGGGAGTGGAACCCAGAACCTTCTTGCTGCAGGGCAAAAGTGCTAACCACTGTGCCACCTTGCATCCCAATTTGGCAAATCATTATTTAAATATATTATATTTTAATACAATAACGTAGTCCTCAAATAACATTTTTATTTACCTTTGTGATTTGCATTGTGAACTGTTCTAAGAACCAGACATTTGTTTTTTTTAAATTTTTATTTTTTATATATATATATATAATTATATAAAATTATATATTTTAATATAATATAATAATATTTTTAAATATAAAAATTTTTTAATATATTATTAACGGGGGTTGGAAAATGAAAACTGAAACACTGTCATTTCAGTGTGGGATTTTCATGGGAAAATTGGACCAGCCTGGTAGCCAGTCTTCATTGAGGGCCATTGCACCATAAAGAGTGTGAAGGTTCAATTAGCAGGGTAAGAGCACAGTTTTGCTCAAAATATTGAAATGCACACAACATTATGGGTGACATACCAGAGTTCAAAGAGGACAAATTGTTGGTGCACATCTTGCTGGCGCATCTGTGACCAAGACAGCAAGTCTTTGTGATGTATCAAGAGCCACAGTATCCAGGGTAATGTCAGCATACCACCAAGAAGGACGAACCACTCCAACAGGTTTAAAACTGTGGACGCAAGAGGAAGCTGTCTGAAAGGGATGTTCGGGTGCTAACCCGCACTGTATCCAAAAAACAAAAACCATGGCTGCCCAAATCAGGGCAAATTAAATGTGCACCTCAACTCTCCTGTTTCCACCAGAACTGTCCGTCGGGAGTTCCACAGGGTCAAAAAAAGGGGCCGGGCTGCTATAGCCAAACCTTTGGTCACTCATGCCAATGCCAAAAAGTCGGTTAAAGGGTGCAAGGAGCGTAAATCTTGGGGCTGTGAAATGTGAAACATGTATGGTTCTCTGATGAGTCCCCCTTTACTGTTTTCCCCACCCCGGGGAGGTTACGGTGTGGAGAAAGCCCCAAGAAGCGTACCACCCAGACTGTTGCATCCCCAGAGTGAAGCGGGGGGGTGGATCAGTGAGGTTTGGGCTGCCATATCATGGCATTCCCTTGGCCCCAAATTTTTTGTGCTAAGGGGCGGCACTGCCAAGGACTACCAAAACCTTCTTGAGGCCCCATGTGCACCCAAATGGTTAAAAAACATTGTATCCTGAAGACGGGCCGTGTATTCGGATGACAATGCACCAATCACAAGCAAGACTGGTGAAATTGGGTTTGATGAAAATGAAAAAGTGAAGTTGAACATCTCCCATGGCCTGCACAGTCACCAGATCTAAATATTATTGAGCCACTTTGGGGGGTTTTTGGAGGAGCGAGTCGGAAATGTTTTCCTCCTCCCCAATCACGTAGTGACCTGGCCACTATCCTGCAAGAAAAGGCTTAAAAAACCCTCTGACCACTGTGCAGGACTTGTAATGTCATTCCCAAGACAAAATTTAACGCTGTTTTGGCCGCAAAAGGAGGCCCTACACCATACTAATAAATTATTGTGGTCTAAAACCAGGTGTTTCAGTTTCATTGTCCAACCCCTGTATATATATATACAGGGGTATATACCCCAGTATATATTTATATACTGTATATATTATATATATTACATTATAATCAGTTTTAAAACTAATTTGGCCTCATTCCAAATTACTCAAAATAAAAATTGGTTCTTAAACATAAATATCCTCACTGATCTGGTTATAGTTTTATTCTTGTTTCCTTTTCTTTGTAGTTCATTGGTTTTCCTTATTCTTTCATTTTTACATAGTAGTCAGTTGAAGAGTTACTAGCCTAGTTGAAGAGATTGTTAATTGGAATATTTTAAATCAGAGTTGGATTATTTTTTATATAAATTCTTTTACTTTGAGAGAAGTTATTTTGTGTTTATTTTATATATGTGTGCAGACTCGAATTACCTCTTTCATCAGTTGTTCTTTAGTGCCACCTTGCTTTGGGCTGGTATTCACACAATACCAGATGGACCGAAAGTTATTTGGCTAAAATTAAGTAACCAAACCTACTGTTGCACTACAACTGCCATAATAATATTGTCTGTTTATTATTGCCAAACTTTTACCAGCTAGTTTAAAATACAAATGTTGTTTTGCATTTGTTTACATTATCCCCGTTCACATTACCCAGTCCAGTGCATAATATTACATATTACTTAATGGCTAAAATACTAGTCATAAAGGCTAAATAAATTAGTCATTACAGTGTAAAGCACAAAAGAATTACGTGAACTGAGGAAATAAATGTAATCTAAACGCTAGCCTGAAGCTAACATGCAATGCCAATTTATTGTTGCAGGAGAAACTTCAGTCATAATTTAATAATTAGAATTGCTCAGTTTAACTGTCGTGAGGACATGCCCTCAAATACTCCAACACCATTTTAAAGATTAAAAAAACTCACCATTAATTACAGGCATTGGTTGTGTTTTTTTTAGGCCTTTCTCCTTTCCGTTTTTGAGACTTTAACCTTGAGGCAAACTATTAACAAGGCAACTAAAAAGAAATTCCAATTATTTTTTTGCAGCTGAGAAAACGAAAATGGCACATTAAAGGTAGCAAAGCATTGTGATTAAAGTGTGCAGATTTCTGTGTGAAACAGAATTACAACATGACAAATGAAGTTATGATGGCAGAAGTCTGTTGCCAAGATTTAATGTTTTGTTAAAACCCTGAAAGTGCAAAACACTTTACATTGTTGAGGTAAATGTTTAGGTAAAAAAAAAAAACTAGCCTTTAAATGTTTTAGTAATGTGAATAAAATCAATATATGGGCTGTCACTAATCGATATACTACACATACAGTAAGCATAGAGGGTCGTTTAGCGTGCAGATAATGCCCTATACCAGGGGTCTGCAGCCAGGAGCTGCGGAGCTGCATGTGGCTCTTAAGGCCCTCAGTAGGGGGCTCATAATAAGCAACTTTTGGCAAAATAACAAACTGAGCAAATTTTTAAACCATAAACCTACTGAAAAATTTCAGTTTTTACAATTTTTCTGTGGTTTTAGGCAATTTTTGCATAGTATTTCTAGAACAAAACAAAAACTAGTGGTGCATTTAGCAATTTTTTATTTGGTCTATTACCATTTATATTCCATATATGCAGAATTCAAGAAAATGCATTTAATGTCGTTTTATAAAAGTCTGACTTTTCATCTTTATTGTAAAATCTAAAAATAGAAATAAAATTGGTGTTTTTTTTATTTAATCATTGAACAATAAATTTTATAATGGTAACTATTCAGAACCAACTGGTATGCTGATACACTGTTTATATATATATATATATATAATATATATATAATTATATATATATATATATATATATATAATATATATATATATATATATATATATTTATATAAATATATATTTAGAAGAGAGAGAAGAGAGAGCGAGAGAGAGAGCTCTCAGGTAAACTTAATGTGATCTTCTCTTAACTTTTGAATGCACATGTTCAACTGTTTAATGTTTCAATACATTTTGCACAACTTGCTGTTCTTTAACAAGGTGCTAAATGGCAAAATTCATGTGTTTGATCCAGGAACCAATACATTTCCTGGTTCAATCACAATTGGTATTTAAACAGTCCTCATCATGCTGTTCACATTTTGACATCATGAGGCCAAGACAACACCTATCACTGTATAGAGGCTCGTAACTCTATACCCAAGAACCTCTATGACCTGAAGACTGCCCTTTAAGAAGAGTGGGATGCAATGCCTCAGCAGACAATAAGTCGACTTGTGAACAGCATGAGATGTCATTGTCAAGCTGTAATTGATGCTCAAGGGCATGTTTGGATATTGACATTTTTATTTGTGGTATACCCACCACTGGTCACCATTGCATGCTTCTACTTAAATGTCCTACTTTCTTAATATATCACTGTAGCGTGAAAAATTACATTAAGTAAATAGAAAGTTTAATTTTTATTTTTGAGATGAAATGCCAAATGATGCTAGCAGCATTGGCCACTTCATAAGGTACAGCTGTTTAGCAAATCAATCAATCAAATGGCAGGAATTGATGGATTTAAGCGTCACAAATGAAATTAAATGTGATTTAAGGCCTTTAAGGCAGCAACAGGAAGGGGCATGTCTCTGACAGCCAAAGAAGATTTTGGTCACTCTGGCACTTTGTCTGACATCTCAATAAAAGGATTTTAGAAAGTTAGAACAGCATGATAAAAAATTTGAGCAGTTTTTCACTCATGACTTTTAAAAAAACGTCAGTTTTGCCTAAAATTAATAACTTGCCCGTACTTAATACATACATATTAATATTTTTCTGAACAAGTGACATCACAGCTCAATGAAGAATGCTGTATCTTGTCATTAACAAATGACGCAGATGGTTCCATCTGGTTGATTTTCATTTGTTTGCAGGTTGGCTAGCATACTTTAGTTAGTTGGCTTTGTACATCTTATTTGGCAATCATGCTGGGATAAATGTCTACTAAATATACACAGGCAGCAAATTAGATGTTTCGCCCTGAGTCTTGTTAAAGACAGAAGACATTTGGCACTTGAAGGACTCAGCAGCTAATCTGTTTAGGCCACCAGTGTTATTTTGGACAGATTTCCCCACTGTTTAAGGAGATCTGTGAAGCCTTGGCTTTCGAAAGAGAGGATTGAAAGGGGGGGGGGGGGGTTCAATGGCTACAAACCCTCACCCCCGATGGCCTTGGACTGGCTCTCTCTGGAGACTACTGGGCCAATGGAAGTGTCTTAAAGGAAAATAGCTGTAAAGAGGCTAAATTGTGAGGCTAAATGACACGGAAGGAAAATAAAGTTGGCTGGGTATAAATTTGAAAGAGTTTATATTTGACAGATCAGTCTGCTGTTTTGGAGTCTGAAGTCACGTGCACAAATACATTTCATGCCCAAGAGTGTCTGCCTGCCTGACATAAACTTCACATGTCTCATCTGTCTGTGACAGGCGGGTGAGCAAGAGACTATAGCCTTGCCTGAAAAAGAGGAAAACAATCTCATTTTAGACTATTCTCTATCATCCCTTTGCTACAGAGGGCCATAAAGCTTTCCTGTGAGATTCTGGTCAGTTTAGATATATTGACCCCACACATTCAGTCAGAGTAAACCCGAGGGCTACTATGACAGATGACATCTCATGGCACAAAAGCAAAAATATGGTAAATCTTTTTTCATCTGGTGAACCTGCTATCAAAATGCTAATCTTAAAGACAAGACTTTTCTATGGTGTAAGAAAACGCTGTCAAAAACAATGTGTATGTACGTAAAGACGGAAATGTGTGCATATTATTCAATAGCTGTGCATAAGTAAAATCCAAAAGAGGTATTGTACATATTTTCTCTATAAGAAAACAAAATCAAATTTTACAGCTTCAAGAAATTACAAAAACAAAGTTCAAGTTTACAGTTGTGGTTTATTCTTTATTTATACAATATGCTATAACAGTTTGTGAATACGATTTCTTTTCTATGAGAATACGAATTTACATCAGCAACTTGGCATCACGTGATCTCAGGCTGGTTAGTGGAGCACAGAGTTAATCGATTGCGTTACGCATGCGCTGTCACACTCCTCACCGCCAGTAAATGTAGTGGCGGGATTGAATGACGGAAAAAGGCAATGGGAGATAATTTAGTCTAAAAGGAATATTAGGAACAGAGGGGAGATGGGGGGGAAATCAAGAGTATCATACATAAAGCATTGTTCTTATTTTTATGAAATACAAAACTAAAACATAGAATATAATGGGTAGAGTTATACAATGATGTACAGTAGGTGGCGGTATGCACCTCTGAATTTGTTGCGTACGGCCAGCAGAAGAACAAGAAGAAGAAGCAGCACTAGCGCCAAGATGACAGGCCAAGAGCATATATTAACAACATTAAGACGTATATAAACTTTTTAACATTACCTGGCTTTGTACCATAGTTTCTTGGTCCGTCATCTTAGCGCTAGTGCTGCTGCTTCTTCTTCTTCTTCTGCTGGGACATTTAGAAGATGCATGTGTGAAGCTAATTTATCGGAAAGAAGCCCAGGCATTGTTAAAAAAACTGATTTGCACTGATGAGGATACAATTTGCCAAAGAACACATCAACTGGCCTACAGATAAATGGAGAAACATTCTGTGGACTGATGGAATTGAGATGTTTTGTTTTTTTTAGTTCAAGGGCCACAGACAGTTTTTCAGACAACACCCAAATGCTGAACTGAAGCCAAAGAACTCTCTAAAGACTGTGAAGCATGGTGGTTCAAGCATCATGGGGATATGGGGATGTTTCTCTTATTATGGTTTCGGGCCTATTTATCTCCAACAAGGGATCGTGGATCAGTTTGCATATATCAAAATGCTTGCAGAGGTCATGTAGTCTTATGTCAATAAGGAAATGCCCTTGGAATGAGTGTTATGGAGTTTAAACGAAACATGGAAGACTCACGACCCCCGCCGCGTCCCATCACTCCTCACTGACTGCACCAATCAACGGCAGGTCTGCACCCCTCCTCAGCCAATCATCCCCCAGGGCATCACTTTTAAAGACCCTCTGCATGGAAAACACCGCTCTTCTGCTGAGCTTCGACGATCAGCTGCGACATGTCCGACTAGTTTCTGGCTTTTGTGACGAATTCCACCCTCCTTCCTCCTCCTCCGCTTGTAGGAGCGTTTGACTGGCCTCCTGCCTTGATGGCCCCTTTTCCCCTTATCTCAGCTCCGGGGATGTGGAAAGTGCCTTAAGAACTCCTCCAACTCATCTACTAAGCGTCGCTGAGGTCGCCCTGCCTTCACTGCGGCTCCCGCCGCCGTGTCACCCGGCCCGGCTTCTGCAGTGATTCTCCTCCGATCTCGTCTCTCAAACCGATCTTCCCGCTCCCCAGGCTCCGACGTCTTCTTCTACTCCGGTCATCCCACAATCTTCCCTGCTTAATCATCTCGTCCATGGATTCTCTCTAGAGCTTAATATCTTCTTTTACTCAGCTTCTCCGGGAGTTCGCCTCCAATTCTGCCACATCAGCATTTCCTCTTCTCCGACAACATTCAACCCCATCCTGACTCCTCCCACTGACATTCACCATTGCAACGTTAGTCCTGGCTCGTCCCAGAGGGTGCGATGTATCACTTCGTTCTCAGCACGCCGTGTTTCCGACTCCTCTTTTACATTCAGGTAGATCATATACTCCCATGCATTCTAACATCTCAATCAGGCTCCGCTTCAAATCCTGCAGGAGCAGCTCATTATCTGGTTTCTCTCATTTTACTATCTCCCGAGGTTGACCACTGTATTGCTTTACCTGATGGCTTTAGTTAAATTATCTACCCCCACCTTTCTAAGAATCCCCTTTGGCGAGCTTTCGGCCGCCTTTAAGCATTTCAGAGACGTCTTCTGCTCTGTTATCTGAGAACAGAATAAGTGTGATACCTATTCCTCTCTCATCGTCGGCCTACATTTCAAACATGGCTTCCAGATTTTTCTATCATATCACAAATCCTTCTCTGCCAAAGCTGCATCCACACTTGCTAAATCAGGAGTTTGCCTAGACTGGTTTATTCTTGCCACTGAAAATTTGTCATGACCAAGCTACCTCTGATTCCTGTGGCTCAGTTGGCATCGTTTCAGTTCCTTACGGTCTGTTCCATCTCGGTTTAAAAGAAGGTCTCTCAAACGGATGGTTCTCAATCCTTTCATTGTCAGAGCCTTGTATATGAACACGTCATTATAGCTAAAAAAAAAATACAGAACGTAAATACCTTCAGTAACTCTAACAATATGCTGCTTTAAATCTTTTGCCTCACTATTTACCATAAAATTTTTATTTTTTTTTTACCTTATTTATTTACCTTAAATATTTACAAGCCCCTTTTATCCTCGATCCTGCTTTTCCCACGTATATTTATTAAATTTGTAACGATCGCCTTCTATAGTTTCTCTGTACAATAAATTAAAGGCAATGCAAATTATTTTATAAGTCTTCGACTTTACTTAGCTTATTATATTAAAACTAGTAAACCTTCATTTTAGCTCCCTCTACCGGGGGACCTGTTTGCTCCGTAGAACATTTAAATATTCATTTATGCATTCGAATATTTATACCAACCTTCTTCCTTTATTATTCAGGCACTAAGGAACCATTTACTTTTTAATATACAACTAATCTATATTTGATCCCGTCTAATCGTGGAGCACACTTTCTTTCTGCATATCGGGTCGGCGCTCCGTTGTTCAGTTTGAGACAACCAATTTACAACACCTTCTTGGTTTAAGTGTTTTCAGATTTAAGCATTAACTGCATTACTGCCGCAGGAAAATAACTAACTCTTACTAAACAATCTATGTACTGTCAATATTAGTAAGTTCATTTCATGGACGTAGCTCTTACCTCCGGCGAATCCTGGCTGGCTGTAACTCATAACTCCATCATTTCTGCCAGTCATGTTCCAAGTTTCTAATCCAGTCGTCATGCCCTGTCTCGTTTTAAATTTTCAGGTCTTCCGCCGTCTCTGTCCATCAGCCTACTTTTACCCTACTCTGATTATTCCTCTCTCCTTCCTCTTTCGCAATTTGCCAAACACTACTGTTTCTCAGGTCGATCTCTTTCTACTTTCAAACCTTATTTCTTCGCCTGGGAAACTTTCAGAAATTTTAGCACTGGTTTACATTCAGTCCTAGCTTCATCATTCACTGCTTGAACTTCATTGTTTCAAGCCCCTTTACAGCCGCAGCTCTTTTAGCAGGCATCAATTTTCATTGAAAGATCATCTTTCTGAGCCCACTCCAAGCCTTTTCTCTCATTACGCATTAACTTCTCCTCAAAGACATCTCAAAATATTGTATACCGCAATGCGCATAATTCCCCAGGTCGCTTCTTTTTTTCTCGCCTTCTAAATCTGGTTAATTTCGTCCCCTTTCTTCTAGATTTGGTTTCTTTAGACGAGTTTGCCGCTCTGACCTGTTTTTCTGGTCCTCTCGTCTGCAGAACTGGAACGGTATATCTTTCCTTTATGACGATGTTGTCACGTCAGCAGATTCCATTCAGTTTTGCATGGACGCAGCTTCGTCCGTGGGTTTTGGGGGATTTCTTCAGGGTGCATGGTCCGCTGCCATCTGGCCACTTTCTTTCCCCAATCTGAACCATCAGCCTTTATGAGATAATCTCCATCTTTATTGCATGCTGCGCCTGGGGCAACTAATGGAAGGAACGCAAATTCAACATGGAAGACTCACCACCCTTGCCGCGTCCAATCACTCCTCACTGGCTGCACCAATCAACGGCAGGTCTGCACTCCTCCTCAGCCAATCATCCCCCAGGGCATCACTTTTAAAGACCCTCTGCATGGAAAACACCGCTCTTCTGCTGAGCTTCGACGCTCCTCCCCCCCTTCTCCACCATGGGCTCCCAACTCCTTCCATACCAAGGCCTACGCCACCACCAGGATCGGATCCCAGGGGGGGAAGACGTACCTAATCATAATCCTAAGATGTTTATTCAAACCTACTTCATCCTCAGCGTTTACGTCTTCCTCAGGGGTCCGAGCGCGAAATAAATTATCTTTTATTAATAAATTCTTTAAATTCTTTCTTCTGTTTCTCCATTATGTGAGTCTTTCCAGGTTGAATTAACAATACAACGAATACCTGTTCACAGGTTCCAGAAGCTGCTGAACTCCATGCAAGACAGATGGTGGAGCAGTTCTCAGAAACAGTGTTTATAACACAAAATATTAGTTTAGTGATTCACAGAAATGATAAATCCTAAAAATTTTGCTATATGCAATATTTGAGTTTGTAAAATAAAATGTTGACTGCTGTGTTCTTCATGTATTTTCTTAATAAATTATTGTATTTTGGAGAGCTGTTTGTGTTTCTTATGTGTATGTGTGTAGTGCTTGCTATTTGAAAACGGCAGTGCGTGAATTCACTCCTTCATCTATTCGTTCTATAGTACCACATCTCACCAGGCCAGTCTTCATAAAACAACAACTGATAGAGACTGAGAGCTGTTTGTTATTTATTGATAATCAGGATGTGCCCTGACTAGGTCATTTTTATTCAAATTACTAGCTTTGTTAATAATTGCCTTTGGCACTTATTAACCCAGAAACATGCAATAAAAAGATGGTTCTACAAACTGTTGACTCAATGGTGCTGAATATAAGTGCACAACACAAAATGTGTGTTGTTTTGCACCAAGCTCATAATAATTCACTACTTTGATGAATTATAAAAAAGTTCAAGGGATTTGAATACATTTGCAGGACATTGCAAAAGTGTGAAAGTCCTGTTTTGATAACCTTGACCATAAACTTAAAATAATTCAAAGTTATTGTGCATTGTATCTAGACTGTTCTAAGATTGAATAACAGAAATTGGAAAGTCAGGTTGGTTCATACTTTCTGTGATGAAACGTCTTTTATTCCATTCAACACTTGCTCCCATATTCACCACTTCTTTTCTCCTCTCCTTTGTGATTGTGCATGTGTGTGTGTGTGTGTGTGTGTGGTGAGCCAGTGTCTGGCTGTAAATACCAAGCTCAGAGTGAACTCCTTCAGACTGAAGTCACCAGGGCCCCTGGCTCTGGCCAGCCTTCCAGGGAGATGTGCAGCATTTGTTTGTCTGGCAGTAATGAGGAAAGGGAGGCCAAGAGTGTTATCAGGCGTGCTCTTATTCACACACCTCTTGCAAACACATAAATATGCACAACTCTGCCACTACTTCAACCAGCGATGCCCTTCATTACTGCTAGAGTACGTCTCAGTAAAACTTCAATGAGTTTTGACTCTACAGAAAAGGTGCAGCCACATTTGGCAGGTTATTAGGAACAAACCATGATAGACATGTTCGAACATTGTTGCAAGATACTCCGATGTTTGAAGTGCATTAAAAGTTTCAGTGTAATTAACCCTAACCCTTCCCTCATTCAAAGAGGCTTTCAAATCTTATTGTTGAAAATGCTCAGCAGGAAAAGGTAGCGCTTGGAATGAGAATGCCGAATGCTGTGAGCATGTGCTTGCCTGGTGAGTCTCTCCACTGTTAATTCATTTATATAGCTGCTATGCAAAAGCAATGGGACTTAATTAAATGTCTCACCTAGAGCAGCGGAGGATCATGTTGCCACTAAATCCGGTTTGAAGTAATGCCGCACTTTATTGTGACGATCAGTACTTCCCTAGGGGTTCATTTACAGCTAAATCTAATTGAAGGGTAACCGTGCAACAATACCACCACTATACCACCCCCCACCCCACACCTGTCCTTTCCCCTTTTTGTTCTTCATAATCAAACTCTTCTGCATTTTAACTAAGTTAGATTACCTTGGGAAGTCTTATAAAAGTCTTTTGTAGACAAGAGACCAACAGCTGGTGGCAACAGGTCCACAAACTCATTACCTGAGCCAAAGCTAGATTGCCTCCACAAAAGAGTTTAAAATCCTCCATTAATTGTCCTCATATAAAGTTAATTAATTAATTACAGCTGTAAATGAGTGGAATCTTCTCTGGCTTATCAGTTAAACAAGTCTTGTTCATTTTACGAATGAGTTATTAAGTTGGTCAGCATTCATAAGGATATTTTCTAAATGGCTGAGGGCTTTTGTGAATATCAACCAGTTTCCACACAAACTCAGGCAAGCTGCTAAAAGCTAAATCATTACTGAAAATACTATGTGAAACTGACAAAATGGGTTTCTTTTGTAAAAGGATATGAGAAACCCATTAGAGAATCTCCATGGAGAGAAAAACAAAACCCTTCATTGTGGTCTAATTTGGGAAAAAATGTTACATTTTGTGCAAAGCTTATCACCATTTTAAAACTCATATATCTTCAGAGAGGGATCCAATCCAACAAGCCGCAGTATCAGTTTCACAAGATCTTTTTAGTTATGAAAAAACAGGAATATATAGATTTCAGTTGTGAAGAACATTGAACATTGAAGTTTAAAAAAAAAATATTGAAGTTTAAAAAAAAAAGATGTGCAAAAAAAATTCACTATATCCCATATATATCCCACTGTGTATTTTGGACAATCTTACAGTGCTCTGAAAATGTACCCACTTTTCCATATTTTGGGACATTACAGCCACAAACCTCAGTATTATTTATTGATATTTTGAATGACAATCCAACACAAAGTAGTTTTAATTTCTGAAATGGAAGGAAATGGAAGGAAATACAATACAATACAATTTTTAAAATACAAGTAAATAAATACAAAAAAGTGTGTTGTGAATTTGTATTGTCTGTCTTTTAATGTTTTATGTAATCTTAATTACAATTTCTTATTTACAGCTGCTTCCTGCTTGCAGCTGCTTCCTGGTCGTTCAGGTTTGAGCTGTGCCGGCCCTAGTCTGGACTGGTGGCTTGGACGGTCTGCCTGGGTCCTCCCCGGAATGAAGTGAACAACCTCCTGGGTCCAGGCGCTGTTTGCTCCTCTGGTGTATCAGTCCCTGGACCTGGGAGTGTAGAGTGTGTATGGTGAGTCTAAGTAATTGTATGGCGTGCATTGTTGTGTGTCTTTAAGTTGGGTGTGTGGGTGTGAGTGTTTTTATTTGTGTGCATGACAGTGGGACTGTGTGGTTGTGACAGTGTGTGCCTGCTTTTGTGTCAGGTTGGGTATAAAGCTAAAAACTAGCAGATCTGTCGGAAAAATAGCCTCACATACAGTAGGCCTTACACTGGCAGGTAATCCTGTCCTTTCGGACGACTATGGCTCGGTGGGTCAAGTAGTCATCTTGCAATTCAACTTGCAAGTTGTGGGTTAAAATCCAGTTTCCACCTGTCAGATGCTGTTGTGCCACTTAGCAAGGCACTTAAGTGCAATTGGGTGAATTGGGTATAAAGCACTTTGAGCGGTCGATGCGATTAGAAAAGCGCTAAATAAAATAATTCCGTTTAGCTATCTGTATTAATAATAAAATCATTCAGTTTACCTTTCTATCTGTATTACTAGCTAACTTCAGTTGTCTGAGGTACAAAAATAGTATTGGTACATTTGTACCATAGTGTGAGTTTTGCATGTTTTTTAAAGTCTTCTGATAACATCTGGAAGACATCTACATCTGTTGAATTTGTTATCTTCATCCCTTATCTTTACCCTTTTTTTAGTTTATATATTGACAAACACGACTGTCAGCCAACTCATGTAACTGCCCTTGGGTGTTTAAGGGCATCAACATTAAAATACAAACAAAGAAAATACATATAATAATGCAGCATTGGCTACCTGTAATAATAATCAATTTTAAAATATGTAATATTATTTTAGTTTGCTAATATTTATCATGTTGTCGGAATCTTATGCCAACCATTGCCTTTTAGGGAAAAAATGAAATCAAGTATGTTCAGTCTTCTGTGGATTGTACTATTTACTTGAAGACTTTATCGAATATTATGTCATTGCTCCAAACTCTGATATTTTCTGGCATTTTATTTACAATTAAAAAATGTTATTTAATTTAAAAATGGTGTGCACAGATTTTACCTTTTACCTATTAGAGCTTATCTCACCTTAAACGTTAAAAGGAGTTGTTCCAAAAAAAAAAGTTCAGAATCCATTTATGATTGGCCGTCTGACATAACACGCTTCTCATTGGTTGTTCAATCCATTGTGACTATTCCTCCCCCCGAAATACATTCTTTTTTGAAGCTTGGCTCAGAAACTGACAGAACTAAAGTTTCCATCAAGAAGGATCGCTCCAGCAAGACTTGGTTTGTTTTTCCTCAAAACAACTTTTGTTTAAGAATCGCTTTATTATCGAAACCTTTGCATCAATTACCAGGTTTGGATAATTTTCTAAAGGGAGGAACCTCCTTACAAAAAAGCTTCTGCCAGCATGGACAGCCCTTCGTATAGCCTTTAGCTGACCAAAGCCATGCAGAAACCCAACCATTTCCTAACTAAGAGAGATGGAGCTGGCTTTATGGTTTTAGGTTTCTGTTCTGTTGTGGCAGTCCTAGTGCTGAATGCTGATAGATCAAGGGTGAGTCTTGTTTTCTTTTTCTCCTTTATTTCTCCCCTCTAAAGTTAAAGATAAATATTAGAACTTAGTAGTAGACCACATCCCCCTCTCTATAGACCCCTGGGAGACTGACAGACTCTTGAGTAAATTTAGATTTTTATCAGTTTAGATAATATTTTAGAATTTTGCTATCCTGGTAATAAACATTTCCCTTTTCAGTAGCGGTTTATAGTAGATTAATAAGTGTGATGTTTTCTTTGTGTCATGTGCATGTGTTTGTTCTGTGTTAATCATAAGTAAGTAGATTAATATAAATTTTATTCCAGATTATATTAGTGCATAGCTTTTGTTGATTCCAATAATCTTTAGTTGTTGATTATTCTATGTGTTGATTCTAAATAATTTTAATCCTGAGAAATATAGAGAAATCTCATTCTGTTAATAAAATAGAGAGCTCTAAATGTAATAGTAAAGAACTTATTCTTTAGACAGGTTTATTTTTGGCAATTTTATGAACAACAGTATTTTTACATAGTTTTGTAAGCAAATGTTGCATTTCAAAATACAGTACAACAAATGCGCGCTGCATTTAGGCAAGTTTAATAAATAAAAGCAGATTAGGGTACACCAAATTCTGCATTTGAGTAATGGTCACTGCATATTTACTGTGAAATTAAAGAGAATGCAACAAACATGATCATTAAAAGATTAATACTTTGTAGTGTTCCTACCATTTCCCCTTGTAAAACATTTTATTTGTTGGTAAAAAATTGTGCCCTCTCCTTCTGCATCAGTCATGTGTCTTGGTGGGCTAAATTTGTATTCATCTCAAATTGTAGTCAGGGGACGCACAAAATCATTCCAGGTGCTGCAAATGGCCCCAGGGCCATACTTTATGCACTATAACCGCCTATTATTGGTTTATAGATGGTCTTTACAGCCTAATAAATAACTTTGTTATGAGACAAAGTGGGTGAGAACATAATTTGATCCAGAGAGTTTAGTCTATTATTTTCGGTTAACATTCTTATTTGCTTGATTTAGCCGTACTTAGTCTTTATTCTGTAACCTGCAAAGATTTACATCAGTGACATCTGTCCATAGTTTGGACGTATTGCCCACACCTGGGAGGCAAGTTCAGTGGATCTGTTGTCATATATAAACTTAAGGCACTGCCATGTTTTAATCAGCACACATCACCGCTTGTATTATGACTTTATTTTTCTTACACTAAGGCGTCTGAACACTTCAAAACTCTTGACAAATGTCACTGAGTAATCTGCGCGCACGGATTGCAAAACTGAATGCACAGTTTAGTAATCCATGCGCACAGATTGCAAAATTGAATGCACAGTTCAGTAAATCCTGAGCATGGATTTCCACCGACTTTGTTTTCTTTTTACCCTTTACTTTTGCTGGGCTCCGTACAATTTCTTACCTGTGCTCAATAAGCAAAAGGAGGAAGTGCTGCCTCACTTCCTATAGCTATTGCTCCCTGTATAGGGCTGATGTCACAGGAAGGGACCAGGAGAAGAGAGCAAGGAAAAACTATCCTAGGGAACTGCCAGAGTTCCTGAAAAGGTTCCTGGAGTGGAAAACACACCTTAAGTTTATCTTGCTAACACGCACAATGAGAAGAATGGTAAGGCAAGTGAATGAATGGTCAAAGCTAACTGGCTGAGAGCTTCAAGAAAGAGTGGGCTCTTGGAATTTGATAAAATCAATTTTAGGTTTTGTGTTTGCCTAAGTTTTGCATATATCATTATGTAATTTAATGGTTAAACTCTAAAAGTTGTTTGACTATTGCTAGCAGGAAGTACCATCAATAGGTTCAAGATTGGAATGTTTAGTCTTACCTGTTATATGGAGTATTCCACTGGAGACTATTTTGCTGGAATAGCTTGAGAGTATTTAAACAGAAGAATTTAGTTGTTCAGCAGGACAGAACCAGGGCAGTGTAGCTGAGTGCACTTCACATTAATTTAGGTTGTTTTACGTTCAGTTATGATCATTTGCACCATGCTAACTTATGAGTTAATAGTTTCACATTTTTTATAAAGAAACCACCTGCTACACTGGACAGCATCTGCCTACTGCCCTTCTTCAGCCACTCTGGCCAGAATATCCTACAGGTTAATAACTATTTTCATTCATCATGGATATCTTGTTATAAAGTGGGATGGGTAGAGCACAGTTTAAATAGTAAGAAATATAGTAGGCTTTATTCTTCATTGTAAAGCTAACACAATTTGGTGTCAGATGTTAAAATAAGTTCAACAAATTATTCTCACATTAAAAGTAAGTTGTTGCTTTCTTCACCTGAGCAAGTGTACATACTTCAAACAGTTTATACACTGGGCTGAGAATAGACTATTTACATCATGATTTACACATAAACCATCTAAATCATAATAGTTCTGTGGCAGTTCCTGCTTAACTCTCTCCATTTACAAAATGTGTCAGTATATTATGTATCTTGTGTGTTAAAGACTAAATACTGTAAAACAAAAGGATAAAGATCTACCTTCTCATGCCCTCCTTCCCTGCCAACCATTCCTAAGCTTTTCAATAAATCTCTTACCCATTCTGCTGCTGCTGTTGTCTCTCTGGAGAAACGTATTTATACGTTCACTGCAGGGATTCCAGTCATTTCAGCTTCAATTCATCAAACTTAATAGGTATAGTTGAAGGCACAGGGGCTGAAGATGCATTTACTCTTACCATTTCTTTGTTTAAGCCACCCAGAGTAAAATTCAGTTTCAATTTCAATTCAGTTTATTTATATAGCGCCAATTCACAACACATGTCGTCTCAAGGCACTTCACAAAAGTCAGGTGCATTCATTACAATTAATCCGAATCATTGAACAGTGCAGTCAGATTCTGTTATTTATTCAAATTGGATAAAAAGTTTGTCTATCTAAGGAAACCCAGCAGATTGCATCCAGTCAGTGACTTGCAGCATTCACTCCTCCCGGATGAGCATGTAGAGACAGTGGACAGCCCACTGGCGTTGACTTTGCAGCAATCCTCATACTGAGCATGCATGTAGCGACAGTGGAGAGGAAAAAACTCCCTTTTAACAGGAAGAAACCTCCAGCAGGAACCAGGCTCAGTGTAAGCGGCCATCTGCCACGACCAACTGGGGGTTAGAGAAAACAGAGCAAAGACACAAAGAGAACAAAGAAGCACTGATCCAGGAGTACTTTCTATGGGAAGGAAAAGTAAATGTTAATGGATGTAGCTCCTTTAGGTCGTTTCACCTAGAAAGAAAGAACAGATAAACTCTGAGCCAGTTTTCAATGTTAGAGTCTGAAGAGAGCACATAGAGTTAGTTACAGTAAAAGCTCAGTCAGTAGCTATGTCTAGGAGAGAGAAAGGGTTAAACACTGAAAGACAGGGGGAATGTGGATCATCGTAGAGGGTGAGCATTAAGTTGTTGCCAGCAGAAGCTCGGACGATGCCCCTCTCCAGAAAGGTGTCACAGGTAGACACAGAGTCAGGCCAGGTGTAGCTTCTAGGAAGAGAAAAGGAGAGAGAAAAAAAGTTAAAAGCTGAAATAACAGCAAATAATACAAAATTGAAGAGTAGTGTGAGAATGTAGCGAAGAGGGTGAAAGTGGTCATTATGTCCTCCAGCAGCCTAAGCCTATAGCAGCATAACTACAGAGATAGCTCAGGATAACCTAAGCCACTCTAACTATAAGTTTTATCAAAAAGGAAAGTTTTAAGCCTAACCTTAAAAGTAGACAGTTTGTCCATCTAGAGCCCACTGATGGCCATTGTTATACTAAAAACCACAACGATTGGGATACCTCTCTCTGTCAGATTGACCATAACCATTGGAAAAGAGAGGGGTTCATACAGGTAGCAGAAATGGAGGGTGTGTTTGCACCTCAACCATAACTGAGCCGGTTCAGGCTAAACCTGACTCTCCCTTACTCCATCCAACAAGGGGAGAAGAAGACGGAGGTAAAATAAGGAAGATAGCAGTAAAAGAGTATGCACTACGTAAATGCACATTGCTGCATGCACAAGCAACAACCTGTGAGGTTATGAGGAACCATGGCAAAATGTTAGTACATTTCTTTGTTACGTTGAAAAAAGTTTTTTTTTTTTTTGGTTCCATATGCTTTAATCTGAGGTGTGCACTCTTACTGGGTTAATCATGGCTCGGGTACCTATGTAAGTGTTTGTTTTTTAGTTTGAAAGATCAGAGTTTAAATACATAGTGATATTGGGCAATATAATGGTTTATAGAGTTGTGAAAAATAAGTTGCATCTATAGAGCAGAAATAAAACACCCTCCACAGTTATTTGCACCTCTGGTAAAGATGTATAAAAACAATTCAGATAAATTCATATTTAGTTGCAGTAGAATAATCTCACACAAAAAACTGATTTTTTTTCTATATAATCAGTGTAACAGAGCATGTTTTATTCATGCTTTACTTTTTCATGTTGATTAAGGTTTATTGGAACTTTAGTTAATCCGTGTTAATCCATGTTTAGTTAATCCATGTTTCCCACATAGTAGAAATAGGATGTGACACAGAGGCAGATTTCTTTTATTCCCCTTCCAAAATGGGAAAGATAAGACAATGTACTATTTAAGTACATCAAATGTGTGTTGGTCTTGAAAAGTCAGGAAATGGCTATAAGAAAATAGCTAATTGCCTTACGTCGGCTATATTTACAGTCACAGTGAAAACAAAGTTTAAAACAACTGGAATGGTGACAATCGGAACTGGGGGAAGACCTAAAGAAAAAAACAACAGTTTTTTTCTCCAGAAGTTAATTTCAGATCTTAACTTCCTGGATCCCTTGAGCTACTTAAGCTGTTTCCATTGGGGGTCTAAAAGCAATATATCACTTAAAGCTGAGCAACTCCTCCTCCAGCCACAGTGTCATGGCAGAATGGGTACAAACATTTCCACCCACCACAACAGCTAAGTCCAGCATTAAAAACACTAATGGGGAGAAAAACTACCCTAGGGAACTGCCAGAGTTCCTGACAACTTTCCTGGAGTGGAAAGCACACCTTAAGTTTATCTTGCCAAGACCCACAATGAGAAGAATGGTAAGGCAAGTGAATGAATGGCCAAAGCAAAGGCATTCTAGCAAAACACAACTACTCACAACTGGGAACTCTTGGAGTTTGCTAAACTGTACTGGTACTTTACCTGGAACCATGTTCTCTGATTAGATGAGATTAAGATTGAGATTTTCAGCAACAAACATTGTGTGTTGGTTCTGGGGAAAACAAAGAATGAGTAAGTGTGACCTTATGCCAACCATGTGGTTGGCGTAAGGTACAACACATATGGCCAAACACACAGAAATGGTTCCTCAGGCACAAAATAGACCTTCCTTCATGGCCATCTCATTCCACAGTCCTAAATTATATTGCAACGTGTGGAGGGAGTTAAAAAGAAGAGAGCATGAGAGAGGCTCAAGATGATCTATACAGATTGATCCCTCTGTCTTCAACTCTGTAAAGTGTCTCAGCAGTCTAATTGCTGTCTGACTGGCAACATGGGGTTTGTACAAAGTAGTAAGAGTAGGGGAGGGAGGCATTGAAATAACACTCCACACAATTATTTATTTAAATGTTATTTTCGTAACCACTTAACAAATGTGCTAAAAGTTCTAATATTCTAAACATTTGGGTATAAGTGTGTCCTGCTGCAATAAAATAATAATTTTATACAGGTTTATTACACATTCTTTATCTTTGAGTTACAGTATTGTGAAAGGTACAAAGAAATAAACTGTATGTTTATAAAAAATATTGCTTAATTATACTCTATAGAAATTAGATGAGTTTGAAACTTATTATCTATAGTGGGGACTATTTATTTTTTGTTGATTGAGAGCTTTTTTCTTTAACATAAACATCACATTGGGTCAAAAAAAAACAAAAAACACTTACTTGACTTGTATGACATTTAGAGTTTTTTTGAGGACCAAAGCGGCAACAGGACATCGGCAGGCACACGGTGGATGGATACACAGACACGAAGGAACCACGGAGACAGCAATGGAGAACCCAACAATGAAGGGACGGAAAACAAAAACTAAATTACAACTGAGGTGAAAAGAACTACATGGGAAAAGAGGTGGGTGCAATTAACAAAACACAAAAAGGTGCGTATCATGACTGTATTCATTCCTTTTATATGTAACTTAACCCAAACTAGACATTGTAACCAGAATATAGAGCTAAGAGTTCGTCAAGACGTGGCTTCTCTTAAGGTAAAACCCTAAATAATAAAAAAAAAGATTCTATTTTTATTTCATTTAGAAAGCATCATTGCTATGCGCCACAACGGTTAAACCACATAATTTTAAACCAAGTCTCTACAAAAACGTTCTTATTCCCAAAGAGGCCATAAATGAAGGTGAATAAAGGCATGTATACAGCATGCTTGTGAGGATTTCTCTGCAAGGAGTTTTGCCTAATCCCCTGAGTTTTCTCTATCTTAGTCTGCCTGCATCACCACTTTGGTGCTAATCAAAACTGACAGGGTCTTCTTTGCAGATCCCTCCTCTCATGCTTGCATTCTCATCTTCATTACAGCCATTGTAGACCATATTGGCTTTAATAAATAAACATTAACTTGTGCACTGAGCAGATATAGCAAGGAAAACATAATGAGACAAAGCACTGAGATCTCTAACATCTCTGTCCCTGGAAACTGGTTTGAAATTGAACATGAGTAAGAAAAGGCCTTCAAATTAATTGTTGCCCTCTTTTTCAAGTTTAGAGTTGAAACTGGATAGTTTTGATAAGAAAACTAAAGGTTTTAATTTTTTTTGCTGAAAGGGAAGATATTATCTACCTTTACCAGGCACAGCACAGGATAGAAGACACATTTTCCCCTTTTATTAATGTTTCTATCAAAGTAACTCAACTGTATAATAAATACAGTGCCCTACAAAACTAATCACACCCCTTGACATTTCGCAATGTTACAACCACAAAAGTCAGTGTATTTTATTGTGATTTTATGTAATAGGGCAATACTTTTATGACATAGTGCATAAATGCGAGGAGGAGAGAAAAGGACACATTTTTTTTAAATTAGTTACAATTTTAAAATCTGAAAAGCCTGTTGTCCATTGTATTCAGGTCCTTTGCTATCATACCCCTAAATAAAAGTACTTTTAAAGTTGACATGTGTAATTTAACTGTAAATACAGCTGTTCTGTGTAGGCCTCAGAGGTTTTTTAGAGGATATCGTTTTAAAAAATCAACATGGCATCCTCTTTGCAGTTTAGCATAAGCCATGTATGGAGCACAGCAAACATGTTGGAGAAGGCTCTCTGGTCAGATGAGAAGATAGATTGAGCTAAATACAGGGCAATACAGGAAGAAAAACTGTTGCTGGTAGCTGCAAAAAACTTGAGGCTGGTTCAGAGGTTTACCTTTCAGCAGGTCATCAACGCTAAACATACAGCCAAAGCCACAATGAGATGGTTTAGAAGACGGCCCAAATCTGCTTTTCAGTCAAGTTCACCGTTTGGGGTTCTATTTACAATTAAATTAAATCAAACAATTTGTCACTCCTTACATTTTTTTCATTTTAAGAAGATTCTAAATTGTCAGTATTTTTTTTTAAAGGCCACCCATGAGTGAAAATTACATCCTAAGATTTGTTTTAATATGTATCTACATCAACCGTCAGAGTTGGCAAACAGAATTTAAGAGCCACACAAAATCATTCAGAGGGGGCTGAATAAAAATGCACATCACTATTTTTAGATTGCCATTTCTAATAAAATTTAGAACAATTTATCCTTTTGCGTTTGCTTAATAATGGTATATTAGTGTGTTTTGATCTATTGCATAAAATCCCAACAAAACATTGAAGTTTGTTGCATTGTCAATATAGTTTAAATTTTTGTATAGTTTTAATATTTGATTGTAGCATCCTCTATTAGTCACAAACTATGTTTACTGGCTTAGCATTGAAACATTATATGATTGTGTATAAAGAAAACAAAAATAGTTTTTTTAATACCTGGAGCTAAACCTGGTTTCTCTCAGACTCGGTTTGGCCAAAAACCCAACTACTAATCGAAACTATCTAATTCCCACCACAACGCACCCCTGCACATTTATTGTATTGAGATAAGTCGTTTTCATGATTTAGTAATACAATAATAATTTCTAGAGAGGTGATAAGCAGCAATTTTTAGGTTCTGTGGTAAATTGTTGTTTTGGCAGTTTTTGTTATAAATTTTAAAGAAACGTATGGCTTTTACAGTGGCATTAAACATGAACATGCCTGATGTATAGCCTAAAAAAATGCCATTTCACATTGCTTTGAAGGTTTGTGTTTAAGTGTTAGAAAATTTATTTTACCACTTGAGGTGACTGAAAGAGTTTGGTGGGCTAAATAAGTTTGCAGCACATTTTCTCATAGGAAGTCCCTTCTCTTATAAGCCACTATAATGTAGGTGCTTGTGTTTTAAATGGACACTAATATAATCTTTGATGATGTGTTGAAGGTTTTAGAAATATTTTTATCAAGGAGGCGCCCCTTGGCTGCAATAGCTGCAGAGCAAACCAGAGGACTGGACAGGGACTCAAATGATGTATTATTAGAGCAACAGAGGCACAAGCTAGGTACAGCTTTGACCCAAAATGACAACTGCTGATTTTACTCTACTCTAAATGTTCTTCCGCTGGACGAACCGATACATTATTTACAGCTACAAGCACTGTTGCAGCATGTACACCTGCAGATAAGAGATGGCAGTGCTACCTAGGACTCTGTAATCTAGTTACAAGTCCTAGCGCCGCTGCTAGCTAACAGGTCTTTGTGCAGACAACAAAACAGCAGCTTTGCAGAATGACTGTTGCTAGAAGCTATTTTTTTCTTCTAAAAACACTCTTTGCACTACCAGACAGAGTGGCAGTCATGATTAATGTGTCTATCATTTTACATTTTTCAATATATGGTAGCAGGTTAGGGTCTTAGAGATCTCAACTGAGGGACGGTCACAGTGCGATACATATTTTTTTGAAATACTTATTACCATCTGAAATCATAATTTTAGGTATGACATTAGTTTTTATTCTTGAATCAGTTTTTAAAGAAATTTGACATAGGTTTTAATGGACAAAACTCTTGTTACAGTCTAAGACATTCCAGGAATAAAATTTGACTCTAGTTCTTTAAAAAATGATTTTTCTTCTTCAAAAAGGCCATGATTTAGATGCCTGGATTGCATTTTGCCTCTGCCCAATACACAGCATATTTTCTTTGCAAGTACTCCCTGCCTACTTCTTTGATTTGGGTCATGTCAGCTACACATAAATTATGCTAAATACACTATTTACCTCAGCTAACAAAATCTAGTAGAAGCCCACATTTTGGCACAATTTTGGAGTCAATTAAAACACTACATTACATAAGCTGATTGACTATAGAGAACAATAACCTTGTTTTGAGCCTACTTTAATTAAGGCATCTAATCAGAATTAATCCTTTTAACAGGCGATGATTCTCTTTATGTGCAGGCTTTTAGCAGAGTAATGTCATGTCCTTACCAGCCGCATACTTATTTTTTAAATAATCAGTATAAGATGGATTTCAGAAAAAAAATGCAATTAGTAATTCTCAGAAACCTATTTTCTACAACAGCGAGAAAAACTATAGAGGGGTGACCTTGCTGGATGATTATAAGAGGATTAAATGAGCCGTGTCGGTGCACTTTAAGACTTAGATATGTAAAAACACTTAACTAATGTAGGCTAAAAAAAGTTGTTGCATTCATTTATTCATAGCCATGTTGTGTGTTTTCTAGTTATAATGCTTTGGAGGAATTCTAGCATTAAGTTTAATAATACAGCTGCGTGAATTGGATCCTTAAGGATGTAACCTTTAGCTCTGCTTTTTGGCCTCAGAGTTTTGAAAAAGAAACACAAAATCAGCTGTCTAAATTGCAAATGTCATGTGACATCAGATTAGTTTGATATACTTCTAAAAAAATAATGAGACGGTTTGATTTTCTATCAAGAAAGAAACTAAAATATACTTTTTATATTTATCAAACAACCACAGTTGCTTTGCATAACTGAATGGATAATTTCCACCCACAGTGGGCTGCAATGCAGCCCTAAAGCTAAATGTCCAGTAGAAGCTGGTACAAATCAGGTGATGATCGGGTTAGAGGAAAAGCAGCATTAGCATGGCAAAGAGGCATGATGGGATATGGCAAGCAGTGGGTTTTATCTAACTGGTTTTGAGGGTTTACAATGCAGCAGGAGTAGAAACCTGTGCTATCTGAGGCTGAAAATGGACAGGTAGGCCGAGGTCAGTGGTTTCTCTCTTTTTCCTATGTCAGGTTTGCCAGAACAGGTAGACAAGGTGAAATATGAACTTTAAATCTGTGGTAAGACTTGACATGATGTTCACAGACGTTGTCCATCCAATCAGACTGAGCTTAAGCTATTTTGCAAAGAAGAAAGGGCACAAATTTCATTCATTTGATCTACAAAGCAGGTAGAGACATATCCCAAATGACTTAGAAATGTAGTTGAAGCCAAAGATGGTTTTACAAAGCACTGTCTCAAGTGAGCTGAATAATAGTGCATGGAAAATTTGTTAACAAAATAATTGTACTTCCTTTTCACATTTATGCCTTACTTTGTGTTGGTCAAGCACAAAAAATTCCTTCAAAATACATATAAAAATGTTCCAGGAGTATGAATACCCATACAAGGCATTACATGTATGAGGAACATAACACAAGGAGAGCTTGATTCCCACAACCAAGTGGGGCAACTAAGCTTCGCTGGAGACTTTTGCTGGTCCTTTTCAACTGTACCTCGAATAATTGATCATAAAAAGGGTAAAAAACACAAAGGAACATGCACAATGACCCCAGTATATTGACATCTTTGCAATCAATATCACAAAATGCGAAACCTTGGTGTGACAACATTGCTGAGACAACACTTTGGTCAAACAACAAAAAGGAAACCCATTAAATTTACTTTACAGCAAGCAAAAACAATGTGATTGTGACAACCCTGCTGTTGCTGTTTTTTTTTTTTTTTAACTGTATAATACCCTCAAAACATCCCACGTGTGTGACACTGACTTCACAGCCTGTTTGGGTGTCATTTCTTCGCATTTTAAGCCTTTTGAGTGCAATTTGATGCTGCAAAATGAAATCAATAAGGGCAGTTTAAAAGTTAGTTGCAGAACATCTATTCTCAGTTTCACACAAGAGTAAAATGATAAATTGGCACAAACACTCAAATTAGAAAAAGGACTGTAATAGCACGCCTCGACATTGTATACATGAGAGCAGATGTCTTGGAGGAAGGGGGAAATCATCTTTACATGAGTAATATCGAATATGTGTGAAAATCACAGCAAACCAGTCAGTACTTCCAAATGAACTCAGATATGTGTTCAAAAGCAAACAAGCAGTTTCATCACTCGTACCTTTCTTCATTATCAAAGCTCTCAGAGGCCCTTTTAAATATTGTACACCTCTATACATCTGTATGGAATTGCATACTATATTGCAAAGCTGTTTTACTGTCCATTTTCTACCAGCATTTATAAAGAAATACCAACTATTCCAGTCTATTACACACTGCTGGGAGTCATAAAAAACCCAGTCACTTCTGGTTATCTCCCCCCAGGCTCCTCAAGCTAAACAATGTGCTGCATGATAAAACATGAGGAGTTAATGCTGTTTAGATGCTGTATCCTGTTTCTGGTCCTCCTGCTCCCATCTAAAACTCACATGGATCAAGTTTAGAGTCAACATGGCCAAACAATTCCTGTTGTTTTTGTGGAACAGATGACAGCGCCTTCAACGGTAATATTTTGTCTTACGAACGGTGACTGCTGTCTGTTACTTCACACATTATTTGTTATTGTTGTACGTTGTATTACATTTTTAGTAATAGATTTGCATCTACCTCGCCCCACCACCGCTGCAAAAGAGGAGGAGGAAGGAAACAATGCTTTCATTATCAGCTTCTCTTCAGCCAAATCACGTCGTAACTAAACCATAACCCTTTTTTTTTTACTAAGACTGTCCATCTGTCTAGAACAAGATGGGTTGCATGTGGTTTGTACTCTAGATGAACTTGTGCCATAGAGAGAGGTCCTTGTGTGGGTTGGGAAGGCAGACACACAGACACTCAACAGATGGCCCCACTTCAGCCTAGCAATGGGGTGACTGCTGGGGGGAAAATGGGAGGTCCAGCAGGCCTAAAGACCCCACAAGTCTCTGGCATTGCTTGCCTTTGCACGTACACCATCGATGAACTCTTGCAATCCCTTGTCTCGGTGACAAAAGTCAGAAACTTCATACTCCATCTCGGCGGATGCGAGACAGGTGGTATGGAGGATAGAGGGACGAGAGAAGAAACAAGAAGAAAAGAGGAGAGAGCATCTAAAGAGAAGGAGATGCATGCATATTAAAAAAAATCATCTTGGCAGTGATTTAAGGTTGGCAGAGTGGAACTGTTCTGTGGCCTAATGACAGTTTGGCTGATCGACACTTCAGCTCGCTTCCCAAAGGTGACAGCAGACGCACAGGCCAGGTGGAGCAGTGACACTGGTGTCAGACTTCTCGCTTTGAATACAAGTCTGAGGAGTTATATTTGTCATTCACTCTACAACATTTTAAATATTACATTCGTCAGCTCTTGGAATGAAGAAATTGTCTGACCTAGTCTATTTTATTGTTAGGCCAGCAGTTAATGGGTATATATATTTGACTATTAAAAACTTAAAAATCAAAGCAGATAAATAACTGCCTTTAAGCCACCCTGCTCTTGAAGAGATTAGGGTGGAAACATATATTGACCTGGATCTGCAATGTCAGATGAACTAGTTTTGTGCAAATTACACAAATGCTTTTCTCTGTTTTTAATGTAAATATTCTGAACCAGATCTCATCGACCCTGCGAGGATGGATGGATGGATGGATTTTGCCTTTTATGTATCCTCTTTCGGTTTGTGTCTTTTAATGTCAACAGATTGCATTAAATCAATGACCGGTCTCTTCAAACTATGATCTTACATGTTTAGCCACGATAATTATCTTAAACTGCGAGGGTTTTTTTTGCTTGTTTTTCCATTGGAGTGTTTGAAAGCAGCTGCATTCTGGTTGTATTCCATTGATTGAGCTTCCTTTCCAGACATCATATTCACCCTAAATTTCTTTTTAGGGATAAAAAAAACATGTTGTGGATAAACTAAATGCAGAGGAGTGGCAGGACATACAATGTTCTCAGAATAACATTTCCATAAATCATTCTAAATTTACCAACAAATTTTTACAACAAATGGATTGATAAGATGTGCACAAGTAAGACCCGCACAACTACAGTGTGGCTTGTGACAATAAAGCGATGTATATAAGGTTATTCTTGTTACATATTTGTTGGGAGTCATTTTCTCATGCATAACTGTGTACATCAGTGTAACAATGTTGGCCAGAACTGGAGCAGAAATTACAATGTCTATCTGAATTCAGTTTTTAGTGTTTGTAATTCTGCTCTTGTCACAAACTGTTGTCACTGCTATGGTCATTTGCTACTGAGGTAAACTGGCAAACTGGACTCATAGCAAAGTCCTTTTAAATCCCTTCATACAGTGTTAATTTGTTAGGTCTTTAAGCTACTGTTCTTAGAAAATATTTATCTTGGTTTTCTTCTCCTTAATGGAAAAATCCACTATCTAAATTTTAGATATTGTGTTCTGTGTGAATTCCAGACATACATTCATCACTCTGTCAACCTTCTGGCCATGGAAATGAATATTTATTTCAGGTACAGAGAAAAGTTTTTAAAATGATGATATATGCCAAATAAGTGGATCTTTGGTGCAGGCCATTTTTCTGACAAATTGCAGAAGGGGATCATGAGACACTAATTCTGAATTTTGGCCCACATCCCAAGTCCTCCTTTAAATTATTTTATGTATTCTAAATAGAGAAATGGAGCAGAATCTTCTCACATTCAGAGCATTCAGTTTTACTGAACAAGTGTGTTGTAATTATAGATTATTGATTAATTGAATATTTATCAAGAATTATAATTAAAATCTTCTCCGATAAAATTAACTCCTTAACCAAAATCCTCGTTTATGAATTGAAACCAGACCTGTCTTCTGGTGTTGTAATTATGGCTCAAGGCCTCTGATAATTACAATTATTAAATGTCACTGTTTAATCAACCGTTTCTGCCGAAACGTGGGGAACTTTGCCTTATTTTGACTGACGAATCACTCTTGCACAAAATAAACACAAAACGGCTTCTCTTTATCTACGTGAAAATTTATTAAATCAAACAGCCTGATACAATCAACTCCCCGATTCAATAATCTTCACCTACTCAAACATGCAAAGTTCTACAAAAAAAGGCAAAATATCTAACTAACAAAATAAAGCAAAACAGCAGTGTGTGTGTATTGAATCAACCAGCAGTTATGGCAAAAGTGGTAATATGACAAAGGGATGTGGTGTGTTGAACGGGGTTTGAAACAGCCCGCCAGAAGCGTAGCCCAGCGGGACACTGGCTGTCATAAAACCCCCACAGCAAAGTTGTAAACTCAGCTTAGACAAAGAGTCATAAACCTTTTGGCGGCAAGTTAGCAAGCAGTAAAGTTGGAACAAAGAAAATGGTGAATTTCACCATGAGGTTACTGTCGTAGTCCAGTACTGGCGCTCCGGTGTTCGCCCGGTAAGACAATGGACTCAATACAATGTTGCATGCAAATACAATTTCATAACATCAGACTATAAGTTGCGATTCTGATCGCACTAAAAATCCTATCTCTCACTACCCTGCCCAGACTACTTCTAATAAAGAAATCAAAGAAAATAATAACAGATGGGTATTACTTTGTGGAGCAATTCTTCAGGGCTGCCCGCGTCAGGGGGAGAGAAGGAGGGGGGAAAGTTGGAAGTTAACGTGCGTCCACGGTTAACTTCGGGAAGACCGGTTTATCTTCGTCCTTTGGCCTCCTTGGCAAAAGGGAAAAATATGATCTGACCGTCAGCAGTCGACTAGAACAAAAAAACAAGGTAGCAATCCGTCTCCTTGAAACTCCGTGGTTTTTTGGTTACGTGTTAAACTAACACCTTCGATCGGTAAAGTTGAAATTTCTGGCCTTCTTATTCCAGGAATTTCTGTCATGAACGTTCTTTTCGTGGCAAACGAAGGAGAATAAATGAAGACTCCACGTGTTACCTCTTCTTCTCCAGAGGATGCTTCAGTTGCGTGGTAATCTGTCGAGATCTCCAGCTGAAAAGCAAGGTTTAAAACGCCCGCCTTCCATATATAATCTTGTGTGACGTCAGACCTCTTGTGACGTCAGACTTGGGACGTCCCCGTCCTACCAGCCGCAGTGCCCACTGGGATTTGTAGTGGCGGACGATACTGGATACAAAATGGTCGATGATGTTGAAAGGCCTGGTGGTGTCCAGCAATGTGTAAACTGTCCAATATTCAGCAAACAAGTGGTCCAACAAGTGGTAGCTAAGGTTGGCAAAGCTAGCGGGTTTATCATTGTTGAGGATTTTAGGGCTTTTAGTTTGACAGAATCATAATTTGAACCAGTGAAAATTTTCTTAAGGCTATATTGGCTACAGAGACTTATTCTAAATGGGAATTTGATCTTGATCAAATTTATCTTTCACTATCAAAGGTAATCACTGAGTATGTCGAGCGATGTTGGAGATAAATATTTCAGGAGGCCTTGAGGCATTAACTTATTCCAGCAATTTAACACTAATCTGTGGTGGTGATTTGCTTTCCTTTCCCCCAATCAAAGTGCTTGTATTTCAAATTCACTTTCCCTTCTGAGAGATAACACAATTCACCTTATCTCAGGCAAGGTTCTCTCAAAATCCAATAAACACAGTTCCCCATTGGCTTTTGAAGGTGCGAGTCCCTGTTGAGCTCAGTCAGCAATTGGCTTTGTGAGGCATGGAAAGGGCCTAACAATTGTTGAACAAAGAGGAGGTTGAAGCCATTGGCATCAAAGGCCAAGCATTTCCTGATCACACTTCTTGCAGTCAACCTCCAACCAGCTCTTGCCTGTTAAAAGTGCATTTATTTGTTTGCAGAGTCACCCTTTGTTGTAGGCGTTGTTTGATACCTAAGAAGCAACAATAGTTTAAAAAGAGAGAACAGAAATATTCTCAAGACAACAATAAAAAGAATGTATTTTGCTTTAGTAACAGGTGCTCTCGTCTTCACCCTAATTCCACTCGCCCATCCATCCATCCGCCCACTATCAGTAGCATTACCATCAGCCCTAGGTGAAACCCTGATAATTGGTCACATGGGGAAGGGGGCTGATTTTGTTCTGGCATAATTACTTGGTGTGCAACTGAACAGGGCAGTGATGAAGTCTCCGCCATCTGCCCTGCTTTCCCACTTCTCAGCACATTTCTGTGGAGATTATAATCACCTCTAATTTGTTATGTACTATTTTAGCGTCTGCATATAGTGTCACTGTTGAAATTTCAAGTGAACTAATTACTCATTGATTGTACTGAGACTTTTGGTGCCAAGAGGTACTTCCATGATTTATATTGGATTTGAGTTGGATACTGTTTCTTTGATTTACAGAAGGGTAATTGTAAGTCTTACTTGGGCATTTTTATTGTTCTTTTTGCTTATTTAGTAAACCTCCCTAGTTTCTCCCTTTCATGCTTTGTTGCCTGAGTTATGTGGTTCAACAGGCAACCATATGGATAGTATATGTGTTTCTTATCACTGCAAAATTCTTCCTCTCTTTACTAGGACTTTTCTTTCTTAATCATGAGAGCCATTATCATTATCGTTGATGTAGCATTTTGTTTTCATCGTTGGACTCTGGGCCTTGCCTGATTAAAGATAAAAATATACTGGATGGTGAGGTGCAATCTGCGGCGTCTGTTGTGGCTGCCGAACCAGCAGTTTTGCCTGCATTGTTATTGCAGTCATTAAAGCCTGCAAATGTATATTTCAAACATGATGTCTCCACAGCAGGATCACGATCAAATAGCATTTTATCATTCGGTTGGGGAAGTCACGCATGAATGTTTTATATCTGTGAAGTCAACAGTATTTGTTGGGCTGTTGAAAGCCAGAGAGAAAGTTAGATGTTTAAACATGCATTGAATAGAGCCCTGGAGTCATGTTTCACCTGTATACACCATCTGCTTATGGCAGCTTAACACCAATTCACACCTTGACTTTTGTGATCCTAATAGCTTATAGGATGACCATGGTTCACATGTGTCCTCAGCTAGTCTCCTAGAGGTTTCAATAAACCAGGTTTGGAACTCTCTTCCAGTCAACTCAAAGAATTGAACAATTTGAATGATGTCTGAATGACCCTATTTGCAACAACTTTCAAATCCACTCTAAGTATGAGCTATTTATTAGTTAATGATAATGTGGAGGACAGAAAGGAGATGGCTCTCTCCACTTCCCTTCACAATGGCAAGGTAAACAAAGGTGAGCCCAGTAATAGGGCCAATAAATGATTAAGCACATAAAATGACTCACTAGTCTAGACCTGTGTTTACTTATGGAACTGAATTTTTATTTTTCTGTATTCTCCCATTTCCTGTGGAAATGCAGAGCCTGTGTTTCACTGACTAATAATGGACACTTTGTTATGCTAACACACTTTATTTTTATATTAGACTTCTCCTTAATCAGGATAATAATGATCATCCAGAGCAGGACATCTTGTAAAATAGTTTTAACCTGTTTGCAATTCTTGAGAGCAGGTAGAAGAAATCATGTACACAAAAAACTAAATCTTAGAAGTGTGTGCTACGTCCTCTAATGTAAGCCTCATTCCCATGCACATGACCTCTATGGGCACATGACCTGATCTTGGCATTGTATTAATCAGTGTTTGCATGGGAATTTTCACATGACGAAGCCACATGGGAGCACAGATCATGGATATGCTACCAATGTTGCAAGCAATCTCCTCTATGTCAGCCAGGACCCAAATACGCTGCCATCGGGGAAATTAACCACTTTGATCACCAAGTTCTTGTGCATTCTAAGCCTGAGACCCTGATGCTTTTTTGACCCATCTGTAAAGACCTATCCAAAACCAAGGAAAGACTACCACATTCTGGCAGATTTTCATATTGTTGTGAATATGCAGTAAGTTGATAGCCCAACTATTAAGTCTTTTGATATTCCTGATAAGGCTAATTCGCAACAAAATTACAGCCATCCTAACACTTAAACTTTCTGAAATCAAGACAAATATCATATGAGCACACTTCTATCAGGTACCGGTGCAAAAAGATCAACCAAAACCTCATTACTTGCTTCAGATAAACCGGTAAGTGTCTCAAGGCCTTTCCAACTTCAAGTCACCTACTAACCACATCAGTGCAGGATGCAAAGTCTCCTGTACCATTCATGCATGCTCAGCTGTCTGAGCATGCATGAATGATAGCGCACACTTTTATGTTTGAAAAAGTTGAGATCTGACAGTTGAACTAAAATATAATCTTCAGCAGCATGAATCTTTTGTTACATTGCATTCTAATAAAGAATATGTGTAAAATACTGACTTGGGAAAACATGCAGCACCAGCTGTGACATTGAAGAGAATTCACTTCTGGTATTCTGTCTGCAAAAGTTGCCTTACTGCATGAAAATGAAGACTATAGCAAACATAACAACTCTCATGGATTGCCCTTATGTCTTTAATCAGATGTCACCACAGTTCCAACACATTTAAATATAAATCTGTAAAACCTAGCAACATTTTTAACACCATATTAGTTAATTGGTTTGGATGAAATGATGGCACAGTGTGAGTCATTTTTCTTAAGTAGCAATGCATTAAAAATTCCAAGACAGTTACTGACAATGGGAAAAGTAATATGGAATTTATAAGGACACACTAATGAGATTCCATCAGCATCTAAGCCAGCGGGAAAACAACTCTGTGCGAAACAGTAAAACAACTTTTCATGGTGCGGATTACTGGCTCCAGTAAGAAAAATGCAAGGACGAAGGCAATCAATTGATCGTAGTCACCTGTAGTCTTTCAAATTTGCTTCTGCATTCAGCACACGTTGTTAATATCCCTGCATCTACTGTTGAAGACTTTTTTTTTCTATTTCAGAAAGACAAGAGGATATGCAAACACCCCTTGACAGAAGGCACTTGATATGCTAAAGGTCCCTGATGAATGACATTAACTTGGCCAGGTACTTTTTAGAATACGAATAAAAGAGATCTGATGGAAACAACAAAATGTGAAAAAAGCCCAGATGAGCAGAGAGAATTGTATGCAGCCAAATTAAACAAAGAAAAATCCACAGAACTCATGATATCAGCACTTCATCTCTCAGGCTTCTAGATGTGGGAGTCGGGGGGGGGCTTTATCTGCATAAAATTGTAACATTACATCTCCCCAGGCTATTTCAAGCAGAGCCAATGTGTTCTTACCCCACTTACAACTCTCCAAGAATGTTGGTTTCAGAAATATATGTCCTTACAATGTGTTGGGGGAATAAAAAATTGAATACTATATAAAAGAAGGATTACCTACAGAACAGGCAAAATGTGGTTAGTCTTGAGTTAAAATAAGTTGTATCTAGATCTGTACTATCTTCTACTTCAGCCTACATTGCTCAAAGTGCATTAGCCTATGTGATTTGAATCGATGCTCAGAAACATGCCTTCATGTACACTTTCAATGCAAAGTAACCAGCCAACACTTGCTTTCTTTGGTCTCAGTTTGGCAGAGGCTGAACAGCAAGGGTCATTGATCAAGTGCATATATCGATAGTGCAACCTCAAAACATTCAGCACTTTGAGACTGTGTATGCATTTCCGTTTTAATGTCTTGGTTTGAAAGCTGAGAGGGGCCAGGTGGGATTCCAGAGTGGCGTTCAGATCTCTCTGCGTCCCCTGTTTAGTTTCGCATGACAAATGTGCATCAGTTTTATGTGTCTTAGTTGAAGTATAACATGCTTGTACTTTGTACTTTGCTGTCTTTTCAGTATTTGTGCACTATTTTCTTCTCTGTCAACGCACACTGCTCAAAAAAATTAAAAGGAACACTTTTTGATAAGAGTATAATATCAAGTCGGTTAAACTCCTGGAATATTGATCTGGTCAGTTCAGTAGTAGAGAGTGTTGTTAATCAGTGTAGCTGTTTTGGTGTTCATGAAATTAATAACACGTGCACTAGGAAACTAGGAAAACAGGAATGGTTTTGGCCACAGACATTTTTTCCTCCTCATTTTTTGCCTGCATTTCAGTAGTTTTGCATTTGACCAGGGTCAGTGTCACTACTGGTAGAATGAGGTGATACCTCAACCCTATGGAGGTTGCACAGGCAGTCCAACTCCACGAGGATGGCACATCAATACCTGCTGTTGGTCCACTGTGTTTTATCCAGTCCAACATCTGATTGTTAAAATGCAAAAGAAACCCAGCCACATATTGAGAGCATATAGTCTACAGTTTCATGGACATACTTTTCAGTAAGCCTACATATCTGTATTAAGTATAAGTTTTTAGGTGATATGATGTGATATTCTAAATTTCTGAGAAACTGAGAAATTTTGGGTTTTTATTAGCTATAAGTTAAAATCATAACCATCAACAGAAGTAAACTCTTGAAAAAAATAATACTCTGTGTGAGCTCTATAATGCATGAGTTTAACTTTTTTAATTCAATAAATGAAATAATTATACTTCACGTTGAAATGCACCTCTGTAATGCGGCTATCACAAAACCACAATTACATCTTTAAACATTTTTATTGTGATCATGCAAGGAACTTTAAATAAATGCTGCTGCATTTCTAAAGTGCATACATTGTGTAGGCAATAATTAGCATTACAAGACCTTGAAACAGGGTTATAAACACATGGAACCTGCACACCTACCTTAAGCCTCAGGCTGGAGGTCCACTTTAGTGATATGGTGCACCACTGGGAGTTACAGATCATAGAATCTATGTTTTTCTCTCTGACCTGCTGTTGGTTAAAATAGTAAAGGCAGCCAAGCCCTGAAAGTAGCACTGCAGCCACAAGGGGTTGCCCCCCCAGTGTGCTTTGGGTGCCAGGAGTCTTGTTAATTCCACCACCCGCTGCAAGAGGCTGTACTGTCACAGCTAGGAATCTGGGTCCATTTAAATATCACATCTTCATTTATACATGTTAACATGAGCTCCATACCTCATGCTTATACTTAAAAAGATGAAAATGTAATATGTAATGGATAAGAAAGTATTCTCATGTCTGGACAGCAACATTTTGACACTACTTACATACTTATTAGTTTTGTAGTTTTTGGCTTTAAAACCTCTGAGACATCTTCAGTAGGGGACAGATGTGCTTTATCTGTCCAGATAACTTGTTATGTACCAGGGCTGGCTTGGCCAAGCCCTGGTATATAACAAAAACAACTTTGTTAAAATACTAAGGTTTGTCTCTACCACCAAATTGGAAAAGAAATTACTATAGAAACATTTTTACAGAAAATTTGAGCAGTATAATCTGCCTTTCTTGAAAGATTTGGTGGTTATAATTCTGCATCTGTAAATATGAAACTGTTTGTGCAAGCTGACGTTTAGTATTTTTGTAGTGTACACTTTGTAACTTCTTGTTTTTTGCAGCCATTTAACTATGTGGTGACACCTGCTGTTTAAAGGGGGGGCATCAGGGAGTGTGACACTTTTCCAGTAAACATCATAGCTTGTTTGCTTTATTACCAATGAGAGAAAACATTTTGGCATTGACCTGTTTATTTCATTGCCGGTTAAATATATCATTTTCTTTAATGACAGAACTTTAAGGCTGCATGGTGGTAGCACTGTTGCCTTGCAGCAAGAAGGTCCTGGGTTCGATTCCCGGCCGGGGTCTTTCTGCATGGAGTTTGCATGTTCTCCCCGTGCATGCGTGGGTTCTCACCGGGTACTCCGGCTTCCTCCCACAGTCCAAAGACATGCCTGTTAGGTCAATTGGTCACTCTAAATTGCCCTTAGGTGTATGAATGAGTGTGTGCATGGTTGTTTGTGTGTTGCCCTGCGATGGACTGGCGACCTGTCCAGGGTGTACCCTGCCTCTCGCCCATAGACTGCTGGAGATAGGCACCAGCTCCCCCGCGACCCACAATGGAATAAGCGGTAGAAAATGACTGACTGACTGACAGAACATTAAATACCTATGTAATATGTTGCAACAGACCAAGTTACTTCTTTTGCTACCTTAGTGTTTAACAGTTGCATAGAAGCCATTAGAAATTGAAGTAAAGAAGCAGAGCAAACTAAAATCTGAAAAGGTTAATGTTAGTGTCAAAAAAGGTAAGACAAGCACATTTCAGCAACAAGACAATTCAAAGTGCTTTGCATGATGAAAATATAAACAGATAAAAAAAGCACATTGCAGGGGCGTAATAAAAGTAAAGACAAGTGGACCACAGACTAAAATAGATGTTTCAGTTAATAGTTCAAATAGAACAGTCAAAGACAACTCATAAATGGATTTTTAAACTTGATTTAAAAGAACCCAGGGTTTCAGAATTTCTACAGTTTTTTGGAAGTTTGTTCCAGATTAGTAGAGCATAAAAGCTCAAAGCTGCTTGTAGTGTAGACTTGAACCAGAAGACCTGAGTGAACTGGGGCCTCATGTACAAAAGATTGTGCAGCTTTCATTCTAAAAGTTGGTGATTGGAAGAAATTCTGAAACTTGGCCAAAATTTCAGGTGTAAGAAACCATGCGTAGACATGTTGCCTTCATAAATCCCAATTTACAGTGAATTCTGTGCAGATGCACGTGGTGCTTGGACCGCCCATTCCACGCCCATAAATACATATGCAAAGTAGTATAAATAGAATAAGGTACCTACCACGTGTCCAAATAACCATGGATACGGTGCTGAGGCAGTCATTACACACGGAGCCTGCTTCAGGTTTGTTCCCAGCACTACTATTATAATTGCAATAAGTATATTTATTATATAGTATAAAGGGTTCATGAGTTCAGGAGACCAACGTACCATTGCATTTGTGTGACACATTTGCACATCACAAACATGTTGCACATATATTAAATGAAAAGACTTTCTATTTGCAAATGCATATTCACTTGCAGATGGTGCCCTTATAGCAGTATGAGTGCAGTCCATATCTCTGATTACATTGGGATATGGCTCCCCGCTACAAATGAGAGCGACAGTTTAGGGGAACTTTATGTATCTGAGCAACGTATGGATGTGGCTTTCCTCTATGACTGGCAAGGTGTGGGTCAGGGATGACTGTTAAATACATGACCTCTCAGTCAGCTATCTCTGAAAAGCACCGGTTGATAGGACCAAAGCGTAGTGAGAGCTCGAAGTGGACGCACGGTTCCTCCTAATTTCCCTCTGTAACACTAGGGCCCGAGCTCCAAAATAATTGTCCGGTGCAATCTAAACCGGCTAATAAGCCATTCTTTATCATGTACAAAGGTGGCCGGTGTATTTCTGGTCGTATCTCTTTGCTTCACAATGATCCACACAACCCTGGTTGGTTGTGACAGCAGTTTATTATCTGCACAGAATACCACAGCAATTGAATCATTGTGAATAGAGATCTTGCGGACAATTAGCATTTGTATTGTTGCTCTGTTTTGCCTCATCTCAAGCCATCCTATATAATGATGCCAGCTATATTAACCTAATACAATGGTATTTTTTAATGCATAACAATAATTAAATAACAATGACATATTAATACAACAGTAACCTACTTATATTGGTCTCGTGATCATATAGTGGTTTTTGAATTATTGACAATAAAATACAACATAAGCCCATAAATTTATTAAAAAAATTATTTTAAATGTCCTTTTACACATTCTTTTTACTGTTAAACTCTTTGTGTGTAACACACGTGAACAACAAAAGAATAAAACTCTATTAAAGCTTTCACAATACAATACTTGCACAGAATATCACAGCAATTCAGTTGATGTAAATAGAGAACTTGTGGACAATGACAGTGTTCTGTTTCGCCCGGAAAACAGTACTACATTTAGCAGCTAGGTTTGCTGATCACAGACATGAAGTCATACCAAAGAAAATAAAATCCAACAAAAACTAACAGCAAAACATGCAGCGGAAAATAGTGAGGGAATTGTGACCTTTGATATTGATGTAGAGACTACCCTTCTAATCTTCTGAATTTCCTCACTAAAGAAGTTAGCAAATTCATTTCAGGCCCTGGTATAGTGGAGTTCAGATGCTACACACACCGGAGGATTTGTTAACCTGTCAACCATGGCAAACAAGAGCAAGTTTATGTGACTTGGTAGCCGGTATTATTTCTGTAGAAAGTTTTGCTTGACAAGGGATACATTTTAAATTTTTCTGTTGCCTACTGTTTCTTATAAAAGGTTTTTTGTGTCAGTAAAATCAAGGAGACGGGAGTCTGTGCTGAATGGATAGAGTGGAGAGGTAGGTGAGGTCTGGGCAACTCTTTGCTATTCGTAATTATTCGTGTTCTGTGTGGAATAGTGATATTATCAGTTGTGGTGCTTGTCAACTGTTGTCTGTGGCAGAATAAAAATTCCTGAAAGTGAAAAGTTGTACTCCAGACGAATTCCCTCTGCCTTGAAAAGATGCCTGCCTTCCCACAAAATGATGAAGTTCACTAATTTTGTCATGAATTGTGGGTGTTTTTGGGTTCTTCTTCTTATTATTAAGATTCTTGATAGGTTTTGAATCTTACTTCTGTTATTTTCCTGGTCATGTTTTTGTCTTCTAGTTCATGTTTCATCATGGCCTCTGATGAAGTGTTCGAGGACGAACCACACCCGGACCCTGTGCGTGAGCGGTTCGAGAAGAAACTTGTCCTCGTCTCCAAGGGTTTGCCAGGCTCTGTTCCTGTCTCCAAGGGATTGCCAGGCTCTGCTTCAGCCTCTGGCACTGTGAAGGCCAAGCCTGACTCCAAGACCTCCGACCTCTAGACCGAGGGTCCTCTACTCTGCTTTGCCGACCTCCAGACAGTCAGTTCCTTTGTCCCTGGCCCCCTACACTCCTGTTCAGTCACTCCAGGTTTCCTGACCAACCTGCAGGTTCCCGCCGATGCCGGCCCCCACGGTCTCTACGTCTCTGCTGGCCTCCTTGTCTTCACTACGTCGCTGGCCGCCACGATCTCTATGTCTCTGCCGGCCCCCACGTCTTTGCCGCCAGCCTCCACGGTCTCTACGCCTCTGTCGGCCTCAACGCCTTCGCCACCGACCGCCCAGGACTCTGTATTGCAGGTCCTGGTGCCTGCCTGAACTGTGTGCCTGCAAGGGACGACCTCCTGAACTTTGTGCCTGCGCGGGGCGACATCCTGGACGTGTTCTTCTTCTTCTTATTATTATTATTATTCTTGATAGGTTTTGAATCTTGCTTCTGTTATTTTCCTGGTCATGCTTTTGTCTTCTAGTTCATATTTCGTAAAGTTAGCTTTTTGGATCTTGTTTCTGGTGATGCTTTAATTTCATGGTTTACTAGTTGTGTTTCTATTCGTTTGTATTCAAGAGTCTCTTTTCTGCTTAAGCCACGTTTTGTTCTCTCCTGTCTGTTTTCAATCTTCTTCATTCGGTTCACCTGCACCTAGCATTCAGTCTCCTCGTTTCACCTGGTTTTTGCTCCATAAATACACATCTGTTCTGTTCATTCCTCGCGGAAACATTTCAGATCGTGTCACCTTGTTTTCTGCCAGTTTTTGTTATTCATGCTAAGCCTGTCCATGCCTGTTTTTGCCATCACCTTCTGTAGTTAGTTTGTTTATTAAATCAAATTTCTCATCAACGATGCTTCATGTCCGTCCTGGTCCTCCGCCATACCAGCCTTGACAAATTTTGCCGCACATAGTTTTTTTAGCCATTTTTTGAGCATTAACAGTCTACTGAATCCCTCATCTTCATGCATTTCTTAAACCAAACTCACAACAAGAGGCAAACAGGTATCACAGCACAGTAGCAACCAGACTGAGCAAAGGAAGGACAATAAACAGTTAACTGAGAGGGACATGTGTTAAGAAGTTGAGAACAAGAAGTACATGGTTGATTGGGAATCCAAGGAGCAAAAGAAACAGGTGTAACAGGCAGTAAATACTATACATTGTACAAGACAACCTAGACCAAAATTACAGTGTCTAAAAGTCTTAACAAATTAAAAGTCTTAACAAAAGCCCCGACATGAACATGACATCCTTTAACTGTCATCAGTAACATGAAAAAAAAAAGGTTTTCAGGAGGGTACATTTCCACATGTGAAACATTTCCACAAGATTGCGTACATGTTGCAAAATGGCTAACATGTAAAAAGAAATGTCATTACATATCAGTGTATGTATGTGTTAGCTTTTTTGTTTGCGGCTAGGTGACTTCTAAAGAAAAAGTTATTTGATTCAGCTCAGCAATTTGCATTGATTCAGCATGTCATCCTATAGGTGTCACTTGAGAATTTACATAGGCATCATGTTATTCTATAGGTTCCACATTAGTACCATGCACTCTAATTTGCATCAGATGGTGCATCCGGAGCTGGCATTTGACATAGACCATATAGGCAGTTGCCTGTTATTACAACTGCTGCAGGGAATGCTGTTGCAACCCCTTAAAAAAAAAAAAAAAAACAACTATAAAGAAAACTAAATAATAAGATAACTAATGACAAAAATGTGCAGCCCTGATTGGGGCCCTTTGCTCATGCTGTGTATTTAAAATAAAAAAAAATAGAAAATATAAACAACCACCCCACCTGTCCCTCAGTTGTTTCCCCTTATTCCCACTGCTGTCAATCAAATCTGCAAAAATCATTACCTCTTGATGTGCAACAATCAGCTGAGTATCTTGACATATTGATAGTTAAATAATATTAGGAGATGGTTCTGTTGTCATTACAAGGTGATGTTAACATTTTATTTTTAGTTTTTGAAAGAGCTGTTCCATTTTTTTAACTGTGTAAATGAAGGGTTTGAATCTGGTGGTAGCTTAAGTGTAGCACCTAAAACAGCTGTGAACTGATGTTAGAACAGCCTTTTATGTACTTTATCAGCTGAATGGTTGTTGCACTGTATTTCTTCTTTGAACAGGCCAAGGAGAGGCCATACCAAGTTCGAAATATATTAATAATTGATTTAAAGAATATCATATCTTTTTACTCCATATCATTGTCATTAGTGTTTGTATTTTGCATTATTTCCATGTTGCCAAAGGTTTTTTATTATTTTAACTCTTAATTTATCACTTTCTTCACGTTGTTAGGTTAAAATATATTTGAAACATAAAACAGTTGGCAGATTAAATAATTGGACCTTGCATTTATTGCTGTAGAGGAACACAGCTGCTCTAAATGTTTGGTTGAAACATCTTCCTCTGAGTCAGGTAATGTGTGCTTTTTGTATGTAGTAATTCAATTCAATTCAGTTTATTTATATAGCGCCAATTCACAACACATGTTGTCTCAAGGCACTTCACAAAAGTCAGGTACATACATTCCAATTAATCCTAACGATTGAACAGTGCAGTTAGATTCAGTTATTTGTTCAAATTGGATAACAAGTTGTTCTATCTAAGGAAACCCAGATTGCATCGAGTCAGACACTTGTAGCATTCACTCCTCCTGGATGACCATGTAGCAACAGTGGACAGTCACTGGCGTTGACTTTGCAGCAATCCCTCATACTGAGCATGATGTAGCAAAAGTGGAGAGGAAAAACTCCCTTTTAAACAGGAAGAAACCTCCAGCAGAACCAGGCTCAGTGTGAGCGGCCATTTGCCACGACCGACTGGGGGTTTGAGAGAACAGAGCAGAGACACAAAAATAACACAGAAGCACTGATCCAGGAGTACTTTCTATTGGAAGGAAAAGTAAATGTTAGTGGATGTAGCTCCTTTAGTCGTTTCATCTAGAAAGAAAGAACAGATAAACTCTGAGCCAGTTTTCAAGGTTGGAGTCTGAAAGAGAGCACATATAATAAGTTACAGTAAAAGCTCAGTCAATTGCTATATTTAGGAGAGAGAAAGGGTTGAACACTAAAAGATAGGGCCAAGTGGATCATCTGTAGAAGGTGAGCATTAAGTTGTTGCCAGCAGAAGCTTGGACAATGCCCCCCTCCAGTCAGGCTAGGTATAGCTTCTACGAAGAGAAAAGAGAGAGAACAAGAAGTTAGAAGCTGAAATAACAGCAAATAATGCAAAGTTGAAGAGTAGTGTGAGAATGTAGCGAAGAGGGTGAAAGTGAAAGAAATTATGTCCTCCAGCAGCCTAAGCCTATAGCAGCATTACTACACAGATACTTTCAGTTCAGATTATTTAGTTAGACGACGCTTATTTACAACATTGTCGTCTCAAGGCACCCCACAAAGGGTCCCACTGATGGTCATTGTTATACTAAAAACCACAAGGATTGGGATACCTCTCTCTGTCAGACTGATTCTAACAAGAGAAGGGGTCATACAGGTAGCAGAAATGGAGGGTGTATTTGCACTTCAACCATAACTGAGCCGGTTTAGGCTAAACCTGACTCCCCCTTACTCCATCCAACAGGGTGGGAGCAAGGCTCCGTTCCTCATAAACTAAGCCACTCTAACTATAAGCTTTATCAAAAAGGAAAGTTTTAAGCCTAGCCTTAAAAGTAGACAGGGTGTCCGCCTCACTGACCAAAACCGGGAGCTGGTTCCACAGGAGAGGAGCCTGATAACTAAAGGATCTGCCTCCCATTCTACTTCTAGAGACTCTAGGAACCACCAGTAAACCTGGAGCCTGAGAACGAAGTGCTCTGTTAGGAACATATGGAACAATCAGATCTCTGATGTATGATGGAGCTAGATCAATAAGGGCTTTATATGTGAGGAGGAGAATTTTAAATTCTATTCTGGATTTAACAGGGAGCCAATGAAGGGAAGCTAAAATAGGAGAAATATGATCTCTCTTTTTAATTTTCATCAGAACTCTTGCTGCAGCATTTTGAATCAGCTGAAGGCTTTTAACTGCACTTTGTGGACATCCTGATAGTAGAGAATTACAATAGTCCAGCCTTGAAGTAACAAATGCATGGACTAGTTTTTCAGCGTCACCCCTGGACAGGAAATTCTAATTTTAGCAATCTTCCAAAATTAAAGGGAAAAGGAAACCCCTAAAAACCTTTTTTAAATAATCCTAAAAAATTTTTAAAAAAAATAATAATTTAAAAAGTTTAAACCGGAGGTCAATTTAAGGGCCATCCAGGTTAAGTGTTTGACTAACCCAGTTTTTTTTTTAAAGATTTCCGGTCCAAAACGACAACTTCTGCTTGGTCTAAATTTTAAAAAGCAAAAAATTTTAAATTCACCCAAATTTTTTTATGTTTAAAGGGACATGTTTTGTATTCTATCAAACCTGTTTTGGGGTTAAATCTAATTTTGGGAAATAAGAAAGCTGGTGTCATAAAACGTACCGGAAAATTTTTATCCTTGCTGCCTGATATTTGACCAAAATTGGGAAAGCATATGTATAGAAAAAGGAGAATTCCCCCAAAGTAAAAACCCCTGTGGTCCCTCCACAACTAACCCGGAGTTTAAGATGTTTTATAATTTACAGGGAACAAACTGGGAATCTGTCAGCAAATAAGATTTAAACCCCCTGTTACCCTGATCCCACAGCATATTCCACCCTTTTTTAAAAAAGAATATTTGGTCGACGTATAAAATGCACATGAGATTAAGAGGCCCAATACAGCCCAAAAAGCCCTTTAATCTGGGGCCCATAAGAATATCATTATTTGATTTTTCAGAGGGCTGTTTCAGTGCAAATGATGGCTCTGAAGCCTAAATGAAACTCTTCAACGGGTTATTGCTGTGAAATCTCACCCCTTTGATTAGAAAATATTTCCTCAAAAATTTTTTGATAAAAATTTGGAAGATTGGATATAGGCTGTAATTTTTCAAGCCCCTTCTCAATCAAGCAAAAGGGGTTTTTTAAGAAAGGGTTTTAAAATTACAGCTCCCTTTAAAAGCCTGGGTACATATCCATTTACAAAGGGATAGGGTTAATCAACCAAAAAAGGGGGTTTTGGTAATCAGAAAAAACATTTCCCCTTAAAATCATTTGGTTGGGATTGGGTCTAACAAAAAGTTGAAGGTTTAGAAAGGGCTAATTTTTCGGGAAAAACCGGGAAGCTCCACAGGACCCCAACGCCCAAAAACACAAATCGGGTTTTCTGCGGGTTTATTTCCAATTTTTTCTCCCTTGCTGGGGATAAAAGTAATCTTTCTTGGGGAGAAATGTCAAAGATTTTTTTTTAAATTTAGAATCAATTTTTTAAAGAAGAACCCCATAAAGTCATGCCTGCTGAGAGCTGGGGGAATGGTGGCTCAACAGGGGCTATGACTCGGGTGAAAGGGTTTTGGGCAACTTTTAATAAAGAGAAAAACTAGGATTATTTTTGGGTTCCCCTTCTATTAATGATGAGAAATAGCTGTTCTGGCTTGGCGAAGTGTTTTTTTTATAAAAGGGAGTAGGCTTTTTTTCCCAGATTAAGTGGGAAATTTCCTCTAGGTTTTTAAAAGGCGCCATTTTTCTCCCAATTTTCTAACTTTGTGTTTTTTAAAAGTACGCAGATAAAAATAAAACCAAGGAGTGTGCCTCCTATGGAATAATTCCCTTTTTTTTTAAAAGGGGGCTGCATTTTTCTACTATCATGCAAGTTAAAGAAAAACATTTATGAAAAAAAGAATCAATTTTTTTGAAGGGGAAAAAACAAAATTATTGCCCTCCACTTTTTGTTTTTCTGTGATAAAAAAAAAATTTAAAAAGGGGAAACAATTTTTTAAAAGGGTTTGTTAAAGCATCATTTGGATTGATCTATTAAAAATAAAAATTTTCTTTCAGGTGTAAAAGGTTTTGGGTTAAAAAAAAAAACTCAAAGGTTATTAAGAAATGGTCAGACAGGACAGGGTTATGAGAAAATATTGTTATGTCACGGTGCAGATCTTCGTCTGTTGTATATTGAGTGTGTTTTTTAGACTAGTTAAGTCTAAACATAATTGATTTGATTACTAATGCTACTGTTCATGTTGTATATACGGGCAGTGCCTACACATGTGGGCTATTTTTACTGTGCCAATAAAATGGCTGAAATTTAAAGTTTTTGAATCCTCCTTAGATATAAAATGAGTTATAGCCTCTAGACATATACCAAACAAAAACCCTTGTTAGAACGATTCAAGGTGGTCGTGGCTGTGCAATGTTGTGGGGGATATTGTCGTGGCACACCTTGGGTCTTTTAGTTCCAACTGAGCATCAATTAAACACCACAGCCTGAGTATTGCTGCTGATCATGCCCATCTCTTTATGACCACACTGCACCCTTATTCCAGCAAAATGATAAACCATGTCACATAGCAATGTGTTTACTATAATGCAATGGAAGTAATCATTCTAATAAGCACTGTTAAATCAGGCCATGAAGAATCAATATACTAACAAGAGCCTATCAGTTGGACCATATTCTGTTTGAGCAAGACTTTGAGATATCAGAAAAACGCATTACAAAAGAATGTGAACCTACTATTATATGTGCAATAAAAGGTTGTATTTGTTTATTCTTTTAAAGTAACATGATTATTCACATCCTGGAATGGTCAAGGAGCAAGAAGAAAGAAAACTTTGAGCTGTATATTTGCATGATGTTGGAGTTTGGATTAATACCTAGTTTTCCTTTATGCTCCACCAATACTGGACATAGATAGCATTCACAACAATGAACATACACAGACATCACAAAGTATACACACACTTGCTTTCCTCAAGGACATGAACAATTGCCCACATGAGACAAGGGTGTGAGGAACTCTGTGGCGTATTGCTGCGACTAATTTACCAGCAGCTAAAGGAAGTGCTGAGTGGACACAGTTTGGCAGCTGATTTGGGGCCAGCGCAGGGGCCCCTTGGCGACAGGCAGACACAGTCAAGGAGCTGAGGTAGCAGGAAAAAGTCTACCACACAAATGGTAAAAAATACAGTGCTTGTACCCACACCTGCTTTCACACTCTTATCTTTCACTTTCTTATCAAGCAAAACAGGGTGCATGTCAAGGATATGCCACCCTCGGGAGCCAGCTGTAGCTCCTGTAGATGCATGTACTTTACTTTTGTTTGTTGTTGTTCTTTTTTTTTTGGATTTGGCACCTGTCGCCTTGCTCCTTGCGCACGTCCATGCTGTGTCCCCCCTCAATGACAAGGGCATCCCATCGTGCCAGATGGACCTCCCACCCAGCCAGCTACACTCTCTATATAACAGTTGATTTTGTCACAGTTTTGAAAAGCAAATGACATTTCCCCCAAGAACACTGCACAAACACATTCTGGTCCTGCTGTTAATATTCATGATCCGTTCCTTCCCTTTTGAAGGTAGGTATTTGTTTTTAATAAATCCTCTAAAGTATAAGCATAAACCTAATTGTACACCAATCAGTCAAAACATTAAAACAAAAGTATTGGTCAGGCTCACCTTTTGCACCCTGACCAATTCTGACCTTTACATACATAAACTTCACAAGTTGTTTTGGGGTTGATGCTTTGAATTGTGCTATGCAAAAGCATTCCCCCCTAAACGATTTAGCTTTTCACTCACACTTAAAAGTTTCAGATCATTAAATTATTTTAATATGAGACACATATAATTCAATTCAATTCAATTCAGTTTATTTATATAGCGCCAATACACAACACAGGTCGTCTCAAGGCACTTCACAAAGGTCAGGTACATACATTCCAATTAATCTTAATAATTGAACAGTGCAGTCAGATTCTGTTATTTATTCAAATTGGAAAAAAGTTTTTCTATCTAAGGAAAAACCCCGCAAATTGCATCCAGTCAGTGACTTGCAGCATTCACCCTCCAGGATGGGGGCATGTAGAGACCTGGACAGTCACTGGCATTGACTTTGCAGCAATCCCTCATACTGAGCATGCATTTTACAAACAGTTTAGAGGAAAAAACTCCCCTTTTTTAACAGGAAGAAACCTCCCAGAACCAGAACCAGGCTCAGTGGGAGCGGCTCTGCCCCCGAAACGACTGGGGGTTAGAGGAGAACAGAGCAGAGACCACAAAGAGAACAAAGAAGCACTGATCCAGGAGTATTTTCTATGGGAAGGAAAAAGGGAAAAATGTTAATGGATGTAGCTCCTTTAGTCGTTTCAAAATAGAAAAAGGAAAGATAAAACTCTGAACCAGTTTTCAAATTTTAAGTCTGAAGAGGGAAATAGAGTTAGTTAACAGTAAAAGCTCAGTCAGTAGCTATGTCAGGGGAGAGAGAAAGGGTTAAAAACTGAAAGACAGGGGCCCTGGGGGATCATCGGTAGAGGGGGTGAGCATTAAGTTGTTGCCAGCAGAAGCTTTTGGGGGATTTCCCTCTCCAGAAAGGGGTTACAGGTAAAACACAGAGTTCAGGCCAGGTGTAGGTTTCTAGGAAGGGGAAAAGAGAGAGAACAAAGTTAAAAGCTGAAATAACAAAAAAATAATACAAAATTGAAGAGTAGTGTAAAAAGTGGCAAAGGGGGGCAAAAGTGGTCATTATGTCCTCCAGCGCCTAAGCCTATAGGAGCATAAACTACAGGAGATAGCTCAGGATAACCCCAAGCCACTCTAACTATAAGCTTTATCAAAAAGGAAAATTTTAAGCCTAACCTTAAAAGTAGACAGTTTTGTCCATCGGGAGCCCATTGATCGGCATTGTTATACTAAAACCACAACGATTTGGATACCTCTCTCTGTCAAATTGACCAAAACCATTGGAAAAGAGAGGAGATCCATACAGTTAGCAGAAAAGGGTGGGGGGTTTTTTGCACCCCAAAACCACAAATGAGCCATTTTAGGCTAAACCTGATTCCCCCTTTACTCCATCCAACAAGGGGAGAAGAAGACGCGGTTTAAAATAAGGGAAATAGCTCAGGATAAACCTAAGCCACTCTTAAGTATAAGCTTTATCAAAAAAAGGGGAAAGTTTTTAAGCCTAGCCTTAAAAAGTAGACGGGGTTTTCCCGCCTCACGGACCAAAAAACTGGGAGCTGGTTCCACAGGAGAGGAGCCTGATAAACAAAAGGATCTGCCTCCCCCTTCTACTTCTAGAGACTCTAGGGAAACCCCCATAAACTTGCAGTCTGAGAACGAAGTGCTCTGTTAGGAACATATGGAAAAATCAGATCTCTGATGTATGATGGAGCTAGATCATTAAGGGCTTTATATGTGAGGAGGAGAATTTTAAATTCTATTTTGGATTTTAACAGGGAGCCAATGAAGGGAAACTTAAAAAAGGAAAAATATCTCTCTTTTTTATTTTCATCAGAACTCCTGCTGCAGCATTTTAAATCAGATGAAGGGTTCTAACTGCCATTTTGTGGACATCCTGATAGTAAAAAATTACAAGCCAAAAGTCCCGCCTTGAAGTAACAAATGCATGGACTAGTTTTTTGCATCACTCCTGGATAGGATATTTCTAATTTTTGGTAATGTTCCGGAGGTGAAAGAAGGAAATCCAAAAAAACCTTTTTTTAATATGGGATTTTTTAAATGACATATCCTGGTCAAAAAAAAACACCAAGGGTTTTTTTCTTTATTACCGGTGGTCAATTTAATGCCATCCAGGTTTAAGTGATTGACTAAGGCAGTTTCTTTTTTTAAAGACTCCGGGTCCAAAGACGACAACTTCTGTCTTGTCTGAATTTAGAAGCAGAAAATTTTAAATCATCCAAAGTTTTTATGTCTTCAAGACATGCTTGTAGTCTATCTAACTGGTTGGGCTCAATTTAAAAGTGAGTATCATCAGCGTAACAGTTTAAAATTTATTCTATTGCTGCCTGATAATTTTACCTATTGGAAGCATATATATAGTAAAGAGAATTGGCCCCAAGTACTGAACCCTGTGGTACTCTACAATTAACCCCGGGGGTTTAAAGATGGGTTTTCATTTTCTAAAAAAAAAAAAAAAAAAAAAAAAAAACTGGAATCTGTCAGACAGATAAGATTTAAACCAGCCTAGTGCTGTTTCCCCTGATCCCCCCCCAAGCATATTCCAGCCTTTCTAAAAAATATTGTGATCGACTGTATCAAATGCAGCACTGAGATCTAGCAGAACCAGTAAAAGGACACAAGTCCATTATCTGAGGCCATAAGAATATCATTTTGACTTTCAGCAGAAAGTTTCAGTGCTATGATGAGCTCAGAAGCCTGACTGAAACTCTTTAAACAGGTCATTGCTGTGGAAATGCTCACACATTTGATTAGCAACTATTTTCTCAAGAATTTTTAGATAAGAAGCCCAAGATTTGATATAGGTCTGTAATTTTTTAAGTCATCTCGATCAAAATGTGAAGGTTTTTTTAGCAAAGGTTTAATTACATCTACCTTAAAAGCTTGTGGTACATATCAATTTACTAAGGAAAAAAATTAATAATATCTAAAAGGGGGCTGGTAATCAGAGGAAAACACTTCCTTAAAAAATTTTTTTGGGATTGGGTCTAACATACAATTGAAGGTTTAGATGAAGCTAATATTTTCTGATAACTCAGGGGAAGCTCCACGGATCAAAAGCAGTCCAAGCACAGATCAGGTTTTACAGTTACTTTCAATGTTGTCTCACTTGCTAAGGGGATGAAGTAATCATCTTCAGGAGTATATCAAAGATTTTTTTTTAATAGAATCAATTTTTTTTAAAAAGAATCCCATAAACTCATGACTGCTAAGAGCTAAGGGAATGGGGGGCTCAACAGAGCTATGACTCTGTGTAAGTTTTGCAACTGTACTAAAGAGAAACCTAGGATTTTTTTCTTGTTCTCTTCTATTTTAAAATGAGAATAAGCTGGGTTTTGGCTTGGCGAAGTGTCTTTTTATACAAAAGTAGGATTTTTTCCCGATTAGTAGGAATCCTCTAGGTGTGTAGAGCACCATTTTCTCTCCAATTTTCTAACATTGTGCTTTAAAGTACGCAGCTCTGAATTAAACCAGGGAGCTAGCCTCCTATGAATAATTACCTTCTTTTTCAAGGGGGCTGCATTGTCTAATGCACCACGCAATGATGAAGTAACACTATGAACAAGATAATCAATTTGTGAAGGGGAAGAAACAAAATGATTGCCATCCACTGTGTTTTTCTGTGATAATGAGGAAATCAAAAGTGGAACAGATTCTTTAAAGGTTGTTACAGCATTGTCTGATAATGATCTATTATAATGAAATTTTCTTTCAGGTGTGGAGTACTCTGTTAAATTAAACTCAAAGGTTATTAAAAATGGTCAGACAGGACAGGGTTATGAGAAAATATTGTTATGTCTTTACACTCAGTGCCATATGTCAGCACAAGGTCCAGAGAATGAAGACAAAGGTGGGTAGGTTTGTTAATGTTTTGAGCAAAGCCAATTGAGTGTAAGATAGCATTAAAGGCTATATTTAGGCTATCACTTTCAGTGTCAACGTGAATGTTAAAATCCCCCACTATAATAACTTTATCTGTATTTAACACTAAATCAGATAAAAGGTCTGAAACTGATCTAAAAATTGAGAGTAAGGGCCTGGTGGACGGTACAAAACAACAAACAGAAGTGGTTTTAGTGCTTTGCCATTTGGATGAGGAAAACTGAGAATTAAATATTCAAAAGAGTTGTAGCTATTGATTGGTCTGGGACTAGTCAATAAATCGGACTGAAAGATGGTTGCTACTCCTCCTCCTTCCCCAGTATTTCGAGGGATGTGAAAATTTAAATAATTAGTAGGTGTTGACTCATTTATAGTAACATAATCCTCTTGCTGCAGCCAGGGTTCTGTGAGGCAAAATAAATCAATCTGATTGTCACTAATCAGGTCACTATCTAGCAATGTCTTTGAAGAGAGAGATCTTATGTTCAGTAAGCCACATTTAATTGTTTTATTTTTCTTTTTGGTCTGAGTTGTGTTTATTTTTATGAGATTTTCCTAATTTCCTCCTTTTAGATTATTTTTTAATCTATTCAATTTTGGCCGTGGGCGAGACACTGTCTTAATAGGGTAATGGGTGGGTAGCAGTACAGAAGCTGCAGACAGGAGTGTTAAACTACGACCCTGCTTCCTGGTCTGAACCCTGGGTTGTCACATCGTTTTCTGGACACCACCTAGACAGCAAGCGGTTGAATGACAGCATGCGGCTAAACATGTCGTCACTGGTCAGATCAGGGAGGGGACCAGAGATATGACGGAGTCCGACATTGTTTTGGCAAACTTACACACCGAAGCAACACTAACTTTGGTGACCTCCGATTGACGTAACCGGGTGTCATTACCGCCAGCGTGAATAACAATCTTACTGTATTTACGCTTATCCTTAGCCAGCAGTTTCAGGTATGATTTGATGTCGCCCGTTCTGGCCCCTGGCAGACATTTGACTATGGTCGCTGGTGTCTCTAGTGCCACGTTTCTGACTATGGAGCTGCCAATTACCAGAGTTGGCTTATCAGCGGGTGTGTCGCTGAGCGGGGAAAATCTATTAGAAACGGAGACGGGTTGGTGGTGACCTGTGAGCTGAGATCTAGGACTATGCTTCCTACGTACCGTCACCCAGCCGGCCTGAGGCCGCGGCTGCACAGGCTCTGCTGGAGGACTGCTACGGGGAGCTACGGGGAGCTAATCTGAGTAAACACAAACAACAGTTGTCAAATGTTTTTTTTTTTTTTTATTCAAACCAACTGATTAATGCATTCAGATTTTATACACTATATTCACATTTGGTGCTTATTGTTCTAATTCTATAATACTACAAATACTTTCCAAAACATTCACAAAATTAACAATATGTCACACAATGGACAGCTTCTTCAGGAGACAGGATATTTGATAAAATCGAATATCTGACTTTTGGATACACTTACAACACCAATTTAGGACCAATGACTGTGACTGTTCATAACTGTTAAGTCAAGTCAAGTTTATTTGTATAGCGCTTTTCAGCATCAAGGCACTCAAAGCGCTGTACATGAGGAAAAACATTACAGTGATACAGAAAATCAAACAGAAAAACAAATCAAACGACATTAATAATCATTTGGAGTTTACTGGTAAGAGCTGGTTCTAATCCAATCTTTCTAATAGAGGTAATTGGCTCATAAAGTCCTCTGTGGTAAAGAATTCATCCTGTGCTAGAAGAAAAATTATAATATTAATCCTTGAGGCCGCTGGTATGAGGCAGTTGTGGTCCCATCATTTAAATAAGCTGGTTTAGTGGTATAAAACATTTTTAGTCCAAACTTTTTAAATACTAATAATGTTTGGCTTTCACTGGTATGGAATTGTTGTTATACAATCCTTCTAAGAAATCTAAAAATCTCTGGTCATTGGTGTAAAAATAGCTTTAGTCAAATTTTCATATACTAATAATATTATCACACTTCTCAGCCTCCCTGGTAAGGCCTATGCCAGGGTATTGGAGAGGAGAGTCCGGCCGATAGTCGAACCTCGGCTTCAGGAGGAGCAGTGTGGTTTTCGTCCCGGCCGTGGAACACTGGACCAGCTCTATACCCTCTACAGGGTACTCGAGGGTTCATGGGAGTTTGCCCAACCGGTCCACATGTGTTTTGTGGACCTGGAGAAAGCATTTGACTGTGTCCCTCGTGATGCCCTGTGGGGGTGCCCCAGGAGTATGGAATCGGGGGCCCTTTATTAGGGGCCATCCAGTCTCTGTACAAACGGAGCAGGAGTTGGTCCGCGTTGCCGGCGCTAAGTCGGACCTGTTCCCAGTGCATGTTGGACTCCGGCAGAGCTGCCCTTTGTCACCGGTCCTGTTCATAACGTTTATGGACAGGATTTCTAGGCGCAGCCAAGGGCCAGAGGGGGTCTGGTTTGGGGACCAGAGAATTTAGTCTCTTCTTTTGCGGATGACGTGGTCCTGCTGGCCCCCTGTAGCCAAGACCTACAGCATGCGCTGGGACGGTTCTCAGCCGAGTGTGAAGCGGCTGGGATGAAGATCAGCTCCTCCAAGTCCGAGGCCATGGTTCTCGACCGAAAAAGGGTGGCTTGTCTTCTTCAGGTTGGAGGGGAGTTCCTGCCTCAAGTGGAGGAGTTCAAGTATCTTGGGGTCTTGTTCACGAGTGAAGGACAAATGGAGCGGAAGATCGACAGACGGATCGGTGCGGCTGCCGCAGTATTTGGGGGCACTGTGCCGGTCCGCTGTGGCGAAGAGAGAGCTGAGCCGAAAAGCGAAGCTCTCGATTTACCGGTCGGTCTACGTTCCTACCCTCACCTATGAGGGGGTGCATATGTTTATCTTGGGCACGTTTGTGTGTGCATGTGAGTGTGTGCAAGTAAGTCCATGAAGCACTGTCACAGAGGTCATTGTCCTTGATGGTACGATAGAATGTTCATCAATCGGCCACACAGTTCTGAGCAGGTCCACAGGTGTCCTCAGGGAAGGGAGGGGGCAGAGGGAGCAGAGCATCTTGTTTACATAACTTCCAGGAGAAGTTGAAGATAGCCGGCCATCCAAGGCCATACAAGGGAGCCAGATTCAGATAACAACTATTGGTCAGGCCGACTCTTAGTTTTCTGTCTGCCTTGAGAGTCTCACTGGTGCTTCTCAATTGCGAATCCAAGCAGCCAAATTCCAGGTCCTTTCCGCCAGATCCAAGCCAAAAACTTTCTCCAAGATTTATCCCATTTCACCCCTGAGTCCAGGAACCGGAACCTACCTGCGATCCTGTGTAAGGATCACATCCAGTCTGCGATTCAGCTCACGGAACATCTCAGTCTGAGTGTTGATCGCTCTGCAGATCCCATCATACATGCCAGGCAGCCTTACAATGGCCAGAACAGCTGCTGACGTTTTCCAAATTTCTCGATATGCCAGGTAAACGCCAACTCCAAAAAGCAGAAATCCTGTTATCAAACATCCAATTGTGTACACATCTTCGACATCCTCAAATGACATTATCGACAAACACACAATCCTCCACTTCTGCCAGGAGTCCATCATTTATCCGGAGAAAAATGTCCCGTCTAGACAAGAGGGTTCCCCTTCACCCTGTCTTCTCGTCGAGAAAATTTTATAAATTGCATTGAGAGACCATCTGACCAAATCCATTACTCAGAATTTGGAGGACATGCAAAGAGAGGCTCCAAAAAAGACAAGACACAGAGCTAAAGCAGGGCAGATAAGGGAGGGTGCGGGAGACAGAGAAAAAGTGTCTTCCTCCACCGAGAGCAGAAAGATAAAAAAAGTTAAGTTAAAAGTTGTTGCCCCACTTTCATTTTTTGAAGGGTTTGTTTAAGTAATTTTCCTTAAGGTCATTATTAGTAATAGTTCCCTTACTTTGGAGAAAGAGAACTACTACTTTGGAGACCTTGGAGTTTTGACTGCTAAATTCAGTGACTGTGTCAAAAACCTAGGGGTCATATTCAATATGGATTAACACTAGGACTCCCAGAATTCTAACACTACTAGAACTCCCAAGCCCGTCAATTTGACGGCGAGCATTCTGGATGCGAGGGTGGTGATGACGTCATCGCATTAACGCTATAAAATTTTGTTTTTGACAAGAATTAATAATAGTATTTGATCAAAACCTATTATGTTTTATTGTTATTTATATATAGTGCTGAAAAATAATACAGAGTAGCGGGTAAATAAAAAAAAAGCTTTACTAATCTGACCAAAAGCTGGACAGCTCCATGTTACGCCCCCCTTTCACTTCGCGGACATAAACTAGCGCTAAAAATGCATTCAGCTCATCCACACTCATGTGTGAGGAGGAATCATCTCCTAAAACTGTGCGGGCCTCAGCCACACTGCAGCCGTGAATGCTGATAAGCATTTCGGCATCCACCACGCAGAGGAACGCGGTCTGGGCATCTTGGATCAGGCGCTCTGTCATCGCGTTCTGGCTCTGACACCTCCCTCTAGTTTCTTCCTCCCCTACCAATGTCCACACCATCCTTTCCTATCTCCTCCTCCTTCCAAGATGTGCGCTCGTCTTGCGATGAAAGCGCTGTAAAGCGCAGAATAGATTGTTGTTACTGGGCTACTATATCTATGACCTAACTTATTGTTTATTTCTTTGTTCATTCAAAGTACCTTGATTTGTAGTTTCTCTCCTGCCAGGGAGCTGGATTGCTAGGTTTATAGCTGGGCACTGGGCTCGTCTCCCTGTCTCTGAACCTGCGCTGATTGTGGCACTGTTTCTATAGTTTATATATTATTAATTTACCAATCTGTAAACTAGAGCCTAAAAAGACAAAATCGTTACATAGGCTAGTCTTTTACTACCTTGAAATAATGCGTCACAACCTCCTGCTAATGGGACGACTCGTGTTTTTTTAGCCCGGGGAGGCTCACTCTCTGACCCGCTCTCGCTGGAACTGAATACTGACCAAGAGCCGTCAGAATCCCTCTCGACCTAGAATCTTGATCATCAAATTTTTGAAGTATTTCCAATGTCTCTTGAGCAGAAAATATCCTTATAGAAGCCATTTGTAGGGTGCCAACAATCTGACTGCGTTCTAGAGTGGCGGTTTCTAAGCAACGCTTGCGCGTATACTCAGCCGCGGGAAAAAATATCAATGTAAATAATAGGGCCGTCAAAATAGCGGCTGTAGTAGTTAGAGGTAGAAATAATTAGATCTTTTATTTGCTTAGTTATTTTTTTTCTTTAAAGAGACATAGGAATACAAAAGACACAGATTTAGAAAAAGTCAGCATGCCAGGATGCCCCCCCCCCCATCATCTGAGTTTTTGAGTTTTTTGTTTTCTCTATTTGCACCAAGTCCTTGAAGTCATACAGTCAACTTTTACTCTCGATTCCACGGACAAAGTACATATTTTGGGCTGACCGAACCTGGACTCTGGAGTGATTTGGGGTTGTTTAGTTTTTAGTTGTGGGTTTTTCCTCATATGTTTCTCACAGTTAAGGTTTTGAATCATGCTTCTGTTTATTATTTTCCTGGTCATGCTTTAGTTTTTGTCTTCTAGTTCATGTTTTGTCAAATTAGGTTTTTGGTTCTGGTTATGCTTTAGTTTCATGTTGTTCTAGTTATGTTTCTATTAGTTTGTATCCTTGAATTTCTGTATTGCTCCAGACTCGTTGTGTTCTGTCCTGTCTGTCAATTAACTTTATTCGGTGCACCTGCACTAAGCAAATCAGTCTCCTCTTTCCACATTGTTCTTGCTTCATATATACACCTCTGTTCTGTTCATTTCTCACGGAAACATTTCGGATCATGTCACTCTGTGTTCAGCCAGTTCATGCTGTTCATGCCAAGCCTTTCCATGCCTGTATTTGCCACCATCTTCTGAAGTAAGTTTCATTTATTAAACCATTTCACTTACCATCATGCTGCCTGCTCGTCTGCATTCCAGGGTCCTCCGTTTACATCTTTGGTCTAAACCTGAACTTGGCATTTTTAGACCAAAGTTTAAAACATTTTTTATTCAGGCAGGTTTTTAATACTTAAAAGTGTGGTAGCACTTCTGGTTTTATCTTTTTTTTTTAATCTACCCTTTTTTTTTTACGTTTTCTTGCATCTCTTATCTGTCTTTATATGTTATATATGATATGTTATATGTGAAACTCCATCAGAACCAGTTAGGAACTCTCAATCAGAACCAGACCCAAACTCCATCAGAACCAGGAACAAATCTCCATCAGAACCAGACCCAAACTCCATCAGAACCAGGAACAAATCTCCATCAGAACCAGTTAGGGACCCTCCACCAGAACCAGGAAAAAATCTCCATCCGAGCCAGGTACAAACCAGTATAGGAACTAGGTACAAACCTGTATCCGAACCAGGTCCAAATTCAATCAGAGCCAGGGAGAAACATCCATCAGAACCAGATCCAAATTCCATCAGAACCAGGAACAAATCTCCATCAGAACCGGACCCAAACTCCATCAGAACCAAGAGGAACTCTCCATCAGAACCAGTTAGGGACCCTCCATCAGAACCAGGTCCAAATCGCCTTCAGAACCAGGAGGAACCTTCTATCAGAACCAGGTCCAAACTCCATCAGAACCTGGCAAAAAGCTCCATCAGTACCAGGAAAAAACCTTCATCAGAACCAGGAACAAATCTCAATCAGAACCAGACCAAAACTCCATCTGAACCCAGAGGAATTCCCCATCAGGACTAGTTAGAGACCCCTTATCAGAACCAGGTCAAAACTCTATCAGAACCACAATGAAACCTCCATCAGAACCAGGTCCAACATTCATTCGAACGTGGAACAAATCTCCATTAGAACCAGATCCAAACTCCATCAGAACCAGGAAGAAGCCTCTATAAGAACCGGGTCCAAACTCCATCAGAACCTGGCAAAAAGCTCCATCAGAACCAGAAAGAAGCACTTTGGTTAACAATATTGTGGATGTGGAAAGTGCTATATAAATAAATGAGTGATTACTTAATCCAGTGAAGTTTTTATTTCAAAACATGATCTATAATTTGAAGTGGAACTAGAAGACTTAGACCTCTTTTCATATCTGACAATGGCTTTGTTCCCTTGTTTTAATTTTGAGGTTGCTGTGGTGACTTAACCCTTGAGGTTTCTCTCTTATGAATTAATGACAACAATAACACCTTTACCAAAGTTAAGTGGTCCAATATATTCTCAACCACTTTTCAGCTGGCTCTCATAATCAGCTTTAATCCACAAAAAGCAATGACACAGCCTATTTGAAATTCAAAGAAATTATTCATACAATGGTCACTGAGCCACCCGAGGACATGCATGATGAAAACACCTGTCAGGAAAAATGATATGACCTCAGTTTGTGGCACGTTTAAATTATAATACCAGTGTGTTTACATCTATGCATTTGTTAAGCTCTTGATCTCTAGCACTCTTGTCTTTTAAAATCAGCTGTGATGTAACCCTTCCTTGGAGTCATGTCAGCCTGATGGTTGATTTTATTTCTCATTTCTACTTTCCCAGTGTGGCATCCTGCTAAGCTTGCACCCGCAGCCATTCTCCGAACGAGGACACCTTGCATAATGATCAGTTGGTTGAACTGCAGCAGCACGTTACTTTTTGCAACATTTTGAACTCAACAATAAATGCTGAAAAAATTGTTCCTGCTGTGCGGCAACACATAATGAATTGGATGTACAAGAACAAAATATAGTGAGAAAAAAGCATAAAAAGAATCAGTACTAAAACTACGACTAGGCCTCCTTTAAAAGTGGCCTTAATTACTGGTTAAAGAGGATAAATCTAGGGCAAAATGGTCTATCACTGGTTGGTAAAAATCTTAGGGTTATTGCCTTAGACAGGTGTACAGTATCAATTCTGTGGCAAGGAGAGTAAATAGGTGCCTGGATACTGCCACCAGCATTGCTTATCAAGAAGTGAAAGCCCTTCTTTCAGGAGCACATAGATGTGCAATCTCTGCCCCTCCACCCTAAACCATTGGCTTGCTCAAACCCATACACCACCCTAGAGTCTTTTTTTTTTAGCTAGCTCAGTTAAACCAAATCCTTCTCTTCTAATTCTCCTTCAATATTAGGTACCCTGTTCATAGTCGCAGCTTCGAAAGAAGCCTGAGAAATTGTTCTCACTAAAAATATAAGCTTTGGCAATGTCACAGTGGAGATATGGAAATCAATACAATTTAGAAAAATTCAAATGTCAATTCAGCCCTGTTGATTCTTTTGTATTTTAACTGAAACGTTTGTTGTTTTACAAAATAGGTACATACATTTTCACCTACAAATATCTAATCATTTGGTAAGTATATAAAATAACTCAAAATGAAGTAGTAAAAACGCAATGCAATGCAACTCTTTGGTCCTTAAATTTTTTGTGAAAAACAAGAAAGCAAAAAACTGTGTAAAGCTTGTTTCAGAAAAGCCTACAGAAACTGTTTCAAACCAAACATATTGTTCAGAAAGATGACTTTTAACTTTTAAACTATAATATTTAATGATAACCATTCTGTTTTTGGTGATTTAAACCAAAAGCAAGAAAATTCTACAATTTTTAAAGTGATAGAAATAAGCAATGCAACTGTCAAATCGCAACAACTTTGTATAGGCTTAGGATTGTCTTTATGACTGTTTTTATTTTGTCTTTCTTCACTCATTCTCAAAGTCTTTTATCCTCCTTCATTCCTGTTCAGGAGGAATGGAGTTGGAGCCTTTTGCAGCATTCAACAGATAGCGCGCACACACACACACACACATGCAAGCACGCACACATAGTGTCAGTTTAAAATCATTAGTTTAGCCAACAGACAATGCTTTTAGATTGGAGTTCTCATTGAAAATCCACACATGCCAGTTCAACATAGAAAGCCCCCAGCTTTGGTCAGAACCTAATGCCTTCTTGCTGCAGCCCCCCATGTTTGAACTACAGCTCTTTTACATTCTGTAAACTGAAACAGTATACAGCAGCTAACAGGCCTTGTGGGAAATTTCTCTACAAACACACTAAAAAGTGATAGGGATTATATAATAAATCAATACCAGAATTAGCTATTATTTGGAATAAATAATCCCTAAACTTGCCTCATTATCATGTCTACGGTAATCATTGGTTACCATTCCATGGACCCTCACACTAATCAAACATCATGAAGCAGCAGCCCTGCCAGTTTGCCTACAACTGTCACCTCAGGGATCTGGCTTTGTGAATCCACAGCCCTGAGGGCAGGAAGCTGTGCAACATCTAACTCAGCATATTTTTGCCTTGACACATAACTCACAGTGTGGCAGTTGGTGCGAGACATCAGCATCAGTGGGACCAGTTGCTTGCATCTAAAATTAATTGGTTCACATTTAGACAATGACCTACTGCAAAGTGGCCCAGTCAGCCAGTTTTAGCTGCAGCCCACACCCCTATGGGACTATTTTGGGCGGAACCACTGGAAGCTTTCTGCCTTTAACCCTCAAGCATAGCATCTTAACCTTTTCCCTCTGTGGAACAGCCGGCAGCTGAATTCACAAAAGTGGCTTGACATTAAGGAAAGCGAAGTTGCTGGGATGGAAACGGTGAAGGTGACGTGATATAAAGACTTTTAGCTAAGGAGCACGTCAGCAGAAGTTCTTAAGTGTATAGCACAGGCCTTGGAGGTCAGGATAATTCCGGAGCTCCAACACTGTCTATTTCACTCTAGATAAAAAGGTTAGATACCCACTGAGAGAAAGCAGTGGAGTGTGAACTACACACAACTGCATTACAGTTAGAGTGTATATATACAGTAGTCTTGGTGAATAGTTACAAAATATGTTATAGGACTGAGTTCTTCTGTTTATTTATATTGTTGGTTTATAGAAGACATTGTTTTGTTCTGTTGCTAAAGAAAACAATTTACATACAAGAACATCAAATATAGTTGTTACTTTTGTTTAAGAATTCCATTAAGGATTTGCTGATGTGAATTATTTGAGTGGCAAAATTTGTGTTTCATTTGGATTTCTACAAGCTTTATGTCTGACAGCACTATGAACTTGCTTGGATGCACACTCCTGAGCAACAATGTCCTTATTATATGTTTTTTAATATTCTTATAAATATTTTTTTCTTAATGTTGAACCTTTGAATTAAAACGTTATAGTTATTTCCTTAAATTGCTGCAAAATAAAAGAATTCCTAACTTTTCAACATGGTGGGCTGGCACCTGCAAATTTAGAGGACATATCTAATGGAAAATATTTTATATCCTTCAATGTTTTGGATGATTCATGTGACATTGATAAAAATAAATTCTCACCAAAGATACTAAAATCTATTGCTCAATTTAAGATGAAACAAATAAACACAGAACTTCTTTGAGTAATAACTAGCTTCCTACCCCACAAAGTTACTCTCAAAACCTAAATGACAAGTTCATGAAATACATTTAACAATCTCACATCCTAAATGGGATTTTAATTTATCTGCCGGTAAGGTTTATAATTTTGAAGTAAAATTTGCACAAACTCTTTTAGAAAGACCCAAAATCCCAACCTTAAGCTTATATACAACAAAATCCTGAATAGAACGTACTACACAACAAAGCCTGTTGCAAATGGGTCTAAACTGCATGTTCTAAATGTGTCCAAGCTGCATGGGAGATTTACCTGACTATCTATATGCTCTGTGGCGTTGTCCTCCTGTCTATCGCTTTTGGATAAAAGTATGTCCCTGGTGGGTGGGCTGGAGGCCATAGTGGCTGTGGCTTGGTTGGCTGGGGATTTGGGGGCACAGGTGGGGCAGAAAAGAGTCTGGGGTTGAGAGGGTGGTTAAGGGATTTGAGTTATGCCCAGGTAAGACAGTGGCGCCCTCCCTACCTTGGTCCTTCTAAGTTCCAGCTACCTTGGTGGGCTGGCACCTGCAAAGTGTATTGGGGGATCTGGGGGAGGACCCTGGGCCAGTGAGTGTGTGTGTGTAGGGGAGTTGGGTCCCGGGCTTGGCTTTGCCTCTTTGGCCTTGGGTCTGCTGCTCCTGTTCTTCATTGATGAAATACAGGGGTTGGACAATGAAACTGAAACACCTGTCATTTTAGTGTGCGAGGTTTCATGGCTAAATGGGACCAGCCTGGTAGCCAGCCTTCATTGATTGCACATTGCACCAGTAAGAGCAAAGTGTGAAGGTTCAATTAGCAGGGTAAGAGCACAGTTTTGCTCAAAATATTGAAATGCACACAACATTATGGGTGACATACCAGGTTCAAAAGAGGAAAAATTGTTGGTGCACGTCTTGCTGGCGCATCTGTGACCAAGACAGCAAGTCTTTGTGATGTATCAAGAGCCACGGTATCCAGGGTAATGTCAGCATAACACCAAGAAGGGACGAACACATCCAACAGGATTAACTGTGGACGCAAGAGGAAGCTGTCTGAAAGGGAATTTTTCGGATGCTAACCCGGATTGTATCCCAAAAAACATAAAACCATGGCTGCCCAAAATACGGCAGAAATAAATGTACCACCTCAACTCTCCTGTTTTCCCCCAGAACTGTCCGTCGGGAGCTCCACAGGGTCAATATACACGGCCCGGGCTGCTATAGCCAAACCTTTTGGTCACTCATGCCAATGCCAAACGTCGGGTTCAATGGTGCAAGGAGCACTAATCTTGAGCTGTGGACAATGTGAAACATGTATTTTTCTCTGATGAGTCCACCTTTACTGTTTCCCCACATCCGGGAGAGTTACGGTGTGGGAGAAGCCCCAAAGAAGCGTACCACCCAGACTGTTGCATGCCCAGAGTGAAGCATGGGGGTGGATCAGTGATGGTTTGGGCTGCCATATCATGGCATTCCCTTGGCCCAATACTTGTGCTAGATGGGCCCGCTCACTGCCAAGGGAACTAATGACCATTCTTTGAGGACCATGTGCATCCAATGGGTTCAAACATTGTATCCTGAAGGCGGTGCCGTGTATCAGGATGACAATGCACCAATACACACAGCCAAGACTGGTGAAAGATTGTTTGATGAACAGAAAGTGAAGTTGAACATCTCCCATGGCCTGCACAGTCACCAGATCTAAATATTATTGAGCCATTTTGGGGTGTTTTGGAGGAGCGAGTCAGGAAACGTTCCTTCCCCCAGGTATCACGTAGTGACCTGGCCACTATCCTGCAAGAAGAATGGCTTAAAATCCCTCTGACCACTGTGCAGGACTTTGGTAATGTCATTCCCCAAGATGAATTGATGCTGTATTGGCCGCAAAAGGGGCCCAACACCATACTAATAAATTATTGTGGTCTAAAACCAGGTGTTTCAGTTTCATTGTCCAACCCCTGTACATATATGCAGTTCATCCCTGGGGTGATGCCTTGTGTCTGTGTAATGGGAATTCTTTTTTAAGTGCTATGAACTTCATTTACCTTTCTCCTCTAACCTCTGTGTTTTTATTAGTGTTCTGTTATTTAGAGCAGATGGACTCTAAATCCATTTCCAAAAGGTTTATGGTTAACACTCCCTAAAGAGTTATGTTTTGAGGGAGGGCAGATGGGGCCCTCATGAATAACTTTGTTACCTCTGACCTGGGAAGGGTTTAAGGGCCATAAAACTAAACTCTTTGAAGTAGAGAGGACACTTTGCTTTTTGGTATAAATACATGTGCGTGTCTTGTGTTTGTTACTCTGTTTATCTGACTTGCTTAGTGACAAAGTCTTCAAACGCTGTATGCCTTTGAATAAACCTTTTAAAGAAAAAGTCCGGCCTTTGTCTATTAATGAGCTGACTTCTCTCTCACTTTGATAAGAAAATTCCATCACAATTTTGGTGTAAACGAACAGGATCCAACGTGCCAGAGGAACGCAGGAGGGGATAAGGATGCCTGGCCAGCCTCAGTCCACCTCCATTTTTACGGAGGGGGAGTCCTAGAGCCTGCCTGCTACTTCTGGCCGATTGGATCCGTACCATTTGTCTACAAATATATCTGGGTGAGAAGTTGCTCTGAATTATATAATATATGTTTTTATTACACATTAACTATCATCTCCTAATTAATTGATTAGGTTCCAGAGTGGGAGAAGGAGGACATCGACTGAGGGCCAGTTTACCCTGTAAAGGTATACAGGGAGGGTTTTATTGGTAACAATAAGACAAGCAAAACAAAGGGTTTTGTGGGTGGTTTTTAGCAATTTTTCTACACCTTATAAAGGAGAAAAGCCAGTATGGCAGACGTGCTGCAGAACAGGTGAAAAGAAATGGGTTCCGGAGCATCAGGGGTGCGTCCTTCTCCAAACTCTGCGATTTATAAAATAATGAAAGAAAAAGGTGGGGATGATTGTGTTAAATGTGCTTTAATTTGGGAAGATAAGTTTGGTTTTCCACAAGGTGGAAGTTTAAGTGTAAATCAGTTGAATAAAATAAAACAGTTGATGGATGGAGATTGGGAGAAAATCAAAAATAAAAAAAGGATTAAAAAACAAGATTTAAATCAGATAGAAATATGGGTAAAGTGTTTGGAATTAATGGATTGAGGAGGCTATGTGTAGGGAAAGAAAGCCCGAATTGAATCAGATGGCAGGGGGAAAAGATTTGTCCGGGGACGTGGGAAACAGGTATGACAATGCTGGTCGTGCCGTTGATGACCCCACATTGTAGCCGTGCTACAAGTCAAATAACATCCTGATGAGACTGTCGCTGATTTTCTTTACCGTATGGAAGAAGCGTTCAATAAACATTCAGGTATGGAACGCCCTGCTGACTTTACTGTTTTGGGCCCCTGGGAAAAAATGCTGTGTGGATATATTATGGAAGGACTTCTCCCTGAGATCGCAGCTCAAACCAAGACTCTTTATGTTGGCTGGAGACATGGAGTGCGTTTCGAGGAGCTGAATAGACATGCTTTACACAGCAATGACGTTATCAACGACAGGAAGAAGAAAAAAGTGGACAAAAGAGAGACTGATTTGCATAACGCTGCCCTGACCCTGTACTACAGTACAAATCAACGTGGTTCTTTTCCTCGAGGACGAGGCCGGGGACGCCGGGGCAGAGGTCGGGGAAGGGGACAGTGGTCCCGCTCTGATGCTTGCCATAACTGTGGACAGATGGGTCACTGGAAGAATGAATGTCTGGAGAAACTGAAGCAGCCTGACAGCGGCAACTGACGGGGGGACAGGACCCTGGATCTGGCTGCCATTCGCCTTGAGGAGGGGTCTCTTAAGGAGCATGAGGTTTCACAAACACACAAACAGTTGCATGATGATACTGATTCACATAGGTTGCTTACAGAGGCCATATTACACTTAGAAGGTGCCTCTGTAGTTTTGCCAGGCACATATCTCCATACACAGAACCCTGCTTTTAAAAGAATGCCTATGTTTTCTATGATGGTGATGGGTGAAGAAATTTATTTTGTTGTAGATTCAGGAGCGACACACTGTTTAATGTATCAAAGAGCAGCCAAAACTGAGTAGTCGTTAGCTTCATTCTGTCTCTGCTTCGGGTGAAACAGTCAGGGAAAGTTTTTTTGTTCCTCTAAAGTGTTCCACTCCACAAGGAGTGCAGTTGAAACATCCTTTTTTGGTGTCTCCTTTGTATCCTTCAAACTTGATGGGTAGATTTGATGTGCAGATTGAATATTGCTATTATTTCAAACCCTGATGGACAGACAGTTCACACTCAGAACGACTTTGACTATGACTACACTGCAGTACATTCTGGCCCCAGATCAACCCTTATACGCATATCAGTGGAAGCTTCCAGTTGGTCCTGTACCTCCACATTTTGTCACATTGGCAGTAAATGCTGTGACACCTGGCAGTGAGATAATGGATGCAGATGATTTGCATTGTACTTCACATGTATCTGATGGACCTGAATTTGACTATGAGGACAGATGGTACAATATTACAAATGAGAGAGTGCACCTCTCTGACATGTACTGGAATGATCACACAGCAGCTTTATCTGTGACTTTGACCTCTGAACAGCTGCATTTCTTTCAAGTTTCTGGTTCGGTGCCACATGTATCATTGGCCAAGTCTGAAAATATGGAATGGAAAGATGTGGGGTTTTTTGTTAGGCGTTGTCTCCTTGCCACAGATTGGATGGAGACGGACGTCCCATATGTGTTTGTGTCTCCTTCTCAAAATGCTTTCAAAAGACATTGTCCCACTGTTGTTGCCTGTAATCGTACAGTGCAACTGATTTCACATTCACATCTGTTTTTAGCTACGGCTTCTTCTGCGGATGCAGATCTTGCAGAGTTGCCTGATTCATTGTGGGCTGCTCACAAATATGATGTTGGTCTCATTACAGATTGTGAGCCAATTGTTATTATTCCTAAATCAAACTACAGGCCATGTCAGAAACAATACTTATTGAAAAAGGAAGCTTTGGAGGGAATTCTTCCTGTTTTTGATTCCCTCCGTAAAGTTGGGGTAATTGTACCCTGTCCAAATTCACCTGTGAGAACACCGTTGTTCCCTGTAAAAAAATTAGGCCCCCTGGGTTACCTGACGAATGGAGATTTGTAATGGACCTGCAGACTGTCAACCAGTCTGTTGTGGCCCGCGCACCATCAGTTCTGAACCCTTCTACGATTTTGTCACAAATTCCACCAGAAGCTAAATATTTTTGAGTGATAGACCTGGCAAATGCATTGTTTTCTGTACACAAGGATAGTCAGTATTGGTTTGCTTTTGAATTTGATAGGAAGCCATATTGGTTTAGTCGTCTTTGTCAGGGCTACACTGAGAGTCTGACTATTTTTAACACAGCTCTGAAAGATTCTTTGGCTGATTTGACTCTGTCTCTTGGAACTGTTCTTACACAGTATGTGGAGGAATTATTATTATCAGCAGGATCAGCGGATCAGTGTAGGAAAGACACCTTGAAGCTGCTTCAACATCTTTATGAAAAGGGACACAAAGTTTCAAAATCTAAAATGCAGTTTGTGCAGGAAGAAGTGACATTTCTTGGTCATATTCTCTCACATAAAAGCAGAAAACTATCCCCTCAGCGTATTGAAGCAGTTCTGAAAATCCCAAAACTTTTCACAAAGAAACAAATGATGTCATTTTTGGGTATGACAGGCTATCGCAGAGCTCACATTCTGAATTACTCTGGAAGCCCCTTTGGCCAGTTTAATATATGGGAGGAGCCTGGCAGCTGCAGACAACATTAAATGGAAAGATGAGGCAGAACTGGCCTTCATTGATTTAAAAACAGCCCTGTCTTCTGCGCCTGCATTGGCTTTACCAAACTCTGATAAGCCATTTATTCAAATGGTGGATGAAAAATCTGGTTTCATGTCATCTGTGTTGTTGCAATCCCATGGGGATAAATTGGGACCTGTGGCTTATTATTCCAGTAAGCTTGATCCAGTGGCAGCTGGGCTGCCTAACTGTTTGCGAACCATTGCAGCAAGTGAGAAAGCAGTGTTAGCATCACGTGACATTGTTGGATATAATCCATTGACAGTTTTTTTTCCACATTCTGTTTCCATCATCTTCCTGGAACAAAAGACGTCTCATTTATCAGCAGCAAGGTGGCTTAGGTATTCTTCAATATTATTGGACATGCCTAACATTACAATTAAACGTTGTAACACTTTAAACCCAGCCACACTTCTGCCTACTGAGGAGGATGGTGAGAGTCATGACTGTGCAGCTGTCTTAAATGTTGTTTGTACCCCTTGTCCTGACTTGCAAGACACCCCTTTGACTAACCTTGATCTTGTTTTATATGTGGATGGGTCTTCCTCCCGTTCTGCTGTGGGTCTGAATCAAGTAGGGTTTGCAGTGTGCTCTGACTCAGCTGTTTTACACTCAGGTCCTTTGCCAGCGCATTACTCTGCTCAAACAGCTGAATTGATTGCTCTAACTGAAGCTTGCAAATTGGCAGAAGGAAAGACTGTAACTATTTACACAGACTCAAGATATTGTTTTGGAGTGGTTCATGATTTTGGGACATTGTGGAAACATCGCTCCTTTTTGAAATCGGATGGAAATCCTATTTTGAATGCTAGACAAGTGTCTGATCTTCTGGATGCTATTTTGTTACCCACATGTTTGGCTGTGGTTACGTGTGCTGTTCACACAGGACAGTCTGATTCTGTTTCTAGGGGTAACGCATCAGCGGACTCAGCAGCAAAAAACGCGGCTTTGAGGCCTTTCCCCTCAGATGAAACTTTTCTTTCTCTGACTGATCCGCAGGCTGTCACTGTTTCCGAAGTGCAATCTTTTGCTACTCCACAGGAAAAAGAAAAATGGCGAAAAGATGGCTGTATCTTTAACAGCAGTTCTGGCTGGCATTTCTATGATGGTAGACCATGCCTGCCTAAACATTTTTTTCCCTCGTTTGCTAAATGGACGCATGGATTGGATCGTGTGTCCAAAGGGGGAATGCTGGATATGGTTAAAAATTATCCGCCTCCCCAGTTCCCATTTCAGCATTTGATGATGGATTTCATTGAGTTAACACTTGCTGAAGGGAAGAAAGATTGTTTGGTGGTCGTGGACATGTTTTCTAAATATGTTGAAGCGTTTCCAACAAAACACGCAGACAGCAGTGCTGTTGCAAAGTCTTCGCTGACAGAGATTCTTCCCCGTTGGGGGGTCCCAGAGGGGATTTCCAGTGATAACGGAACACATTTTGTTAGCAAAGCTTTACAGGAAATTAGTAAGCTTCTAGGTTTCCAGTTGAAGACACATTGTGCTTACCACCCACAATCAGGTAGAGTAGTAGAATGAGAAAATGGAACAATAAAGAATAAATTGGCTAAATGCTGTGAAGAAACAGGGTTGTCCTAGCCAAAAGCTCTCCCTCTGGTTCTTATGTATATGCGGATGAGAAATAGATCCAGAGCTAATTTGAGTTGTTTTGAAATCCTTTTTGGGAGACCTGCAAATACAGGGGGAAGACCGAGTACTAACCTAAGCACACTAACAACTGGTCATTTTGAACATTCCATATTGGAATATTGTAAGGTTCTGTCACGTTCTCTCTCTCTCTCCCATCAGACGGTGAAAGTTGCCTTACCCCTTGTAGCTGACAGACCCCTGCACCAGTTCCAGCCAGGAGAGTGGGTGCTGATTAGAGATACCAGGAGACGTCACTGGAGAGACAATTGGTGGAAAGGTCCGTTTAAAATTCTGCTGGTGGCTCACACTGCCGTGAAGGTCCAGGGACGGGACACCTGGGTCCATTTTACGCACTGCAAGGTGTTCACTGGAACACCACCTGAGCAGCATCCTGGTTCCGAACCTCCTGCCTAGAGGAGTTTCCAACAACCGCCCACCTGTACTATATTGGTAACAGGGCAGCTTGAAGCGCAGAAGCCACTCTGGAGAGGCAGCAGGATTTTTAAGTTTTGTTTATGATTTGTTTTCTTTGAAAAAACAGTATGTTTTCAGTACCAGAAGAAAGGACATTCCACTTCAAGGTCACGATGCAGCTATATGGAAGATGGTCTGTTCTGATGCTGATGATTGGTATTGGGAGTATTTTTATTACTTCTGTGTTCATTTGGGAAAAGATACAGCAAAGACAATGTGTGGCTAATCTGAGTAATTACGCCAATAATGCTCATCAGCTGATTCAAAGAGAGATTCATCACTTCTCTGACTACCATGATCATACTGATAATGTCTGGTGGCAACTGATGCATCAAACAGTGAGGAAGATAAGAGATGATAGTTGCTATGTTTGTTGTTTGATTCCACATGCTATTAATGATCAACCATTTCTGGTGCATGTTCCATGTACCAGTCTCATGTGCTTTAACCCACAGAAATACATCTGGGCCATGTCCTATCAGAACTGATCCTTATACCATTTCAGGATGTTTGGCTCCAGAGCCTTTTGTGTTAACTCTTAATCTGACAGCCTTACCGAATGGAAATAAATTGTATGGTCAGGCAGGTAAATTAACCAGGGTTCTTGTTACTTTTCCTAGTAGGGATGGGTATTCGTGTCCCAAGAACATGGTTTGGATGTGTGGAAATAGATCATATCTGTATCTACCTGCTAATTGGTCTGGAGTATGTGTCATATTAGTTTTGACTGCGTTGACCCACATGCAGAAAACAATCAGGAGACCAAGTTTAATGATAAGGTTTTTATTTACAAAGTAGGGATGGTAGATGGGGAACCAGAGCCAGGATTCAAACTGTAAAGTAAGTAAGAGCCACTGGAGACGATGGGCTTGACCTGGGAGACGTGGAACACAGGATGAATCCGGAGGCTAGAGGGCAGATGAACATGAAGAGCAGACGGGCTGATGACTGAGTCTATAGTGTAGGGGCCGATGAATCGAGGAGAAAGTTTTGTTGACATCGCCTTTAATGGTATGTCCCGAGAGGACAACCTAACCTTTTGGCCCGGAACGTATGCCGGGGCAGGCCGCCGTCTTTGTTCGGCGTACTTTTTGTTTTGGCTTACTGTTCGTAGAAGGGCTCTGGAAGCGGTGTTCCAGATACGCTTACAGCGGCGTAGATGGTGGTGAACAGAGGTGACTGCAATGTCTTTTTCATCGGTGGGAAACAGAGGGGGTTTGAGCCGGGGGTTTTCAAATGGAGACAGACCGGTAGCTGAGGAGACCTGTGAATTAATGGCATATTCTGCCCGGGAAGAAAAGTGCTCTAATCTAAGGGATCAGTGGCTGTCATACACCTAAGGATGGCCCTCACCTGCTGGTTCTTCCGTTCGGTCTGTCCGTTTGATTGGGGGTGATACCCCGAGGTCAGGGATGTCTTAGCTCCTAAGGCCAAACAAAACTGTTTCCAAACACGAGAAACAAACTGAGGACCACGGTCTGATAAAAGTTCCTGAGGAATACCATGAAGGCGGAAAACATGTTGCACTAGTAAGTGAGCGGTCTGAAAAGCAGATGGAAGTTTCCTTAAGGGTACTAAGTGACAGGATTTAGAAAATCGGTCTACTATGGTGAGGATGACCGACATGCCCTTAGAGATGGGCAGCCCGGTCACAAAGTCTAACGCTATGTGTGACCACGGGCGTTTGGGGGTGTCGAGAGGTTGGAGCAAGCCATAGGGTGGTTGATTGCCCGATTTTTGCCTGGCACAGACTGAGCACGGTTTGAACATATTCTTTTATGTCTCTATGAAGAGACGGCCCCCAAAAAACGCAGAGAAATGAGAGATATGGTACGGCTGATTCCTGATGACCTGAAAACTTGGCTGTGTAAAACCCCAACGATTCCCCTAAATCTGACAGATGAGGGAACAAAAACTCTGTTAGGAGGACCATTTCCCCGGGGTCTGGTTCGTTCTTTTTTGCCTGATTCACCATACCCTTTTTCCCCCAAACTAAAAGCCCAAAAGTCCAGTGAGAACGGACTATAGGCTCCACTGTTTTTTCTGACGTATCAGGTGAGTAAAGCCTGGAGAGAGCATCAGGTTTTTTCACTTTTTTTAGACCCGGCCTGTATGAAATGGCAAGATCAAAACAAGAAAAAAAAGTGACCAACATGATTGCCGTGGGTTAAGTCTTCTGGCTGATTGTAAGTAGGCAAGGTTTTTGTGGTCAGTCCAGACTAGGATGGGATGTTTGGCACCCTCTAGCCAGTGTCGCCACTCCTCAACTTAGTTGCCAGCAGTTCCTTATCCCCCACATCATAGTTTTTTTCAGTGTTGATAAGACGCTAGACAAAAAAGCACAGGGATGGAGTTTTTCATCCAATGAAGATTGCTGTGAAAGTACAGCTCCGACTCTTGTCTCTGAGGCAAATACTTCCATAATGAATTGTTTAGTTGTATCTGGGTGAACTAGAATGGGGGTTTGAGAAAACCTTTCTTTTAAAGTTTGAAAAGCTCTGTTTGCCTCCGGAGTCCAAGAAAAAACAATGTTTGTGGAGGTTAAGGCTGAGAGCGGGTCTGCTATGAGGCTGCAATTCTTGATAAATCTGCGATAGAAGTTTGCAAAGCCTAAAAAACGTTGTAACTGCCTACGGGAGTCCGGAACAGGCCAATCCAGAACAGCTTTGATTTTCTCCGGGTCCGAACGAACCTGTCCACCCACGAGAATGTATCCAAGGAATGTGAAAGTTTTCTTATGGAACTCACATTTTTCTGCTTTCACAAATAGTCTGTTCTCCAAAAGCCCTGGGGCTAAGCGGGAAAAGGGGGTGATGCTCTTCAATGTTCCTGGAATAGATCAGAATATCATCTAGATATACAAAAACAAAAAAATTCAAAAAGTCTCTTAAGACGTCGTTTATGAGTGACTGAAAACTGCAGGAGCGTTGCTTAGTCCAAAAGGCATCACCAGGTATTTAAAATTTCCCAGTGGTGTTTTGAAAGCGGTCTTCCATTCATCCCCCTGGCGGATCCTAACTAAATGATATGCATTACGGAGATCTAATTTAGTGAAAATGGTGGATCCATGAACGGGTTCGAATGCCGAGGATAGAAAGGGGGGGGAATTTTATTTTTACCGTGATCTGGTTTAATCCCCTGTAGTCTATACATGGTCGGAGAGAACCATCTTTCTTACCGACAAAAAAAAGCCGGCACCGAATGGAGATGAGGATGGGCGGATTAAACCAGAAGCCAAGGATGTGTTTATGTAATCTTCCATAACTGCTCTTTCGTGTCCTGAGATGTTATATAACCTAGTAGTGGGTAGGGGAGCACCAGGAAGCAAATCTATAGCACAATCGTATGCTCTGTGTGGCGGCAAAGACATAGCTTTTGTTTTACTAAAAACTAACCTTAAGTCGTGATACTGCTCAGGAACGTTAGAGAGATCGGTAGATTCACTATCTATCGCACCCACGTCAGTGGGGAGAGGAGCAACTGCTGACTGCAAACAAGAAGATAGACAGTTTGAAGACCAGGATTTAACTCTGCTTTCTGTCCAGTTAATGTGGGGGTTGTGTGTCTTTAGCCAAGGAAAACCTAGTACTATGGAGTTTAATGCAATGGGAAATACAAAAAACGAAATCTGCTCTCTTTGATTTCCGGAAAGAATCAGAGTTAACGGTTTGGTTCGGTGGGTAATTCGTGGGAGATTTTGCCCATCTAAAGCGGAAACTAACTGAGGTGTGGGAAGCGGTATGGTCTCAATCTTAGCTTCATTAGGCAATCTTTGATCTATGAGGTTTTGATCACTTCTGGAGTCTATTAGTGCTGTAAGGTTCTGAATAGGACGATGAATGATCAAAGAGGCAGGTAAACTAAATCTTGGGGCTAATGAACGGTCCGCCAGTACCCCCTTACTTACTGGCGGACCCGGTCTTTTGGTCCCTTGGGGCAAATGGTGCAGTCAACAAGGAGGTGCTCAGGCGAGCCACAGTAAAAACAACTGTTTGTCTGGCGGCGTCTGAGTCTTTCTTCTGCAGAAAGCCTAGTACGTCCTATCTGCATAGGTTCTACTTCAGGTTCCCGAGAGGCGGATGAGGGGCGGATTGTTTGTGTGTTTTGACTGGGTGAATGAGTTCTAATCCGATCCAGTCTAACTCTCTTTCTCTCCCTCATACGATTATATAGTCGGGTGGTTAAGTTGATTAACTCATTTAGAGTTTTTGGCTCGTCAATTAAAGCCAGTTCGTCTTTTAATGGCTCATTTAAAGCCTGGAAAAAAAGCAGCTCTAAGCGCATCATCATTCCACCCAGAAGCTGCTGCAAGGGTACGAAAATCTGCAACTGATTGGTTTCTTTGTTTTAAAGACCACAATTTTCTGGCTGTGGCGGTCCGATCGACTTCACAAGAAAACACCTGTCTAAAGTGTTTTTCAAAGTCAGCAAAAGTGCAACCAAAATTGGAACAAACGGGAAAATGTCCTTCTGCCCATTTCAAAGCTTTACCAGTTAGTAAACCAAGAATATAGGAAATCTTAACATGGTCATGCGGAAAGGATTGCAGGGAATGGTTGAAAACAAGTGTACATTGTAATAAGAAACCCCTACAGTCTCCTTTTTCTCCGGAAAATTTCTCAGGACTAGAGGAAGTGACATCACGCGAATACTGGAGCTGTTGAGTGGTCGGAGAAGCTGAAGCGCCCTCTAAAGCTGGGGAGGTGAGACTGCTTAGGGTATGCTGAACTAGAGAAGCTAACTGTTCAATCTGTTCATTAGTTTGTCTTTGCTGCTCTAAGAGGGAACGGAGAGAGGAATCATGGCTTTGGATCTGATGATGCTGTTCTGAGAGTGTTCTCCTGAAAGTTTCTGCTGGGTCAGATTGGCCAGAGTGTTCTGTCATATTAGTTTTGACTGCATTGACCCACATGCAGAAAACAATCAGGAGACCAAGTTTAATGATAAGGTTTTTATTTACAAAGTATGGATGGTAGATGGGGAACCGGAGCCAGGATGCAAACTGTAAAGTAAGTAAGATGATGAGCAGGGATATATACAAAAGTAAACTTCTGAATATGAAACTAATCTTACTGGGATGAAGGAAGGAATCCGCTAGAGGGGGGAGGAGAGACCAGGAGGTTGTAAATCCGTGAAAACCAGAGATGACCAAAGCAGTAATGGATGAATGTTGAAAGGTCCAGAGTTCCTTAGTGTTGGTGCTGCAGACGGAGGAGGGTGGACAGGTGCGTTCTTTTCCGTTTGTCAGCAATCCAAATAGAGCTTGGTCCAAAGGCGAAGTCAGGTCTGAGTAATTCTGCAAGGTAGCAAACATAATAGTTGGCATAGAGCAAGGCTTAGGTAAAAACAAGACAAAGATTATGTGGCTGGAGCTATACCACTCAGGGCAACACTCTGGCAATGAGTTGCTGGCAGCCTCCTCCTTAAATCCTCCTCCAGTGGTGATTAGGGAGATAGGAAGCACCTGTCACCTCTCCTCCATGTTAGAACGCCACCTAGAGCCTTAAACAGAAAACAGCACCAACACACAGAATGCACAGATCCTGACAGTATGTTATTTAGCTCATTTACTACCTACAGTCACTACTTATGATTCAATCACTCCATTATTAGACAGGAAGACAATGTTGAAACGGCAAAAGAGAGCTAGGATTCCATATTGGAAAGGGATTTTGGGTACACTTATTCCTAGTTATGGGGCTGCTAATGCTGCCCATAGGATTAATGAGTTGTCAGTTGAGTTAGAAAATCTTACTGCTTTAACTGAAGAAGGTTTCACTGTTCTGATCAAGGAGCAACAAGCTCTTAGAACGATGAGTTTGCAAAATAGAATGGCTTTGGATTACCTGTTAGCTGAGAAGGGTTGTGTTTGTCATTTAATTGGAGAACAATGTTGCACTTTTATTCCTGATTTTTATAACAACATGACAAGTATCCATGATAAATTTGAAGAATTGCTGACGACCCAACAGAGAGAAAATATGGGTTCTTCTTGGGATCCTTGGTTCTGGATTATTACTGGTGGTTGGACATCCTGGTTAATAAAGATTGGAGTAATTATTTTATTTTTATTTTTGATTTTAAAGTTTCTTTCATGTTGCATTTTTCCAATGGTTAATGAATGGTAATGAGACTGATTAATGTTTCCATGTTAAAAGTTGATAAGGATGTAGACTTAATTTCTGTTTGTAAAGACTGTGGTAATTCTGCATTTGAGATAACAGATGGTATGGATAACGATGGATTTTATATTGCTTGAGATGCTATAATGATGTAATAACTCTAAAACTGTTTAGGGAGTTAATACTGATGTTCAGCATTCTAGTGGTATAAATAGAGATTTGGAGATTTATTATTTTAATGTGTTGTTATCCTTATTGTTTTGTGTTTGCTTTGCTAGTAATTTGAGGAAATAACACATGTATTTGTATATATATATTATATATATATATATATATATATATATTTTATATATAATATATATATTCTTTCTTTTTCTTCATTTGGTTTTAATTACTTTACTAATTACTTTACTAATTATTCTGGGTGATGGTTTTGTAGACTTTTCTTTTAGTGTATGATTATCTTGTAATCACAAAGGGGGAAGTGTAATGGAATTCTTTCTTAAGTGCTATGAACTTCATTTACCTTTCTCCTCTAACCTCTATGTTTTTATTAGTGTTCTGTTATTTAGAGCAGATGGACTCTAAATCCATTTCCAGAAGGTTTATGGTTAACACTCCCTAAAGGGTTATGTTTTGAGGGAGGGCAGATGGGGCCCTCATGAATAACTTTGTTACCTCTGACCTGGGAAGGGTTTAGGGGCCATAAAACTAAACTCTTTGAAGTAGAGAGGACACTTTGCTTTTTGGTATAAATACATGCGCGTGTCTTGTGTTTGTTACTCTGTTTATCTGACTTGCTTAGTGACAGAGTCTTTAAACGCTCTATGCCTTTGAATAAACCTTTTAAAGATAAAGTCCGGCCTTTGTCTATTAATGAGCTGACTTCTCTCTCACTTTGATAAGAAAATTCCATCACATCTGTCTGCCTGGTGTTGCAGAAGTCGTCCAAAACCAAGTCCACCTATTCTTTGCTGCTCATGTTTGCTGTGTGTTGCAGGCCTGCTAACATTGCCATTCTAACAACTATATATCACTTACATACACCCACTCACCACAATCACATTTATTTCTACACATTTGCTCACCACCCATACACACAACACACACACACACACACACATGCATCAACGCACAAATAATTCAAATGATTAATCATACAAACACGTTACTATTACATCAATGTGGCCATCCCTACTTTGATGCTAGACCCAGCAAAGAAACCGGAACAGTTGAGTCTGTCGATGGGGGACTTGTGGAAGGACACCAGGAAACCAGCCGCAAAGATGCCCTGGAGGCCAGCGTTGGAGCCCTGGAGGATGGGTGGCACAGAGGAGGGCAGGAGACTGGTGCAGTAGACAATGGAATCCACCGAGGAGCACAAGAGAGCAGTGTGGATGCCGGAGGAACCCTGGACAGAGCTGGAAGTTGAGAAGGTGGAGAGCACATCTGAACCCCCTCTTCGGAGATCCTTAATGGGGATCTGGAGTGGGAAAAGGAGGCAAGCCAACCTTGACCCCCCTGTTGGAGAACTCAGGAGCAGGAAGATGAGGCAGAGACTGACATGGTAGCTGTGACTGAGGCAGCGGCAGGTTGAGGTGAGAAGCAGGCTCAGGTGCTCTTAGGAAACAAGGAGTGGGGTTTCATGCTCTGAAGAGATGAAGAGCAGGCTCTGGTGCAGAAAACTGAACAAAGGAGGAGCGGCAGCTTTGGATGTGGGAACCATTGCATTTGCTGCTGTAGACCAGGCACTCCAGAACAGGAGTGGAAGCTTCTCTATCACGGCATCATCTGCGTTGGGAAGACGAGGAAACAGAAAATACTGAGAGATCCCAGGTAGAATGGTGCTGCCGGCATCTTCAGCACAAGGGTGATGGTTTGTCTTGGGAGCAGGCAAAAATTCCTCTTGAAAACACCTCGAACCACAACCCGGCAGTGCCACCACCACCTTCGTCTCACAGAAGGCTGACTCCATCTCCATTTACTCCAGCAGCAATGAAGAAGGCAGAACCTCTACATTAGTCTCACAGAAGGCTGATTCCATCTCCATTTACTCCAGCCGCAATGAAGAAGGTAGAATCTCTACAGTAGGGCCAAAATGCCATTAGGAACTTGAGGGATGAGCAGGGTAGAGGTTTAATAATTAAAACAGAAAACTTCCATAAATAGACCAGGACATGGAGCATGGGCAGAGTAACGGGAGGAACCAATCATGAACAGAGACAACCAGGGAGCTTTTATACAGAGGAAAAGGTGGAGAATGACATTGGATGCAGGTGAGGGATTTGGAGTTGTTGAGAGCAAAACAGGGATACTGAGAAAATGTGAATATTTAACACAGATAAGGGGGAAATATACAAAATTGGTCTTGAGGACGAACTTAAATACACAAAGTATACCATAGAATGAATACACAAAAAATACCATTAATAAGAAACTAGACCTAAGCTAAAACTAAGCAGACTAGCATTAGAAAAATTGAAACTAAACATTATCCATTTGCAGTGAAACTAAAAAATGCTTTTATTACCTTTTAGGGCAAATCAGTACAGCTGAGCCAAATCAACATCCTCTGCTCTCACATCATTTTATACAGTTGCATGTGCGCTAAACACACAAATGCCTCTTTTCCACTCACAGTTCCAGCACTGCATGGCTCTACTCCGCTCTATCTCGCTCTACCCAGTACGAAAGCTGTTGTTTCCAGTGATGGCAGCCATCAGCGTCATGTACTGTGCAAAGTAAAATAATCACTCTCCCCCGCACATCATGCCCTCTTAAAACAGTGTGATTGTGGATTCCAGACCACTCTTACATCCACAACTCGATGGCCATAAATGGCGTCTATGATTTCGAACCACTCCTGCAGCTTTCGGTTTGACTGGCTTTGGCCATTGTGGACCTTAATATTTTTGTAGTGGCTCTTGAGTTTTTTTGGGCTTTTTTGTGGTTTGTCATTTCTTCGCTACCTTGACGAACACCTTCTCATCACCTTCCAATCAGTGAACTGCAGTCTGTTCATGTTACATTTCAGGCCTGCTCAGCCCCAAAGGGACCTGCTGTCGAGCAGGTACCAAAAAAAACCCGCACCAGGCCAGAAAAACCAGTAATGGAAGCAGTCACAAAATGGGCTTAGTGGAGTGGAGCTGGCCAAAATGGAGCCCATGGAAAAGGGCCAAAAGTGTTTTGTGCATATACATATAAAGAGCAACATACTATTCAATGATTTAAATTTCAATGTCATCATATACATAAGCAGATATGTCAGAACAACAAGTCAGAACATGGAAGTCAGTATTTTGAAGTGAGAAATTCCCTGCCACGTCACAATACAAGCTAGCTAACTTACTCTCAATAATGGAAACGGCTCTCTACCTTCTTGTATTTACACCTCATTTCTTGTGGTGTTGCTGTATGATCGATTGTGGGTGTAACTAATTATAGCAGAAAGTAACAACCCGAACAAGAGTGGATGCTACTATTATAACTTTGCACCATGGGACAGAGCAGCATCTACACTTCCATAGTTGTGACTTGGCCAGCTTCTCTTTCAAATATATGTCGCCTCTTTCAGTAACTTTTAAAGCACATTTCCATTAATTAAAAAATGATCCACTGTTTGCTTTGAAAAACAATATACTCAAGAAGCTACTTGGGGTACCACATAGACACTTGAATGGGAAGATGTACGAATGCACGGATGTTTACAGCTTTTCACACGAACTCATGTGTGCACGCACACACATAATGGTACATTGGGTATGCTGCTCACACGGGGATGTGCGCAGTGGAACACTTTGAACCAGTACAGCATCATTAGCGTGCTAGGTTGCCAGAGGCTATGGGAAAGGGCTACCGCACACAGCCCAGGCAGCTCACTGTGTCTCCTGCAAAAAACCCCATGAGGTTCATTATAGAAACACGAGCTCCCGTAGCCAGCACATTCTGAACCAGAAGAAAAGTTATTATGGCCATGATTCAACTCCCTGTATCCTTCATTCAAAGGGGATTTTCTTGCTTTTGCTTCCTTAGGCTCATTTTCCAAATTCCAGGGGAGAATCTTAAGACACTTTGTCAAACCCTCATAGGAAAAGATGCCACTGCAAATAAGCAAAATTGAGATCATGTTTTAAATTGGTATTTGCCCTCGGGCAGAGCGTGCAGGCTGTTCTATACACAGAAAGTTATACAATAGTGAACATTATTACAAATACTTATAAATGGCTAGAAAACAAAACAATCCAAAAGCATCTGCAGAGTGCTTTGGGTCCTCATCTATTCATGCCGATAGCACGCTTCAACGCACAGGTAATATTACAGAGAAATATTATTGTCTGAAGGCATTTGCTAACCTTGACTGTGTACAAAGTACAGCTTTACTCGTCTCGTCTTCCCAACAGGAGAACAGAGCAGCGAGAACAAACACATTGCCTTATCCATGCTGAAGTCAGCACTCTCAAGAGATAAAAAGCAAAAGCAAAGTTTCCCCCTAAATCTGTTATCTCTCACCTCTCCCTCCCTCTTCCTATCTCTTTCTCTCCTTTCTCTCCTCACACATTGCCTTCCCATCTCAAGAATGGTGTCACTTTTACTACTCTTGTGGAAAAAGTGTTGTCAACGCTTGTCTCAAAGTGCAGATAAATTTCAGAAAGTCTCTCCATGTAACCTTACACTTGTCAAGTTTAAGTGGTGCATATCCAGAACATAGCAGCCTCAGAAAGTTGAAAAACTTGTGGCATCCATTGTCTAAAAGCTCAAACTGCCAAATAAGCCTCTTTGCAGCAATGGCAGCTTGTGTACAGACTCATTTTTGGTTTTGTAAATCCAATGGCACAGGTTGTATCCAGGTTACTGTACGACCTGATATTTTAAGAAAGCTATTTTTATTTGTTATAATCTATGTTAACATAAACCTTTACATTCTATTTCCTTGATGTAAATTTGTCTTCTTTTATTTATTTCTGTTTTACTTATATTTTGTGAAAGTCCTAAACAGAAACAGATCCATTGTATTCCATTTTCAATTTGTTTCTGGTACCAAGTATGGTAAAAAAAAAATAAACCAAGCCATTGGCCTAGCAAACTTATGTTGGTGCACATTATGTTTTGCTTAACCCAAACACTTATATAATAATATCTCAATCAACACCTTCAGCCTCTTGTCTTTAATGAAGGTGTCTCATAAAGAATCACAATTTTCTTTCCAGTATTTATGATTTATAAGCTAAATGATCTTGAATTAAAATATTGATTAATTTAACAGGTTTTCTGTTGTCTTTCATTTTCTGATTCAAGTTGTTTTGGACATACTTGAAAAGAAAGAAGTTTTTAACATTCTTTGCAGTTGGTGTTTACCCTTACTCCACAGTTGACAGTTTCTTAGTGATTATATAAAACTATAATTCAGACAAGGCTCAAAAATGTTGTGTAGACAAGCTACAGTCAAAGGGGTTATGCTGGGGTGTAAAGCTTATTCTGATATTAGCAACATATCATCAGCTATATGCACAATTTGTCAAGATTATTTAATTGTTTTGAGGTTTTAATTAATGTTGGAAATGTGAAGGTAGAAAACCTGTAGGACAAGAAAATGTCCGGGTTTTTTGGGGAAGGAAACACAAGTTCTAACATCACAGTAACCAATTGTCACAGTCGGGCGATCTTTAAGGCCACGAGTTCATTACCACTGGTATTTTTTGCATTCCATAGATACCAATTCTAGCTACAAATGGTGTAACACTGATTCCCATTTTGTCAAGTATGATACCATATTGACAAATATGTTACATTGTTGGTACCCAGCAATGGGTTACATTTAAGGCCAGTAAGAACTTTCCTGGAACTTTCAAAATAAATCGCATTAACCTTCTTCCAGCACAGCCAGGAAAGAAGGAGAGCGGACTTCTCGTGACGTCACTGTTTGAATAAAAACCCTGCATTCCAACAAACAGATCTCTTTCCATGTGTATCCCCACGGGAACCAGACAGGAGAGGCAAGCGCACTTATGTCTCCTTGCTGGCAAGCAGACACGACTCTTCGACTTGGATCCAGAGTGACAACGATCACATGCGACAAAGTTAAGTAATGATTTGCTGTTCGAGTATCTGGCATTCATTCATATAAAGGGTGTAATGAGACAAGCGTGACTTGACATTTCTTCTTAGGCCTCCAGAAGGAACCCTAATCAAAGCGGATTTCCCCCACAGCCTGGAAAAGGAGGCCGAAACCGCATCGCACGCCTTCCTGGGTGCACGTCCAGGTAGCGATAACGTCCAGGTAGCGATAACTAATTAAACACCACCAAGACCCATTTATCCAAAAGGTTCGGGTCTTATTCAAAATAATATTTCCTTAAATATAATTTTACTAAATAAAGGCAGCTAATTAAACACCATTGAGAATTAGTCATCCAGAAGGTTGGTTTTATTCAAGAAATCATTCTTTAATCTGTTATTTTATTCTGACATTTTGGACTTTGGTTTTGTGTTTTGTTTACTTTTAGGTAGATGTTTCTTATTTGTGTTTTGTATTCATGTTAGTTGTGGTTTTCTGTTTTGGTTTTCTTCTGCCCCCCAGTGTGCTTCTCCTCTCGCTCGTAGTTCCCTTGGCGTTGCTTTCCTGTTTATTTTCTTAGAATGGTTTCCTTATTGTTACTATTATTGTTATTATTATTATAGTTCTCTGGTTCCCTTGCACTCTCTTATTTATTAGTTTCTTTTCTGTTACTCCTCTCGTCATTTGTTTTCCTCTTTTAGTTATTTATTACTCGGTTTAAGTTCCCTTTGTTCTCCAATTCCTCTTAGCTTTGTTCCTCTAGTTCATCTTTGTTCTCCAGCCCCTCCTTTATAGGTTAGCTTTAGTTATTGTTTACTTTTATTCTAGTCCTCGTTTCCTCTGCTTCATTCTCAGTTTTGTTCCATCAGTGTTGGTTTAGCTTTGTTTACTTTTGCAGTGAGGGTTTCCTTATGCTTTCTATTTTGCTAAGTGCTTAGGTCGTTGTGTCCCTCCAGTTTCTCAGTTTCCTTCAGTTCGTGTTTATTCTTGATTCTTATGCTTTATTTTTATAGTTTCATTTAGGTCTGCTCACTGTCTTGTCATTTAGTCCCTTCCCTCATGCTTTAGTTTTATTAGGTTCACCTGCTCCCTCTGCCTCCTTGTCACACCTGTTCTTAGTTCCTTGATTACCTGCCTTTGTTCTCGGTCTATATATTAGTTGGTTTTGTTTCATTGTCCTTTGCTGGTTCCTCCGATCACATTACCTGATTAAGTTCAGTGTTTGCTACGTTCCTGCAGTACAACTCAAGTAAGTTTGGACTGTCTCAAGCTTGTACCTGCTGAGTGATTCGCTATGTTCGCTTTGTCTTAAATGAAAGCAAGGTTGTCGAACATGAATTCCATTCATGTTTTTGAAGTATGTGTGTTGCTTTTTCTTTGCCACTGTTCCTGAGATCAAGGGTGTAGTAATCAATGTTCTACTGCACGACAGCATCATCTTCTTGTTTTTTTTTTTTTTTTTTATTCATATGAAACAATCAACTAACCAGCTAAGAAAAAAATTCAATACCCCTAAGTGGTCACAAAATTGTCAGTTTACCTAATTAGAAATATGTCAAGCCATCAGTTTCACTCTTGGCATCTGGCATACCGAGATTAGGGAATCTTCATGAGCAAAGCTATAATCCCACCGCTTGAGATTATTTAATGTTATTATTGGGCCATTGCGGCAATGTTAGAGTTGCAGTTGTGCCGATTCTCTGGCAGTGGTGCACGTGTGGTATATCTGGAGCAGCTGCAGCACTGAGTTGGCAGAATTTATTGTTAAAACAATTGTGGCAGCCTGGCTGCTCTGGTGATCGGATAGTTTGTGCTACAGTGTCAATTGTGTTGTAAGTTTATACCCTAGCATTGTTTTCTAATAGCATCAAGTCTTTGCACACCATTTAAATGAAAGGCAATAATGTGGCTGCAGTGTTAATAATTTAGACTCAGTGCTTGCTAGCTTTTGTTTATTGCTTTTCCAGAAGTAGACTGAAACAATCACATTTGTGGCAGCGTTTGGAGACTCCTAGTAAGGAGGAAATTTTCCAAACAAATGTTCTAAACTGTCTAAGCCTTTTAAAAAGACGTTTTTTTTTTTTTTTTATGTGGCTGGAACAATCTCCGTTTGGAGAAAAAGGAAAAGCCCTTACTATTTGGCAGACCCATGTTAGCTTGAATGGGGTCATCTGTAAATAACATCTTAAACAGGAACAGAACAGCTGCCTGTCTTTTAAATAGCTTTAAAATGAATTCATAGCAATTACTGTTAATACTGGTTATTTAGATTTAAGATTGAAGGTTTTACAATGTTTATTATATGTCTCAACAGTGTTCCAAAATAGAACATGGTGAAAATAACAGTTATGTTCTGCCTTACATTTCCTTTGGAACTGATCTACAGTTACCTTTTTGTTTTGTACACCACTTTCATTTTCCATCAGAAAGGTACTGTAGCTAGGCACGCTTCAGTTCTCCTAAGTATTTCTCCTTTGAAGTTATTGTATTAGGCCACAGACCAACAAACCTTTAGGATCTCAAAGCAAAACGTTATTCTGTTTTTCCAAGTTAGGGTATCTCACCTGCAGGAGACACTTCTCTCCTGCAGGTAAGGTCTGGACTGCTGATTAAAACAGTACAAAGCCCCACCTCAAATCATTCCAACTGTCATTTCCATTTTACAATGCACACATTCAAGGGTGCAACAATAGCAATTGCTGCCACTGTGAAAGAGCAAAAGCAGGCCAAAATGTAGATATCTAAATTAATACCGAAAATCACGTGTCACCTTCGGATGGCTCCCTGCACGCTTTACGATGGGCTCACCATAATGAGCGAAGGATGACAGCTGACCTCCCCACTTGTTTCAATCCCTTCCTTTTTTGGTGGCGTTTCCACAGCATAATTAATTCTCATCCCTAAATGAAATTAATGGATTTTAGCACTCCTAAACCATCCATATACTTTTCATTACCCAACAGTCTTCCATAATCATTAATTAGTTTGAGTGTTTTATGTATTTCTTGTTAGTTTTGATGAACTGCCAACAAGGGGCAAAGTGGAGGGGGATAAATGGGAAGGAGTGAAGAGGAAAGAGAAAAAAAACATGTTTATGTGTCAATTATGTGGTAGCTTGGCATCCTAAAAATATGCCAAGCATGTACAGTATATAATTCATTGCAGTGAACAGCAACACTTTTAATGCAGTGAGAAGATGAGTAATCACCATCCTGGTTAGCTCCAGTACAGTCAGTCCCGGACTAGTGCCAGAGTGCCATTCATACCACAGTACATTTTCTTCACACATTAGATATTAATATTTTCCTACTTCACTAAAGCTAATTTTCGTCCATTTTCCATCTTGCATTATCGGCTCTGTCTCCCACTTTTCTTTTTTGTTCTCCTCCTCTTTCAGTCAGTCTAAATACATTATGCTCTTCTCCATTCACTGACACCTCAATTGTGCAGACAGACGGTCGCATGGCTGTTGAAACCAAATGTTACAACAGAGGGGGAAAATCAAGTGGAAGAACATCAAACGTGCTTAATTTTTTGTGTGTATTTGTTTTTCAGCTCTAAATCTGCTGTTATTTTTTTTTAAGTGTACTTGTATACTAGTTAAAAATTAGACATAAAGGTCACTGCTAGTAGCCCCTTAGGCAAATGTCAGGGTAAACATTCCAACATGACAAAAATGTGAAAAGGTTCAAAGGTCATGAATACAACAAGGCACTGCCTCTTTCTTCAAAATTCCTGCAGTCTCACAGAAGCAATTAATGCAATTATTGAAATATTGGAACTGCTTCCAGACTTCATTCCTTATTCAATTATATAAAAGTTTCATATCTCTATCTTTCTTTCCTTTCTTCTTTCCCTTCTCTACTTCCTTCCAACCAGCCTGTGGTTATGGCAGGTTTCATATTAAAAGACTGACCACTTCAGACATTTGTGAAGGTCCAGGGTGTCAAAGTAAACTTTTGTATTTAAGAAAATGTAAAAAGAAAGGATATTTCTGGACATTTAAGTATGGGAACAAGTTTAAATTTTGACAGAAAAATGGATCTCTGCCAAAGAAAAGAGCAAAACAAAAACAAAATGGCCCTCTAGTTTCAGAGAAAATGTCTGGATTGCACATGCCCCATGTTCAGACAGTTTTATTGGTTGTAGCTTCCTATCTTCACTTATTTCAGGAAGCACTCACCCTCCCTTCTTCCTCACCTTCCTCCTGGCTGCCTTCCATGCTCTGATATTTCACTATTGCCAGATGCCACATTAGAGCAGGCAGTGTTGTTCACCCTGAGAGCAACACGCGCCTTCATCTCAGGGAGATGGAAGTTAGGGGATGGAGAGAGAGAGAGAGAGAGAGAGAGAAAGAGAGGGAGAAATAACGAGAACGAAATCAAATGATCCATAACATATTATTCTGTCATTTGAAAATAGCATTATAAGGCAATGCTGTCTCTCCAGCCTGTAACGCTCAACCTTCCCTGAGGCTCAGGTGGCATTTTATTTACAATATTTACTCTGATAGAATAACTATTTTGTGGGGAAGAAATATGGCAATTAATTAATTGCATAAGAACGAAGTATATCACTTTTTTTCTGGCCTGTCCTGGCAGCTTGGGCAAACAGCATGGCAGCTCTGGTTGACTCGGGGTGTCAAAAATGGTGAGTGGAATGGACAATAAGCAAAGAAATAAAATAACTAAAAGTAAAACTACACAGTTGCATTTTATGTCCAAATGCCGTCAGCACCTTGTCTGGTGAAGTAACTGCTAAATGGTTGTTATAAGCCCTAAATAAGCCCTAAATATGAAGATTTTTGGGTTTTTTTTGACATGCTGCCTCTATTCTTGGGACCCCTGATTATGAAGTAAGAAAGGAAGCCGTTTTTAAGTTGCCCCAGTGTGTTGACAGAGTCTGCTCACACACTGCTTGTCTGGCTGGCTGACAAACCCTTGGTTACAGAAGCAATGAAGAAGCCTCCCTTTTTAAGCAGCTAACATTTAGCCTGTTGCAACATTTTCACATTGCTTACCATTTTGTGTATCATTGTTTTAACTCTTATTTCTACCAGGTGCCCAAAGTGCTACCACACGCAAAATTCTATTAGTTGGCTTCTGCTTCAGAGCATACTATAAGCACTAAACTAAATGGCTAGTTCACAGTTTTTAAGTCAAGTCAAGTTTATTTATATAGCGCTTTTCAGCAACAAGGCACTCAAGGCGTTGTACATAAGGAAAAACATTACAATGATACAGAAATCAAACAACAGAGGTAATTAAAAAATAAATAAATAGAAAATGAAAAAAATAAAGAGAATAGAATGATGGATAAGAAAATGAAAGGAAAATTGGACTGAAAACTTAACTGATAATGTTTAGATAACACACTCAAAGGCCACTCTAAACAAATAAGTTTTTAATCTTGATTTAAAGCAACTTAGGGTTTCGGCTCTTGTACAGTTTTCTGGGAGTTTATTCCAGATTAGTGGAGCATAAGAACTAAAAGCTGCTTCTCCATGATTGGTTCTGGTTCTGGGTATGTAGAGTATATTTGAGCAAGAAGACCTTAGAGGTCTGGGTGGTTGATACACTGACAACAAGTCTGTAATGTATTTTGGTACTAAGCCATTCAGTGATTTATAGACTAACAAAAATATTTTAAACTCTATTCTCTGAGCTACAGGGAGCCAGTGTAGGGATTTTAGAACCAGGGTGATGTGCTCCACTATCTGAGTTCTAGTGAGGACGCGGGCAGAAGCGTTCTGGATCAACTGCAGCTGTCTGATCGACTTTTTAGGCAGACCTGTGAAGACACTGTTGCAGTAATCAATTCTATTCAATTCAATTCAGTTTATTTATATAGCGCCAATTCACAACACATGTCGTCTCAAGGCACTTCACAAAAGTCAGGTACATACGTTACAATTAATCTTAATCATTGAACAGTGCAGCCAGATTCTGCGATTTATTCAAATTGGATAAAAAGTTTTTCTATCTAAGGAAACCCAGCAGATTGCATCGAGTCAGTGACTTGCAGCATTCACTCCTCCCGGATGAACATGTAGAGACAGTGGACAGTCACTGGCGTTAACTTTGCAGCAATCCCTCATACTGAGCATGCATGTAGCGACAGTGGAGAGGAAAAACTCCCTTTTAACAGGAAGAAACCTCCAGCAGAACCAGGCTCAGTATGAGCGGCCATCTGCCACGACCGACTGGGGGTTAGAGGGAACAGAGCAGAGACACAAAGAGAACAAAGAAGCACTGATCCAGGAGTCCTTTCTATGGGAAGGAAAAGGTAAATGTTAATGGATGTAGCTCCTTTAGTCGTTTCACTTAGAAAGAAGGAACAGATAAACTCTGAGCCAGTTTTCAAGTTTAGAGTCTGAAGAGAGCACGTAGAGTTAGTTACAGTAAAAGCTCAGTCAGTAGCTATGTCTAGGAGAGGGAAAGGGTTAAACACTGAAAGACAGGGCCATGTGGATCATCGATAGAGGGTGAGCATTAAGTTGTTGCCAGCAGAAGCTCAGACGATGCCCCTCTCCAGAAAGGTGTCACAGGTAGACACAGAGTCAGGCTGGGTGTAGCTTCTAGGAAGAGAAAAGAGAGAGAACAAAGTTTAAAGCTGAAATAACAGCAAATAATGCAAAATTGAAGAGTAGTGTGAGAATGTAGCGAAGAGGGGGAAAGTGGTCATTATGTCCTCCAGCAGCCTAAGCCTATAGCAGCATAACTACAGAGATAGCTCAGGATAACCTAAGCCACTCTAACTATAAGCTTTATCAAAAGGGAAAGCTTTAAACCTAGCCTTAAAAGTAGACAGTTTGTCTATCTAGAGCCCACTGATGGCCATTGTTATACTAAAAACCACAACGATTGGGATACCTCTCTCTGTCAGATTGACCATAACTATTGGAAAAGAGAGGGGGTCATACAGGTAGCAGAAATGGAGGGTGTGTTTGCACCTCAACCATAGCTGAGCCGGTTTAGGTTAAACCTGACTCCCCCTTACTCCATCCAACAAGGGAAGAAGAAGACAGAGCTAAAATAGGGAAGATAGCTCAGGATAACTTAAGCCACTCTAACTATAAGCTTTATCAAAAAGGAAAGTTTTAAGCCTAGCCTTAAAAGTAGACAGGGTGTCCGCCTCACGGACTAAAACTGGGAGCTGGTTCCACAGGAGAGGAGCCTGATAACTAAAGGATCTGCCTCCCATTCTACTTCTAGAGACTCTAGGAAACACCAGTAAACCTGCAGTCTGAGAACGAAGTGCTCTGTTAGGAACGTATGGAACAATCAGATCTCTGATGTATGATGGAGCTAAATCATTAAGGGCTTTATATGTGAGGAGGAGAATTTTAAATTCTATTCTGGATTTAACAAGGAGCCAATGAAGGGAAGCTAAAGTAGGGGACATATGATCTCTCTTTTTAATTTTCATCAGAACTCTTGCTGCAGCATTTTGAATCAGCTGAAGGCTTTTAACTGCATTTTGTGGTTATCCTGATGTTGGACCACTTGTTTGCTGAATATTGGACCATTTACACATTGCTGGACACCACCAGGCCTTCCGACATCATTGGCCATTTTGTATCCAGTATTGCCCGCCACTACAAATCCCAGTGGGCACTGCGGCTGGTAGGACAGGAACGTCCCAAGTCTGACGTCACACGAGATTATATATGGAAGGCGGGCATTTTAAACCTTGCTTTTCAGCTGGAGATCTCGACAGATTACCACGCAACTGAAGCATCCTCTGGAGAAGAAGAGGTCCCACGTGGAGTCTTCATTTATTCTCCTTCGTTGGCCACGAAAAGAACGTTCATGACAGAAATTCCTGGAATAAGAAGGCCAGAAATTTAAACTTTACCGATCGAAGGTGTTAGTTTAACACGTAACACGAGTTTCAAGGAGACGGATCGCCACCTTGTTTTTTTTGTTCTAGTCGACTGCTGACGGTCAGATCATATTTCTCCCTTTCGCCAAGGAGGCCATAGGACAAAGATTGACCGCTCTTCCCGAAGTTAACCGTGGACGCACGTTAACTTCCAACTTTCCCCCTCCTCCTCTTCCCCTCACGTTCGCAGCCCTGAAGGATTGCTCCACAAAGTAATACCCATCTTTTATTATTTTCTTTGATTTTTTTATTAGAAGTAGTCTGGGCAGGCTAGAGAGAGATAGGATTTTTAGTGCGATCAGAATCGCAACTTATAGTCTGATGTTATGAAATTGTATTTGCATGCAACATTGTATTGAGTCCTGAGGCCGCGGCGTCTCACAAGTTGTCTTACCGGGCGAACACCGGAGCGCCGGTACTGGACTACGACAGTAACCTCATGGTGAAATTCACCATTTTCTTTGTTCCAACTTTACTGCTTGCTAACTTGCCGCCAAAAGATTTATGACTCTTTGTCTAAACTGAGTTTACAACTTTGCTGTGGGGGTTTTATGACAGCCCGTGTCCAGCTGGGCTACGCTTCTGGCGGACTGTTTCAAACCCCGTTCAACACACCACATCCCTTCGTCATATTACCACTTTTGCCATAACTGCTGGTTGATTCAATACACACACACACTGCTGTTTTGCTTTATTTTGTTAGTTAGATATTTTACCCTTTTGTGTAGAACTTTGCATGTTTGAGTAGGTGAAGATTATTGAATCGGGGAGTTGATTGTATCCGGCTGATTGATTTAATAAATTTTCACGTAGATAAAGAGAAGGCGTTTTGTGTTTATTTTGTGCAAGAGTGATTTGTCAGTCAAAATAAGCCAAGGTTCCCCACGTTTCAGCAGAAGCGGTTGATTAAACTGTGACATTTAATAATTGTAATTATCAGAGGCCTTTAGCCATAATTACAACACCAGAGGACAGCTCTGGTTTCAATTCATAAACGAGGATTTTGGTTAAGGAGTTAATTTTATCGGATTATGATTTTAATTATAATTCTTGATAAATATTCAATTAATCAATAATCTATAATTACAACACTGATAGTAAAGAATTACAATAGTCCAGCCTTGAAGTAACAAATGCATGGACTAGTTTTTCAGCATCAATCCTGGACAGGATATTTCTAATTTTGGCAATGTTCCGGAGATGAAAGAAGGAAATCCTAGAAACCTGTTTAATATGGGATTTAAATGACATGTCCTGGTCAAAAATAACACCAAGGTTTTTTACTTTATTATCGGAGGTCAATTTAATGCCATCCAGGTTAAGTGATTGACTAAGCAGTTTCTTTTTTTAAAGACTCCGGTCCAAAGACGACAACTTCTGTCTTGTCTGAATTTAGAAGCAGAAAATTTAAAGTCATCCAAGTTTTTATGTCTTCAAGACATGCTTGTAGTCTATCTAACTGGTTGGGCTCATCAGGATTTATGAGTAAAGTAAAGTAAAGCTGAGTGTCATCAGCGTACCAGTGAAAATTTATTCTATGCTGCCTGATAATTTTACCTATTGGAAGCATATATATAGTAAAGATAATTGGCCCAAGTACTGAACCCTGTGGTACTCCACAATTAACCCTGGAGTTTAAAGATGATTTATCATTTACATGAACAAACTGGAATCTGTCAGACAAATAAGATTTAAACCAGCCTAGCGCTGTTCCCCTGATCCCTACAGCATATTCCAGCCTTTCTAAGGGCATATTATGATCAACTGTATCAAATGCAGCACTGAGATCTAACAGAACCAGTACAGACACAAGTCCATTATCTGAGGCTAGAAGAATATCATTAGTGACTTTCAGCGGAGCTGTTTCAGTGCTATGATGAGCTCTGAAACCTGACTGAAACTCTTCAAACAGGTCACTGCTGTGTAAATGCTCACACATTTGATTAGCAACTATTTTCTCAAGAATTTTAGATAAGAATGGAAGATTGGATATCGGTCTGTAATTTATTAAGTCATCTCGATCAAGCGAAGGTTTCTTAAGCAAAGGTTTAATTACAGCTACCTTAAAAGCTTGTGGTACATACCCATTTACTAAAGATAGATTAATCATATCTAAAATGGGGCTGGTAATCAGAGGGAACACTTCCTTAAATAGTTTGGTTGGGATTGGGTCTAACATACAAGTTGAAGGTTTAGATGAAGCTAATATTTCTGATAACTCAAAGCAGTCTAAGCACAGATCAGGTTCTACAGTTACTTCCAATGTTGTCTCACTTGTTGAGGATGAAGTAATCATCTTCAGGAGTATGTCAAAGATTTTCTTCTTAATAGAATCAATTTTATTTTGGAAGAATCCCATAAAGTCATGACTGCCGAGAGCTAAGGGAATGGATGGCTCAACAGAGCTATGACTCTGTGTAAGTTTAGCAACTGTACTAAAGAGAAACCTAGGATTATTCTTGTTCTCTTCTATTAAGGATGAGAAATAAGCTGTTCTAGCTTGGTAAAGTGTCTTTTTATACAACAGTAGGCTATTTTTCCAGATTAAGTAGGAATCCTCAAGGTGTGTAGAGCGCCATTTTCGCTCCAATTTTCTAACATTGTGCTTTAAACTACGCAGCTCTGAATTAAACCAGGGGGCCTGCCTCCTATGAATAATTTCCTTCTTTTTCAAGGGGGCTGCATTGTCTAATGCACCACGCAATGATGAAGTAACACTCTGAACAAGAGAATCAATTTGTGAAGGGGAAGAAACAAAATTTTTGCCCTCCACTCTGTTTTTCTGTGATAATGAGGAAATTAAAAGTGGAACAGATTCTTTAAAGGTAGTTACAGCATTGTCTGATAATGATCTACTATAATGAAATTTTCTTTCAGGTGTGGAGTACTCTGTTAAATTAAACTCAAACGTTATTAAAAAATGGTCAGACAGCACAGGGTTGTGCGAAAATATTGTTATGTCTTTACATTCAATGCCATATGTCAGCACAAGGTCCAGAGAATGAACACAAACGTGGGTAGGTTTGTTATTGTTTTGAGTAAAGCCAATTGAGTCTAAGATACCATTAAAGGCTATATTTAAGCTATCACTTTCAGTGTCAACATGAATGTTAAAATCCCCCACTATAATAACTTTATCTGTATTTAACACTAAATCAGATAAAAGGTCTGAAAACTGATCTAAAAATTGAGAGTAAGGGCCTGTGGACGGTACAAAACAACAAACAGAAGTGGGTTTTAGTGCTTTGCAATTTGGATGAGGAAAACTGAGTATTAAATATTCAAAAGAGTTGTAGCTATTGATTGGTCTGGGACTAATCAATAAATCGGACTGAAAGATGGTTGCTACTCCTCCTCCTCGCCCAGTATTTCGAGGCATGTGAACATTTAAATAATTTGTAGGAGTTGACTCATTTATAGTAACATAATCCTCTTGCTGCAGCCAGGTTTCTGTGAGGCAAAATAAATCAATATGATTGTCACAAATCAGGTCATTAACTAGCAAAGTCTTTAAAGAGAGAGATCTTATGTTCAGTAAGCCACATTTAATTGTTTTATTTTTATTTTTAGTCTGAGTTGTGTTTATTTTTATTAGATTTTCCTGATTTCCTCTTTTCAGATAATTTTTTAATCTATTCAATTTTGGCCATGGGCGAGACACTATCTTAATAGGGTAATGGGTGGGTAGCAGTACAGAAGCTGCAGAGAGGAGTGTTAAACTACGACCCTGCTTCCTGGTCTGAACCCTGGGTTGTCAGAGTTTTGGAGAACTAATAAATTCGGCCAGATTCCTAGAAAGAAGAGCTGCTCCATCCAAAGTGGGATGGATGCCGTCTCTCCGGATCAGACCAGGTTTTCCCCAAAATGTTCGCCAGTTATCAATGTAACCCACATTGTTTTCTGGACACCACCTAGACAGCCAGCGGTTGAATGACAGCATGCGGCTAAACATGTCATCACTGGTCTGATCGGGGAGGGGACCAGAGAAAATTACGGAGTCCGACATTGTTTTGGCAAACTTACACACCGAAGCAACACTAACTTTAGTGACCTCCGATTGACGTAACCGGGTGTCATTACCGCCAGTGTGAATAACAATCTTACTGTATTTACGCTTATCCTTAGCCAGCAGTTTCAGGTATGATTTGATGTCGCCCGTTCTGGCCCCTGGCAGACATTTGACTATGGTCGCTGGTGTCTCTAGTGCCACGTTTCTGACTATGGAGCTGCCAATTACCAGAGTTGGCTTCTCAGCGGGTGTGTCGCTGAACGGGGAAAATCTGTTTCCCCGCAGATGGGTTGGTGATGACCTGTGGGCTGAGATCTAGGACTACGTTTCCTATGTACAGTCACCCAGCCGGCCTGAGGTCACGGCTGCGCGGGCTCTGCTGGAGGACTGCTACGGGGAGCTACCCTCGGTGGCTCCGCGCTAGCTAAGGGGCCTCGGCTATCTGCTGTTTTTTCAACAGCGCGGTGCCGGGCCTCCAAATCCGACACCCTCGCCTCCAAAGCTACAAAAATGCTACATTTATTACACGTACCATTATCACTAAAGGAGGCAGAGGAGTAACTGAACATCTGACACAGAGAGCAGGAGAGAGGAGGAGACTCCGAGAGAGAAACAGCAGAACGGGTAGCCATGGTGGAGCTAAAGCTAACGCAAAGCTAGCGACCCCTTACCACTACTAGAAGAAAAACGTATAAAACACGGAGAGTCCCCAAACATTAAATACAGCAACAGAAAGTATGTGTTTTAACGTGCTTATGTATTATAACAAGTAAGAGATATCACAGTAGAGAGAAATCAGATCAAACGAGAGCCTTCACACACCAAACAATTCAAGTGCAAAACAGGAAGTGACGAATACGCCTTACCATGCCTCCACCACATCACACCATCACAGTGTGCATTGGTTTATATCTACTAAAGATGAACGCATGAATTCGTTTTACAAGGTCTTGCTGAGACATTAGTCTTTAATCCTGGAGATGTTCTTTAGGTGATAGAAGGCTGACCTTGTTACTATCTTTATGTGCCTCTGAAAGTTCAGGTCTGAGTCCATCACTACACCCAGGTTTCGAGCCTGACTGGTGGTTTCTAGTTGTATCAACTAAAGCTGTGTGCTAACTTGTAAACGCTCTTCCTTTGGTCCAAAGATTATTACTTCAGTTTTGTTTTGATTTAGCTGAAGAAAATTTGGCACATCTATGCATTGATTTTTTTCTAAGCATTTAACCAGCGCTGGTGACCTCGTAATGTATAGCTGTGTGTCGTCTGCATAGTTATGATAACTTACGTTGTTGTTTATTAAAATCTGAGTTAGGGTAGCATGTAGATATTGAATAGGAGGGGCCCTAAGATGGATCCTTGGGGAACGCCACATATGATTTTTGTGGTCTCTGATATAAAGTTACCTAGTGACACAAAAAAAGTCCCTGTCCTTTAAGTAGGATTTAAACCAATTGAGTGCTGTACCAGAAAGGGCGACCCAGTTTTCCAGGCGCTTTAATAAAATGGAGTGATCAACAATGTCGAATGCTGCACTAAGGCCCAATAATACCAGCACTGTGCTTCTTCCACAGTCTGCATTTATACGGATGTCACTGAACACCTTGACAAGAGCAGTCTCTGTACTGTGGTGAGCATGGAAGCCTGACTGGAAGACATTGAAGCGGTTGGTCTTTGTTAGGAAGTTGTTTAACTGCGGAAACACAGCCTTTTCAATAATCTTGATGATGAAGGGGAGGTTTGATATAGGCCTGTAGTTCTGTAGTAGCAACTTGTCCAAGTTGCTCTTTATCAATAGAGGTTTGATAATTGCTGTTTTCAGGGCGTGGGGGAAAAAACCCTGAAAAAAGGGGACGTGTTTTATTATTTGTGTTAAAAATCAGATGTTATTACGGTCAAAGCTTTTTAAGGAAAGCTGGGGGTAAAACAACGAGACAGCAGGAAGAAGAGCTTATTTTGGTGTACGTTTTTCTTCTAAGTTTTTGTAGTTTATTTGGTGAAATTGGGAAATTTTTCAAAATCAGTTCTATTTGGAGAAAATTTGGTAATGGAGTTGATGTAGATGGGGGCTGACTGCCCCTCTGATTTTTTGGGTTTTTTTCAGTGAAGAAGTTAGCAAATCATTGCAGGCCCTGGTAGAGTGGAGTTCAGATGCTACATTTTCCAGGAGGGTTTGTTAGCCTGAAAACCGTGGAAATAATAAAACACATTGCTAATGTTTTTTGCTGATGATCTCAGAAAAAAGAAAGATTCCCTTGCATTTTTCTTTGTAGGTTATATCTGTATAGTCTCTTTAGTCTTTATAGATAATATAGTGAACCTGGAGTCCAGTCTTTCGCCACCTGCGTTCAAAGTTTTTTCGACACTCCTTTTTTTCACTTATGACTGATGGAGCTCTTCTCCACGGAGACATTTTTTTCTAGAAACAACTTTCACTTTAATTGGAGCAATTGAATCAATGATATCCGAGATTTTAGAATGAAAGTTCTCTACCAGCTCATCTACAGTGTTACAGGGCAAAGTGGAGGTAGAAGAGTAAATCTGGTTAAAGGTTTCAGCGGCACCGTCCTTAAAGATGCTGTTTTCTTATAATATCGCTTTGGCTAATTGAGTCATTGGAGATGAGTTTTTAAAAATAACAGAAAAGTGGTCAGATAGGGCAAATCAGTTACAGACACCTTGGAATTTTTAAACCCTTAGTGATGATCAAGTCCAAAATATGTCCCTTTTGTGCGTTTGCGGAAAACATGTTGAGTCAAACCCAAAAATTTCCAAGAGTGTCACATAGATCTATTGCACTTCTGTCTTCAGGATTGTCCATGTGAATGTTGAAGTCTCCCACAATAATTAAACAGTCATAATCAACACATATCACAGTAAAAGCTTATTAAAATCACTGAAAAAGTTTGTTTTTGGACTTAGGAGGCCTGTAAATATTCAAGAACATGGTTCGGACAGGGCTCTTTCCCTGGAGAGCCAAATATTCAAAAGAATCAAATTTGTCCAGAAATACCTTTTTACACTTAAATCTTTAAACAAACTGGCCACCCCTCCAGCTTTTCTTTGCTGTCTGCTCTCACAAAGAAAATTGTAGTTCGGAGGCGTCGACTCTATCAGAATGGGAGCTTCATTAAATTCATGTAACCATGTTTCTGTTAAAAACATGACATCAAGATCGTGGTCAGTAAGGAAGTCATTGATTAAAAATGATTTTCCTGACAGAGATCGAATGTTCAATAAAGCCAGTTTATATGACTTAGTTGCTGATATTAACTCTGTGTCTGGTTGTACCTGACGGTTTTATGGCTTTTTTTATTGTTTATTACTGTCTCTTATCGTTTTGGCTTTGTTCTTTCTGTCAGGTATAAGCACAGAGATTTTACAACTATCTCCTGTTAGGGGCCCAAGTTTTTCCTGGACATGATCATTTCTGATACAGTTACCACTGGGGCCCATACTGTATCACAGAGAAGTGATTTGAAGGTCCTGATTAGGAGGAGATAGATTAGGAGGTGGTATGGCTCTGCAGCATTTGGAAGATGTTGGTTTAGTAGCAGGGCCTCGGCCACAGGGGGTGTTGAATGGAGAAGATGTCAGAGCCATTTGGGTCCCGAACTTAAGAGCTCCTTTCATGTTATCAGAAGCCAGTAAAGCAAAAAGCGGGTTCAGTGGGGAGATGGGAGAGTTCTGTGCAGTCTAGGTCGGGGTCTAGGGTGAGGGGGGTTTAATGGGGGGGTCGGTCTGAGTCTGGGTTTGGGGGGGGGGGGTATAACAGGGGGTTCACTTCTCCTGTGGATGTCGACGGGTAGACTTTTGTGATGACCTCTTTTTTCAGCTAACTGGCCGGTTGTTTCTGCTGGAGCTGTTGGAGGCAGCGTTATCATTGTTGTTGATACTCCATGTTCTCTGCTGAAGGTCCAAGCTGCTGGTGGATTATTTACTGAATAGAAGAGATTAGATGTAAGACGTCTGGCTCCCTGCTTGTTCAAACAGAAACCATTCACTTGAAGAGTTGTCTTTTTTCCCAAAAAATATTAAAGTTGTCGAAGTTCACAGGTGTGGTAGCACGTTTTTTTCAACCACTTAGTAATCATCAGAAGTCTCGAAAAAAAATTTACTCCACAGAAATCGGTGCAAAGGGTCCCCGAGAAAAACCCCTTGATATTGAGACCCCCTAACAAAATTTTAGAAACGAGTGAAATCCCCTTCGATACTTCGGATTTTGTCTTACCCACGTCATCCATGGCTCCACAGTGTATAATGGTTTTTTTAGAGACGGGCGCTTTTCTGTGTTGGCAAGAATATTCTCTGAGATATCGCACACCACGTTACTGGTACCAATCATAACTTCTGTGTTTTTCTTGGGAGAAGTTTTTTTAATCCCATTAAAGCTTTTTTGCCCACTATTAGGATCCTTGGTCCAGTGGGTCTTTTTTCTGGCAATTTTAGGAGAAGACTGTTTAGAATGAAGGTTTTCTCAAACTTTTATTGTTTCAGAAGATGGAAATTTTTCCTGGTTTTTCATTCTGTATGGGGCAAATCTGTTTTTGGAGGGGAATTCCATTATTTCCAGATGTCTCACTCCTATCAGTTGTTATGACAGCAGCTCGCTGTCGACGTCTCCTTTTCCCAGGGGAAACAGGGCCATTTCTCTGTAATTCTGGCCATTCCAATTTATTTAATTGCTGAAATCTTCCAGTGAGTCGTCCACCTGGATTTTTTGGGCATGCGTCTAAAACATGCGAGGAGGGTCTGCCGGTAGATTTATTCTCAGTGTTCTGATTGCTGGCTGAGTCATTGAGCTGGCTGTCACTGGGATCACAGGCAGAGTTGAATCATCGCTGTACCCCATATTCACCTCCACATTCACTTCTAGTCGATGGAGTTTCATCTCCAAAACAGCCAATTTCTGTAAAAGTTTGTCGAATTCCTCTGCGGTGAAGGGAAGCATTTTGTGCTGATTAGCTGGCGTCAACTTGTCCTTCTTTCGAGTTCGATTATAAACACATCAAAATCCTTTAGAAAAAAAATATAAAAAATAAAAAGAATTGTAATCCTTGGGAGTCGCTGGTAAGAAGGAGTTTTAGTCCAATATTTCCGTAATTTTGGCTAAGAGATAAAAAGTTAGAAGTAAAAGAATGCAAGCAAGCAGGGAGCTTAGGAGAAAAGCGTCTGAGCAAGTAGAGAGGCGGAAGCAAAAAAAGTTAACAAGGACTGTATTTATTAATCCCCGGTTCAAAATCTAAAATACTACACTGTCCAAACCTTTGCAAAACACAGTTTGAGATTAATTAAATCTTTATTTGCTATGTGAAAACGAAAAAAGGAAGCATTTCAGAGCTTTTTTTGGCATTCAGATCACGTCAGAATGCAACAAGGCTGAAAACGTCAGTATAAGGCATTTTCTTACCCAGACTGAACTACTCTACACTGATTGCGTGTTCTTCAAGAAACAGTTGGTGATTTGTGAAATGATGTTAAAAACTTTTTAAATGATTTTAAAAAATTCTTCTGCTTACTGATCCTATCTTGTTGTGAGCATAATATGATGTATCTGCTCATCTTGTAAGTTGGATGTATTGGTACATCCATCAGGTAGTAATTGAAGCTATGTCAGAGAATTTGAACAGTTTCGCTTTCCTTTAGATACCTGCGGCTGAGTCATGTTGTGCATCCCCTGTTGTTCAGGGTACATTTTGTCATGGATGGTCACTCAATTCACACCAGTTTATCAACTGGATTTCAGGTTCTCTCACCAAACCAACTGATTTTTTTCTCTGCATATACATAAACACCTGAAAAGGAGAACAAAATTGCATATAACACCTTTACACATGCTCCTATTACTCCGCCACATGAAGTCGTTTATCACCAAATGTATGTGAACTGTCGTTTCAGTGATCCGGTTTGCACCAGAGAAGTAGTAAGAACTTAAATGTAAACCGCTTAATGTCATCCTCCCCATGTAGCCGAAATGTTCTGTTTGATCTCACATATTCACCAAAGAAAGGCAAATCAATACCTGTTTATTTTCTCCACAAATTAAAGCATTTTCTGTGTAAATATTTCTATTGATTACCCGTATGAGATGAAGTTCAAAAGCTCTAAAACTTTGGGTTATCCTAGGACGGTCTCCAGATAAAGTACAAGTCAGCGGCAAATGTGCACTCATTTGTGTGCGGCGGTTTGGCGCTTGCTATAGGGTTCATTCAGTGTTGATCGATGAAAGCGGCAAGTGTGCGAGTGAACGGGCCTTGCTCTGCAAATTAGGCCTTTCCCTGTTTCATCTCAGAGCTCGTGTTTGGAGACGATGAGAGTGGGTTCCATTTCTGATTATGCTTGTCCTCCCATTACAGTTTCCCACCTACATGTTCAGTATGGTAAAGCTCTCCCTCAACCCCCTTTGAAATTGGAGTTGAACAAGCTTCAACAAGAGGGTCAGGGTCATCACTTTACTTACCCGTCCTATTAGGCAGGTGGATGGTGAGTCAGACCGGATTTTTAGCTGTCAGAAAAAGCACATCTGTACTCCAGGAAAATTAGACAAATTTATAAAAGGAGAAACACAGATGAAGGGGAGGATATTCAGTGCAAGAAGATGACTTTTTTTGAGGTGGAGATTTAACTGGCCAAATATATTGTTGACCTGCAGAGCATAAATGCATGGCATAATGTGCAATAAAATATAGCAAAACTACAAAATAGTCCATCCAAGCAGTCTTCCAAAATGAGTTTGTGTTTACCTGATTTAAAATCAGAATCTTAAAGCAAATTCACAACAAATACTAAAGTATGCATAGTCAGAAAAGGATTCTAAAGTGTGAAAAGCATGAATAGTTTCTTATGATGTGTGGCATTTAAGCAGAAATATATTCGCTCATTATTCCTCTGCTCCATTTTTATTGGACCAGATTACATTTTTAAAGTTTATGATTTATCCTCACAAATGAATAACAATAATGCAGCCTACTGGGACTCCCCCACATTCCATCAATTGCTGACTTCGAGCTTTGAAATAAAATTCATCTTGGTGCATTCTTTTTCTTTCTGTTTCTTCTGAGTTATATGCATATCCAATATTAATTTGCATTATGGTATTTTTCTTTTCAATAAATGATAAATAGTACTGTTGGGATAGAGAGGGGAAAGTGAGATGTGCAAACACAATCTTTATAGATTAGTCGATAGTAACTGCTGTTTTTTTCTACCTACTGCAGGGTTGTATCTTGTTACTGTTGGCAGGAAGTATTGTCTGTATTCTAGAACTCTTGCTTATTCAATCTGTTTAACATGCTACTACTACTACTACTACAGTTCCACTTTTCCAACCAATACATACCAATACCAGACTATTTAAACAGCAGCCCGTTTAATTCAACACACTAGATTACCATGTGGGAAAATAGCCTCAATCTATATTATGCTCAAAAGCAGTAAAAGCAGAGAACATCAGCATCCAATCAATCTTGTAAGACACAAAAAAATTAAATAAAAAACAATTTTTTGTTTGTTAAGAGAAATTTACTTTAGACAGAAGTTTACTTGCATTCATTATATAAATACATGACATAATACTTCTGGGCTTTTATTGGAGCTATTTGGAACCATAATTTTTCCTGGGCAGAAGTTAGATTTTTTGGTCTATTTTTCACTAATCCACATAGAGGCATAACTATACATACAGGCTGAAATATATACATACAGCCCCCACTAATATTTGATTGAATGCCCCTCATTAAGTTGCACCATGACCACATTTCTTATGTAATGATTGGAGCAAATTGCGCTTGGGATCATTGCTCTGTTGTAACACCCACTTGTGTTTAGGTTTCAACATTCCTGCTTTAATTTGAGGTAATGTAAAGCAATTTGGAGGTACTCATTCTCTTTCATTAATCCACCTTTGTGCAAAGCACCTGCACTACAAGCAGCAAAACCGACATGTCAGCATGATAGCTCCACCACCTAAAAATCCTAAAAGATATTCTGGATTATTTTTAGTAGTCGGGGCTCTAGCTGGTAGCTCAGCTTAAATAAACTGTAACTACGCCAGACCTGATGATGGCTATAAAAAAAAGTGTTTTCCAGGTGCAACCTGCTGGACATATGACAAAATATTAGTATATTTTTGTCAACAATTCCTGTTTTCAAGTAAAACCTGTTTTCAAGTAACACATACAGAAAATTTGAGTACATTTGTGGTAATTATGTAATTTTTTTCTCTTTTTCTGATCAACAAAGCTTTTACCTTTAGCCTTACCTGTCTGTATTTATATTTTATAACCTCTGGCTCAGTTTTAGCCTGTTAGCAGCATATAGGAAGCCCATTACGTCCAATCTGTTTGCTCGACTTTATTTGCAAGGTTGTTTGATGAATGAAAATCAATAAGCCGAAATGAAGTGATGTTCAGGAATAAAAATGTAGGTCATGAGTAGGCTTCCTTCCATTCTCCAGCTGTGTGAACCCATATGTAATCCTCCACACACATACAAACACACAGACATACAGGTGGAAAGCAAAGCCCTTTTTGTACCATTGACAGCGGGAGATTTAACCATCCATGCCTAATGCCATTAGTTAACGGTAGAAAAGCTAATAGCATTTTGTCCTGTTCTCAGTTTGCTCCTGTATTCCACCACATGGTGCAATCAAAAAGACCCCTGTTTTTTCTTTGTCACCTGAATACAGAGGGAGCTCTATGTGATGCCACATCAGTTTGCCAAAAAACAAAAGTCATTGATCCAGTATGAGGGCCGAAAATGTGACTTAAAAAAAAAAAATCACTAGAAGTGGTTCTAAACATATTTAGGGTATTTTTTGCTCCCCTTTACCGCTCCTATGGTTACCGTTTCAAATAGACGCTCATGGTGCAATTATTCACAGTAGGTGATGATATCATTAAGTGAACTCTAGCCACCTTTGGACAAAAAATAACTACGTTAGTTAGGCTGAACCTCAAATCCTGCTGTCAAACCCATCCACTAGGTATGGAGCTCTGCATGGTGCTGAGAGAAAAAAAACCCTAGTGGTCTACAGCAGTGGTCCCCATCCCCCGGGCCGTGGACCGGTACGTGGATCGAATGGTACCGGACCGCACAAGAAATAATTTAACTTAGGCCCCACCCCCCCGCAAACGGGGAAGCTCCAGGTTTTTTTCCCCCTATGTTTATTGCTCAAACTTCCCTTAGTTAAACATAGACATGTGTGGTATCCTCTGAAACATCAGAATCTTGGCTAAAAGCAGATATAAACCATTTCTACGAACACCAAACACAGTTAAAACTACAAGCAGTTGAATCAGAAAGTAAACACACCCTACAAAATGGAGTCCCCGGAAGTCTCAGCCTCTGCTTCCTGATTGGTGGGATAGACGTGAAAGACTTGGAGATAACTTTATTTTACTGGCTCTAAGGATGAAAAAGAAGGGTCATTTGTGGAATTCGACCCATCCAAACTCAAGTTATGGGCATGCGTAACGGCACGTATTTCAAAAATCCACATCGAGTTCAAACAGGGCAGAACCGATTATGCAGCTGAGCGTGTATGTGTTTTTTTTTAAATAATTTCTTGTGTTGGATAATTTGGTTTTTTAAGCCCAATGGCTTCCCGAAAAAAGTTTTAAACTGTGGATGAAGCATTGGACCAAATTACGGCTGAGATTTGTGCTGAGGACAGCAAATGAAGAGCGGGACCGTGTTTTTCTCAGACAATGGGACAACAAAGAGTCCCCCAGCTTGACTAAAGGTATGTTCATAAAGATGCAGGTGGATTCACTCCTGCTACTTATGGTCCGCTTTAAACGGAACAAAACATCTTTTGTCGCTGGTGTCAAAGGTGTATAAAGTTATAAAATCATACCTGTTCAGCTGGGCGTTGCTTAGCAACACGTTGTGAGAGAATGCCATCTCTTGCTCGTAGCAAGCATTCGTCGACGGCGTTCCAAAAGTATAAATAGAATGCCGCAAAATCTGTGTAGAATGAGCTGCTCTTGGCTCTCAGAGTAATATTTCTCCTTAAAAAAATGGCAGAAATATGCAGAACAGAGCAGCTGCGTGTTGTTGAGTTTATGAGTCTCAGCCGGCACACCAACATGACGGTTCAACCCCCCACACCCCGGGCCGCAGTAAAATTGTCAAGCGCTGACCGGTCCGCGGTGATATAAAGGTTGGGGACCACTGGTCTACAGCACTGAAATAGGAAATTGGTGCAATTTAGTTTGCTAGTTTTTTCATGCATGCTAAATAAGCAACTTTGTTTGCAAGGAAAGCAAAATTTCCACTTATTACAAATCTAAATAATGGCTTTAATATAACAAACTTGTATTTGCTCTTTTTGTGTTATTTGTTTACTTTTTTGGTATTTGTTAGAAAGCTTCACAGTAGTTCCCAAAGATTTTACACCACACAGTTGTGATTTATTCCAGGGAGTCATTTTAGTTTATTTTTCACTTACTGCATTGTTTACTATTATACTTAGAGCAGAACTATCCAAACATGCTAAACATGCCTGCTAAACAATGAAATAAACACACAAAGTAGTGTGAATTTGGAGAAAAGGGATGTCTAAATCAATGCAGATTCATCTTCTATACCACTTATTCCATAGTCGGTCACAGGGGAGGTGGTGCCTATCTCCAGCAGTCTACGGACAAGAGGCAAATCCATTGCAGGGCAACACAAAGACATACAGGACAAACAACCATGCACACACTCATTCACACCTATGGGCAATTCAGAGAGACCAATTAACCTAACAGTATTGCTTTTGGATTGTGGGAGGAAGCCGGAGTACCCGGTGAGAACCCACACATGCACAGGGAGAACATGCAAACTCCATGCAGAAACACCTCCGGCTGGGAGTTGAACCCAGGACCTTCCTGCTGCAAGGCAACAGTGCTACCAACTGTGCCACCGTGCAGCCCTCAATACAGATTAAAAACTTAAAAAAAACGGTCTTTCTCTGGTGCCTTATTAAAACATACAAAATTATTTGGGACACTTCTTCTCTATTTTCTTGATCTAAAATTGTGTTTTTTGTCTATTTAAAGCTGTAATCACAAAATATAGACCATTCTTTCTTCAAATTCCCTTGTCGGTTTAATGAAAACTTGATAATATTCTTAAACTGCAGTCGCAGGGCCACACACTTTTGACACCCCTGAAGTGGAAAAATTGTTCATGCATGTTTATTTTTTTTTTTGTAAAAATAAGTCAAAACATTTTTATGATAAAAGATTATTTTTTGCTGTTACACAGAATAAATTTTGACTTTGGCAGCAAAAATACCTATAAATGGGAAAACATACCTGCTCCCTTTTAACTCCATCTTTTGAACCTCCAAGTTTTTTCCTGGATTTCCTTCTGTCCTCTCATACCCCTCCATTTTCTTCTACTGCTCTCCTGGCTCAATCTTCTCTTAACTGCAGCGGCACCGTAACCTGGCCTGTCAGCGGTGTCGGCCATAACTCCCAAAAAATCTGAAAGCGCTTCTCTAGCTGCATGCAGTGACAGGATGATTACCCTTTCATCATAGCTGTGAGGTCTTAACACGAGCTGATTCTTCTCCAATGGACGAACTGCACAGACCTGAGAAAGTAAGGGAAGATGGAGAGAGGGGGAAGCAATATGAGAAAATGATAACAGAGCCAGGATGCAGTCCATTTAACCAAAAACAACACTTAGAAATCAGATGGATTAGATAAATGTGCCTTGTTGAACATTAGAACCAATTAATTTTCAAGCCAATAATTTATTGTAACAAAGGTCTTAAACTATTTGGAATTAGACCAAACTGTAATGAAGAAAACATTAAGAGGGCTTGTGTTACACACTATTACTTGCAACTTGCATTACAGATATTTTAGATATAGACCCTGCCTTCATTTCTTTCTCCTACAGCACATCTTTTCCTCGTTTGTCTCGCTTTGCGGATTGGGAGCATCATTAGCTGAGATTGCATCAGTGTCACCAAAATTTGTTGGATGCCATCTGCTTCATTCAGTTAAAGTAGGGATTAATGGGTAAGAGGGAAATGTAGCTAAATCCACAATCCAGCAAACCCCCCACCCCACCAACCTCCACCCTTCAACCCCTGTCATCACTGCTAATATATGACATCCTCCTAATCCTTACTCACTACCTTGCAGCATGTGTGTTTTTTTTTTTTTTTTTTTTTTTACATGTGTGTCCCTTTTAAGCATTCTGGTATATACAAATAAATGCAACTTCAGCTTTGTTGATGTTATCAGTATACAGCAGTGCCCCTCACAGCAAAGCTCTGGCAATGTTAAAGAGTCGATATCATCATTCTTACAACCTTTCCTTTTGGGCTTACAGTATTCCATTTTTGGAATCAAGAAATATGTAAAAGGTGCAAAAGAATGAAAATGAGCACAAGTCAGCCCAGCACACAGTAAAAGCTGCTGACAAATAATGATATATACACCACAGTGGCCACCAAAGAAGAAAGTAGTCATGGCAAAGTCTCCGGATTTCATGTGAATTAATAAAGTGAATAGTTACATAGTGATTTGCTGAGTAAGAAGGTACAAGTCAGGAGAAATATCTGGCAACAGTAGTGTAACGACCAAACACACTGGCACCCTACCTAGGTATTTAAAATAATAATAATTTAGACTTTATCGATCTTACAATGGAAACATTATTCTCTGCATTGAACCCATCCATGAGGGAGCAGTGGGCTGCCATTGAGCTGTGCCTAGGGAACATTCAGTGGCTAAGGGTCTTGCTTAGGGACCCAGAGTGGCAGGCTGTGGGATTCGAACGAGGGTACTTGTGGCCTCTCCAGGACCCAAATGCCCTGCTCTCTAACCACTGGGCCAACACTCCCCTAGCCAAGTTTACTCGCGGTTTGCTACAGTGGTGAATGGCTGGCAGCATTTGGCTGTAATTTCTGCTACAGTTCCGAGCAGCATTGTAATGTTCATGGGCCATCACCACTCTTTTCAAGAGACAACTTTCAATTAACAAATCAAGTGGGCGTGTAAAACATAGGAACAGTGAATGGAAGAAGCTAAAAGTCTTGCTTTTTCACACATCTGTGTTTAACTCATGATGGAATAACTGCATTACAGTAATGGAGCTCTCAAAACATTATCCTGATCCACTGTCTGTCATTTTATTTAAACTCTATAAGTCTGTCTGTTAGTTTTCTTGCACCATGACATTTGGTCCTACAAAGCCCCTTCACGCAAATGCTACACCTAGACACTTTGAAAAAAAAAGTCACTGCTGTTTTTTCCATAGGTAAAACTTAATTTTGCAAGACACAAAGCACACAAAAAGTAAAAAAAAAACAGTAAAGAAAAAACATATTTTCTTATCTGTCTACTGACTCCACTAAACTATCTGTCTTAACAGTGGCCAAGATTCTACTTATTTTATTATCCTGTGGCAAAAAATGGCTTTAGATGTTGAGACTGTTTTTGGTGGGTGAGGATAGTGCATACTTGTCTTCACCTATTTACTTTCAGGAATTTCACTTACTTGATATATGTAGCAGAATATTAAGGGAAGCTAGAGTGATCCATCTGTACTTTTCTGTCAAAAAAAACCATATATCCATCCAATGCATTCTTATTAAAAAGTTATTTTTTTGTCAGAAATATTTTGTTTCTATCCACAACAATAGGCAGTTGTGCTTTGTGGTTCCAGATTACATGCCATTATCCATGCTAAACATCTTTCTAATAGCTCACATTTGCCCTGTAAGGTTCATAAAAAGAGAACAAAATTTCTTACTGTTTATCAACTCAGAAATGACAACTACAGCTACATCTTAACATCTCTAATAATATTCTAGGTTTGAAAACACATTTCCACACACTACATGATCTACCTAAATGTGCATTTTAATATCAGGCTGGTAAAGCCAGTGAAATAGATCTAGTGCAATTAGTACCTTACACCAAACCCAATAGTCTCCTTTAACCACACGGATAATTAAAAGACGTATTGATCTTTTATTTCCCCATTGCATGGGCCCTCCTCAAGATTCAGTGCCTTTTTCCAGCAGGATTTATTTATCACCCACTGCCACTGGGGTGCTATCACTCACAGTGTAAAGAGGAAAAGAGGCCCTAGAAACAAGAGGAGAGAACAGGGGAAATTGTGCTCTTTGTGCTCCTGCATCAGCATACAGATGGTTGAGCTATTAGTGGACACTGTAGAAAGGGTCAAAGCTTGTCTTTAAGAAAGGTGTGAGCGAGTATCACATTTCTTGACATCCAGATTTGGTCTCAATTAAAAAAAAAACATTTATTTAAATTTAATTCAGTTCAGCTTATTTATGTACCTCCAACTGGCAACAAATTCCATCTCAAAGCACTTTACAATTTATGTCAAATTATACAGAAATAATTTTCTTTCAAATGTATTGAGCGAAATACCTGTTCAATTTATGAATATAATATACATACTTTGCTTTTTAGAGATGAATTTGGTCTCTAGGAACATTTAATAAGTATATAATAAGTAATCAACGACTTCCTGTTTTCTTGGGATATCGATATTACATAAGACAGTCATTATTTTTAGATGCTCTTCAAAGACAAGAACATGAAGTGAAGCAGATTTGCGTTGATCTTCGACAAATTATACTTGCATTTATTTGCTGACACATACTCTATGTCTAATTTTACAAAAAAATATGAAGTAGCAATTTAAAGTTGTACTATTTCATGTCTTCTTATTTTGTCAGGCTGCATGCAGAGCCAGGTTTAGATAAAGAGGACCCCCGGCCTCTTTAACACCCCCTTTGGGAGGTTGGGAATCACAGACTTGTAAGGATGGCATCGCCTCAGACAACTTCACTGCATCAAATGGCATCATAACAGTTTAAGTGAACCTTCAACAGTGGGTTTCACGCCACTCTGTGGGTGCTTCGTTCATGCTACAATAGCTGGTGAAAACCCACCCAGTTTAAAGTCTAGCACTTCAGCACATTTCAGCGCGATAGGACTCAGCTACAATGGCTCAAGGCACAGACACAACCACTCACACAAACACACACACACACATGCACAGACACCCCATTTAGGGTTGATGAGCGCCGGCTCTCTGGAGACAGCTTGGTGAGAACAGCGAAGTGGAATATCCGTGCCACTGAGCAGGGCCTGAAAATCACTTGAAATGCAATGAGTGGTGGCGTCAGGCCATAATGGTAATGATTACCAAACTGAGGAGGCATGCTTCGGAGATGGCTTCTGCGTCCCTCTGCAGTTAACACCGGGATGCTCTCACCAAGCTCCCCCTCCATTTGTGCACGGCTGAAAGGTTATCCACACACTTAGGCCTGGGTGCCCGAGCAACATCTAATTCTTGTGCAACTTTCGGAGCCATTTCATTTGCATAGAAGGAAACTGATCTCAATGCGAGTCAAAGAAAATGCGCAATTTACAAAGAAAGCCATTTCTGAATGGGAATAAAATTACTATTCTGGGTGCTTATCAGTGGCTCAATTCAGTAAGGATATTGAAGATTTCCTGATTCAAAGCTCCCCTGCTATCTGTTTTACCATGTGCTTGTTCATGTGTGAGTGTTAGAGCAAGCCGCTGTTCATGTTAGTGGACAGATGTGAACAGCCCTCATAGGAAGTCATCGGTGTATCAGGGTAGGCGCCCAATGAGCTTTGCTAAATCCAATTGGATTATTGCACTTTAAAACACATACATGCAAAATATGACAGAACAATGTAATGTCACAGTTTTGAAAGGGTATTTCATGCATTACACACTCATTCAAGGTATTGTACCTTTTAGTTTTTATACAGTATTTATCTGACATGAAGGTTTGCAACAACAGAACAACAAAGAGCAGTGCAAAGCTATACAGTGAAAAAGAAAAGCATAGCTACTTTTAAATTATGCTTTACAAATAAAAATCTGAAAGATGTGGGGGACCTTTGTATTTAGCACCGTGTACTCTGATGTTTATCAGTAAAATCCATTGCAACCAGCTGCCATCAGAAGTCACCTAATTAGCAAACAGAATCAGTTATTTCCCAGTGTTATTTATCTCAGTATAAATCCATCTGTTCTGTGAAGGCTTTAGAGGTTTGTTAGATAACATTAGTGAAAAAACAGGGTCAAGAAGAGCAACAAACACAGCAAACAGTTCAAAGCAAGGTTAGATAATAAAATAATGTTCCAAGCTTTAAACATCTAACAGGTATCATCAAATGAAGAATTGTCCAATCCATCATCTGAAAATGGAAAGAATATGACACAATTGCAAACTGACCAATGGATGAGTATCCATTGAAACTGACAGACTGGGCAAGACGAACATTCATCATCAAGTCTGGAGGAGCTGCAGAGATTCACTGCTTAGGTAGAAGAATCTGTTGACACTACTAGTTGCTCTAACTAGTAGTTAAGCTGTTTACTCCATAAATCTGGCCTTAACAAGGGGAAAAATAAATCCAGTGCAAAAAGAACAGCATGACATATCCCAATGCAGTTTACCACAAGACAGGCAGGAGGAATGGCAAATGTGGAACAAGTGCTGTGGTCAGGTGAGAGCATAATTTAACTTTATGGTTTACATGAAAAATGCTAAGCGTGGCGGAACACTAACACCCTGAAAACACAATCTTTATTGTGAAACAGAGTAGTGGTGCCAACATGCTGCGGGATGCTTTTCTTGAACAAGGACAGGGAAGCTGATGAGAGCTGACTGGAAGATGGAATACAGAATTCTAGAAGAAAATAATTTGAGGCTGGCAAAAAAAAAAAGGCTTGAGTCTGGGCCGGAGGTTTAACTATCAGCAGCACAACGACTCCAGTCATACAGCCAAATCAAAGCCGTATCCATGTATTAGAACAGACAGAAAGTCTAGACCTGTGCAATTGAGAATCTGTGGCAAGACTTGAAAACCGATGTTCACAGACACTTCCTTTTTAATCTGACTGAGCATGAGCTATTTTGCAAAGACAAATAGGTGGAGAAAACTGCAGTTGTTAAAAGGTGGTTCGACAAAGTGAAGACATTGCATGCCACATTTGTCACATTTTTATTTATTTTGAAAATCATGGATGCTTTTCCTTTGACTTCACAGTTATGTCCTACTTCGTGTTGGTCTATTGCATAAAAAGGTACATTTAGGTTGGTGGTAATAATGTGACAAAATTTGAGGTTCAAGTGCAATGTGTTTTTTAGTCTTTTGTTGCACACTTTTTGTCTAGCAATTACCTCAAGTTGTGCACATCAGCATTTAAGATGCCGATATGTGGAAGGAAACACGTAACAGCAAGACTGCCCTCCCTGTAGTGCTGTGTTTGGAATGTCCTCTTTCTGGCTCTTTCTGTCATTAACATTATCTCTGTCCAGACTATTTATAGTGTGCTAACCTTTTGTCACTGGGCTTCTGTCCAAGCACTCTCCCTCTCTGGCTCTGACACTAAATAGCCTCCAGATTGCCACATCCCCTTCTCATGTGGAACTGGAAGGGATAATTATACCGGCACTTCACTTCAGAAATCTCCACCATTGACCCTTCCAGGGTTCGTGTTCTCATCTCAGGCAGTCCGTGAATGTAGGAACAACAGATAAATCTTTTACCTTTCGCAATACTGTATTTCAAGTTCAGTTAATTCTAAAGGAGCTTTCCAACCACACCTGAAGTCACGTAGGAGGTGTGCCATTCCATGGTTGAACAAAACATAATAAAAAAAAGGAAATGTTCCTTTTATCTCACTGATAAAAGGTTAAATATTTCTGATTTACTGATCAAAACAGTCAGGTGGGTAGAAGTACTGGAGAAACAGCAAAACATTTTCCTGGCTCAATCCATGTCCAGATGTCTCTTTCCTCATGACAGCTGCACTCAGTAGATGATCCATTTAACTAATAGACCAGTATTTAAATGCATCTGTTAGAAGGAACCTGTTGTGTTCCACATAGGCACATTGTAAGCTCCTGACATTTTAACAGGAAGAGAAAACAGACACGGTAAAAATAGAAGCCTGGCTGCTCGATGAAACTCTTTGCTGAGACAGAAGCAAACTAAGAAATGTGACATTTGAAATCCCATCTTTCTCAATGATCTTTTTTGTTATCTGCAAAACTAATTAGTGCACATCACCAAAGCACGGATGCAGTGGGTTATAGTTGTTGGAAAAGTTGTTTTATGTTCCCTATATTATCCATGTTTGTTTCAAGGACTTTGTTCTTCTACGTCCATAGTCATTGACAGAAATACAACACCCTACAGATTTATTGGCACCCATGATAAAGATATGTAAAAAGCCTTAAAATAAAATAATCTTTCAACAGCTACATCACCTGTTGAGGCTGCAAAGGTGCTGGATGTGGATCAAGCCCAACTTGAGAACTATACTGCAGAGAATGAGTAATGTGTCGGTTGTAAACATATCAATAGTGAAATGAAGTTCATGCAGGCTGAGATGAACAGCATGCTCCAAGAGAACATGGCTTTAAAAAAGAGCTTTCATCAGCGAGGATGGACAAAAAGTTCTTCAATGAGACCATTGAGAAGGCCAGAAATAACAAGGTGAAATACTACACTGGACTCATGTACTGGACTTTACTACAGGCTTTGTACACTGTTAGTATTCCAGGTCTCACGAAGGCAGGCAGAAAACGGTCTCCTTTCCAAATGCTCCTCTTCACTCTTATGAGGCTGAGGCTGAATCCAACAGCACCTTAATACCTTATTGCAGATAAGTTTTCCTTCATAGACAAGATTGTGACTGTGTGCTGTGCTTTAACTATTATGCCTCTCAGAGTTGTCCTGAAGATCAAGATCATGTGATACCATGGTGATGGAGAAACAGAGTGAATTGAAAAAAAAAACAGACCGCACACTTCTTTGTTACTGAAAGTTTGCCAAATACTTATGTGGAGGGGAGAAGTGTATATTCGTGTCACAGGTACTTGCTTTTTTTCTTAAATATGTTTTAACAATTTTAGTTTTTTTATGAAAATAAAAATGCTGGCTTTTAATCTTCCTTTGCTTATTTATGTTATCTACTCTTAGCATTTCATTAACATGTGGGGAAGAGGAAAATCTCCTCACGTGTTACTGGCTCTTATGGTGCAAACACCAGGGCTACACTTTACAAAGACGGTTGATAAGACTATGCCAGTTGATTATAATTAATAGTTTGGTTTGTGAACTATATATGAAACAATCTTCCAATTGGCCCATAAGAAGTCCTCTGTAAAACTATGCCATTTACTCATGCAATGTCTGACCACTTCTTGTTTCAAACCCCCTTTGTTTATTACAATTGTTGCATAGTGCAATGACACTGTAAAATTTACAGTAACATGATAAATAAGGTGCCAACAAGAAAAGACTCTGTACAAACAGATAAATAATACTGAAAATTAGGTAACTAAGGAAAATGGAGTGAAGCCAAATTATAAAACCCAGCCTTAAAATCCTTTTTTTCAGCAGTTGTGATAGAGCAGTGGCTCACTTCAGGAACACTGATTGTAATTCCCACAATGGAACCAAACAGTGTCACAGTTTTGGCCATCACATGACTTTTACCTTTTTACATTTGACTTTCTGCCCGCATATGCACCATTGCCATTGTTTTTTTGTTTTTTGTGTTGGTCTTGTCTGTTCAGACTGCTGTGACTCTGTTAAGGGCTTCAGCTCCAGTTTCAAAGTGGGTGGATCTGGCAGCACAGAGGCCTTTTTGGAGCCTTTGGTGAAATGGAAAACCATAAGCCATGCTGGTGCAATGTACAGACTCCACCTTGCCACTGGGAGTGTAGAACCTGGGCATTAATACATTTGCAATGAGCACAGAATTAAAAAGAGGTGACAACCATATAACGCTGAATTGTTCACCAAAACAACATAGTGCTGCTGTCAAAACGGACTCAGGTAAAATACTTAAAAAGAATTTATTTAAAGATGCTTACAGTGTTAATAGAGAAATAGAGAAAAAACCATTTCATATCATTATTACTATTTTGTCAGTGGTCTCAGGGGAAGGAAATTTGTCCTGTATACAGAAGTCACATGTTAAGATAAAAGAAATTCCATCCTGAGTCCACCCATGTGTGATGTGGGAGAGCTAGACATATTTATTTATAGATAAATAACCAAAAAGCCCCTAAATATTTCCAATATAAATGCAGACCGTATGCCAGGCTTAAAAAGAATTTATTTGGAACAAATTTGTCCAGCAGACACCAAGATATTGTAACCGTGCCGCAAATGATAACAATATCAGTTAAAACAGATAAGAAACAGCCTCAAATTGGCTAAAAACAGTAGGGCATAATGAAAAAGTATCACACTCAGCCAAAATGGATGGATCACTACCACAAGTAGTTGTAATGACCCTAGCCTTCAAATCCGATATTGATCAAATTCGCCATGAAAAACTGTAGAATTTTTTTACAAACTTTAATAGAAACTGTAGAGGCAAATGAGTTGGAAGGCTTTAAAACTGAGTTTGAAACATTAAAAAGAACTTGACTGACACTAGGCTTGAGAGAATGATTCATTTCGCACTCTACAGCATTTTGCTATTTATGTAAACAGTCCTTCAAGATTCCTAAGGACACATGAAGTTTGTCTTGTTTTCCATTGTCTCTCGGATCATCTGCATTCATGCCCGAGTCCACAAATGGATTCATTTAGCCAGGGTTTTGCTGGTGGTTTAATAGGCCTTAGCAGTTAAGCGCTGCGAAGGACTATTGTAATTGCAGGATTTCTTTTTTTTTTTTGCCTCTTAAATTTGCTTTTGGTGGGCCCAAACATATCTGAAAATTCTTTAAACTTTACCCAAAATTGTCCTCCCAACTAAAATTTTTGAATTTTACTGGAATTGAAAATTGGCGTGGCCAAATGGCTCTTCAACGCCCCTTAAGCCGAGATAGGCTTTGAAATTAGGTAGATCCCTCCAAATTATGACAAAAAGTCTTATGGGGGTATGCCCTAAAACCAACAGGAAGTTGGCCATTTTGGGTCATAGGGTCTTTTTTGGTTATTTTTCACTTTTGTACATGTCGAACTTTGACATACTGCTCCTAGTGATTTTGGGCTATCCACTTCAAATTTGGTCAGTCTGCAGTTATGGGGGGTTAACCAAATCCTGAGTTTTTGAGCATGTTTATGGTGCGGGCCTAGAAGGTAGAAGACAGAAAACAAGTTGGTCTAACTTCGTTTGGAACACAGACAGTGTACACTGGAGGGTGTGGCCATGGCAGCGTGGCAGTCAGAAGTCACGTTGTGGCTATACGTTTGGCTCTAATTTCCACATATATAATCTTATCCGCACCAAAATCTATATGATAGCTTTTAGTCCCATTCCCAAAAAACATTCAGTAAATGATTCAGTGGGCGTCGCCTAATTCCTCCACAGCGCCCCTTAGAAGATAAAAAAAAAACAGCTCCAGGCCGTGCTTTGACCGAGGATAACGAAATTCACTACATATGTGTAACTTCTCAGGACCTACAGAGAAGTATTTTGGAGCCATGGTCCAAAGCCCACAGGAGATCTGCCATTTTGGATCAAAGCTGTCTTTTTCTCTCATTTACTCACGTCGAATCTGAGCAAACTTCTCCTACAGCTTGACTTACAGACTTCAAAATGAGTCATTATAGTCTGAAGGCACTGGAGATGAAAAGATTTCGAAAGCTTTTCGCTACATGAAAGAATGTGGGCATGGCCAAGCCTCAAATTCTGACTTCTTGCCATAAAAGATGAAAGTATGGTGACTTCAACACATGAGCTCACAGCAGCCCCAAATTTTCTGTGCCTCATCTGCAGCACTGATTATATTTACATGCTCATTGACTGATATTAGTTAACCCCCGCCCACTTACAACATGACACCTGTTTCACTGGTGGATGTCCCTCTGTTACACACTGGCTTTTACAAGTTTCAAGCACAGTGTAATCACACAACACAAGGTGATATTGAATCCTACTGGGAAGAGTTATTGTTGGCTGGACTCTGTGGGCGTGGCGGCATGGCGGAATATAATTTCTTACCGTTTGCATACGTTTGCCTCTAAATTACACGCGCAAGGTCCGATTTATTGCAAACTGATAATGGTTCATCTTGTCAAACCCCGGACAGCTCTATTCGATTACATTGGAACTTGGATCATCACACCCCCTTGGAACCTTTAAAAGCTTTATCTTCCTCATACATCATCAGATCATTACCAAATTTGGCATGCATCATGATGGACACCTGCTGAACAAGTTGGCGTGGTCAGTTGATGACATCATCTTAGCCCTGCCCACTTAGAACAGGAAGTCATGTGTTTCACTGGTGGATGTCCTTGTTTTATACTCAGACTCTTACATGTTTCATCACAGAGAACAAGCTGATGTTGAGTACTTCTCTGAACAGTGACTGTTGTCCAGACAGTGTGGGCGTGGTGGGGACGAGAATTTCAATGTCTCTCCATTTGCATACATTTGCCTCTAAATCACACATGCATGATAAGATCTGCTTCAAACTGGACATGAATCATATTTCACCTCACCTACAAAACGGTCTATTGGACTACATTGGAATTAGGATCTACAGCGCCCCCTAGAATATTTAAATGACTGTATCTCCATCACGCATCATCGGATCCACACCAAATTTTGTGTACATTGTTGTGGATGACTGTCCAGCACACTGATATGGTAAACTGATTACATCACCTTAGCCCCGCCAACTATGAAGTTCCATGTTTCACTGGTGGATGTCCTTTTACACTCTGACTCTTACAGGTATCATCACAAATAACAACAAGGTGATGTTCTTCTTTGAACAGTTACTGTTGGCGAGACAGTGTGGGCGTGGCAAATTTGTATATCTCGCCGTTTGCAGTCAGAGATACATTGTCCGATTTACTCCAAACTGATTATGGATAATCATTGTCAACCCCCAAACAGCTCTGTTGGATTACATTGGAATTTATCAACAGTGCCACCTAGTAATACGTTCCTCATACATCATCGGATTGGCAACAAATGTTGTGTGCTTCATCGGTGGGGACTGCTCATGGTTGATTGATTATATCATATTAGCCAAGCACGCTGACAAAAACAACAGATTTATTTGATGATTTTCTCTTCTTTACAGACTCTACAAGTTTCAAACTTTGTCTAGTAACAGATAATAATTTCATGTTCAAAACATGACAGGAAGTCTTCATTAATCCTTTCCCACCAAACAGGATGTGATCGCAGCTTCAATCCGGAAGGTCAGCTTTCGGCCAAATTTTGAACACTTCTAAGCGGAGCAGATCTCAGCATGAGGGATGGTCATGTGAAGGCTTGCTCACATTACCATCTAGTTGCGATGTGTGGAATCGAGCGGCAGGCTTGCAGATGGAGTGGAGGCGGCAATGCAACTGTCCCGCGGTCACTACACAGGCCGAGCGGCGCTGAGCTATGAGGGTCACCCAATGCTGCTTGCAGCTTTAATTTATTTTGTTTTAAATGGAGCCACAGTGTCCAAGATTTCAGTACAGATGGAATTAAATAATGAGACAAACTCCCCAACGTTAAATCAGAAAGCATACTTTTATTAAAGGCTGTGGAAAACAATAAAACCGTTGAAGAGTTTATTAGATGGGCACGGTGGAGTGGAGCACAGGGTTTTACATTCAGAGGAGGGACTGATATGGTGAATAACACTAGAAAATGTTGAGTTTTAAATAAATAATTAACTAATGGATTATTTACCAACTTTATTTATTCCAAAAAAGGTTAAATGCTTTAATCATTTTAGTGATGCTGCTGCAATAAAAGGTTTATTTATTTTAAAGCTTTTTACACATCTTCACCATAAGTGCCAACAAATGTGGAGGCAGTGGGACCTGATTGTGATTCTGGATTCATGAGGATATGTAGAGCTAGCTCACACAGTAAATGCCATTTACCACATAGGAAAAGAAAAAAACACATATATAGGGTGGATTTCATAAAGTATGTGCACTTAGCAAGGAAAATTTTAGAGAAAAAGTATTTGACACTAGTTTTATTTTATCTGCTACAGACAGCAGAAAATCAGCTTTTTTTCTAAGAAAATGCTATCTCTGCAACGTGAATGCATTTTTGTGTTTGTTTGACTCCATTTATTTCGTGCTGAGATTCTCTGTTCAACACTTGGCCACAATTTATGACCTCCACTTAACTTAAAAGGGAAATTACAATTTTGGCTCAAATCAGTTACTGAAAACTGTTTGCACAAAAGAGAAAAGCTCAAGTTCAAGCCCTTTCCATGACTGTTATAAGGTGCTTAGGAAAGATTAGCATATTATACTATGATGTAAAATAATCTACTGAATTTTCAGATGTTACCACTTGTTTGAATTACATTGAGTTAAAGCAGTTCGAAAGGTAGAGTGGTCATCCTTTAACTGAAGGATGGTGATTTGATTCCCAGATCCTTCATATTGAAGTGATGTCCACAGTGCAATTTTATATTTTAAAATTGCAAATAAAAACCTGTGTGGTGTGAATTTGTCTTCTTCTCTGCTGTACTCAAGAATTTTGCAGCCTCTAACTGTTTTTTTGAGTAGTATTGCATTGTATTTAACTGATTCAATTTTCCTGTCAATTCTGACCAACTGTATGTGATGTAGAAAAGCATCCCCAGAACATTGATGCTCCCACCTCCATGGTTCACTGTGGAGTTCCTACAGCTTTCTTTTAAACTGCGGCTTTCTCCATGCCACTGTTCTCTCCTTAAGCTGTCTTCTATTAATATTGAGTCAGGTTTGTGGTGTGCATGACTAATAACAGTCCCACCTGAACGGTTCATCTCTGAAGCTCTTCCAGAGTTACCATAGACCTCTTGACTTCTTCTAAGATTAACTGACTCTGCTTGTGAGTTTAGGTGGGCATTAATGTCTTGGTAGGTTTGTAGTTGTGCCATACTCTTACAATTTTCAGTAGATAAGGAGTGAAGGGTGTAATGTTCAAAGCTCGAGGTAGTGTTTTAAAACCTAAACCTTCTTTTAACATGCCTACGATTTTATTACATGTAAGCTGTATTTCTTGATCTTCATGTTGCTGTTTGTTCAGTAATGTTGTGAAACCTCTGTAACCTTTGAGATTAAATGAGACACACAGGTGAAACATCATTACTACTGAGGTGATTTCTTAATGCAATTTTTTGGGGTGATGAGATGTAAGGGAGCTGAATAATTATGCATGCCACTCTTTTTTAGATTTCTATTACCAAAAACTTTTGAAAACCATGTATCATTATCCTCTTACTTCACATTTATGCTCTACTTTGTGTTGGTCTGTGACAAAAAATCCCATTAAAATTCATTGATGTTTCTGGTTGTAACATGACATGGCACAATTATTATAAATAATATAACGATTCCATAACATGCCAATTAAAACTTTTAAGCCCATGACACAACTATCCCAGTGAAAGTCACTGTTAGAGATCTTTAATAAAGTGCAATCCCAACTCTAACTATTGTTTTGACGAGAAAACAGCAGACGTATTAATCTATACTGTGACATGAGTATCTCGTGTAGGCAAAACTGTTGACCATCCATATACGGAGACTACATTCCTTGACGCAGCCATCATGGGTTCAAGAACCGTCCCGTTGACCTTTACTGCAGGTCTTCCCTTCTCCCTCCACCCAATTTCCTGTCGGTAAACCTGCAAAATAAAGGCCACTTGTGCCACAAAATAAAAAAGAAAAAGAAAAAATTGACAAACTTCAAATCTAAAATGATTCTTCTCTAGTTTAGTTTTACATGTTTAAGAGCAAGCAAATCAGGACTACTATAAAATGCTATATACTGTAACTAAGTAATTCTGAAAGACCCTCGGCCGGGAGTTGAACCGAGGACCTTTTTGCTGCAAAGCAACAGTGCTAATAACTGCACAACTGTGCAGCCCTTTCTCAAAAATTTTAATTTTTTACTTTGACTTAAATAAATACAACATACTTTTTATTTTATTAAACTATAGTTTTAAACGATAATGCAAAAGATAAATAATATAAAAAAAGTTATCTGCCCACATTGTTGATTTACATTCAAATGTTTCCAGATACACAAGTATACCCGAGTACCAAATATGTTTATTACAACTGTGTGAAATAAAATGTTTACACTTGAACATAGATAAGAGTATCTTCTCCACACTGTTCCCATGTTTTCTAAAATACAGCATTATATATTCCATGTTTTACTTTAGTACTGTGTTTCTACTGTGTTTAAGGTATTTTGGGCATTTTATAATCATCATCCACTTCATCTCCCCTCAGCCATTTTTAAGTGCTGTGTTTTACCACACTTATTACCATTCTGGAAAGAGGTAATGGATGGATGCAGAGAAGACACAGAGAGAGAGGAAGAGAAAGAGAGTGATATGCACTACAGCCTGCACAACAAATCAACATTATTTTGTATGCATAGAGTGGCCAAAGCTATCGTGTCATAAATTGGCATGTGGCAGCAAGCCAGCAGTGCATTGCATTAGTTAGACGCCCTGAGTGTAATAAAATGCAGTTGAAGGAACGACAGTTGAGGGAAAAGGCAAGGCGCTTTCCGTAGATTGAGATCTTAAAAGGAAAGCTGATGAACAATATATCTGGGCAGAGGTTTAAGCCAGCTGGGAAGATTGTATCGGTACTGCAGGATTACATTCAACTAAATGAGATGACATTCACCTTGACAATTAATTTCCTCCTGTTGTATGCATATAGGAATTGGGGAAATTATTAAATACTGGAGAGCAGTTTTAGAAGGAAAAACATTTTGTAGATCTCAGCTCTTTGTGTTACTGTTTAATTAATATGCCAAGACCAACTAGCGGGTTATCTTCAGTGCTCAACACAAGCAGCACATAGCTGTGTATTCTTTGATACAAACAAAGAAAGCAGCAGGTTAAACTTGCCATTAGCCATTGTGATGAAAGTCATGAGATTGTGTTTGATACGTTTATTGTTATTTGCCATGTAGAAACCATGTAGGAAGATTATATTTTGTTATATTTCAAGAGTTTATTTCTGTTTGTTTTGATTGCTATGCCTTACAGCTATGGAAAACCCAAAAGTATGTAATCGTACTCGTCGTCTCCCACTTTATCCGGAACCGGGTCGCTGGGGCAGCAGACTTAATAAAGATGCCTAGACTTCCCTCTCCCCAGACACCTCCTCCAGCTCTTCCAGGGGGGAGCCTAAGGCGTTCCCAGGCCAGCCGAGAGACGTAGTCCCTCCAGCGTGTCCTGGGACATCCCCAGGGACTCCACCCGGTGGGATGCGTCTGGAAGACCTACCATGGGAGGCGTCCAGGAGGCATCCGATACAGATGCCCGAGCCACCTCAGCAGGCCCCCTCCGGCCCTTGGTTGCGCCTAGAAATGCTGTCCATGAAAATTATGAACAGGGCCTGTGACAAAGGGCAGCCCTGTCGGAGTCCAACATGCACCGGGAACAGGTCTTATACAGAGACTGGATGGCCCCTAATAAAGGGCCCCCGACTCCCTACTCCTGGAGAGGCCCCCACAGGGCACCAGAAGTGACACGAAGAGGCGTGTCAGCCACGACAGCCCAACAACGTGCAGAGACTTGAGATTCTCAGGATCTCATCCACCCCTGAAGCCTTGCCACGATGGAACTTTTTGACCACCTCTGTGACTTCAGCCTGAGTGATGATCGAGACTGACTCCGGGTCCCCAGTCTCTGCTTCCACCAGAGAAGGTGTGATGGCAGGATTGAGGAGATCCTCGAAGTACTCCTTCCACCGCCCGATAATGTTCCCAGTCGAGGTCAGCAGCTCCCCACCCCTACTGTGAACAATGTTCCCTGCATCCCTCTCCAAGGGACGGTTTGTTGGAATCACTTCGAGGCTGACCGGTAGTCCTTCTCCATGGCCTCACCGAACTCTTCCCAGGTCCACGTTTTTGCCTCTGCCACAGCCCGGGCCGCAGCATGTTTGGCCTCATGGTACCCGTTGGCCTAAACTGGTATTAGTGGTGTCAAGTCCAAAGTCAGCACAGCTGTCTACCAGGAGATTTTCTTTTGCAGTGAAGCTTGTCACCTGCCCTCAATGCCAAAAGTTCATGGTTTAATGATCACAGTATCACTGATAGTATCACTATGCCATCAAACACCAAAGCCAACAATCCAATCTACTGAAGGCTGCAATTAAAACGACCTTGGCTTCCATTACACCTCAGCAGAATGCAAGGCTTATCTAATTCTTGCAATACTGATCGCGTCCGTGCCATGAGTAATGCTAAAGGGAATATACTGTGCAATACATGGACATACTTTTCAGTAGACCAACATACAGTGCCTTGCGAAAGTATTCGGCTCCCTTGAACTTTTCAACCTCTTGCCACATTTCTTCTTTACGCTGAAGATAGTTCTTAATGACTTTGGCTGTATGTTTGGGTTTGCTCACTTAGCATTTTGTAGATTCATAAAAATTAACAATCATCATTTCTTTTTCTGAAAGCATTATTTGTCTACAGCATTTTTTCACACCTGCCTAAAACTTTTTGCACAGTACTGTATGTATGTATATATATTTATATATATATAGTGCCTTGCGAAAGTATTCAGCCCCATTGAACTTTTCAACCTCTTGCCAGATTTCAGGCTTCAAACATAAAGATTTAAAATTAAAATTTTTTGTGAAGAATCAACAACAAGTGGGACACAATCGTGAAGTGGAATGAAATTTATTGGATGTGTCTAACGGATTTAACAAATAAAAAACTGAAAAGTGGGGCGTGAAATATTATTCGGCCCCCTTGCGTTAATACTTTGTAGCGCCATCCTTTGCTGCAATTACAGCTGCAAGTCGCTTGGGGTATGTCTCTATCAGTTTTGCACATCAAGATACTGAAATTCTTGCCCATTCTTCCTAGCAAAACAGCTCGAGCTCAGTGAGGTTGGATGGAGAGCGTTCGTGGACAGCAGTCTTCCGCTCTTTCCACAGATTCTCAATTGGATTCAGGTCTGGACTTTGACTTGGCCATTCCAACACCTGGATACGTTTATTTATGAACCATTCCATTGTAGATTTGGCTTTATGTTTGGGAAAAATAAATGATGGTCCAATTAACACATGTGGAATTATATACTGAGCAAAAAAGTGTGAACCAACTGAAAATATGTCTTATATTCTAGGTTCTTCAAAGTAGCCACCTTTTTCTTTTACTGCTGCTACGCATGCTCTTGGCATTCTGTTGATGAGCTTCAAAAGGTAGTCACCTGAAATTGAAGGAGTTCCCAGAGATGCTTAGCACTTGTTGGCCCTTTTGCCTTCACTCTGTGGTCCAGCTCACCCCAAACCATATCGATTGGGTTCAGGTCCGGTGACTGTGGAGGCCAGGTCATCTGGCGCAGCACCCCATCACTCTCCTTCTTGGTCAAATAGCCCTTACACAGCCTGGAGGTGGGTTTGGGGTCATTGTCCTGTTGAAAAATAAATGATGGTCCAACTAAACGCAAACCGGATGGAATAGCATGCCGCTGCAAGATGCTGTGGTAGCCATGCTGGTTCAGTATGCCTTCAATTTTGAATAAATCCCCAACAGTGTCACCAGCAAAGCACCCCCACACCATCACACCTCGTCCTCCATGCTTCACGGTGGGAACCAGGCATGTAGAGTCCATCCGTTCACCTCTTCTGCAGCTCACAAAGACACGGTGGTTGGAACCAAAGATCTCAAACTTGGACTCATCAGACCAAAGCACAGATTTCCACTGGTCTAATGTCCATTCCTTGTGTTCTTTAGCCCAAACAAGTCTCTTCTGCTTGTTGCCTGTCCTCAGCAGTGGTTTCCTAGCAGCTATTATACCATGAAGGCCTGATTCACACAGTCTCCTCTCAACAGTTGTTCAAGAGATGAGTCTGCTGCTAGAACTCTGTGTGGCATTGACCTGTTCTCTAGTCTGAGCTGCTGTTAACCTGCGATTTCTGAGGCTTGTGACTTGGATGAACTTATCGTCCGCAGCACAGGTGACTCTTGGTCTTCCTTTCCTGGGGTGGCCCTCATGTGAGCCAGTTTCTTTGTAGCGCTTGATGGTTTTTGCGACTGCACTTGGGGACACTTTCAAAGTTTTCCCAATTGTTCGGACTGCCTGACCTTCGTTTCTTAAAGTAATGAGGCCACTTTTTCTTTTTCTTTTTTACTTTTAGCTGCTTTTTTCTTTGCCATAATACAAATTCTAATAGTCTATTCAGTAGGCCTATCAGCTGTGTACTGTATCCACCTCCTGCACAACACAACTGATGGTCCCAACCACATTTATAAGGCTTGAAATCCCACTTATTAAACCTGACAGGGCACACCTGTGAAGTGAAAACCATTTCAGGTGACTACCTCTTGAAGCTCATCAACAGAATGCCAAGAGTGTGTGCAGTAAGCAGTAATCAAAGCAAAAGGTGGCTACTTTGAAGAACCTAGAATATAAGACATATTTTCAGTTGTTTCACTTTTTTTTTTGTTCAGTATATAATTCCACATGTGTTAATTCATAGTTTTGATGCCTTCAGTGTGAAGCTACAATATTCATAGTCATGAAAATAAGGACAACTCTTTGAATGAGAAGGTGTGTCCAAACTTTTGGTCTGTTAGCGCCAATTCACAACACATGTCGTCTCAAGGCACTTCACAAAAGTCAGGTACATACATTCCAATTAATCCAAATCATTGAACAGTGCAGTCAGATTCTGTTATTTATTCAAATTGGATAAAAAGTTTTTCTATCTAAGGAAACCCAGCAGATTGCATCCAGTCAGTGACTTGCAGCATTCACTCCTCCCTGGATGAGCATGTAGAGACAGTGGACAGTCACTGGCGTTGACTTTGCAGCAATCCCTCATACTGAGCATGCATGTAGCGACAGTGGAGAGGAAAAACTCCCTTTTAACAGGAAGAAACCTCCAGCAGAACCAGGCTCAGTGTGAGCGGCCATCTGCCACGACCGACTGGGGGTTAGAGAGAACAGAGCAGAGACACAAAGAGAACAAAGAAGCACTGATCCAGGAGTACTTTCTATGGGAAGAAAAAAGTAAATGTTAAATGTTAATGGATGTAGCTCCTTTAGTCGTTTCCTAGAAACCTAGAAAGAAAGAACAGATAAACTCTGAGCCAGTTTTCAAGGTTAGAGTCTGAAAGAGAGAACATAGAGTTAGTTACAGTAAAAAAGCTCAGTCAGTAGCTATGTCTAGGAGAGAGAAAGGGTTAAACACTGAAAGACAGGGCCATGTGGATCATCGGTAGAGGGTGAGCATTAAGTTGTTGCCAGCAGAAGCTGGGACGATGCCCCTCTCCAGAAAGGTCACAGGTAGACACAGAGTCAGGCCAGGTGTAGCTTCTAGGAAGAGAAAAGAGAGAGAACAAAGTTAAAAGCTGAAATAACAGCAAATAATGCAAAATGCAAAATTGGAGAGTAGTGTGAGAATGTAGCGAAGAGGGTGAAAGTGGTCATTATGTCCTCCAGCAGCCTAAGCCTATAGCAGCATAACTGTCCTCCAGCAGCCTAAGCCTATAGCAGCATAACTACAAAAGAGATAGCTCAGGCTAAATAACCTAAGCCACTCTAACTATAAGCTTTATCAGAAGGAAAGTTTTAAGCCTAGCCTTAAAAATAGACAGGGTGTCCGCCTCACGGACTAAAACTGGGAGCTGGTTCCACAGGAGAGGAGCCTGATAACTAAAGGATCTGCCTCCCATTCTACTTCTAGAGACTCTAGGAACCACCAGTAAACCTGCACTCTGAGAACGAAGTGCTCTGTTAGGAACATATGGAACAATCAGATCTCTGATGTATGATGGAGCTAAATCATTAAGGGCTTTATATGTGAGGAGGAGAATTTTAAATTCTATTCTGGATTTAACAGGGAGCCAATGAAGGGAAGCTAAAGCTAGAGGAGAGAAATATGATCTCTCTTTTTAATTTTCATCAGAACTCTTGCTGCAGCATTTTGAATCAGCTGAAGGCTTTTAACTGCTTTTTGGACATTTTATAGTAAAGAATTACAATAGTCCAGCCTTGAAGTAACAAAAGCTGGACTAGTTTTTCAGCGTCAATCCTGGACAAAAGGATATTTCTAATTTTGGCAATGTTCCGGAGATGAAAGAAGGAAATCCTAGAAACCTGAAAATATGGGATTTAAATGACATGTCCTGGTCAAAAATAACACCTGAGGTTTTTTACTTTTTATCGGAGTATTTTTCCATTTTAATGATTCAATAAATCCTGATTGTCACAAATCAGTCACCATTGCAAATTTTCTCAGAGTTTATTTTAGTCAAAATTTTCATTTTAATTGTTTTTTTTTTTTTTTAGTCTGAGTCTGGTTGTTTATTTTGATTAGATTTTCCTGATTTCCTCTTTTTAGTTATTTTTTAATCTATTGAAAATTTTTGGCCGTGGGCGAGACACTGTCTTAATAGGGTAATGGGTGGGTAGCAGTACAGAAGCTGCAGAGAGGAGTGTTAAACTACGACCCTGCTTCCTGGTCTGAACCCTGGGTTGTCTAAGGTTTGGAGAACTAATAAATTCGGCCAGATTCCTAGAAAGAAGAGCTGCTCCATCCAAAGTGGGATGGATGCCGTCTCTCCGGATCAGACCAGGTTTTCCCCAAAATGTTCGCCAATTATCAATGTAGCCCACATTGTTTTTCTGGACACCACCTAGACAGCCAGCGGTTGAATGACAGCATGTAAAAACATGTCATGTCATGTCGTCACTGGTTCAGGGGAGGGGACCAGAGAAAAAAGTCCAAAGGTTTTTGACACAAACAATTTTTGGCAAACTAGACACACACACCGAAGCAACACTAACTTTGTGACCTCCGATTGACGTAACCGGGTGTCATTTACCGCCAGCTGAATAAAATTATTACTTATTTACTAGCTTATCCTTAGCCTTTTTCAGGTAGGATTTGATGTCGCCCGTTCTGGCCCCTGGCAGACATTTGACTATGGTCGCTGGCTGTCTCTAGTGCCACGTTTCTGACTATGGAGCTGCCAATTACCAGAGTTGGCTTCTCAGCGGGTGTGTCGCTGAGCTCTGCGGGGAAAAAAATTAGAAACGCAGACGGGTTGGTGGTGACCTGTGGGGGAGATGGGATCTAGGACTATGCTTCCTACGTACCGTCCCAGCCACCCAGCCGGCTGAGAGGCCTGGATGCGGGCTGCGGGCTCTGCCTGCTAGGAGGACTGCTACGGGGAGCTACCCTCGGTGGCTCCGCGCTGGCTAAGGGGCCTCGGCTATCTGCTGGTTTTTCAACAGCGCGGAGCCGGGGCCTCCAAATCCGACACCCTCGCCTCCAAAGCTAAAAAAATGCTACATTTTTACGTACCATTATCACTAAAGGAGGCAGAGGAGTAACTGAACATCTGACACAGAGAGCAGAGAGAGAGGAGACTCAGAGAGAGAAACAGCAGAACGGGTAGCCATGGTGGAGCTAAAGCTAACGCTAATGCAAAGAGTCAATAAACTGTTGGTTGTTTTGTTCAGATTTTGTGTTCTAATCACACTCATTCAGTCAACAGTTTCAAATTTGAAGTCTTGCTGTACTTTAATCTAAATGGCAATGGTTTTAAAAATGCACCTTCATCCATTTAATGAACAGGTTTTATGCACTCTTTTTTTAAGTTTAATTTAAAAATTTCTTTGGGAGTTTTCAAGGATGTATTCAAACATGGTTTAAACCACTTTCTGACTTTCATGCATGAAAAAAATTATAAAAAAAGTGTTAAAAATGAAAAACCACAAAAATTTTTCCACATTCCTGAAAAATTCTTGCTTTTTTTTTCATCATCATTAGGCAGTGTTAATTAACTGAGAAAGCTGTTTAAAAGTGTATTTTTGAACAACATCCTACCAGATCTAATGTACACCAGCTTTGACAATGTCAAAAAATTTCAGCTTGTATTTCTTTTTCCAATTTCTTTCCAATTTGAGTTTGGATTTTGGCTTGCAATCTCAGAATGATAATTTGCTCTGAACAAAACTGGCTTTTTCTCTTTTTTAATGACTACAAAGTAAACAAAGCCACAATGCACTGCATTACCTTTTAATGTTTTATTTTTTCTTTCATTTCAAATGTTTTTCAATAAACATGTACAGCTAAACTTATCAGACATTTATCAAAACATCCACTACAAATAACATTTTCCCTGTGTGGTCAAATGAAAATCTTTAGTTTGAAAAACTAATTCAAATGAACCCCGGGAAAACATCTGATGTGCCTTGAAGAGCATAATTTCCACTCCTGCTCTAGTACATGCGTTCATCAATTGTGACATTAGAAGGTTCCACTTTCCGGTCTTGCTAGGATTGCCAAAGGTCACCTAAAGCAACTTAAAAGTTCAGTTGCACAAATGACATGAAATAAAGTCATGTCATGTCTGTTTTGAAGTGTCTGTAGTGACTTGATGTGCACTTTAGAATTTAATTAAGTCCAGATTATATGGGTTTCACACATTACATTTAAAGGGCTGAAAGGAACTGTTTTAAAAAGAGAATAAAGCAAACCTGGTGTGAGAAAGGCAGAGTACGCTTTAAAAATTACTGAGGAGTGACAGAATCCCAGAACTCAGGCCTCAGAGCGTATGATAGATGGCCACCCAAGAAGAAGTGTACAACTTGATTTATTTATGTTGACTTGTCCAGTGAGGAGGAGGTCACAAAAAATGTTATCTGTGGGCAGTAGACCGAGTTACGCAGTGGACGGGCACCCTAACCAGGGATTCAGTTTACTCGTACTCGTACTCGTCGTCTTCCGCTTATCCGGAACCGGGTCGCGGGGGCAGCAGACTCAGCAGAGACACCCAGACGTCCCTCTCCCCAGACACCTCCTCCAGCTCCTCCGGGGGGAGCCCAAGGCATTCCCAGGCCAGCCGAGAGACATAGCCCCTGGGCCTCCTCCCGGTGGGACGTACCTGGAACACCTCCCGAGGAAGGCGTCCAGGAGGCATCCGGTATAGATGCCCGAGCCACCTCAACTGGCTCCTCTCGATGTGGAGGAGCAGCAGCTCTACTCCGAGCCCCTCCCGAAGTTTACTCAGTTACAAACTCAGTCAGCCAGTAATCCCCCACTATGGCTGCTGGGAGCTTGTGACAAAATTACAAAACTTCTGTTCTGGCAAGATGCTGCTGGACAATGTCCCTCTAATTCTGACCAGCCTTGTTACGCGGATGGCCATGGTTGTCAGCTTTTCTCCAAACAGCTCTATGTGCAAAACACTTTTCATTAGTGAGACATCCAATAGTAAATAGAAGCAGCTGAAAGTCTCACTTTTCTCCACATAAATAGTCTGTGTTTTAATTATTAGAGTTTAACTGCATTGCAGGAATGTAGCTTTCAAAAAGTAATTTTGAGGACACTTTCTATCAGGCGACGCAAATTTTGTAAGTCCGTTCAAAATTAGTTTTCTCATACCAGCATGTTGTTTAGCTCTAAAAAGCCCCTTTAAGTTAATAGTACACATCTGGTGGATGGAAGACGTTAATATTCAGATTTTATGACTCAAAAACAGAGACAAAAATTATTAACTGACACATTTAATCACTGTGGGTTTAAAAAAGCTGGAGGAAAGTTTGGAGGGAACGTTTACTGATTTATTAATAATGAGATTCATGGACGTCAACTTATGCCCTCAGCTGATAAATGTAATCCCAGCTGACATCTGCATTCTGTCGTATGGCCGGTCTGCTGAATCATTGTTGTAGCTTTTTGTCTCGTGGCTTTGGGTTGATTCTGCATTTGACTTGCTGTTTAACCTTATGTAAGAAAAAAAAAAGCAACACAAGCCTGCCCTAACCCACTCTATGTGGAAACAGAATTGCCTCGTAAACCTAATAACTAGTCATGGAAACCTTGGCAGCAACAACGGCCATCAGGGTTTTACATGAATGTGGCGGAATTGTTGCTTACTCTTCTTTACTAAGTCAGCCACATTAAAGGGATTTTAGGCCCGTTAAGGTCATGCTACGGCATCTCAATTGGACTTCATTTCAAACACTGACTAGGTCACTCCAGAACCTTCATTTTTGTTCAAGATAGATGCTTTAAATTATTGACCTGCTGGGTAACCAAAGTGGGCTTCAGCTTAGGAACACAAAGTGATGGAGATGTGTTTTTAGGTGTCTTCAGAACATCATGGCTTGTCACACTTAACAAAGGAAGGACTTGACAAACTCAGGATTTCAATCATTATTCTTTTGTTTTATTTCAGACAATTTTCATTCACCTGGTGATGTGCGTCACAGAGTAGCACACTGACAGCATGCAGCTAAAGCAGACCACCACAACAGGTATTCCCTTTCAGGATTTTCTGAGAGGGGCAGATTCATGATTCCATCAATAATTGTGAGTTGTGTAGGTCCTGAAACAGCACAGCAGCCCCAGACCATCACTCTACCACCACCATGTTTGACTTTAGGTATGATATTAATTTTTAGAAATGCTGTGCTAGTTTTTCGGTGAACAAAACTTTCCACCTCTGGTCCGGGTCCGGAAGGAAAGCCCAAATGTGTCTAAGGCTGAGTCCAGATGCTCATTTCAGCATCTTGTACCTGGGATCTTGTTGTTTTGGTCATTATCAATGACTCATGACCACATGTGAGAGTCAGATGAAGTCACATGAACTGGTAAATTGAGAGCTTCGCTTTTTAGCTCAGCTCTTCCTTCACCACGACAGACTGGAGAAGTACCTGCATCACTGCAGGCAAGGCCCCAATCTGTCAATCTATTTTTCGCTCCATCCTACCATCACATGTCAACCAGACATCTAAATACATGCTGTCCAAAGAATACAGACCCATTCAATAAATTAGAACATTGTTGAAAAGTTCATTAATTTCAGTAAGTTAGCTCATTAAGTGAAACACATATAGATTAACTGCACACAAACTGATGTTTTGAAGCCTTTATTTCTGTTAATTATGAGGATTTCCTGCTTACAGCTAATGAAGTATAGAATATAGTAGAATATAGAATAAAATAGAATATTACATCAGACCAAAAAGGCCTTTTTCAATACAGAAATGTGGGCTTTTTGAAAGATATTTTTAATAAATGCTCAAAGATAATTTTTTTAAAATACTCTTATTCTGACAAACACTCCTCATTGGAATGCATATTTAAATTTTTTAAATATTACTGCATTTTTCAAAAGGTCCCATGGATCATTAAGATGTTTTATAGTAAATGTACATTTTAGCTTGGAACTTTCTCATGGATGTCATTTTTCCCAGTCTCTATCCAATGTTGAGTCATGAACCCAGACCTTAGCTGAAGCAAATCAAACCTGCAGTGCTTTAGATGTTGTTTTGGTTTTGTTTGTGACCTACTTGATGAGTCGATGTGTTCCTTGAATATTTTTGGGGCTCCGGCCGCCCCTGGCAAGGTTCTTTTCTGTTTCATGTTTTCTCTGTTTGTGGGTAACTGTGCTTTGCTGGAATCCCAACGTCTCCGGGGGCTTTCACACCAGAACTGTTTGGTCTGCTTTAGACGGGCTAGAGTTAATTTCCCTGCATATTCTGCTTTGTTTGGACATTTATGAACCCAGACCAAACAAGCAACCTCTGCTCCACCTGAAAAGCTGAGTTGTTTTTCGCTTGCTAATGAACCCGGTCAGCTTCATTTGAGGTGGGAGGAACTATACAGTTTACCAAAGAAAGGGATTGAGGTGTCTTAAACATTGGTTTTTTGGCACATTTGTGAAACTTTTAAACCCTCACTCAGTATCTGTGTAACCTAAAGCAACACATCATTGTCTTTCCCTCTCCACACTCTTTTTCTGTGCTGCTGCATTTATCTCATTTATACAGAGCAGCATGCTGATAGCTTGCTGGCTCACCTACTGCTCATAGTGGGCAGCTTCCTGTGATAGCACCCCAAATAACCAGCTGTTGTAACTGTGTGACATCTAGGTGGTTTGGTCTGCCTTCAACGCTGCAGTGTGAAAGTGAACTGAACCAAATAAATTTACATTTCCTGCCCAATTGAACTGAGCCCCTGGATTATCTTGGTGTAAGAATGTCCTTAGAAATGATTTTGTAACACTTTCTGTTATGATTTGGGGTTGTTTGGTTTTTGGTTTTTTCTTTATGTTTTTCACAGTTAAGGTTTTGAATAGTTCTTCTGATTATTATTATTATTATTGTAACATTTTTGAATAATGTTTCTGTCTGTTTTTCTGGTCATGCTTTAGTTTTGTCATCTTGTTCATGTTTTGTCAAGTTTGGTTTTAGGATCTGGTTATGCTTTTGTTTCATATTTTTCTAGTTTGTGTTAGTTTGTGTTCAAGAGTCTCTGCTTTGCTCCAGCCACGTTTTGTTCTCCTGTCAATTGGTGTTTATTCGGTTCACCTGCACCTAGTTAATCTGCCTTGCTTCACCTGGTTCACCCTCCATAAATACACACCTGTTCAGTCACACATCGCGAAATCATTGTATCCCTACTCATGTCTTGTTTTGTGGACCATGCCATGCCTATCAAACCAGCCTGCTTCTGTTTTGTTCCTGCCTCTGCTAAGAGTGATTTTTTGTTTGATTAAATTTTCACTTACCATCACGCTGCCTCCTCATCTGCATCCTGGGGTCCAATATCTCACAAAGTCGTAACACTTTCCTAAATGTTAGATGTCAAAGACCGTTTTCTCATCTGTTCTTGAATTTCTTCATGTTGTTCTACTGTTTGAAATCTACTTCATGTTGTCAGGCAGGTTCTATTGAAGATATGTTTTGATTCAATGGGTCTGGCTGTGATAAGACTTGTGTTGGGCTAGTCGAATTGAACTCAGCTATCCACAAATCATGGTTAATCACAGTTAATTCACAATTTAACATTTTTCAACATATGGCTGTGTGCAAAGTTTTATTTTACTATTATGTTTATTTTTCAGACAGACGTGCACACATACTCAGTTCTGCAGAGGAATCTAAAGGATTCTTCAAAAATGACAGGCTTTTGCAGACTTTCCCCTTCAATACTTTTACGTACAATCATAATTAGCTGCAAAGGCTAGATTTTTGTTCACTATGTGAGCCAGCTGAATAAAAGAGAGCATTTCTGAGAGCGCCAAAGCAGGTTTCTGTTTGAATGAATAATAACATCTTCAGCTGTTCCATTCCTCGGGTGTTTTGGTTAACACACCTAGTGGCTGTCTGTTAACTTGATACGGGTTTTTTCTGGCACTCGTTTCAAGCTGAATAATTCTCCTGAGGTACCTTTCTTCTTCTAAATGTGAAAATGTCGTACAGTCAGAGATATGTAAAAATAAAATCCTTCAGTAGATGTGCAATCACGTACCCTAGTTGTATATTTTGTGTTGTAACAAACTTAATCTGCCCCAGAAGTAGAAACTCTACCATAATCTATACAAAGAAGATAGGCAGGTTCATTGTGCATGTGTGTACCACACACAAATCATCCAAACCATTTTACTGCACAAGACAAAGCAAATAAAACCTATATTAAAAGGAATGCATTTAAAACTCTGAAATGGAATTGTCTGTTCCATCAGTTTTTCTGCTCTTAGTGCTCCCAGTACTGTTTGTATCTATTAACAGCCAGTCTGCATCTGTGCGCTGGTTTGCCCGAATATTTGGAGAATTCTTTTAGATCCTTCTAAGACTTCTCTGCCTTTCTCCTTGTTGCTGTAGCTTACTGTGTGTGGTTCTTACTGGAAACTAGCTGGTGCTGTTTGATGCATATATATATATATAAGTTCAACTGCACTTTAGTAGGTGTTTGTAACTGGTCATTGCTCATACGTTCAGTGAAAATTACAAAAACAATTACTTCTATGTGATAAATTGTATGAGATAGACCAACACAACAAAGTGTATTATTGTGATGCATGGTTTTCATTTTTTTTTACAAATAAAATCTGATTTTGTATTCAGCGCCGCTGAGTCAATAGTTTGCAGAATCACCTGTCCTTGAAATTACAACTGTGGATCTTTTGTAGTGTGTCTTTCCCAGCTTCGCACATTTACAGGCTACATTTTCTGCTCATTTCCACAAGCTCATTCAGACTGGATCCAGAACATCTGGACAGCAATTTCCAAGTCTTACCACAGATTTTATGTGAGATTTAGGTCTGGGCTTTGACTGGACCCTCTCAACACTTTAAAATGTTATGATCTAAACCAGCTCATTGTAACTCTGGCTGTATGTTTATGGGTCATGCTGAAAGACAAACCTCCACCCTAGTCTCATATTTTGTGGCAAACTGCAAACTGGACTTCTTAAGGCTTTATTCAACAATGGTTTTCTTTCAGCCATTCTTCCATATAGGCCAGATTTCAAAGTTCACCACTAAAATATGTCCTGTTGAAAGATGGTCCCATCGGAGCTATGGATCTTTGCGGCTTATCCAGAGATACCATAGGCCTCTTGGCTGCTTCTCTGGTTAATGGTTTCCTTGCCTGGCCTGTTAGTTTAGGTGTCTTCGATGGGTTGAAGTTGTATCATACTCCACTTTCCATTTCCATGTTCAGATGATGAATTGAACAGAGCTATTTGAGATGTTCAAAGCTTGGGTTATTGTCTTCTAACCTAACTCTGTTCACATCTTTGTCCCCTGCTGTTTCTTGGTCTTCAAGATGCTGTTAGTTCAGTAATGTTCTCTAACAAACCTCTGAAGCCTTCATGGAACCGTTGGATTTATATTTAGAATAAATCACACATAGGTGGTCTCCATTTAATAGCTAGTGACTCGGCAGTTGGTTGCACTGCATTTTATTTAGGTGTATTACTGTTAAGGGGCGATGAATACATTGCAGGCCACATCTTTCAGATTTTTGATTGTAGAAAAAATATGTCCAGTAAAATATAGTGAAGTTTGTGGTTTTAATGTTACAAAATGTGAAGCAAGTTTAAAGGGTATTAATGTTTTCTGGAGAAGCTGCATAAAGTGATCCATATATTCACTGAAAATGTTAATGCAGTTTTGTTTGGGGTCACATGCTCCCCTCAAGTGAATAACCACAATTCCTGTAGTGTGTTGTTATTATGATGTATTCCTTTCTTTACCTAACCAGCCAGTCTATGAGGCCCATCAACAAAGAGATAACAAGAATTAGTTTTACATTTTAACAGGAATTTCACTGTATTTTGATCCTTGCAGTCACTTACAGCTGTTTCAACAGGGCAGGTCCTATTGTACTTCTAACAGATTTAACTTCTAAGATGTATCTGATTCTTCTGGCGGAATTTAATTTGTGCAAACTTGCCGTCCCTCTGTGGTGTATGTCGATCTTAGTTTGAAGATGCCTCTCCTGGCTCTGAGATCTGTATTGATCCACTAGGCATGCACTTATGTCCTATTATGGAGCAGAGCTTATGTGCTGTCATATCTATTTGGAGAACCAAACCACCACGCGACCGAAACACAACAGGGCAAATACCCAAACCCCCCCCCAACACACACACACACACACACACACACACCTACACCCCCCAACGCCAACGCCGGGCACCGTGATGGTTGTATGACTCGGACTGCAAAGACAGAAAGGAGGAAAAACCAAAAAAACATCAGAGACAGAGGAGATTTTTCGTCGTGTTGTGATGCACTGAAATCTGGAGGCGCTCCCGAGCTGTGAACGGCAGGCATATGGAGAACTGGTCTCTATTTGTGCCTCCGTAAACTAGAGCCAAGTCCCGGAATGACTCCTTTTCTATTCGCAGCTGAGGCTAACTAAAGACTGGTGTTTGTTTTTGGTGCAGGGAAGCTTTCCAAGAAATGTGAATGTGTGTATGTTTGTGCGTGTGTGTGGGTGTGTGCGCACACGCACACTTCCATGAGGCTTCCATGAGTGTGTAAATGCAAGCCGGTCAGTGTGCTTCTGGCTGTGTGAATTGGGGGGAGACAAGTGTGTGTGAGCTGCATTTTGGGAAGAGAAGCACTAGTAGCTATACCTGGATCCTACTGTCCGACTTGTGTTGGAGTGGGGAGGGTGGAAGGAGAAAAGAGTGCTCAGAGGAGGAGGAGGAGGATTGGAGAGGAGGGGAAGGAAAAGGGGAGAGGTTCAGGGGTGACTGGAGGACGGCTTCATGGCTGCATTTTCCCTTCGCTGAATCTCCACACTCCCCTTTCTGTTCTGTGTTTTGCCTCATTCTGCTTAGCGAGGGAGAGAGTCAAAGAGACTAGGAGAGTTTTACAGTTCAATATTGAAAAGAGAGAAAAACCAAGCCAATTTTTCATTTTTTTTCCTCTTTGGGCTGGGATCTTGGCTGTGTTACAAACAGATGTTGCTTGTCATTCGCTCGTAGTGCAGCGAAGCAGCTTGTACAATTAACGGGCTGAAAGATTACAGCACCTCTTGTTTTTTTTGCTAGCTGTTATAATTACTGGGATGCAGGCAAATTGTTAAAAAAATAGTGAATTTTTCTGTTTTTCCCTCCTTTCCTCTCTCCCCTGTAGTTTATCTCCGTCCTCTCTTTGCCTTCTTTGTTTGTCTCATTCTTTCCTCACCCTCTGCTGCCCAAGCAGCTTTTCGGGGCGGTTATGTGTTTGTAGTTTGCTGATTTTTTTTTTTTTTGATGGGCCACAGTGGACGTGCCAGCCTCTACCTTCTGCTACAGCAGCGTAGGCCTCACAGAATAGAGTTAATGGAAGCTAAACGTGAAGGCAAATTGGTAAGTTACCATCTTACTAATGTGCTTCAGAGCTTCATGTTTCCCATTTTTGCTTATTGTGGCTGTTGGTGCTCCTGAGTGTTGCATGGTGCAGCTTTCCAGTGATGTTTGCTGTATATTAGCAGAGCACAGAGGGGCCTGCAGAGCAAATACTACCTGTTGGCTAGTCGGGGCTGGTCTGTTTACACTGTGTGATATTATGAAGTGGTAATGAAATGCCACTTCCTCACCTCTCAGTTCTTCACCTCCATTGACCCCCCCTTCCTTCTTGCACACACGCTGGCTCTGTTGCTGGGTAGACTGTGCGAGCGGCAGTGCTGGGTTTGGCTGGTGACGCCGCTCAGTACTAGACAATGCAGGTGGCGGCCTTTAGTTGGTCTTCATTTTGTCGGTGGAGTCCGCCCTCATACTCACACACATACACACACTAACAAACTTGCTAACACACATGCTGGAGCAGCGTTGGCGGTGTGGGCCACTGTGGTGCTGTGGACCCCAGCTAACTCTTTGTTTGCCCGATCTCAAGGTGTCTTTCAGCTCTCTGGCAAAGAACCACTGACATACTTTAGAGAACTTGGCAACAGCTTCAAAGTCAGATGTCTCATTTAAATTCAGGCAGGAGGAAAGAGGAAAAAGAAAAAGTAAAAAGAAAAAAGGAAAAAGTGCAGAAGATGTCTGCAAGTTGAAATTGGACCACCTATTTTTTATTTGAGCTTGGGTGCACAGCACAGCAACAACTTTTTTGGCTTCAACGGGAATGTGTTGAAGACATGGCATCCATTTATGCTATGAATATTTCGTTAGAAAATAACAATTACAGGAAAACAAACACTTGTATTTAAAAGTTGTCTATTTTATATATCCTTTTATAAAAACAAAATCTTTCCCAGAAGCCGCTCTCACGATTGCGTGTCAAGATTTTGTTGTTTGTAGAAATGTATAGGAAAGGTCACTATTTTATCAGTTTTATTGAAATATTTTATTGAAACACATACCCCAAAAGCTGCCATTTCGTCCCAACATCTCAAGCAAACAAATCTTCTACATTTTTTTTTTTTGAATATTGGCATTTTTCCTGTACTGTTAGCAGAACTGAATTGTCTCAGAAAGCCTTCAGCACATCCACAGACATTTAGAAAGCAGCAGTGCCACATTGTTATATGAGAACCATTTTCTTTCAAATTTCTTTGGAACGTTGTCTTTTCCTCAAGCTTAGCCGCAGGCCTCTCAGATTGCCACTGGAATTTTCCACCTATCCCTCACTGAAACAACTTTTTTGGTGTGTGACAGCTGGCAGGACGAGCAACATTCGCTGAAGGTTATTAATTTGTGGTTCTGATGTAGTGTTTTAGGTTGTAAAAACTCAGAGGATGTTGCTGGAACCATGCGAAACATGAAAAAAGTTGTTTTTATTTTAGTTCAGCTCTTTTTAAACAAAATAAACAAATTTAGAGAACAGATCATCTGAAATTGACACTGATGCTGAAAATCCCCGGTTGTCTGCTGAAATGCAATTATTGCTAATTTTATTAGTAATTGTTAAAGTTTTAGCGATAGATTTGTTGAGCCTTAAGCAGTAACACATTATTTGCTCGGCTTTAAAAATCTGTAAAATAAATTTTACAGTGCACACACACACACACACACACACACACACACAGAGGAGGAGGAAATTTCTCCTGTCCTGCTGCTGCTTTCAGGAAGTCATCTGCTCGCAGCCCCGAACCCGTAGATCCGAACTTGTGTTAACTGACATCACAAGCTTGTATCTACAGGTCCGCGTCTGTGCAGCTCCAACATCTCGGACCAACATCAGCCGAACACAGCTGGGCCTGATCACAAGCTCCCGCTAACTTTGTTTAACCCTTTCTTCCCAGATCCCCTCATTGCAGCTTCCTCTGTAGCCGACAGTGAGTGTTGGTACAAGACTATAACCCTCTGTTTTTTTAACAAAACATATTCCAGCTTTAACGGTCTTTTTAAAGGGGCTTAACGTCGTCCACGCTTTCTCTCCACAAATATTAGAATTTTCAACAGACGAGTATCTTTGATAGGAGATAGATAGCATTTGAATTCAAATGAATTATTAATTGTGGTTAAATCTAAACACATACATTCTAATTACTTGCAGCAACTTTAACAGGCTTATTTATTGGCTAACAAATCCAGCTTAAAAAAGACAGATCTTTCTACAAAGTCATTTAGAGGCCGTAGAAATACTGTTGATCATTTTGACACTAAAGTAGTGATCATCACATTTTGACGTCTGTTGCTATGTTTTTGTATCTGTTGCTTAAGCACTGTACATTGCACAGTTTATGTATTTTTTCATTTGTTCTGGATGATCAGTTAGAATGGTGGACGGAGGATGCGGTGCACAGGTGATTCAGATGATTGGTGTATCTCTATCTAAAGCCAGTGATAGCAGTCAGGCTGCTTTTAGCTGACCAAGTTTCAGTTTTATTTAAGGTTCAACCTGTCGATTCCTGTTTTGGCCCATTTTGGCCTTCTTTGAAAGGTCACACTTACAAACCAATTTGTGCAAACTAGGCGTGGGCCACTCTTGTTACATAAATCAAGGTTTTAAAAAGTTGCAGTCTCCAAGCTGCTAACATTTTTAATCACACCATACATAGGGTTTAAAGTCCTTTTAATGAGATGACTGGAGTGACTGGAGATTTCTCTGGCTGAATGAAGCATGGAATAATTTAGAATCACGCGTCCACAACCTGATGCTGCACACCTCTAGTCGTCTCACTCAAACAAGGCAACTAAGCTACTTCCTTTAATTACAAGAGATATAAAAGTAGCGGTTTTGAAAGATTTTCTGTAAGGAAAAACACCAACAGTGATGGCACAAAAACGATAGATGCTGTCACACTGGTTTCCTATTGTGCCATGTATCCTGGTGTGGTACGTGGGTCTAAAAGTGAAAAAGAATTAAGGGGAACTTGTGGAACAAGTTCCCCTCACAGGATTTAAGTATATGTGTTGCTTTTAATGTTATCCCATTCTGAATAGTACATGTAGACTGAGTTTAGTGGTGGGGAATTTACAGTGTTCTCCTGACCTGGTACGTTACCTTTCAGGGACATCGCTGCCTTGTTGGTTTTTTTTGGTTTCTCACCTTAAAGGATCAGGGGCCCTTCAAGCCCCATCAGTGCCCCCAAGTGACTAAATCATTTTTAGCCAAATTAATCAGAAAGTAAGTCTTTCTATGAGTTTCACTTTCAGTTCCAGACATCGTTATGCCATAGCAGGTAAAGAATCTTCAGAATATAACGTGAAATTAAGTTATGTTATTTTTGAGTCATTACAGCAGTGTTTAAGTCTCACTTATAATTTACGCCTACCATTTGAGAGCTGTGGCAAATAATATCAGCATAACTTATCTTGTAATCAAATAGTTTGTCAAATGCTTATAAGTCAGTGGGAGGGTATTATTTTTCCAAGACATACTGTCCTCATATGCCAGCGAAACAAAGATGGAGACATGCAATAATGTGATGGGGGATATAAAAGAGCACCACTCTTTTTAAGGTAACGTTGTCCTAAAACTACGTTTGGCAGCCGACAGCTGACTGCAGGCTGGCTGCTTGAATCAAAATATTAATAGCTTGTTATACTTAAAAAAGCACTTTTACTAAATGTAGTGAGTTTTTATTCTACATTTTTACTTAAGTCTAAATATGAAGATCGAAATCAAAACAAATGTATGGTCTAGAAAACGTTAAAAAATTGTAATAATCAAATGTGACAAACTGAATAGCATCAGTCATGACTATGGCTTTCCTGTTTAAATAAAAGTTTTTAGATTTCATATATTTTTGCTAAAAATTTTAGAACAAATGCTATGAAGCCAGGAAACCATGATACTTTCACCTGAGGTTATCATACCATGACAACCTCATATACTGGCTCATGCCTAGTGCAAACTTTGAATGTAAAAAATAGGTTTAACAAACACTGACCATAAAAGATAGAAGTTATTCTTTTGAATCCAGCAGAAAATGAAGAGACTAAAATATTTTCCTTATTTATGCATCAGAGCACGTCCATAAACATGTATCTGATTTTTAATAAACCCTAATTCTAACCTACAGTGGATCGAAGAATATGCTGTTTGCTGATGGGGTTACAGACAAAAAAATTCTACTTTGCAGTTTTTAATGGGTCTGATGAATAAAAAAAGATCAGACTTTTCAGTATTTGACCTTCTGACCAGTGGTTGGACCCAAAGGGAAAATTACCTGATTGTGATCACTGACCGACTGATTGGTGCATAACTTTCTGCAAGTAACAGGATTTCTCCTGAGGGACTACGGTGACATGCAACCTCTAAGCTTTGTGATGGCCAAACTAGAATCTTAGATGAACCCTAAGAAACCTTCCTCTATCAGTAGCTGAGGGAAAAATCCTCCTAATCCAGTTCTGTGCACATTAAAGCCCAAAGGGCCAAGTGGAACCAGAAGACAAACACATTTCCGACTTCAGGGAGACTTTAGTCAGCACTGGGGCAGGGGTTGGTCTGCGTGTCGGGGGCTCAGGGAGAAAATGAGGCTTTGGAGGAAACTTCGAGTATGACATGTTTACTCTATCTGCTATGTGTATAGAGACTGTAACTAAGAAAAAGAGCTGCACTGCAAGGACAGATTAGATTTAAATTAGAATGATGTCACGAGGAAAGACTTTCAGATTTAGACTCGAAAATGCCGTCAGACTTTAAGTTGCTTCCTATCTGGTTCTGATGCTCGTGGCCCCTGAGCCATAGTGTCCAGGTCTGCTTGCTGCCAGGTTGAGGTAGTAGGTTGTATAGTTGAGAATTACACCCTGGGAGATAACTGTACAACCTCCTAGCTTTCCCTGAGGTATGCACGGCACTCTTCACAGCTGGATCGATACAGTCCGCTGTTATTATTTAGCCGCCTGCCACAGCAAGATAATGGCCCCTCACCAGGGTCGATAAGAGTCCAGGCTGCTTTCTGATGGAGCAGCACTTTTCGGTTCTACGGGTTAGCCTGCAGTGTTTCCAAGCGTTGACTCATGTTGAGTTTCACTCTCTGGCAGCTTTTACAGTTGGAGATTTATTTTGAAACTGATATCATTACAATCATATTTGTAATTTGGGTGCTAACCTGTTGTCACAGCTATCTCTGTCTTTTAGATCTCAAACACAACAAAGCAGTCAACATATCAATCAAAGACAAATCATAAAGAATGAAATGATGCTTTACGCTGTTTGTTTTGATCAGATCATTGTCTTTTTTTCCAAATACAGCCCCTTACTTTTTATTTATTATTTATTGTCACATTATTGTTTAATTGTAATATAATATCTATGTTGTGCAAAATGACAGCTAGTAATCAAAATGATTCCTTTCCATACTTAATGTTTTATGTGCATGTGTGCACTTTGATATTTTTTTTTTTCTCTGTTTTGGTCGATGAACACTGATGCTTTGAATCGTTCAGAAGCTGATAGACACGACAGCTTCTAACCACAATGAAATGTCACTGCAGCATTTTATTTACTTGCTGATAACCTCATTAACGCTGATGAGTTTGTGGAAGAAGACAGGCCGGCTCTGTGATTTCGCCTGTGTGCTGACAGATCAGTAAGAGATATCAAGGGGAGAGAAGAACAGGAGCCTGAGACAGCAGCATCTCCGTCCGTTAAGCAGCTGTCACTCAGAACAATTATTGTCACAATATTTCCAATTGGCAGACGCATAGTGTGTCGAAAGTGCTGCTGTCATAATATCTGACATCCGAAATATTGTGACTGTAAGGGTGGAACAGAAAATCTGAGGACAAGTTCTGACTGCACGCGAGCAGTCAGAGAATGGATCCTGTTTCTGGGCTTGCTCCTGTTTCAAAGTGGGTTCTCTTTTTATTGAAAACTGTAGTTTGAAATCAGAAACGTCTGCGCTGAAATCCTGCTGAAACCAAGCAAAGTAACTGTCGTCTCTTCCCTCTACATCTGTCTTCTCATACCAACGTTACCAGGGTGCTTCTTTTCTTCCACTTTCTCTTTCCAGTAGTCTCCATGTCATTCCCAGCCTAACCTTCTATATGCAGCAGTGGAATGTTGGCACTGGCCTTCCTGTGCGGCACGCTGACTGTACCCCGAAGCCTTACAGTTTTCTAACAGTGTTCTGTTCGAGCAGCTGAGGCAATAAGCAGAGGAGCAAAAGACTGCCCCCTGTTGGTTTACTCTGTGAAGTGACCTTCAGTGACAAGAACAACAGATTTAGTGAAGGGGAAATGAAATGTAGCATGTGTGGCTTGACTGTGAGTGTTTGTGGTGTGCAGGGCATAAACTCAGAGTAAACTCTCATTTCCTTTGTTCCTCATGTTCTATATGTTAAGCTAATGTTTCTTTGTCTGCTTTTTATGTGTGTAATTGTTCATTTAGTCTACACTGTTCAAAAACATGAACCCATTTAGGGGTTTCTTCCCTCAGCCACATGCTGAAATAAACCTTTACACCAGATTTTTTTAAACAGTCTGTATGAGTTTGAGTGGATGTTAGAGGTGTGTACACAGCACATAGGTGGTGGTGAATGGACGTGAAGTGAAATGATCTTGAAGTATCTGAGAAGCAGCCATGATATTAGCTGACCAGAAGAACTACAATGTTTCTGCTTGTTTCAGTATAGGATGATGGTCTGTTAAAGAAAAATAGATCATTTAGAGCCACAATCCCTCACAGCCAAAACATTCGCAGCTTACACATTCAACATTTCCAATTTTGTCATATTACAGCTATGAACCTCAATGTATTTCATTCATGTCATCGACCAACATTTTGCATAATTGCCAAGTAGAATAGTAGGTGCATTCTGTTCAATTTGTTTCAAAAAAAAAAAAACATAAAAGTGTGTCATGCATATGTGTTCAGACCATTTGGCACTGATACCCCTAAATAAAATCAGGGATAATGCTGAGGAGAAGCTGGGTCAAGTTATAAAACAACATTTCAAGCTTTGAATATCTCACAGAGCTTTGTTCAATTCATCATCGGAAAATAGAAAGAGTATGGTACAACTGCAAACCTAACCTGACAGGTGGAGACAGGAGAAAGGCCCATTGCAAATCTGGAGGAGCTGCACAGATCTATATCTCAGGAATGATCTGTTGATAGGACAACTATTAGACACAAATCTGGCCTTTGTGGACGGGTAGCGAGCAGAAAGCCACTGTTGAAAGAAATCCATAATATGTCCTGTTTACAGTTTGCCATAACCCCTGTAGGAGTCCCAGCAAACGTGGCAAAGATTGGGCTCTGGGCAAATGAGAACAAGATAACGTTTTTGGCCTACATGCAACATGCATCTTCCAACAGAACAGTTACCCTAAACATACAGCTAGCTGTTTAGGGGAATGGTTTATAGCAAATCCAGAGAACCAAATTGAATTAGGAATCTGTGGCAACACCTGAAGATTGATGTTCACAGCTCTCCATCAATCTAAGTTAGCTTAAGCTATTTTACAAAGATGAATTGGCAAATATTTCAGTTCCTAGGAAGCTCAAAGCTCATAGAGACAAGTGTTTCAAGAGCTGTAGCTGTAAAAGGTGGTTCCACATTGTATCTATTTAGAATTATTTCTGTATAAATCATTGTCTTTCAAGGCATTATTATGCACTACTTTGTGTGGATCTAGCACACAAACTCCCTAAAAAACACATTCATGTTTGTGGTTGTAACCAGACCAGCTGACCAGAACAAGATAATCTTAGATGGGCCCCCACTCACAGCATTCTGCAGCTAGTAGATCAATATTTACCATTTAAAGACAGGATTGATGCTGCAGACTGATCACCTTTTTAATAGTAGTGTTAGCCCTACTGAGTGATTTTGAATTTTAAGGCGGTAAGACAAAATAAATACATGATGTTCTGCAGATATTCTGACCATGAAGTAAAAGTTAGGATATATTTAAATTTCCTTATGTATAAATATAGATTTTGGGGCTTTCTATTTTTTTGAATTGTGGCACTTTTACTTTTCCATACTGCTGGGTGGTCCAGATCATTTGTATTTTAGGCTACTGCTTGTGTGACATGTTTAGATTGGAGCTTCAAATGTCATGGGCCGAACCTTCCTTCAGAAGTTCAGGTTCTACAGCAGTATCTTCATTTTATTCACATCCTCCAGCCCAGATCCTGTGTGCATCTGTGTGCAATCCAGAACACTGCCATTACAATTTACCTATCAGAGCTGTTCTAGTTATAACTTCCTCTATTAAAAATGCCCAAAGTGTCTGATAGAAGCTGCTTGTTTCTGTTTGTTAGAACCATTAGTGTGGCACCAAGATGAGCGAAGTCCAGCTGCTAGGCTGTACCTGCTGCTTGAGGCGTGTTCCTCAGGTGAAAGTCTTTATATCAAAGTGATGAAGCAGCTTCCTGACCTAGAGCAGAGGGACAGATTGAAGCTGCACATTTTTCTCTCTCCCCATAGTTCACCGAGCATTTTATTCTATGCTACAGCATAGAAGCTGTATCAGTGGCAAAACCATCTTTGTGAAAAGATGGTTTGGCCATAGAAATGGTTTGATTTACTTATATAAGGCCTATGGTTTATTCACAAACAGATATATTTTGTAAAAAAAAAACAACAACAAAAAAACACTTCTTTAATATAATTTGATGATTGGAGGGCCCAGTTCTGGGACCCCCTCTTTCATGTGCCTGGGACAACTGACCCGGTTGTCCCACTCTGTCAGTGGCCAGACTTTAAACCATATGAAGGATGATTTGTAACCTGTGGTTGTAACCTGATAATTGTCACATTATTGTAACCTGGACAACAGACTGGAGTGGAGATGCAACTGTAAAGCTGTCTAAAAAAAGAGACAGAGCAGACTGTACTTCTTGAGGAGGCTTAGGACCTTCTGTGTTAGCAGCAAGATGTTGCATATCTTCTATAAGTCTGTTGTGGAGAGTGTGATCTCTTCTGCCATCATCTGCTGGGGAAGCAGCATCAGAGTCAGGGACTTGCTCAACAAGCTGATAAAGAAAGCTGGCTCTGTTCTGGGGACTCCTCTGGAACCTCTGGAGGTCAATGTACAAAGAAGGATTCTTTTTAAAATGAAGAACATTATGGAGAACCCTGAGCATCCTCTTCATGAGACTGTTGTACAACAACAGAGTGTCTTCAGTCAGAGGCTTCTTCAGATCTGCTGTAAGACCTACAGGAGATCCTTCCTGCCCACAGCCATCAGCATCTACAACGGCTCTTTGAAGAAACCTGAATAATATGAGCTACAACAACATTTAATTTCCCTTTGGGATTACTTAAGTATTTTTGAATTGAATTGAATTAATATTTTAGGAAAGCACTTTAGATGTTTCTCTGTGAAACAATGAGAACAGACTGTATTAGGTAATGAACCCAATTTTCAGTTTTGAAGAACCACATCTCAGCCCAATGTCAGCCTCCCCACCAATCACCTCCCGCTGTCCACCCCAGTCTTCCATATAACAGTCAGACATGACAGCTGTCAGTCAATCTCTGCAGCCACCAGGCCTCCACAGAGTGTGTGTCCTAATTGCCAGCGTCTCCTCTCTGGATAAACACACGTAGAAACACAACCAGTTTACTGCATGTTTTTGTTGCCACCTCAAGTCTCTGCAGACTTGGTGCGGCACAGCCATGTGCAATGCTTCCGCTGTTTTCAGGGGATGCGTGGGCCACGGCGTGACAGATCTGGGTCTCTCTTGATGTGCAGCTTGGCTGGCCGCTGCTGATTCCTGGCCGTTACCCGCAGATAACAAAGAGAGAGCAAAGTGAGACTGGTAATTAACGGCGGCAGGAGCTGTCACTTACCTGGAAATTGTCATGCATCATGCGAATGGAATCAGTCAGGAAAATAAATCGAAGTATTTGCACAAATCATGAAAACCCTTATCCTCTGTTCCTCTCCCTGCACGCTGCTCTGTGTTGCAAACATGCACATGAGTCTTTGTCTTTCACCCTCAAAGTGGGTTAATATTAGCCCCATGCTGAGGGCCAGCTCTGACTGGACACAAACAGTGATAAATGAGCATAGATGCACTCTGTATTTCTGTGTTTGTGCAGGGGAACTTTTAAAATGAATGCTGTCGTGATTCAGGGAGGTGTCTGCAACGAGATGCAGGGTGTCGTAAATCCAGATGTGCAGTGTTCTACAGCTGTGCAGAGATAAAAAGAAAAAAATGTCACAACGTGCTGCCTGGCAGACAGCAGTCAAAGAGGATTGGAGATTAGCCGGGGTGCAGACTCAGTCGGTCGTTTGGTCTGTCATAGAAAAAGAAAGAGAGAGAGAGAGAGGGTGGAAAAGAAAAGCAAGAGGGCAGTATGGTCCCGGGGATTTTTCTCTCTTTTTTTCCTCCCTATCCAGTCTTTCAGGCCCCGTCGCTTATTTGAGCTCTCAGCCGGCTGTACGTCGTCGCTCTCCTTTTGCTTCCCTCCATCTGTCCCTCCCCCATCATCTCTTCTCTTTTTCTCCCTCCTCCCACCCTCTCTCTCTCTCTCTCTCTCTCCCTTTCTCTTTCTCTCCATACCAAAGCCGGGGGGAGCCAGCGGAGATTAAATGTAGCCTCTATAAGCCAAAGCACATCATGTAGCAATGTTTCTGTGGCCCCTTCTCTCTCCTGCTCTGTCTGCAGGCCTCTCCTGCTCCTGAAAGGATGGTGGGAATGATGACAGGACATAAAGACAGATCATGCTACAAAGTGGATTTTTTTTTATATTTTTGATTCATTTTATTTTTGCATGCAAGCAGAAGGGATAGATATAAATTGTTTTCTTGGTGGCACATGGACAGCAGCAAGGTGGACAAAACAACGTCAGGAGGACCACTCGTCCTCTAAACCTTACCTTTCTCTCCTTCTCCCTCTCTCTCCCCAATCTGGTTTGATGCAGAGGAAAAGGGGGCCTCTAGCTGTAAGTGATCACAGCTGTGAGGCAAATTAAATGATGATCTTTCTCTCTCCTCCTTGCAAATGCTGCCCTCCCACCCCCACCCCATAGGAGAGGAGGGGAAAGGGGAAAAAGGTAAAAGAAGAAAGCTTGAGAGAAAAAGGTAGAATGTTAGTGAGGCAGGGGGAGGAGATGAAGAGGGTGGAGAGTGTGTATTTTTTTTCCTCCAGTCTTCTTTCCACCTCTGCATGTGATTGAGGGAGAAAACAATGCGAGGGAAAAGGGTGAGGAGGAGAGAACGCGGAACAAAACGAGATCAGCAGGCACAGTGCTTTTTTTCTTAACTTAGAGTTGTGTGTGTGTGTAGGTGTGTGTGTGTGTATTTTTTGTCCTCTCTCTTGCCCACCTGCTTTGGACCTGCAGGTCTGGATAAAAAGTGAGTGGAGGCTTTGCTGCATGGAATAGCAAATGAGTGAAAGGCTGTTTAATGTATGCAGTGCAGTCACGTGTGTGTGTGTGTGTGTGTGTGTGTGTGTGTGTGTGTGTGTGCGCTCGGGTACATGTGTGTGCCCCCCAGAACCCCTTCTCCCCCCTCCTCTCTCACATCGGTGAGGCAGCCTACTGGTATGCTTCGCTGGCACTGTGGCCCCAGCAGAAAGTACGGATTCTGTCTTGGTCCTCTTTCTTTCTTTTATCTATCTGTCTTCTAGTCCTTTCATGTGGCTCTCAGTCCCACCCATTTCTCTTTATCCTCTGGAATATCTGCTCTTTCTAACTTTATATTTATTCACCTTCAGTTTTTCATTTTCTGATAAGTTGCAGCAAATCTGCCTGACTACTCTCCTCCTTGGACTGCTTACTTTCGCCCTAATTGTGTATGTGTGTGAAAAAGCGAGTGGGAGGGAGAAACGATAGAGGGAGAGAGAGTGTGCACATGGTTCATTCCGGCTCAGTCCTGCCACCCATCCTCATCTTTCTCGCCTCTGCCTGTCGCTGTCGTTCCGTTTATTTAGCCTGGCTGTAAGCAGCTCGTCCAGAAGGACTGGCCTCCTTCTTTGTGCCGCCTTCACTTTTTGTGACAAAATAACACTTCTCATGCTCTTCTTTTCTTCTCAATATTGAAGGAATCTTGTTGGCTTGCTGTAAGCTTTCTCTTTCTCTGTGTGTGCTTTTTTGTCTTCCAATTCCGAAGCAGGCAGAGAGCAAGAGGAGCACCGAGTGATAAGGGCATCCTGGACCCAAAAGGGAGGGTGAGTCGGCACCAACAAATGCTCTTCCTCCCTATTTCCCTCTCAGCTCCCCCATCTGCTTCCTAAGCATTTCAGACCACCATGGTAGCTCTGAGGAGCCATGGAGCTTTGTTATCTTTTTTCCTCTGCAATACCTCTACAGGATTCAGAACCTCATGCTGAACGGGGACATGCTCTTGCAGCCGTCAAGCATGCAATCGAGCAGTTTCACTGCAGGGACAAGCCTACGAGTCATGATGTCAGATGGATTGTGTGACACTGTGCAGTCCTAGCTTCAGATTTTGATGCCATAATTGATGCATCCACGCTTGGCTTTTGTCTCGTGCACCATAAATAATTTGCCGTTTCAGACTTTCCCACACACCGCAGGACATCTTTGGACAGCAGCAGGCTCTCTACCTGATGGCAAGAGGCATTTTTCAGCTGCTGTATTGTTCTTCTTAGGTGGGGAGCAGGGTGTGTGGGGGGTGGGGGTGGGTATTGGGTCAGAGAGAAAAAGACAGTGGGAGAGTTTTAGAGAAGGCTTGTCAATATTGTGTCTGGCTGAGGTTTGCACTTCTTGTATGATCCTAGTCGTACAGTGGTAGTTTAATTAATGCAGATTGTTTAACAGTGCGTGTTTGCCGTGTGGGATTATAATCACATGTTCTGAGTCCCCGGCTGACTTGAAAGATGGAAACCCACTGGACGTCTGATGATCCAGCATCCATCAGAGTTGGTAACTGAGCAGTCTGTTCGATGTGTCTCTCTCTGTCCCTGAGACCCTAACTTGTGACGTTGTGCTTTCATGTCCACGGGTTAGGCTCTCGGGAGCTGAGAGGGATGCCAGGCCAACACAACATCCAGCACATTCCTGCCTACAACAATGGCAGTCAGGGGTGGTGATGGGGGGTAGTGGGTGTGGGGGTGGTTTGAGAGGCTGCCCTGGCGCAGTGAAGCTCGAGCTCTCTCTGAAAACTGTTCATGTCATATTTATCAGCTAAAAGCATACACCTTGCTGTTATGTCATATGTTATGTGGAATTTTATCTTGGTGCTTCAGCCGAGGTTCTCTGTGGCATGCTAACAGAAATCTGCTTCAAGTGGTTAGCATTTACTAGTGGTATCTGTTGTATTTGGAGGTAGGAATGAAGTTGCATTAATACTCTTTTAAGAGCAATGTGTTGGGGTTGATGTAGGCAGAAAAGTATACAGATTTGTGACAAAACCCTTTTGTATTAGCATTGACCTTTGCAAGCAGATTCTGAGGGAAGTAATTACTTGCCTTTAAAGACATTTCAGCATGAAGTATCAAGAACAGACAAATAGTACGCAGCAATTGGTGTGCTGCTCGTAGGCATGGGACGGTTACTATTTAAAGGGATGTCAAACAGAGTTTTGTCTAACTGTGTTGAGCACTGAGTAATGCAGAACTGCTCCAACCCAACTTGTTGCTGCACACTACTGGTTAGCCGGCTGAATGAAGGTTTCTACACCTTCTAAAATGTTGATGTTTAGAAATATTTTCAGTAAAAAAAAAAAACCCACAGGCAGTCAGTCATAGAGGGAAATTAGTGCAATGCCACACATTGCTCTTGTTAAAGTAATGATGTTTAAAAGCTACAGTTGGTACGAGCTGCATCTCTGTGAAGCAGCTATCTACTCCCTGAGTAGATAGCCCAACTAATTAACTAGCCACAATCAGCTTGTTAGATTTGTGTTACTCCGTAAAGAGCAGATTGGCAAAACAAGCCCCTGAAAGCCACTGCTAATTTCAATGGCATCCTGTTCTTTTTTTTTTGCTTAATTTAATTTAAATGTTGCTTAGAACATGTATTTTAACTGAAATAATCAGTTTATTACATTAGCAGTAGTATATATAGTTGTTTTTTGGTTTAAATAAAACAGCTGGATTTCATATTGAGTTTATTTTTGGTTTGAATACCTTGATTCAATGAAACCTTGATATTTTTATTTCAAATTATCATGCTGTGAGAATCGCCCATGCCACATGCTAACGCAACTGAAAGAAGGTTATTAATAATTAATAATAAAAATATTCTAAAAGTACCTATAATAAGTAATGGACTTAAAGGATTTCTTTAATTCAGAAAATAGCAAGGAAGGGGAATTATCATGCAGTGTAGCTCAGAAACCAGCAGGGATGAGCACAGTCACGACTGAAATGGGAATGCTAATTGCAAATTTTCCTATACGTCAAACTACAAAACATTACGGCACTTTCATCTGAATAGTAATAGAAGCTAATAAATGCTAACGCTGTACTGAGCATTAGTGTTTCATACAAGAGTGGACATTGTCAGATAAAGAAAAATCAGTGAGAGTGAAAGCTCTTTCATTTCTGCAGCAGGCCTGCTCGTCTGTGTGTGCTTCTGTTTCATGACTTGAGAGCAGCACAGAATAATGTTGAGAGCGTGACCATGACAGCTCTGTACATTATGTGCTTGACCTCAGCAAACCCTCCGCGATGTTAAAATTCACTCACTCATCCTAACAAAGGTAATGGTGAGACTAGCAGGGCAGGTAGTGTTGGCCCTTTGTTGAAAATAAACACAGCTTTGTTCTTTTTGACACCAGTATGGTCCCTGTCTGCTCTGATATATGCAGCTGTTGGTTTGATTTGTACTTCTTAGCTGCAGGTAACAAGGCTTGTCACTGATAGAAAAGGGAATCTCTTATGTTGGTGGTTGGTCGTGCTATTAAGTGGTAAGTCTTTTAGGAGCTTTCATTTGTAGTTAGATCTTGGGAGCATCACTGATGTTTTGAGAATATTTATGAGATGTTTTTTTTTAAGCTTTGATGTCTGATGGCGGTTTTGATTTAGATTTAGGAACTATAAAAGAAAAACATACAGGAGTAGCATTCAAAAAATATATTTTTGGGCTTCCTGCTAAGAATGGTCAATAATTATTGGTTATTAATTATTCATATTAGAAGTAGAGGCAACATTACACTGTATATACTTAGTATTGGAGACAGGGGTCATTGTGACTTGGTTTGACAATTTAAAACAATGACAAAATCGTTTTGGCATTTTAAACTGTCATTAGACTCTTATATTAGCACGGCTGGCATTATTAACTTAAAACGGCAGTCCCTGTATTTATTTTATAGCAGATTTACCTACCCGACCAACAGGGTGCTAACATTTCCAAATCCAGTATTTTCCATCAGATACAAAGATTGAAAGTTCAAAAAAATTAAACAGATCACCTTTGCTACACCTCATTCAGCCTTTCTGTTATCTACTGAAAGTCTTGTTCTCTCTCCCTCTCTCAAACCCTTAGTAAACCATAAATATGTTTTGGCAGGTTGAGAAAATACAGTTTCCTTTTTGAAAGATTCTTCCAGCTCTATGCTTCCTTGACTTCACTGATACTGAAAATATGTTACCAACCTACAAGTACTTAGGTTTGATGTGTTTACTACTTGATAAACGATTGGATTTTGGACCTTCCCACCAGCCAGTTACCAGTCAAGCCTGGCCATCTCTGGATCAGATCCATCGGCAGCACATTTTAAACAACTGCAGTTAACTGACAGCAGGATTCTTAGAGAGTCTTTGCATCTGGCCTATATTTTATCTAGTGAGGAAATTGATGAGAATAAATGTACATTGATAGTTCTCTTTATGTAAAAGAATGTTTTTAGATGTTGTGTGTGTGTGCATCTAGGATTCTAGGAAATGGAAACGCTTTATATTGCATTTATATTTTATCCACTGGTGGCAATGTCCTTCAGCTTTTATTTGTCTGGATTTTAGACATTATAGCAAGATCATACATATTTGTGGTGAGTAAAATTAATTGATTTTAATAATTATTATTTTTTTGCTTTTAAATCTTATCTGCATCACCATGCATTGTAGTAAGAGCTGGATGTAAAATGCTAATGTGTTTAGACTGCAAGCTTTGACCAGTGGATGCAGCCATGTTGTTAATCAACCAGTATAGATTTGATCCGAATCCCATCTGCACTGCTAATCTTCCATTTTAGCAGTTCCAACATTCCTGTCTTTTTCTTTCATCTCATAATCATTTCTTATTAGCTCAGCCCAGCAAACAAACAGTAACCTGCAGCGAGTAAGCGTCTACCCCGGTGTTCTCCATTGTTCCGCTTCTTCAAACGCTGTTGGTACACTGTGTCCCAATGGCTTACTCAGACATGGAGGACAGCCACACAGACAGCCAGACTGACTGGTGGGCATGCATACGCTACAAAAAGCTGCCTCTTTACCTCTTGCATTGCCTGAATATTGTCTCTGAAAGGTAAATGAGGTGATCCGTTTAGTTGCGTTTGCACTTGCCAAATTTAGATCTGGTCAAACATGGATGAAAAGGTTTTTCCATGTGTGGTTTTCCACAGCAGCTTTAGATGTGTCAATCAGTAATGAAACCTGCCATACAAAAGCTCCTGCAGCAGGGCAATCCCAGACCAAAGCCAGCCCACATTTTGGCTTCGGTTACAGTGTTTCCAGTCAAAATGCATCTTTGTGTCTCGAAGTATCGGCTACCCCATGTCGACTGCTTTTGAATGGAGGCAGGCAGCTGTTAAAGGTCAGGTAGATATATGCAGTGTGTTTTCACAGAGAAACCCTCTGTGTATGCCTTCATAGGAGTAAAATAACTGATCAGATTATTTGATGAGATGTGAAAAACTGCTGAGGATTGTTTTTGTTGCATTGAGTTCACACTCACCATTCTGCAGTTTTTTTCTGCCACTCCCTTCCGCAGGCTGTCTGCTCTCCACTGCAGGTGGGACGGGCTTAATCATCAATACCCAGAACAGTCAGTGAGTGGCTGTGTGATTTTTAGAGTATTTTTCAGCACATCTGTAACGTTTTTGCTTGTGTGTGTGTAGCAGTTCTTGCTGCAGAACGGTTTCCAACCCATTCCCTCCAGTCTGTCACTGAAACAAGATGGCGTCGCGCCTCCACATGGGTCTTCCCTCTCCAAGTAATGACCACTACATGTGCCTCTAGCTTCTGCTGCAGTTGTCTTTTTTGTAACTCATGGACACCCGGGGCCTATTTACTTACCACATAGCTGAAATTGCTGAGGCTCTCTTTGGCGTTAAGGCTTAGCCAGTGAGAGGAGATTTGAGCCGGAACACTTTTATTGTTCTTCGCTTTCTTTCTTGTACTTATTAACTGGCATACTGAATGCTGCTTTGTCTACCGTGTTTTGTCGGGTGGCATGGATCAGTTTGTTTTCAGCATCATTTGCCCTTGTAGGAGTGTGCATGTGCATGCAGGCGGTTTAAAAGAGTTTGGGGATTTTGCATAACCACATCACACAAACAGATTAACCACACTACATATTAACCTCATTAATCCCTGCAAGACTATTGTCAGCAGTTTTAGCAATCACAGACATAGGTGCAAACTATTGTCACTAATGCTTTGCGAATTGGATGCTCAGGCAAGAACTCTTAGGTTCAGGCTAAGAGGATGAGTCACAGTTACACTTTGTTGCTGCATCAGCCTCAGAAGCTGATAACTTTTTCAGATATTTAAAAGAGTTTAAGTGTGCTGTGGTTGTAGTAGATGTTCAGGCACATTTTCTGCCTCACCTGCTCCTGCCCTAGCAGGAAGCTGTGCAGATGTGTGTTTGCACAGGCCAATTAGATTTGGGGTTCAGGTGGGCTTCTCTTTGTTTTCCAACTGAGCTGATATGATTTGAAGTCAATATCAATAATCTCTATCATAAAGATGTGAGAGTCACACAGTGAGAGGGAAATACAAAAAAAAGAATTTTCTTCTGTTGCTACATTTTATATTTGATCTTTGTTTCACAGATTCAGTTAATTAAAATATATTTTTTTTATGTGATGTATTAAGTAAAAATGAAAATCTTTATTTTACTGGAGAGACGCACAGTGTTTAAGCTCACATGCTAACTCTGGAAGTTGTTTTTCTATATTTGTTGCAGTGTTTGGAAACTGAAACATCAGTGCCAAGTTGTATCGCTAAAGCAGATGAAAGATCACTCAGATGATTAAAGTGAAAAGCATTTGCTGAATAGCTGGGCTCTCAGATGCTGAAACATTGCAGTTGGTTTTGATATCTTCTTCAGTTTGGTTCTGCAGTCACTGCTGTGTTCAAAAACATTTGAACAAAAAAGTTGAATGCCATAAAGTATATAATTTAACATAAACCTAAAAAGACATTCATTAACATTGTTTCTAAATTTGCATTTCTTTCCACTGCTTTGAGAGAATTCACCTTTAAATTTTAGAATCCTAATCCCAAATGGGTCACAGCACAGTTAAAATTGGCCAAAGCTCCAGTTTTTCCAGGTGTGAGTTAATTTGCTGAACCTGCTCCCCCACTGAGAGCTGGATGAAAGAGGAAGTCTGAGACATTTTTTTCCCCAACAAGCTATGAAAAATTGAACAAAGATTTAATAATGACCACTTTTTCCTAAGGCCTGAAGTACTATGCTTGGTTGTCAATATAGGATCAAATATGCTTATTTGTAATTTTATTCTAAAGGTAAATTGATGTTAAGGCATCTCAAAATCAGGTATATTCTGTCAATTTAGCTACATGCAGATTTATTTAGCATGAAATTATAATAATAATCTCTGCCTGTTGGCTCATACATTATAATCATTTAAACTGAATTCAATTGAATTCATTTCATGAATGCATTTTAAATCAGTTAAGTTCAGTTTTCTTTGGCTTAAAGTTCATCTTTGCATTATTTCAGTTTAATTGGGTTTAATTCATTTAAATTCAGTTTTTTGTAGTATGCCTTATTTCAGTTCAGTTAAATTCTGTTTAGTTCAATTCTCAGTCCAGCTCTCTTCAGTTTAGTTTGGTTTAGCTTAATTCAGTTCAGTGACCTTTATTTCAAAATAGTTTAATGAAATTTGGTTCAGTTTAATTTGGCTTAAACAAATACATTTCAGTTTAAATCTTTTAAGTTCAGGCCAGTATAACTGTATTTAAATCAGTGCGGTTCAATAAATTTTAGTTTTGTTCAGTTCAGCTAAGTCCAGTTCAGTTTAGTTCAGGTTAGAGTAACTCATCACTGTAAAGTTCAGTGCAGTTCATTACAATTTCTTTATCTATCACTAATTTACAACAAAAACAATCTGAAGGCACGTTGCAAGACATTTTAGTTAAACAAGTTTTTACGTACTTTATTCAATTAATTCCATTTTTTTTCAGTACATTCAAAAACAATTCAGTCCAATAAACATTTAAATCCAGTATAAAATGATTGAATCTAAATTCACTAAGAGCTTTGAAGCCATAGACGTTTATGCTTTGAACCATCAGAATCATTGAAGAGAATGTTTGGATAACAGCTTGTATAGCAGGGATGTTATGGTCAGCTCATCTACACTGGATTGTGGTTGCTCATTAGTGAGCATGTGTTAACTGCTGTGCTGTTCACATACAGAACATTTAGTTATGCTACAAATGTAATAAACTAAGGCCTGCAACAATGATTTGGTCCCATCCAGTCCTTTATGTGACCTGTTTTTTCATTCAAGGTTCTTTTATATGCAATGTGACAAACTGCACTGTATGAGCAGGGATCGAGCTGAAATCTATTGAAAAACCCAGGTTGCTTCAAAGGCTTGAGAAATCTGGAAAAGTACAAAAGTAGTTTTTATTCATTTTCCAGGTCTCAGTTAGAATGGAACAAATTAAACTGATTATAGATAAAAGATTGCTTTTCTAAATTTATTTTCCTTCTTTCATTTTCTGAAGGACAAAAATCTAATAATGCATAATAAATGCAGTGAAATTTACATTAGCTTATACATAAATGATGTGCATTGTCTTTTATTTGCCATGTCACAAGTTGATTTTAAGAATTTACCCATCAGTATCTTAGGTTTATGGCACAGATAATTGTGAAATCAAGTTGAACTGTACCTGCAGTTTTTAAACTGGATCTGGTTAAAGTGCCACATAAAGAACTTAGACTAGTTTTTAGAATTTTTAGAATAGTTTTTTGATTCCTTAGCAAGGTAATGATACCAGTTTTTACAAATTGTGCTTTAAAAACTCTAGATTTGTGTGTGTAGGATAAACAAGTCTTTACTTACAGATTTTGAAATGGAGTTGATTTATTTTAGTGCGGATGGCTAAAAGAAGGGAAATGGCCTTTTGTCACAAAAAAAGTAAAACCAATTCCAACATTGATTTTCCAAGATTTGTGGAACCAACAGATTCATACTATTCAAGCAGAGCAAGGTAAATTTTTTATGCTCAAACATACAAAATGTTCTAAAAACTTAAAAAAATAAATAAATAAATCTAGATCTAAATCCATAAGTTGTACTTTGGAAAAGGAAGGAATTTAGAAATAAAAAATGTGGAACCCTGAAATTCAAACACGATAGATGGTATAAAAAGCAGAGCTGATGTCGAATAACATGCTTTTGCTCCTTAATATAGCCATGATCTGGGAGCACTGAGGTTTTCTCAGCAGCAGCCTTTTGTTGGGGTGGAGACATTTTACTGCTGAGTTTAAATAAAACTTTATTGCTGTCATTCACAATTCTTTCAACTGTCAAACATATTAATAGAATAACTCTTCTGTGGTATTTTTACACCTTTTAAAAGGTTTCAGGCAGGCTGTTTAAGGACAGACAAATGCTTTGCTGCAAGGGTGTGTGTTTGTGTGTGTGTGTGTGTGTCAGGATGTATTAAAACATCTTATCTCTCACAACAAAGGACTGTATGCCCTATGAAGATATTAGCAAGGGTGTCGACATGAAGATGACTGCTAGCTGTTTTCCCCCTAAAATTATATCTTTCATTTTAGACATTTTTTACATTGGTTAAAAAATAATGGGGGCTGCACGGTGGCGCACTGGGTAGCACTGTTGCCTTGCAGCAAGAAGGTCCTGGGTTCAATTCCCGGCCGGGGGTCTTTCTGCATGGAGTTTGCATGTTCTCCCCGTGCATGCGTGGGTTCTCACCGGGTACTCCGGCTTCCTCCCACAGTTCAAAGACATGCCTGTTAGGTTAATTGGTCATTCTAAAATTGCCCTTAGGTGTATGAATGAGTGTTTGCATGGTTGTTTGTGTGTTGCCCTGCGATGGACTGGCGACCAGTCCAGGGTGTACCCCGCCTCTCGCCCATAGACTGCTGGAGATAGGCAGCAGCTCCCCGGCGACCGACTATGGAATAAGCGGTAGAAAATGACTGACTGACTAAAAAACAATGCAAACAATATAATTACACCATTGTTGCAATGTGCATCATTAAGAGGAGTTTCGATATGTTTACAAATTTAATGTTTTTTTTTATTACAACTTTGCAATTGTAATGTTTCAAATCATTCAGCTTCTGTCACTGTTACATAAAGGAACACTAGATGCAAACAATTTGACTTTTACTGTGCAGGTCTGCTGGTGCCCTGAACTAACTGTACATTTTCTCTCCGTTTCAGCTGATTAGAAGAGATCAGAACATGTTGAAACAGTCCAGGAACTTGAGATGGATTTTTAAAAAGCACACTGACTGCAAGTCTCAGCTGCCCCTTTGAACATAAACACACACACACACACACACACACACACACACACCACACACACACATGCTCACACATTTGTGTGTATGGGATGTCATGTCCAGAATGTTCTTTTCAATTAACCTGCTTATCTCTTGGAATCTCCCTGTAAAATACTGTAATGTTAATAAAATGTTTCCATAGTTCTTGTGTCTTATTCTTCAGATAAATCTATCAATGTTCTGTGGTAATGTTTTATGAAACTTATGTTTGCTTTGTTAATTAAGTATTATTTATTTTTAACAGTTATCATTCAATAAGTTTGGTAATTTCAATTTTTTATATTTAATTATAATAGCTTTTTGCTCATTTTTCATCTTTAAAAAAAACACTGCTGTATGCGCTATGCTGACATTTTGCATACAAGTTGTTTGCACTTTAATAAAACTTTGCTACTGTGTCTCAGAACATTGTGATGGTACATCTAGAGGTAATAGATGCAACCCTAATAAACCTAACTGGTTTTGTTCTCAGAAAACACAGACTTATTGCTATCAGTTTAGCATAGCCTTAGTTTAGCAGCCTTCAGCTAGCACTCCGTATCATCCTTTCCACAGTAAACTCTTCACATATAAACTCCTAAAATCTGACTACTACAGCTATATGGAAATATTCATCAAGGCTGTATGTTATTTAGCATTTTTGTGGGAATTCCTGCTTATCTGATAATATTGTGGAGTGTTTCAGACCTCTCTGCATGACAGAACTTTTTTAATCAAATGTTACATTTTTTATTTTCACTATCTATTGAACTTTAACCTGAGTTTGTAACATTTGCGACTCACCACATTTCCAGAAAACATCAGATCTAAAGAGTTTCCTCCCACACTTGTTTCAGGTAGTTCTTGGCTAAAGGTTTTGCACACAAGAAGAACATCAGCTTTTAAGAGTTTGATGTTGAAGAAGATTGGAAAGAAAATACAACTGGATATTTTAAGATCATCAGAGGAGAAATCTGTTATTTTTTCCTTTTTTAACAAATCAAACATATTTGTATGTCATGAAGTCAAAGTGCTTAAAATCAGTATTTACTTTCTGAAGGGTTTTATCATGTTCTTCAACTGTGTGAATATCAGGTAATGAACATTTGTTTCATTATGTGTAACATTGTTTTTGTTAGACATACGGTGTGAATAAAACTTTACTTTAAACAGGCTGCAAGGTTTTACTAATTTACCCTCCAGAATAATTTATTCTGAGTTTGTTCTCATTTTATTAGATTCAGATTAGTGCAGAATAATGAATTCTGATCAAACTACAAATTTTGTTTGATTTTTGAATTGGCAAAGTAATAAAGAACTTGTTTCATTGCTAAAAAAAATATGTTCATTTTCTGAGCATATATAGCCTAGTAACAAATATCAGAGTAATTAAATTTTACTCAGAAGATTAAATGACAAAAACTAATTTTTAAATACTGAGTAGTAAACTATGATTCATATTTCTTTAGCTACGTAAAACTGATCATGCTTTAATTTTATTATTGATTTTAAGGATGTGTAGCCATTTATTTTTATGCTTTATAAGTAATAATAATAACTTAGCAACAGAAGGAACCAACATTGTGAAATATTAGAGCCCTTTTATGCTGCAGATTTATTAGGAAAAACAGAGGTGCCTTCCTTTGAAAAAGTTAAATATTTAGAAAGATTTATTCATTATTGTTCCAATTCAGATTTCAGGAAGATTACACTTTTTATCTCCTAAAACTAAAATTCTGTAATAAAATGAAAGCATGTATGCTTTGACATATTCCACTTTACAAGTTGACTTAGTTGCCATCAAATCTATAATTATGGGAAATATGCAACAATTTGGATATTCTTTATATGAAGTGAAAGATACGCTGCATAAACACAAACTTTTACCCTGAGGCTCAATAATGAACTTTATTTTAGACATAAGAACAATTGTATAAAATATACTTTTCTGCTCATTTGTATTTTCAGTGTGAAAAGTAAAATTACAGTAAAAAACTTTTGTTTAAGGAAACACTAAAGTTTTAACAGAGAAACTGCGGGGTGTGTTTTTTCAGCTTTTTGCCCCTAGCTTTGTTTCGCTTTTTGCTGTCTCTTGCCCTCTCATCGCTCACGTGCTCTGCCTTAAAATCCACGCTGAGATTTGACTCACAAGCTGGAGCTCTTTGCTGCTGAAAGTAGGCCAAAAGCAATCTGAGGACAAGGCTCAGGCAGAGACAGAGAGGTATGGATGGTTGGGGAAGAAAAAATGTGACAGTCATTTAGGAATGTCTTTTGCTTCTGGAAACCCTGTTGATGCTTTAATCTGTTACTCTATTCTGTAGGAAATCATCTTTCACATTTTATGATTTATATACAAGTGTAAGTCTTTCTTCAGTCACAAAGGAAAAAGAGTTTTAAAACAAACTGTATGTTTTTTTAAAAAAATATTGACCAACATATATAATATAAATATATATATATATATTAATATATATATATATATATTATAAAAATTATATAAAATAATAATATATATATATATAATATATAATATGACAAAAGTTTTTTGGTTCTGAAAAAACTATTTGATTCTGTAAAACTATTTGAATTGAGAAAAACGTAATATTAGCCTTGCTTCTTCAGATAAGCTACAGGTAAACAGAGTATGAAATATAGTCATTGCTGTATATTTTGTGACATTGTTGTGAAGAATTTAAAAGCTTTCATTTTCCTGAATCTTTCCAAAGGCCTAAACTATCCAATCAATCCATGCATTCCTGAAGGTGCCATTGTTTCCTCAAAGCATCACAGAGAGAAAAGAAAAAGAAGTTATTGATTTATTTTTTCTCATATCCTCAAGGCTGCGTTCAAACTTCAGCTGGAGAATTTGTCCTTGTGAACCTCTACCTCACACCGTGTCTCTAAAATAAAGTCCGGTTTTTGGAAGTCTTTGTTTGTCAGTTTCTGTCTTGCTTCCTGCTGTTGCTGCGCAGTTTTAAGAATCTCTAAAACCTCAATATGTAATGGATTTATATTACAATATATTTTTATTTTACATAGCAGATACATTAAGAAAATAAAGGAAAGCAAATGCAGAACATAAGGTATATTGCAAAGTTATATTAAGGTAAGTTGCCTACATTTATCTGTGACCTTGTTGCAGCATTAATATAGTCTACTTTAAAATACTGTGAAATGTTTCCAGGATCAACCAGAATCTGTCATTTGGTTTTATTTTCGACATAATTGGAATAAGCCTCACCTTCATCGACCTTCAGAGGCTTTCTTCATACCGTGAAAGGTCTTCTAAGTAAAACTTATCTATTAACTGTTTTATTGAGCTGTATACTGCAAGTAATTCTGTTTAATGTATTAATATTATTGTGTTTTATTTGTCTATTTTAGCCTGGGACAGTTGTTTTAAATAAAGTTTGTGTTTTAAAGTATTAAAATCAAATTCTTTTTTTAAACTTTCATTTAATTATTTGATTAATTCATTTAATTATTTGATTACCTACTACTTAATACAAATTGAGTGTAGTTATATGAATTGGTTTTAGAATATTTACTAGGTTAATTATCAGCAAGATTTTTACAGCCAAGTGGTGAGAAAGAGATACATTAACGACTGGAGAATCCTAAATATTACAGATTCACCATATTTACACAAAACAAAAAAGAAATAATGACAATTTACTTTTAAAATGATCTAATGGTTCCTACAATTATAATTGGTTTATCTATATACCCTTTTGAAAATGTTATTCTGATTGTAATTTACAGACTTTTGCAAAAATCCAGAATAAACAACCGCTAAATTTAGTAGTTGTGGTGCTTATGTACATATCACTTGTATAACATAACTAGCTGATTGTAGCTGGTTAATTAGTTGGTCTATCTGCTAATAGCCTGTCTTTCTTTAGCTGCTTTTAGCTTTCCAGGTATAGTTTAATTTAGTGCTTGTCAATAGGAAAGATGTGTGAGGCTCTCTTTTTTTCTGCAACAGGACAAAAAAATTACAAAAAAAAACTTTCTGAAAACAATAATAAAGTGTAGCAGTCTTCTTTCAGCCAGCTGGTGGGCGATATGCAGCAACAGGTGGGGAAGGAAGCAGAGCACCACTCAATGCTCCACACTGCCAGAAAAAAACAATAGTGACCTAAATTATTTTTCTCTGTCTTTACATGGTGAAAACATTGTGATGGAAAATATTTAACATTTTGAAACTGTAACTTTTTAAAACCTCGGTACCAGTAAAACTCCCAAACAAAAGATATGTCTTGAACCTGGCCTAAAGCTTAATTCACAGGGCTGGAATGGTTGATGAAAAGGAAGAACAGGATTTATTTAAAAAGAAACATTTCAGTCTAAGTAAAATATTCTCCCAAGATATCAGAATTGTTATTCAGATACTTTATGGTTCACAACCTTAATGGTATATACAGAGGGAACGCTGTTTTGCATATACTCACATATTTATTTATACCAGCTTAAGATGAAAGAAATTTCATGCATAAATTTTCCACCTCAGAGCTGCACACTGCCAGCATACTTGTCTCGACCTTTTTATGATCTATGCATAAGACAAGAGGTTTTTTATATTAAAAATGTAGAAATCTGTTATTTCGGACTTTTAAATGCATTAAAATAAGTTCCTTTAAATCTTGTGATCAGATTAGGTTGTTTTCTTTTGAAACAGTGTAATAAGTAAAAGTTGGATTTTAAAAAAATAATTCCGGTCAATAACTTCTGTTTTGTAATAGTAGGTCCTTTTTTTCTCTCATAATCAGAGAAGCTTGATTTGTTATTGTATTGTTATGTTGTTGTTGTAACTAGCACAACTATATGTTTAGATTGGTGTCTATCAAGATTATCAGGAAAACGACAGGAAAGCTCCCAACTGGTCAGGTTTCCCAAATAAAGGTTCCTATTGTTGATTAGTTCTGTCTGTTAATTAACAGCAAATAGTTATCATAAGCACAGGAACCTTTGTTTCAAATAATACATGTTATACAAGCATACTGTTACTTTTTAAAATCTCATATACAGTCTGTTTAAACATAAGGTTCCCATCTACAGTCATATTCAAAAATATATGTTCCTGTGAGGGTTGTTTGTCAGATTGAAAGTATTTTTGGAAAATAACAACCTTAAAGCATTTTTAAAACATATATTTCAAAAAGCCCACATTTCTGTATTAAAAAGGTCTAAACCTAAATGTCATGTTTTCATTTGGCTGCACAAAATCCTCATAAAATATAGGCTTGAAAACATCAGTTTGTGTGCAGTTACTCTTACATTAAGTGTGTTTCACTTAATGAACCAACTTACTGAAATAAATGAACTTTTTAACAATATTCTAATTTACTGAATGGGTCTGTATTTCCCTACTGAGAAGATTTTACATTGGGATAATACTGACACTTGTGTTGAGTTATAGACTATTATTAAGCAGACTCCCATGACTACTGGTTCAAAGACTTGTTGGGCACGTTTCCCACTGACTGCATTTGTTTCACATATCTCTTTTACTCCCTCTTCCTCTCTGTTATGATCTGTTAAAAATAAAAGATCAGTGGTGGATACAATATTATACAATATATTCCATACATCATACTATACATTGCTAGAGGCTTCAGACTTTACCCTAATATTGGTAGTGCTTGATTTCCTGACTGTGATGCTTTAAAATAGACTAAAACCAATGGGAAAGCTATGTATTTTGGTGATGTGGACACATTTTCATGATAAGAGATGTATACACAAGTAAGAAATAAGAGCAAGATAAATAATTTCAGAAAGATTTCCTTAAAAATTCAATGCATATCCTGTACAATTCAATGAAGAGAAAAAAGGGAAAAAAATGGAAAATGCAAAAAAGCTTCAGTAACCTCATTGCATAAGTGAAATTTGCTGTAGATTTGTTTGTTCCATTCTCATTACAGAACCTACTGTATAGGAGATATTTTGATCCTTTGGAACCAGTCTGCATACTACGGCTGTATCTAAAGGATGCAAATAATCACCTTCTAGGACAGCTTAGTATTATTTTAGCTTCATGTGGTTCAGTTTAACTGATGAAAGATGTTAGCTTAAAAAAAACTAACAATATTTTTTTGTTTCAACAAAATATCAAGGATGCAAACACCTGTGCAACCAGATTATTCCAACATTTCTATATTTCAAATTTTTTCCCTCTGACAGATTTTTTAGTTGAATTGTGCAGGATATACAGTTAAACCCCAAACAATTCATACTCCTGGTAAATTTAGGTTTAAAGTAATTTTACATTTTTTTTTCTGAGAAGATGTCATAATAATGTTTTGGACTGGCCCAGCTAGTCTCTACTTGAAACTGATAGAGAATCTGTGGAGGAAGCTAAAGACTATTCATACTGGGCCATTGTTACACTTAGGGACTGATCTTCAAAGATCCCAAATAGCGGGTGCTAATTTGCGTATAATATAAATAAATTGCATGTGCAATAAGTGGGCATATTGCGTGCCATTTTCAAAGATTGTGCATGCAATGGATAACAGGTGCAAAACAGGTGCAGACCGCCCTATTTAAATGAGGAAATTGCATGTGTCAGTGGCTGGAACAAGAGGAAAAGCAAACAGATCCTCTGCTAAAATATGCAGGGATTGTTGCGCTGCATCATTATAAATGATCCTGTTGCCGATTTTTTCCTTCTGTTCCATTCGGCCCTTGCTTTTCTGGACTGTTACAGCTGGTTAACTTTGTTGTGCTACTCAAAGCAGGTTTGTCATCTGCGCTGATGAGATTATTTCTCTTATCTTGCTTGACGTAACTTGCAACACATTGGCCAATCAGTATTAACAATATAAAAGACAAATATGTCTGTTAATTAATTGGTCTCCCTTCATTTTTCTTTTCGGAGACTCGCCGGGTTCTGTTGTTTTTTTGAGAATATATGTTTGAAGAGTTCGGAGTTCATCATAAACAGCCACAATAATTAAGCCGGAATATTAGCAACATATAAATAGATTCTTGTAGGCAGACCCGGCTCCAGAGGAATTTATCTGGGGGGGCTGTGGCTAATTTTCGCAGGGCCCAGTAAACAGTATTTTTATTTAATATAAATATGTAAATAATCATTTATGTAGCCATTTAAATGAAATAAACATGTTGTTTATTAATACAAAATAAAGAATAATGACTGAAACAGCGACATGTAAGTGTGCATCAGTCACCAGAAAATGCTGAGTAATTATTCTCAGTTTTGCATAAACTTTAGCTCATGCATTGCAGAAATCTTAGAAACTAATCAGCACTGCATTATATTATATATCATTGTGTTTAAAACACATTAACTCCAGAAACATGAAGGCAACTGTGCAAGAAGTTCTCCTGAAGAGAGTGGAAATGTTTCTAAAAAAATAGGCTCCTGAACATTTTAAACATTTCCACTCTTATTTTAAATTTTTTGCACAAACCTTAAATTGCCATCCATTGGTGGAGTGTCTGAGTGCTGTTTCCAAACTCAGCGGCTGCATCGTTCGAAGGACTGGTCTACGTAGGCTGGGTGGCCGGAAGTTATCGGCTGTGAATTTGGACAGTCTAGCCTTCACCAGCTGTTCCCGCACTTACCTCAGCGTAACTTCTGTTGCCTAGCAACCGTGACAGCGTGCTGCACAGAGTTGTGAAGCTGTAAAAATTGAGTCCGAAGGTTAACCCCGCTGTCTCCCCTGTAGAAAACTGGACATGGTTTTCATTTACCCCTTTATATATTCCTGATGGCTTATAAGCTTGTTTTCCAAATATACTTTTTTTTTATCTTTTAATTTTAAAATAATACTAAATAAAGTATATTAATGACAAGTACCACTTAATTTATTGATAAAACATATAACAACTTATTTATTTGTAGAGCATAATAACAAATTAACAGCCAAACACACCCAAAGCCTATTTTGGCATACTAACCTTCAAATCAAATGCCCCTTTTCCAATCTGGCCCTACTTGACTCTACTCAACTCGCTTTGCGAGCGTTTCCATTACTGTTTTTTGCTCCTGAGCAGGTACAACCGGGGCTGAGTAGGGACTACATGTGACGTGAAAAGACTGCTGTTCACTGATTGGCCGTGGGAGGAGGAGAAATGAGAAGGTTTTGGCTGAGACAGTGCAGGGAAAAGTTAATAAAACTCAAGAACAGCTACAATAATATTAAGGACCACATGGCCGGAGCAGGTCATACATTTAATTTTACCATTTACAGATCATAAACCATGCCTGAAGGCTGACAGAAACAAAAAAGGACAAATCAGCTGATCACACATAAAATCAGTTGTTCAGAGGCACAAACATTTCCCCCAAAACACACAAAACAAAACCACCATGAAACAATGTGTTTGGTTCGGACATTTATTGACGGTCCTTAAGAGAACCAGCGGCTGCAGGAAGAGGGAGCAGACAGAGAGCAGCTGCCCGTAATCAGACTGTCTGCATCGGACCAAACGGGAGGACGAGCTCGCTGAATCTGCAGAGCACGAATATGCAATATCCAACCTAAAACTAACTTCAAAGGTCATAGGTCAGCGGTTTTGCGCTTTTAAGTCCTTGTCCTCGTTATTGCCATGGATAAGATAAAAACTTTTTCATAAAGTCCAAAATTGTAACTTCTTTAGGCAAACTTTGGAGCTTCACCATCCAGACAGCAGCGTCTCTCCTCTCTGCTTCTCCTGCCACACGCCCCTAACATCAGAACCCCTGAGCCTTATTTTATAAGTTCTGGCTGGGCTGTGGTCCAGATAATTATCCTAGTGGATCATTTTAGACATAAAAAACATAAATAAGACATTCTTGCATATACATTAATACAAACATTATTAGTATTTAGTTTATTCATGTTTTTGTTTTCCATTAATTTTTTATCATTCCACACAGATTACTTTAATGTGAATTAATGTAACACAGTAACATTAATAGCAGCACAGCGCTCTACACTCATGGCTGGAGGTGGGGCTTCAGTCGCCATAGCTTCAGCTGTTAGTGGGTCACTGGAAACACAACAGGTACTGTACCGAGTAGAGTGAAACCAAGTGGTGCAGAACCGCACCAGCTAAAATGAGCCAGTGGAAAAGGGGCAAAAGTGTCTTCTTTACCGCCTCCAAAGTTCCATTTAATAGTCTACAGGGCCCTCTACTGGTTGTCTTGGGTGAATACATTGCATAGTTGCAATTTTATTTACACTGGGTTTGTAATCTGTTTTGGGTGGGCCCACATAGCTGAATGGGCGGCCCGGCCCCCCAGGTCCGCCCTTTGGCGCTGGGTCTGGTTGTAGGAGTTGGCAGTCTGTATGTTATAGCTTTGCTAATTTTAAAACACAATTTCATATAACCATCCTGCAAAAAGGTTAAATTGAACATTTACATACGTAAAAATAAATTATTAGATAAGTAATTCTATTGTTATTAGTAAATAGATTTTACAACATTTGTTTTGTTTGTTTTGCCAATATTTTATACAACATATATACAACATGTTCGATGGTTTAAATTATTTTTGGTGACACAAAATAATTTTTTACTGCATAAACAAAACCTCCCCTGGCATATGTTCACATTTAAACAACGTAATCAAACTGATCCAGCTCTGATTGCCCTGTGATGAGATAACTTTACTGTCAATAATGATTGTTTAGTGACAAGGTTGAAGCATACACCGTCTTTGACACCACATGGAAAAACTGCCATAAAATGGTGATTTTTCACCTGCTAAGAAGTGATTTTAGCATCCAGTTTGCAAATGAAGGATTTAATCTGCCTTATAATGTCTTTAGTTCTTTCCTATTAATTATATAATCAACATCAGTGAGTCTTTTGCATGATGTGCGATTACAGGCTGTGCGGGCTTGATCAGTTATGTGTGCATTTTGCCATGATCAGGTTTGTGCGCTTTCAGCAGATGATCACTGACAGTGATGTTACGCTGGAATGATGTTGAAATGTTGCAAGGAGTTTTACCATAGGAGAAATGTTATGTCTTCTGTTTGTGACTGGCTCCACATCTGAGCTTAGATAATCCTACATCGAATCCTCTATTATAATCTATTTTAAATATTTTTATTTTTGACAGCCCAAATCTGTTGGCACATGTACAGAAGATTCTCTCTCCCTGTCATTTGTTATTCTATCTATGCCTCCTTCTGGCCAAAGTGACAGCAGACATTTTTCGTCCCAGTTAGCACCTGCATTTCAAACATGCTAAATCCAAACGCAAAAACTGGGCCCGCAAACCGTTTCAGGCTTTGAAAATCGCATTGCGGGTGGTAAGGGCTGACATTTGCATATCCTCCTCCCATGAATTTGCGCGTTTGGGTCATCATCATATGTTTTGTATATTCATAAAAGCAGACACGCAAAAAAGTTTGCGCCCGCAGTTCCGCTGATTTTGCACACGCAATCCGATTACCACCTCGTTTGTAGATCAGCTTTGCTGACGCAAATAGTTTTACATGCGGTTTTGAAAAACAAATCTGTTGAAGATCAGGCCCTTAGTGAATGACGTGTCATGAATGACGGCAAACAGCATCAACCAATCATTTACTTCGTCTAAGGAATTACTGTGGGATTTCTACCATTAACATTTATAATACATTTTATCTGCATTAGGAGCTAACATTCTCTGCTGAGCCTGGAAGCGTTTTTAATCTTAGAGTTAGTGGAGTTCACTCAGGAGTCTCACAGCTGCCTTGTTCGAGAAGTCACGAGAATGTTGTTGCTGATCAGATTAGTGTGCCATTTTTAATATTAACTTTTAATGCAAAGTTAAGTTAAAAGAAGAGCCAGTACAGAAATGAGACTTTCAGGTCTATGTTCCCACTGTTAAGGTAATAGCTGAACACTTCACACTTCACAGTGACCTTCATCAACGCAGGGATACACTGACAGGACAGAATTTATTTTTCAGCGGACATGAAAACAAGACAACTGTTGCTTCATGCCGTGATTATTCCATCTGTCACCAGATGGCTTTTATTCTGATCCCTGCATCTTTGTCTTGGATGTGCTGTTTTTTCAGGACCTGAGTATGTTTGTTTGATTATTGCTGAGAGGTTATACCATAAACGTGCTAATTCTTGTTTAAAGGGAAACAAGTGTTGGAGCTGTCAGTTCTCTTATCCCTTTAAAGTGTTCGGGATTACCTATAAGACAAGAGGGTCAGAGGGCCACTGAGCAACAGTTGTATTATTGTCTCAAAAACAGAAAAAAAACAAGTTAATATTTTAGAATGTACCTTTAATAACTTGTTTAAGTGGTTCACTTTATTGCATTTAAATGCCGGTCTGTGTGTCTATTTCTGAAACAATGGAGATCTACACCTTGATCCTGAGATTTCCAAAAAGGCTCCCAACATTTCCAAATCCAGCATTTTCCGTGGCAGAAATAGGTTGAATGAGAAAAGGATAAAAAAGATCAACTTTGCTGCACCCCGTTTAGCCTTCTAGTTATAAATAAACCACTTAAAAACTGTTTCCTTTTACTAGGTGTTTGTTGTTCGGCTCGTGTCATTAATCACATCACTGTAATAAAACCAACATTGCCTTTTTCTCTCAGTCACAGCACCCATACTGAAGAACACTACTGACAGAATGACCAGCCAATCACTGTTCAGGGCTAATCAAGTTGTGTTCACCACCTGATTTCTCTGTGCATATTCAATTTTTCTTTGGTTGTAGAATTTTGAGTTAATCCCATAATACTTTGGAACCATGGTATTTTGGTTCAAAGTTGTGTGATGCAGTTAAAATTATATAACTGTCTAATACTAGTGGCAGCAAATTTCTGGGGGAGTGTATTTTGCACATCTGTGAAACATAATTCTGAAAAACCTTCTCCTGTGTATCTAAGGAATCACTCTGCAACATTCATCCAGCTCAGCAACAAGTAGAGTAGTTCTAAGGTTTAACAGCATTGTTTAATACATTTGTTCTACTAAACTGAGTGCTATTCATTCAACAGGCTTCTCTGAATATAAAAACCTAAAAGACATTTGTCTTCCCATACCATCATAATTCATTTCAACCTTTCTTCCTCTCCTAGTCTGTCCTACTCTGCAATCTGGCTTTTAATGTGTTGCTGGAGCGCTTGTCTACATTAAATACGACTCTCATTCCAGCTCCTTCCCGCTGTAATGGAACTGTAATGATGCCCATTCACTGCTGCAGGCCTTGCCAGAACAAACCCATTGACCTTGCAGTAGTACATGGCTTAAAGCCCCTGTCTCCGCCGCTCTGGGTGGGGTTCTTGGGAGGACCACCTGAGGCCTACTCAGCAGACAACTGCATGGAGGAGGGGTGAGAACTAGATCAGGAAAGGAAACAGCAAAGCAAGAGAGGCATTTCCATCTCAACTCAAATGCAGCCCACAAACTCATATCTTATTTCTCCTCCACTTATCCCCTCCCATTCCTTTCTGCTGAACTTTCTTATTTTTCAAACTAAACAGTGGATTAAACTAAGAATACTCCAAACAAGTTTGGTACATGTATTTAGATGTCTATGCATATATATCCTTTCACTTTTGGTCATGTTGGGTCAGAATCTTTGGTTTCATTTAAGCAAGCAACTTTCCATGCAGAGGGGGAGAGTATCCATTTCAAACTGGAATAACTGCTTCCTGTTCTATAATGGTTTCCATCTTTGCACTAGCAACAGTTTTTTTTTCTCCAACTGTATGCAGATACTCTTAGAGAGTGAGACAGATTACACAATACAATAGCTATCCCAGTATCCATATACTGTGTCTGTTAAAGGTGAGAAAAACCAACTGAGCAGATGAAGCAGACTTCCTGACCTCCTGCTCATTTTCCCTTCTCATGTGTCCTCAAAATTCCATTTCACAGTGGAACAATGCATGTCAGTTGTTTAACATTATTCTTCAATTTTAACCCAACAATGTTTGCCATTAATCTGAAAGCAATATATATTTAATTCAGAAGCTTACACAACAGTTTTATAACAAACTTAGATATGCATGCCTTTAACCGCAATGTAAAATATCTCCACAAATACATGTAACGAAAATGTTTTTATTAAGGCATTTTTTTATGTATTCCTTTTTTTCAGATGCGTAGAACCCTACTGAAAACTAATAATTTTAATTAGTCAATTAACCCCTTCACCAATCTAGATGCCCAGACAAGTCCAGACATCAACTAGGCCCCTCCAATTTTTTTCTTTCTATGAGACATTCAAACTGGGCGCTTGCTAGTGGACATTGCGTCATTACTCTGCTTGATAAACATCCACCAAGGTTTTCTGGTAGAGAACAGAATTCATTTTTCCAGCGATTATTACAAGTTGTCCTTGTTTTGAAGCAGCAAAGATGCTTAAAACCATCACACTACCACAACCATGTTTGACTGCAGCTATTATGATTTTTCCTGAATATTGTTTTCCACTTGATTTACCAGGAGCCTCACCTTCCAAAATGTTTGTGCTGCTTTGTCATGTTGGTCCAAAGAACATATTTCCCAATGTTGCGGATCATTAAGAGTTTTTTGGGGCACATTTAGGATAAACCTTTGTGTTCTAATTGGTCAGCAGTGGTAATCATCTTTGAACTATCCTATGGATGCCATTTTCCTCAGTGTCTTTCTAATTGTTGAATCATGAGGCAAGTGTGGCCTGCAGAGCTTTAGATGTTGTTCTGGTTTATTTTTTGACCTCCGGTATGAGTCAATGATGCGATCTTGGAGTAATTTTGGTAAGCTGGCCACTCCTCAAAAGGTTCAGTACTGTTGCATTGTTTTTTCACTTATGGAAAATGGCTCTGACAATATCGAGTCTCGGAGACTTAGAAATGGATTTGCAATCCCTCCAGTCTGATTGATGTCAGTTACATTGTTACAAGGAGCAAATACGTTGTAATCACTCATATAGGACCAGGTTGGTTGGAAAGCTAAATACATATTTTAATTAGAAAACTGCAGTTAGAATTTACTCAGGTGATGCTGTTTGTTAAGGAAATTGGAAAAGTTCTATGCCAGACACAGGGTATAGAATTGTAAAATTGCTTTCACACACCTCAAACAACCATGGCACATATGCAACAGTCTGATTAAGGTGTACATTTTTTTTGAACAGTTACTTTTGAACAGAGCTGTCTAAAAGAAATTTCATTTTCATTTTAGAATCTAGTAAGATCAGATGATTTGCACCATGTTAAAAATCTAGAATCAATATAGAGTGCACTTCTTTTCTAACTAAGTAAAATTCTATAATAAAAATAAAGACATATTGAGGTTTGTAAATTTCACAATTACAGACTCTTTGAGAAGGTTTTTATAAATTTAACAAAAAAGTGCAACTTAATCTAATCAAAGCTTTATTTAACATACACATCTCCAGGGTCTTCAGTGACCAACTTCACTGTGTAAAAACATATTCAAGAGACTGGATTGGTCATTAAGCTCCGCTTTCTTTGCAACAAAAGAACTAACAAATGTTCAAAGAACTTTTTTCAGTAGTCACATGGTATAATGGGATAATCATGTGCAACTGTCATACTGCTAGTCCACTACTGCATCCATAAATGTAATAAGGCGGCTGCAGGAATTAGGGTTGGGCAGAATTTATCTGGAGGGGGCTGTGGCAAGTTTGGGGGGGGGCTCAGTAAACAGTGTTTTTTTAATACAATAAATATGTAAATAAACATTTATGTAGCCTTTCAAATGAAATAACTATGTTGTTTATTAATACAAAATAAAGAATGAACCACAGCCGGAAGTGATCGGCTGTGAATTTGGACAGTCTAGCCTTCACCAACTGTTCCCGCCCTTACCCCAGTGTAACAATTGTCGTCTAGCGAAAGTGACAGCGTGAAGCACAGAGCTGTGAAGCTGTAAAAATGCCACCCGAAGGTTAACCCCACTGTTTTCATTGTATAAAACTCCACATTGTTTTTATTTACCCGTTTTTATATTCCTGATTCCAGAATATTCTTGTTTAATTATCTTTTCATTTTATTGTCGCTCAATAATCAGCCGTTTAAAATGTTTACAATAACTTTTATGTTCATAGATATAAAAACATAATACTCAATAAAGTATATTGAATTCATTTATTGGTAAAACTTTTACCAACTTAAACACCAACATAATAATTTCTGAACCAAGATTAAATCCATTTATTTGTAGAGCATAAAAACAAATAAACCAAACATTAACATCAGATATATTCTGACTTAGTGGGAGCGGAAAACGTAATATATCCAACTTTATTTACAGCTTTTCTCTCTCCTCTGCCATTACTAGTTCTGTTTGAACAATCCACTATGACTCGCAATGAATCATCGAATAGGATGGGCCACAAAGGATACAACGGACCATCCTTCAAATCTGGGGAAAAGAAGGATGCATTTGGAGGAGCCTTCAAATTTGGGCAGCTTTAGTCACCTCTCTATGATGCAGCCCCTGAATTTGGACACAGCGAAAGCCCATTTTGGCATACTACTGTGTCAAAGTGTCTACTTTTCTGAGTAAAAGCGAAACTTTGGGGGGAAGGAGAAGAATTAACAAATTAAAATGGTTTGAGGGTGGAGTCGGACGTCTGATCCCGCTGAATGTCTGACCAAAATCTGTTCAGTGGTCTAAAGAAGGAACAGTAGTGGACCGACAACAGGGTCATTGGCAGGCAAGACTCACTCATTCATGAGGGGAGGGAAGGTTGGTTCATGTGGTACAACCCAACAGATGAGCTATTGCAGCTCAAACTGAAGAAGTTAATCCTTGTTCTGATAGAAAGGTGTCGGAATACAAAATGCATCACAATCTGTAATGAATTGGACTGCAAAGCTGCAGAGCAATCAGGATGTCCATGCTGACGCGCCTTGCGATAGAAAGTGACAGAAATGGGTGCCATGAACATCAAAACTGGACAATGAAACAATGAAGGTGCCATAGTGTTATAATTTATATTATTTTTTCCTTCATGAGGATGTTTGGGTGCATAATTTACTGGGGCTGCTTACAGCATACCAGGGTTTCTAATGGAGTTGAAGGCTCAGGGTTGTTGTAGCTGTAAAAGAATGACCAACACACTATTAGGCAGGTGGTCATAATGTTATCCCTGTGTACTGTTAAACAAAGGGCGAAAACAGAACAAATAGCAATTTAAGAAAGTAATTTGTTGGGACCACAGCCATGGGTACAACATGATAAAAACGTTTCCGGAACTTTCAAAATAAATCACATTAACATACTTCCAGAACAGCCAGAAAAAGGGAATTACAGCGGACTTCCCGTGACGTCACTGTCTGAATAAAAACCCCGCTTTTGCAACAAACTGACCTCTTCCACGCAGGTCCCCATCGGAACTGGACGGAGGGACACAGCGCGCTAATGTCTCTTTGCAGGCAAACAGACATAACTCTCCAAACTGGATCCAAGAGTGTCATACGATCACATGATCATATGCACTAAGTTAAGTAGGAATGAATTGCTGATTGTGTATCCGGTATTCATTCATGAACGGGGGTAATTAAGGTACAAGCGTTGCTTGACTTTCTCTCTGAGGTCTACAGAAGCAAACTGTGTTCCAGAGAGTTCCCAGCAGAGACCCTGTGGAGCAGTTTTCCCGGTCTGAAGGAAGAACAACGGGACCGCATCACCGTGGTTGCAGCAGTAACGTGCAGTTTGGCCGGCCCGGCAGAGCGAGCCGCCCCACCCCACAGCTACGGAGGTTAGCTGCAAACTAACCCTTTGTTCACTGTGAAAGCTTTCTTCATCTTCGTTGCCCCGGACAACTTTTCCTCAGCACGGTTTACATAAGAGGTTGTGTTTTGGGCAGAGAGAAGTAGCTTAGAATGAAATAATCTAAACATTTTTTGTTTTATGACGTTTGGTTTTGTTCGTGTTGAAAACTTAGCCATCTTAGTGCTAGCAGATTATTTGCTCAGCACATGTGCTCAGTTTGTGTTGTGTGTTTGTTTTTTTTAACGTTAAGACAAACTTTATTTAAAGGGTGATTTTAAACACAGAAGATCTGCCTTATCGCGCCATCCATGCTTATGCATTTTAACCCATTTATTAATGGTATTTATAAAGGTATGTGTTTGATTCTGATGCTAAGCTATAAGCTTCTTTTGTTAGCTTTAACCGCTAACAGCTAAGAACACGTGCTTGCCTGCTAAAGATATTTTACCCAAAAAGGTTGTTCGTTTTCAATCTAGTAAAATAATATTTCCCTAAATATTATTTTACTAAACTTGATAACTAAGTAACACAATTAAGCCCATTTCTCAAACATTTGGTTCTTATTCCAAATAATATTTCTTTAAATATTATTTTAATAAATAAAGACAGCTAATAAAACACCGTTGAGAATTGGTCATCCAGAAGGTTGGTTTTATTCAGCAAATCATTCTTTAAAATATTATTTTATTAAAATAATGTTTTATCTGATCTTGCATTGTGAATGGTTGTCTAATTATGCCAATTATTGCCTAAGTTGGTTCCAAGAATAACTTAACTTCACTTCCTGATTCATGGTTCTCAAACATTAATAACATTGCATGGTAATATTGCATCACTCTTTCGGTCATGGTTTTCAGCCATCTTTGATCAACTTGTTTATATTGTACATAGCCATTAGTCTTCCTTATTTTTTCATTCTGCTTGCTAGTTTAGTTGGATTGTTTTAGCATAGTAAAGAGTTTGTTGATTGAAATATGTTTGACTTGAGTTGACTTATTTTTGTTAATACATTCTTGTATTTTAAGAAATTGTGTGAATTCATTCAATGTGTGTGCAGAGTTTTGCTGTTCAATAATATCAGAGCCTGGCTCATCCCTTTCAATTTTGTCCTAATAACACCGCCTTACTGGGCTGGTATTCACAGGACAACCCTTAACAGACTGAACTATTATTTAATAAAATATTAAAGTATTAATATTAAATAATATATTCATATTCATAATCTCAACGTATTTAACATGGTGGTCCTGAATGACCAGGGATGCATTCCCACAGAGCTAGAGCTGTAGAGCTGAATAAATCTGTGAATGGATCTGCAGCCTCTGTCAGTTTGTAGAATCTCTGAACTGGGATGGAGCATTTAAAAGTGCAGGAAAATCCTCTGAGACAGATATTTCTAACATAGCTGGAGTCCATCAAACAGTTCAATATTGGTCAAATTGTCAAAAATGTAGAAAAAGCTGTTGTTGATGTTGGTGTGATCTTGATGCTGAGCATCCTCCTCAGTGTGTTGGGTCCAACCAGGTCCTGGAGGTGAACAAGACGCCTGACCTCCTTCTGTCTTTAGGCACGCTCTTTTTCTGTATCCTTTGCCTTCTCTGAAGTCAGATGCCTTCATTATAAACAATGCTTGTGGATAATAGCCTGCTGTTGTCATAGAAACCGGGAAGCAGATTTTTGCACTTCGCTATTTTCTCTTTCCTTTCGTCTATTTCTCTCTGATGGAAAATGACAATGATTTTGGACTCTGCCCCTCACCACCACCACCCAATCTCTCACCACCACCACATCCAACCTGCCCACCGTCCTGTCTCACCCTTCTGAACCCGTCTCTATCACCTAACTGGGATTTTTCTTTTTCTTGTTTCCTCCTCTTTCTCTTTTCATCTCTCCTTTTTTACGCAATCCTTTGTACCATCTTTTCCTCCCACCACCAGCGCCTCGATGCTGTTCCTCTTTAAAGCATAATCTTTGGTGGATAAGCCGTGCTTCACATGCAGAAAGCAGGGTCACATCGAGTTTATACTTGTGTGTGAATGTTGCAGGCTGCTGCTAGGTTTAAGGTGTGGGGCTGGGCCCAAATTAAGGCAAAAATTGGCACACAAAGACACACACAGACACACACACACACAAAAACACACACACACAAACACACACACTCACACACACACACTCTCACACACACTGTCATTAACCCCATGCCTGTTCCCAGCCCTTCAGCTGTTAATTCTATTGTCTTGTGGCTTCTCCTACAGATTCTTCCATCCTGATGGGGATCATGCCACTTTCAAGTTTTTGGGGAGAACTTTGAGTGCCCTCCCCACCACACATAATGTATCATGAAAGCCGGGATTAAAACTTTTTTTCTCTCTTTCCGTCTATTTTTTTTTTCTGTAAAGGAGCAGCTTTGGCTGTTGGAAGATGTAAGCCTATTAGCTTAAAGAGCAGGGGAAGGGAGGTTTCAGCTGATGTATGGCAGACTTCAAAGATAGTTTAATCTGTCAGTACACATGCCCTGTACAGGCTATTTATACTGAGGGTGCAATGTTTCTTCCAAACGACTTCCTGCAGCAGCCTGTCCATATCGCAGGCTTTTCTGTTTGTCGGTGTGTGTAGACAGCTGAGATGGCTCTTCCTGTGCTTTAATGCCGTTACCTCTGGCTAACACAGGATTTCTGCGCTACTGTGAATGATGAAAGCACAAGGTGTTAAATGCATGCTGTTGTTTTCAGACTTGTTGCAGCTAATTTTCGATTCCTGGTGAAACAGGAAGATCAAAGAAAAATGTCCCTTTGTTGTTAATTTGCATGTTCTTTATTTTAATTCAAAGACCTAATTCGGTTTCAGTCACACAGGATCTCTGTTGAACAAAAAGTCATTTTATGCAATCAGCTAATGAAGGTGATGCAGCTCTTCCTGTCTCCACAAAGACCCGAGGTTGCCATGATTGATGAGTATCAACATGGATTAAACATGTTCTGAGAGAGAATCTTTGTGAACACACATCCCTGATTCATCCATGCCTTGCATGAGGCCTTTAATAATCTCTTTCTTATGACAGATTATGAAGCCTTGCTGAGGATTTATACAAAGATACTAATACAGATCAGGTCCCTGGGTGATGAGTCACAAGAAGAAAATAGTACTCAAAGAAAAGTTGGCATGACTTTGAGATGCCCCTAAACCGCTTGCACTGTAGGATACAAGCAGCTAGTGAATCTATAACACAGTAAGATTATTGTCTATCTAAATATTTTACCCATTTCAAATGCTTTCATCTGTGGTGCTAAAATTTCTGGACTTCAAACTTAACTATGCTCTTGTTTACTTGATCAACTTCATCTAAGCGCAGCTTTGCCTAATCACATCAAACTGTGTTTTATTCAGGACTGAATTCTCTGCAAACTGATACAACTGTTGGACAAAAATGAACTTTTTTATGCTGAAAAAGAGTCCCAACATTTCCCCTAGAAGGGAAAAACTTGCCTAAATGTTTTAAATGCTTTTTGTGCAAATTGGTGCATTTCAGGTTATTAGGCCAGACACGTATATATCTGTGTTTGCATCTTAACAACATACAACTGTAAACTGAAGGCCCATTCTGTGACCATCAACACTGATAAATGTGTGTTGTTGTACTGTAAATCGAGGGTGCATTTTATTCCTATTCTTCTCATTACCTTTTTTCATACACATATGTATATTTTTGATGACATGTTTGGAATGGAGCTGTGTGATGACCCAGTTGGTACAGTTTATAGGGTACATGGAGTTTTAATGTTGTACCCGTACATGTAGGGCTTCTCTGACCTGAGGTCTGAGTATGTGTTAACATGGTTGTTTGTCCTGTGTTTTTCTATCATGAACTGCAAACCTGTACAGAGTATACTCTACCATGGATGGATGGATGGATGGAATAAAGAAGTTGAACCTAAAACCTAGATTAGGCTGAGTTGTTTCTGTTCCTTTTTGCTATTGTTGTTGTGTGGGAGCCTGCTGCAGACAGGGATAAACACAATGTCTGGGTTTTTATGTATAGCAGAGAATAGGAGAGGTATGAACCCACAGCTTTATGCAATCTTTTATTCTAAATTATCCCTCTGACTGTTGTAAGTTTAATCACCCCCTAAATAAAAGGACAGATGGCTTCAATTTACGTGAGTTAGGATTTTGTCAACTGATACTGTCTAGTGATCTGTACATGGCTGCAATAAATGTGGTCTAAATGGAAAAAATATTCACAATTTCTGACTAATTTTGTTTTGTGACAACTAAAACAGGAAAATGTAAAATAGATCAGCTGTAATGGGGATTTGGCCAACCAGAATACATTTTATGTGAGCAAAGACATAAGGAAAATGACACAGGCGTTAATAATCTGGCAACACAATCACACAGTCAGCTGGTTAATTCAGTTTTTTTTTCAATTCAGTTTTATTCATATAGCGCCAATTCACAACACATGTTGTCTCAAGGCACTTCACAAAAGTCAGGTACATACATTCCAATTAGTCCTAACCATTGAACAGTGCAGTCAGATTCAGTTATTTATTCAAATGGGATAAAAAGTTTTTCTGTCTATGGAAACCCAGCAGATTGCATCCAGTCAGTGACTTGCAGCATTCCCCCCTCCCGGATGAGCATGTAGAGACAGTGGACAGTCACTGGTGTTGACTTTGCAGCAATCCCTCATACTGAGCATGCATGTAGCGACAGTGGAGAGGAAAAACTCCCTTTTAACAGGAAAAAACCTCCAGCAGAACCAGGCTCAGTGTGAGCGGCCATCTGCCACGACCGACTGGGGGTTAGAGAGAACAGAGCAGAGACACAAAAAGAACACAGAAGCACTGATCAGGAGTACTTTCTATGGGAATGAACGTAAATGTTAATGGATGTACAGGGGTTGGACAATGAAACTGAAACACCTGTCATTTTAGTGTGGGAGGTTTCATGGCTAAATTGGACCAGCCTGGTAGCCAGTCTTCATTGATTGCACATTGCACCAGTAAGAGCAGAGTGTGAAGGTTCAATTAGCAGGGTAAGAGCACAGTTTTGCTCAAAATATTGAAATGCACACAACATTATGGGTCACATACCAGAGTTCAAAAGAGGACAAATTGTTGGTGCACGCCTTGCTGGCGCATCTGTGACCAAGACAGCAAGTCTTTGTGATGTATCAAGAGCCACGGTATCCAGGGTAATGTCAGCATACCACCAAGAAGGACGAACCACATCCAACAGGATTAACTGTGGACGCAAGAGGAAGCTGTCTGAAAGGGATGTTCGGGTGCTAACCCGGATTGTATCCAAAAAACATAAAACCACGGCTGCTCAAATCACGGCAGAATTAAATGTGCACCTCAACCCTCCTGTTTCCACCAGAACTGTCCGTCGGGAGCTCCACAGGGTCAATATACACGGCCGGGCTGCTATAGCCAAACCTTTGGTCACTCAGGCCAATGCCAAACGTCGGTTTCAATGGTGCAAGGAGCGCAAATCTTGGGCTGTGGACAATGTGAAACATGTATTGTTCTCTGATGAGTCCACCTTTACTGTTTTCCCCACATCCGGGAGAGTTACGGTGTGGAGAAGCCCCAAAGAAGTGTACCACCCAGACTGTTGCATGCCCAGAGTGAAGCATGGGGGTGGATCAGTGATGCTTTGGCCTGCCATATCATGGCAGTCCCTTGGCCCAATACTTGTGCTAGATGGGCGCGTCACTGCCAAGGACTACCGAACCATTCTTGAGGACCATGTGCATCCAGTGGTTCAAACATTGTATCCTGAAGGCGGTGCCATGTATCAGGATGACAATGCACCAATACACACAGCAAGACTGGTGAAAGATTGGTTTGATGAACATGAAAGTGAAGTTGAACATCTCCCATGGCCTGCACAGTCACCAGATCTAAATATTATTGAGCCACTTTGGGGTGTTTTGGAGGAGCGAGTCAGGAAACGTTTTCCTCCACCAGTATCACGTAGTGACCTGGCCACTATCCTGCAAAAAGAATGGCCTAAAATCTCTCTGACCACTGTGCAGGACTTGTATATGTCATTCCCAAGACGAATTGAAGCTTAATTGGCCGCAAAAGGAGGCCCTACACCATACTAATAAATTATTGTGGTCTAAAACCAGGTGTTTCAGTTTTATTGTCCAACCCCTGTAGCTCCTTTAGTCGTTTCACCTAGAAAGAAAGAACAGATAATCCCTGAGCCAGTTTTCAAGGTTAGAGTCTGAAAGAGAGCACATATAATTAGTTACAGTAAAAGCTCAGTCAATCGCCATGTCTAGGAGAGAGAAAGGGTTAAACACTGAAAGACAGGGCCATGTGGATCATCGGTATAGGGTGAGCATTAAGTTGTTGCCAGCAGAAGCTTGGACGATGCCCCTCTCCAGAAAGGTGTCACAGGTAGATACAGAGTCAGGCCAGATGTAGCTTCTAGGAAGAGAAAAGAGAGAGAACAAAGTTAAAAGCTGAAATAACAGCAAATAATGCACAATTGGAGAATAGTGTGAGAATGTAGCGAAGAGGGTGAAAGTGGTTGAGGAAAGACTTTGTGTACTAATATTATTGCACTAAAACATTTTTGAGAACCAGTTCATGCAGATTGTACATTTAGTTTAGGATGCTTAGGTGGTGAACTGTGAGCTTGAAATGGTTCAGTTGTTATTGGGTTTTCAGTTAAGTTTATTTGTAGAGCAAAATTTCACAACCAAAGTCATCTCAAGGCACGTTACAGGAAAAACAGGTTTAAGTCATATCCAAAAATAAAAAATAAATCCAGTACAAGTTAATGTCTAAATGACTGGATTGTATTGATCTGATACCCTTGGAAACTAGTTATAAGACAAGGTCGTCAAATTTAGTTTATCTTACCTATTGTTATTTCATCAAGTCATTGATTTTGCAGCAAACTCTCATCCTGAGCAAAGGGTTGTAAAGGATACAGAATTTCAAAGTTTTGCTAATTTCACTGTTTCTAATGTGATTTTCAAATATAAACTCTCCCATATGCTTTATAGTTGTAGTATAAATCATAACATAAACACCAGTACCACATAAATGTTTTTTGATTTGTCAAAAAATCCATTCATCCATTCATTTTCTTTACCCACTTCTTCTGTACAGGGTCGCATGGGACCTGGTGCCTATCTCCAGTGTTCTACGGGCGAGAGATGTAGAACACTGGGGTAGAACACCCATTCATACCTAAGGGCAATTGAGAGAGACGAGTTAACTTAAAGGTCATGTTTTTGGACTGTGGGGGGCAGCCGGAGTACACGAAAAGAAACCACGCATGTACTGGGAGAACATGCAAATTCCATGCAGAAAAACCCTCGGGCGGGGAGTCGAACCCAGGAACTTCTTGCTGCAAGGCAGCAGTGCTACCAGCTGCACCACAGTGCAGTTGTCAAAAAATATCAGTTGTGTTTACTGACTATTGGAGAAAGTGTTCTTTCTGTGATTCTTGTCATAGATAAAATAAAATAAAAAAATTGAAAGCTAACGGTGCTATGAATAAAGCTATGTAACCCCTTCTTATCACCACTAGAGAGAACACAATGCAGCACAATTCCCACCTGAAATCGTAATAAAATGCATCAAAGTTCATATTTGTATTGTATTTTAACTGTTTTCTGTGTCACTTTAATTGCCTAAACATAGCTACTAAACACACATACACAGAGTGAATGCTTGTGGTGCTGAGCTGGAAAGGATGGGACCTGAAAGGACAAGCTGCAAATGGAAATATTAATTGTTCTTGTGTGATGGAATGTAGCGCTGACACTGGATACAGGAACCAGATTCCTCCATGTTTTTTTTAAGCATGGTTGTTGCAAAAGCTGTCACCAGTAAAAGCCTGCAACTTTGACTGATGCTCAAGCAGGCCTGTGGTTAACCACCTTTAGGAACGTCTCAGTAAATTATAAATATCAACAAACCGTTTTTCTTAAAACTCAAAAGGCGAAAATGTATCAAACATAGTTTTTTAGAAACCTAATATCATATAAGATCAATAGAACTATATATTACTGAAATGTTGTGTTGTATCCTACAAAATCATGGGGTAGACTTACTGTTACTGACACCTTCTACTAGGAGTAGGTCACAAAGGTTCTTACTAAGGAAGCTGCCTATTTACTGAGTACTGTATCCAAGCATATAGATGGAACGTTGAGTGTAAGGAAAAAGTGCAATCAGAAAACATGTGCAAGCAACAGGGATAGCTGCAGGTGAAATTTTCAAGCTTAGTCTATTTAAACGTATGGCAGACATTCACAAGCAGTGGATTGTACTAGAGCCAATTCAGTTTTAATTCAGAAACCCAGCAAAATGCATCGAGTCACTGACTTAATCATTTACTCATTTACACAAAATGAACGTGTGAATAGGTGATGACCTACTAAGTGGTAAGTTATAGACCCATTTCTTATCACAAAGGGAACAGTTCATGTGACTGAAATCCCAAGAAATTATCTGGAATGATCCAGTTTGAAAGGGAGATACAGTATATACACTTTCAAATTAGTGTAAGAACATTATGGAAAAATCTAAAATGCTGTCATATTCAGCAAATTAGATAATGCATTATTGAAAATGACTATATACAAAAGAGCCTTTTCTTAGACAGAATTCTATGGACCTGGCTGGTACTGGATCGTTGTTGCCACTAGCATGAATGTTATTTACTGAACACAAAGTGTGAAGATGTGATGTCATTTGTCTGACAGTCTGTGCATGCCGCACATGTCTGCAAAAATCTGTTAACTGCTCTGGAAATAGAATCCATGTTCATCTGCCCATCTTTTTCCCCTCTTACACACACATGGCATGTGGAGACCAACACACACAGGAGCAGGTTTGTTTCCAAGCACTAAACTGCATCTCATGTTTTGAAATGTGATTAACCTCACATTAATGTGTCTGACGTGCACATTCTGTCTCTCCTTCCACTCTGCACATTTCATACATCTCTCATCTCTGGCTAAAGTTTGGGTTTCAGTAGGACCCCATTACAATTTGTCAGAAGGGAGAGAGGAGGTCCTCACCAAAAAAAGGGGACCTGTATGAAGTTCATATCAATGTCAATGAATGTAAATGTAGATTGTGATTTCTGTTAAGCTCATCCTAACCATTACATTTTTTTGGTGCACAAATGGACAAACAATGTTGCTTTCAAAAAATGAACTGTTAGGATAAGTTTTGAAAGTAGAAGGTAAGATGGAAGATAAACTGTGCCACTTGGTATTCCAAGTCCACCGCCTGTACTACTGCCTGTGACAGTGTCAGGAAGATATGAAAATACTGCAGTGCCCAGTATGTGTAACCAGTCATTTCTTACTATACCTCAATATATCAAAGCTTTAACCCTTCCTTTTACCTGTTCCTTTTACATCCAAATTGATTTGTTCTTGAGGATAAAAAAATATCTACCTCTAAAAACTGATGAAAATATGTTTTATAATGATTTTTCTTTCACTTTAAACATGCCAGTGTTTACAACATGCACTGCATCTGATGGAGAATATGTGGAGTGAGCTAAAGATTAGGGTAATGACAAGGAGGTCTTCCAACCTCAAAGACTCATCACTAAAGATGAATAATCAAAATACCTGTGAAAATATACTATTTTTCAATACATCAATAAAAACAACAAAACTCCTATTAGATCGTTTCATTTTGTTTTTAGAGATGTCTGTCTCATTTCCTGTCTGCAACAAACTTCTTTGTTAAATGAAAACAATTTTCCATCTAAATCTGCCAGGAATATGAATTATTTCAGGCTTATCATTATTAACTTTATTTTCGGGAGTTGGGGTGGGGGGTGGGGGCAGTTATCCAGTATGTGTACTTAATTCCACATAATTGTAGCTCCTCTCTATTGTCTAAAAAAATTAAACTGCAGAAAAACACATTTCAGGGAATATTGGATTCATCTTATTCTTGTTCTTTTTCTTCTTGCAATTTATAGGTCCAGACACGGGTCAGTGAGTGGCAACAACATTGGCTTTGATGCATCATTATTTTATTTATCTTATTGCCTTGTCAGATTAAACACACTCAGAGGAACGCTGAGAGGAAAGAAAACTGACAAACAAAAAAAAGAGAAAAAATTAAATCATTTTCTGTATTCAGATTGTTTTCATATAGTGGAACAACACCCTTGAAGATTAGTTAGACAGTTTTAAGGTTTTGTAGTTTTGCTTTTAAGGTTTTGTAGTTGTTAGAACATGATCCCATTTGATGAGGCAGACTGATACAATTTATGTCTGCTTAGCTTGTTAGCTTCAACCACTCCAATGATGTATTTACTTTCTCAAAATGTTTACACTCATTTGACATCTTCCTACTACATCCAAGGGGACTGTTACCAAAAATAACTTCATAGAACCTCTCCTCAGTATATTCAAACTAACTGTTTAAACAAACTTTAGAAGTATGGTAAATATTACAAATCGCCAAATCAAATAGTTTCCAAATAAATTAAATAGCTATGAATTATATAGCTTTAAAATAGTTTTCCTGAGACATCTCCTGGTCCCCATGAAGGTCAGGTACCTTCTTACAGTTGAGACGCAAATCTTAAAATTAATTTTTGACACTGATGAAAATAATTGTCAAGATTCAAAAGTCTTTTTTTGCCATTTGTACACATGCACTCTGTCTGGGTTCATAGGAATTTATGTGCAGAAAGTAGAGTCATGTCAGCTATCAAAACCTCACCACCAACAAGAAAAATAATAAAATAAGTCACACACTGAAAATGAAGCAACAATACACAAGAAAATACGCAAAATGACTATAAATACTATGAAACTAGCAGTAAAGCACTAATTTACCTGATATATATATATTTCACTGCACATATGCACTTCACTGATGATGATCTGAGCACTAATAAAGAAGGAAGCAATAAGCAAGAAAATATCAGTGAATAACAGAGAATAAAATGGCAATGAATGAGAAGATAGTAGTAAAACATTTATTTACATGAGGTTTATATTACGCTGGTATGTTTGCCCTTGACAAATAATAATTTACGGGGGTGGCTTTTTTTATAATAGCATGTTATTACTCTTAGAAATAGGGTAGGTTCTGTGTGTATTTAATTACTTCCTACTGATGATATTTTGTGCTCTTTTCTTGCAGCATTGTGTACAAATAAAGTCCAGTGATGGAAGATTGATTGTGATGATCCTGTCTTCACTCTGTATAACTATTTGGAGAGGATTCCTCTCTGCCGGGGTGTTGTTTCCACACCAGACAGCGATGCTCATAGTGAGGATGCTCTCCACCATTCCTTTATAGACTGGACTTAGGGTCTGATAAAGTGAAGCTGCTGCTGCTGCTTCCAGCTGCCTTTTGACTGTTGTGTTTGCAATCCAGCTCAGGGATGATCTCATTTACAAGCCAAGAAACAGTTAATCTCACCTCAGTCCCATTGATGTAGAGAGGCTGCAGAGACAGGGCAAATTTCTAACGATCCATTAATAATTTGCATGTTTTGTCTGTGCTGAGAATGGGGTCTTTCTCCTTTCTGTAGACATAGATTTTTCGTACAAGATCCTTGTACAGACTCGTCTCCACCATTCATCATCAGCAATATCCTGGGTCGAGAGGCAGTCATACATTTAGAGGGTGAAGAGCTTAGGGCTGAGCCATCCCTTTGCTCCTATGCTGATTGTGAGTTTAAAGGAGAACCTGCCTCCCCTTCTTACAACCTGTGATATGAATCATAGGCTATAAAGAAACACAATAAATTATTGATAAACATTTTTAGACAAAAGTTGATATAATTGTCTTTTTATATCTAAGTGAGTTACACTAAATTATTTTCCAGAAAAATAGAGAAAAGCAATTTTATTCAGTTTTCTATATCTCGCCAGTTCACCAGCAGCCCAGCATTTACATAAAGATGACAAGGCTACAGAACAACTGTGTCCTTATGTCATGGAGGCCAAAGGCTGAAAATCAGTTCAAAAACTCCAGGTAAAACATATTAGATGCACTCAGAGCTCAAATGACCTTTAAACTAATAGTTTGATGACTTACAATAATTTCTCACAACAACTGAATTGTGTACCAACCATTAGTCAGTGCTCCACTTATGGTGAGAACTGGAGAAGATATGATGTGAACACGTCAATGTTGTTTTCCAGCATCTGTCACAGCTCAGGAACTACTTCTCTGACATCTATACAACAAATATTACCGAGGTCAGTCATATCCACTTTGAAGCACAGAGAAACAGAATGATGGGTTTCTCTTTTTTATTGGCTGACAAATGAAACCTCTGTTTGCACCTAGGAGAGTAAAAAACAGGAATTCACCAGACTTGGTGTAAGAGGTCTTCACATATATTACTGCACACTTTTCTGTCCTGAAACAGACATTATGACCCAACTCGTACTCGTACTCGTCGCGGGGGCAGCAGACTCAGCAGAGACACCTAGACGTCTCTCTCCCCAGACACCTCCTCCAGCTCCTCCAGGGGGAGCCCAAGGCGTTCCCAGGCCAGCCAAGAGACATAGTCCCTCCAGCGTATCCCGGGCTGTCCCCTGGGCCATCCGGTATAGATGCCCGAGCCATCTCAACTGGCTCCTCTCAATGTGGAGGAGCAGCGGCTCTACTCCGAGCCCCTCCCGGATGGCCGAGCTCCTCACCCTATCTCTAAGGGAGTGCCCGGCCACCCTACGGAGGAAGCTCATTTCAGCCGTTAGCCGTTCATCGCGTTTTTTCGGTCATGACCCAAAGTTCATGGCCATAGGTGAGGGTAGGAACGTAGACCGAGCGGTAAATCGAGAGCTTCGCTTTTCGGCTCAGCTCTCTCTTCACCACAACGGACCGGCACAGTGTCCCCATTACTGCGGCAGCCGCACCGATCCGTCTGTTGATCTCCCGCTCCATTCTTCCCTCACTTGTGAACAAGACCCTGAAATACTTGAACTCCTCCACTTGAGGCAGGAACTCCCCTCCAACCTGAAGAGGGCAAACCACCCTTTTCCGGTCGAGTACCATGGCCTCTGACTTGGAGGAGCTGATCTTCATCCCAGCCGCTACAGCGCATGCTGTACGTCTTGGCTTGAGGGGGCCAGCAGGACCACGTCATCTGCAAAAAGAAGAGACGAAATCCACTGGTCGCCAAACCAGACCCCCTCCGGCCCTTGGCTGCGCCTAGAAATCCTGTCCATAAAAGTTATGAACAGGACCAGTGACAAAGGGCAGTGTGGACCAAACTCCTGCTCTGCTTGTACAGAGACCGGATGGCCCCTAATAAAGGGCCCCCGATTCCATACTCCTGGAGCACCCCCCCACAGGGCATCACGAGGGACACAGTCGAATGCTTTCTCCAGGTCCACGAAACACATGTGGACCGGTTGGGCAAACTCCCATGAACCCTCAAGTACCCTGTAGAGGGTATAGAGCTGGTCCAGTGTTCCACGGCCGTGACGAAAACCACACTGCTCCTCCTGAAGCCGAGGTTCGACTATCGGCCAGACTCTCCTCTCCAATACCCTGGCGTAGGCCTTACCAGGGAGGCTGAGGAGTGTGATCCCCCTGTAGTTGGAACACACCCTCCGGTCACCCTTCTTATAAAGGTGGACCACCACCCCAGTCTGCCAGTCCAGTCTGCTAGTCCAGAGGCACTGTCCCCCGACCACCACACAATGTTGAAGAGGCGTGTCAACCATGACAGCACCACAATATCCAGAGATTTGAGGTACTCAGGGTGGATCTCATCCACCCCCGAAGCCCTGCCACCGCGGAGCTTTTTAACCACCTCGGTGACTTCAGCCCGGGTGATGAAAGAGTCCAACCCCGAGTCCCCAGCATCTGTTTCCACCAGGGAATGCATGATGGCAGGATTGAGGAGATCCTCGAAGTACTCCTTCCACCACCCGATAATGTCCCCAGTCGAGGTCAGCAGCCTTTCACCCCCACTGTAAACAGTGTTGGCGAAGCACTGCTTCCCCCTGCTGAGGCGCCGGATGGTTTGCCAGAATCGCTTGGAGGCCAACCGGTAGTCCTTCTCCATGGCCTCACCGAAGTCCTCCCAGGCCCGAGTTTTTGGCTCTGCCACAGCCCGGGCCACGGCACGCTTGGCCTCACGGTACCTGTCAGCCGCCTAAGGAGTCCCACAAGCCAGCTACAGCCAATAGGTCTCCTCCTTCAGCTTAACAGCGTCCCTTACTGCCGGTATCCACCGCCAGGTTCGGGGATTGCCACCGCGACAGGCACCGCAGACCTTACGGCTGCAGCTACGGGCAGCAGCATCAACAATAGATGTGGAGAACATGGTCCACTCTATGTCTCCCCAACCCGAAGGCGCAGGGATGCGACCCTCTCATCCACTGGGGTACACCCCAACACGAGACGGCTGAGCAGCGGGGCAACAAGCAAACCCACCCCAGCCCACTGCCTCTCCCCGTGGGCCACTCCAGAGTAGAAGAGAGTCCAGCCCCTCTCAAGGAAATGGGTTCCAGAGCCCATGCTGTGCGTGGAGGTGAGGCCGACTATTTCTAGTCTATATCTCTCGACCTCTCGCACAAGCTCAGGCTCCCTTTCCCCCAGCGAGGTGACATTCCACGTCCCTAGAGCCAGCCTAAGCATACGGGGATCGGGCCGCTGAGGTCTCCACCTTCGTCCGCCGCCCAATCCTCTTTGGACCGGTCCCTCACGGTTACCCCTGCAGGTTGTGGGCCCACTGGGGGATGGCCTCGCATCTCTTGTTCAGTCTTGGCCCGGCCGGGTCCCGTGAGGAGCAACCCGGCCACCAGGTGCTCTCCGGCGAGTCCCGACCCCAGGTCTGACTCCAGGGTGGGACCCTGGCTCCGACGTACTGGGCGACGTCACGTGCCTCGATCTATTAGTCCTCATGAAGGATTCCGCTCTTTGTTTGACCCGTCACCTAGAGCCCGTTTGCCATGGGAGACCCTACCAGGGGCATTTAAGCCCCAGACAACATAGCCTCTAGGATCATTCGAGCACTCAAACCCCTCCACCACATTGAGGTGGCGGTTCAAGGAGGGGAGACCCAACTCTTAGCTTTTCATCTTTTCCCATTTTGAATCATCTTCAGAACTCGCTGACATGCAAAACAAGTTAACAAAACAAACCTTTTCCCCTCAGGTCTCTTCCTGACAGTACCAGTGTGTTGTCGCATCTCATATGTTGTGCAGCGTTATGGACTGGCTGGATGCTGCAGGCTGCTGGATTTGGACTTTAGCTGAATGTTCTCCACTACCAGGGATTTTTACATTCAGCTGGATGTTTTTTCAGGTGAGTAGTACAGTGCAGCGCGAGCTAAGTACCTTATTACTGTTGAAAGTATCACGACCAGAGACAGAGAACCCAAATTCAGCCAAACACAAAGTGATAAGTAAAAAGGTTTATTCAGAAACTCAGGATCAGAGAGCAGAAGAACAGCAGTCAGCTTCCAGGAACCACTGAGAACAGAGAGACTAGTTAGTGGCTGAATAAAACTCAGGATCTGCAAGGAGTTAGATAAAGCCACTAACCTTCTCAGTCTGGTGATGAGGCACAGAATCCAGAGGAGGAAGAGATCCAGACAGTTAATGAGGAAGCGTCCAACAGACTGAAGTCGGATTGCCGACTGATCCAAATCCCCTGGGGAACCAGCGGACGCTGTGACAGGAACACAGACAGCTGTGATTGTCCTCTTGACCATAAATCAAGAGAGCCAGGCGAACTCAGGCTGAATAAACCAGTGGCTAGGCTGAGACGTAAATCCAGGGACAGAAACAGGGTCGAATTCCAGGGCTAGAGGCGTCGGACAAGGGGCCAGCAGAGACAAAAAACCGGGGCAGAAAACAGAGTCGAAAACCCCAAAATCCATCCTTGTCAGACAAGGAGCAAGCAAGAGGGAATAATCCCTAAGGCAAGGCGGGGTCATGGAACGAGATCAGCCAGGAAGGAACGCTGGATAACTAACCCCCAAAAATTTTTTTCGAAAATCTGGCACCGTCTGCCTGTCAGAGGGCTGTATATACTGCAGCTCCACAGGTTGTGTGGCATGACGGTGATTGCGCAGCAGCGCAGCAGCAGACAGGTGAAGCAAATATTTAATTGCATGAGTGAGAGCAGAGCAGGGCAGACGGGCCCCAGAATCATAACAGTCCCCCTCCTCAAGGTCCGGCTCCGGACGGACCCCAGGCTGATCAGGATGGACGCGATGGAAAATCCCGGGATGAGGTTTTGTCCACTATGAATCGTGCCGGAATCCAGGACCTCTCCTCAGGACCATAGCCCTCCCAGTCCCCAGTTAACGTATCCCCCCTGCCGTCTGGACCGGGATGATGCCCGGGGACAGTGTAACTGGGCCATCAGCAAAGCCGGGCGGGTGGAGGGGGCCCGGAGGGGGGCCCGAGACGGGACACCACATAATTTTCCTCCGTAGGGGGGCCCGGGGCCCCCCCTCCAGATGCGCTGACATCTAAGGGCCGCGGCCTGAGCAGAAGGGGAACCTCAGCCCTTTTTTCTCCTGGACAGTGAACAAGGGTGGCTGAAAACCAAAACCAACTTGGAAAAGGGGATAACCCGGGGCACTAGCCGGGGGGGGGGGTTTTGGGGGGGAAAACGGGGGAAATGGGTTTTTCCCACCCAGGGGTAAATTTTAAAAGAATTTGGGTTTTTTGGGTCGGACTAACAGATTTTTTTGCAAGTTTGGTCTACCTCCCTGTTGGTTTTTTTCTGTTTCCCCCAGCCCGATTTTTTTGGGGAAAACCCCTGAAAAACTAACAAAAAAAACCCCCAGCAAGGAACAAAACTTTTTTCCCCAAAAAACGTACAAAAACTGGGGCCCTCTGTCTGAGACAATTTGCCCTGTGGGTATCCCCGTGAAGGCGAAAAACCTCACATGCCAAAATGTCCCCCCATTTCCCTTTTGGGGTGAGGGCAACTTTTTTGAGAGGGACTAGGTGAACCATTTTAAAAAATCTGTCGATAATGGTTAACAAATTTTGGAAACCTTTTTAGAAATTTGGCAAACCCTGTGACGAAGTCCATGGCTATGGTTGCCCCAGGGACGAGAAAAATGGTGGGGGATGCAAGAGTCCAGCAGGAGGGCGATGAAAAAGACTTGGCTTGGGGGACATTGAGTACAGGCCGTGACGTAACGGGTGACATCTTTGACAAGGAGGGCCACCAAACCTGAGTTCGGACCATCTGAAACGTCCGCTGAACCAGGAAACCAAAAAAAAGGTAATTATGGCATAATTCAGTACCCTGGGAAAGAGGCTTCCGGGGGACAAAACACCGCCCCGGGTGGCTTTTTTAAGTGGAAATGGGGAGGTCTTTGTGGCTCTCTAACCTCTCCCCCAACCCCCCAAATGGTGACAATCTCCTGTTCCGGAAAATAAACTCATCCTCCCCCAGAGGTCTGGACTCGAGGCTCCTGTTTCTGGACAGGGCGTCTGGTTTTGCCATTTTTGCTCCGGGTCTGAAAACAAAGAGAAGTTGAATTTCCAAAAAAAAAAGCCCCCTTCCCCTGCCAGGTTTAAGGCACTTCCTGAGCTCAGTACTCCAGATTTTTTATATCTGTCCTAAAAGAAACATTCCTTAGCCCCCTCTGCAATGCCCCCCCTCGAGACCCAACTTGCTCCCAAACATTTTCTCGGTCCCCCACATCTAATTCACTCTGTTTGGGGAAAAAGTCCAAAAAAAAAAAGGCACAGGGGTTTAATACGGCCCATCAGAATTTTTTTTGGTTTAGGACAGCCCCAAACCCCCTGTTTTGGGGCTCAACCTCCAAAATAAAATGTTTTTTTCGGGGTGGGGGACCGAAGAACAGGAGCAGACAAAATAATCCTTTGAGCTTGACAAAAGCTCTTTCTCTGCCCTCTTCCAAAAAAAAAACCTTGTTTTAATTTTTTGAGAGCATTAAGAGGGGCTCCCTACGAGGCTAATTCCGTAAACCGTCTGTAAAAATTAGCAAACCCCCCCAAAAACCTTTGAAGCTTTTTTGCGGTTGGTAGGAAAAGGCCATTCCAAGACTCCTTTGACTTTGGAGGGGTCCACTATGACTTGGTCGGGGAAAATGATGAATCCAAGGAATGGGTGGTAGGGGGTATGAAACTCACACTTTTCAGTTTTTGACAAACAATGATTTTTTAAAAAGACGGAGGGAAGGGCAGCCTGGGCTGATTTCTGTGGGTTTTTCCCGCCTGGGGAAAAAATCAGAATGTCATCAAGGGGTATAAAAAAACAAAATGTCCAAACCCAAACCCTGGACATCATTCAAACCAAAGCCCGAAAAACTCGGGCATTGGTTAAAAACCCAAAATCAAGTGACCATAGGTTTTTAAAAGCCGTCTTCCTCATCCCCCTCCTTTTAAAACGAACAAGTGGTAAGCGTTTCTAAATCCAATTTTGAGAAACTTGGGGCCCCCGATCCCGGTCGAAAACATGTTCATGTTGGTAAGGGGATCGGTTTCTTGACGGGGTGTCTTTTTAAACCCCTGTAGTCGATACATGGTCTCAAAGACCGTCCTTCTTTCCCACAAAGAAGAAGCCTGCCTCTGCTGGAGAAGAAGAGGCTAAAAAATACCACTTTTATTGACTCATCAACATACTTCCTCATGGCTTGGTTCTCTGGTTCTGACAATGAATACAATCGACCCCAGGGGGAGAAGTGCCCCGGTAGGAGCTCAATGACACAGTCATAGGGTCTATGAGGTGGAAGTGCCCGTACCCTGGACTTGTTGAATACCTCCTTAAGCGCATGATATTCGGACGGCAACCTTAGACAGATCAGGATATGTCTCCTCAATGTATTTTCCCAGAATAATATCTGTAAAGGCAGAAAACAGGCAAGTGGCCGAGCAGGACTTAGCCCAGCCCAAAATCTCTTTGGCTTGCCAGTCAATATGGGGGTTTGCTTTTGTAACCAGAGGGCCCCCAAAACAATGGGTGTTTTTAGGAGAGTTGATGATCCGAAAATGTGCCCCTCGTCCTGATGATTGCCCCCCAGTGTGAGTTTTTTACCTCCGTCTTGTAGTATGAACTGTTTGATACTATGACCATCCAAAGCCGGACATTACGGGTGTCAGACGTGGGAAAGGGCTTGATGTCATGGTCCTGGCGAACGACTCATCCCATAAAAATCCGGGTTTCCCCCCGAGTCAATGAATACTGACACCTGATGAGAAGTGGAAGACACTTGAATGTTGCAGGAAATGAGCATGAGGAGACAGACAGTTTCCTTGGCTCAGTATAATTCTCCTCACCTCTACTGAGCCGGACACTTGAATGCAAAAAATACCCTGTCCACCACAATAAAAACACAAATTATTCTTTCCTTCGTCGATCTCGTTCCCCCGCAGAAATCTTAGAACGCCCAACTGCATGGGCTTCCCCGGGTCACAAAGGGGAAATCAGAAGGGGGTGGAAGACCCTTGGGTTCTAGGTGGGGAACAGGACTGTGAGCTAAGGGGAATTTAAACCCGTCTGTGAAGCCTCTCCCTCCCTCCTTTTCTATGAGCCGCAAATCGATGCGGGTTTGCCAGGTCCTCAAGTTTTGGGGAAGGGGGGCGGGTAGTCCTGGGTAGACAGTTCATCCTTATGTTCTCATTCAGACCTTGCATGAAAGCATTTTTTTGTCTCTTCCAAACCCCTGTAAAAAACTTTTCCTTTTCTCCTGTTTAACGGAGAGTAAAAACCTCTGGCAGCTTCACGACTAGGAAGAACTGGATCAAAAACCCTGATGAGCTCTTTGGAAAATGCAGAATAAGAAGCACATGTGATCGAACCCTTTTTGCCACTCAGCAGTGCCCCCATTGCTTAGCCTTTTCCAGAGAGCAGGGGGAAATAACAAAACGCCACCTTAGAGCGCTCAGAAAGGGGAAAGAAGGCTGAAGCTCAAAAAAGATCTCACATTGAGTAAAAAAAGCACGGCACTGGGGGATCTCCCCTAAACAGTTCAGGAGGCGTGAGTCCCCGGTTCTCTTACCACAGCGGAAAACAGGAACTCTGGGGAAAAAGGTTGTGAGGACGCTGGCGTGGAAGCAGGAGTCATGGATCGCAGCATAGAAATCACTTCCCCCAAGCCGGAATTAAGACGGGCAATAGAGTGATCAACATTAGTGCGCCACTGCTGGTGCGATGGGTCCATCTTTTTGGCCAGATTTTACTATCACGACCAGAGACAGAGAACCCAAATTCAGCCAAACACAAAGGTGATAAAAAAAAGGTTTTTTTCGAAACTCAGGATCAGAGAGCAGAAGAACCCCAGCAGTCAGCTTCCAGGAAACCCTGGGGAACAGAGAGACTAGTTAGTGGCTGAATAAAACTCAGGATCTGCAAGGAGTTAGATAAAGCCACTAACCTTCTCAGTCTGGTGATGAGGCACAGAATCCAGAGGAGGAAGAGATCCAGACAGTTAATGAGGAAGCGTCCAACAGACTGAAGTCGGCAGGCTGAAACGGCAGGCTTTAGAGAAGCGATCTATGACTGTGAGAATAGTGGTCAAACCTTGGGTCTTGGGGAGGCCGGTGACAAAATCCAAGGCGATCTGTGACCAAGGTCGTGACGGAATGATGAGGGATTGAAGGAGACCAGCTGGTGGTTGGTTTGTGAGTTTGTTGCATGCGCAGACGGCATAGGCTTTTACATACTCCTTTTCATCTCTGTGGATGGATGGCTACCAGAAACGCCTGGTGATCAGGGCTGTGGATCGGGTTCTGTTTGTCGTGCCTGGGAATTGGAATTCTGCTGGAGTATTACACAATCCAAAAGGCATGACCAGCTATTCGAAATGGCCCAAAGGCGTCTTGAAAGCCGTCTTCCACTCATCCCCCCTGGCGGATACGAAAGAGGTGGTAAGCGTTGCGGAGGTCCAGCTTAGTGAAAATGGTGGCGTCATGAACAGGTTCAAAAGCAGATGAAATGAGTGGAAGTGGATATATGTGTTTTTAACTGTGATCTGGTTGAGGCCCCTGTAGTCGATGCACGGACGGAGGGTGCCCTCCTTCTTCCCCACAAAGAAGAATCCAGCCCCCAAGGGAGATTACGAATGGTGGATTATCTCAGCTGCCAGGGACTCAGAGATGTATCTCTCCATAGTTTGTTTTTCTGGACGAGAGACATTATATAACCTACTTGAATGTAGGGGTGCTCCGGGAAGAAAGTCAATTACACAATCGTTTGGTCGGTGAGGGGACAGAGAAAGGGCCTTGGATTTACTGAAAACCTGTTTTAACTCATAATATTCCTCAGGCACGGTTGCAAAATCGGGGTGGGGGGGGCAAACACTCAGTGCTGACAGCCTTCTCCTTTAGAATCTCCCAGACCCCGACAGTTGGTATGGTTACACCCCTACAGTAAAAAAGTTTTTTTTATGATTTATTATGGTCTCGTTTTTATACCCTAAGCAATAAATTTAAAACTAAATTTATTCTGCTTCAGTAATTTCAAAAATTTTAACTCCTATATTTTATACACTGCACAAAATAAACAAAAGAAACAATTAGAACAAATAAGATCTCAACTGGAAAAAGAAAAATGCCGGATATCCACACTAATATGGAATAGGTAATGTGTTGGGAACAAAAGGATGGAACATCATTTGATGTAAATAAAAATTATCAATTCACAGAGGGTTTAATCTGAAGTCACCAAGAAATTTAAACAGAAAAACCGATGCAGCAGGCTAGACTGAGGTGCAACTTGATGGCATCGAATGGACCTAATAATGATGTCCCAGATATGTTCTATTGGATTTAGATGAGGGGAGCATGGAGGCCAGTCAATGGTATTAATTCATTCATCCTCCGGAAACTGCCTGCAGACTCTTGTCACATGAGTCTGGGCATTTTCATACTCCAGGAGGAACCCAGGAACCACTGCACCAGTGAAGGTCTAACAATGGATCTAAGGGTTTCATCCTGATAACTAATGGCAGTCAGGGTGTTATCGTTTATCCTGTACAGGTCTGTGCATCCCTCTATAGCATTCCTTACCAGACCGATACTGACCCACCATCAAACCGATGTGTAGATGAACAATGTTGCAGGCAGCATAATATTCACTGCAGCTTCTCCAGACCTGTCACATGAACTCAGAGTGAACCTGCTCTCATCTATGAAAAGAACAGGGCACCAGTGCCAAACCTGCCTATTTCGTTGTTCACTGGCAAATGCCTGTTGAGCTCCATGGTACCGGGAAATGAGTACTGGGCCTACTAGAGGATATCAGGCCTGCAGGCCACCCTCATGAAGTCTGTTTCTGCAGGTTTGGTCTGAAACATTTCTTTCAGTGGCCCGCTGGAGATCACATTGTAGAGCTCTTGTAACACTCATCTTGTTTCTCTTTGCAAAAAGGAGCAGAAAAATGTCCTGCTGATGGGTTAAGGACCTCCAATCGACCTCTCCAGCTCTCCTAGAGTAACTGCATGTCTCCTGGAATCTCTTCCATGCTCTTAAGACTGTGCTTGGAGACACAGCAAACCTTTGGGCAGTGACAAGTTTTGATGTACCATCCAGGTGGAGTTGGACTGCCTCTGCAACCTCTGCAGGGTCCAGGTATCCAGGTATATATGTCAGTGGTCTCCACCTGCAAAACCATTCCTGTTTTTGGGGTCATCTCACTGTTGCCACTTTAGCTCACCTGTGTTGTTCTGTGAGGCTGTGTTCAGGGTGCCTATGTACGTACCTTTTTGTCAACAGGTTGGCTCCAGGCAGGCAGCATGCACAGGTGGCCTCATCAGTCATCAGGAGAGTTTAAAAAGGAGCTGAGCCCCTGAGGAAGACGCAAGAGAATTCTCACTCACAGTGTGGTAATCAGGCCTCTGATTCACCACTTCAAACTCTCTAGTATCGCTATTTGCCTTTTGCGTCTTCTCCCTCCAGGTAGAGCTGTGACCTCCTCGAGTGTTTGTTCCTCAAGTTCCTGTTTGGATGCCTCACCTGCGTTCGATCTCAGGATCTCAGGACACTTGTCTTCGGTCTTCCTCAGAAGTTCCACCTTCTTCCCTGTGAATTATAAGTCCATCACCGGAGAACGCTCCACACTGGTTCCTATCACTGCTTGCCTGTCCACCCTTGATAGTCCTAAGGAAACACAGAGCTGTTTTGGAACTGCCAACCTCAGACATTACAGATGCACTTCACTTTCTAAATAAACCCTTTAACTGATTTTTGGTGTCCGTCGTTGTTGCCTGCTCCAGGGTCTGACTAGATTACAATTTGACAGAACCATCTGGCTAACAAGACCCTGTGGCACAACCCCGACACCCGACCACTTCTTGGGGGAATTCGGACATTGTTGGGGCTTTATGTTACAATGTGTCCTTGTCTTCAGCCGCTCCCCACATTCTTACCCTGATGACGCAAGTAAAATATCCTTGGTCTACTGAAGGACAAAGCATTAAGATGGGCCTTAAAACACTAGAGGAACAGATCGATAATCTTCTGAGAGAACGCTCTACAGAAAAATAGAGTTTTGTTCCAATACCCAGACCCACCAGTCCTGAACGTAGTGTGACGGGAATGATGCTCCTACATCTGGCCCAGCTACTCCTAAGCCCATGCAAATTGGCAGAGCCCATCTCTCTCCCGAATAAAGGTTGAAAAGAATGACGTCAGGGCAATGTCTCTATTGTGGCAACTTTGGCCATGAAATAGATGTTTGTCCTGCGTGCCCAAACTCACAGGCCCGGCAATAAAAATGGGGATCCTGGCAGGCGGACTAAACAAACAAAATAATCCCCGATTCCAAATTCAATCAACCCTCTGTACTAACCAAGAACAACTTTCTGTCAGTGCCCTCATCAATTCTGGATCAGAACAAAACCTTATCAGCCCCTTTCTAGTGAAACACTGCAACATCCTCGTTCAAACCCTGGCTGCCCCTGCTCACGTCACCTCACTAGACAGTCATTCCTTGAAAACCGCTCATCAGACTGAACCCATTCAACTTATTACCTCTGGCAACCATCACAAATTCATGTTTTTTTTGTTTTCCCCATTCAAGATTGTCCCATTGTTTTGGGCTATCCATGGTTGCAGACTTTGAATTTGTTCAGCGAGCCACAATTTTTTCAAACTCAACTTACGCAACACGTACCACCTCGTCCACATCCGAGAAGGGGACGAGTGGAAAACTGCCTTCAAGACACACGTTGTCTAATCACGTGTCCTAACGATGTCCTACATGATTTTCAGAATATTTTCGTGTTTGTCTACCCAGATGACATCTTTTCCAGGAACCTAGAGGAGCACCTGGTCCAAGTCCACAAGGTGCTCTAGCGCCTCCTGGAGAATAGGCTGTTTGTCAAAGCGGAGAAGTGTGCATTTCATGAAACATCCATTACAGTACCTTTCTAGGCTCCACCTTCGACCAATCCGGAAAAAAACAGAGCAGTACCACACTGGCTCACCCCCACTACCCGTAAACAACTACAGCGCTTCCTGGGGTTTGCCAATTTCTACTGTCGATTCAACAGGAATTTTAGCCTGGTTGCAGCACCCCTCACAGTGTTTCGTAAATTTTTTTAAGCAGTGTAGATTTATTACACAATGAGTAATGCATATAAGTCTTCATTTCTGAGAGTTTATATGATTCCAGCTTGCAGCTTTTAGTTTATCTGAAAATTTGAATATTACATAAGGCCATGAATTACTGCATCAATGCAGCATGGCATGGAGGTTATTCCGTGGCTCTGCAGAGGTGTTAAGTAAACCAGGTGAGTTTCATTGCAGCCTTTAGCTCATCTGCTCTTATCCACCCCTTGAAAACAGCGCATGGATTCTCAGTAGGATTTAGGTTAGTAATGATTAACCGGACAATGACAAAGTCAGGTAAGGTTATGTGGCCCCTCACAGCAATATAATGGCCATTATACGTGTTCTCCATCATTTTTACTTCAATGTGTGTGAAGGGGATATCAGTTTTGTTTTGGTTTGTTTGCCTGTTTGTTTTTATTATTGTCTTCTGTCATGCCAGCCAGTGTCTGAGTTTTTGAGTTTGTGTTTTTGTATTATACCCAGTCTGGTCCTTAGGTTGCCCTAAGGTCCTTGGGTTAACTGATTTCACTCCCTGCAGACTAACCCACAGCTGTTCCTAGTTCCCAGATTATGTGGTCCTGTTGTCTCCCTGCTTTCCTTGTTTGTACTTAAGTTCCTCAGTTTTCATTGTTCCCCGCTGGCTCAGAGAGCATTGGAGGAAATTACCGCTCCCATGCGGAGGCTTCCTGCTCTCTCCTCCACTCCCCTCTCCACTAAGGGTCGGTGCGATGCTTCAGCTCTTGGCTTCGCCTCTAAGCAGCCATCATCACTGCTGCCGGCTGCCGGCTCCCGTTCCTGTTCCTGGTCCTGATTACGCTCCTGTTTCTGGTTCTGTTCTGGAGGGGTCTGAAGACGAGCCGCTGTCACATCCTGTTCCTGCCCGTGAGGGGTTCGGGGACGGACTGCCTTTACTTCCGGTTCCTGTCCTGGAGGAGCTTGAAGCCGAGCTCCACTGCCTGATCATGTTCCTAAGCAGTATGAGAACAAGCCGCTGCCTGACCCTGATCCTGAGCGGTTCGAGGATGAATCGCTGCCTGATCCTGTTCCGGAGGAGCTTGGTGACGAGTTGCCTCCACTCCTCCTGCCTGTCCCCGAGGCGTTCAAGGACAAACCAGTTCCTGCTCCGGAAGGAGCTCGTGGACGAGCTGCCGCCACCTCCTGTTCCAGTCCCTGAGGGGTACGAGGATGTGCTGCCTCCATCAGCTGTGCCTCAGAGGCTCCGCCGCAGGTTTACAGGGCTCCGCCGAAGATCTTCACGGCCTCGCCAAGGGCTCCTGCGGTTTCTACACAGCTCTCCAGGATCCCAGCGGTTTCTGCACCACTCTTCAGAGCTCCACCGTGGTTCTGAGCCTACCGAGCTCCACTGCCGGCTTCTTCGCGGCCGTCCTCCAGACCGCCTGATCCATGGGTGCTTCTGGTTCAGACGCCAGCCTCCTGACAAGCTTCGTTGCAGACCTCCGGAACTCTGGGTCTGCCAGGGACGACCTCTCCGCTGTCTGCCTGAACTCTGGGTTTGCCGGAGACAACCTCTGGGTCGTCCGTCTGAACTCTGTGCCCGCACGGGACGACCTCCGGGTCGCCCGCCTGAAATTTGTTTTTGTTTTGGTTCTTAATCAATACTCAATTAAATTAAATTCAGCTTTATTTATATAGCGCCAATTCACAACACATGTCATCTCAAGGCACTTCACAAAGGGTTTGGAATGGTGCGGGGATTTGGGGGAGGTTAGAATAAACGACGGAGTGTTAGAGTTTGGCCATTTTAGAATGGGCTATGTGTAGGGGTAGTAAGTAAAATAATAAATTAATAAAGTGTGTCCATCTAGAGCCCACTGGTGGCCATTGTTATACTAAAACCCACAAGGATTGGGGGTTTTCCTACCTCTCCTGTAACTGATTATAAACCACTGGAAAAAGAGAAGGGGTCGAAAAGGTAGCAGAAATGGAGGTTGTGTTTTCACCCCCAACCAAAAAACTAAGCCGTTTTAGGCTAAACCTGACTCCCCCCTTTACTCCATCCCAACTGGGAGGGAGGAAGGCAGAGTAAAAAAAAATTTTTAAAGCAGAAATTAAGGGGGGTTTTTTCCCACCTCAACCATTAAACTGAACCAGTTTAGGCTAAACCTGATTCCCCTTACTCCATCCCAACCAGAGGGGAGGAAGGCAGAGGTTTTAAAAAAAATTGGTGAGTGTTGTTTCCTGTTGCACTGTGTGAAAAGGGTGGGTAACTTTAAAAAGGGCTAATTTAAAATTCATTTGAATATACAGACTTCAAGTCAGGTACATACATTCTTAATTAATCCTAAAACCATTGGAAACAGTATAATCCGATTCAGTTAAATTTTATTCAAATTGGATAAAAAGGTTTTCCTTGTCTAAGGAAAAACCCCAGGCAAATTGCAAACCCAGTCCGTGACTTGTAGCAGTCACTTCTCCTGGATGAGCATGTAGAGACAGTGGACAGTCACTCGCGTTGACTTTTGCAGCAATCCCCCACACTGACAATGCATGTAGCGACAGTGGAGAGGAAAAAATCTCCCTTTTAACAGGAAGAAACCTCCAGCAGAACCAAGCTCAGTGTGAGTGGCCATCTGCCATGACTGACAGGGGGTTTGAGAGAGCAGAGCAGAGACACAAAAAGAACACAGAAGCGCTGATCTAGGAGTACTTTCTATGGGAAGGAAATAATAAGTAAATGTTAATGGTTGTAGCTCCTTTAGTGGTTTCATCTAAGACAAAACAGATAAGCTCTGAGTCAGTTTTCAAGTTTAGAGTATGAGAGAGAGCACATACAGTAAAAGCTCAGTAAGTAGCTATGTTTAGAAGAAAAATAGGGTTAAACACTGAAAGACAAGGCCAAGTGTATCATTGGTAGAAGGGGGGAGCATTAAGTTTTTGGTAGCATAAGCTAGGAAAATACCCCCTCCAGGAAGGTGTCACAGGTAGATACGGAGTCAAGCCAGGTGTAGCATCTAAGAAGAGAACATAAAGTTAAAAGCCGAAATAACAGCAAATAATGCAAGATTGGAGAGTAGTATGAGAAAGTAGCAGAGAGAGTTAAAGTGGTCATTATGTCCTCCAGCACCCTAAGCCTATAGAAGCATAACTACAGAGATAGCTCAGGATAACCTAAGCCACTCTAACTATAAGCTTTATCAAAAAGGAAAGTTTTAAGCCTAGCCTTGTGTGTCTGCCTCACGGATTAAAACTGGGAGCTGGTTCCAAAGTAGAGGAGCCTGATAACTCAAGGATCTGCCTCCCATTCTACTTCTAGAGACTCTAGGAACCACCAGTAAACCTGCAGTCTGAGAATGAAGTGCTCTGTTACGAATATATGGAACAATGAGATCTCTGATGTATGATGGAGCTAGATCGTTAAGGGCTTTATATGTGAGAAGGAGAATTTTAAATTCAATTCTGGATCTAACAGGGAGCCAATGAAGGACCGCTAAAATAGGAGAAATAAGTCTCCTGCTCTGATTCCTGGGAGTAAGGCTATTAAAAACCTTCTTACATTCATTCTCCGTGTCCAGGCAGACTTCTTTGCACTTTGGTCCTACCACAAAACTCGCAAAATGACAGTATTCAAAATATTTCAAAAACGTTGTGCTGCCTCATTTTTTGGAAAGCATACTTAAGGCTAAAGGATGATGTAACACAAGCCAAGGACAATGTGTCACATCCAACACCAAGCACCACCCCTCTGCTATCAGTGCCGATTCCTGCTTTAGCTCAAAGATGTGACACAAATCCATGTTACACAGATTAACAAGTTGCTTTTGAGGGACGAAGAGATGAACTGATCTGGGGGCTCATTTGCAGGACAAAGCATTGCTGACGCTATTCTGTGATATAAACTGAACCCGACTGACGGCTTTGTTAACCAGTAAATTAGTTTACAATCACTTTAATATGTCTTCAATATAATATACAGTTAAAGACAGTAATCATTCCCAGCCCATTCCAATTAGATTTATATTCATAAAGAATTAGAGTTAAAGAGAATGCTTTAAATTACAATTCTCTGGAGAAGACCTCCATATATTAATTGTAAAAAACATCCCACAGCTCATCACGGTAATGAAAGGCTCAAGTGGCATATTGGATATACATGTCAGATTACATGACATTGCTTTAGTGGTGTCAAACCAACAGTTTTGCAATTTAGCCAACTTGTTAGCATTAATGAAATACAGAAAAAATTGGATATGTTTTATTTTCAGCCATAGCTTAGCCAATAATAAAATCTTTGATGAACCCTGAATAGAAAGGTCTGCATCTGTTGTTACTCCATTCATCTATCCTGCCTCTATACTTTTGATGTTCTGATTTTGTGTGTGGTACCTCTGATTTAGCTGATAAGACACGCTTTCAATTTCATGTTTTTACTCAAAATTAATGTTGACACTTTTGAGAAACATTTTGATTTGCTTCAGGATGCAGTTCAGACCCATTCCTTCATCTGTTAAATCCGCAATGCATGTTACACCTGTGACAATAAGGCGACTTCCAGATGTGCACAAATGTTGATACTGATCTACAACCTATTGCCAGAACTGTGGGGTGTTTCTAAATCCTTCATCATCTAAAAACCTATGAGGTAAATGATAAACAATATAGTACCAACACTGCAATGTACAAGTATAAATGTTTTAATATTCATATGTAAGGTCATATTCCAAGGATTGAGAGAGACTATCCAGCACATTCTTTGTTAAAGGAGATCTTTGGTAGTGTAAGAAAAACAGTAGTGAGTAATATTAAGCCATCGTTGAAGCGACAGCCTTGACTAATTTTAAATGAATAGTTTTGACATTGTGAGTAATAATATGTCCCTGTAGCAAAAAAACCACTGTGAGCTTGTAGAAAAGTGAAAAAAGAGCAATGGAAGCTATTCAGACAGGCCGTTTTAGATAATTGAAGAAAATCTAAAATAGCTCATATTGAAAATGGGCACATATATAGGAAACAATGCTATATTACAGGATATTAGCTGTCACTTTCACAAGAGACTGTTAGGAGTGTTTTTTAACTATTAAAACACCGAACATTTTGTCCCACAACTTATCCTTCTGGAACTTTAATTGTAATTTGTGCGTTTTCCCTCTGTGGAGTCCAAACCAGGACCAAATATTTACCAGGTAACTCCTCCCAGTGCAGCGGTGTGAGCCAAGATCTTGCTCAGGGAGTGTAGGTAAGAGACTCCTGTTGTGAAACTAAAAGCCATAATCTCCAGCCATGAAACTATAAGCAATGATTCTGTCACAGCGAGTGCACTTTATAACTTTTTATTTAGAGTCACCACAAAATGGTGGACAGGTGTAAGTGTAACAAATCTCAAGGATTTTGCCAACATAGACTACTGTGTTCTATTGCCTTTGAAGCAAGAGGAGAGAGTGAGTCAGTATTAAAACCTGGTGTTTTAGCCATAACTTGTGATAATTTCACAGCGTTTACTCCTGAAACTGAATTAAAGTCGCTTGAAAGTCACTCCTCCGCCGTTCTGAGAAGTTCTTCACTTTTCTACAACCTCACTGTGATATCGTCTACAAGTAGTGGAATTGTTATTGATAATACTGTTAATTTTTCTAGTGACTTGATGTTCCAGAATGAATCGATTCTTTTGAACGGTTCTTTACCTTGAACGATAAGACACAATTCTTAGTTAGTGAGAGCTGCTCTTTGTTTTTTACTACTTTGCTGGCTTATAATAAACTTTTTCAATTTAATTTAATTTTAAATTATGTGATATTATGATTTAATACGAAAACTGAAAGGGGGATGGGTACGAGCATACAGCACACATGCTCGTTGCTCAATGTTTGCTTTCATTACGTGTCATGGCGGTGGGATGTGTGACTGCGTGTGACTTGGCTGAAATGCTGACACAGGCTGCATGCAGTCGGAGAGAGGAGGAGGACTGTCACACCGTGCTTGTTGCTCGAGGACGAAACAATGAGTAGTGCAGCTGTACTTCTTGAGGAAGCTTAGGTCTTTCGGTGTTTGCATATCTTGTATAAGTCTGTTGTGGAGAGTGTGATCTCTTCTGCCATCATCTGCTGGGGTAGCAGCATCAGAGCCAGGGACTTAAAAAAGCGCAACAAGCTAATAAAGAAGGCTGGCTCTGTTTTGGGGACTCCTCTGGAACCTCTGGAGATCATTGTGCAAAGAAGGATTCTTCATAAAATGAAGAACATTATGGAGAACCCTAAGCATCATCTTCATGAGACTGTCCTAAAAAACAGAGTGTCTTCAGTCAGAGGCTTCTTCAGATCTGCTGTAAGACAGAGCACTACAGGAGATCCTTCCTGCCCACAGCCATCAGCATCTAAAACGGCTCTTTGAAGAAACCTGCATAATATGGGCTACAACAACATTTAATTTCCCTTTGGAATTAATGATGTATTTTTGAATTGAACAAAAAGTCTGCAGACTTTATTTGGTTCTTGTTAAGTGTTGTTCACCATTAGTGTGTTGCCTTAATACTGCAGGAGGTGATTTTTGTTTCTGCCAAAGCAACTCAAGTTCACTTTTTTCTCTTCTGTTTTGTTTGATTTTGCTTTCTCTACTTTGTTTCTATATTGCATATAGCATTACCATGCAATTAATGCACACAAAATGTGTAGTGAAGAACTACATGGGTATTTGAGATTTAAGATTTGCGGGGCAGTAGACTCAGCAGAGACACCCAGACGTCCCTCTCCCTAGACACCTCCTCCAGCTCATCTGGGGGGAGCCCAAGGCCAGCCGAGAGACATAGTCCCTCCAGCGTGTCCTGGGCCGTCCCCTGGGCCTCCTCCCGGTGGGACGTGCCTGAAACACCTCCCAAGGAAGGCGTCCAGCAGGCATCCGGTATAGATGCCCGAGCCATCTCAACTGGCTCCTCTCGATGTGGAGGAGCAGCGGCTCTACTCCGAGGCCCTCCCGGATGGCCGAGCTCCTCACCCTATCTCTAAGGGAGTGCCCAGCCACTCCCTTAGAACTCTCCTCTCCTCACCTCCTCTTCAGGTTGAACTCTCCTCCAACCTGAAGAGGACAAGCCACCCTTTTCCGGTCGAGAACCATGGCCTCGGACTTGGAGGGGCTGATCTTCATCCCAACCGCTTCACACTCGGCTGCGAACCCCACCTTGGCTAGAGGGGGCCAGCAGGACCACGTCATCTGCAAAAAGAAGAGACGAAATCCACTGGTCCCCAAACCAGACCCCCTACGGCCCTTGGCTGCGATTAGAAATCCTGTCCATAAAAGTTATGAACAGGACCAGTGACAAAGGGCAGTCCTGCCGGAGTCCAACATGCACCGGGAACAGGTCCGACTTAGTGCCGGCAATGCGGACCAAACTCCTGCTCTGCTTGTACAGAGACCGGATGGACCCTAATAAAGGGCCCCCGATTCCATACTCGTGGAGCACCCACCACAGGGCATCACGAGGGACACAGTCGAATGCTTTCTCCAGGTCCACAAAACACATGTGGACCGGTTGGGCAAACTCCCATGAACCCTCAAGTACCCTGTAGAGGGTATAGAGCTGGTCCAGTGTTCCACAGCCGGGACGAAAACCACACTGCTCCACCTGAAACCAAAGTTTGACTATCGGCCAGACACTCTTATATTTAACTTTATGGAAAAAATAAACATGACCAGTTTATTTTGCACCATTTAAATAAAAAAAATCCAACTTAATGCAGATGATTCAGCTCTTGTTGTAAATTTTACCCACAAATGCCAAGTTTACCAAAAATCCTATTACATAACAAATTTAACAGATTTAACTCTACATTAGTGGGTTAAATGGCTTGTCTTTGAAATATGTACGTTTTCAGAAATTGATCATTTGACCGGATCTTTAAAGTGGCTCTTTGAAGTGAACGGATCCTGAAGATTTGGTTCCCTTCAAAGAGCCATAAGTCCCATCACTAGTAGTTACGAAACCTCTCCTGAAGATATAACTGTCCCTTTAAATGTGTTCCACTGTTATTTAATTGTTGTGGATAATTCAAAATCTTAAAAACTCTTTTTATTGTTGCTAAAGAAAAATCATGTTCAGAACGAATATTTCATAACCAAAAATGTTTTGGCGTTTCTCTGGGTGTTTAAGTGACAAATACAATAAAACGTCAAAAATGATGTACCTTTTTTAAAAAAATAAGCTGCAGAATATCTTTTTTATTCTTAAGTTTCCTCTACAGAAAACACTGTGCAAGCAAAAATCTATCATGCTCAGTAGAGGTCTAAAATCCAGGATTTGGAAGAGGTTGGAATAGAGACTGATGTTGCCACAGGTCTACTGGATAAATGTATATTTGAAAGCAGCATATCTGTTTGTAGTGGTTCTGAAGTGGGTGTGATGAGGTGGCCAGTTTAGACAAAAATGTCTCCCTGTTCATCATTTTTAAAGGCCAGCCCAACCATGAGACCATCTTTATAAACTGCAAGAAAGCAATTTACACAATGGTTGTACTATTAAGTCTTTTAGTGTGTGTCTGTGTGTGTGTGTATGTGTGTGTGTGTGTGTGTGTGTGTGTGTGTGTGTGTGATTGTGTACTTCTGGCTTCTAAGCACAAGTAGTTAGACACACATTAAAAGTATTTCTGTTTGAACTTTTATTTACAGCTTAATCGCTAAAAGAAATCCTAAAATGTTTAAACAATATCTTGATGGCAACTGACAAATTTAACTTGGAATGCTGCAGCTAAATGAGATTGCATATTTGTGTGTGCGCATGTGTGTATATTGCCATGTGTAGCACTTGGTTTCCTTTGATCTTACTCTATCCCCTTGTCCCTTTACAAAAAAATCCTCTAAGAGGAAAAGTGTGTGTGGTGGAGGGGAAGGAAAAAAAGGTAGGGGGAAAGAAGAAGTAGGTGATGAGAGGGAGGAGCTGGAAGGGAAGGGGTGAGGACCACTGAAGTGTGAAGAGTGTGCAACTTTCTCCCACATTATGCTCCCACTCTAAGAATGCTATTATGTCTGTGGAAAGTGGAAGAACAGGCATGAGGTTTTCTCTCTCTGTTTCTTAATATAGGAAGTTGGTTCCCACAGACTGAACAATACTCTAGCCAAGCGGAGCAGCATTGTCTGGGGGGGAGGATCTGGTGGAACTGAAACTATAGCACCATACACATAGCTGCTTATGGCTGCAGGGGACATTGGATCTTTATAGTACACAGGGAGGCACAACTGATGTGGCTTTCACAAGGCCAATGCTAACTCATGCATGGTAAAGCCACAGAAAGTAATGAGTTCAAACGGAATTGTATTCTTTCCTTTTGTATCCTTCTAAAAGGTGTGCTCAAAAAGAAACAAAGGATATTTGCAGCAGGTGTTCATTCTCTCAGAACAATAAAATTAAAGTATAAAACATTTCTGTGAACCTGCCAGTTGGTCATGCTGTCAATAATCTTTTCAAAACTACTGATTGCACCCCTGGTAAAGATGTGTAAAAAGCCTTATCATGAATAAATCTTTTATGGCAGTGTTCTCATATGGAAGCATTTTAGATAAATCCAACCTTTAATTTGACTGCATTTATTCAGAGAAAAAAAGTTGTTAGAAATTATTGTTAAAATTTCCCTACCTGTAGTAGAAAGATGTCATATCACTTGAGGTTGTTGAAAATGAAAATATATCATTTGAGTAGTTAGACATACATGGCATTTTAGCTGACTTTAGCACTTTAAAACAACTCTAACTAAAAACAATATTATTAGTGGGATATAACAGTCTATAATTTAACAAAAGACCATTGTTGCATTTGTTGCTATTTCCTTGAGTCAAACAACATCCATATTTCAATTTGGGGTTACCTTGGTTGATCCTACCAGTTGTATCAATCCGCCTCATCATCTGATTTGCTAGAATGTGAGTCCACCAGAATGGTTTTTAAACTGTTATGATATATCATGTTGTTGCACAACTGATGCAAACCCCAACTGTTTACTCCATTCTTGGCAGACCTACAGAGAACTGATAAGTCTTAGCTGACAGGCTCAGCCAAGGCAACTCAACTTAAAAACACAAATGTTGTGTTGCCCACAGGCTGGGGACCTGGCTGGGCCTGGGGGGTTTGGGTCCTGGCGGTTATGTCACCGGGGTTTTGGGCGGGTGCATGCGCTGGTGCTCCGGCCCTGGCCCGGAGGCCTTCAGTGCATTGGTGGGCTTAGGGGCCTCCTAAACTGGCGGGAGGTACCATCTCATTGCAGGTGCTCTCTCCGTCATGGAGTGCATTCTGCTGGCAGGGCGGAGGGTCTGTGGGAGGGGGTGGGGTGAAGTCAGCCTGGGTGTCTAATGTCTTATGTGTTCTGGAAGTCGTTCGAATGTTGGGGTGGGTGTAGGTTTTCTTCTGGGGTGGGGGTGGGTGGTTGGCCTTGGGTGGGGATAGGCGTTGTTTGGGTCTGGGCAGTTGCGGTTCGGATTCAGGAAAAAAAAAGTAAAAAAAAAAAAAAAAAGAACACGTTGCTAGACAAAACGCAGGACTATGGACAGTACAGACAGGCTTTGCAAAGAGGAATGGTCAAACATATCTGTAATTGCTTTAGTAATGTTAAGGCTTTTACACATCTACACCAGGGCTGCCAAACGTTTGTCCGTGCTGGCATATTGGCTTTAATATCAGTCATGGACATTGTTGTCTACCAGTAAAGCGAACAATCTGGGATAATCACAAAATATTTATGTTGTCCTTGTCAGGATCTGTCTGTGTTAGGAATTGAGTTTTGGTTCTTTGTTGGTTTCTCTGTACTTCCCCGTCTGTGTTCTTCAAGTTATTATTAATTTTGAATTATGTTCATGATTTATTCTTTATTCTTAGGTTACTTTCTTTGATTCCTGTGTCAGTTTATATTTTACTTATAGATCTGGTTCCTCCATATGCTGTAGTTAGTCTCATTATTTACTTGCGTCAGTTCATTTAGATGTTTTCTGTCACCTCCCTGTACTCCCTGCTCACTTGTGTTAATTAGTCACTCACCCTCAGTATTCTTTAGGCTCACTTTCCACCAACTGCTACTTGTTCTCTCTCTCTGATTTAGTCTAATGTGTTATTGGTTTATTCTTCTTCCTGCCCCTGCATTTATACTCTCTGGTTCCCAGTGTTCTCGGTCGGATCTACTGACATTCCTGTTTCCATGTCTCTGTGTTCTTGCCTGTTACCCTGCCTGTGTTCCTTGCTGTAGTGCCTCTGTTAAGTTATTTTATTAAATAACCTTGCAGCTCACCATGCAGCTCCCGTCCTCCTGTTTGTGCTTTGGTCCTGCTCCACCTCACACCATGACAGTCCTGTTTACTCTTAATTTAAAAGTTAACTTGCCTACCAATTTCAGATACACAGATAAGATTGCTTAAAGGAATCAAAATACCATTCTTATCAAGTTGATCCAATTTACTGAGGTCTTAAAAAAATGTTGTATCTTTTAGTCAAAACCCCAAAAATTGCAGTATTTAAGTCAACCTACATGGTGCAGTGTGACACCTGAATGCTTTTTTTCCTTTTACCTTATTATTGTCTACTTTTACCATAACTCTTGAAAATTGCCGTCATTCTCACAGCACACAGCAAAGTCAGCTTAGTCTAGCACTTGCAAGAGTTTGTTGAAAAGCACACTGTTTGCACTTCATCCATGGATAATAAGAGTAAATTTGTCCTCCTCCTTAGTAGTGATGTGATAATCTTTTAGCACAAGATCTCACCATATTATAATATCATCATATGGGTACTTTAAGCCTGAGACTTTGAAGCTTTGTCTGAGACTTATATTTTAAATTAAGCTAGAAAGAGGTATAAAAGTTATGAAAATGCTATTCTACTTAAAAACACAACATGAGAGCATTTTTCTTGATTCTTTTGTCAACCAAAGACTGAAATTTTGTACACTCACATTGTACTGTGCACCTAACATCTCTACAGACTCCACACATCCTCAGATCAGCGCTACAGAGCACTATTGCGAAAAACCAGTTGACACAGAGAGTTTCTTCCCCTTGGGGGTCTTCTAATGAACACTTAACAGCCACAGTACCCAGATCAGTACGTTGTATATTTGCAGTAATTCAACCTTGTCTTCCTCATTTGTAAAAACATTGTATATATATATATACATATTTCCAAAAAAACTCTTTGTATTTATTATTTAAAATGTCCCTATTGAGAGCAAAGTGGAACCAAAGTCAAATTTATTGTTTGTGTGCACAACCTTGGTGAATAAAGCAATAGATATATAGATTCTATTAATATGGAGTCATAATCATATTTCATAGGGGTCAACTGACCTAAACAGGGATTTAAACCAAATTAAAAAGTGCTATCTAGTTGTCAGAGAATAATATACTTACATTCAATTTAATTTTTAATTAATTACTTGTTTTTTACATTTTTTGTTTTTTACTTGAAATGGCAATGCTCATATACAAAATGGGGGCACAAATTGGTAAAAAGGTGGAACTGACTCAGAACTAGGGTATTAGAGCAACACCACATATATTAACAGTAAATAAACTCATCAGGACTGACCTTCCCTCAATCCAGGACTTATACAGATTGTTGGATGGAAAACTTATTTTTGTTCTTTATCACTCATGTAAACTATGTATGTCTGTCCTTTATGTGAACTCAGCATGCAGACTGTGCGAGGCTGAGTTCCGTTATCTCCTGTTAAGGAATGCATACTCCCCGAAACCAACTGTATTTTTGGGAAAACCAACTGTTTTTTTTTTACACTCCCCACTTTGTAACAAACACACACACTCAAACTGTTTGTGTTTAAAAATTAAAGGAGACAAGGCGTCTGCTCTTTGTAGTTCTGCACGAAAAGTGTGGCCTACCCTTGCTTGCAAGAAATTGAACAGATTTGTGTCGTTCCCTTGAGCTTGACTATTTAATAAACCCCTCTATCATTTAAATTGGCCCTTCGAGCCAATTGTTTAATAAGATCATCTATTTTTTACGGGGACCTAAGGATCCCGGGGACTGCCTGACGCCGAGGAAAAGCGCTACCGGACGGGCCCGAGGACGGGGCTGCAAGCCCCGGGGTGTGAATTCGCATCAGGCCGGGGGTTATTTCTTCGCTCAACCCCCGGGTGACTCTTGGGGTCCAAAAGAGTCACCTAGAAGTCAGCTCAGAGGTGATACGTTTTGTTTTAAAGATAAATGTTTTTTAAGAAAGTGATTAACAGCCGCAGGTATCCCCCCGCCACAAAGGGGTCAATTGGATAGGGTTTTGTTCCGCCTGGAAAGGGGGGACTGTTAAATTTGGTAGATCTCGCTGAAAGGAGATCCTAAAGTCGACTGGGGGGAAAACACTACAAGGGAATAAAATAGGTTTTAGAGTTGGCCGAAAAAACTGTGTCAAAATAGATAAATAATAAAATAGGACTTTGGCGCAATTTACTGTCTGTGTGAGTGTTGTGAGTGATTGGAGGACTAAGGGTTTTTAAGAAAAAAAATAGAAGGATTCTCCTAGTCCGGGTTTTTTTTTTGCCTTATCAGAATAACGTACTGAGAAAGAGACAAGATAAAAGGGGAAAAACGCAGACAGAAGCTAATAAGTTAAAAACCCCCCGATGGGAAAAACAGTCGCTGCCCACAGACAGCATCACCCAAGCTGAAACTTAATTTTATAGCCTCCTGCCGCCCCACTTGCACCACAAGCGGAGGGGCTGCGGGAGGAGTGAATTTTCAAACCCCCGTAAGAATACAACAAGGGGCCAATTACTAATAACCCATTTACAACAGGGGGGGGAAATAATTTCCCCCGGGGGCTTTTCCTCTGGTCCCCAGTTGGGACGAGTCCAAACAAAAAGGGTAAGAATAGAAAAAACACAGTTGAATCTAAAACAGAACCCCTTTACCCCATTCAGGAATTAAAAGCCTATGAACATAAGTTTCATCCTTCTGGTAAAAATTTAGAAGGGACACATTTCCTCTAGTAGAAGTAGCTATTCCGGGGCCTCCAGGAGATGCTCAACATCCCGAGGCAGAAAAATCCTTGTGTACAGGCCCCTGGACTCAGGAGGGACAGATCTGCCGCGTTTTTAAAGGGGCATCCACCTGTAGAACATGGAACAGATGAATTTTTTTGGCAGCTTTAAACGAGAAAAGACAGCCCCATTTAAACGGAAGAAAATTTACAATGTTTGGCTCAAATATTTGGGCATAAATGGTGCAGAGTGTGTGGTGATTTCACTGGAAATGACAGGAAACGGGACACACTTCCCCTCCCGATGGTCCTAGTCGCACTGAGCTGCAGGATGCCTTAAACCCACTGTAGAAAAAATCAGTACAGGCAAGCTGTGATTATGGAAAAATCCCCCGTGTAGACAAAAAGATGGGAAGACCCCAAGATTTCTTAGACAGAATGAGAGCATTTTTCAGAGAAATTTTTCAGCTATCAACCTGATAATGACGCCAATAGTGCATATCAACAGCGTTAAAGAGAGCATTTTTTTAAGGGATTAAAACCAGAATAAAAAAAACATAGATAAACATTGGGGATCAAAATACAGGAACTGTCACCCAAGCACTCGAGTCGCAAAACTCCCCACAGAACTCACAAAATAGGAAGAGTGATACATTTGTGGTGCAGGATGGCTTAATAGTAGTGCACATTTCAGATCAAACAGAAAAGAGGACGGGGAGGATTTAGGGGCCGTGGGGAAGAAGAGGAGGCCCGCAACAAAGCCACAATCGAAAAATGTCTGTTCGAGGTGGGGTAAAAGGGGTATTATGCAAGGGAATGCGAACTAACCTGCAGGGTTACAATCAAGGTGATGACACCTGCTGGAACTGTGGCAAGCCTGGACATCTCAAAAGAGACTGTAGAGAAAAGGTTGTATAACCCCAACTCGACACAAAATTGACAACTAAAGCCACAGCCCCCATTCCTTCCTCAACTCATGAGGCTGAAAAGCCAAAATTGAGGAAGGGGACATAAAAGCAGCATTGGAACTAATAGCTTTCCAAAAACACAAGACCTGCCCAAAAAAAACATAATGATTAACAACAAAATATATAGCTGTTTGTGTGATACTGGAGCTTGTAAAACTGTTTAACTGAGCCCCCCCTAAAGTAAAATATTCTGACACCCCCCAAATGTCAGATCAGCAGCCGGCACATCAGAGATACATTATCTCAGTATCATCGTGTCCACAGAAACGGGCATGAAAGCAGTATAGAAAAGAGGGAACCCTCGTTGTCCACGGGGCCCTCAAAAGCCACACTACTACGGCCCCCTAGATTTAGGCCCCCACACCAACAGCACGAGAACTATTAAAAGAAAAACAAAGAAAAAACAAATTTTCAGGAAGCCACAGTACATGTCAGATCCTGAGCTTCATGTAACCATGAGAATTAAAAAAACCTCCAGGTCCTGATCATAAGTATGACACTGACTTTCATAGAAAAAATCCCAGTACTAACCGTACAACATCTAAGTAGATCCTAAGACAGGAAGGGGGTCATCTGCCTCAGTCATACGTCAGAAAAACAACTCAAAGTTTTCCGAGGCCATACACCCCATCTATCATTAACAAAGCCCCCAGGAAGTCACTGGAAAGAATCAGGAGATTTTTGTCCAGCGTTCTCAAAGAGGGAAATATGGAACCACTGGAAGCTTCTGACTGGAAAAAAATTGATCACAAAAAAGGGGACTGAAGCTCACCTTAGGGTGGACAGCAAAGTAGATCCAAAAACAATTTAGATGAAATAGAGTGACACCTACAGGCTTAGCTGAGGGCCCCAGGATTTAACATGCATCCTGCCCTAGCTGCTGTCCCTCTGACCTCTGGTCACAGTCATCGACTGATGTAGGGCTAATAAAGGGTTTTCCCTCCATATAAAGTAAAACTAATATCAGAGAGGCCCCCATTAGTTCGCCAGTACCCCTAAAACTAGAAGCTGAAGAAGGCATCAAACCAGTAAAAAGATATTTTTTAAAACGGGAATATTAAAAGGAGCACCTGATGCCACGGGTAACACACCTTTTTTCCAGTAAAAAGGCCAGTACAGGAAAATGGAGGAGGCCAGGATCTTAGACCCATTAATGACATAGTAGAGCATGCTGCTCCTGATGTCCCAAATCCACATACGTTGTTACATTCTCTAACCCCAAAAAAAAAAATACTTCTCAGTAGTGGACCTCAGTAATGCATTCTTTACAGTGCCACTGCATGAAAATCACAACTTTTTTTGGGGTTTTATTTAAAGGGGAAAAAATTTTACACGTACACTGCCCCCCACAGGATTTCAGTGAGAGCCCACATGTGTACACGCAAGCTTTAAGATTTTTAATGAGCACCTGTAAAATACCTGGACACGTCAAGTCCGTTGTATGTAGATGACATTCTCATTGGCTCAGACACCACAGCATTGTGAAGAGGTAACAATAACAGTTCTAAAACATCTCCATCACACGGGGCATAAGGCATCCAAAAATAAACTACAGTTCTGTAAGGAGGAGGTAGTGTACTTAGGGCACACTTTATCACAGCGGGGGCCGCTCCTTATTAACAGCAGAAAGAAAGCAATACAAGAGGCCCCTACCCCAAAAAACTAAGCAAAAAATGATGTCCTTTTTGGGATGTGTAACTTTTGCAGAGAATGGCTGCCAGATTATGCAGCAATTGTTCAACCTTGCAATCTATGATTTATGGAAAAAATACATGACATTAAAAACAAAGCTATGGGACTGAAGAGGGAGAAAAACATTTTAAATAAATCTAAAAAACTTGCTTCAAACAGTCACACTAGCACTGCCAGACTACAGCCAACCATTCACACTCTGTGTAGATGCCTGTCAAGGTTATATGAAAGCAGTATTAACTCAGCCATTCGGTTCCAAAGACAGACCACTAGCATTTTATTCAAAGAAACTGGACCCTGTTGCTACTGGATTTCCAGTCTGCCTTCAGGCATGCACAGCGGCGGAGCTGAAATCGTGTTGTGTCACCCACCAACACTGAAAGTTCCACATTCAGTTTCACTTGTGTTACTGCAAACCTCACTTCCTTTCTTAACACATGCAAGGCATATTGCTCTAACATCCCTGTTGCTGTCTCAGCCTAATACACACTGCAAAGATGCGGTCCATTGAACCCTAGCACGTTAATACCCACAGCAGAAGACCCGCAACCACATTCATGTAAAGCAAAGGTTGAAGAAGATACAAAACCTACACAGGACATTTCTCAAACTCCTCTATAGAATTCACAAATCGTTTTTGTAAACGGATCAGTTTTCCAAAACGATAGGGAAAAAAAAACAGAGTGGGTTTTATGCAGTAACCACTGAGGATAAGATTATAAGCACAAGCGCTGCCCCATACTTTCAGCGCAGACAGCAGAGTTATAAGCAGTAATAAGAGCTTGTGAATTATAAGAAGGTAAAGCTTTAACCATCTTCACAGACAGCCAATAGTTTTTAGCTCAGTACACCACCATGCAAAGATATGGCAGAATAGGGGTTTTAAAATCCCCAGGAACAGAACGGACACTTTTCTTTTAAAGAGACTTTTGTCAGCTATTCACCCCAAAAAAATAGCACTTTTCCAAAATGTAAAGCACACTAATCGATTTTGTGGAAACAAGAGGAAACTTTGCTGACATTTCAGCCAAGGCAGCATCAGAAACTTCCACTCACATAAAAATGTCAGACCTTCTTTTTATAGATGGGGACGTGCTGAAGCACTAAAAGCCCCGCCCCACCTGCTGAGGTTAAATCTTGGCTCTATAGAGGAGCCACTAAACAGAATGACATCTACCACTTAGAAAAAAAACAATATTGCCAAAAAATTTTTTTTAAAAACAGCAGCAACTGTGACGCACGGATCAAGCCATGCCTCAACACGGGGCATGACATATTTAGTAAACCATCTTTTTTTATACCGACATATTTAGTAACCTATTTTTATACAATAAATTTTTCTGATTATGCAAAAAAATTTTGCAGATCCTGCATAATTTGTTGTAAACAAAACCCCAAAGGGAATTGCGACCCAAAGAGGGGAAATTTCCCAGCAGCTGCACATCCATTCCATACCATACATATGGATTTCATAGAACTGTCATGGTCACAGGGAAAGAAATACTGTCTAGTGATCATAGATGTATTTTCGAAATGGGTTGAAATATACTCAGCAAAACACTGTGATGCACTCACAGTAGCAAAAAAAAACTAGTGGCACATTTTTTCCCAACTTATGGAATTCCTCAAATCATCATGTCAGATAATGGGACTCACTTTGTAAATAGTGTTATAGAATTTATCCTAAATCTTAGGTTTCCGCAAAAAAAAAATCACTGCTCTTACCACCCAAAAAGTGCAGGTCTCGTTGAACGAACAAATGGGAAATAAAGAACAGGTTAAGAAAAACAGTGGAGGAGACGGGTAGACCGTGGCCGGAATGTCTTTCACTGGTTAAGTTATGGATGAGAATAACTCCAAATCAGACTGGTCTTGGGGCTGCACGGTGGCGCAGGAAGGTCCTGGGTTCGATTCCCGGCCGGGTGTCTTTCTGCGTGGAGTTTGCATGTTCGAACCCCGTGCATGCGTGGGTTCTCACCGGTTACTCCGGCTTCCTCCCACAGTCCAAAGACATGCCCTGCATCTCGCCCATAGACTGCTAGGGATAGGCACCAGCTCCTCCGTGACCCACTATGGAATAAGCGGTAGAAAATGACTGACTGACTGACAGACTGGTCTTACCCCATTTGAAATAGTGCATGGAAGACCTTTTCCATTACCATCAGAAATGAATGAAATAGATAAGCACAGCAGGAGACATCATTAGCGGAATGGATGAATAATTAGCTGAATGGATGAATAAGATGTTGCAGACAAAAGAAGCACAGTTGACCAGTAGTCTGCCAGTATACTCTGCTCCTCTTCCACAGAACGACGAGAAGCCAGGAGACCCCTCGTTGGAAGGACCATTCCAAGTTCTCCTGACCACACCTACAGCGCTGAAAATCGCAGAAAGACCATCCTGGATTCATAAGAGCCACTGTAAGCCAATATTACCTTTGCACGAGCCAAATCAACCGACGGGGTAGCAGAGGAAGCCCGACTACAAAGGGGCTGGTAACCCATAGGGCCCAGCGTCTCAAACCGGTGAAGAAAACAACTGATCTGCGCCTAATTTAGTATGGGTATCTGCAAGCTCTGGAGAGGACTCATTTGTCTGAGCCTCATATTGGTAGTAGGCTTACTTTTCTATTTGGAAAAACATCCACAGGATGCAGCGCCAACCAGAGGAGATGGAACAAGACGGATCACACCTCAGACCTTTAGTGGAGGGGGAACAGAGGACACCCATTTCTACAGAATTTTTGGAAATACGTTTCACCGCAAACACAAAATATACGATTTTTTAGGGTCTATAAAGCCCGCACTCGCAAGTCCACAGTGTTTGTTACAGCAATGAATTTCAAGAAACACCTCGCTCTCTCCATTGGGGCAGGGGTTTGTTAGACCCCCACACTCTTTATCATCCCCTGGCCGAACCTAACACAAGGAAAGGGTATCCAGGGACTTAAAAACCAAAAAGCACTTACACCTGGTATAACTACCATTAAAATAGCATGTAAAAAAGTAAAGCACTTGTGATGTAAACAATGGGATGTTTGAACATAAGGGAAGAATAATACCTTTTGAAGCACATTTTTAAAAGGAAAAACATAAACATCAGAGTTTAAGTAGAAGTAAAAACAAATATACCTCTGTATATCTTGGTAACACCACTCAGTGCTCTAATACATGGGTTTCAAGGGGAATATGGTTCATAATGGCACCTACTGGGTTGAAGGTGTAGCATGGTTGTGTGGAAATAATGCTTATTTTGTGCTGCCCCCCTAACTGGTATGGTTTTGTGCTCCCGTTTTCACATCCGACCATACAGTAATCATTAGTAAAGCACTAGACAATCCACTTCCTCTAATAGACTAAAAAGATCCTTTGGAAAAAAACCACACGATCCCATATGGGGAACTAATGTACCTGATGGTTTTTAAAATCTGGACAACAGGTGAAAAGATTGGGCACGTCATCCTCCCCGGGTTTGGGTGGAAAAAACAATGTTGCACGTAAAACCCCTAAATTACCCCCCAAGTTTTATAATTTTTCCCAAAATAATGGAAGACGGCCAGAACACAGAGATGAGTGCTATGAGAGCCATGGTAGTCCAAAACGCATGGCTTTAGACATCTTGACAGCTTCATAGGAGGGTTTTTGTTCTATTAAAAAACACCTGCTGTACATATATCCCAGATAACTTAATTTTTTCCAAAATGACAGAAGCATTACAAAACAAAAAAATCTTCAAAAGGTAATGACGGATGATTATGCTGCACCATACTTTCCTGGTTTGATTGGATATTCCAGGGGGGTGGATGACTTGGATTAAGTGTTTTTTTGTGGCTATTATAGCCTTTCTGACATCTTGTGTTTTTTTTTAATTTGCGTTATTCCCTGTTGCAAATGCATGATAAATAAAATAGAAATCAATCCATTTCTACGCATATTAGTTCTATCCCAAAATTTAAAAAACCCAAAAAGACCCCGTCGAAGAGTATTATGATGTGCAAAAAAAGACTATTTTACTGAACCTCAACAAGGACGTGTTGACTCTTACCACGCAATGATGTAAATACATACTGATACTAACATGCTGATTGCCTGAGTGTACTCATATCTGTACTTCATAAAATGATCTTTTAGCAGAAAACGAAAAAAGTTGCTGTTCAGTGAAATGAGAAAAAAGTACAGGTGTTGATATAAACAAAGGTCATTTTTATTTTTCTATTTATCTTATTCTTATTATCTCATTTTTTTTTGTATTATTCCATTTTTTTTTTTTTTTCCTGATTTTTTTAAACAAGACACATTTGATGTTTGTTCACTCGCCGTTTCTGGTGGTCGCCCTGGACGGGGGGGAGCCGTGTGAGTATTTTTTCCCCAAAAAAAATCATGCTTACCTTCGCGGGGGGTTTTCGCTCACACAGAGTGCTTTTTAATATGTTTAAATGTTTAATCATACTATATTCGTGATAAAAAGGGGGAAAAGTTTTGGATGGAAAACTTATTTTTGTTCTTTATCACTAAAGTAAACTATGTATGTCTGTCCTTTATGTGAACTCAGCATGCAGACTGTACGAGGCTGAGTTCTGTTATCTCCCCGTAAGGAATGCATACTCCCTGAAAACCCCAAACTGTATCTTTTTGGGAAACCAACTGTTCCTTTTTACACTCCCACCTTTGTAAGACACACACACACACACTCAAACCGTTTGTGCTATAAAATAAAGGAGACAAGGCGTCTGCTCTTCGTAGTTCTGCACTGCAAAGTGTGGCCTACCCTTGCTTGCAAGAAATTGAACAGATTCTGTGTCGTTCCTCTGAGCTTGACTATTTAATAAATATCTCTATCACAGGTCTATGGTCAGGAAAAGGGTAGCTAAAACCCTGCAGACCCCACACACCCTACACACAAACTGTTTAGGTCTTTACCTTCAGGTGGCGCTACAGAGCGCTGTCTGCTAAAACCAGCCACCACAGAAACAGTTTCTTCCCCCAGGTCTCTTCCCCGGAGTCAAATTCCTTGTTTGTCTCTACAAACTTGGCAATAAAGCTGATTCTGAACTGATGGCTTATTCTAGTCACAGAGAGGCTAAAGCTAGATGACATCGTTCAATGCAGTTCCAATACTGTGAAAAAACAATGATATACCTTTTTAGAAAACAATTTAAGACAGCATCCAAAAATGTTCTGCACTTCTTGGTGTGTTATATAGGGCCCATTCAATCAATTGTGATTGAAATTGATCAGCTGCTATTATACTACTGTATGAGCCGATAAGAGAGGCAGTCAAATAGTCGGGGTTTTGAAGTGAGGAATAAAGGATGTCTAGTGGCTCCAGGCAGAAGGCCTAATGAGGGCATGATGGTTTATTTCAGTCTCACAGAAAGACCTATGTGAAGAAATGCAATTTCAGCCATCTTATTCTTATTTTCCCACTTACAACAGCCAGATCCAAAGTGAGTTAGTGCCAGTCAGTAATTTGGCAACAACCAATGCATATGGAGGGACTGTGAAGAAGGAAATTAGAGATCCAATCAGTCAAGTTCAAGAACAGGCTAATTTTCACCCCACTACTCTTTTTATCTCTGCCCACCCTGCCCTCTATAACCCGCCCCTTCTCTGATTCTTTCTCTTTACTCTTTCTTCTTCAATGAGTTGGTGCACAAACGGCAGCCAGCAAGGTACACAGCTCTACATTCACATCAGACAGGAGGGGGTCTGTCTTTCAAGTCAGCCCCACTGTTGATGGGATTTGAACACAACATCCCATCACCCACCTACATTTTAAGCTTGAGGCCTCTGTCTCCTGTGGCTTCATATTTCAATGCTATTCTGCCTCACACAGTGCGTAATGCTTTTGTGTGCTATGCCACAGTTCCATTATTAGTCATGGTTTGTTTTGTCAAATAAAGTGTTACTTGCAGCAATAAAAGATAATAGTTCAACTGAGATGGTCTGGTACAATCTGGAGCCTTGCAAAAATCTGATTGAATGAGTTCACCAGCACACAGCAAAGGCAAAGTATTTCGTTTTCAGATTTTTGTTTTTTTTCTGTGTGACTACACTCACCGGCCACTTTATTAGGTACACCTTGCTAGTATCGGGTTGGACCCCCTTTTGCCTTTAGGACTGCCTTAATCCTTCGTCACATCGATTCAACAAGGTACTTGAAACAATCCTCAGAGTTTGGTCCATATGGACATAATAGCATCGCACAGATGATGCAGATTTGTCGGCTGCACATCCATGACGTGAATCTCCTGTTCCACCACATCCCAGAGGTGCTCTATTGGATCTCTAACTGAGATCTGGTGACTGTGGAGGCCATTTGAGTACAGTGAACTCATTGTCATTTTCAAGAAACCAGTCTGAGATGATTTGTGCTTTATGACATGGTGTGTTATCCTGCTGGAAGTAACCATCAGAAGATGGGTACACTGTGGTCATAATGGGATGGACATGGTCAGCAACAATACTCAGGTAGGCTGTGGCGTTGACACGATGCTTGATTAGTACTAAGGTGCCCAAAGTGTGCCAAGAAATTATCCCCCACACTATTACACCACCACCACCAGTGAACCGTTGATACAAGGCAGGATGGATCCATGCTTTCATGTTGTTGACGCCAAATTCTGACCCTACCATCCGAATGTTGCAGCAGAAATCGAGACTCATCAGAACAGGTGACGTTTTTCCAACTTCTATTGTCCTTTTTGTAGCCTAAGTTTCCTGTTCTTAGCTGACAGGAGTGGCACCCCGGGGGTCTTCTGCGGTAGCTCATCCCCCTCAAGGTTCGAGGGTGTTGAACGTTCAGAGATGCTCTTCTGCATGCCTTGGTTGTAACGAGGGGTTATTTGAGTTACTGTTGCTTTTTTATCAGCTCAAACCAGTCTGGCCATTTTCCCCTTGACCTCTGGCATCAACAGGCATTTGCGCCCACAGAACTGCCGCTCACTGGATATTTTCTCTTTTTCGGACCATTCTCTGTAAAACCCAGAGATGGTTAGCACGTGAAAAAACCCAGTAGATCAGCAGTTTCTGAAATACTCAGACCAGCCTGTCTGGCACCAACAACCATGCCACGTTCAAAGTCCCTAAAACCCTTTTTTTCCTCATTCTGATGCTTGGTTTGAACTGCAGCAGATCGTCTTGACCATGTCTACATGCCTAAATGCACTGAGTTGCTGCCATGTGATCGGCTGATTAGAAATTTGCGTTAACAAGCAGTTGGACAGGTGTACATTATAAAGTGGCCGGTAAGTATATGTTCTCTCATTCTGTAATTGTCTTGTAGCAATCTACAAGTCTCTTACTTTAGTCAAAGAAAGGTTACAATTTCATAAAGATATCTGAGTAGTTTACTCCATGTACAGCCTATTTTCTTGATTTATTTACTGGTATGTTTTGGGTCAATGTCATGTTGCAGGGCCCAGTTCTGCTTCAGCTTGACTTATTTTACAGGTGGTCTTACATTAACCTCAAACTCCCTCTGAAACACGATGGATTTCATTATGGATTCTATGATGGCAAGGTGGCCAGGTCCTGCTACAGCAAAACATGCCCAAACTATGATACTTCCACCTTCATGCCTCAAAGTTGGTATTCTTCTCCAGGAATGTTGTTTTTGGTTTATGCCAAAGAGGTATTTTTCTGTTATCCAAATAATAACATTTTTAGACTTATCTTGCCAAATTACAATATCCCAGGTGTCCTGCTTTCTGTCTACTTTCTCTCGGTCAAATTCTAATCTGGCCTTTGTGTTTTTCTTAGAGAGCAAAGATTTCCTCCTTGTACACTACCAGTCAAAAGTTTTAGAAACACTTTCTCATTAAATGGTTTTCTTTTTTTCATTACCATTTACTTTGTACGTAGATACTCACTCACAGCATCAGAACTGTGAATGAACACATATGGAATTATGTAGCAAACGAAAAATTGTGAAAGTTTAATTATATTTTATATAATTTTATATAATTTTTTTAAAGGTTAATATTTACTGAAATATTAACCTTTGGCCATTTCTCAATGAACCTCTGGAAAGTTCTTTCAAGACTCTTTGAAAAACCATTTCAAGTGACCACCTCATGAAGCTCATGAAGAGAACACCAAGAGAGCAAAGCAGTCATCAAAGCAAAGGGTGGCTATTTGGAAGAATCTATAATATAAAAATATTTAGTTTTTTTCACACTTTTTGTTTACTACATAATTCCATGTGTGCTCATTCACAGTTTTGTTGCCTTTGGTGAGAATCTACAATGTAAATAAATAGTCATGAAAATAAACAGACCCCTAAAGTGAGAAAGTGTATCTAAAACCTTTGGTGTACATCTGCAATCTAGTCAAACCCACGCTGTTTCAGTGCTCCTTCAGTGGCAGGCTGCTGCATCCATGTTGCGGGAAGAAAATATTCATGTCTTTCCCTCCAACTGCTGTCAGACTCTATAACAAAGCCCTTCCAACTGACCGCTCAAAATGCTTACTCAAAAACATACATAAACAACAAACATGGTAGATTTTTGTTGATGTGTAATATTTTTCTGTGTGCATTTTATGTTTACATGTACACGTGTGTGTGTATGTGCATATATTTAGGTATGTATATATGATTTTTTTTGTGTGTGCTAGGGTTGTATATATATATATATATATATATATATATATGTTTTTGTGTGTCATGTCAGTGGCGGATGCTGGTCTTTCAAGGAGGGGAAGCTCAATTTCAAGATCGCTGATTCGCTCATTTCGCTGTCAATCAAAAAGGGATTCAGCCTCAGACAGATCATCCAATCATCATGCAGAAGCTGAGCGTCTGGGCCAGCCGAGGCCAGCCCACTGCCCCATAGACCCTCAGAGACGCTGAGCGTCCGATGGGCGGGACAAAGCCCAGCATTTATCCAATGACTTGTCTCGTTTCGCTGCAGCCGAGGCTGCCTGTAATGACTCCCAGAGACGCTGAGCGTCCGATGGGCGGGACAAAGCCCAGCATTTATCCAATGACTCGTCTCGTTTCGCTGCAGCCGAGGCTGCCTGTAATGACTCCCAGAGACGCTGAGCGTCCGATGGGCGGGACAAAGCCCAGCATTTATCCAATGACTCGTCTCGTTTTGCTGCAGCCGAGGCTGCCTGTAATGACTCCCAGAGACGCTGAGCGTCCGATGGGCGGGACAAAGCCCAGCATTTATCCAATGACTCGTCTCGTTTCGCTGCAGCCGAGGCTGCCTGTAATGACTTCCAGAGACGCTGAGCGTCCGATGGGCAGGACAAAGCCCAGCATTTATCCAATGACTCGTCTCGTTTCGCTTTAGCCTAAGCTGCCCCATAGACCCCCAGAGACGCTGAGCGTCCGATGGGCGGGACAAAGCCCAGCATTTTTGCTTCGCTATTGAACTCACTGTTTAAAGCACTGTGAAGCTGCGGGAATGAGTGAGAGGAAAGCCGCGTCATTACCAGTGATAAGAAGCTGATTCTGAACATAGGTTGAGCGCGTTGTAACATATATTTAGTCAATGGCATGCACACACAACAGTATATATTTGATCACTTATTTTTTGACATTTTAGGGGAAGCTGAGCTTCCCTTGCAGTCTTAGAGCAATCGCCACTGGTCGGTGTGTATATATGTATGTACATACATCTGCACAGTTTGTGTGGTATTCTGCAGTGGCAACCTAAATTTCCCACTAACCCAAGAATGATTTGAACCAAACCAAAAGGTAACAGGAAACAGAAACTACCACACTGAGGACTCTCCTAAGAAAGGCACTGAAGGCTGAGAAGAACCCTCCAAGGATGCCATGATGGTCATGGGTGGAACCAACGAACAGTGGGTAGCAGACCTGATACAAGGCTGGGCCTGTGGAGGCCTGAAATAAGGCTTGTGTTGTTGAGACAGGGCCGGGGCTCTGGAATCCTGCGACAAGGTTCTAAATACCAAAACAACTAGAACCTAAACTCAACACTTCATGACAAGCTGAGTTTCTAGAGCAGAGCAAATGTCCCTGGGTTCAGTGCAGAAGAGGCCAATAAATTTGTGTTGACCAGACTCCCCAAAACCAGAGTGGAGATGTTGGACAGACTCCCCACAACAGGAGTGGGAGCATCTCAACTATTTCAACTTCTACAGTGAGAAGACCTGTGCGAATGGAGGAGTTGAGAAGGGTGCAACAGGAGAGTGTTGAAGATGTGGCTGAGGGTGCTTTTGTAAAATGTCCTCTAAAGCAGCCTAATGGACCCTCTCGGCCTAGACTTTTTGTTCTCTGTCATTTTGACTGACAGGGTCAAAAAAATCCTACCATAATTTTTACCCGTTACCTTACTTTTTTAAAATGATAAGAATTCATATTGGCTTTTTAGAGTTGTAGCAGAACATTTTTCCATCCTCCCTCAGTCTCAGTCAGAAGAACTCCTGCTCCCACTGAACTTTGTACTCTCGCCTAACCTCCTTGCTGCCGCTTGCTTGCTCTGTAGTTGCCAAGGGCTGATTACTTGTTTGTTCCTTATATTCCACTGCATCAGTCCCTCTTTTTACACCTCTTCTATCAACACCGTCATCATTATTAGGCATTTTGAGTTTATCTCGGACACTCAGCTGCCGTGACATTTTTCTAAGTGAAGCCAACAAAGTCATGCATCAAATTATGGAACAGCTTATTAATATTCTAACTCACCATCATGTGGTCAGGGTTGTGAATTGCAATCTGTCAAAATGACTGATGGCCTTCATTTTTTTCCTTCACAATTGGAAAGAAACGGCCAAAAACGGAAAATATTCTGTTAACGTGACCCCTGTCTGGCCTACTCCTACAACTCAACAAAGCCCTGAAAAGGAAGCAGGGAACTTAACTCCCTCAACATATTAATGCAAGCTACCACAACACTTAATCTCCTCCATGAAGTGAAGGGCTGGGCCCCTGTATTCATATATTCTCTCAACCCTGATTTCAGTTTGTCAAACTCGTCAGTGGTCAGGGTTTCTGCTGGGTTCTGGTGGGTGGATATTTCGGTAATGGAAGTGGTTGAAGCTGAATTCAAATGCAGAAAAGATGGTGGTGGTGATGAGCAGAGTTTAAGAATAATAAAACAAGGAAGACTTACAGTTAAGACATGAGGAGAAAAGGACATAGAGCTGGGGGTGAGCGCAATGAAGAATTCAGCTGCGGAACAAAGACAAGAGAAACCAGCTTAAACACAAAGGAGATGTTAATAGTAACATGGGAACCAGGTGAGTACAATTAGAGAAATGCTGAACAGCTGAGGGAGTGTTTTGCCAGGCAATTCAAGGAAGGTCAGGGACAACTGGTATAAGTAGGCTAGTAGGGCTAAGCCCTCCCTGGTGTTTACCATAAAAATGTTAACAAACCTAATAAACACAAATTGAAAATTATTATATCACATTTTTTGAAACCTACAACAAAACTGGTGCCAAGCTATGGAAGTAAAATAGTCTCATTAGAATCATCATTTTTTAGACATTGAATTTATAACGCTGAATTTTTATCCTGTGCAATTATGTATGTGAATTTTTTCACCCATTTGAGATTCGGTATTTTTTTTCATCTAATGGAACTGAATGAAATGTTTGACTGACCTCATGACAGCTAGTGCCCCAACCCTGTCCGCAGATGCTCTTGTTTTGAAGTGACCGGAAGAAGCGGCAACACATTTGCAGGCGAATTTTTGCAGGTGAATTTTTGCAGGCGAATTTCTGCAGGTGAATTTCTGCAGGTGAATTTTTTGCAGGTGAATTTCTGCAGGTGAATTTTTTTCAGGCGAATTCTTGCAGGTGAATTTTTGCTGGCAAATTTTAGGTACAAATAAAAAATCACATACATAATTGCACAGGATAAAAATTCATTGTCATAAATTCAATGTCTAAAAAATGTCTGATTCTAATGAGACTATTTTACTTCCATACCAAGCAGCCATGCAAAAACCAATGAATCTTTTCAAAAGGACTACCTTTTCACAGCCCAAACAGCCTTGTTAGATTTAATGTCTTCAAAGGTACTGAGTGATTGACAGGTGTCCTACCACACTACCTTGATTTGCTTCTCAATGGGGCAAATTTTGTTCAGCCCAAGGGCATGTGCTTTAGCCAATAAGGGTGGATGTGCCTTTTGCGTGAGTGTATGTGGGTGTGGTTTGGCGTAGACTGCGTTGGTTCGATGGCAAGCAAGATTAACTTGAACAAGGTGGGTAATTTCATTTCTCACCCATTTTTCTCTATGTCTTTGGAGGAGAAATTGGAAGTGCAGTGGTTGAGGGTAACCCAAAGTTTTTCTGTCACCTGGTTTCAGCAAAATGACTGCTTAACATCAAGTGTAGAAAACAAATCTCTCTTTTGCTTTATGTTGTTGCATTTTGGAGGGGACATGGCTGGGACACTATAAGGAGTTGTTGATTTAAAAAATGTAAATAAAAAACATGAATGCAGCACTAGTCACATAGGCAACAGTGTAAAACTGTCAGTGTTCAGCAGGGTGAACATTGCTTGTGAGCTGGATAGGAGCCACCACATCGCTGTACAGTAGCACAACGAGCTGGTGAAAAAACAGAAATGCAATGTTTTGGACGGTATTACATTTTGAGAGGCACACATTCTGTGGATATGATGAATCTTACTTTTCAATGAATCACGGTGTTTTTCTGGAATAAACAATCAGTTGGCTGATCACCTGTCAAACAGACAGGTGGCCAAATGCACCTCGTTGACCACCCAAAAAAAGCTGCTTGATTGCATTTTACAGGTTTATTGATAGAAAAATGGAGATGAAATATTAGAACCGCCATTTGTTGCTGCGCAACCACAGATTTGGCTTTTAGGAGCCAGTACGTGATTGTGCTTAGGTACGTCACTGAAAGCAAAGAGAATGCTGGACATTTTCCCGCTAGAAGACAGGGATGTGGAAGGATTTGAAAAAATCCTGAAAGGAAAGCTCCAGCAGTTTAAACTGGAAAATAAACTAATTGTCCAGACTTATGATGGAGCTGCTGTGATGAGGGAGGCATCCTCCGGTTTGCAAGCTAGGCTAATGGTGTTCTTTGAAAAACTAATAAATGAATAAATACACAATTTTTTTTCATTGGGCCAATTTGCTAAAATGTCATTGCAGCAATTTAAATGGTACTCAGTACTTTGTATATCCCTGAACTGAATTGATCATGCTGAATAATGTTGCATAACATTCACTGCAGTTTCTCCAGTCCTTTTTAGGTCTGACACATGCGCTCAGAGTGAACCTGCTCTCATCTGTGAAAAGAACAGCGCAGCAGTGCCGAACTTGCATATTCCGGTGTTTTCTGGCAAATGCCTGTCGAGCTCCATGGTGCTGGGCTATGAGTACAGGGCCTACTAGAGAACATCAGGCCCTCAAGCCACTCTCATGAAGTCTGTTTCTGATGGTGTCAGTGGCCCGCTTGAGGTCACATTATAGAGTTCTGGCGGTACTCATCCTGTTCTTCCTTGCACAAAGGAGCACATACCAGTCCTGGTGACGGATTAAGGTCCTCCGATGGCCCTGTCCTAGAGTAACTGTCTGTCTCCTGGAATCTCCTCCATGATCTTGAGACTGTGCAAGGAGATACGTCAAACATTTGTTCATGCTAAATGCAAAACTACTGACAAGCAGTCAAAAAATAAGGAGGGACAAATGTATGTGGTCTCCACCTGCAAAACATGTTTTTGGGTTTGTCTCATTGTTGCCCCTTTAATAATAATATAGACTTTATTGATCTCACAAAGGAAAAGTTGTCCTCTGCATTTTATCCATCCCTTAGGGAGCAGTGGGCTGCCATTGAGCGGTGCCTGGGGAGCATTGAGGGTCTTGCTCAGGGACCCAGAATGGCAGCCTGTGGGATTCGAGTCCTGCTCTCTAACCACTAGGCCACCAGTCCCCTGCTGTTAATTTTATGAACACCAAACAGCTGACACTGATTAACACCTCCCTCCACTGTCATAAATTTGAAGGCTGGAGCTAGACTGAAACCCAGACAGGAATTCAGGAGCCGCATGGTGAGCTAAAAGATTTAATAATAGTAAAACAAAAAACTTACAAAGAAAACACAGAACATGAAATTCTCGGGTAGCTGAATCTGGAGCAAAACAACAGAGGCAATGGAGCATGAGACATGGACCAGAGCAACCTGGGATTCCAGCAAAGAGCAATGACAAGCAACAATTTAAATACTGGGAAAGAAAGAGGAGAAGGCATTACTAGCAGGTGAGAGAAACCAGGATGGAATGAGTAGCAGCTGAGACCAATGAATGAGGTAAGAACTGAGGTAGGAGAGAGAATGGACACAAGAGCTGAACACACTGAAAAGAATCAAACAGAATAATCTGAATGTCAAAGAATGATCTAGGAAACGGGCAAACAAAGGAATAAGTAAAAAAATGGCAACATTAAGAGATTATAAAAAACAAGAAAATAAGGAAACAGAAACATGAAAAGGAATTCAAAACACCTGGCACAGGCATGCCACAAAATCTACTACTTAACTGACCAGATCGATATTACAGAAGTTGAACTGACTTCATGTAATACAATGCACTATATTAAAAGACTAGGGGGAAAAGACTAACACTAATGCAAAACCAAATGCACTGAGAAGAAAACACAAGAAATGCCTAATAAACTCAACACAAAAGACTGAACCTATACGGTAAGACCTTATTGACAATAATAAACAGCACAACATACCGAAACAAGTGGGAACCAAAACATACCTGTCGTTCATTAAATACAGTATATATTGTATCAATTTGAAGGAGTTGGACATAAAAGGCAGAGATGACAGTGGGAGCCTTATGATGCAATTAATAATTAAATTAAATAAATACTTACAGAAATCAAGGTACAGACACGACACGACAGGACCGAGGAATAAACTGACTGGAAACAGTGAAGCAGGTGGAGCACAGGGAAATGATATATAGACAAAGCAGAAGAACAGACTTTTACAAGGAGGTGAGAAAACTGTCAGGCTGTTTACAGGGAGGGTTGATGAGTGGCATGGGAACCTGTGTGACTAATTAGGAGAACATAGTGTTGCTAAAGAACACCCTAAGCGTGGAAACTGAAGGAAAGATGGCTCCTGTAGGATTTTTTTTTGTCTGCTGAAACTTGAAATCTGCTGCTAACAGAGTTAAGGCTGACATGTGGAATAACTAAATCCTATTACAGATATTGTAGCTGAAATCTCAAGGTTATCCATGTGCAGAGCTGAGGCTTCAAGATAATTATCCTCTGTCTGAGTGGCGTGGCAAGTTTTTTTCTCAGAATTACCATTATTATTTTTAATTTAGGACTAAATACTACATATCACACTATAATTATTCATTCTATACAATAATACATCTTTCATTTTGATAGGTGCTGCTTTTATTAGTTTCCTTAGTGCCAATTTTCTGTAATAAAACCTAATTGATTAATTAGACTTCAATAACACTGAAAATCCTCACTGCTCAATTTAATTGTTCAACCAATGGCTCAGAAATTTGTGGCAGAAACTTGAACTTGCTTAGTTGCACCAGTCAGAGATTTGTGGTTTATCTGCATATTTTTATATGCCTATAATAATTTTAGCGAGTTTTAATTTCTCTTCAAAAACTAGAACTAAAAATGTTTTAAAACATTTTTACTAGCCTTCTGTGAGCTATTAACTTTTTAACTCTTTATATAAGAAGCAGATACAACATCATAACTTACAAGTTACATACAAATATGTGTGGGAGGAGTCACTGTAAGATATAATTTTACTATCATAAAAAAGACAAAATAATTACGGAGTTGACATTTTATATTATCTTTAGCATCTTGATTATCTAACCACAGTAATGATTAGATATTACAGATTCCTTTTAAATAACTTCTTACATCATCCATCCATCCATCCGTCCTCTATACTTGCTTACCCTTGCAGGGCACAATGGACAAACAACCATGCAACCTAAGGGCAGTGTAAGAGTGACCAGATAACCTAACTGTCAAGTTTTTGGACTGTGGGAATACCCAGAGAGAACCCATGCATAGGGGAGAACATGCAAATCGTGCAGCCCCCCTGCTTCCTCTGACATTATTTTTAAATGCCCCACTGTTGTTTAAAATAGTTAACTTTGAGCCTTCTAGCTCTCAGTAACAGCTTCCACACTGAAGAGTGTTTTTAACGTGACCTGGTAACATATGATGCACACCCTGATCAGAAAAAATTACTGAACTTTTAGATTTCCGACCAGCTGGTCACCAGCTATATAGCATTATGCTGAAAACTGTCCAATTAAAAAAAAAAAAAAAAGTACTTTAAGCCTCTCACGCATTGAAGCATTGAAGCATTGAAGCATGTATTAGAGTAACAACTAGATATAGAAAAGGCGGTTAGCTGTATTTGTTTTTTTAATTTATTCTATTGATCAACGTTGGTGTGGATTGATAGATTGTATGTTTATCACACCTCTTTCCACTAATCTTTTTCTAAGGTGGTGCATAGTTCAAAATGCAAGCCTTTTCCTGCAGCCTGACAACTACCATCCAACATGCAGCATCCGCCTGTGTTTGGTTGAAGACAGCTTATTTTTCCTACAGAGAAGTGATGGAGTTGTTAAAAGCTTAAATAAGCCAAGCTTGCCTGATACAATCACTCTGTGTGTGTATGCGTGTTCAGGGAGTGTGCCATGAGCAGGGTTGTACCACAACCAAACCGTAAAAGGCTTCACATTACACACAATTTATGTTCAATTGGGTGGAACTATATAAACAGTCTTTGCTGTAGGTATTTGTAGTCCTTTTTTTCCTTCTCAGTGTAATCTTCTCTGCTGAATGTGCCTTTTTTACCAACCCACATAAAGATAAATACAATCACAGCCACCTGTCCTGCCCACTTAAAGCACTGAAAGGCTTTTTACAGTTACACATGGACAATTATACCAACTACACTAGTTGACAGTTTAGAATCAAATTTAGTTGGTAAGATTACAGTTGAACATAAGTTTGCAGATTTGATAATTTGATATGGCATTTAATAATTATCTGCCAACGGATTAAAATCACTGACAGGTGAATAAAATAAGCCTTTAACGGACTTGTTAGCATTTTGCAGATGCATTCACACCCATTGAGCTTTTTCAGATTTTGTCACTTCACCACCACACATTTTAATGTAATTTATTGGAATTCCTCTCAGAGACCAACAGAAAGATATTACATTTGGCGTGCCCCTTCTGTGTTAATACGCATATACAAATGCTCCCCAAATGCTCTGTCTGGAGTGTTCCACAGCCTGTAACAGGTTTTCTTCCAGGATTCTCCTCTAATTAGTTCCTCTCATCCTTCTATCAACTTTGACCAGCCTCTCTGTTCCTGCAAGAGAAAAACATCCCCACAGCATGATCCTGCCAACACTATGGAATGGTATGTTCAGAGTGATGTGCTGTGTTAGTTTTCTGCCACACATGGCATTTTGTCTACATGTAAATTGCCATGTGTGGCAAGAAAGCCACACGGGCTTTCTTCATGCCACTCTTTTATAAAGGGCAGTTTTGTGGAGTGCACAACTAATATTTAGCATGTAAACAGATTAGTCCACCTGAGCTGTGGCAGCTCCTACACCTTCATTTCCAAATGTGTCACTTAAAAATTAGTCCTACAACACAGAAACTATAGGGACACACTACCCCTTGGAAACATAGGGTTGGGTCTAAAAACGAAGGGCAACAGGTGAAAAGAGATTCAGACATAGACTTCATCTAATCTAATGCAAAGGTGGTGGAAGTGCAAAGGTTGTGAAAGATAACGGCTATTAAATTTTTTAATGAAAGTTGTTTCAACATGGCAGAAGTCTGATTTTGTCTTTACTCTTCTCCAACAAGCCAACAGGAGAAAATTACATCTGTTTTCTTAAAGTTAAGAGTCTGAAAGAGTTATCTACCTCAGGTAAGATACTGTCTCTTTATAATCTCACATTAATTCTCATTTCAATGCAAGTTATCTCAACCTTATATTTAGTTGCTTTGAGGCTATGGAAAACCCAAAAGTAGTTTGGGCCAAACAAAAGAGTTGCCAGATCTTGTTTAATGTTACCCACAACCCTGTGGTTTATCATCTGTTAAATAAAAAAGATGTGCCAGTCAAAAAAAAGAACTGTTTTAACTCATCATTTCTACTGAAAATGAAACAAACAGAGAAATCTCGCATTAAACCTTGTGATACGACCAAAGCTCAGGAAGATGGATACTGGGCCAGCCTCCACATAGCAATAGCCAATCGGAGACACAACGAGCAGACAACCACAATCATTCAACATGGAGCAATAGCTGCTAAACAGGTAATCCAAGTAACATTTTCAGACAACCCACCTTCTTTGCATGAGTCAAAGTTAATGAGTGCTATCCTATAGGATTTTGTTTATTCTCAAATGGATACATTAAACAACTTATTATCTCTCAGATTTTCTGATTTAAATTTTTCCCAAATAAAAGAAAAATCTTAATACTGTACTAACATACTATATCATCGTCAGTTATGTTAATTTTATTCACATGAAAGCAGGCTCACTCTGTTGTTCCTTAGACATGGGGCTCAATCACAGACATACATAGCCCTGTGTTCACATGACAGCTGAGCAGTCTCCCTAGCAACAAGCTTTCACACCACACACCACGGCCTACCTGTGGCTCCGACCAGTTTTGGCACCAGTTTGCCACTGCCCACAGGGAAATTAACTCTTGTGAGTAAGAGAAGAGCAAGAGGGAGGCCTTCGTGTGTGCCGACAATTAATTATATCAACTACTGTAATGGAAAAAGTGTAAAAAGAGAAAATGTCTGTCTCTCCCTCTCAGTACAAGGCAATTCAGAGGAAATCCAATTTAAAGTAATTTTTTACGATTCAACAAAGAATTTATTTACCCAGTTTATTTATATAGCACCAAATTGCCCAAGGACACAACAACTGCCATGGACTTTAAATTAAAATTATTTTAATTTAAAGCTATAGCCTACTTTGGAGGAAAAAAAGTACATGGTCCACTATACTTGCATTGGTAACAAAAACAAGAGAATGCTGCTGTTTAAGGGCAAGAGATGATATATTCCCCAAACATCTCGTCTGTGTCAACATATCAGCTACGTATTTGCTGAAGATGGCTGAGGTAAAAATGTATAACTCTTATCAACTGTAATGGTAAAACTGGCTGTGCATTCTGGTCGCTATCTGTGCATGTGAATATGGGGTTCCATTAATGCCAAAAACATGTTTACGTGTCTATGTAAAGTGTATATGGATTGTCCTTATCTAATGTAATGTGTCTATGCGTCTATGTAAGGGGTATATGTAGTGTGCTAATGTGTCTTTGTAAAGTGCATATATTGTAACGTGTCTGTGTATGGCGCTGCATCTATGTGCTGCACCTAATGTTTTATCCAGACCTAAAGCCATTTTACATAAATACCTGTGCATAGTGCTCTAAACGTTTTGGCCCTTCTATGTCAAGACTTAAGGTGTTCAATGAATCCCCTCATGTCTTTACAGCTGGAAACATTTTGTTTGTTTGGTTCAGCTCAAAATTCCAAAACAGCATTTTATAACATAATACAATGTTTATTATATAATAAATATTAACTATGAAGTAACACTCACCTAGAAGAAATATTACTTGTGTACAATACCTAGCACATAGTGAACACTGGGATAAAATAAAAACATAGAGGAAGTCAGCATCAGCTTTGAAATTTCTTTCCAGTATAATTTCTTGAAAAAAATGTATTTTCATTTAATGAACTACAAAAGCTAAAGTTCATTTTGAAAATTGTATTAAATAGTTCAACAAAGTTTATCCATATTTATAGGAGATTAGTAGCCTGACATTTCATTTTTTTTTTTTTTCCAAATTACAGATTTGGGAAAATAAAGCCAGTACTGATTTCTGAGTTCTCTGTTTTCATTTTATCAAGAGCTGAACCGAGTTTTTTTTCACCAAACAAACAAAAAAACAAAACGTTTCCAGCTGTAAAGACATGAGGGGTTCCATTTGAACTTCACTTTAAGTCTCTAACAAACTGAAAAGGGTACAGTAATTTCAGCAGGACACAACAGATGAAAGTTTAAAGGGTTTTTGAGATCTGTAGACGTAGCTCAGGAAACCACCAGCGGCGAGACCAGGAACCTCTGAAGGCAGACAGATAGGTTAGTAGCTGAGCAGAGAACTGTGGGCAAGGTGAAGCTCAAAGAAAAAGCCACTAACCTTTTCAGAATCTGTGAGTGTAAGGATGCTGATTTTTGGCTCCTCAGGGCTGTAGGCTGGTGACAGTGGGATGATGTCACAGAGGATCTGAGAGACTGAATGATACTCCTTAGTTCAATGTAACCCAGTAGGTTAGTGGAATCCAGTGGTCAGGGGACAGAGACAGGGTCAAAGCCAGGGAAGTGGTAACAGGTGACAGGATGAGGGGACTTGGCTTGAATCGGTAGACGAGGCACAGAAACGCGGTCAGACACAGAGAGGCAGATACAGGCAGACAGGCCCAGGTGTTAGGCAGGAGGCAGCAATTAGGAGGCAGAAACAAGGCCAGTGTCCAGAGATCAGAAGCCAGGGAGATATCTGACAAGGGCAGGGCAGAACGGAGAAATCCAGGAGGCAGAAACGAGATCGAGATCAGTTAGGGAGGCAGGCAGGGAAAGTACGCTGGACATTTACTCACACAAGGCTTTCTAAAATCTGGCGAAGTTTGTCAGCCAGTGCACGGCATATAAAGCCAGGACAACAGGTGAGTGAGTGAGTTGAGCCATGATTTGGGTGCTGGCAGGGGAGAAACAGATGAAAACAAAGTTCTAGATTGCTTCTGCGCACAGGATCAGAGGCAGATAGGGGTGGAGCAGACAAACAGACCCTAATCATAACAAAGTCTTGACATTGAGAGGCAAAAATGTTTAGAGCGTGGGTCTTTATTTAAAATTGCTATAGGTCTGCATAACACATTGGCATGGTCCATAGACACAACACAACACATTACATAGACACATTACAATACATATGCAGACTACATATACACCTTACACAGACACATAGACACGTAAACATGTTTTTGGTACTAATGGAACCCCTATACATGTAGAGGCTTTTTCAAAACAAGCATATGTGAGTAAAACACTCCTTGTAGCATTAAGCTTTTGTAATTGTCTTCAGAAATATGTATGGAATAGTCAGTCTGTTTGTATTTAATTAATATTATGCAGAGAATGGTTCAGGATGTCTTGCATTTAAAGACCATACAGAAAAAAGAAGAAAAACTGGATAGAAAAGAAGTGCCTCAGTTAGTTAAATCTCCCAAAAGTAAGTTTTCGCATTAGTTACAATATGATGTTGATGTAATCTAAAATGTGTGGCCATGAGTCAAAAACATGTTTTTTAATTTTCCTTTTTAAGCTGGTGGGTCCAGGCCAGCCATGTTCAATCCAGGCCTTTTATTGTAGATAAAGTGCTGTCTGATGAAGTGGAAGCAGCTATTGCTGTTTTGAAACCCTCAGTTGATTATCACACTGTTCGAGAGAAGATGAAGGCTACGTTCCATTAACGTCATTCAATGGTCATTGATGAAAAGAAAGCAGCTGATGTGTGCTCTGTCTTTCCACGGTTTCTGGACACACCAGGACTGGAAAAACATCTTCATTTGTTAAATTGCTTAAATATCCAGTATAACACTAAGTGTCTCTTCACTGAAAATGCATTTTTTCTGCATTTTATATAAAACAAGATTTCCAGACTCCTGTTTGGCAAGATCACTGCGAAGAAATTTCTGGAGAGGTGGCCACCAGTCTCAAAACAAAGGAAAGTCATGGACCCATGGTACCCACCATTGAACTCTTGGATGTATTGCGAAATGCAGAGTTGGCAGCTGAAGTTGAGAATGGTATGGTGGTCCTCTAGGTAATTGTGACAAATTTATGTGATTATAGGATGATGAAATTCAGGTCTGAGTCCATCACTACACCCAGGTTTCAAACCTAATTGGTGGATTCTAGCTGTATTAACTAAAGCTGTGTGCTACGTTTTAAACGCTATTCCTTTTGTCCAAAGATTTTTACTTCAGTGTTTTTTTTTGATTCAGCTGAAGAAGATTTTGGCACATCCAAGCATTGATTTCTTCTATGCATTTACCAAGCGCTTGAATGGGTTCATAGTCACCTGGTGACATCGTAACATATAACTGTGTGTTGTCTGCATAGTTATGATAACTTACGTTGTTGTTTATTAAAATCTGAGTTAGGGGGAGGATGTAGATATTGAATAGGAGGGGCCCTAAGATGGACCCTTGGGGAACGCCATATGTGATTTTTTTTTTGGTCTCTGATGTAAAGTTACCTACGGACACAAAAAAGTCCCTGTCCTTCAAGTAGGATTTAAACCAATTGAGTGCTGTACCAGAAAGGCCGACCCAGTTTTCTAGGCGCTCTAATAAAATGGAGTGATCAACAGTGTCGAATGCTGCACTAAGGTCCAATAATACCAGCACTGTGGTTCTTCCACAGTCTGCATTTATATGGATGTCATTGGACAGTCTCTGTACTGTGGTGAGCACGGAATCCTGACTGGAAGACATTGCAGCAGCTGGTCATTGTTAGGAAGTTAACTGCTAAAACACAGCTTTTTTAATATTTCTTACTGATGAAGGGGAGGTTTGAGATAAGCCTGTAATTCTGCAGTATATTCCGCCTCTCTGCCTGCTCAGACGCTTTTCTCCTAAGCTCCCTGCTTGCTTACATCCTTTTACTCCTAACTTTTTATCTCAAAATTACGGAAATATTGGACTAAAACTACTTACTACCAGCGACTCCCAAGGATTATTATTATTTTTATTTTTTTTCTAAAGGATTTTGATGTTTTTATAATCGAACTCGAAAGAAGGACAAGTTGACACCTGCTAATCAGCACAAAATGCCTCCCTTCACCACAGAGGACTTCAACAAACTTTAACAGAAATTGGCTGTTTTGGAGATGAAAATCCATCGACTAGAAGTGAATTTGGAGGTGAATATGGGGTACAGCGATGATTCAACTCTGCCTGTGATCCCCAACAGTGACAGCCAGCTAAACAACACAGCTGGCAATCAGAACACTGAGAATAAACCTACATGTTTTAGGCGCATGCCCAAAAAATCAAGGTGGACGACTAACTGGAAGATCTCAGTAATTAAATAAATTAGAATGCCCAGAATTACAGAGAAATGCCCCCGTTTCCCCAGGGAAAAGGAGACTTCGACAGCGAGCTGCTGACACAACAACTGATTGTCATGATCTGCCATTTTGTTCTTTGTTTTGTTTACTTTGCCGTTAAAGATTTTCCCTGGTTCTTTGATTAGTAGCTTACTTGGTTTAGTTTATATTTGCTTAGATTCTTGTGCTTGTTTACATGTCCTTAGATTCAGTTCTCTCTAGAGTTACTATTTATGTTTAGCTTATGTTTAATGTTTCCATTGGTTTAATAGATGTGTTTACTGATTCCTTCTGTTTACTTTGTTCTGCCTTTCCTCTTTGGTCTAGTAGTTCCTCCTCTTGTCCTTAGACCCACTTCAGTTATTATTTACTCAGTGTCCATTTCCCTTTTATATTTGTAATTCTCCCCAGCCTTATTTCTAGTATAGTTCTCCATATTAGTCTCTACTGTTTAAGTTCCTTCCAACAGGTTATAGTTTATAGTTATTTGTTTCTTCACTAGGCTTAGTTCCACTTATTGTTTACGTTTTAGTTTATAGTAATTCTAGGTCTTCGCTTCCCTGCTCTTCCTTATGAGACAATGTTATCCTTAGATTCTAGTTTCCCTTTGGTTTTCTTATAGTTTAGTGCCCTCATGTCCCTGTGCTTCCTAGTTCTTGTCGCCATAGTAACCATTCATTCCCTCAGTCCCCACAGCCAGTTCCCGCACCTGCTTCCACTTCTCTTCTGATTAACCTAGCTTCTCCCTCATTGGTCCACTCTCCTTCTCTCCCTGCTTATATACCCGGTTCCTCTAATTATTCTTCGCTGGTTCCTTATTTCATGTATACCATGTTTGTCACGTCTTTCCCCGAACTCTTTGGATTATGCTTCTTGTGAATTCTTGTGAATTCTCTTCTCTACGACCTTGTAAGTGCTGATCTCCGAGCCTTAATTAAAGAAGATCTGTTTTCAATATGCTGAGCCCAAGCGACTGTTTGCATTTTGGTCCAAAACAACCTCATACCGTGATACTGATAGGAGTGAGACAGCTGGAAATAATGGAATTCCCCTCCAAAACAGATTTGCCCCACTACAGAATGAAAACCAGAAAAATGATCCATCTTCTGAGAACAATAAAAAGTTTGAGAACAACCTTCATTCTAAACAGTCTTCTCCTAAATTGCCAGAGAAAAAGCGCCCCACCGGACCAAAAAACCCTACATTTGGGGCAACACAGCTGTGGATGGGATTAAAAACTTCTGCAACAAGAAAAATAAAAAGTTATAAAAACCCAGTAACATGGTGTCGATATCTCAGGAAATTTTCTTGCAAAGAAAAGCCCCGATCTCTAGAAACCTTTTTAAACCTGTGGGGGCCATGATGACGTGGCTAAGAAAAAAATTTGAAGGTTGAAGAAGGTTTTTCAATCGTTTTCTGAATATTGTTGTAGGTCTCAATATCAGGGTGTTTCTCCGCAGACCCTTTGCAACGATTTTCTGTGGAGATGGATTTTTTTTGAGACTTCTGATGATTAAAAATGGTTGAAAAAAACATGTGCTACTACATCTTTGAACTTCATCGACAACTTCATATTTTTCGGGGAAAAATACAATTCTTCAAGCAAGGGGTTTCTTTTTAACATCCCGGAGCTGCATCACAAAATCTCTTCTTTTCAAAAAACCCCCCCAGCAGCTTCGACCTTCAGCAGAGAACATGGAGTATCAAAACAATGATAACGGCCCCAACAGCTCCAGCAGGGAAACCCGGGCCAGTTGGCTGAGAAAGAGGGGTCATCACAAAGGTCTCCCCGTCGAAATGCACAGGGGGGTGGCCCCCCCCCCCGTCATACCCCCCTCCCCCTAAACCCAGACCCAGACTGACCCCCCCTTTAAACCCCCCTCCCCAGACCCCCCCAAACCGCACAAAACTCTCCCACCCCCCCTGAGCCCGCTTTTTGCTTACTGGATTCTGATAACATGAAAGAGCTCTTAAGATGGGGACCCAAAGGCTCTGACATCTTCTCCATTCAACACCCCCGGGCCCGGGCCCCCTGCTACAAAAAAACATCTTCCAAATGCTGCGAAACCCCCCACCTCCTAATCTATCTCCTCCTAATCGGGGACCTTCAAAATCCCCTTTTCTTGTGATACACTCTGGCCCCCAGGGGTAACTCTATCAAAAAGAGCATGTCCAGGAAAAACTTGGGCCCCTAATAGGAGACGTTGTAAAATCTCCTTTTTATAATTGACAGAAAGAACAAAGCCAAAAGGATAAGAGACAGTAATAAAAAATAAAACTTAAAAGCCATAAACTGTCAGGTCCCCGACACAGAGTTGATATCAGCAACTATCATATAAATGGCTTTATAAACCATTAGATCTCTGTCGGGAAAAATTTTTAATAAAGGGTTTATTACTGAGTACAATCTTGATGTTTTAAAAGAAAACATGGTTACATGAATTTAATGAAGCTCCCTTCTGATAGAGCACCCCCCCCCCCCCTCCGAACTAAATTTTTTTGTGAGAGCAGACAGCACAGAAAAGGTGGAGGGGTCCCCCTTTTGTTTAAAGATTTACTAAAGTGTAAAAAAAGTATTTCTGGGGAAATCGACTCTTTGAATATTTTGGCTCTCCAGGTAAAGAGCCCGGTCCCGAACCATGTTCTTGAATATTTACAGTTCAAAAAAAATTTTCAGTGATTTTAATGATTTTTCTGTGGGATATTTTTTTATGACGTTTTTAATTATTGTGGGAGACTTCAACATTCCCATGGACAATCCTGAAGACAGAAGTGCAATAGAACTATGTGACTCTTAGAAATTTTGGTTTGACTCAACATGTTAAACGCACAAACAGGGACATATTTTGGACCTGATCATCACTAAGGGTCTAAACATTTCCAAGGTGTCTGTAACTGATGTTGCCCTATCTGACCACTCTTCTGTTATTTTTGAAAGCGTCATCTCCAATGACTCAGTTAGCCAAAGAGACATTATAAGAAAACGCATCTTTAAGGACGGTGCTGCTGAAACCTTTAACCAGATTTACTCTTCTGCCTCCACTTTGCCCTGTAACACTGTAGATGAGCTGGTAGATAACTTTCATTCTAAAATCTCGGACATCATTGATTCATTTGCTCCAATTAAAGTGAAAGTCGTTTCTGGGAAGAAAATCTCTGTGTGGAGAAGTGCTCCACCAGTCAGAAGTGAAAAAAGGAGTGTCGAAAAGCTGAACGCAGGTGGCGAAAGACTGGACTCCAGGTTCACTATATTATCTATAAAGAGAGACTATACAGATATAACCTACAACTGAAAAATGCAAGGGAATCTTTTCTGAGATAATCAGCAAAAACATTAACAATGCTCGTGTATTATTTGCCACGGTCGACAGGCTAACAAACCTTTCTGTAACTGTAGCATCTGAACTCCACTCTACCAGGGCCTGCAATGAATTTGCTAACTTCTTCGCTGAAAAAACCCAAAAGATCAGAGGGGCAGTCAGCACATCCACATCAACTCAGTACAAATGTTGTCTCCAACTAGAACTGATTTTGACAAAATTTCCCAATTTCACCAAATAAACTACAAAAACTTCGTACACCAACTAAGCTCTTCTTCCTGCTGTCTCGATGTTTTACCCACAGCTTTCCTTAAGAAAGCTTTGCCTGTCATTACATCTGATTTAACAAAGATAATAAAAACGTCCCTTTTGTCAGGTGTTTTCCCCCAGGCCCTGAAAACAGCAATTATTAAACCTCTATTGAAAAAGAGCAACTTGGACAGGCTGCTACAGCACAACTACAGGCCTATATCGAACCTCCCCTTCATCAGCAAGATTATTGAAAAAGCTGTGTTTCAGCAGTTAAACAACTTCCTAACAATGACCAACCACTTTAATGTCTTCCAGTCAGGCTTCTGTGCTCACCACAGTACAGAGACTGCCCTTGTCAAGGTGTTCAATGACATCCGTATAAATGCAGACTGTGGAAGAACCACAGTGCTGGTATTATTGGACCTTAGTGCAGCATTCGACACTGTTGATCACTGCATTTTATTAGAGCACCTGGAAAACTGGGTCCGCCTTTCTGGTACAGCACTCATTTGGTTTAAATCCTACTTGAAGGACAGGGACTTTTTTGTGTCAGTAGGTAACTTTACATCAGAGACCACAAAAATCACATGTGGCGTTCCGCAAGGGTTCATCTTAGGGCCCCTTCAATTCAATATCTACATGCTCCCCCTAACTCAGATTTGAATAAACAACAACGTAAGTTATCATAACTATGCAGACGACACACAGCTATACGTTACGATGTAACCAGGTGACTATGAACCCATTCAAGCGCTGGGTAAATGCTTAGAAGAAATCAATGCAAGGATGTGCCAAAATTTTCTTCAGCTGAATCAAAATAAAACTGAAGTAATAATCTTTGGACCAAAGGAAGAGCGGTTAAAAGTTATCACACAGCTTCAGTTAATACAGTTAGAAACCACCAGTCAGGCCCGAAACCTGGGTGTAGTGATGGACTCAGACCTAAACCTTCAGAGGCACATAAAGATAGTAACAAGGTCAGCCTTCTATCAACTAAAGAACATCTCCAGGATTAAAGGACTAATGTCTCAACAGGACCTTGAAAAACTAATTAATGCGTTCATCTTTAGTAGAATTGATTACTGCAACGGTGTTTTCACAGGTCTGCCTAAAAAGTCGATCAGACAGCTGCAGTTGATCCAGAACGCTGCTGCCTGCATCCTCAATAGAACTAAGAAAGTGGAGCACATCACCCCGGTTGTAAAGTCCCTACACTGGCTCCCTGTATCTCAGAGAATAAACTTTAAAATACTTCTGTTAGTCTATAAATCACTGAATGGCTTAGCACCAAAATACATTACAGACTTGTTGTTAGTGTATCAACCACCCAGACCTCTCAGGTCTTCTGGCTCAAATCTACTCTGCATACCCAGAACCAGACCCAAACATGGAGAAGCAGCTTTTAGTTCTTATGCTCCACTAATCTGGAATAAACTCCCAGAAAACTGTAAAAGCACCGAAACCCTAAGTTGCTTTAAATCAAGATAAAAATGTGTTTGTTTAGAGTGGCCTTTGAATGTGTTATCTAAACATTATTAGTAAAGTTTTCAGTCCAATTTTCCTTTCATTTTCTTATCCATCATTCTATTCTCTCTTTTTTTAAATTACCTCTATTGTTTGATTTTCTGTGTCATTGTAATGTTTTTCCTTATGTACAGCGCCTTGAGTGCATTGTTGCTGAAAAGCGCTATATAAATAAACTTGACTTGACTTGACAAAGAATTTTGACAAATTCGTTTCAAATAGACTTCAGAAGAAGAAAGTCAATGCTTTGAAGTGGCAGTCACGAAGCCCTAATAGCTGTTCCATAGAAAATTTGCGGGCAGAGCTGAAAAGGTGTGTGTGAGCAAGGTGACCTACAAACCTACTCAGCTACATCAGTTCTGTCAGGATAAATTGGCAAAAATTTCAACAAACCTTTATGAGAAGCTTGTGGGAGGACACCCAAAACATCTAAACAAATTTGTACAATAAATGGCAATTAAGAAGGATTACCAGCTTTCTTAAACTGCACCATTTCTGAACAGGCAGTCCCAAGTAACGCCTAAGGACAGATGCCTTGAGAGCAGAACATAGTTGCGCATTCTTGACTCGGGTGTACACACCGACTAAATGCAAACGTCTGCCGGACATGTCCACGCAAGGCTCAGTTTTTACAACCGCATACGCGTAGTCATACAATAAACTGTAAGCGGGAAAAAGTCTCCACATCAAAATGTTTTATATTTGACACACCGCTCTGAGACACCTGTCATGAGTAGGCACAGTGTCCCTACCACTCTCTGCGCTACACTGACAGGTGTATTCCCCTTCTTCGTCCCTAGTGTGGTTTAATGGCTTTAAATCCCACCTTCTTTTTTTTTTTTTTTCAAAGCTACATGGCAAATAAGCTCTGCCCACCTGCTCAATGATGCGATGGCAGAAAGTGTGAGAAATGTAGGAATTTGTCACCAGAAATGTAGGAAATAAGTACGCTCGACTGTGAAGCCTCAAACGTCCTCGGACAGTGCGTGCGGAGTCCACGCTGCTCACAGCATGTCAGACTATGTTCTGCCCTTTACAAAGACACATGCTTAGGACAGTTGGAAAAAGAGAAGCAACAAGGCTTCCTGATTCATTTGTCATTAACCTATAAGCCAGAATGTGGATGGTATCTTCAGGTTGTTGAAGAGGTCTTCTGAGGTCCCTCAAGAACTCAGTGAGTTCCTCGAATCTTTGAAGCATACACAGAACTTTCACGTTGAGATCATTCATTATTCTGGTGGCGACAGATCTGGGTACTGGATGCTGCATGAAGGATCTTGGTAGCAGTCAAGGTGGCTTATCTCAGAATTTTCTTTTCACTTCATCAACACAAAGTAGTTGACTACTTTATGTTGTTCTTTCATCTCACAACCCAGTCTGGAAGGCCTACAGACCATTATTTGTGTTTTCATTTCGTACTTTCAAAAAACAGGACAAATTTGCCTGCGACAAACAACCAACAGATTCATCTCTAAGTACAGTTCAGCCATTTAAACTTTAATTGGTAACCTATTCATCATGGACATGTCTCCTTCTTAAAGGCTTAATAACTTTATCAAAACACGTTTGAATCGTAGAAAATGAAAAATTAGTCACTAAACTGTTCCAAAGGTACAATCAGTGGTTACAAAAGCACTGATGTAATGAATCATCTTTCTGTCAGCCACTGGAGACAGGACATGCTGTTTAAATGAATTGACCTTTTTGCTGATAGATGTAATAAGTTAGGCAACTGAAGTGAACAACAGATGCAACATTTTGTGTTACTATGCAATAAATATTGTTGTTGGATTCTATAAGGAAATCATGTTTTGTTGGTCCCCTGTCACATGTGCACACTCACTTTGCATTAATAGACAACTTCACAAGACTGAAATTAAATGTATGTTTTGTGTTAATAGCTAAATAGTGCTTAAAAGGTGAGATACAGTTGGGATGTCCACTCTGTTTACAAGGGTTGTAATAATTGTACTATGTGGCTCGCAGACTCTAAACTAACCACTAACCACTCCAGGTGATCTGAGTCCACAGAGCCACAAATAACACGGCCAGTAGCCGTCTTTGTTTGATTAGTATTTTACAGGAAGCATTTGATAACATGTGATGTTAGGGAAATGGCAGAGTTCATCTTGTTGGGTGTAGGTGATAGGTATGTTCAACAATAAACCCAGACGTGCACTTTATGAAGTTGCTTGAGAGCTCAAAATGACACCAGGAGATTTTTTTTTAAATCACTTCAAACCTAATTCTGGTTCTAGATGTAAGTATCAGGCTGAGACAAAGCTGCAATTCGAAATAAAAAATACATTTCTTCAAATCTGTTCTTACATTTTCTGAAGATTTTGTTGAATTCAAGGCGTGATTTTGATTGGACAAACTAAAAGACTCTTTTGATGGTGAAGTTTTATTATGACAGGTAATACTTTTGCAGACAATTGAAGAGGAGCTAGAAAGATAGAGCTCAGCACAAGGCGATCCTGGAAGACAAACTCTTTTGAACACTACCTGGTCCACTCCAAACAAGACACTGGCAAATAAACAGGATGTGGCACAGTTGGCTACACATTTCACATTATTGTGACATGCTCTGGTCCACTCTTGTCCTGTCCCAATTGGTAGAGGCAGATAACCTTCAACCCCATGGGTTACAAAGGGAATATTTTTATTAAATGCTCAATAGGTAATGAAGGAAACAGTTTTGTGAAAATGCTGTAAAAATTATACCAATCTCTGTTAAGAGGCTGAAAATCCTCAGACATACTAGTTTAAAGTAATGAAAGTTTTTCTGCTGCAAAAGATAAACACTGATCTCTATTGTCCACTTTTAGGTTGTCAAAGCTTTATTGTGTGAAAAATGATCGCTGGTGTACTTTTGCCCTGTCAGACAAAATTAGCACCAGCAACCATCAGTTTTCAAAACTGCAATAGCATCAAACTTCTAAACTTAGTTTTACTCTTCTCGGAGAAACCAAACTGTATACAAGGACCAACCTCTTCTATTTCTGCTCAAAGATCTCATATTCAAAAGTCTTCCAAATAGTACTGCACCCTCTCTTCTACTGTGGCAGATTTTGTCTCTCCACATCATCCCAGTCCATTGGTGCAGCTAGACTGCCCTCTCCAAACTCTTAATTATGTCCCTAATGCAGGGGCACCACCCACAGCTTGGCCAGACCACATGGTGAAAGATGGCACACAGCTGGATTACAGCAGGCAACCCTGACGTTTTTTTTCTCCAGTAGAAATTATACTCCCTGCAAAAGATTTTTGGCCCTTTGAAGGTGGTTTTACTTATGGGGGACCAAAGAACAGCTGTGTGCTTGTAACAGTTTCTTTTCTGTTGCTCAGTAAAGCCACAACTGTTGCATGTGCTCTCTGTGATTACAACAATACAACAATATGGTATGTACGATCTTAAGGTACACTGACATAACCACAAATGTTCTAAGAAATGCTTCCAAGATGTCAAGTTTAAACAAGTCTTGCCAATTCTTTACCTTGTCAGAAGGTGTATCTAAAAGAAAGTAGAGAAAACTCAACATGGCATCATTTTTTAGAAATCATATATGTTATCTAAGAGTTGGATGGCACTAGTAGGAAAAGAGTGCACATCTGGAGACTATTCACAACTTTAATCTTTTAATAGATTCCAGATAAAGTATCGCAGTTTCTCTCAAGATAGATATCCAGATTCCGAGCTGAGATCATCATTTTTTACTTATGTGATGATTTTATGCATGTGGCCTCTTTGTTAATTCTTAGTCTTAAAGTCATCATTTGTATTATATCCTTTCATTTACACTTTAATGTTGCCAAATATAAACTGGCATCACAAATCCAAAAGGTTTTCTTGTAACATGAAGGTTTGGAGTTAAAGCCTGGCTGAAGCTGTCAAGAGGTGTGGATGTGGAGTGTGACCCAAGCACAGACCATTGGATGAACATGATGCAGATTTAATAAATGAGAAAAACAACAAAGTTACAGGGGAGTAAAAGGAGAACATGACCAAGAACACAGGCAGAGGGACAGCAACGGTGAGTATAATGGCAGGATCCAGCAGAGAACAAGGAGAACCAGTAAGAATATACAGTATATTGTGGGACAAGTGGAGAATAGCAATGGAGCCAGGTTTGAGTGATTAGGAGGATATATGGATCAGCTGGGGCAGAAGGAGCGCAGGGAGACAGAGACTAATTAGCATAAATAGGACACAAAGAAATGATCAATGAAAAGAACAGAGATGTTTCTAAATGTACAACAAAAAAAACAAAAGAATGAACTAAGAAACTGATACAATAGGAATAACTAATAAGGCAAGAACTAACTAAAAAACACAGAGAAAAAAATAGAATGAGGCAGTGATAAGGAACAGAGCAAAACTTTACAGACCAGGACAGAAAATCAATTTTATCTTTTTCATTTGGGGCGGATGTAAGGAGCTAACAGTGAAAGTAGGTGTCCAAACTGCCAGTCTCATCCACCTTTCTTCAAGTCCAGCATTTAACACTGTTGATCACTCCATTTTATTAGAGCACCTGGAAAACTGGGTCCGCCTTTCTGGAACAGCACTCGATTGGTTTAAATCCTACTTGAAGGACAGGTATTTTTTGTGTTAGTGGGTAACTTCACATCAGAGACCACAAAAATCACGTGGCGTTCCGCAAGGGTTCATCTATACACATCTATACATTACGATGCCACTGGTTGACTATGAACCCATTCAAGAAATAAATGCACGGATGTGCCAACATTTTTGTTAGTAATAATTAGAAAGTAAAAAATTTTTTTTTTTGGACCAAAGGAAGAGCGGTTAAAAGTTATCACACAGCTTCAGTTAATACAGTTAGAAACCACCAGTCATGCTCGAAACCTGGGTGTAGTGATGGACTCAGACCTGAACCTTCAGAGCCACATAAAAACAGTAACAAGGTCAGCCTTCTATCACATAAAGAACATCTTCAGGGTTAAAGGACTAATGTCTCAACAGGACCTTGAAAAACTAATTCATGCGTTCATCTTTAGTGGAAATGAATAGTGCAACGGTGTCTTTACAGGTCTGCCTAAAAAGTCAATCAGACAGCTGCAGTTGATCCAGAATGCTGCTGCCCGCGTCCTCACTAGAACTAAGAAAGTGGAGCACATCACCCCGGTTCTAAACAATGTGTACAGAATTGTGTGTCGGCTATATATATATATATATATATATATATATATTATATATATATAATATATATATATATACACACACACATGTAAACATGATCTGAGAACCTTTGCATGTGAGCATTTACAGCAGAACGTCACAATCTCTCCCTCTCGGCAGTCTTTTTCTGTGCTGCTGCATTTGTCACTTGTACAGAGCAACATGTGTTGCCTTGTTGCTGTTTATAACAAGCATCTCCTCGTGATTTTCCGCCCCAAACAGCTGTTATAACTACATGATTTTTAGGTGGTTTGGCCCGCTTTCAAAAGGGCAATGAGAAAGCGAACCAAACTAAATGAAGCTGTGAAAATAGCTGTATTATCCGCCCAATTAAACCAAGCACCCTGGACTATCCTGACATTAAAGCACTTTTAGTCTCTTAATAGAAACCTAAGTTCAAAATTTGTTTGCAGGACACGGGTCTTAATGGGCACATTATCTGACAATCTTCACTTCACATAGCCTAAAACTAGAAGAACTAGGTCTTTTGCAAATATTTTCATTGGGGTTTGTTTGTTTCCATGCCTGCAGACATGTCAGGCAGTAAGTTTATTCAGCCCACCTGTGCCGCTAATTGCTCTGCTGCTTCTCACCTGTGTTCTGCTCCATTTAAGCTCCCTCCAGCCACAGACACTTTGCCAAATTATCAGCAGCAGTTCTCTAAGTAGATGTCCAGCGTAACTTCCTTGCCAGTTTTTTATCTCCTGGGTATGACCTTGCTTCTGCCCTCTGGATTTTGTTGTTCTGCCTTGCCCAGTGTCGGGCTCCACATTTCTCTTTGCTTTCTGGACACGGACCAGGGACACAGATTTTTACCTCGCCCTCAACTCGCCCCATGCTTGATCCTCTCACTACCCCACCTCTGTGTTTCTGAATTCTTATTTACATATTAATATTTGTGTTTCATTATTTTGTATGTGTCGTAGAACTAATTTTTGTCATTTTAAAACATTTTGCTCCGTTTTAAATTTTTTGTTACCATTAAAAACAGACATTTTTACAGAACTCTCGACGTCAAGACTTGTGTTTTGAATATTTTTGCCAGAGTCTGCCCACAGAAAGGTAAAGGCAGCATTTCTAAAGTTAGACTGAAAGTTGGAGTCAAATGACTTGTTTGGTATCCTTTGTTAGCTATTGTGTTTTTTGTAGGGCAAATTAATTGGATTAATCGTGATCAATCCATTAATGAAATAAACATCAACTAATTTAGTAATAATTTAAGATGAAAAACCTTCTTTGTCTGTTAATGTGCCCTATTCAGAACTCTTCTAAGTGGCATAGCTTTAGGTTCACCTGGTTCAAATTCTGTAAAAAAGCTCCTATTAAGCACCTTTTGCTATTCGATTATTAATTGATTGGTAAAATAATCATTTGTCGCAGCCCTAGTTTTTTGTTTTATGTTTTACTTATTTACTGCTCAGAACATAACATGATTTTTTTATTTGATAGTGAACAATAAAAGCAAAAGATTGTAGCACATCTGAAAATAGTGTGCATTTTGATGTATGAGTAATCACTGCAAAACATAAAAACAAGAGAACGTATGCAGTTAGATTCCTTTTTAAAGTGGCATTAGTTATCTGTTAAATTGTTCAGTGTATTTATTTGATAAGTATCTACTTCAGGCTTGCAAGTAATGCAGAAAATGTAGATGCATAAATACAAATGTGCTAAAAGGGTTGATTTGTTTAGGGAGCAGACACTGATCTCTTACGTTTCTCAAACAGTATGGGGAAGTGACAGTTCAGTTTTATCCCAGCTCATGAAAAGTCAAGTTTGAGTAAATAAAGCACTTACATGCAGAAACATGTAAGTCGCTTAACTTGCAGTAGGTAATCTGTCCCAGTGGAACACTTTTAGTGCAGATGCTGTTTTTTGCTCATCCTTTATTTTATTACATTAAAGTCCTGAGAACATATTAACATGAAGGCATTGTGCAGATGAAACTCTCTTTTTGTTTCTAAAAAAAGAGAGTAGGTAAATCATGTTTTCTCAGAATATAAAATCCATTATTTATAAGGCTTACCATATTTGCAACCTCAACCACTGCGTGTAAAAAAAGCATTTATTATTAGTTCCACAATGAAGGTATTGTAGCCTTATAATCATTGTGTAACTTTAAAATTAAACCTACGCAATGATGGCTCTCATTGGCTGATTTATTACCTAAAACAGCCCTAAACAGGTATTTTGCTCCACTGTTGCTTGATCAAGACCATAAAAAAGATGCAATCCATTGATGTAGACGGTGGACCACAGCACCTTTTTCTCCATGTTTGCTATATTCCCTACATGCCTTGTTGCAATCTGCAAATAGGACTGTTATGATCAGGCTCAAAGGCCACAACATAAGGGAGACAAACCATATATAGGAGTTTGGAAATATACATCTTTTCAATGCAATCTAAGGTTTTCAATATGAAGAGTGAAATTCAGAGATATCAGTGGCATTTGGTGTGCATGAGCGGAGGATGTATGTGAAAGTGTTGTAATGTTCAATCGAAATAACCCACACAGAAAAACATGGCAGCATATCTGTGGAGGAGAGCAGAGACAAGTTAGTTGGCAGTCAGGCTTTAAAGAAACCGGGAGCCTTACCAGGTTCTCAGGTGTCATATCAGTAATCAGTGCTGTAGATGAAAGGTAAATGCCCAACCCAACCATAAGGGGTCGTAACAAGGACTTTTTCATAGGTTTTGTAAAATAATTAGCCAGATATGTAATGTGCATGCTTATAATTGTCCTATTAACAAATTCTCCTAACTGAGCTGTGGATATCTTCCTCTTTTACCACTGGCCTCTCGAGTGCTTGTCAGTTTAGGTGGACAGCCATATCTTGGATGATGTTTTACAGTGCTTTGAGATGTTCAAAGCTTGCCATATTTTATAATCTAACTCTACTTTGATCTTGTTCACAACTTTATTTCTGAACCATCTGGTGCTATTTGGTCTTTATGATACCGTTTATCTAATGTTCTCTAATAACCCTGTGAAGTCAGTACAGAACAGCTTATTAAATCATGAAGATTAAATCACACATTTGGACTCTGTTTATTACTCGGGTGACTTCAGAAGACATTAGCTGCACTGGATGTTATTTAGGGGTGTCAGGAAAAAGGGGACTGAATTCAAATGTACTCCAACCGCTTCACAATTTACATGCTACTTTCATGTTTTGTCTCATAAATCTTGCTGAAAATACAGAAGTTAGGGGCTGTAACGTGGCAACACGTGGACCAGTCCAATGGTTATGAATCCTAAAATATTAAAGTACTGTACAATCATAGGCTCATAGTCATGAATTAACCATGCATCCAAAGTGTTCCGCATCAGAAGAGCAGTTCAGCTCTTACAATGCAGCTCTGAGCCAAGCTTTTTTTTAATGCCTCATAAGATACTGTTTAAAGGCTACAGTATTTTTGAGGAACCGCAGTAAGGACACGCTCCACTAACATAGAGGACAGTTCCTACCAGTTTACTGACTCAGTGGGAGGAGAGACTCACATGAAAAGGAGCTCTATTAATAAGGTTGATCGCTACTGCCTGTGGAGTAGACCAGGAAATGTGACAGAAGAAAAGATTTCAGCTGCTGCCTACTAAGAAGAGTGAACCTTTGCACTATATTGGTAACACATGTGCACCTAAGGCCCATGATAAGTCTCTTAAAACAGCATTTTGAAAGAATTAGGATTTTGTATTCTGTGCTTGATGTTTGACTTTCCCATCAGGCTTTTATTTGGATGGACTCTCACTGGAGTGAATGGAGCTAAAATTCCAAAACTGAAAAATCTGAATTTATTGTATGTGAGATAGAAAACTGTAAAATATTTTGGACCATTTCTGTGAATATAGATAATTTGTAGACACATGATCTCAAATGTAAGTGCTCCAACAGTTCCTCAGTGCTGGTGCACAACCTTTAATGCTTCCTCCACATACAAGGGCTTTTTATATTCACCTGTACACACATAAATTCACCCCCAGGCTAAAAGCTGGTTGAGGGCCTCCCACTTCATGTCACAGTAGCCCATTTGGCTTTCTGTCCAGTCTGGCTGCTTTATTTCTTTCTTCTCCAACCCAGCTAATTTTAACATAACCTTTAATGAACATTTCCTGCCTGGAAAATTGCCAAATCAGGGTAAAAATAGACTGCACTCTTACTATTGAGTTCAACAGAGGGTACCTGTTTTGCCTAAAGGAAGGGATGTGTGCAGTAAAATTTCAGAATCTCTGCATATCAGAAGGCTTCTGAAAGCTTTCTAAATAACTGCCCTATGGTGGTGAACATGCAGAGAAATACATTTTGCTCCAAATCCCACTAAGCTATCATGATACTTTGCTGTAAAGTAATTCTGGAAACGTCGAAAAGGCCCATTAACTAAATATTCATGTTACGGTTGAACATTTTTAATGTGGCTTTTTCTTGTTAATGAGTAGAAAAATTAGTTCTTTAAAATCAAGCTGAATGGCCAAAAAGGTATTCATGGAAATCCTAAAGCATAAGACAAACAATTCAAAAATTCATTGCTCTGTAACTGATACAGCATATAATTAAAAAGCTACCTCACATCGGAACATCCCAGCAGCCTTGAAGTTGAACTTTTATCAACTTAAGCCATCATTTTAGATGCCTCTAAGCAACAGTGTGCCCAGACAGGAGTACATTCCTGTCTTCTCAGGCATATGCTAAAACAGAGTGTTGAATGTCTGGTTGCAATATTACTGCTTTCTGTCTCATTCTGTTGAATGAAGCTGCTTCTTATTATGAACACCTGTAGTCCACACCAAGCTAACTTTACTGAATGGCAAGTGATTTTTACTCTGCTGAAAAGAAAGTTTAGAGTTTTTCGTTGGGAATGATACATTCACTGATCAGAACTCTGTCAATACATTTACATGGATTTACATACACTGTAGAAACTGACACCTATTTTATCTCTTAAACTTTACTTGTTATAACAAGGATTTTACATAAAACGTAAGTTTGTGTTTTTCAATGTTTAATAACTGTAAAATGTCCTGACCGTTCTTAAGCTAGTTGTCAGAGCTGAGCAATTCTGAAAGTTGACTTTACTCATAGTTTTAAGGCAGCTTATGTACTTTAAGTTAAGAGATATACAATTTGCTACAGTGTCTAAGATTTTTCATATCTGTCAAAAAGGCCCATGATAACGCTGGAACAGATGCAGAAATAAAAACTAAGGTAGAGAAATCTGTCCACAGGACAATTATTAATTGTGCATTGCACAAATCTGGCCTTTATGGAACACTGGCAAGAACCAAGCCAATAATGAAAGAAATCCACAGTTCATCTTGTTTATACAATGCTACAAGCCATGCAAGGGGCAAATATGTAAAGGACAGTGCTCTGGTCTGATGAGAACATCATGCTGTGGTATTTCTTTTCTTCAGCGTGGACAGGGAAGCTAGTCAGAGTTCATTGTAACAGTGACTGAGCTACACACAGGGCAACTGTATATATACAATTGGAGGTGCAATGGAAGAATTTAAACCAAGGTATGTTTAGTAGTTAGAATGGCCTAGTCAAAGCCCAGACCTAAATCAAATAAGGAATTTGAGTCAAGACCTAGAAATCCATGTTCACAGATGCCAGTCATTCAATCCGACTGAGCTTGAGAAAATTCAGCAAAAAGAATAATTAACAGATCAAAAGATATGCAAAACTGGGAGAGACATGCCTTAACAGACTTGCAGCTGTAGTTGTAGCAAGGGGTGGTTCAATAAAGGAACAATTCAATCCACACTTTAGATTTTTTGTAAAAGAAAAAAAATGTGATAACTTTTCCTGCACTTCACGATTATGCACTACTTTGTGTTGGTCTATCACATGAATTCCCATTAAAATACATTAAAGTTTGTGCCTATAATGTGACAATGTGAAGAAGTTCTAGGGGTATAAATACTTTTAGAAGGCACTGTACATGGAACTTCAGAAGGTAGCTTTTGGCTCATAGTTCAAATCCACAACATTCACCATCTAATTATCATAAACTTCAAGAGTAATTTTGCCCCAGATGTGCAATGATTTGAAGTTCTTGTTAGTACTTCAGAAAGTGTACAGAGGTTGAACTGTGGTAACTGGAAAAACTGATGTAAAAATATAAATACACACTGTAGGGATTTTGTAAATATTTCACATATTCAGGTATTTATTAACAATTCTTTGGGACTCAACAACAAGGTAAGTTTTAAATATCTTGCTACTTTTTGATTTGTCAGGCCTTAACGAATGATCGATTAAATGCATTTGAACTGTAAAATCACACCCCACCTGACAAGCAACAAATTACTTATGCTGGGGAATATAACTATTGAAGTTGATATTATCTTCAAATTTGGTCTGATAATTCTTTTACATTTTTACATCAGATTACATAAATCCTCTATGCATATTATATAACATATGTTACCACAGTGACTGAGAGCCCATGTACAGGGATACCTTTAACACAAATGAGTCTTGATGATGATCGTCATGTGCTAGATCATGGCCAACACTGAAACTACATTATTGTTAATAGTAGTATATAGCAACAAACCATTTATCAGAAGGAAGAACCTTGTCTCTAAAAGAGACTACCATATGGCATGGAAGATATAAAAACAAATGTAGTCTTGGCCCTCAAATTACTTTGGATTAGGCCAAAAAAGGGGTTTCCTGCTGCCTTGGAAGCTAAATTTCTAAACTTACCCGCTGAAGAATATAAAGATTCTTCACTCTTTCTAAATACAGTGGCAGCCAAAATTAATGTTGGTATGAAGTTTGGTTGTATTAGAGGCAGGGCTAGGGAGAGTGTGGAGAAAGAGCTCTTTATGCTCTCCTCTGTTCAGTGTGTAAACAGTTACAAACAGTAGCTGGTGTGTAGCTGAAAGGTCTTCATGTTAAATGTTATTTCAAGCAGAACTATTGCAAATATAAAACATATTTTTCTACTTAAATAAAAGCAGAAATAAACAGAACTTTCTTCACACTTTTCAGAACGTAATGAACAACAGGGAGATGATGAAAACACAGACAAAAAAGAAACCAAAACCCAAAAACCCAAGAATTATAACACTGATATTTTGCTGGATGTTTTTTTAGGAAGTTGGACCTAGACCACGCACCTTTAACGTAGTCATCAGCAAACTCTTGGCATACTTCCGAATGCATATTTTTAATACTTCAGCAATGAGAATTGGTAGAGTTCATTATGCATTCCAAAACAAGTATTTTTGTGGGTTTTGGATCAACTTACTGTTGGAGTGTGCCCCATGCATACATGAGTCCTCTCTGGGTAACCCCCGTCCCACAGTTCAGAAATGTGCATAATACATTAATTATTCTTTCTGAATAGCCCTTAGAGGTGTGTGAGTATGTGTGAGTGTGTGTGGGCATGATTGTCTTTCCTGTGTGTATAGCACTTTGATGGACTGGTGACCTGTCCAGGGTGTACCCCTTCTCTCACGCAATGAAGACTCAAGAAAGGCACCAGTGTCCCTGTGACCCTGCAAGGATAAGCTGTTGATAATATTCCATCCACTTTATGTAATGTACGGATAATAATGTCCCCACACCATTATGCTGCCGTCACCATGCTAGATATCTAGTGCTGTACACCCAGGTGTGAATACCTCACTTTACTCCTCCAAATCTATTTCATATCAGTGCAGCCAACCAGCTCAACCTTTATCTCACCTGATCATACAAATTTTCTGCAGAGGGCATTTGCCTTGTCCATGTGGGCTGCAGCAAAGTTCAGTCAGGCTCGACACCAGAGTCAAACGAATCCTTTTCATTCAGACATAGAGACCCTACAAGCTGCAGTGAGTCAAAATCACAAGCTTAATCAACCTTTGCTCTGACTAGATAAAAGAGATTCTAGGACCTTCAACAATCCTAATTACTTTCATTTAGATGGAATGTATGGATACATTTCTTTCTCTATGTGTGGATTAGAGAAACTCTGTAATAACCCCAAGTCTTTTTTTAAAAAAATCATGAAAGTTCTTTGTTGTATAATGATTCCACAGTGAAATAAACCCACCAAAAATAATTCTTGTCCATGATGAGTGTACAGCTAAAACCACACATTTTCATACACTGTATATATATAAATCAGACTACACTTCCTGTCTTAGGCCGGGTAGGACTACCAAAATATTTCTAGTTGCTAAACACCAGAATAATAAGAGAGGGAGAATATTTAGGCATTTTTAAAACTTAGCAGAATACAAAAACATTCCTTCATGCAGCAAAACACCCACACATTATGTTGCCACCTCTGGACTTTGGGATGGTGTTCTTGTATTTGCCAGCTTCCCCCTCTTTCCCAATCGAAACAATGCTTATGATGGCCAAACACTTCAATTTTAGTTTTATCAGACTGCAAATCATGTACTGAAAAAATTAAGCTGTGTGTCACTGAGTACATTTGCAAACTGTAATCTCACTTTTTATCTTGTTTTAGGTGTAATGGCTTCTTCCTCTCTGATTGGCCTTACCGCTCATTTTGGTACAAGACTCCTTTCACTGTGGACAATGACACTTTCTGGACATACCTGACCATTTCCATGGTGTTTATACTTTTGTATAATTGATGAATATGACACCGTCATGGATGAACCAGACTTTTGGAGTTCCACTATTATATTCCTGATGTATCTGCTGATTTCTTTTAAATTGTTGATGATGTCACACAAGGAAGTGGCATGTTTAAGGTGTTACCTTAAGCTTCATCAAGACCTTTGCTTCTAGTTTACTAAAATGTTAAAATTAACCTGATAGAAGCTTTCAAAACCATGAATTGTCAAATTGTTTAAAAATACAGTGATGTTAGTGTATGTAGACTTCTGAATTTGAAGAAAGTAATGAAAATGATGTTGCTAATTTATCTGGAGGTTAACAGGGAGAAATAATTTTTGCTAACCCTAATTGACCTAAAACCGAGACATTTTTAACAATTAGAATAAACGATTTTGTTTCTTTTTATGCAGTTTATGTAAATATCTGGTCTCATATGTAAATGTATGTATGTATGGCAATAAACTGCATAAAGGACAAACATTTAGTTATTTTGTTTGTAATAGGTTAATTTTCAGTTAAAATGCAACTTTTGCTACCCATGTAGTGTAGGAATACTCCTACGTTCAAACATGTAAAGAATTATTTTTAAAAACACATGTTGCCAAATATCAGAGTTTCTGTATGAAGTTTTTATTCTTGTCAAGAGCTGAACACCTTACACTGAATATATTATCTTCCAGCTATAACACTTAAGAGGCACTTCACTTCCTCTGACTTCTGTATTTTGCACCTTTTCCTACTGTATGTTCTTACAACATTACAACCAAGTAGGAATGTTACCAATGTTAAGAGGCCATGTTTCACTGCATGCTGGTCACTGCCTGGCCTTGGGGTGTTAAATAAAACCGACTTTCCCTATTGGGACAAGCAAAAACCTGTCTTGATAAAATGAAAGCTCCATTTTCCATAAGAGGAATAAATTTGAACTTTAGGGTTATTTCAAGTTTGAGGAACTTTTCATGTTTTAACTTCAGCTACGCACTACACACCAGTGTGTTCGGTAGTGAATGCTAAATAAAAACTTCTTGAATGAAAGCTGAATGTGCTTCATTCATTTTCTTAATCTTTTTCCAAGAGGATCTCAATCCAGCAAACTTCCAGTTGTGAGCCAAGCCCAGCATTCATGAGGCTACCATGTGCTCCAGTCAGCCTGGCATCTTCCAGGTGCATCCCTTATGACCCCTAAGAAATCAAAATAAGTTGTTTAATCCAAAATCTTGTTGTGTCTTATGCATTAGTGCATTGTCAGTACCAAAGTACAAAGTACTAGAACCAAGCCAATGTGTTCTGGAATGCTTACCTGTAATATTTTGCCTACGAATTTAATCATAAAAAGGTCTACTAACAATTAGACTTGGAACTATTTGGTTCTTAATGACAGGAAGCCAACATTTGGAAATGTGACCCCTGCCTTATGAACTACGGACAGATGGGATGTGGCATGAAACCCTTGCTGCCAAAGCATAAATCAGGACCAGATAAGTGGCTCTGCTGTCTGCCACAGGGCATCTAGGAGCCTCATCTGATCCCATTTGGCTTGAAATGGGATGAATGTAGCTGGCTGGCTGAATGACAGAGGCTGGTCAGCATCCATGCCTTGTCAGGAGTGAGCCAGGAGATGTAAGGTTCTTGCTTTAAAAGGCTTTTAATTAACCCTGAAATGGAAAAAAATATTTGGCTTACATTCACAGCTTCAAAAGTCAAATTTCATGTGTCTGTGGCATGGTGAATTAATATTATTTTCTTTTTCATACAGCCATTTATGAGACTATGCAAGATCAAATATCTTCATTACGTCTTCTATAGTGTTTGTCCAACCTAACATTTATTGATGTCATTTTTCTTTATTCACAGACACAGACAAATTTATTGGCACCCCTAGTAAAGATGAGTAAAAAGCCTTACAATAAAACAACCCTCGGCAACGAATTAAAAGATCCAACCTTTCATATTGGCACATTTATTCAGTGGTGAAAAACATTTTTGTGTTGATATGCCAGATGTTGATCCATTTCAGTTTTCTGGCCAATAAATTTCTGTTTCAAATGTCCTGGTAATTCAGAAAGTGTAGAATGTCAAACACTTTTCCCAGATTTACAGACCCACAGCAACAAAGATCCTCCACCATATTTAACAATTACCATCAGGTAATATTAATATTTGGGGTGGCGGTGGAGACAGTGGTAGCCGATTTTCCCGTAACTGATGGGTTGCAGGTTCCAACTCCTTCTCCGTCTGTCTTAGTCGTTGTGTCCTTGGGCAAGACATTTCACCTGCTTTGCCTGCTGTTGGTGGTCAGAGGGCTCAACTGTATGGCAGCCCCATTTCTGTCATACTGCTTCCCACTGTCAGTGTATAAATGGGTGGATGACTGATTGTAGTGTAAAGTGTTTCGGGGTCCTCAGACTTGACGAAGTGCAGGTCATTTACCATTTACCATGTGTAATGGTAGGACAGAACAGGCTTTTTTCTGGCATCCCACCCAAACAACTTGTTAAGATGATAGGAAGAGTAGTCGTCTTGCAATCAGAAGAGTGTGGGTTCAATTCCAGCTTCTTCCTGCCAAGTGTTGATGTGCCCCTGGGCGAGGAACTTAACCTTAAGTTGCCTGCTGATCTGCGTATCGGTGTATGAATGCATGCGCGTTAGTGAGTGCAATGGGGTGAAGGTGGCTCTAGTGTAAAGGGCTTTGAGTTGTTGGTATGACTGCAATATAGTAACTAAGTAAAACTTATCAAATAAATGACACACAGAGAAGCCTTTATTTCTGTTAATTATGATTATTTTCCACTTACAGCTAACGAGAACACAACATTTTCTGATTAGAATATTATATCAGACCAATAAAAAAAAATTTTATTACAGAAATGTGGGCTTAATGAAAAGCATGTTTAATATGTGCTTGACAAATAAACCACATTGGAACCCATATTGTAATTTATTAAATTTAACTGTAGCTTTATTATGTAGACCCCAGTGTGACTCTCTAAGCTTGCAACATTTTAACAATAATAAAAATAATGACGTAGTCTGAAAATTTGTAGCAAAGGCATGTGTAAATCATTGTAGAACCAAAGCTTCATATTTGTTAAATTAAGCCAGGTTTAGTGACTGGATAGATGTGGTCCTATTACTATGAAATTAGAATGCAAAAAGTGGTGGTTATTAAAAGACAAATACTGTGTATTGTACCTAACATGATAATATCCCTAAGGAAGAATTAAACATGCGTCCATCTGCATCAACCACATGTACAAACAGACTAAATTTGTATCATCCTTCAATTGGAGTAGGGTGGGCCACACAAAATCAGCACAGGGCAACAAATGGCACCCAGGCCAACTTAGGGCACCCCTGGCTTTGAAGATTCTTTTTTCACCTTCTTTCTCATCCTCACTGTGTGGTGGCAAATATGGGTCCTTGTCTAGCCTGATGGGACTCTGCTATGTCAGGGAAACATAGACTATTTTATTGCTATTTTTTTTAAAAATCCTAGGGACTGTAATCATCTTTAAAAAACTTGAATAAAAAATGCTTTATTGCATTATGTTAAAGAAATTGTTAGGGATCCATTGCAAGAATTATTTCTTGACACCCCCCCAAATTAAAGGTCGGATTTTTCAAGGTTCTCAGTGTGAGATTATGCCACTGTAAGAAAAGATGAATTTATTTTAAGGCCAATAAAATTCTCAACTTCTGCAAATCAGAGTTTAAATGTCTCAATCTACCAGTCACTGTGCTGTCGGATTTCGAGCTTATCACCACCACATCATTCAGTTCAATTAAAAACTACTTCATTAATCCCAAAGGAAAAAGTAATATAAATAATTATGATAGTAGCACATGATGTTTTATTTTGAAGTAGACGATGACTTTGCTTGTTTTGAATGATACTGATAAACGGGAATGGATGTTGGAACTGGGGTAATTGAGCTAATTTAATCTTTCACTGGTTCTGAAATAGTTCATAAAAATAATGCAGAGCAGCAGCTGATGAATGCATTGTCATATATTATGTAATGAGACCCTTTCCAGCACTTCATATGTTTTTATATGAACTTTGACCGTTTTGAACATACTTATTTCCTCACATGCACTCGGAACAGACTACTGGGGGCGCATTGCAGAGCTAATGGGTGGACCCTGACGAGAATTTCTAGCCCCGTGATTTGTTAATCGGAGGCTGGTTGACTTGTCAGTCCCCTGTAATCGTTGCACTGGTTTGTGGAACTTGTCCAACCCTCCTGTCCGGGGACGCACGAAGTGGAACGACTGCACTTGTGTGCGTTTTTGTTAAAGCCCTAATACCTTCACTGTGAGGGCTGGGCGCTTGGAAAGAAGATCTGGCCCCCTTTGTGGTGGAGAGAAGAGGCTGAAAACCCCCCTCACATATGGCTCTTCTGTAGGACAGTTTCCCTTTTTCATTCGGAATCGTGGAAGGGACGCCAAAAAAAAAGAACTCACCTTAAGTTGTGTTCACTTTTTGGACCCGATTATGGAGATGCAAAGGTGGTCCACGAGGTGGAAAACGAAAAGTTGGTTTATGGATTCCACAATAACTGCATTCATCACTTTAACACTGCTTCTGCAGGCTGCTAAAGTCAGAGCAGGTAAGAGATACAAGAAGCAAAGCGTAATGAATTGTGTGCGGCTGAGAAGGAGCGCCGGCTGGATGGGTTGGGGAACTCGGCAACTGATTGGGGGAGTCAGACTTACCTGCTGAACAGCGCTGTGTTTGCATATTCGCAGAACAAGTTACTTTGTTAAAATATGATTGAGCCAAATAAAAGGCATGAGCAAATGCACAAAGTTTACACTGTAACAACTTTACTAGAAAGACAGCAAACCGAGAGACAGCAAGTGGAGACAGCAAGTGCGTTAAAGTGCATGTCTCGGTGTCCAGATCGCATATTTACGCATGAATGGAAGCGTCTGCCCAGAGGATGATACACTTCGCTCTGTTAAATTGATCCTAAGCTGTTGGTATGTGCTTAAAAAGACCAGGGAGCAGAGCAGCTTCCTCTGCTTTTTAAGATTCACTTCAGCTCAAAGACACCTCTTTGTTAGAGTGGTGGTCCTCTGGGTGGATGTGTACACGGTTAGCAGGGTGGATTTCCTCAAGACATTTGTTGCACCCTGGACTGTGATGACTTTTTTTAAAATATTTTAACTGAGACCATCAGTTGCCATTATATTTACGGGTAAAACCGCAAAATATATTACAATTGCAATATCAATTCATTCAATTAAGCATCACAAAAAAAACTTTTTGGATGCAATATTTGGTAGGCTATACTACTTCAGGTGCCATGCATTAAAGCTTTGCTCGTCAATATGATATTTAGCCACTTGGACTGACTTTTAGTGTTTTTTATGCCCACATCCCTTATAGATCTTAGTGATCGAGATGCTAAAGCGCAAGGAGAGTGGTGGGGTCATCCTGATGGTGGAAAAGAAAGAGAAGCATGATGAAAATGTGGGTTTCATATGGAATCCATTTGCAGTATTTAACAATATCCCAATTCCATGTTTTTCTAATATTTTGCAGTACTATGGAAATGTCATGTTAAATTAATCTTCATACAGTGAGCTGTGGGGATGTGAAATTACAAGTTTGGACTCCATCTGTCCATTATAGCCTTCAGTGGGTGTAATCCTATGACTTGAGGAGGAGATAGGCCTGGCAGGATGGGTGATTAATTGAAGGTTATGAAACAACCTGCAATTTTTGTTGGCCCACATAGCAATTTTTTGGCAGATGGCATTAGGATAACTCTAAACTTCTTGATTGAAGTACATTTTTTTGTCAGAGGAATAAATGTGGTCAGGCAGATAAACCCTATCTCCATGCTACCCTGGTCCACACTAAAGCCCAGTTGCTGGTGTCTGCCCTACCAACCCCCTCCAATGGTAACTTTGCACTTAGATGTTTGGTAGACTGCAGGACAAAGCTGAGTTGTGTGATTGGTGGGAATGCTTCCCCTCTAAGTACTGAGCACTTATTTGATGATGGTCCTTGTTGCACTTCCCTATGATTTGAGAGCCTTCAAAGAGCAGGCCTGCATGCGTAGCTAGCCCACAGTCATAATAGCCACTATAGTCACATGGCTCAGGATTATTCAGGCCTTACACATTGAACTAGAGACAATTTAGAGCTTTAATTTAATGCTAGTGAAATATAGGATACAACGGAGGGTTAAATCATTGCATTTTAAATGATTTAAAGGGAAGTTAGACATTTACTCACAACAAATTGGAGACAACAGAGCTTGATTTCAGTTTCACTATACACTGTATAACGGAGTTAAGTTGGGAATAACATCTAATTTATTTACCTCCTACCTGCTGCTGACATTTCGTTCAGTTAATGCGTCCTGCTGGATGATTGCTGGAGTTGCATGCCACATTGAAATTCTCTCTTTAACTCTCCAGGTCCTGCCTCTTAATATACATTTCAAGTATTCTGCTGCAGGGCCTATGTTTCTCTGTCTCAGTCAGTTCCTTCAGAGCTCTTCATAGCAGGTACCGCAGCTACTGCAGGGCGCTCACTCCGCTCCAACAGTGTACAGACACGTTTTTCCAGCCCCTGGGGCACAAGCTCAGATTTGCATTCCAACTGAAAAAGTTAGCATTTTCAGAGTCCTCTGCTTAATATGTTTACCTGGGAAATTCAGGGCTCTGTTGGCTGAAACAAGGATGGATTTACAAAATTTGACCTACCAGTCAGAGACAAGCCTTTTGTACAGCTTGAAACCTCAAGTTAGAAGTCAGTCTTTTTCGTTAATCATTATTGTTTATGAATATCTCTTTCTCACTACACATGGGCGGATTTTTGTATGCAGGCTTCTATAAGAATGAGTTGATGTGAGGAAAACCTAACTGGGAGACGGTAGAGAGAAGGAATGCTTTGAAAAACTGGGTAGGTCTGAGTGAAGTTTCCTTGGTATGACACCAGCATAAAGCCGTCTTGTTTTAACCGGCAGCATGATGGAAGACGAAGGAAGCGGAGAGGGAGAGTTGGGAAGAGGGGGATATATGAAGGGAGAGACAGTCTGACAGAAGATGTTATTTGAGTCTCAGGGAGCTGCAGGTGAAAAGGTTTCACCTGTGTTATCTAACTGAATTACCTTGCTGTAAAGGTGTAGAAAGCGTTAATGTTGCCACAGTGTTTTGGTTTTGGTCAGAATGAAGGATGAACTCAGATTTTTCTGGCTTTAGCCCAGAAAAATGGTGTTATGTTATCTCTAAGATGATAGGGTTTACTCTGAACATGGCACAGGTGTTGTCAAATTTGAAGTTGATGTAATTTTGCTCCTCCCATTGTTTCACGCCTCTGAAGTTTCCATACTCTTGGACAGAAGCCGTGATATAATATTTTAATCCTTCCTACCAAGCTATCTTGAGTTTTCCATCAGCTATGTGGCCTTTTTGCTTGTCCCTAAGGGCAAACACACCAGCTCATCAGATGCTGACTTTTAAAACCTGCACACACTCATTTGGGCTGCCTTAATGGATTGGCCTGTTTGTTTTGTCTCAACACCTCTGTGTGAGGGTCACAGGGTGGACAAGCGGCCGCATCTGGATCCTATGGAGTTCGGACCTTAAGCAACTGTGCACAAACTCACAGTGAGGTCCTCATTTTTTAGAAATGGACTGGTTCCTCAAAGACTATTTAAAATGTGATTGTTGTTAATAGTTTAGGCATTCAAACAGACTGGAGGTAATCCTGCTTGGATTTAAATATATTTATGATTACTCGTAATTTTGCTTATACTCCATATCATCTATTGAAATGGAGATGAGTTAGATGGGGGTTTATGCAAATGGTTCTCATTTTTATCAGCTAAGAGGGATATGCTTAACAGAAAATCATGTCTGCCTTTGACCAAATGCAGGTTAATGGTGATTGTAAATTGGCTTGCAGGGGTTTGCATAGTGCATGATGTATTGACTGAAGCAGGTCTGTTCTTGTTGCATGCAATGTGGCAGGCATTGATAAGGGGAACATATATGTGAAGGATCGCAGAAAACTAAACGCTTAGAGTTCTGTGGAAATGTATTTGCCCTCTTATCTAGTCTATTTTTGCTTTTTTGTCACAATTATATGTTTCACATCATCAAGCAAATTTTAATACTAAAGATACCCAGAGTAAATTCAAAATGCAGTTTTCAAATGATTTCATAATTCAAAAATGAACGACGCCCCAAACTTAGTAATGATTGGCTCTGCCCTTTGCAACAACAACTGCCATCAAGCATTTACCATAACTGGCAGGCTTACACAATTTTGCAGAACTTAGTTTTAATTCAACTATGATGGACGGATTTCAGGTCTGGACCTGCTGTTTAAGGTCACACAGCATCAGATTTAAGTCGGGACTTTGACTAGGCCTCTCCAAAATTAACATTGTTTTTTGAAACAGTCAGAGGTGTTTTTTTGACCCAGTCAGAGCTGGCCAAGTGCTTTGGATCGTTGTCCTGCAGCATAATACAAGTGTGCTTAAGCTTAAGGTCACACACTGAAGACTGGATATTCTCTTTCAGGATTTTCTGCTAGAGAGCAGAATTCTTGGTTCCCTCAATTACCAGCAAACCATCCAGGTTCTGTAGTATCAAAAGTAACCCAGACCATCACACTTCTACCACCATGTTTGAATGTCAGTGTGATTTTTTTGTAAAGATGTAACAGGATGCACAACTTCCAAAGATTTCTACTTTTGTCTAGTTGGCCCACAGAATATTTATCTAAAAGTCATGGGGATCATCAAGATGTTTCTCAGTGAATGTGAGACAGACCTTTGTGTTTTCTTTAGGCAGTAGTGATTTTGGTCTTGCAGCTGTCCCATTGATGCCCCGTTTCTTTCTTATTTTTTAACCATCAACCCTTTTAGGCAGATGAGGCCCGCAGTGATTATGTATTGTTATTGGTTCTTTTGTGACTTCCGGGATGGGTTGTTGATAGGCTCTTGGAGTGATTTTGGTAGGCTGCCCACTGCTGGGAAGGTTCTTGTTTGTACGGGTCTGGTCAAAATCCGGCCTGGGTTTGGCTCAAAAAAGTGACATCAGCTTTTGAAAAAAATTAGAATCAAATAACAATTATAGGTATTTCATGAGTTACCATTGGGAATTACATTTTTTTGCATAGGGTCAGGTTGGTTTAGATAGCTTTTTTTCTAATAAGTGAAATGATCATTAGAAAACTGCATTACAAAAATTGCATTTTTTCTAAAACTACAATTTGTTTTATATTCTGAAATATTTAAGTGAGACCAACAACAAAACAGAAGTAGGCAAATACTTTTTTAGGTGTTAGAGAGATGGATGCATTGTTAGTTCTGTCCATGTCAGTGAAAACAACAGGAGAAGAGGGGTTACTGATGCTGTTGGGAAAAGGGGACTTTGTCATTTTCTTTTATGCTCCTATATGTGTTTTTCTGCCTTTTTATTGCTGTTTTTCACATGATGTTGCTTTATTCTTTGAACACGCCAATCCTTTGTTTTTGTTTGCACATTTAGTTTCTTAGGACTGTGCTGTATTCACACCACCTACTTACTTAATATGTGCATTGAACCACTAAATAAAATGGGTTCTGAAAACATTAAAATAAAATTGTGCTTTGGGTTGGACTGATGACTATAGCTAGTTAGCATTAGCTTGTGCTAACTATTTAGTACTTAAAAGGCTAATGTTTTCTTAAGTGAACAAACTCATTCTCTAGAGTGAACTAAAGTCAACAACACCACCCACTGACATTAACATTTACGCTATTATACAACATTATTTTATCATCATTACCTGGTCTTATTTCATTCTGTGGAATGAAGTTTGGTCAGGTTGTTGCATAGTTCCAAAATGGTGGTCTGTGAAACATTTTGAGGCTCCTTCTATTCTTTTATCTGACCCATAAATTGGGCTTTAATGTTTCACCTAATTAGTAATTAGCAACCAAACATCTGTCCCAACATTATAACTGCTGGAAGTGAATAAAGCAGGAATTGTTTTTTAGATTATTTGGGTCCAATATATCCCAGGCTCTAATAGGCCTCGTCACACTGAGTCAGTACTTTAGTTTGTCCTCAAGCTAATGTGTTATACTGGAGGTTATTCCGATAGAAGGAATAATGATGATGCTTCCCAGGGGTGTTTGTGGGCACTCACACAAGCTTCTTTATGTGAAGTCCATCAGATTGAAGAGCCTTATCAAGGTAAACCTATCCACGGGTGATGCAACTCGAACTCTGTTGGCACATTGTTCATTATGGTGCTTGGTATGCTCAAGCATTTCCTGTCTGAGGATCCTGTAAAACCTGGTCCCTGCTGCTCTCCCTAAAAGGAACTATATAGATATGTATGAGTGATTTGCCTTAACACTTAATCAGGATAGTATACAGATTTCCACCTGGTAACACTTTATTAATAATCTTAATGTCATTTGAATAGGCTCTACCTTGTTTACTGGTAAAGGACCAAGATGGTTGTTGGTCTTTTCACACTCTTCACCATTTTGTACTTTTAATATTTTGGTTGATTGTATTTGATGTTATTTTTGTACGAACTGGAGCTGCCAGTCAACGGACATTTTATACTGACCTCCAGGTCAGATTCTGTCAGATATCATAAGAGTCAATTGCCCCAAACAGAGATTAGAGCAATAGTAAGTGGAAAAGTGATGGAATCTAATCTATTCGGAAAAAATCTAGATTTGATTTATAATTATTTAGCTCCCATTATTCATCAAAAGTAGTAGGAGAAATAACCTGCAATGATTATGTACATAGGTACGTACTGGTTTGTTTACAGGTATAAACGTAGGGCATGACAAAACGACAATGCGTAGGTACAGAATGGAGGTATGAATTGGCAAAGGAAAAAACTGACCCAAAGCTGACCAGCACACAAACATATTACCTCCATTAAAAAAAACAATATAAACCTCAAAATACTCTCTAAAGCTAACCAATATGTTTGCAACATCTTCCTTGCACTGTGGTATCAAGCTGCAGGCTTGGTATGCAGTGAATGTATGTCTAAAGTAACAGAAAAATAAAAACTTGAAACAAATCTCTTAATTTTAATTATGCAATTTATAGAATTTAGAAAGTCACCATTATGATAGACATGATGACAAGCCAAGCATACTGCTAAATATGATTTCTACCTTAACAGTACAATGATCTAATTGATTATTTGTTTTCTCTTTTAACAGCAGAGCCAGTGGATGTCTTAAAAGTGTTAGCATTTCAAAATTACCCTGAAGGAGTGACGAAAACAACAGGATTTTGTGCAAACCGAAGAGCATCAAAGCCAGACTCAGCCTACAGAGTTGCCAAGCAGATCCAGATCAGTGCCCCCACCACACAGTTATTCCCCGGTGAGATAAGTCCTTCTGTTTTTATTCTGTATTTTTTTGTCTGTACTGCTCAACCTTTGTTGTCTGTGCATGTGCCTGACTTCTGTTTACCTCTAAGATGTGTTTCTTCTTAATGTTGCATACAGTGTTGGTGTTCAATCTGATGAAATAGTAGTTGCTCACTGTTTACTGTTTATGAGAGATCTGACCATAAGGTCTAAAAGCTTTCACATGATAAACTATTTTAAATGGTTAAGATTACTCAGCCATAAGTTCACTTGTCTGCTTCATCCTTCCTTTTTCATTCAGGTGGTGTTTTTCCTGAGGATTTCTCCATCCTGACCACTGTGCGCCCCAAGTCTGGCCTCCAGTCCTTCTTGCTGTCCATTTACAATGAGCAAGGAGTTCAGCAGCTAGGTGTGGAAGTGGGACGCTCACCTGTTTTCCTGTATGAGGATCAAACCGGCAAGCCAACCCCGGAGGACTATCCCCTGTTCAGCTCTCTCAACCTTGCCAATGGAAAGTATGTGAAATCTTTGAAATTGTTACCATTAAAGTCTAGTAACACCCTAAATGGTAGGTCTAGACTTACAGATGAAGGGTATTCAGAGAAATTTACATAACATGAAGTTGAAGCATTGAGGTGTCTGAGATTTTAAATTGACAACAATGCAAAAATAACATTTATCTTGCAATGCTGTTTTTACAGCTGGTTCAGAATGGCCATGGTTCCAGATGTTTCACACATGTTATAAGAGTTTTTTCTTCCTTTGATGTACAACTCATTTTATCCGAAATTTCTTTTCATGAAAATATAAAATATCTATTTCTTAACGATGCTAAATTTCTCACATTTCCTCACAAGAATGAGACGAGACAAGATTTTGGTAATATTTTTTGGTAAAACAAAGAATCCCCATTTATTTTGTTTTTTTACAAATAGCAGACTGTGTTTGTAAGAATCTGTTGCCAGATTTGAGCATTTAAGTTTCACTAGTTCAAACATTGCGGTTTTTATGCTTGTCTAATTCTAAGGTGGTCCTAATGCTAGCTAAAAAAAAATCAAGAATGCCCTTTTTGTGTTTTTGCTAAATTTCATAAAACATCAAATTGTTTTTAAATAATGTATATGCAGTGTACAATTATGCAGTTTAAGTTTGGTCAGTATCTGTATTTTAGACTTCAAAATGACGCCACATAAGCGACTGGAGTGTAGGAGGCTTCTTCAATACTTTAGTAGTAGACTGTAGTCAGCTAGCCTGTTTTATTCGTTGACTGTCAATAAAACAGGGCAGCTAAAGACGTGCTTCCTTTTTACTTCAAAATAAGAGTCTCAAACAAAAGTGAATTATATCAAGCACACACTATTCATATATGTGGCTCTTAATATTAATAAAAAGATTTCAAATTCTCACAGCAACTGGAAAGTGCTTTGCAAGTTCACAATGCCAAAAAGTATGCCTTGTTGGTTTTACTATTGCTGGATCTTGTGCCACACCCCTACTCCTCAGTCCATATTTATTTATGTTAATTTTAACATTTTAGTGTTTGTACTTTTTTAGATTTCCATTGATTCTTGATATACACTGAAAACAATCCAGATCTTCCACTTGTTGCACCACAGGTACTCATGGCTGGAACATCCATCTCATCAGGGTTTTGTGAGAACAAAACAAGTCACAGACAAGAGACATGAGATTACTGAGCCTCGGCAGGGCTGTTATGGCCAAACTGACCTCATTCATGAACTCACTGCCTCTGTTATTTTAGAAAGGGGGGAAGGAAGGAGGGGATAGAAGAAACTCTAAATTTCCTTTCTGCCCCTTTGGATTACCTTACCCAAACCAGAAACAGTGCTCCTAACCCTTGAGAGAACACCTGATTATCTACTCCCGGCTGAGTTGTCGCTCAGATCTTTGTAGCTCAAATAAGCCTATGTACAGGTGCAGGAAATTACTTAACATATCGGACCTTTTGGGAAATATATTATGTAAAACCACAAATAAGAACAGGCTTATTTTGTGTTTATTTTTATTTTTTTTTATCTGGACTTAGGCCTGTTTTGATATTAGCCAAAAGAGCTTAAATGAGATTTAGAGTGCTTGGTAAATCCTTCGAAAATTTTAAAAATAGCTCTTCTTTATTAGTACTTTATTAGTACTTTTTAAAAAACTATTTATGAACTATTGTATATGAAACAATGCTCTCTGTGGAGAATTGTAACTGCTCTTTTTCTGGAGGCAGTCTAAGGCTACATCCTCAGCAGCTCAGGATGTGTACTGTCTGCAGTCTCTGCAGATGCACTCTTTGCTGTTTAAAGTCTTATGTTCTAAGAAAGAGGGGTCACAGCAAATATTCTGATAGATAGAAAAATACATGACACTTTCACAGAAAAGTCGACATGAAGTGAATTTTCACATTTACAAAGAATTGTGGTCATTGATAAAATCAGTTTAATCATATCAAGATTCTTTATAGAAAATTCTCAAAATGCTGATTTTGTATATTATTTCACATGATAGGTTACTCTCCTGATCACTTCTAATGGATAGTATGTGGTTTTGAGTTCTGTTAAAAGGATGCAAGCTGTTAAAATCTTGCAGGTGTTAACTCTCTTTGCATCATCACTTAATTAAAATCCTGAATAATTGTTCTCAGATGCTAATGCTAACAGCTAGTCTGAGAGGGGGCCAGATCTAAATCTACTGTCTATAAAAACAAATCTAACACCCCAAAACATAGTGATTACTGCGAGTTTTACACCCATATTACTTTGTTAATAGGGAGTTACTCTTACTGTAATCACTTTAAATGTTCTGTTTAGCAGTGGTGCACTGCCTTCTACCTCCATTTCATGTGTGGAAATGTTTCAGTTGTTTAAAGGTTCATAAAATACCGTTAGCATAAATCACAATGATGTCTTGGCCTCTCCCATATGAGAAATTAGCCTCAACATTTAGGTCCAACCTATCTGGACTCATACTACAACTAGATGCCAAGAGAGTTATCTACTGCAGGTAAGATTAACTGCTTATTACCTATTAACAGAACCTCCGTTTAGAAATCCTGAACTCTTTAAATTAGCATTTGTTTGTCTGCTATATAGGTGACAAATAAACCTTTGTGCAGCGGTGTTAAGCTTACAGAGTGTTGAACGTTTATTTTTCTCTAAGCTCCATTGCCTGCCCTGGAATGTGTCTATGGTTTAACGGTGTTAAACTAACTGAATGAATAGAAATAAATTTAGAAATTTTAGGTTTGAAATTAAGGGTATGCAGGTTATCATCCTAAACTATGGTATTGCAAAGGTCTCATCTTTGACCTCAGAGCAGTGTTTTGCCTCCTGTTCTTACAGGAAAGGCCTTCCTGGATCTTGACACACACTTTCCACAATGTTCACCACGTCTGTCATGCCGAGTAACCCAGAAGGAGGATTAAGTTTGGAGTTTAATGAGTGTAATCCTGTTCTAAATAGGGCCAAAGTGTGGGGGCAAGAATGTTGTCCACTATTGCCTGGTATGCAATAGCTCTTAAATGCAGTGGCAAATCGTGGAAAGGCAACGGAGGTGATGGACTCACGTGTGACCCCAGTTAACCGTTCGAGCTCATCAATCTATATTCCGGTCCTTGAGTATTTTTGAACCACAAAATGTATTTTGCTTTTAAAGTTCAATTCACTACTTTTTGACAGCAGCTCCTGCTGGGAAGCTAGAGCCTGTTCCACCAGCCAGAGATCAAGAGGTGGGGGTACATCCTGGATAGATTGCCAGTCTATCACAGGGCCGACATACATTTTTTTAGACTAGGATAGCAAGCCAGAGTGCCCGAAAGCTTCACACAGAAATGATCCTGCCAAGATTTAAGTTAGAGCATTTGCTAACGGCTGCACCACTGTTCAGCTTGGAAAGTCAGAGGGTAAATATGCATTCTAAAAGTGGCAATAAATGTGTGTGTTTGATTAGTTGCACATCAGTTTGAATTAATTTAAATATTTTTTTCTGCTGCAACCTAAATTCTAGGATGATTTTGATGGAAATGTGAGCTTCAGTTCTGTTCACAATAGTTGAGTTATTTAGCATTTTTGTCTTAATTTTTCCAAAACATTAATTCTAGGCTTTGGTAAAACTACCCAAGTTGTCTTATAGTCTGACGCTCTGTCTTGACTTGACTTCTGTTAATCTTTTGTTTTTTTTTGCTCATATTAATTAGCATTTGTTGTAAAAAAAATAAAAATTTTGATCCTCATTCAGGCTCTTTGTTACACAATAAACTTACCCCTAAACATTTAACCATCAGCTTTCTGATTTATCTACATCCATGCATTTCATCCATACATTCGTCCATCCATACATTTCATCCATCCATCCATTCATCCATGCATCCATCCATACAGATTGCAGAAAAGAGCAGCTTGTTGCTTTAAAGTCAGTAAATCAACATCAGCCGGTGTGAGAGAGACTGTTAATTGCCCAGAAGCTTCACTAGATCTCTCTGACTAGGACGCAGTTGCATTGGTTGCTCTTAGAGTTGTCTGTTGTGGACGAGAACTGCTAGTGTTTCTCATGTGTACACAATCTGTCTCATTGTTTAAAGATCTAGTCAACATTATTCAGCAAAGCTTTTGTACATTTTTTCCAAAATATCAGATTGTTTCAATTTTTGAACACTTTCTTAAAAACAATTGTCCCTAATCCTCTATTACAACCATAAGGTAGGAGGGTTGACTGAAAAATACATTTTATTTAACCCATATGTGCTGCCTTTTGCAATTTCCACCACATATTTAGTGTTAATTACATAGAATCTGTTTTAAAACTACACTTGCGAATAATGTTTGTCCACAAAAGTATTTTGCATAACTCAGAAATGATCACTGAACAAGAAGTGGCCTTTACTCAAAATGTGCCAATATTTAGTTGTGTGGGTAAAATAGACATGCAATAGACTTACTAGCGAAGGTTTTATAGTTTAACAGAAGACTAAAGCCTCGTCCACGTGGACATGGATACTAATAAACAAAGGATTTTCTTTGAAAAAAATACAAACAACACTAGTTGACAAATATCAGATGGAGGTGAAAATAACTAGCAGGACGCCATAAGGGCAACTTGTTTTGCAAACTGTTTATATTGCAAGGAGTCTTCATGACTCGCAATGTGAGTTTTTTTTTACTTTAATTTGTGAAATTTGCTGATAAATGATTAAATATGCAACCTTTTGTAATGATGTAATCTATTTTAGTGTACAACCAAAGCAGCTGACTTGATGTTTCTGAGGTCTTTTCAGTCATTTTGGTCATAAAACGTTTCTTTACCACTGGTTGGGTTGGGTTCAAAACCTATAGTGGTCAGGTAAAAGCACAGTGACACTGTGAGCCAGAAGCCTAGATTGTACTTTTCAGACAACAGCTATGAAATTATATTTAGTAATTTCTAGAATGTAATGTCAGTTTTTGCAAAGGATGAAGATCAAAGAAAACTGTTTTATTGTGTTAACAAAAACCAGCAATCCCAGAAAAAGGGCTGCGTTAGTAGTAATATGCGTTAATGTGGATAACACATTGGGGTTATTACTTAGGAGTATCCTGTCAGTAGGTTTATTCTTTTTTTCACCTGTTCAACCATTGATGGAGTGTTTTGAACCATCAGTGCTTAAAACACAAAACATAATAAACATGTGAAAAAAAGCTCTGAGAAATCAAGCAACTGACCTTTAATCATGATCCGAGTAGCACCAATGCTCTCTGTCCGACGTTTTATGTTCTTTCATTTTAAGGAAAAGGTAGTTACACTCACACAATAATCTTGGTTTATTGCTTACAGTTTGTCACAATGTCACAAAGACAAAGAAAAAAACATGAACTGTAGTATTTCCCTTTAGTCAACACAAAGGGGTTATTCCTGGAACTTTATTATTCAGTCGTGATCAGAGAACATGTAGATTTCTTGTTATAGGCAAAAACAGGACATTTATAAAATGTTGTGGAAAATTGAAAAGGGGCTTTATTTCGGCAACTCAGGTCAGAGGTTTTAGTGACTAAGCAGTGATGTAAAACTTCAACATGTCCTCTATAATACCACTTACCCCAAATCTCTTGCCTTTCGCTATGGAGTTTCACAGGGGGCTGTATTAGGTCATCTGCTGTTGTTGTTAGTACTCAGCACCTTAACGTCAAATTGTTAGCTCTCTTAGGGTTTACTTCTAAGCAGATGATTTACAGTTGTTGATGCCATGAGTACTTCAAAATACTTCTCCCACAATTTGACATGTAGCTTGTGTGGATGATGTGTGGCTGCCTAAAATATTTGCGCTACTAAATGCAAATAAAACAGATTTTTTTGTTATTTGTTCAGCTAAACTAGCAAACTGTTTTATTCTGCACACCAACATTGGAATGGCAGACCGTTCCATAATGTTAACTTTTTCAGTTAAAATTTCAAAAAGAAGATTTGAATGGTCAGTATTTCTTTCTGTCTGCTTTTACTTCATTTTAATTGTTTTTGTATTTACAGCTTTAGTGTTTTATCTGGTCCCTGTTAATTTAGATTTTTTTTCTGTACACCACTTTGATTGTAAGTGCTTTCTAAATGTATTATTATTATTATTATTATTATTAAATCAAAGAACACTGTGTTTTATGGACGTCACCTTTCTTTTTTTGTAATGTCTGCTTCTCATGACTTTGACCAGGTGGCACCGTGTGGCCATCAGTGTTGAGAAGAAGACAGTCACTATCATTGTAGACTGTAAGAAGAAGATCACTAAGCATCTGCTCAGGAGTGACCAAGCCTCTATCAGCACCAATGGCATCACAGTGTTCGGCACCAGGATTCTGGATGAGGAGGTTTTCCAGGTAAAGCTTTCAGAGGGGGGCTGTGTAAATGTAGTTCTAGTGAGTTGTTTCGACATTTAGCAAATCTATTAAATCTAGAAGATGATTTATTCTCTAAATGCCTTTAGTTGTTACACTCCAAGTTTATTACTTGGAGTGTAACAAGATATCGTGCCAATAGATCTTGCAATATTTAAACACCACAATATTTCTCATCTAAAGGAAGCCTCTCTGGCTACACAACTTTTCATAAGTTTGTTTTAAAACCTCCACCTTTTTAATTTGTAGTACCTTGTAGAAAGAATTAACAGTAAAAGAGTTTCAAATAACACAAGCTGGCTTTGTAAGCACTGTAATTACTGTTATACACCATAGCCAGCTAATAACAGTACGTTGATGCCCGATTTGTATTTCAAGACCCAGTTTCTCATACTGGCCAAATTGCAAATAAACAGTTTTACCCTATTTGCAGATCCCTTAAAACCATATTTATGATGTGTTAAACCTTTTTTCACAAACAATGATGATTTCATTACTTTTTCATCCTGTTGGCATCCTGCTTAAAGCTTCTCATTTAGCACAAAATAAAAGGTTTATTTAACTACTTCCTAAGGAAAACTCAAACACTGCTCAAATCTGAACTGGATGTTTTTATAAAAACACGGTTTGTAATCCTTGAAAACATATTCCGCTGCTATTTTTGGCAATAGGACACCTTTTTGGCAATAGGACACCTTTTGCTTGCAAAGTGCAGTATTTAGGCAAGCCAGACCTGGACTGAAATATTCCACATGGAGTACAGGCTTATTTAAACAGTTTGTGATTAGCAAAACCTTTACTCTGTGGGAAAAATGGATTCCTAGTTAAAATATTGTCTTGCTCGTTGCACTCCATTCTTATTGTTTCTTATAATGTTGCGATATTTGCATGGCAAATGTCTAGTCTAAAGGGCTTTTATATGAGCTTTATACTGACAAAACACTGGCCCTGTTTTAGAGTGATAAGTATGGGAGTTCATAAAAAACAGAAACCATAGAGAGGCACAAATTAATATTTTGATGAGGATCCTTAAATGGAAAATTATTCCATAATTGGACATGAATGGCTCTACCTGTTTATATTTAAAGATTACATAACCTCTTAACATTGAGTTAAGCCTGCCTTTAAATTCCTTGTAAATCATTTAATTTTGTTCTTGGTTAAATTTGACACAACCTGTTGCTAAAGAATCTGTAAGGTTTATGAATATGTCATCTGTCAATGAGACACACTGTCTTGACCTAAAGCCATTTTTTCTGACCTTTCATTGCCCGGGAGATACTGAAGCCCATGATTTGTTGATTTTTATGAGTCTGCATCAAAGTTCTGTCTCTTAAGAAGGATCCAATATTCCTCTTTACGCATCCTGAGACACTCTGAGGCTGTTTGGACTGTGACATAGATGTATTGTTGTTAGATATTTGATAGAATAAGGTTAAACCATCAGCTGCATCATCATACATTAGGCTATTATTAAAAAAGAAAGTTAACTAACCCTCTTCTGACAAGAATTTTATAAGGGCAACCAAGACTTATCTCTATGTTTAGTTCAATATTAGTTTAAAGAGCAATCCCAAATCCAATCTGCACAGACATGATGTTACTAGGAGGGTTAGAATGTTTTTTTAAAAACACTTGGTGTTGTATTATTCACTTTATTTTCAATGTTTAAACCATAATAACTATAACCCCTTAGGCCTAGGGTCTGATATTTTCATAAGGCATATCTCAACTTGTACAATGCCTAAACTGCTAATCTTGGTATCAACTAACAGAAAAGTCCTGGAGGATGATGTGGATGTGAAAATGTTAAGAGTAAATTATTCTGAGCAAATGACTTTTGAATGCAAAAAACTAAATTCTGCCTAACAAAAAACATATGTTTACATACAAAAGCTCTTACTCTTGCTGTGAAGAAGAAAATAAACACAATAAATTGTAACTACAACATCTGAGTGGCATATGTAGCCAGTCTGGTGTCAACATAACAAGCAATTGAAAAGTCATTCATGTTTAGACTTTTTTGCATGGTGTTTGAGCTGTGGTCAGTGGATATAAGAATGAAGTAGATACTTTTGTAGAGGAGTCTCAGATGAAGATCTGGACATATGACAAGTGTGTGTCAGTCTCAGAGTTAGTCAGCTACGAGTGTGTTATTGTTGCCAAAGAGGCCAAGTCCCTTTGTAAGGGGACCCTAGGGCTTAATTACTAAACATTCTTACAATACTAATGAAGTCAGCAAATATTACAAATACTTATGATACTGGATCATAATTTAACTTTTTTTTATCACATTGCTCCTTTATGGAGCGGCACAAATGACTGTACCATTAGTTAGTTTAGAATCATCCAATTTTTCTGTATTTATTAAATGCATCAAAAATAAGAACTCCAACTATTTTCAGCTTGAAAATGCATTACCCAAATGTTGTGCATTTTAATGAGTTTAATAAAAAAAATTGTGACATATGCTTTGATGCATGCAACTGTTTTTCTTTTGTATGTGTTATAGTCTTTATAAAAATCATAACTGGCAGGTTAGACCTTAAAGAAAACCTGAAATTGGTATTGGATCGCTTGATCTCAACTTTTTTATTTTTTTGAATAAACTTTGGTTTTGGTTGGCTTCATGATGGAAGCAATGAAGCCAAAATTTATATCCAAGTGTTTTTGGTAAGGTTAGGTCAGTGGAAGGGTTGAAAACTGAAGCATATGAGACAGAATTTACACTCAGAGATGATGTCAAACCTTTTACCACTTTTCCTTAATAATTTGATTATGTATATAAAAAAAATCTTCAGTAAATTGAATAATTAGATAGTATAAGCTGTACCTTTCTAGGAGCTGACATTTTTTTTTCCAGGGTACAGTTTTTAATCTTTTATCAAATCATGTTTTTTATTTTGCTAAGTATGATTTAATAGAGTACATGTGTAAGACTTATAAATAGAATATAATAATATTATGTTCATTAAAAGTGAAGGTCTTTTTTGTGGAATTTACGCTTCAGTTTTCATAAACGTCTATTCATGCCATACCTGCCCCAGGTTTCAAGCGACCACCAAAAGGGATCTTGCTGGGATGAATGAGGTCTTTCATTCGGCCATCAGGCCTCCCTTATTTCCTCAAAAACTCCTCTCGCTGCATACTCTCCACCGCTTACCTCCTCCTCCCTCTGTACCCTCCCCACCTTGAGGCCTTCCCCGTGTGCCTAATGTATGAGACTGTCTATTCATGCCCAGTGGACACTGCCTGTCTGATCGGGCTCACATGTATAGACATACCTGAGCCTATTCGCTGCCTTCCTGGGTTGAAAGCAGTCATCTGATCTGAAGGAGTACTTTGTGCTGCAATGCTCGACACTGTGAAGCCTTAGCCACCAGATTTGCGTTAGGTGTTACTGTCTGCTTGTTGGCTATGAAAATGTTAAAGGTAACTCATAACAGAGTTATGAATTTTGGTCGTCAAAGATGTTTTCTGACAGTATTCCCTATTTTCACTGTGTAAATGTGTACATTTTAGACAGCAGATTGCCTTCTTTTCACTTCATTTTAGACCTTTTTCCACAACTTTTTTCTACCTGTACTGTTAACACTATTTAGCGTTTAGCCTTGGTATTGCTTGCAAAAAGAGACAGTATTTGTACATAGTTCTGATTTCTTGCTCAGTTGTATATTAAGATGTTTTTTAAAGAAAGCCATGACAAATTCGGTTTGCAGTTTTTAACAAGCAGCAAACGTGTGACTGAAATTGAACTACATGCAAAACACTGAGTGTGGCGGGAAAACTAACATCACCCAGCACCTTGCTGTCGGGGAAGGTGGTCAGAGTTTATGAAAAGATGCATGGACCTAAATCGTGGGCGATTCTGAAAGCAAACTTGCAAAAAGCTTGAGACAGGGTTTACTATCCAGCAGGAGAACAACACTTAGATCAAAGAATATGCAACTGTTATTCTAGACCAGTTAAATTCTAGAGCTAACTCTAATTTTAACTCTAATTTTAATCTATGGCAAGACTTCAAAATTGCTGTTCACATGCTCACTCTTTCCAGTCTAACTGAGCTTTAGCTATTTTGCAAAGAGATATAGGCAAATATTTTAGTCTAGGTGTGCAAAAAAGGTGGAGACATAACCCAAAGGATTTGAAGCTGCAATTTAAGCAAAAGGTGGTTACCCAGTGTTACTCAATGCACACCACACTTTCCAGATTTTTAGTTGCTAACATTTCAGAAAAACATGCACCATTGTCCTCCCATTTTACAACATGGTCTAATTCATGTTGGTCTATCACATAAAGTCCCTCTAAAATACATTGCATTCTGTGGGTATACCTTGAAAAAAAGAAGTTCACAGGGTTGTTATGGCTTATTTTGGTTTGTTAGTTTTCCTAGCCTTTTGCATTCAGCTTCATTGTTGATGTGAATGCCATATGGGCGTGTCTGATTATAGATGACTGATTTACAGTGTGGTTTGATTTAACCAATGAGGCCCTGTTCTGTGGTCGCAACATAAAGGATTCTTTTTAGTGGAGATGCACTGATGTTCAAAGAGAAAATGTTATTTTTTGTCCCTGTGGGAAGGAAATCCAACACTTTTACACTGCAATGCTGTAACCTTTGACATTTTCTCTGCATATCTGTATACCACAATAACCTGCTGTAGAGTTGATCAAAGTGAGTTTGCGTTTAAGAATCAATATAGTAAATAATGAAATGATTTATTTCTCAGCCTTCTGATCGAACCAGTTTTCAGTTAGCTGGACATAGAATCTTCACTCTCAATGTTGTAATGCAAAGCAGCAGAGATTTTAGACAGCAGATTGCAGATTCACTTTGAAGTTGCTTCTCATTTTCTTCCCGTCTTTTCATTGACCCCTGACAGTAGAGCCACTAAGACTTGCTTCATGCCCAGTCCTGTTTCCCAGTGAGGAATATTTTGGAGTTCTAGCTTAGCTCCAAGATACCAGAGGCTTCTTTTTTTAGCAGTCCACAATAAAAAGATGTGTAATGAACCCCAGGTGTCTTCCTTCACAAAACATTTTTTACCATGCCAGCTGTTTGATTTTAGTCGCTTGTCTGCTCTCCGAGTACCTCTTGGTGTTCCTTTCATGAATTTACTTTTTTTTCTCCTCTTAAATATTTGTGGCTTTGTGAGCTGACTCTTATTAGTTCTGTGTTCTACATTGTTGTGACCATTTTGGCAAGTGTACCAGTGATTCATGTCTGTTCCCTTATCAACCTCTCATTCTTTTTGTGTTGAAAAGAAACTTTTAGTTTTGAAATAGTGTTTTAAAACGCTGTTTAATCATGATGATTACATGATACACTAAGATGCAGTGTAAAAGTATTGTAATTACTGCATCATTATGGTTTTCCATTTCTGTTAGCTGAAATGTTGTGCGGTGAAATTGAGAAGTTTCATAAATGTAATCATTTGATTACTAATCTGGGTTGAAACCTGTGTCCACACACAGCTCTCAGATGTGTCCTAATTAGATTGGACTAATTTTAGGGTTCAAGCACACACTGTTGGTCTTAGTGGGACACATGAGGTAATATATGTCCAACTGACTCAAAGCAACGCTTGATCTTTTTTTTTTTCTTTTGAGTTTCCCAAAAACGCACATGGGGCATCTCTTTACAGGTGACCTCACACCTGTCCCACAAGCATCTTAACACTGAAAAAATATTCATAACCCCTACTAATGACAACATAATTGCAAAGCTGAAGGAAAATTATATATTGTTTTCAAAATGATTTACAAGTAACAAAAGGTTTAGGATGCATTTGTAAGCCTGCCCTCAGTCATACTTTGTAGAACCTTTTGCTACAATTACAGCTGCACGTGTTTTGGGGTGTGTCTCCAGTTTTCCAAATCTACACACTAAAAGTGTTGTCAATTTTTCTTTAGAAAGGGGCTCAGGCTATGTCAGATCTGCCTGTTAAGAGCAATTTGTAATTCTGGCCAAAGATTCTTAATTTGATTTTGGTCTGTACTTTAACTGAGCCACTCTAGCACACATATGCTTAGCTTTAATCCATTATACTCTGGCTGTATGATTAGGGCTGTTCTCCTACTCGACATATATATAATATATATATATATATATATATATATATATATAGATATAGATATATATATCTATATATATATCCAAGTCTTAAGCCTTTTGCAGCCTCTAACAGATTTTCTTTCAAGATTGCCACTTATTTTTCTTCCCCCATCTTCCCGTTAACCCTGAAGTGCAGAAGAAAAGCATCCCCAAGGCATAATGCTGCCATTGTCATATTTCACCGTAGAGATGGTGTGTTCAAGGAGATGCACAGTGTTAGTTATCCTATAAACATGGTGTTTTGCATGTAGGCACAGTTTGGGTCTCATCTGATCAGAGTACCCGCTCCCATACATTTGCTGTGTACGCTACATCGCTGATGGCTAACTGCAAACCAGACTTATTTCTCATGGCTTTCTTTGAACATTAAGTTTCTTCTTGCTACTTTTCCATAAAGGCCTGATTTGTTGCAGTGCACGTGTCATAGTTGTCTTGTCAAGTGATTCCCCCACCTGAGCCATGGGTCTCAGCAGCCCCTCCAGAGCTACCATGTGCATCCTACCTACTTCTCTGAGTAATGCTTTTTTGACGTTGCCTGTCAATTTAGGTGAATGGTCACGTATTGGTTTGCTGTTGTGCAATCCTCTTTCCTGTAGTGGATGATGAATCAACTGGTGCTCAGTGAGATATAAATATTGGGACTCTTTATACTAATTAGGTGATCAGAGTAAAGGGGGGCTCAACTGCATGCCGAGCCTTTCAGATTTTTATTTGCAAAAAACAATTGAAAGTCATGTATTATTTTTATTGCACTTCATAGTCGTCCACTAGTTTGTGTAGGCTTATTACATAGAATTCCAAGAAAGGACAATTAGGTTGGAGGTTATAACGGGACAGAATATGGAAAGGTCTGAATACTTTTGCAAGTCACTGTATATTGTTAAAGAATTATACACAAACTGGTTCAGGTTTTCCTTGTGAAGCGTAATGTGACTTGGTACGAACCTCGATGCTGGAGCTGGCCTACGTTGTAACACAATACATTTATACGGCAGCTCATTGATAGGGAAGCTCAGCATTTAAAAAAAAATCATATTAGAACAAACTGAAGATTGGGTGAACATTATGGCTGGTTCTTTTGGGCTGTCAGAGTTAAGATGTTTGCGGATGTGTTCACAGAAAACGTTTTGGGGTCTAATGCTTATTTTCTCATGGAAAATGCCCTAGTACATGGTTGTTACACTAAAGTGTATATTAGATATCCATAAATCATATCTCTTTTTCTTGTACACAGTGAGCCTATGCGCGCAAACACTTATAAACACATAGTTTTAGCATGTTACAGCTTGCTTTATTTCTTATGTGTTTCATGCAGATACTCTTCTCTGCTCTTGAGCATGTAATCTACCTGCTAACATAAAGTGAGTCAGGATTTTATCGTTCTACAATAATAGCTGTGTGTGTGTTCACCTGCCAACAGCCCCAACCAAATACACACTCATAACTCCACCTTCTCTGAGCCATTATCAGCTGTCTGCAAGGATACAAACACTCAAATACCAGCCTGCAGGAACTTGGTTCAGCCAATTAGAGACTCTGAAGAACACGCACATGCTTTCACTACTGTGCTTCCTGTCTTACAGTGAGCTGTGTACTTTGGCTGAGGCAACAAAGCAAGACACAACTGGAGTGCTGTCAAGAATGATGGTGCACAATTTCAATAATGAAGGAAACTGTGTAGTGATTTTTTTTATTCCTGTCTGTGGATGCTATTTTAAATGGATTTTAAACTATGTTCTTATGTACATTTGCGAAACACCTGTGTTTTCAAAAATCATATAAAGCTGTCATAATCAATTTCTTTCCAAATGTTGATTCGTCTGCAAAAATGCATACTTTAAATGGCATGGAAGTATACTTTAGAACTAAAATCTAAATGTGCACAACTCACAAACACAGCAAAACACAGCAGCTCCCTCTTTAAGAAATAATAATGTAACAAAATAGTTTGTAATATATTCAGCATAAAACCACACCGATCAAAGTGTGTGTGCATGTGTGTGTAAGAGAGAGTAGTCAATTATTTTAAAGCAAAGACAAAGTTATTGTGTATTTACCACTTTGCTGTTTGTAGCATCCTCTTTTAGCAGTTAGCATTGCAAAGTAATTAGCATTGCTAACATAGCTAAAACAGCAATCTCAGTGTGTATTATATAGGGATTTTAGAGGCTTACCTTAAGTTTGACATTTCCAGAAGGCTGCCAACATTTTAAAATCCAACATGTTCCAGTGCAGAGTTGAGAAGCTCAAAAGAATAAAATAAAACGTTGCTGTAATAAGATTAGCCTTCCTGTTATCTGCTACTGTCTCACTTTGTTTAAATGTTGCAGCCTGAATAAACTGCTGTTTCTCTGTATAAAATACTGTTTCATTTCAAATAGCTTCCTACACCTTTTGTGCTTCCACTGTCTTTTTTTAAACACTTTACAGATGCTGAAAATATCTAACCTTGAGTCCTCTTCATTTATTTACGACTTCCACTCTGAAGACTGGTGGTGTTGATGCAACCTTACCTAAGCACTAAATGACAGGAAAATGACCAGATTTTTGAGTTTCCAATCACCTACATGTAAACTCATAAAACAGAACTTTGTGCAGAGCTGCATATGAGTAAGAATGTCTTCTACACTGTAAAACTGTTATTTTCATTTATGCTACTTTTTTGTGCACTGTGAGAGAGGGAACATGACCTGCCTGTTGATAATGATCTGGTATCATCTGCAGGCCAGGTTTGTATTGTGTAAGACTAACAAGCATTCAAACATCCAAATGTAAACTTGTTTATATATTTAAACTGATAAAGAAGACGAGACATGGGAGAAATGGCTATGTCTAATATTTTGTTGCTAACTCATTTGTTTCCGTTATCCGCAGGGTGACATCCAGCAGCTTCTGATTGTTGCTGATCCCAAAGCAGCATATGACTACTGTGAGCATTACAGCCCAGACTGTGAGACTCCGCACAAGGATTCGCTTCAGGCCCAGGAGCCAGAGGAAGAGGTCAGCCAATCAGGGAGGGTTAAAAGACCAATCAGAGCTCCCGATTAACTTAAATTTAATAGTAAATCAAATATTTAACTTTACTTTCACTTGAGTTTTACTTCAAAGAAACATAAAACATGTGAATGTTAATTTGAAAGCACATGTGCAATGGATTATCAAGTTAATTTAAGTTACACTCAAATGTCTTTTTTCATCGGTTTGAAAGAAATCAAACTGTACATTTACAGCTGCTTCAGATACATTAAAATTCAGATGCCAAGTTAGAGAAAATTTTTTTAGAGAAAGTGTTTTGATAAATGGCCTTTTGTGCTAATTAGCCTACATAAACAATTGCATGCACTCTTTACTGCATAATGTTATTTGTACAGCTGAAGGAGTGCACTTCTAGCAGCAGGCCTCAATAGGTCCTCGCTGGAGTTTTACTGCAGCTATCTAACAGTTATGACTGCAGTAGTGTTGGTAAATAGGTGCTAATAAATCCAATTGAAAGCAGTACAGCAAATATTGATTACCATATATTGTAATGGTATTTAAATGGTATTAAAAAGAGATGATAGGGTTTCCCAAACTGCCATCTTATATTAGTCTTTACCTGCTACATGCTACCATTTTTATATTTCCTGGAAATAATCATTTTTGATGAAATATTAGCAGCGCTTCACTGAAGGGCAGCTCAGTTTGACATCTTCACCAGAGTGGCAATTAGAAGAGCCAGCTGTTCCCATGGGATTAATTTATTAACCTTGTCCCATTGTATGCTGAACCTACCAGATATCTCTGCTATTTTTAATCATTTGAGCAGGTTGCCACACTCAGATAAAACCTCCAAGTCAAGTTTGCATTTGGACTAATGTTTCATCGGAAGGCATGGACCGGCATGAGATTCTCATGGTTTCAAAATCTCGGGTTGAAATGCCATGTTGTTATGGTATTAACATAAAAATGTAGCATAACATTATCCAATTACTTTTAATTAATTTATTTCTTTAATTAAAACAGAATAGCAACTATTATTCCTACCTCAAAGTAGCCAAAATAGCATGGCATTTTTAACTATATGTTATAACAATGTAATATAACATTTAATTATTAGTTTGACTGTGATTAGATTGTGAACACACTTATTGAGCAGAATGATATCCCCTTTTGTCATTTTGCTCCTTAGAGTGACACTGAAATTTAAAACAGGGTTACCATAACAAGAGTGATGGGGAGGCGCTCCTTTAGTTTTCACACCTTGCATGTTTGTGTTTCTTGCATTTGGAAACATTTCCAAACAGCGAAATTTCTCTTTCTTTTGAATGAATGAAAGGTACAGAAACCATCTTCCAGGCAGCTGCCTTGGAATATGCAGCAACAGGTGGGGGAGGGACAGTGCTGTTTAACTCTATGCTCCATACAGCTGGTGAAAACTCCTGTCCCCTCCCCCACTTTCTTTTGCATCACATTAAAAAGATTTTAAACCACATGAATGGAAAGATTTAATGGTATATATTGAGATCTGTTACCGGTCCATGCCCGGTCATGATACGCATGATAAGGAAAACCTTAGTACTACACGACACCATGATGGTGTGCTGTTTGTTCTGAAGCTCACCCCTGTTTTACGGCTGCTTTTGTGAGAAAGGTTCCATGACGAGATCCCTTGAATGCAGCTGGTAATTTTGTCTTTGAGGGTTTTTTTATAGGTCTTTTAAGCACTCCATCTGCTCATGTTTGTGGATTTAGACCAACATAGTAGGTTTCAGCTGTTCTTTACTCTTTAGTTTAGCACTATGAAACCCGAGTCATCCAATTTATTGGGCATTTATATTTTGGTTACCTGTTACCTGTACATTTGAACTGTAAAATTTAAGTAGTTTACATATGCATTTTAATGTGACATTGCACTCTTTTGTAATTTCAGTATTTATGCAGTTTTTACTTGCTTTTTGAATTCTGTTCTCCATTTTACCACAGTTTGTAAAAATTCAATTTAGATGTTTTTCTAAACACAAAACCTTATGGCTTCAAGTGTTGGAACATGTAACCTGCTGAAGATGATACATACTGTATTACCTTCTTGCTGAAATCACATTCTGCATTATTAGTGCTTTCACTGGAAACTAAAAACCTCCACTCTTTTTTTCCTTTTTCCATCTCTTCTCTGCTGTTCTCTACCACCCTAGTACATTACTGACGATTTAGATTACAGACAGTTCTATGATTACTCTGAAGGACCTACAGACACCATCCTCACTGAGGAATACTCTGAAAAACAGGTAAATGAAAAAAAAATGGGAAAAGGAAAGCTGTTTTTGTTTGTTGTCTTTCCTATTCCTGTCTTTGTCTCAGAGTTGTGGTTACATGTACTCTCAATGTTTCAAAGAACACATAATGTATTTTACACATACAGTAAATAATTGTCCAAAAAGAGCTGAAGTAAGCACTCTACTATATTATCTCACTGAAAGAAGCCCCATCCATGGCTGGACATACATAATGCCTGTTTTCTCCTGACATTGTGGAACTGCCGGAATGAATCTGATTGTACATGTAGACACACGCTGTTTGTCCATACTTCTGCTCTCTGATATATGAGTCTGCAGCCCTCTTTGCTGACTACCTGCTTCAAATGTGTTTTTGCATTTCAGCATGTCTTTAAAAATAATGTATGCATAACAGAATGTCAGCAAGATTGTATATAATTTAGCAAGATGCAGGTCATCTGACGTCCATGCTAATCTGATACCTACATTATTTGTAAGAAGCTGCTGAAGGCGAATGTGTTACATGTTTTCCAGTGTTCGTGTGCTATCTCAAACTGACTTGTATACACAGTCGATCTAAAAAGTGTTCAAACCCCCTTAATATACCTCTTTCAGATGTAAAATAATGAGACACATGATTTATAGATCTCTTGCCACTTTTAATGTGACATATCTGCTGTCCAGTCCATCTTAAAACAGGTAAATCTGTTTTAGGGAAGTTCCATACATAAAGGAGGGAACCATGACCTAGTTGCATAAGTGTGCAAACCCTGAAACTAATGCTTTTTTGAACCACCTTTTGGTTTAGTTACAGTGTTCAGTTTTCCACATCTACAAAACATTAAGGTGTGCATTTTGGCTAGGACTTTTAATAGCTTTGATTTTCTTGTGATGAAGCTTTCTTTTGTTGATTTGGCTGCATGCTCTTGAGGCATTGTCTTGATGAAAATTGAAACCATTCCTCAACATCTATTGCTGGTTAGACCAGATATACAGAGAATACAGCAGATTGTTTTTTTCAAGTGTTGCTATCAGCCTTGCAACAGCCTACTTGGAGTCTCGTCTTTTCATTAGCTGTAAAAAGCATCCAACAATATATGTGTATCCAAACTGATTACACCTTTGCCCGATTAGATCCTTTTAATCCTTTGTAACCGTTCTGTAAGCTATGGCTTAGCTAAAGGATGCAAATGAGACAAATGTCAGGAAAATCCTATGAGGATGCCTAAAATTTATTTCAGGTTCATCTGATTCACTATAACCTACAGAAGGTGTACCCAAAATGACTGACTGTTATAATTAATTCATAATGTGGAAAATAGTACTTTGTGATTGCCTTCCTGAGCATTTAATACTGTGGCAGGCAAAATTTGATCACTAGATAAGCCAGTCTGCAACTGTAACCCAAATATCACAGCAACGACCCAGTAATATTACATATTATGGTATGAAGAGGTGTTAATCACCTCGGCATGGTAGAAGTCTTTAATTTTTACCAGCATAAATATTAAAAAGCAAAACAAGATGGTAGCCTAAAATTCCCAGTTCCGAAGCAGCAGAACACTGTGAATTCCACAACGTTGACCCCAGTGTATGCACACACTATTCAGAACGATAGCGGATTTAAGAAGACTTGCTTAAAACCTTAAAAGCTTTATACCAATAAATATATATGTCATATTAAAGCTGGAAAAGGTTTTAAAGTGGGTTACAATGGTGTAATATTTTGCTTAGCAAAAGCCCAGCATTTTTAAGGGGTGTGCACAGTTTTAGATTCACTGCATGTGCTATAAACAAAATCGTTTGTGTCACTTGAATGTTCCTCTTTAGGTTTTGGTACAGGTTTAACTGTTTCAAATATGTGTAAAATTCAAACTGTTCATGGACAATAAGTGTAGCACAAATGACTCTGTACACCAGTTGTGAAGACTGCTGTTATATGACTGTTTGTCTTGGTTTTCTTTGTCGCCGTCAGCACTTACAAAGAAACAAACGTAGTGTCTCCATGAAAAAGAAGACGACCAGAAGGTCCCCCAGTAAATCTAAGTACAAGCCTTTAAAGTACTTGGTTGCCAAAAAATCCCCTGTTAAAATGTTTATCCATAACAAGAAGACGACGGTGGGCTACCAGGCCACAGCCCCGGCACGACCCAGAGGCAATAGTAGGGTAAACATTTATCTAGGGAAAAAGACCAAAATCCAATCAAGATTTGCCCTGAACAATGAAGGGAGAATCTATAATGATGGATATACAGTTCCCTAACCTCTTCTCTGTAGATGTAGCTTAGTGAGTAGTGAACTCGAGAGGGCCCTGCCTCGATTAACCTTCTGTGTGAGCCTTGTTTTAACCCAGATTCTTCTTTCCTTTTCTTCCAACATGACTCAGCTAAACAATGTAGAGGGAGATTACTATACAGACATTGACTACGGAACTCTAGATGATACTCAAACTCAGGCCCCTGTTGCCACGAGAGGACCAATCGAGGTAATTTTCTCTTCTTTCTCAGTCTGATTTATAAGTAAAAGCCACAGTTTGGTGTTCTGGGACATGTGAGCGTGGACGATTTTACCCTGAGGGAGTACATGGTATGACATGATAAAGACACAACCATTCAAATGAATTTGAGTGTCTTTTGATTTACTGAAATATTGGTATGGAGCTGAATTTGTGATGGACATGAGATATGTTAAACAGTGCTTGATAGCAACAATCTACATGCTCCACTGCATAAACAAGCAACATGTGTAAAACTGTGTTAAAAGCCTTAAAAAAATCAGCTTTAATTGCCGTTGAATAATCTTAACCTTCAAACAATTGGAAAACATCTATTTAAATTGTGTACATTTAATCAGTGGGGGGAAAAATTCGGTACTGGTGGCACAATTGTTAGTACCCCCGTTGTTAATATTTTCCACAACCAGTTTTTAACAAAAGGGCAGCGCTTGGTCTTTTACTATAACAATTCAAAAGGTTGGGGCATACAAAGAGAAGAATCTTTGATCATTCATCTTTGCACTTTCTGGATTTTTCAGATTGTTACTTAATTTCTTCTCTTCAGCTCACCTTACATTTTCTATATGATTTAGATCTGCACACTAAAATGGCCTTGGAAGAAAGTTGATTTTGTGTCTTGTAAACATTTTTCATGTTGACTCGGCCATACCATTATCGCTTTAAAAGACACAATTAGGACCCATTTTTAATCTTCTTCCAGATGAAAACAGATTTCTTTTTACAAGGTCCTGGTATTTTAAAGAATGTTGGACACCAAGTACTCAAAACGTTCTCTTCCACTGGTAGAGAGACGGATCTATTTCAAGTTGACATTATGCTGCTGCAATAAAAGACAAATTTAATTTAAGGCTTTTTCACACATCTTTGCTGGAGGCAACAACCAATTTGTCATCATCTGTTGGAATTTCAACTTAAATTTTGATACTGTATGCAGTTTTATTAGCTGTCACCATATCTGCAGACTTTCTCAACACATTATGTTTAATTTATTTATTTTTAATCTGATCCAGTAATATCTATGTGAATAGGTGAGTGTCTAGGCATCAAAAATGAAATGATATGCTAATGACTTCGTACTATTTGTTACTCTGGACAGTAAGTTATTCTCCTACCAAAATTAACTCAGGCTTCTGTTTTAACTATTTCCTTTTACATATAGAATTTCATTGTGTGCTCATTGCTGCTTCATCACATTGCCAGGCTGGGTTAGAACTCACTGTGGAGAGTGTGGAGATTTGAAATGACCTGCAGCCTTATAAAAAATGTAAAAAAGTCAGTGATCTAAGAATTTGCCTGATTCGATGCACCTGCCTGTTAACGATGGTGCAGTTAATCAGAAAGCTAACATATTCCCCAATGTCCATCACATCATAAACTTAGTTTGATCAATAGTTCTGCTGTTTACTTTAAAAAGAACTATGATCAACAGAGTGAAAATCCTCTCACACCCTGCTATGACAGTGCTTTTGCTGCCTCATTGTTTGACACATTAGATGTGATTATACTGAGTATTTAAAATGAATTATTTGGCAGGATGAATTACTGCCAACAAGTGTGTAATTGCATCTACTTTGCCATGCTGTAAGGGTAAATCCACAGTGATCACTATTTGGAATGTGAGAAAAAGTTCTGCCAAGTCACTGTGGTTATAGGAAGTTGGTGCTGGATGCAGAGAACATGAAAATTTTTTTAAGGCTCCTTAAATTTATTCATTATAATGATTTATTAAGTGAAAATGTTTGAGGGTTTGATGCACTGCTGTTGCAACATGATGATTTATTTGATGTTTGCAAAGTTTTTATACCATGACTTCAGACATCAGGCAGTCTTTCTTTACTCTCTGCACTGGCACAAAAATGGCTGCGCGATGAGAAAGAGAAGAAGGCTGTTCCTCTGTGAACCAAACTATTGATTGCAAAGGTTAACAAATACAATGATAACACTTTATTATTATGCTTGGTCCATTTAGTTAGACCTGTGATAATTAAACTGCCATTCAACCATGTACAGTCTTTGTAACATACCAGTAAAAGTATCCAAGTTAAAAGGTGTTATCATTGTTATTGAATATTATGCCTAATAACTATGTAGTTTGCCTTATAACATCTACAGTGCCGTGCAAAAGCTTTCATACCACTGGCTTGAACATATTTTAGCATGTTACAATAACAAACTTTCATGTTTTTATTGACATTTTGAGTGCTAAACCAACACAAAGCTGTGCATAATTGTGAAGTGTAACCAGGTTCAGTTATAAAACAGCATCCCAAGCTTAGAACATCCCACAGAGTGCTGTTCAGTCTAACATCTATACATAGAAAGTACTGTATATGGCACAAATGCAAACCTATCCACAGTCACCCATCCACCTGACAGCCTGGACAATGATAGCAGCTCTTGAGGAGCTACACAAATCCATTGGAAGAAAACATGCAAGAACAAAGAAGTCCTGTTTACAGTTTGTCACAACCCATATAAAATACAAATGCACAGCACACTATTTAGATTTTTCTTTTTAAAAGCAAGTTTAAAACTCTGTATCTTAATCAACCAAAAAAAAAACGATGAAGCTTGTGGTTGTAACATGATAAAATGTGAAAAGGGTTAAAGGGATGTGAATCCTTTGGCATGGGACTGTGAAAGTATTTTTTGCCTAAGTTTCTTAACTAACAATTCTATATCTTGCTGATTGTTAACTTTCTGCTTCTTCACTTGTGTAAAAATCGGAAGACTGTAAAGGAGGATTTTGTCGGTGCGCATGTCACCAAAGCCCCTCCTATTACTCCAGAGCCCGACACTGTGTTGGAAACGGTGGACAACTTGAACACTGGTACAGAAGCGTATGACTTTAAGGAATATGACCTGAACGAGTATGACTTGGGCAAGTTTGACAACAAGTTGTATGATTATGGGATATATGATGAGTATGGGCCCCTCCCATCCAAAGCCACGACAGCCTATGATGAGGAAGTGGGGCCTGGGGTTGCTGCTGAAACCGACATTTCTGAAAGTACAGTAAGTATTACACCCTGGCCTGCCGATGGAGGGGTGTGTGCATGAACAGCATGTAAAGAGGACTCCCTCTGTCTCCCAGTGCATGAATTTCTGGTGGCTTGGTATGGGAAATATGTCATTGAAATGTTGAGTGCGGAGTTGGAAAATGTCTGTTTCTACTGTTTAATTTGAGGCTCTGTAGAAACATATTGCATGCATCTGTGTCTGTTAAAAAGAAACAAAACAGAAAACATAGAAATATTCAGTCCCTTCTCATCTGTTCACACACAACCTTGAATCAGTGGATGTAAGCCCAATCTGCACCACGCCCATAAATACCCAGAAAGGCCCACTGCACCTCCCCACCTACTCATCTTTCAGCACTTGGACCCAATCCGTCTTTCTTCTCCTCTGCTATTTTAACAAGCAGCCTGTGACATGTAGCTCCCTTTGTTCACTGCAGACAACCATTAAATCTTTGGCACTGCCTGCACAGTACACACACACACTATTGTAAAGACGATGTTTATTACCTTTACTTTCTGCCAAGAGTTATGAGCTCGGCTTTCACCAAGCAATACGTACGATATGTAATTTATCTGAATGATAAACATGTAGGGCAGCAACCCTTCACCCGATGTTTAGTTAGGGGTAGCGTTTTTTGTGTTTCCCAAATAGAATAAAGGTTTCATGAATCTCACATTGTGTTTTAGATTTTGAAATCAAAATGACTAAGTGCAGTCCAGACTTATTTAAGCTTTAGATAGGTCTGATATGAAGCTACAAACCAGATGCTAACTTTAGCATTGTTAGCGGCTAATCTTTAGCCAGTTGCTGTATTCTCACAGGGTTTGCAAAACATTATTAGCTTGTCTGTTACTGTGTCACAGTTTCTTATGTTTTAGTAAGCACCCAAAATGCTGCCACACAAACAATTTAAAAACTGTGGCGCTTAACTAACTGAGTGTTACAGCAAGCCGGCTCAGGAACTACTTCTTTTCTTACTTCAAAATAAAAGTCTCGTAGGGTGTCGACCTCATAGTTGGCGTGCGAGTGTTACACTCCTACCGTTCAATTATTTGTGTCCCTGTGTGTATTTAAATATGTATTTAGAACATTTTTGCTTGTGTTTGTTTTTATTTGGGTTTTATCAGCATATTCAGTTAACCCCACATATTCATTGACTTCCCTACTCGTCTGTACTCTATAAGGCGTTCATTTAGTCTGTTCTTCAGGTCACACAACAAGCTTGATTGGTGAACTCTACAATAGCAACTTGGCACTTTGTTATAACGAATATTTACTGAAACTGCTCAATGCAATGCATTGTAATGCGATGACAATTTTACCTAATTTCAAGCCTTCAATCCTGCTGTCTGTTCTTTCTTTTTTAGGACTAACATTTTGCTTTACTGTTTTGTAGAGTCAGATCTCTTTGTGTTATACATGATTCATTATTGATCTATTCAATGAAACTTACCTTTCCAATTAAAATTTCTTCTCTGATTTCTTTTTACCGACTGGGTGAAGAATGTGACCTTTTTTTGTTCTGCAACTGCAGGTTGCTGGCTCTCAAGCAGCCTTCGGACAGAAGGGTGAAAAGGGCGAGCCGGCTGTGATTGAACCTGTAAGGTCCAACATGTCAAAATATGCTAATGCTATAAACTATGCTGAATAATTTGTCTTCATTATAAAGCTGTGAGATTTTACTTTGAAATTACATGAAGGATTTCATAAAGGAATGCAATGGTATCAAGGTATTTACACAAAAATTAAAAACAGCATTGTACAACATATTTTTTTGCTCTTTAATACAGAAAAGCATAAAATGATCCCTACTGGAGTATTATACATTTAATATTGTATTCATAATATGTTATCTATAAAATGTATTATTTTGATTTCACATGTGTCTAAGCAAAAATATGGACCAAACACCTGCGACATTCAACAGTTTTCAGCCTCAGATTGAACAAAATATTACACCACTTTGTCATTAGAGTGACAGAAGTATAACCAGGTCATATTAGCTGGTTAATGCTCAGTAACTAGCCTGAGGTTGGCAGCTCAAAAGACATTTTGACTTTTAGTCAGCTAATTGGCAGTGTGCAGCAACAGGTGAGGGAAGGGCAGCTCTGCATAACTATGATATTTACAGCCAGAGAAAACTCTGTTTACTCCAGCACTTTCTTTGGTATCTTATCAAACCATAGGAGCGGTATTACCAATTTATTAGCCGTTTAAAACCCTGGGACACTTTGGGGTATACTGCCTTTGTCTTTACAATGTACAGTTTTCATCAAGTATCTGAAATATTCTTGTTGTGATGCTAGCTGTACAGAGCAAAATGTGTGTTCTGAAACTATTTTTGCTGCGTGTTAAAGGGCATGCTGATTGAAGGACCACCAGGACCACCCGGGCCAGCTGTGAGTATAAAGTTTAAAAAAAGCCAGTGTAAATACTGTATATGTGGGGTTTAATGAGAAGATGGGTATACTTACTTTTGTTTGTGTTTTAGGGTCTTCCAGGACCCTCTGGCCTTCAGGGACCCCCAGGCCCTTCTGGAGATCCTGGTGACAGAGTGAGTGAAGACATACATTCCCAAATCAGTCATAATTGTTTGGAAAAATCATGCATATTTTTCCATTGTTGTTTGGATGCATTGGTTTCCCAAGGGTTTTAAGTTTTAACTGCACTCATTCATTCCAAAACAAATATGTTGATGTTTGATTTTTTTTTGTATTCTACCAGAAGGAAGTTCACTAACACTTCTTTGAAGTTTGGAAAATAGATGTTGATTTTAGACTGCATTGCATAAGCTGAAGTTGATTTTTATTTTCACCTCTTGTGGGACTGCAAGCATGTAACATCCTAATTACATAGAGCAAAATGTAGCATGTTAACATGTAAGACTGTAGAAGGTGTAAACAATTTTTCCTGTTAAATAATGTCTTCTTTGAAAGTTCATTCCACCCCACCATCCTACTACTGACTTACATGCACAAACAACACACATCCTCGCTGATCTGAAAGGATGTTGGTTTTGGATGAAAAACTGTTTGGCCTACAGAGGGACAGGCAAGCTCAAGATTAGGGAGGAGCTTAAAATAAGCAGACTATTAACGGGCACACATCCAGCATTTACAGCTGTTTGTGTAGTTGCTTTTGTGTTGTCTTGAGTTTGCTCAGGTTAATTGCAGCAGATGTGGGAAAGTTCCTGTGGAGGTTGTTTTCTGGGCAATGTTGCAGGTTATGGATGCACATGGCTGTACATTCAGTCATTTTGTCTGCAGCATGTTAAGAAATATGTGGTCATAATAATAATAATAATAATATTAATATTGTTAACCATTATGAGATTTAAATATTCCAGTAAACATCCAACACACGTTGTTAACAAAGAAAGACCAAAAAATACGTTTTGCTCACAGTTTTTAAGCTCACTATATGTTTGGACTTGAACTGATTCATATACAGTACATCCTGGGAGTTTTCACATTTATCTTTTGTATTTACTCAGATTTAATGTTGGACCAACGCTGATAATTGTTGTTTTTTTTTTCTTTAACATCAGGGTCCCCCTGGTCGCGCTGGTCTTCCTGGTGCTGATGGCTTACCAGGACCACCAGGTACCATGCTAATGCTCCCAGTAAGTGTATCACAAAAGACGTACATGCCATCCTTCTTTTAAACATGTCGCCCTGCTGCAAGACAACATCATGTAACAGAGACAACAAAAATAATGAGCGGTTTGTGTGTACTGTACAGTTTCGTTTTGGTGGGGACAGTGAGAAGGGTCCGGTGGTGTCAGCCCAAGAAGCCCAAGCACAGGCCATCCTTTCCCAGGCCCGAGTAAGTAAATGCCTGCAGACTATCACCTACATTCCCTTCTCTTAACTCACAGCTGCAGGGGGGAAAGGAGAGGAAGGAGATGTTTTGTTGAGGAGCAGAGGGGGTTGCCCTGTGTTTTGTTGGCTTTGTGAGTCTAAAAGGAGACGTGCTGAGAAGGGCTGAAGAGCAACAAAATAAATATTCCACAGAACAGATAAACATGCAGAAGAGACTGTTGGTTGGGTTAAACTAACAGGTAGAAAGCAGGGGCAATAAAACAAAAAGACAAAGATGAATAAGGTGTAAATTATTCTGTATTTCTCATGAATTAACTGTTTAGTTAACACAGGCCACAAAAATTCAGTTTTTTTTTTATTTAAATCACAAAATTAATTCTATTGTTATTTTTTTAACCTGCTCAAAAATAAATTATATACGCAAAATCTTTATGAAATGAACAAAGCAGTCAGAGTAGAAAATGCGCCTATAAATCAGATCTGAAAACAATAAAGGGGTCACACATGTTTTTTGCCTTTTTTAAAAACATAGAATGCTCTAATCTGAGGAATTGATTGTTTCCTCTTTTCATTGGCGAAAGGTTGCTTTGGTCTGTTCTCTGCAACAACAACATGACATGGTTCATTCTTTCTTTGAAAATGCTGGGTACATTTAGCCAGGTTTAAAGAATGAGCGAGCCCAAGGCTGCTTTTCAGTAAAAGGCGCTGAGTGCTTGGGGTCTTCATTTACAGTCTACTTAAAAGCAAAAAGCATGTTAATAGAGTCATGTACTTGGCGCATTTTCCATTTTATTTTGTCGGTAAAAATGGTATAAACAAATTTTATAAAAAAAGCGTCCATCTGCATCAAGCACCTGTGCTGGGGGCCAGATTTGTAACATTCTTGAACTGTGATCAGGGGTCGTGTAAAATAATTCAAAGGGCTGCAAACAGTCCCCAGGCAGCACACTGGACACCACTGATTTAAAGGTTACTTGATGAACAATATTATTATTAAATATTTCAGATTCGCAAAAAATATTTAGAAATGTCTAAGTTGTTGTTATTACAGATCTAAAAAGAGAAAAAGGGAAAAATTTAGGGTAAGGGTAATTTACAACAAATCCTTCACTCTATATCAACACGGGTATAAACATCTATTTTCTGTAATATATGAAAACTGAAGCATGACAGGACATGAAAACATTCACTTTAAAATTGTTTCTCTTTTTTCCAGACGCCACATTCAATATCTACTATCTGCTGCTTACACAGAGTGAAATGAAATGAAAATGTCTCTCTAAATAGATCTGTTGGTCTTGTCTTTGCTTCTGGCCTGCAGCTGGCTATGAGGGGACCTCCAGGGCCAATGGGTTTGACTGGAAGATCTGGACCAGTGGTGAGGCTCTGCTTTTAGTCATCTTACTCTTTGCTTATTCATCTCCTGTGACTCGCGTCCCTCATGATATCAGCTTAGATCAATAAAGAGCAGTCCGCCTATTATCAGGCTTTTTTTTTTTGTTGCATGAGTGAAAAGAACAAAATGTAAAAAAATTGTCAGGTGCCTGAAATGATCATTATACTGTTTGTTACTGTAGGTGTTTGACTCCTAAAAAATCTGTGTCTGATATTTATATTGTTAGATGTTTATAGCAGAAAATGTATTGCAGCTTGAACTCAGTGGACACACTACCTGGCTGTTAAGTGTAGCTGCCCCCTACCACACCCAGCCCCTTCATTTTTCTTAGGCTTGTTGATACGCGATCCAGGACTTATTACCAGGAAACAACCCTACAAAAGACACAGAAAATTATTGTCTGTTCAATCTGCTGCGCTCTTCTGAGTAGCAAAAATGAAGATCTGATAACATCAGATGTCAATAAGTTGATCTAAAGGAATAACATGAGAAGATATGATAAGGGATTGGTGGATTTTGTTCGGATTTTGTCCATTTTAAATAATAGCTTTATAGAAAACATATCATTTTATACAGTCAGGAGTTTTATTATATTTGAACTGCTTCTCCGTAGTCAGCTTTCAAATCTACCCTGGTTTGAAGGTTGTTGTCAGACGTAGAAGCTGTCATTTTCTTTCATTGTAGATGTAACTAAATGACACAGCTGTTGTGTTTGATCTGTTTTGTGTCCTCTCAGAGTGGCAGAGTTAACACCGATTTAATAAATCCTGCTTGAAACAAAACTTTGGGTTTGTTTTGATCAATTAAACATCACTATTTGTGGAAACTGCACATAATTTGTTTTAATGGAGTTAAAGAACCTCCAAATAAATTGATATCATTGTTTTTAATGCAGCTGTTGTTGCCTTTAGTCGGATACACTCTTTTCTTAAAAAGCTAAATAATGCCATCTACTGTTTGTTCTACATTATGTTACTTATTTTCCTCTGGCTTATAACAGTGTCTAAAGATTTATGAAGTGTATTTGGTGTGTTTTTAGGGTCCACCTGGTTCAGCTGGGCTCAAAGGTGAAGGGGGAGACCCTGGTCCTCAGGTAAGTGAGGAATTATAATTCAGTGATGCATTGAAGTGTCTCTCAGTTTCCACTAAAGGCTAGATTCCAACACCTAATTGAGTGTTGTTGGGTTCTAAATGGGTCTCCTGTGTCTGTGCAGGGTCCACGTGGCATCCAAGGACCCACAGGACAACCTGGCAAAGTCGGTAAAAGGGTGAGTGAACTCAGTCACCTTTAACATCTACACTGGATTGTGTGTGTGTGTGTGTAGGCAACAGTTGTGTGGGTGTTGCTGTGTTTTTGTTTTTCATTAGGCTCAAATGCTGAGAGGATTGTTCTCACTTCAACAAACAATTTCTTGATAAGTGCTTACAGGCCTGCGTTGCTGCCAATCCTCGGATCCATGGCCTCGCAGCTAATCTGTCTGAAAATGCCAAAACGGCAAACTGGCTGTGGGGCTGCAATTAGTGTCACAGTGCAGGACCTCAACGAAGGCCAAACATCCTGACCTAATTGGACAATAATAGATTTAAACCATTGAAACAGTAATGAAACGAATGAAATTAAATAATCTGATCTGAGGTGTTTTAATGCCACATTATTCAGAATTTCTTACATGAATCTTGAAAGCTTCTTTTCTGTGCCTGCATTGGACTACATTTGTAGTTTAATACATTTGCCTTCACATATAACATGCCTGAGGTATAAGCAAGCTTTGTGATAACTTGGAAATTGAATTTACATAGGACAGGTTTACAAATGCACCAGTTCTACCCACAGTACTAAGAAAAACCTTCATAATTAGAAAGGTATATTAACAGTCATATTTTAATACAAATGCAACATTTTCTGCATTCTTGGGTCACACTTCATGCACACTGTTACTATTTGTAGGCCTGTAAACATAACATTAGGCTTCTTCCTTCCTGACTCTTCTAATTTGGTATTAATTGTGATGGATATAGCAGAAATCAGGCCTCCAAATGAAATTCTGGTTTGGTACTCCCCTGCTTTCACATGACATATTTTCTGAAAAAAGGAGGATATGGCAACAAAAAGTTTTCATATCAAAAACACCATAGTAAATATGAATATGATCACAATGGTAAAACTTTAAAACTTCAAAATAGATGCTAAACATGTTTAATTATTATTAGTAGAGATGCATCAATCAGATTTTTGTGGCTGATTTCTAATTTCCAATTATCTTTGAAGATTTGACCTGTTAATACCAGTTATTATTATCAAATAAAAAGAGCAGCGTTCAAAGGTTTTTTTTTTACTGTCTTTCTGCCATGAGTGACACAAAGGCTCCTATATTTTCTTGTTAGGATCAGAGGTCACGTCGCACTGTGTGTAAGAGAGGAGTCCCTTTAAATCTGAGTTTTACTATAATTTACTATTGGAGACAAAATGATTATGGAGTTGATATTTTATGCTGTTGTTAGCAACTTATATTAGTGACAAGAACAGAGGTCTCTGTGTGTATTCTCTGTAGATTGTAGTTCTTAACCTTAGCTCTGAGCTTTTTTAAGCTCAGAATTAAGGCCAGCATTTCTGAATCCAGCATTAATGACAGTCAGAGGTTAAAAGTACTTAAGGATAAAACAAAGCAACTATGCTGTACTCTGTTCAGGACTCTGTTATCTGCTGAAAGATTTACTCTCTTTCAAACTGAATATAATATAGATTTTTTTCGATATAATAAAATCAACTATAAATGGTTTCTTAAATCCCCGTGCTTCCTCTGACTTCTTCTTAAACACCACTCTCATTGTGAAAAAAGCTAACTTTGAGTCCTCTTTACTCAGTAACAACTTCCAAACCGTAAAGTGTTGTCATCAGGGTGTCCTGTCATTGCCTAGGTACGATGCGTTCACTCATCAGAAAAACATTTTATATTTGTGTTTCTGATTGCAAATTCCAATTAGAAACAACTTTCTTGGTGCATCTCTAGTTCAGAATTATACATTTCAGTAAAGCATTTAATCCTTACGAATATTAGGTTGTGCTGTAGTTTTACCAGGAACCCACCAACCCACCACTTGTTCTGCAAACTGTAATAACTCCTGACAAATTTGATTATTTCATAAACAAAAGTAGTGAAATTTATTAATTAATGCTTGCAAAAAAGCTGTAAAAATCTGGGTGCACCCTCAAATTATGGCAGTCCAAAATGTTAGTTGGATCCTTTTATAACAAATCAAACCTGCTGATAATAAAGAACTAAATATAACAGATACGAAGACTTTTAGCTGACTTCTAGATATCACAAATGCCTCCACTCAACTTAAACATAGGTGTTTTTATTTTGAAATGTTCAATAGCAAACGCATGAACAGTGTGGAAATTTTTAAGTACAAAATTTGTTTTTCTCTCATTTTTAAGGGTCGGGCTGGAGCAGATGGTGGTCGTGGAATGCCCGGGGAGCCAGGCGCTAAGGTTAAAACAGCACCACACAACTGGAGATGTTAAGCGGATAAAGAGGGGAAGTACTGCTGTGTGTCATTCATGATGATATGGTTTCACTGTGTGTCACTATTTCTATGTACAGGGTGACAGAGGCTTTGATGGACTTCCCGGGCTGCCTGGAGAAAAGGGTCACAGAGTGAGTACAGGGAGGTTGAGGCTGCTCTTTAAGTTTGTCAGAATCTTTAGACCTAATTTTTGCCATTTTAACCTTTAGCATTTGCTCCAAAATGTCTATAAACGATGTGCTACCAGCTGCAAACGCCTGGTTTCTCTGTAAAGGTAACATTCAATATTTTAGAAATAAATTGTGGCATTATGATGTAAAAAAAAAAAATAATAATGTTTTTGGCCATCTGGCAGCCGTCCACAGGCCACAGAGGCTTAAGGGGTAAAATAAGTATGAACATTTGAAGATGTTACTATTTTAGATTGAGGTCCAAGTAAAAAGCTAGGAAACTGATCCACTGAGAAAAATTAACGCATATTCAACAGACTTATGAATTAAAGTATTGTATAAAACATGTCCTTTTGCTCTTTCTGTGCTTTATGACATAAACACTCTTTTCATGGGTGATAGGTCACAAAACTGCCATTAAAAAAATCTCCGTACTGGTGATTTGTATTCTTAGATTACTTTGATTTACCAAAGATCTGGGGGGTGTTCTTAATGCTTTAGATACAGCTGGTTAAATTTTGGAGTTCCTGTATCTTTATATGATCATGTTGAGTAAGCTCCTTAAATTTAAATGTGATGAGTGAACGGCTGCTGTGTCAGGAGGGGAACTATTGAATGAGGAGCTGTTCTCTGTTCCTCTTATTGACCTGCATAATCAGAATGCGTGAACAGATGAAATCAAAGAGGGAGTATAGAAGCCAAGCCAATAGTTTTAGAGGGTATCAGTTTGATGCACTATGTCTGCTGTTTCCAAATCTCCTGTATTATGATTCATTTCTTACTACAGTTTCATAAACCAGTTTAAGGACCACTTTATGTAAAAATTAAAGTGAAATGCATTTTTTAATCTTGACATAAAGAAAATTCCATATTTACCACACATTATGAGGAAAACAGTGTATGAATGGTCAAGCTATATTGATTTTATCTGCAATTCAGTAAAACAGTAAATGAATCAATCAATCAATCACTTCCAGTGGGTCACCTCAAGCCGTGTGCTATCACCTCTACTTTTTATTCTGTATACAAACATGTGTCAGAGCAGATATAACAGCAGATTGGTCATAAAGTACACTAATGATTCTGTCATTGTCAGTCTGCTCCAAGAAAATGAAAACAGCCATGCATGACCCATTGATCATAACTTTGTAAAATGGTGTGAGGAGTCTCATCTTTAACTTAATACTAATAAGACTAAATTTATGATTATTGATTTTAGGAGAAAACCTCACAAGCACAAAGTCACTTTAATGAAAGATTAAGCCATTGAAAAAAGTGTGGATTCTTAAAAATATCTTAGGACAATTTTAGATGACAAACAGTCAGTCACATCCCTGTACAGCCGGCAGGTACAGCAGAAAGTCACTTCTGTTTTAAATGACGACTTTCATCCTCTTCACGGAGAGTTTCAGCTTCTTCCCTCCTTAAGAAGCTTCTTGGTCCCTAAATGTAGAACAAGCTTTGTTCTGCTGTTTCTGAACTGAACAAGCTGACATGATACTGCCACTCTCAAAGGAATTTGATGGATTTAACAGATTTTATTACGTCTAGATTATTTTGGTTATGTGGTCTTTACCCATTGGTTTTATAAATATTTTATTTCTCACTTATTTATCTTAATTTTAAGTCTTTTTCTCCTCCTTTGTGTCATGCTGTGATTTGATGTATGGAGCTTGAAGCACTTTGAGCACCATTATATTTATTTGAATGGTTCTGGTTGTGTTGAGATGTTTGTATGATTGTGTCAATAAAGTGACTTTGAAGCTTGAACATCCATCAGTCAATCAATCAATCAAAACCAAAGTAAGAATAAAATTCTCAAAGAAATTGTTAATAAAATATGTGAACATTAAAATCTAAATAATTATTATAATAAAAATGGTTAAATTCAACAAAAAGGTAGAGGGAAAATGCTCACTATTAGCAACAAATTCTTCAGAACATGGGCGCTGAAGTGGCCCAAAGTCCATTAATCAACAAAGCTTTGACAGGGCCCGGCTGTCAGACAATCCAGTCCCAAACCAATGTGAGGACAATTCACAATGAATGCCTTCCTGCACTGTCAAAAGTTGCGTTATTGATTTTGAGCAAGTCCAGTACACCATCAACGAGAACTTTTAGTGTTTGCACGCGTATTTCAGAAGAAGCAAGTCTGTCACCAATATTCTCTTTCTGAACAGTAACTTTCAGCAAGAAATATGTCCCATTTTCTTTTAACTGGCATATTTTTAGTTATTTGTGTGTTCTAAACTATTGTTCTGTATTAATATTCATCAATTCCAAATTTAGCTTATTTTTTTGAAGTTTCTCTGGTATTTTCTGTTTTTGTGATTTTGTTTTTTTGTTGTTTTTTTTTTACTTTTTTTACAGCACAGATATGTTATTTATACTGTAGCTTCTCAGTTTATATGAAAATGTGTTATTTGAAATGGAGAGATTTTTGTTGAATATAACTATTCTGCTCTTGTTCAACTGCAGTTCAATTCAATGGATATACATTTATTGAACCACATACTGCATCAACTAAAGTGGGGTTTGCTGGATCGGTCTCAAATATTGTAGAAGTGATAGGGACTGACAGCACATCGACAGTAATGGTCAGAATTTTAAAAAATCAGTCCCATGCAGTGCTTTCGTCTGGAGGAGGGGTAAAACCAAACTTGATAAAGAGGTTGGACCAATACCAGTAACAGTATTTATAATCAGTACAAAGAAAACGTTGGGGATCAACTGTGCAGTTTCAAATGTAAAATCTCTAAGCCAAGCCCGAATGTTGCAGGACTCTCCTAGTTTGAAAATAGTGTAGAATATGAGAAAACGTAGAAAGTCAAAAAAATCTTATGGTAATTAGTTGATGAAAAGTTAACTTGTCTCCCATCGTTCTCAGGGGGAGCCGGGGCCAATGGGACCAAAAGGAGCCCCAGGAGAGGATGGACAGAGAGTAAGTACTCTGTCTTCGTTGAAACCCTTTAAAGTTGCCCCTGACAGAGGTGAGTCACTGACAGCTTTGTTTAAATCAGCTGGGCTCCACCACCTCAGCCCTCAGGCACCACACATGGGAGGACACTATAAACTGAGGAGGAGGAGAGTTTGTATTTAACCTTTCCTCCCCTCACACTAAATACCCTAAACTGCCATACTGCTTCCACCTCAAAGCTGTTACAGGCTCAGATTAGATCGCTGCCTAAAAACTGTTTAAATCTTATGCAAATTTTTTTATTTTAGCATAATTTATAAACTGCACCAAGTTTTAACTCTTTATTTGTTTTTTTTTTCTTTCCTAAGGGCGAGGATGGAGAGATTGGACCCAGAGGATTGGCTGGAGAGAGTGTAAGCCTGTTTAGCGTGCTATCACATGATGGCATCCAACAGTGAACAGAATGGCCTACTGAACCAAATCAAAATGTCAGCATGTACTAGATCTAATTTTAACTCATTATGTTTTTTTTCTTCTTTTGTTTTGTAGGGTCCTAGAGGTTTGTTGGGACCTCGTGGTTCTCCAGGACCCCCTGGAGTGCCAGTATGTACCATGACTTTTACTATCTGCCCTCCTCCGATAACCCACTTCCCATAATTGATATGACAAATGTTTGCTTATCTCTCCTCCTCAGGGCGTTGCCGGTGTTGACGGACCACCGGGTCCCAAAGGAAACATGGTACACATGCAGCCTCCTCTCAATAAACACACTCTAATGTTCCCTTATCAGCTCCTGAGGCTGCAAACCTTGAAGGGTGCTGGCCGGAGTGTCCTGATGTTTCCTCTCAGCTTGGACTGTCTGTAGCAGGGTTTTAAAAATGCCTGCAGGATGCACAGCTGTGAGGTTAAAGGCCAGTTCAGCACCTCAAAGCAGCTCAAAAGGCAGAGCGGTTAAAGTTAAAAGAGAAGAAGCAGAGAATCAGAATCTAGACTGCGTTTTTCCTTTTGTATCAAATATGCAATAAACGTCTCAGAAAATCAAAATGACCAGGAAGATAGACATTCAAATTAGGCAAAATTTAATTTAGATCATCTTGACTGTGATCCACAAGGTTCTGGGGTCTGTCGTGGTTTCCTTAGGACTTGTATAGAAAAGTCAGTGACTAACCTACTTGAGATTTATTTTCTAAATAATTACAAATACTCTCTCCTTAATTAATTTCTTACAAAATAGAAATGAGAATCATTCTTGTCCTAAAACCACCTAATATGAACACATATTAGAGCCATGTTTACCCATCAATTTCATTTTGACTAACGCGTTCTGTTTCTTTAAGGGACCACAAGGGGAACCGGGCCCACCCGGTCAGCAGGGGATCCCTGGAACACAGGTGAATAAATCAGACAAACACAATAAAACCAGCTGTGTAGGGCCAGATGCTGTGATGTGCAAATTGTAATTTTGGCAGGGATCTCTTTTGAGTCAGAGAATAATTCAAGTAACTGAATACCCATCAACCCAATTCTCATTACATTGTGTAGTAACATTAAATAAATGTGTTTTATAGGTTAAGTCTTATTGACCTTTTTTCAGAATAAAGTCATTCATTTGCGACACATTTTGGCACCTCTACATGCTGGTACTGTCACATGTATGTAGGAGCACCAGCATACATCAGGTAGCCGCTCTGAGCTGCACACATGGGAGCACATCCACAGATATTTATATGCATTTGGTTCCACAAACTGAATGCAAATGTGCCCACAAACAAACACAGATACACACACACAGCCTGACAGTCCTGCATCAACTCCACTATTTACAGCTCCAACAAACTGCTCAGTTTACTCAGCTTGTGTTTGTGGGCCCGTGTGTGTTGGTTGTTACTGCAGAGATGTGCTCATGTCTATATGTGTGTTATCTTCTTTTATAGGGGCTTCCTGGTCCTCAGGGTCCGATTGGACCACCTGGAGAAAAAGTATGTTCTTTTCTTGTGAATGAATATGTACATTGTTATTCTTTTCTTATTTAAAAATGATTAGAGACACTTTTATTTTGTATTGTTACAATACACTACTTCAGCCTCTACAGTAGATCAGCATTATTCTTACATCAGATCGAAACCATTTAGAGCAGTGGTGACCTTTAATTCTAGCTTCACATCCAGTAAATGTCTAAACAGTTTAAGTATTGAGCCTCTTTGATTTATGATGTAAGAGAAGTGGACAGTTTACTGCATTAATCTGCATTAAAACGTTTTTCTTTTTTTAACGATTACTCTTGCTTGTCTCCTCATACAGGGACCTCAGGGCAGGTCAGGGCTTCCTGGATTACCTGGAGCTGATGGTCCTCCCGTGCGTGCTCACCTAATATGTATATTGATAATGCACACATATGCATCACTTCTTTAAGATAAAATCCACCTCCACTATACAGGTTCATCTTAGTAAATTAGAATATCATCGAAAGGTTAATTTATTTCAGCAGTTTAATTCAAAATGTAGAACCCTCTCTGCTAATTTTGACGAGTATTTCTTGCATCTAAGGAAAACCCAGCTCTGATAGAACATGAGACCAATTAGAAAATATATTTTTATTGCAACAAATGTTGTGCTACGGTCACGTAATAGCCTTCACCATTGTAGGTTTCTTGAAAGTTGTCCAGCAAGCCACAAAAGCTCATACTTAAAGAGGCTGGGTGTTCACACAGAGCTGTATCCCAGCATACATCTGGAAAATTGAGTGGAAGTAAAAAATGTGGAGGAATTAAATCCACAAGCGACAGTATATTCTTGAGATGCATCTGTAGCTGCTGTTTTCAGAAACAGTTTTTGCCGTAGCATCCTTGTTCCCAAATAGTTAGGATAGCTGTGTGAAATGAAAGGCAATTATTTCAACAATTTTTAAAGTCCATTTTAATAGAAAGAATAACAAATGTAGAAAATATAGATATTTTAAATACCAATGGTGTAGTTGAGGAAGTTACACACGATTTTAGGTGTTCATCATATGTTTTAGCTTTATAACTAAATATTTATTTCACTAGATATTTGGATGTTTTGACTGCAGACAGGCCAGTTAAACTGTTAGTATTTATTAACCTTACTTTAAAAAGGAACAATGTGCAGCTCAAACATAAATGTCAACATTCAATAAATCATATCAGATTATGTTCTGTCTTACCAGAAATCATATCTCTAGGATCCACATTCGTTGTGCTATTGTCAATTGATTCAGTCTGAAAAGAATGCATCTACTATAATTGTAGTTTTTACAGTTTACGCTACAATCTTTATGGAAACCAGGTTAAATTAGAAAAAGTCGTAATGCTATAAAATGAATGGATTAGCACAAATTAGCTGACAAATCTGAAGTAAATCAGAACATTTTCTAAGTCTTACTCAGGGGTGAAAGTGAGCCGGTACGGTCCGGTCCTGCGTACCACTAAAAGATTCTGCGCCGGTACGCAGTACCGGGAAGAGGGAAGAACGGCTGTCTGCTATGAAGTCGTCATCCAGAACCAGTTACAGCTGCATAAATTCAGGAGCACACAAAGAAGATATTATAAGTTATAAATGTAGCTATTTTCCCCTCTTTCCACATTGTTTCGGAATTGTTTTGTTATGCTGGAGCCTCAATGCTCTTGCTTTGCTTCTCTCCCCTCGGAGCTCGAGGCTGTTGTGAACGGCCAGCGTTTAAAACGAGCAGCGCTATGTTTAACGTCTGTCTGCCCGCTGCTAAATACCCGCGTTAAAAGCAAAGGGAGAGTAACTAGTTGTGTTTCATGTTATTTTGCTGAATTACAACAACACAGTACAGCTCGAAAACACCGCTTATGACCAGAGAGTTCACATACACTACAAGAGAGCGCATGCGCGCTGACCTCTAAAACAGGTTTTTTGCCAAGGAGATCGGTGCGTTCGATTCAGTGGGATGGAATTTTACACAGGTGGTGAAAGACTAAAAACTGTCGCTTGCATTAGGGGGGGATGAACAAAAAATCATTCCCATCCACAGACTTAAAATAAACCGCAAAACAACTGAACTGTAAAATTTTTATTAAATGAAATAATATATATATTATAAATATTATATTATATTATATTTTATATAATATTATATATATATATATATATAGGGGCCCTCCCCAGCCCCCCCCTCTAGCTCCGCCCCTAAGTACCGGCGAGAATTTATAACTACTTTCACCCCCAGTCTTACTACAAACCTGCTAGTAGGTTAAATTTGAACAGATGTTACTGTTCAAACAGCTGCATCAGATGCCAAAGTTTTGTCTGTAAAACTTTATGGTGGACTTTCATTTAGGCTGAAGTAACATTTCTCTAAGAATTAGCTTAAAAATGTCCAAAAATTTATGAAACCTTTACTGTGATTTAATAAAAGCAGTAAAAGCTGAAGCGTTTGCCAATAGCCTTGTGTCTTGCAACCTGTTGAACAGCTGAATGTGTTTTTTTCTAGCTGAAAATAAGAGGAAGTAATGGGTTTAAAGCTTCCTTTATTGGGTTTAAAGCTTCCTTTATTCATTTATGTGGAGAAAAAGTTAAATATTTCATCAAGTGTGAAAGTTATAATGGGAGACGCCTGCTAACAAATGAATGTTTGGACTATCAAGAAAAAATATAAGTGGTGCCCACTTTATCCTATGAAGAAACATACAAATAAACCATATATTTACCCTTTTGGTTTACAGCAAACCCAGATCTGTGCCTCTGCAATCTCAAGGCGTTTTTCACAGCAGTAGGAAAGGGCCTGTGGGGTTTGTCATCCAGACTTCTTGTTGCACAGAGTAATCAGCCGAAGAGGCAAACACCCTCTGCAGCCCTCAGGCCACAGAGCTATCTAACTTGCAGCTCTATGCCTCCATGTCACACTTTGATTAAGAAGTGCCAGTTCTACACCGCTGAAGCTTTTCTGATGCGGTAGGAAGCTCAAAACATAACCTCTCTGCCTTATCACACCAACTAGTTTTCTATACATAAGTTACTATAATATAAAATCATTTAATAATATTAAAAGTAATGATTCAAGCATTGCAAAACGTACAGAGTGGAATTTGTGCTTTGGAAAAATTACACCACGCAGTTCAAATGGCTTGGTTATACAATATAAACTTGTATTGTCTTTGAAAAGGCCAACATGTCTGATGTTTCATTCATAGATTCTGCTGTATATATGGCCACATTTTGATTTGTAAGGCATCTACAGCAGATAATTAGTGCAGCTCAAAGAGTTTCTACTGTTGGCAATACCAGTTCATGTGCAGTTCAGGGAGTTCTGAGCTGCTGCTACATAACATTTGGTCACACATCACTATGTTCAGCATAACTCTTCTGACCAGTCGGACATTTTTACAGGGTCATCCTGGTAAGGAGGGTCCACCTGGAGAGAAAGGATCTCAGGTAGGAGCCTTTAAGTGAATCAACTAGAATTGACAATTTGTTTGCAGAGCTGGAAGAAAAAGTAGCAACGTTAACCAGAGTATTTTATCCCCATAATTAAACAAATCAAAGTGATGCTGTTTATAACATGTTTTTTTTTGTGGCATGGACTCCACTAGACCCCTGAAGATCTGCTGTGGTAATTGGCAGCTTGTTATCTGATTTGTTAGCTGAAGATCCTTTAAATCCTGTGCACTGTGAGGTGGGGCCTCCTTTGTCTTTCACATCCCACATATGCTCTATTAGATTGGGATCTGTGGAGTTTGGAGGCCATATCATCTCCACAAACCCTCCCTGAACCATGTTCGCATTGTGGCAGGATGCATTATTCTGCTGAAAAAGGCACCAGCATTAGCTGGCTACAGTAGCTCATCTGTTGTCTCCTACTACATGAGCCATCCTTTGCTTTCCATGTTCATCAGTGAGCCATTGGCCGGAGTCCCTGTTCGCATGTTCTCTACTGTTCCTTCCTTAAACTATTTTTGCCAAAAAAAGAGCCGTAGTTTTGGAAATTCTCTGACTAAGATGGACCATGTCATATTTGCTCAAATCCTTAAGATGGGCAATTTTTCCAGCCTCTAACACATCAACTATGAGGAGAAAATGTTCCCCTTCTAATATGCACCACACAACTACTGGTGCCCTGATGAAAAGATAATCAGTGTGACTCACTTCCCCTGTCAGTAGTCACGATATTATGCCTGATTGGTAGATTCATCAGAAAACCATTGATTTTCTTTATAGGTTTGAAAGTTTGTTTAATAATTGACTGTCTGTTTGGGGACTCGTTAACTATCCTAAAATGTTCCCTGATTTTGTGAACATTAATAAATTAGATTCCATATTATTCCAGTCTGCTGAGGCCTTTGTTAAGCTTGGACATAAATATATGTAATAATAAAACCTGTTGCCTATGTTTGTCTTTGTACATTTTACATTAAAATGTAAGGTATTCTAAGCTTACATGTTATAAAATAAGAAAATAATGACCATTAACCCGCTCTTACATAAATGCAATGGAGATCTTGAAACCACGTTGTTGTTTTAAGAAGAATGTTCATTTTAGACTTCTGCATTTAAATGTTCAGCTGTCACTAAATTATAATTATTTCCCTGTAGGGTCCACTGGGTCCTCAAGGTCCTATTGGTTATCCTGGCCCTCGGGGTGTAAAGGTAGGATTGTTTTAATAGATTTGATGAGGCATGATTTTTATTAGAAATACATAATTTTGGCTTTGATCAATCATTCCTGTATTGTGTTATAATTCTCCTCTTTTGGTTCCTGTCTAACAGGGTGCTGATGGTGTTCGTGGTCTAAAGGGATCAAAAGGAGAGAAGGTAAACTCTTGTTCATGAGCCAGTTTTATCTCCTAAGTTAGAACCCAGACTTGTACATACAGGGTTCCTATGCAGTCTGGAAAAGTATGGAATTGCATTTATGTATTTTCAATGTCTGGATAAGTAATGAAAAATATATTAAGAGTATGGAAAAATATTTGTATTTCCTGACTTTATTATTTATCCCAGTTGTATCCTTAATTCCTCCCTTTCCTGTGTCCTGTCTCCCTTTGCCCCCTCCTTTATCCCTTTATACTTTATCTCTTTGCTCTTTCTTCCTTATGTGCTTGGTTTTGTCCTTACTTCCTTGTGTCTTCCTTCCTTCCTGACCTGCTTTTGTCATTCTTTTCTTCCTTTCTTCTTTTGTCATTGTGTTGTTCTCTCCTCACATCCATCCTTCTTTCTGCCTTCCCCTTTGTTTATTTGTCCTTCCTCTTTTTCTTCCTTAGTCAATTCCTTTTTTTTGTCTTTTTTGTTTATTGTGTCCATTCTTCCATCTTACCTCATGTCCTTCTTCCTTCTTTGCACCTTTACCTCCTTAATTAATTCCTTCGGTCCCTCGTTCCTTCCTCCCCATTTTTGTAGGTACCATATTTAAAGCCTGAACACAGTAGAAATATATTTAAATACAAGTTGGGTGGTGATTTGTAATGATCCTGAAGAAGTCCACAAGCTGTCTGTCAATAAAGTCTGTTCCACGTACTTCAAGTGTTGCTGAAGTTTTCATCTTACCAGCTTGTTTGCCCTCTTCATGCACCTTGGAGGTGGGTGAAGTTGTGCCAGAAACTTTCGGACATCTGGAAAAGTCTGGCATTTTCACATGTACTGTATGGGCCATGTGATTGATGTATCTATCTGCTGTAATTGTAACATGACAACCTCCTTGAAAGAATGAATAGACTGAACAGGTTTTTTTCAGTCTTGATGCGACAGACAGCAGAGTGAAGTTCACTCTATTGAGAAAGTAAAAACAGCATAAAATATGTAAAACGTTTGAGAGCTGCTTGTAGATGCATTCATATCACATGTGTTCTGTCTGAACCCCTGGCTGTCTACCTGTCGGCTTTGTTTTGACTCTCCTGAGCTGTGAATGTTCAGAGCAGGCTGAATACAATACGAGGGTCAGTCGATAGGCCTCCTCAGAGGATGATCCTCAGTCACTCACTGCTGGATGTGAAGCTATCCTGCTAAAAGCTTTTTCTGTGAGAGAACAAAGCCATCAGTCCCACACTGGTCACTAGGCTGGACAACCTGTGTTAGAATTTAAACCAACTTAAACATTCAAGACTTTTATTTATAATCAGTACAGTTATGAAGCAAGATAAAAATCTATTATCTGACTCAAGGGTCTTTTTGCCACTGCAGTGACAGGTATTCATTTGATTTTTGTACTGAATTATTAATGGTAAAAAAAGGGACCTTGAGGAGAAAAAAATGTTATGAATAAAGGATGTGCTTTACTTGAAGTGTGTATTCAGTCGGTATTCAGGAAGTAAGTTAGTGGCAAAAACATGCTCAGCTCTGCATTATGCATTAGCTGGCTTTGAAATCCCACACGAGATCGACTACAGAAAGAAAAGGTATCAAAGAAAGGACAGGCCTACAGTTGGGCCCTTTAATATTCACATACAGATGTCACTCAGTATTTATACACTAAAATTGCCAAAAGTATTTGTCTGTCTACTTTTACATGTACATGAACTTTGATGACATTTTATTCTTAACCTATAATGGACCCACCGTTGCCAGCAATAGCAACTTATTTGATTAATTTGATTTGATTAACCAAATTATTTGATATTGGAACTAAAGACGAAGTGTATAAAAAGGAAGAAGAGTTTATAGTTCTTTTTTGCATGAGCTATTCCTCTATCTGGCCACCAGATGGCAGCTTCAGTCCTCAGTTGAGCATCAGGAGTGGTAGATTTAGTTAAGTGTTAGCTCTAACTTTATGGTGTTTATAAACTCCTTTTTTTGTCAACATTTTAAAGTGGTGACCAAATATTTATTTCTTATAGGGCGAGGACGGTTTCCCAGGTTTTAAGGGAGACATGGGAATCAAAGGCGACCGGGTGAGGAGCTTAAATTAAAGGATAGCTTTGTTACACTTTATAGCTAAAATATTCACTTTACTCTTTGCAATGAGACAATATTTTAAACATTTTGTATTATTTGTGGATGGCAGGGGGAAATTGGCATGCATGGATCACGTGGAGAGGATGGTCCTGAAGGGCCTAAAGGCAGAGCTGGCCCCAACGGAGAGCCTGGACCCCTTGGCCCAGCAGGAGAGAAAGTAAAGATAGCTCTATTTTTCTGGCTTTTGCTAAGTTGAATTTTTGCTCTTACTCATCTTGTCAATGTGTCTCAGGGTAAACTTGGGGTCCCAGGCTTGCCAGGTTATCCCGGAAGGCAAGGACCTAAGGTGAGTTTGTGTTATTTTCAACACAAGGAGGATCATACCTAATAAAGCATCACAGTTATCCTGGCATCCTTTGTGCAAAATATAATTAACCTTCAAATTCAGTACACTTATAAATGGATTTGAAGGTGAGATATTTTAGCAGTTTATTTGAAATAATGCCGTACATAGAAGAGGATTATCTGATTCAATAAACACCTCTGACGGTAGAAAGATATACTATTTCATAAAAACAGCCAATTATCAGATATAGGATCATAAACAAGCACAAGTTAAACAAGTTGAAATCTTAACATAGAAGTTTCATTTGTTTGATTTTATTTAAATAACCTTAAAAGGTCAGTACATTGCACATAAGGCTTTTCTACACAAGGTATGATTGAAACATAAGCCTGTACTTACAGGCGTTGCATGCAGAGTCTTTGATCTACAGATGCAACGATCACAATTTTGTGGTCAATTTCCAATCTGTGGTTTTTGTAGATCCTTGACTCACCGATACTAGTTTTAGCCACTGTAGAAATTTCTTTGAAAACTAGAACATAAAAAGATATAGGAGCAGCACACAAAATACTATTTCTAGCCTTCCGGCATGTTCAGTCAATACATTTTTATTTTTAGAAGCACAGGTGAGGTCATGTATTTGACATTTCAAACTGTTTTTAGCATCTTATAGTACCAGGTTGCACAGTTATCATGGTGTGTTCCCCATAGAATGTAGATCCTTACCTTCCATCTTAGATTTTCAACAGGTTGTCAACATTTTTAAATCTAGCATTTTGTATGACAGAGAGGTAGACATCTCAAAAGTACAAAACAGAAGCCACTGTGCTCTGATAAGCCTTCCCGTTATCTGCCAAAGTTTCACTCTCTAACAGCCTGAATAAACGGCAGAAATGTCTTGACTTGTAAAAATAAAGTTTTGTTTTTCCAGTGTTACTGATACTGAAAATAGGTACATCTGAATCTTCTTCACTCATTGAGGAGTGTTGTTGTCAGCTGGACCTGGTAGGACTTACATATGATGTGTTCACTGAGTGGATTTCTCCATGCAGCTCTAGTTTTGCCCTGTTTAGGGCAAATATGCTCCTTATAATTATTCAAATATGTATTGAGGCTGAGAAATGTCTTCTATGAGTGTTATAACAGTCAACCCTGTGATAGATTAAAGTCATTGTAGAGGCTCTACAAAAAACAACTCTGGGGAAAAAACAGTTTCTCTCATGAATGTGATGGGTTTTACATTTGTTGCTTCCAGAATCTGATATAGAGAAGCTCAGTCCTAACAGTGGAACACTCAGAAACATATCTGTAATCTCTGCAGATGAATACAACATAATCCCTTATTGTTATGTATGCACTGACCCATGAAGCCTCGTCTCTCATCATGATATCTCCCTCTGATATTGACAGGGCTCGAGCGGATTCCCTGGATTCCCTGGAGCAAACGGCGAGAAAGGAGCAAGGGTTAGAAAAACACACATCCATACAAAACGTCATTACTGGTTAAAACTTCATCCTTGTTACCTATTTTCTTCTAGGTTTAATAGAGCTTAACATTAATTTTAAGTGACTGCAAGGTGTGAAGAGATGGCACTGGTAGATAATCATATATTTAGGAGTTTCTTTAGATGTATATTCTTTGTTGTCCTGCAGATTCTACATTATAGTAACAAGACTGCAGTCTGGTTTCTGTGTATTATCATTACGTCACAAACTTAGCAGCTTGAGTTGGTTGACTATTCACATCATTGTCTTCAGCATTCTTTGCATCAAAATGACCTGACATGCAGAAACCTGTTGCCAAGAATATTGCAGGTGAAAGACATGGTTTCTGGATCACCAAAAAATTCAAGGTGGGAGGTTCAGTTACAGTGAAAAAGGCTTTAATATGTCCAGAATCAGGACAGTTTCGTGGTAAGCTGTGTTGCCACCAGTGCAGCGCTTGCAAAGATATTTCAACAACAGCCTTATGAGAAGAAGTGCTGCATTTTAGTCTAAGAAAACATAAAAACTAGCTGGAAATCTACAGACAGTACAGGGATGGACCTCAAAAGACTGGTGCAGATTTATTTCCTAAGATAAATTTTAATAGGCTGAGAACATGTAGAAAGCGTTAGCCTAAAGAAGAAAAATCGACCTGTACCATAAGCACTGTGTCATACAACAGCTATGACATGAGAATGAAGCACCCTGATACACTCCATGTTTGTAGTTTCTTCTAATCCAAGAAAATTAGCTAACCCACCATCCTGCCCAAGAGCATTGCCATGAGTAGGATCAAATTAGTACAATAACTATTTCTTCTGACCATCAAGGTACAGCATGATGGTGCATGGTGTCACAAAAGTGATTATGTGGCTGAATATTTCATGACATTGGAGTTTTGGATCCAGGGTCAGGAAACTCCACAGATTTAAGGCTAACTGAGCACCACTGGTCAGCTATCAACAAGTTAAGATGTGTTTATAAACATGGCAAAACATTGTGAGAAATAAATAGAAGAATGGACCCCCATCAGTTTTAGCACAAACGTCCATATCCTGTATGCCAGAACGAAGAGGTTACCTCCCCAAATATGGATTCTAACTTAAGTTTGAATCTGTTTCTAAAAACGTTTGAAACTAATAAAAAGTTTTATGTGTTCTTCAAAAAACCAGCCAAAACATTTGCCTGTCACTCCATTTAAACAAATAAATCTGCAGCCTGGCCACAGATAATTGCTGTGGTATATTTTATAAAACAAGAAAATGTTTAGAGGCAACGTAATTAGCTCATTTTTATTCTTAAGCCAGGTTTAAAATGTTTTTTTGATGAATAGCACTTAATTTAAAGTTAAAGTTAATGAGGAGATAAGGATGATGTTTTTTCCACTCTTAGCTGTAAACCTGACTTCTTCTGCACGTCTGAACTGCACACTGAATTAATTATTTTACGAAACTTTGAAGCCCCAAAAATGTGACAGTATTTTGTGTTTTGTTTTCAGTTTTGATGAAAATTTGACTTGACGTGCAAAAGTATACAAACAAGCAGAATAAAAGGATGTTCTTTTCTTTAACACTTTGAGATTGTCTTGGCTCTTGTATTGTGTGTGTGGACTCTGCAGTGCACTAAACAGCTCCACCCACACACCGCTTCCCTGCAATGCGAGCCACCTCATTTTTGGCATTTTTAAACAGCATACTGATTAAGCAAACAAAAACACTTCAGCAGGTTTTGGCATACAAGTTGTTTTACAGGTTTCTTATCAAAGATAGCTATGATTCTGCTTTAGTGCATTTGAATCCAATGCAGACCACTAAAAATGACCTGGTTTTGTTTAATTTAGATGCTATGAAATGAAATCAGTGACTTTTTTGTAGGACAAGCCTAATGTGTGGCTGAACTATTTTGTTTTGGGTATTTAACAGGGCATTGCTGGTAAACCTGGTCCTAGAGGACAAAGAGGTCCAACGGTATGTCCTCCTCCTTTAATGATTTATTTGCTAATTATATACTATCCAACAATCTGGAGGCAGAATATAGGTCATATAAAGGAACTGTTTCTCTCCTCATCGCTCCCTCTTCCTCTTTTTAGGGTCCTCGGGGTGCTCGAGGAGCCAGAGGTCCAACAGGAAAACCTGGTCCCAAGGTAAACCTGTCACACCAAAAGATGGCGGTTTCATGGAGTTACATAGAATATATTATACTTTGATGCAAAATGTAAAATAAAACATGACATTCTGCTGCTCCCATCGATGCCTGTTCTAAATATGTTCATATGCTAACTAAATGTTAACCAATAATGATGTGATGTTGTGCGTTGCAGGGCACAGCAGGCAACGACGGCCCCCCTGGCCCGCCTGGCGAGAGAGTAAGTCTACAACATACGTAGTTTGTGTTTTTTTATGCGATGATAATTCAGCTGGTCGTTTCAGTTCTATGGACCCGGTACAGCGTGGCGTCACAACTGGCAGTGCTGCCCCTCGGTCTCCCTATGGTCGAACAAAGAGCTCCGCTGTTGTAAATAGTTAAAATGCTGTAAAGCTGTTGCTTGATTCACACCAGGAAAGTCCTTTGGTCCGCTTGATGCAGTTTGTTTTCACATTCTACTTTTTTCAAGTGAACTATTATTTGTAAACAAAGCCACACGGGTGACGATCATTGTTCCCATTGGACAGAAATGACGGGGCCGGGACAGAGCACAGACCTTTAGGAAAATTTAGGAAAACAGCTGTAGACGTGTTGCGTGTAGCACCTCTGTTCTGCATATTTGTGCCGTTATTACAGCTGCAATATTATTGTGAGGGTGAAGAGCTACGGTGGCTTTTTATGTCTAAAGAGACATACGCTTTTTGTAGTGGGTTCGGATCGGTGCCGGTTTGTATTCAGACCATAAGCGAACCGCACCAGAGTCCGTTTGGAAGCGGACCGAGACCACCTCAAAAAGTGGGTCTCGGTCCGGTTGTTTGGTCCAGACCAGGGTTCGCTTGAGTGTATTCACGCCTGCACAAAATGTCCAGACCAAGGGGGGAAACGAACTCTGGTCCGTTTTAAGCGGACCAAAAGTGGCAAGTATGAATACACCCTTAAGATTTACTGAGAAATCAGTCAATCAAAGCTAGGTTGGTAGAGAGCTGCTTACTACAGAGACACCAGGGACTAACAAGACCTTCTGAACACAGTCACATATGTCACCTGCTTTCTGCTACAGGGATTACTTCAGCATTTTGTTTAATTTTAGTGTTAACTTGATAACTTGCCCTGCGGTAGCACACAGAACATTTAAAGGCCACTGAGCTGGGGCTCGTAGCCGCCATCTGTCTACCCACCTCAGCAGCTTGGAGAAGCCCCTGATCAGAGTGTGTGGAGTTTGCTGGGGCATAAAGTGTGTTTCTTATTGAAAAATAAGATGAAAAGTATCACTTAATCTGTGAATTTCGTTAATTTACACCGCTTTTGAATTTTTGTGGGTGTCAGCGATTATTAAAGCTCCGTTTGTGATTAAAATGCCACAATCCATGTAATTCCACAGTTCAAATTAACAATTACAGCTGCCCCATACCCTGATGACAAATCCATCCATCTCAGCATATGTCCATGGTTGATGAGGGTGGTTGGATGATCATTTTTATAATACAGTACCTTCACTTGCTTCTCACATTGCAATATCTCCTGAACATGCCCTAAGTGAAAACCATTTTAATGTTCGACAGCTTGTCCACTTCCAGTCTCCAGTGGATAAAGTCTCAGGTAGTGAATAATTTAATCAAGTATTAAATACAAAACTTTTGTCCACTTGTTGAGTACCCATTTCCCCCACTTACTCAGGTTTGAATATGGTTTAAGCAACACACATTGGTTAATTCTTAACAATACATATTTTTAACCATCATAATTGTTTAGAAATCTGACCTGCCGTTTTTAGCTGAATCCCATCTATATAAAATACAAAAGATGTCTCTTGTCTGCATCATTGAAAATCTACCAAAACAATAAAATCATCCAAGTTATGGGACAGAGGTATCTATACAAATAAAATCCAACTAAAAACAGTTACAACACATTTCCTTTTCTTCTTTACTACCCAGAAGATAACTCATTAGCTTGTTTCTTATTTGTGTTCCCCTTTTAAACGTGATTACGCTGTATCAAAGAATATTCAAATCTTGAACATTTTAAATGAATAGCATTTGTGTCCTATCTAAGGAGTTTATAGGAGCTTTAAGCAGCCTTTCTGTGGCTGGTCAATATTATTTATATAACATACCGAAGATGTCACACCATGTTTATGTGACAGACTCATTAGACCCCTACATAAACTGTGACACACCTGAAAAGCTGCCTACATTCCCAGCTGGATCCGAGACAGACAGAACTGGACTCTTCCAAAGGATAAAACAGCTTCCTGTTAGATGAAGTCTAACTCTGTTTTGGCAATTGGTAATTTCCAACATGCCTAAGGAGAAAAAACTGATTCATTTCCAGAAGCTTTTTAGACATGTTGTGCTTCTCCTAACCCCATTTTTAAACCAGCTTTATTGATACAGAAAATAGAAAACTGAGTCTTCTTAACTCAGTAACATCTTCAACATGAATCTATGTATGGTGTGTTTTCTCATCAGAAAAAAAGATTTTAGTTTCAAACTGGCCGATCAGAGGTGATCAAGTATAAAATTGACTCATTCTGGTCACCAGCTGATTTTTCTGAAAGTCTTTAAGTTTAAAATGTTAATTAAAGGTGAATCTCGGTTTCAGATGTTGTTGGAATAGCTACATTAAGCTCAAGTCAAATCACAGTTATTGGACCAACAATAAGCATGTACCTACTGTAAATAACCTTTGGTATTTCTAATGGGCCATTCAAAAGACACAGCTTTCTTAAAACAGCAAAAACCTGAGGAGAGATTTAACTAAATCTATTAAATTGACCTCTGAGTTCAGCTCTATAAGTTCTATACTATCAACATTTTTAATTTGATTTTTCCTTCTCTTTAATCCAATTCTCAATAGTTGTATTCCCAGTGTTGTAATAAAGTGTTTTTCTCCAAAAAACAGAAAAAGAAAATGCTCCCAATCAAAACCTTTCAGCCGTAGGTGACCAACTCAGCAGCAAAGTTAAAGAAAATGAGTTGCTTCACAATAAAAATCTCCCAGCAGTGAAGCACTGTATTTAATACCTTTGATTGAACTTTCCAAGATTTCCAGCGTTGTTCTGGTGCACTTTGATTTTGCTCTGTAAACGAGAAATGTGACATTTCAGCGTGACTCTTGAGAGAAAAGCCAGAAAAAAACAGCTTTAACAGATAAATCAGCTACCGCAAGTGCTCCATTTGCATTAACATTTGCATTTTTAGTGCTGAGAGGGGAGAAGTAGTCATCCTTAAAAACCCTACAAACTGGGATAAATTCCAATTCATGCAGGCAGAACCTAAAATGCTGAAGGATTACCCAACTCTATAAAAGCACCTTATTCAAATCAGGAGTTGTCGTTGTCAGTGGCCAGGGTAAGTTGCATTTGAATGCAGATAAAGTCCAGTATTTTTTCCTTATACTTTATCTCAAAGCTTGTGATGGTTCTTTACATAGTAATTTTGGATCATTTTTATTTACTCTTGTGAGAAAAAAACAGTTTGCAAACTACCAAATCTTCAATATCAGTTAAAAAAAAGACTCTTTCTTCAGTTTATTGATTAAAGGTTTGCACTGGAGCCCTTTAAAACTTCTTAAGGAGTGCTCTTCTTAGCATTTTGATACAGATGCTGATAGTCAGCTATCAACCTTTTCAGCCCTGTACTGTGATTCACCATGGGCGGAGGGCAATTCTGGGATTTAAAGATGTGGCATTTCCGTTGGCTAAACTGGAAGGTCATGAACTCCTCACTCCTGACAGTTTATACCCACTTGACACGATAAGGCAAGTGAATAAAATGAGAGCTGATGACAAAGATCATCTTTAAATGTCATATCAGGATTAAAAAATCTAAATTATCTTACATTTCTGCTGTTTTGTGAGACTTAAGTATTGTTTTGTCAAATCCTTTCTTTTTATGAAAAGTTACAGATTTTTTACATATAAAATAGCTAAATAATACACAGTATGGTTTGCAAATTACTAGCATGATCTTTTTCACATTTTGTCACCTTTTTTGGAATTTGTATTGACAGATCAAACACAAGTTTGAAAAAACTATTATATAAAACTATATATACACTACTGTTACTAGGAAATTAATTACAGTGGATTTTATTTAGTGGTATCAGGCTAAAAGAGGTTGAATACAAATGTGTGCCACAATTCACAGTACTATCACAATAATGCTAAAACATTAAAAACAGTCGCATTATTAGCTACGCTTGCAGCAGGGCCTTTTTTAGAGCTGTGTGATGGGAGTCATCAGGGGCCCACAGGAAGAAAACTATCATCTGGTCTAGTTTTGCATTGTAACAAAGTGTTTTTTATGTTAGGGCTTGACTTCAGCCTGGTTTTATATTTTCAAGTGCACAAAATAATAACATACTACAACTCAAGCACTACATGATAAAATTAGATGTGACAAGTAGTGTTATAACACGTTATGCTCTTTATGTTACCTTTCATAGTTCTGCACTCGTTACTTTTCACTCTAACCAGTAGAAAATATAAGTTTTCAAAAGCTCTTATTTATTTTGTCAGTCATAAAAACACTCTCTGTATTATCATATATGAGAAATGATTTTAATTATTAATGGTATAGCTTTTATTTTCTATACAAGGCTTGGTTGAATCAGCTATAATACCCAGCAGTTTTCCAGATTTAAAACTCCTTCATTGTTTTGTTGTTCCATGTTGCACTAACCCATATTAAAACTGCACTGTTTCTGTATTAATAGGTCTTTTGTTTGTTGGTTGCAGGGACCTCAAGGGCCTCAGGGACCAGTGGGCTTCCCTGGACCAAAGGGCCCTCCTGTAAGTAATATTTGTTTAGCTTCCCATGAGAACCATCTCCAATAAAACCTCTTATAATGCAGCCTCTATTCCAGGTTCTGTGTCTGAACTGTCAGCGATCCTTTCTACTTTGTTTTTAAACTCAGCCCAGATTACAAGCATACCTTTCGGTTGATTCGGCTGGAGTTGGAGAACCTTAGTACTGAACTATTCACCCATGAATGTTTTTCTCACATTTCAGCCTAGACAGTAAACAAGTGGTAATTTCTAACTATTGATTCTAGTTAGACTCATAGCCGCCTTTCAGCCTTTACCCGGTCACGTTATTTTTACAATAATGGACCTTGATATTTGCTTCATTTCTGCTGGAAAAGTCTAGATAGTTCTCCTTACTGAACAATAAATGCAAACTATGAGGGGATAATTAGCCTTCTGCTCAAAAGCATATGAACAGAGGGGCTTTTGTGTGACCAGTATTGATTTATAAATATCATTATCATGAATGTAGCAGTTATTGGTTTGTAATAAATGTTTTTTCCTAACAGGGACCACCTGGAAAGGACGGGCTTCCCGGACACCCTGGACAGCGTGGAGAGACGGTGAGGACTGGACAAACTATTCTGTTTTAGTTGTCTCTTAGTCTATGTTTAGGGACAACCTCAGATTCCTTCAATAACTCATAATCTCAGCATTGTATTGGTTATTTTGGGCATTAATTGCAAAGATTTATTCAATTTTTTCCACCATACCTTTAAACTACAAAATAGGTCTGATTCAGTGTCTGATGGAGCTTATAGCTGAAAATAATTCGTAAAAATTTCTAGCAATCATAAAGCACCCTCCAGATAAGATAAGATAAGATAAGATAAGATAAGATAAGATTAGACTTTATTGATCTCACAATGGAGAAATTAACTTGTTACAGCAGCTCTTTGTAACACATAAGTAGGGTGCACATAGTTAGGAAAATGTGCAATCAAAGAACAAGGTAAATGTGCAAAAACAAGTAGTAATAATAGAATAAAAATAAAATAAAATAACGTATATACAATAAGTTATGTTTAGTGAAAGAAAAAAACACACGTTAAAAAGTAATTGTTTTTATAAAATCATCATCAGCAATTCATATAAAGTAAGTGCAATTGAGATTTAATTTAATTTCATCTATATTTATATTTTGTCACTTCTCATGACTATCATTTTGATCCTTTGTAACCCTGTCCTTAGCTAAATGAGTCAATGTCAAATAAATCACACAAGGACATCTGAACTTTACTTCAGGTTCATCAGATTCCCTATAAATGATGGCAGGTGTGTACGTAAGAAAACCGAATGCTGGAATTAATTCAAAAGGTGATTCTAAGTCTTGGTTTAAGGGTGTACACACTTATGCAGCATGGATGGGATTTTTCACTCAAATAAGGTGTTTGTTTTTGAAGTAATAAAGAATAAATGTGAAGTTAAAAGTGAAACATAAAAAAAAGAAAAAGTGAAACATTTTTAACAGTGTTGTAAAACTTGTAATTCCGTATACTTTACTGTTGTATGTATCTCATAGCGTCAGGGACGTTCCCAGGGGTATTGCCTGACATGACACAGAGACCCATTTCTCATAGCCGCTCTTCAAAATGGGAAAAATGAGAGAACATGACATTCAACAAATGCAGATGTGTGTTAATCTTTATTTATCAAGAAAAGGGCTACTTTCCTGAATGTGTCCCAATCATAGAAATAATAAGAAAATAATGCTGCTCAAGGACCCATGTTTATCTTTCCATCATGCACAGACAGGAGTTAAGGAGGTAAAATATTCCCAAAGCTCACAACAGGGGTCAACAGGGGTGCTTATATATATATGGACGACGCTGGATATCCCTTTGCAGAATCACCATCCTTAAAATAAAAGTAACTGAAATACAGCTGCACCATTTAACATGGAATTAGTTACAGCAGCGACCAGCAGTCACTCCTTGTTTATCCCTTATGACTAAAGAGTTCTCGGGACCCTCCTCCTGTGTCAGTGCATCTTTACTTCAGGTTTAGTAAAGATGCTCTGACACAGCAGGAGAGTCCCAAGGACTACTGTTTAAAATTACCCCATGGAAAAAAAATGCCTGATTCGATCACATCTTGCTGCAATCCGCCGCTCTCATCTTCAATCTCTGTATTTAGTATGCATCAGTGAACCTTTGCTTGACGAGTCTCTGAGGACAATAAATTTCACTACAAGCTTGACAGATCATCAACTCTGTTATTAGAGCTTCCACCGCCTTCACCTGTCCCTTTCCTGTAGATAATGTAATAGACAACACACAAGTTCTTCCCTGGCTGCACTGCGTTTCGAGCCCTAATGATTGACACTTATAAGGTGTTAAGGGCTGCAGATTTACGTTCTGGTGAACAGGCAGCACAAGCGTCCAGTATGAAAATGGATCACGGCAATAAAGATGCTTCCAGGCGCCCAGTCTGAGCAAAACAATCAGAATTTCAGGAAGCGCAAATCAAGCGTTGATGCTTGTGTCTCCTCTGTTGCGGAGGCTGTGGTTGCGTGGCCTGAAGGAGTTTCATTGAATAATACATCACTGTGAATGACAAAGTATAGTGATCAATAAGCCTGGGGACACACTGTATATCAGCCAGGATTGGCTCCCTGAAACCTGGATCTAAGGCTTTCTCTGGTTTTAGGATGATAAGTTTCAAATCAACTTATCCTCTGAAAATTGCTTATGCATTTGAGAACTGAGGGATTCAGTGATCAAATCAAACTGGAAAAGTCAAGTGAAAGTCAAAATGAAGAAGCCAGTGTGTGCTCAAAGCTGTTAGTACAGTTTGCTTTAGTGTAATCGCTGTCAGTGGTTCTGAGCTAAACAGATCATTAAGGTGTTTCCTCATGCCGTCCTGTTTGCCAAGGTGATGTGTGTGAGAATCTCATCACATGTCTTCAATTGATTATGGGATTAGTGTTAAGGATTGACAGCCCTCTGAATGCATACACTTTGAACTTTGACACATTCTGTCAACCTTAAACTTAAAATGTATTTTACTGGGATTGTATGTGATCAGCCAACACAAACTAGTACATACTTATAAACTGGAGGGAGAATGATAGATGATTTTTAAGGTTTTTTACAAAAAAGAATCTGAAAGCAAAGCATGGATAATTAGCTCCTCTGATACCCCTAAAGTAAACCCTGTGCCTCTGGCAGTCGCCTAATTAGTAAATAGAGGGTTTCTACTTTGTGGAGCACCTGAGATAAGAGTCATGGGATCTACAGAAGATCTGATATTTGTTTTGCTGGTGAAGTCAACTAGGAACTCCAGACTAAACTGAACCTTCATGGGGCAGGTGCCACATTTATACTATTGGATTGGAAATGTTTCCTGTAAATGTCACACATTTCTAGAAATAGAACATAATTATGCTCTAGTCTTCTGCTAAAAATGTAAAATCTCTTACAATTTGTTTTCAGAAGTTTCAACAGAGACATCAGAATAGAATGAAAGAAAGCATAGGAAGTGAGAAGGGTTAAACTCAAATTTGAGCCTGGGATTGTGTGTTTTTGAAAAAAATGTCACCTAGCATGAGATTATTTAACAAAGTAGATTTTCAAGGGCCTTTAAAATTAGCAAGGGACCTGTGCTGCCTGTAGAGTATTTGTCCTGGCTTTTAGGCCTTGTGTAGTTATACCATTAACAAGCAAACCTGAATGAACAAAATTGCCCATTTTTGCCCAATTACTGGGAACATTATGATGCTCAGGTTGCTTATTGTTCAGACCGGAATGCTAATGCATCTTTGCTTCCACCTATCCCCACTACCAAGAGGTATTCTTGTCTTTTTCAATGGCACGTCAAATAGTGTACTTGTCTTTTATCTCATTTCTTGTTATTATGCTGTGCTGGTCTTTGTGCAGTCCTAACCTCATAAGCTGCAAGTATGATATATCAAATTTATTCAGTAAATCAGTGAGAAAATGTTTTCTGTTTATTTTGCACTCACACTTTCGAATATACCCTAGTTTCAAACAATCTAGAGAGAACAACCCCTCTGAATCCCGGAAAATCACATAGATTGAACTTATTTCAAAGGTTTGTCAAATCCGTTGAGATCCTTGCTGGGAAGAAGAAAATGGGACTTTTAAAGTTGCATGGCAACTTTAAAAGTCACTATAAAGAACTCCTTAGCATAGAAAAATATACTATAACATTTCAATAGAAACATGTTCTGTCGTCAGCTTTGCTGCAGCCATGCTTTTCGTTTTGAATTCAGAAGATCAAATCATCTAGAAGAATGAAACCGCAGTTTCTACTCTATTCAGAATCTCTGCTGTTCAGTTTAATGCATTTAAACAGTACAGAGTTAACTAGAGAAACTTAGTGTTAAGTGTATTTTGTCAGTCATGTAATTTTGATTATTTTTATATCAAGAAAATATTTTCATTTAATTCATTCATTTTATTTCATGGTATCATTTTTAGAATGAAAAAAAAAACCCATGCCATGCAACTTTATTTATTTATTTATCTGAAACATGCATAATGTGTACCATTTTACCTCTTGGTATATATTGTATAGTACTTATGTTAAAGTATCATTATATATTCCTACTTTTTTTATTTTTTACACTATTTACAGATTCAGATCAATAATAATTTGTCGTTCCACTTTTTGATTTCAGGGATTCCAAGGAAAAACTGGCCCACCAGGACCAGGAGGTGTTGTTGGGCCTCAGGTAAGAGAGACATTTTCCAACAATGGAATTATTCCCTATTATGATTATATGTATTATGTATATGAATGTATTAAGCTGTAAAAGAAAAATCATCCATTACAGTGATGTGTCCAAAACCTTTAATAATTAGTATTTCATTAGAAGGAGAAAGTTAAAGAGAACAAACATCCTGACATGAGAACAAGAGACAATTTTCTTCTTATTCTGTTAAGATCCACATAAAGTAAGGAAAATCACCACACATGGACAAGCATGCAATAGATGTAAAAGTGTAATAACTTTATCAAGGGGATGTTTTCATTCTTTGAAATAAAACATTGAGGATTGCATAAACATATTAAAATCTCATTAACAAAAGGTCACAAAGTTACTTCCCCATATTTATTTATAATACAAATGTACCATCCAACTGAGCAGAGGTCAGCCTTTTATTAATGCATTTGAAAAAATCAAAGAATGTGTCACATTGTGTTTTTTTTATATTGAACTGAAAATAATAATCTAAAAATGTGATCATCTAAGGGACCCACTGGAGAGACTGGTCCTGTTGGTGAGAGAGGGCATCCCGGACCCCCAGGCCCACCTGGAGAGCAGGGTCTTCCAGGCGCTGCTGGCAAGGAGGGAGCCAAGGTATGGTTCCAGAATAAAATGCTGAAGGGGGGAAGAGTCTAAGACCTTTAGGATCCTCTTCCCTTTACCTGTGTAATCAATACCCATTACCCTATTTAAAAGGAAGTAGTCAAAACATTTTCCTCTTAGTTTAGGTCCCTTATGAGATGGTGTCAGAAGGGTGTTTCACAGAGAAATCACGAGGTCTGAAAAGTTAGCTTCTGCTTGCTATTCAGTGTATACACTTCCAAAGAGTTATGCTCTTACGGTTGAAAAGTCAGTGGATAACTGAATGGTTTGGATTATTGTCTAAGAATGCAGAAATGTGCAAAAATTGTATTCAACCAAAATCAGACCTCATCAATTGCAAGATTCTCACCTATTCTTTCTGTTCAAGTAGCTGAGATCTTTTCATTCCCTCTCTGTCCGTCCCTGCTTGGTAATTTGGAGCCCATTAGGAACAGAGAACACACATTTTGTAAAGTAGTGCCATGACCAGCTCCAGACCAGCCCTTGATTCCCAGGACCGTTCAGCATCCCCCACCCGCCTCCCTCAGAGCTTCTTATTTTCTTCCTGTCTTCTCCAAGCGGACAGTTTAATCAAGTCAGTCGGCTAAGTCCAAACGCTGAGCCACTCACCGGCCCACTTTCCTCCCACTCTGCTCAAACCTATGCATCAGTATGCCAGTGTTATTTTGTCGGGGCCTTGGCAGCAGAGACCAAATCTTCTAATACCTCACAGGCCCACTTGTCTGGGCTTCACAGTGTGCAGATAAAGTCAACCTGCCAACACACACACACACACACACATACACACATACACACACAGGGAAATAAAAGTTTCAGCAAAATGCTTTTTTTAATACAGTCAAATATGAATGCTCTAGAAAAGCGGTATACAAAATACAGTTGTTTTTAGTATTTTGTTCTTTGGAATAAAATATAAAAGAACTGTTAAAATAAAGTGTTTAAACAGTAGAACATTTGTTTTATTTACTTTATTGCTTTAAAGAGTGTTCATTTCAGTGAAAATGTTTTTTTCTAAATGTCTATTGACTAAATGTTCACATCATGGCTGTTTATGTAAAAACATTATTGGACTCAGTAAGGCCTCTTCACTGACGGTGTTGCAGCAGTGTTGATGAATAGAATATCAAACATGCTTCAGGTAAATGCTACTAATGGGCCATTAGGGTTTGTTTGGGGCTTTGAAACATGTACGCCTCTATTCCTGGAGGAAAGTACAAAGCTATTAGTTGATACAAAGTCTAATGCAGTGTTCAGTGTAGATTACAAAATATACAATCTGTGTAGACCTGATGATTTTTGTGAGTTCTGCTTGAGTATAATGGAGTTGAAATACACCAGATGCAGAAGAAATAAAGATAATACCAACAGTAATTCATGGCTAAACAAAAAAGTAAAGTTACATTAAACCTATGTACAGTCATATTCAGTAAATGAGAATATGCTTTCTGAAAAGCCTCATTTGTTAGATTAAAATTACCTACTGAAAATAACTGTTTATATTGGATTTAAAATCATTTTGTTGCTTTTATGAATTCCGAAACATATGCCTTATGGTTGTTAACGTACTAATGGATCCTTAACAGGTTAATATGTATTTGTTTAATATGTGAAAAAGATCTATTCACTTTTCACATTCCATTATGAGTTAGTACAGTCTATTTGCGTTGACACGTTTAAGAATTTTATCCTTTGTTAAACTTGTTACTTTAATTAGTGCATTTTATGTGAATTAATCGGTTGCATAATTCAACTAGAAACACCATTCTGACTTGGTTCCTTTCCTTAAATGATCTGCTCCTAATTTTAATTAATTAACATAATAAAAGTAAAACATTTTTTTCACTTTCACTTTCACCCCTTCTGTGAGACGAATTGTGACCTTATAGAAAAACAGATGAAATTTGTTGCCCTCTCTTGGGCCTGATGGTCGCGGTTGTATTTATATGTATTTAGTGTAACTTGCGTTGTAAATCTGTTGCAAATGGAATTTATGATTTCATAAAGTTTGTTGTGGAATTATTCAGTTGAGGTTTCTCTCTGAACCAGACATGATCAAATGCAGTTAGAACTGCTTTAACAACAGAAGTATCAGAGACGAACAGCATCACCATCCACAGTGGTGTACAGCAATATGTTCTTAGAGTAAGTTACGTTAAATATGTCCGATTGGACCACTGAATGGACGTGCAAATAAGAAATAGAAAACGCTCTCTGTCCACACAAATAATCTTTTTGTGTCTTTGCTCCCTATTACAAAATACAGTTTAAGTCTGCGACATGCATATTTTATTTTTTAATTATATTGTATGTTTGCAAATCACAGCTGGATAGAATCAAACTGTTGATTTTGTGCAACTTTGTGAATAACAATAAAACGCTTTTTCTGTGTATCTAGGGTGATCCTGGACCACAAGGCTCCCCTGGTAAAGACGGTCCCCCAGGCCTTCGTGGCTTCCCTGGAGAGAGAGGTCTACCCGGTGCTACGGTAAAAACTGAATTTCACCTGCAGCTATTCATCATAGTTTTACTCTACATGCATTTGCTGGTAGAAAGTGATAGACCACAGCTACATAACAAATGAACCCACACCTATCCAGAGCTGTTCACTTCATTAGAGGCAGCAGCCCTGGAATTCACTTGTAGCAATCAATCCTGTGAGAGGAAATCCAAAGTGACATCTAACAAATGAGCAGGCAAGTTTCTGCACTGCTCCGCCACCACAGAATCCACAGCTTGAACCGCTGCAGTGGATAATGGGCCTCTTTTAGAGAATTTGGGGTTTGTTAGGGACTTATTTTGAAAAGTCTCTACCCAGTTTAACTGAAGGACTTCTATCGTTTTCATTTGTCAGTGCCAGCATTTTGTAAGGAGCAGCATTTGTTTCTGCATGCGTTATTTAGTAAATAAATTATTAAGTCAAAATCTTGGCAATTAGACTGGAGTGGCCTGGAATGGATATACTGTTGGCAAACAAAGGGTTTCCTCAAGGTCAAGCATACTCTGCAAGACAGCGGCATGCCTGATTGTTTTCTGCCATTGTAATTTAGCCCAGCAGACAGCCACAGCCTGCAGAAACTCATTACCCATACAGCCATGTGCTGCTCTGTTGCTCACTGGGGAGCTGCACCCACAGACACCAACATGCGCGCACACACACATACACACAAACAAATAAATTCACCTATGCAAGTATGTGTTGGTCACTGATAAAGATATAAGATTGCCCACCCCATGCAATGTTTTCTGCACACAACCACAGAGTCAGAAATATGAATTTGAATTGTTTACGTTGTGTTGCATACATTGTGGTTGTTCTAGTTCATCATTTGCATGCCTTCTGGATTTTTCCCAGTCCACTCTAACCTCAGCATCCAGAGAGGCACATGTATTAAAACATATCGTGTGTTGCACTCTCAAGGAAAATACACTGGCTCAACTGTAAGAAATGTGGCATTAATATGACAATATGCTGCATGGAGATTTTAAAGAATATTCAACTTTACTTCTACAAACTTATCATGTTGTAAAACCAACACAATTTAAAAAGATAAATACAAGTTTAATTTATCCAAATCAGACAAATTTTATTACTAAAATTTTGTTAATACTAAGTTGTTAATTTAATTTGTCCAACTTACTTTATAAATTTACTTTAATACATTTTACTTACAAAAGTCAGCACAGGTTGGTTCCGTTAATTTAGTTTTGGTTCCAACAACTTAGATTACTTTAAATTTCAACAAGTACAATAACCAACATTGGCAGTTCTTGCATGAATGGCGTTCCTCTTTCTGCCACACCCTAACCAATAAAATTGCAGGTAATCATCTACATTTCGGGGTGGGATAAAAGACATTGCAGCTTCCTACAGAGGATATAAGAATAGTCTCTGTGTTCTTAACAGCAAGCAGGCTGTGCCATCTCATTGAGTGCACATGCAGAAACGCAATAGAAAAATGTTAAAGAAGCAACTAACTTATCATTTATATATGTTTTTTAATGTGAGGGTTTATGTGCTCCCATTTCTAATGCCACCCTGGGCAACTGCCCACTTAGACGATATCCAATGTAGTAAATATTTACCTGCACTCAGCTTGATACAACTAATATATTTTAAACAAAGTAATGAAAAAGAACCCTCATGAGCCATTCAAGCCTCAAATGAAATCCAGCAATTGCGTCATTTCCCGTTCCTCCATCTTGTTAGGTGTCCGACTGTAAAGTAAAATTACATCTTCCTTTTTCAAAGGGTTAAATACGCACATTAGAAAATTAGGGTTACCAAACTTGATATTTTCCTATTGTTAAGTGAACTCAAAACTGTTTCATATTTTTACACTGAAGTAGTTTTCTGGATTTTTGTTTGGACTCGTCATAATACACTATGTGTCAATTCATCAAAATGCTCTTTATTTTAAGCTGTTCAAACCAACCCCATGAAATGTTTTTAAAATGATGATTTTTAACCTGCCTACTACCTTTTTGGACTTTCTATTCAAGCCAAAAGTTCTGCTAGAATGGAAATGTCAATAGTAATTCATGGATTAGTATTTGGAGAGTAAAAGCACTGAAAGCACTTTTCTTGCAGTGTGGGGATTAAGTGACAAACCAGTAAACCGATGCAGACAGTTGCAGCTGGACTGGCATTTAATGAAACCTGTCCTGAAATCTCGCATGTAGATCGTACATGTGGCTGATGCAGAAACATTAACGGTCAAATTTGTTTCTCTCTTCATTTCAGGGCCCATCTGGTCTGAAGGGTGGAGAGGGGCCCCAGGGCCCGCCTGGTCCTGTTGTAAGTACACCGACACTGTGCTCGGAGTTTTTATTCCCTGATTTAACTTATTTGCTGACAATATTGTGTTTTTAAGCATAGTTGATACCTGTACACCATAGCACGTTGTACGTTTTACTAAGGTTTACAAGTATAGATTGCTTAAAAGTTATTTGTACCATAAAGATAAAAAAAATCTGCGTATGTATCATTGCAGTTTCAGGCTACGGTCTCAGAAGTAAGTGTGGTATATTTATTCTCTCGTTTTTTATCGTTGTCTATCATCGACTCTGGTCTAACTGATATCATGTTCTGCTGAGGCTGGACTGAACTGTGAACTTCACTCACTGTGCAAATTATAGAGTGCCTTGGGAAAGTGTTTATATGCTTACAATTTGCCTTGTTACAACCACAAACTTCAGGATTTTTTGTCGTAAACCAAAACACAAATATTTCAATGTACGAGCATAACTGTGAAGTCAATTGTCAAAAAACAGTGTAACTGATGGCCTTCAGAGGTCACCTAATTAGTATACAGAGTCCACTTGTGTACAGTGTAATCTCAGTACAAATACAAATGGTAAATTAACTTAACTTATATAGCACCTTTCTAGTCATGCTGACCACTGAAAGCGTTTACTTTGCATTAAGTGTGTTGCCCAACATATAGTAGGGGGGAGTCTGAACTGAAACCCACCACCTTCTCATTGCAAAATAACTGCTCTTCCCACTATGCCAGCATCCCGCAGAGCACTATTTAACAATCATCTGCAAATGGAAAAATTATGGCACAACTGTTAATAGTTGGAGAGCATTAATGGGGGAATCAGCCTAGAGGCCCATGGGTCTAGAGGCCCCCACGTCTCCATAAAGCTTGCTTTAAGTCATGCTCTGGGCATAGCTAACATGTGGAAGAATGTGGCCTAGTCAGATGAGACCAACATTAAACATTTTGGCCTTTTTGGAAATTTCTATGTGTGGCAGAAAATAAACATTGCATTCCACCATGAACACACAATTGCTACAGCATAGTATGGTGGTGGCAGCATCATGCTGTTGGGATGCCTTTTTCATGACAAATAGGGAATCTGTTTAGAGTTGATAGGAAAATGGATGGAGCTTAATACAGAGCAATCCTGGAACCTGTTAGAAGCTGCGAAATAATACCAATAAATCACAGAATTTTGTGGTTGCAAAAAGGTGAAAAAGTACAAGGGTTATAAATACTCTCGTAAGGTACTGTATGCATTTCTCATGTACATCACTGGTTTCGCTGTTATGAAAAGCAAAAGAAATCTTGGAATGCAGACAGTGATTTTATGATAAACAGGAGGGTATATTAAATGTACTGAATAAATTCAGTTGCTCTGGGTCAACCAAATAGATGTCATGCATTCAAACTCATTGACTCATATCTTCTGTGAATGATCTAATATTTATTCCTGCAAAACGGTAGCATATTGGATCAAGACAATTAGCTTTTTTGCCTCCTGGCACACCAAACAGAGATGGAAAAATACAAATACACTCTGAACAAAACCACGCAGCCGTGAAGCATCCATATGCTGAGTCAAAATATTGTGTAAGCCTGGGAGTTCCTCCTACACATCCCAGATTAATCCCAGAGGTTTCATCCCGGGAGTGTATACATGCTCTTTTCTTTTCTCCTTTTCGGATAGCTGTACTTAAATTTTTCTGTTCAAGTTGCCTCTTTTTTTGAAGATAAATCAAAGTCTGAGATTATGGTGCCGTTTAGTTCACCTGATTTAAACAGAAGCACTGCTGACTTACAGCAAGAAGGTCCTGGGTTCAACTCCCGGGCTTGGGGTCTTTCTGCCTGGAGTTTGGATGTTCTCCCTGTGCATGTGTGGGTTCTCTCCGGGTACTCCGGCTTCCTCCCACAGTCCAAAAACGTGACTGTTAGGTTAATTGGCCTCTCTAAATTGCCCTTAGGTATGATTGGGTGTGTGTATGGTTGTTTGTCCTGTGTGTCTCTGTGTTGCCCTGCGATGGACATGGACCTGTCCAGGATGTACCCTGCCTCTGTCACGTAGACTGCTGGAGATAGGCACCAGCTTCCCCGCGACCCACTATGGAAGAAGCGAGTATAGAAAATGGTCATCTAATTCTGCATCTAATTCAAATGGCCTAATTTGCCACTGAAAATGCTCTTACTTTATGAAACTGTTTATGAGGGTTCCTAAACATTTTTTATTTTAAAAATACCTGTTCCTCCATTCCCTTTCCTATTTTTGAAGTGTAAATAAAGTTTACTATGAGTATTCCAAACCATGAATATACATGGATGGATGGATGGATGGATGGATGGATGGATGGATGGTTGGATTTAGACAATGAGGTTGAGAATAAAGTTTTGAAACCCGTTTATTTTTTCTGAAATTAAATTCTTAAAATCTGCATATTACAATTTTTTCTCTTCAAAGGTTTCAAAGGAAACTGTGTAACAATGCACAAAAAGCTAAAGTATAAAAATAAATAGGCATAGAGTAAGATATATTACAATGAGAAAAATGTTAATGTTTAAATCTGGCGAATCATAGTTTGCATGACCCATCTTACTAGCACAAAAGGTGCATGTCTGTTTGAGTTAAAAAAGCATTTTCAGTAGCAGGGACGAGCATACTGGGAGACAGCAGATAATGCCAACTGCATTATAAAAGAGCAGCGGCGCTTCATTAGGACTTAAAAGGCACCAGTTTTTGTGTGTTGCCTCTGCTGTTTTCTCACTTTCTTTTAAAGGGTTTGTTTATGTGTGCATTGATCCATTAGTGGTAGAACTCAGTGGGTCTGCCAAGAGCTTAATGGCGAAAGCTGTTGTTCAGAAAAAACAGGGTTTTGTTTACAGAATGACTATGTTTTTATTTTTTTTTATGCTTCAAGGGTTCTCCTGGTGAAAGAGGCCAGGCTGGTCCAGCCGGCCCAATTGGTTTGTCTGGTAGACCTGGTCCTCAGGGTCCTCCAGGTCCTGCTGGAGAGAAAGGTGCTCCTGTGAGTATTTTGCAAGATTTTTCACCATTGATAATTGGCCTCCAATTATAATGTTTGAATGAAACATATTTTTTCTTCTAGGGTGAGAAAGGACCTCAAGGTCCAGCCGGACGTGACGGTGTCCAGGGTCCAGTTGGTCTGCCTGGGCCTGCTGGACCCCAAGGCCCACCTGGAGAGGATGGTGACAAGGTCAGTCTGCCACACCCACCACCCTGATCTCATCAGCTCCATATTTTCACAGTAAGGCCCTTCCAATCAGAACAGATGTTGTCTTCATATCCAAATAGAAAACACAGCTAAACACAGCTTGAGGAGAGGGAAAACTGAAACACTGATTTAATCTTCTGGCGTTCTCTTGAGCTGCCAATCAGCTGAAACTTCAGAGGTTTTCTGTTTTCTAGCCTGGACAGAAAATGGACATCTCCATATCTGTGCATCCATATGGAACTTTCAGTATTATAGTCACACATATTGGCTTTTTGTCTGCCCTGCAGGTTTGTCACTGATTTTGTTGACTTTCAGAAAAGAAGAAAATTGCATCTGTGTGTGTGTTCCCCTTTCTAGGGAGAGGCTGGAGAGCCGGGCCAGAAAGGAGGCAAGGGTGACAAGGGAGAGCAGGTGGGTTATGAAAAGCACATGAATCTACATCTCCTATTCACATGATGCTAGCTGTATGTTTTTTATTGGATTACACCTTATAGAACAGGAACAAATCACATTATGTTAAGAATTAGCAATAGTTTCATTTCTTCAAGTGGTCTAGAAGTGCCTTAATAATTAAAATTTAAATAAAATCAATCCTTGTTGTTTTCTTGCAGTAAATATCATGAAACAAAACAAGACACAATTTGTCATTGTAAAAAAAAAAAAAATTAGTACAGGGTCTAAAAGCAGCTCTGGAGCAGAATTAGATGCTGGTTCTGCTTTTGATGCAGATGAAAAATTTCCCTGATGGCAGCGGTTTAAAAGGTTTGTCGAGAGGGTGTGAGGAGTCTCTCACAATGTTCAGAACCATGTTCCTGCTTTTTCTTAAACAGATCCTGTACAGAGGGTAGGAACACTCCAGTGGCCTTCTTAGATTCCCTGACAGAGGATGCAGGGCCCCTTTGTTTGCCATATTGCAGCTGGAGTGCTGCACTTATAATTAGGTGTTTTTGACTATTATAAAATTTGTGTTTTACTCCTAACATGTTCACTTTGTTTATCAGGGCCCTCCTGGACCAGCTGGTCTCCAAGGTCCAGTTGGGGCTCCAGGTCCTGCTGTAAGTACATGTGGCCCACATGTAACATTTATACCACAGATAAAGACTGACTGAGCCAAAGCTTTAGTAACATAATCAAACTATTTATAATAAAGATGATGAGTTAAACACCGTAAACATCATCAGATGGTTAAAGCTCCAATACGTGTGTTGGTTGTCAGGGAGCTGATGGAGAGCCTGGTCCCAGAGGTCAGCAGGGTATGTTTGGACAGAAGGGAGATGAAGGTCCGAGAGGTTTTCCTGGACCCCCTGGTCCCATTGGTCTGCAGGTTTGTACCATATTCAGCTATATTAACAAACACACTGTATCAGTATTATTGGTAAAGCATCATTGTTTAAATGACACACTGTTCAGGTTGTCTCACATGGTAAGTCAATAGTTGATATGTTATAAGCCCAGAACAGATGCTAACACTTTGTATACTTTGGACTAGTTTACATGAGGGATGTAATCCCTCATTCAGTTCTTTATAGTTTATATGACTGATTGGATATGCTCTGTTTTCATGGTTTTTAACATATCTGATGTGGTTTAATGCACACTTTGAAATGACTTTATATAACTTGAAAACAAATAAGATTTGGCAGTAGATGGATCTCTTTCCTTTCTGGAAAAAAAAGCTTGAATTCTCATCATCATTTTTCTGTCTTAAGCAACCATTACAGTTCTTTTCCAAGTTATGTGCTACAATGCTGCCAGACAGTGCTTTTGCTCCCAGTGAATGTTGCCCTTGTTTGGGCTGCACGGTAGTGCAGTTGGTAGCACTGTTGCCTTGCAGCAAGAAGGTCCTGGGTTCGACTCCCAGCCAGGGGGTCTTTCTGCATGGAGTTTGCATGTCCTCCCCATGCATGCGTGGGTTCTCACCGGGTACTCCGGCTTCCTCCCACAGTCCAAAAACATGACTTTTAGGTTAATTGGCCTCTCTAAATTGCCCTTAAGTAGTTAATGAGTGTGTGCATGGTACGTCTCTGTTTTGCCCTGTGATGGACTGGCGACCTGTCCAGGGTGTACAACGCCTCTTGTCCGTAGACTGCTGGAGATAGGCACCAGCTCCCCCATGACCCACTATGGAAGAAGCTTTATAGAAGATGAATGAATGAATAATCACATTTCGTCAACATTTGATTCTAATAAGTGACAGATTTCCTTGATTTTTGTCAGACTTCCCTCTCTACTTCTGCAGCACTTTGTCTGTGTTGTTCTCTGTTGACAGTGCTCCCTCAGGTCTTGTTACTGCTTTCTTCTCAGAGAGGGAGAAAATCACTGGTGTCTTTTGATATTCTGCAGTGCTCAATAAGCCATAGTCATAACTTTAAGACATTTTCTGTTTAGTTATTTGACTTGACTGAGGGGATTTCTTGTGAAATGGTCTGAACTAACAATACAATTCCAAATTCAAGAAAACAATGTAAATATATTAGCTGAATTACCTGTTTTTCAATGTTCTAAATAGTAACCATACTACAAACTAGGGTATGAAATGCTTGTAGTATGATAACATTTACTAGAAATACCATTGTTTCAATGTGTCATTGTATTTCCACAACAATTGTAAACAAATTTTAAACGTAAAAATGCATGTGTGGTCTTCTTTCAGTTTCTGCTCCATGACTTTCCGTGCATTTTACGACTAGAAATATTTTCCGTTAGCTTGATTTGTCTCTCAGCCAGCTGACCAGCAGTGCAAAGTAACAAGCGAGGGGTTGGGGGCATTAGGTTGCTTTCGATTTAAAGAACAAATGTCATCAGAATCTTATGTGTAACATTTATTTATTGCTATACTGATTTTAATACGTAGACTAAAGTAAAAATATAGACTGCCTACTAAACTAATTTTCAAGCTCTGAATATGCTTGCTGGTATATTATTTTGCCAAATATTATGACAGAAGTATAACAAGCCTATATTAGCTGGTTAATTAGTCAAGCTTTCAGCTTTGGTTGCCAACCCAAAGTCGTGCTGTACTTCTGTGGTTTTAAAACAGTGTTATCTTGATGGGAGTCATGTTAGGGGTGACCAGAAATATTTCAGAACAACCAGATTTTTCTGTCCTGTAGGTGAGGGAAAAGTGTAGATGCCTACTTTAAGCTTGCTGAACTGCAATGCACAGCAACAGGTGGGGGAGGGGCTGCACTGCACTACCCTTTGTTTGCAACGGTCTGAGAAAAGTAGTTACACACTATTAAAACAGCTAGATTCTCTGGATACACCTAGTATCTAAATTAAAATGTAGTGAACAACAGGGGAGTACAGTCAACAGCTAAGCAGGAAATTACTTATTTGGGTGGCACTTCTTTATTTTTTATGCCTCGACTGTTTTGTGGTCTTAAAAAAAAATTCAAACTGTAAAATTTGTCTTTCTGGTAAGCAAGGAAAAGGTTTTCAGACAGCTACATTTCTGTCACTGTGGCACTGCACCAAGCATCTCATTGAAAGGTCTTTAACCAGAGAACATGACAGAAACACCTATTCAAAAAAGTTCAACTCTCTGGAGGGATGATGGGATTTAGCAAGAGGCGCAGTCCAATATGCAGGAGTGAAGTCAACAACAATGAAAAAAAAAAACTAACTGTAAGTTTGCCGCCATGACAACCATAGCTGTGTATAATACATATATAGGAGAATCTCATTGTATTCGTTACCTGTGTAGGCTCTTTTAGCTACACTGACTTTCATCCTCCACCTTGCTCCGGTGAAGTATAATTGGATCTTTGGGGCATGGTGTGGTGACCTGCAATGATTACACCTCTCACCTCAGTTCAGAAAAACCACATCTATCTTTAATTAACAACTATATCATATGTGCAATTCTATCTCTGAGAAATAAATGCAACATTTTTATGCTGTTTAGAAATAAGTGTTACTTATGTGCAAAGTTTCTGGTAGCAGGAAAAATGTTCACACAAAGTACTACATCTAGCCTTAATGATGTTTTGTTGGCCCACGATAGAGATCTAATGATATGCAACCTTTCCCACGGCTGTATTCAATTTATTTGTAATTATCTATTTATTAGTAATCAATTTCTAAAGCCTTACACTTTAGAAGTTTACTGCGAAGACCAGGGTCATTGTCTTGATGAAATTACAAACACTGCTGCTCATCATTCCTTGGTGCTATTCTTTCTCAGCAGGATCGTATTCAATGGACTTTTAATTGGGAGTAATTCACTTCCCATCACAATCCCATTAATTGCGTGGACTGACCTACTCCAACAGTCTGTTCCTCATCAAGCTCATTTACCGGGCTGCATAATTAGCACCACTGCTACCGATTTTAGCATTAGAAAACACCTTTACATAAATAATGCTTCTCAGCATTGGGTGGCGCTGACATGCAGCTATCAGCCACTGACAATACTTAGAAAAAAAGAGGCATGAACACAGAAAAACTTAGAGAGCTGTGTTGATGCACAAACGTGAAACTTAATATTTTTTTAACAGTGGGCTCGAGTTCCTGAGGTAGAATGAATTCTTTGAAGTCCTTGCTTACAACCCTACACCTTTTATTGATGACAAACTGCCCCCAGATCAAGAGCAAACACACAAAAAAGCAAACCACAGCAATTTAATCACACCAATCACCGGGCGAAATGTCAGGGATCAAACATACGTAAGTTCTCCAACATGCTGCTCATTTGCTGCGCATGAGTGAGCCTGATTAATTCCTGCACCTTGGAGTCAAGATATACAGGTTACTGACAGCAAAATGAGAACAAACAGAAGCTGGCTGTTGGTGTGGAAATGGCAACTGAACCATTGAACTTCTCTCCTCATGTATATGATGTCTGATGCACTTCATATTGCAAAAAACATGCTTTAATTTAATAAACTTATTCTTAACCTCGCACTGTTGATTAACTTTTTTTAATAATTCAGTAAACACATAATAGGGTGAGGCAGCAGCTAAAACATTAATTTTGATTCATTGACACTGATTAATTTATGCCTATTCTGACTCACAGAATCATAACAATGTATTCCTGTGGTCAAATTAAATCTCAGCAGCAGCAGCAGCTTTTGTGAATACAGTTGATGATGAAACAAATTGAAATTCTTCCTTATGCAACAGCTCATCAATATTGTAATACATATACTATCAGAGATGCACTGTTAACATTATTTACGTTAGGAGCAGAGGTCACAACGTGTGTGTGATAGAGGAGTTGTTTTACAGCAAAGACAAAATTATCACATAGTCAACATTTTAAGCTGTCTTTAGCATCTTATTGCTGCTTATTGCATCGTTAGCGTGGCTAGCTTGACAAAAAATTCAGTCTCCCTGTAGAATGTAGATCCTTACTTCAACTCTGAGATTTCCAAACCCTGGTGAAAATGTTCAGATCCAGCATGTTCCATGACAGATGAAGGTTAAAAGAATAAAGTAAAGCAATTCTGCTGTACTCTGTTTAGCCTTCCTGTTATGTCTGGAAAGTCTTGCTCTGTCCTTCTTGAACATATCGTAGAAAATACAGTTTCAATTTAAAAGGCTTCTTACACCTTTGTTTTTCCATTAACACCTTACTGATGTCATCGTGACCTGGTAGTATTTATATTTAGTGCATTGTCATCAGGACCAATCAAGTGGCAAATTATCCAGTTCCAATCACTGTAGGGTTTGTTTTCATTTTTTTTATTAATATTGATATTGTTTATCTTTTTGGCATGCTAACAAATGTTTTTTGTCTCCAGGGGCTTCCTGGACCTCCAGGTGAAAAGGGAGAAAATGGCGATGTTGGGCCCATGGTAAGAGAAACACCAGCTTTTATGAGTAAAACTTTAATACATTACTGCAACATCACACTTTACTTTTTTATGCAGGGCCCTCCAGGTCCCCCTGGTCCCAGAGGTCCTCAGGGTCCCAGTGGAGCTGATGTAAGTATTGCTTATGAGTATAAATCAAATTACAAGACTTGCGTTTTTGATCTGCTGTATAAAACGTTATAACACAATGCATCCTTCAGAGTTTCCTCAGATAAAAAAAAAGTCTTATACTTAATCATCTAAGTTTTAGGCCTCAAAAAGCTTTTAAAATGTAAATTTGTACGCCCATTGCTTCTCCCTTGAGTTTGTAAAAAATTACAGCACTGCCGTTCATCCATTCTATCTGTTGTAATTTTGCCTGAAGAATTTGGGTGTTGCCACGCTGTGAAAAAACTACAAGGGTCATGATGCAGAGCAGCAAACATCCCAAATTTATTGTAAAATCCATCAGCATTTACCTCAAACCTACAAAAGAAATTCACTCCTGAAACCCATTTATTGATGTTTGTCCAGGAAAATGAAAACAATAAGTTCTTGTTTCCAAATCCACTTCAACGTCCTTCATCACAGCAGTGTGTATTTTTGATGAGGTTCTTCTACAAACAGGGATTTCATTAGTTGGCCAAAACAAATAAGTGTTATGAATCTGATTGTATACTGTGCAAAAGATGTTACAGCTGACCTAAGTGTAAAAGAAGTGAACACACATACCAAAAAACACGAGTGTGTTAACAAAGTTATGTTTACCTTAAGCTAATAGCAAGTTAGGAGTTAGATTGGTTTTTAGAATTTATAATTGTCTTAAGTCGAAATCCTAATAACCCTAAAATGGTCTTAAAATATCTAAAATTGAATTTACTGAATTATGCAGTAACTGTGATTATTAGTTGTTATACCTAACTTGTGTCATGCGTCAATGGCAGCATTTCATGACTCCAAGATAAAGCATGATGTCTAATTTATTTCTCTGTTAATGGCTGCAGGGTCCGCAAGGTCCTCCAGGTGGTGTGGGCCCTGTGGGATCAGTAGGTGAGAAGGTAAGACTCCAACAGGGCTCCACAGGGTGTTTTACCTGGAAATTGTCATGATAGGAAATGGAGCTGAAACGTCGCTACTACCCCAGTTTAACAGTAGTTTAAAGATGATTCATTCATGTGTATTATTTCAAAGTTGCATCTGAATTTGAAAACTCTCAGTGCATCAGCTTGAAGGTTTACCAGTTCGGACAATGACATTTATCTAACCGCAGGGCGAACAAGGTGAGGCTGGAAACCCAGGACCTCCTGGAGAGCCTGGAACTGGGGTAAGAAAAGTCTGGCTTTTGTTGTGCTCGTCTGTCAACACTAATATATGCACCAGAATTGTCCTACATTTTCATGAAAATGTTTGTTTGTTTTAGTTTGTTGATTTGTTTTTACAGTCACTCTCTGTTTAGAACGCTTCTCTAACATATACTTACCTTTGTGGTCGTTTTTCTTCCCTGCAGAATGAATCTGTTGGGTAACCCAGATAGAATATTCTTCAGAGCTTGAGGGCAGATGTAAAACAGCAAACAATCTAATGAGAGCATTGCCGCTGTGTGTCCATCACAACAGAAGCAATTGCTATTCACATTGAGACTGTTGGATCATCTCAGCATGGCTTCGCTGCTTTGCACAGCGTGTGGACATGTACTGCCAAATTGAGTCTCCGTTCAGACTCTTAAGACATAATTATTAGAGCGAGTTGTCTGATGGTTCCCATTTAAAGCACAATGTTTGCACAAAGAAAAATGTTATCAAAACACCCATTTCTGAGTACATGCCGCTATTCTACTAAATGTTATTGGTCATTGAAAAAGATTAGTTTATTTATTTTTGGCTGGACAGACAGAAATTTCTGAGAAATTCTGATAAATCTATTACATATCCTGTGTCATATAACACTAAAGAGATGCAACAGCAGATTGAAAAGGTAGAATAGTAGGACTAGCAGAGGGGTAAAACCTTCAGATGGTCAAACATTCTATAAAAGTTCATGGCCATAGGTGAGGGTAGGAACGTAGACCAACCGGTAAATCGAGAGCTTCGCTTTTCGGCTCAGCTCTCTCTTCACCACAACGGACCGGCACAGCGCCCCCATTACTGCGGCAGCTGCACCGATCCGTCTGTCGATCTCCCGCTCCATTCTTCCCTCACTCATGAACAAGACCCCGAGATACTTGAACTCCTCCACTTGAGGCAGGAACTCCCCTCCAACCTGAAGAGGACAAGCCACCCTTTTCCGGTCGAGTACCATGGTCTCTGACTTGGAGGAGCTGATCTTCATCCCAGCCGCTTCACACTCAGCTGCGAACCGCCCCAGCGCATGCTGTAGATCTTGGCTAGAGGGGGCCAGCAGGACCACGTCATCTGCAAAAAGAAGAGACGAAGTCCACTGGTCCCCAAACCAGACCCCCTCCTTCCCTTGGGTGTGTCTAGAAATCCTGTCCATAAATTTATGAAAAGGACCGGTGACAAAGGGCAGCCCTGCCGGAGTCCAACATGCACCGGGAACAGGTCCGACTTAGTGCCGGCAATGCAGACCAAACTCCTGCTCCGCTCGTACAGGGACCGGATGGCCCCTAATAAAGGGCCCCCGATTCCATACTCCTGGAGCACCCTCCATAAGGCATCACGAGGGACACAGTCGAATGCCTTCTCCAGGTCCACAAAACACATGTGAACCGGTTGGGCAAACTCCCATGAGCCCTCGAGTACCCTGTAGAGGGTATAGAGCTGGTCCAGTGTTCCACGGCCGGGACGAAAACCACACTGCTCCTCCTGAAGCCGAGGTTCGACTATCGGCCGGACTCTCCTCTCCAATACCCTGGCGTAGGCCTTACCAGGGAGGCTGAGGAGTGTGATCCCCCTGTAGTTGGAACACACCCTCCGGTCCCCCTTCTTATGAAGGGGAACCACCACCCCGGTCTGCCAGTCCAGAGGTACTGTCCCCGAAAGTTAATGAAACTAGATAGGTTCTAGACTTTAGGTCTGGTAGAGCTCTACTGTGTGGTGAGAAATGGCTGACTGTTACACAGCTGGTTCGGGAATTAATGACAATAAGAATGATCTCCATCTGATGTGCCACTAAATCTCTGAGTGTTTTCATGGCATATTTAAAAATGACTTTTTCATACAGCAAAGATGCAGGATGAGGTTTTATAGTTTCATACATGGAATGTTCTTATAATTTCCATTATGTTATTTTTTAACAGCTAATATCACCTTGGAGATTAAGTTCCCTATTTATCCAAAGGCAGAGCTCCATCATATCTAAGAGTACATAAAAACATCCAGACCTTTCATCTCATTTCACATCAGCAGTGTTGACCGTCTAGGCTTGATGCCCTTTGTTAAACAGTCCACAATTTTCTTTAGATCCAATATCTGTCAGCAGTCTCTGGCTGCACGACTGCTTTCCCTTCACTGAGTTTAATGTAGACCAAAAAAAAAAAAAAGCATCCTCCTTTGATGTTGACATAAGAAATGCCTCTCGCTCCCCCATCCCTGTAGGGACCTAAAGGCGAGAGAGGAGAAAAAGGAGAGGCTGGACCCCCTGGAGCTGCTGGACCTGCTGGTGCCAAAGGACCCCCCGGAGACGATGGTCCAAAGGGCAACCCTGTAAGTCTGACAGATTTGCTGTTAAAACTTATGAAAGTGTGCCTTCTCATGCTCAGTCACAATCTGCTTTATAAAAAGGTCTCACACAGCCCAAAGGTGGGACATTTTACCCAATCTCATATTCAAGAGCTAAAAAGCCTTTTTTATTGAGGGCAATTAGAGTTTATGCCTGCATGGTAATGGGATGCTGTGACATTTTCTCTCTTGGATTTGCAACATCATCATTAAGTTCAGTACATTACCTATGCAGGTTGTAACCAAGTACACCAGGACTAAATCCCTGTCCAAATTACCTCCAGCATTCCAAATCAAATTTCTAAGGAAATAATTTCTCAGTATCTATTCCTCTGCTGTTCTTTTAACTTTTTCATATTTCCTTTTTTTATCCGATTTCTCTCTCTAACAGGGACCTGTTGGGTTCCCTGGAGACCCAGGCCCCCCTGGAGAGCCAGGTGTTGCTGTAAGTATGAAACTTTACCCCTGCCTTGGTATAAAAAGATGATATAGGTCTTTGTTTTATGGTTCATGCTAAAACTGTACACTAGTCAGTAAAGATAGGATTTTCCGTCTTTTTCATTTTGCCTTCTCTAACCTGCACATGAATCTTTTGCAGGGAACTGATGGAGAATCAGGAGAGAAAGGAGAGGATGGTGAGCCTGGTCAACCTGTAAGTTGCTAATAGTTTTCATTACTTGGAAGTGCATGTGTGTTGTACTCTATCTTTTACTTAGAACCATAATAAGCATATACTAGTATCCAATAATCTATCCATTTGTTCATTTGTTTGGTAATATAGTACCAGTTAAAGTTTTACTTCCAATAAAAATCTGCAAATATATTTATGTTTATTATGCAGAACTTAAATTCAGGTTGTTTATCACATACTCTTGGACAAAGGGTAAAATAATTGTCCTACTTTGCTGATTTATTGTGTATAATTAGAAAAGAAAGCCAAACAGTAATGTGCCCATTCTGTGGAAAAACAACAAATCACAGCTCTTATTGCATCAACTTGGACTGAAGGCTACATGACTTCCAGAAGAAAAAGCTTATGAAGCTTGTTTTTCAGCTGAAAGTAAATGGTGAAAAGGTTAACAAACTTTAAAATGGAAGAAACTTATCCTCTTTGTAATTGCCTGATAACACAAGCATAAACTCATTTCAACAATAAAAGTGGCGTAGTAGTTTGCATACATATTATTTGGACTAGTTCAGTTAGTATTTCCAAGTAGAAACTATGTACATTTACCAGCTAATACTCTGCTAAATAAATAAACCCAATGTAACCAATTTTTAAGCAATTTCTAAAATGGGCTTACTTTACAACCCTAGGTAAATTATAGCTATTTTAAGATCATTTAACTTCCAATGAATTAATAATGTACTCAAATAAAATGAGACCAAACATTTGAAAAAAACATCCAAGTTTCTTAAAAATCATTACGAGTTCTATGGATTATGGGATGTGTTTACTGCATAATTACACTTCCTTTTATTGATTGGCACCATTCCCTAAATTATCCTTTAGCTATATATTGATATTACCAGATCAAAGCTGAATACATGTTAACAAAAGAAAAGAAGAGTCCAGTTTTTGGGGTTGGGAAGATTAGCAAGAATCACAACATTGATTCAAAAATAAAGAAGAAATCATTGTTATATAGTATGCACCCTATGCCATGCTGATTTCAACCAGGTTACTTTGAAGATAGCAAAGTCTAAACAAAAAAAAAATACACAGATGCCCGACAATTATAGTAAAAATGAATTCTGATAAGTGACTGTTTATATGATATTCATGTTTATTCTGTTGCAAATCGTACAAGTGAAAATATCATGATTTCTGTGTACCAATTTGATGCACCTGTACTGTGGTTAGCACAATGTTTGTCATTTTATATTTTATTAATCAAATGGATGGTTGGATGAAATTAAAGAAAAAAACATCTGGACGATCAACAGTTCAATAAAAGAATAATAGTTTTATACATAAAATTTCTCAATCCAGAATCTCCTTTGCAAGAGAATTGTAACCAATATGAACCTTTAAAGTTTCTTTTGTGAAGGTTTCTGGTTTGTCCTCCATTTTAAAAAGGAACAAAACATATGGACTGAGTTGGCATTGAGACATGAAATGGTATTTAAATAATGCTAAACTTCAAATTGATTCTGAAAGGTGATTTAAACCTGTCCCTGACAACCACAACTAAGATTTGCTGTTGAGCGCCAACAGCTGTCTGGCGTTCAGCAAGCTCGGCTTGCTGGAAAGTTTGACTTCAGCATTAGCACTGTCGCTAAACAAACTAAAGCTGGATACAAACTTAAATTCTGGCTCCAACACAGAGAACTTCTCAATCAAAACTCTAATAACAGTTCTTAACTCATACCAAGTTGATAGATTCATCCATAAATATGAACATGCCAGCCTTACTGGTCTGTGCTGGATATTACACACAGTGAATAAGAGAAGCTGTTGACTGAACCGACATCTTCAGGTAAATTCTTGTTAAACAGTTTGGGTGGGAAGCAATGCTATTTATGTATTGTTGAACATTTTATTTAAAACTAATGTACTTGGTTAAAACTTAAATAATCCTAATGTCTTAAGATTTAATATCCTCCAAAATTCCTTTTTACAGTGTATTTGTAACTTTGCAGTCATCCTGTCATGTGAAAAAAAAAATCTGTGTTATCAATTTTTGACCAGAATAAATCTTAAACAGGTGCTATGATTGCTTTACTTTACTGGAAAAATAACTGGATGAAGTGCATCCATTCATCAAAGTATGAGTTACTCTTATTGACTTACTGAACGGAGCTATCCAGCGAGCCATGTGATTTAATGATCCATTCTCCCCTCTCATCATTCTTTGTTCTGTGCTTGTTTTCAGGGACCCCCAGGTCCATCAGGAGAGGCTGGTCCACCCGGTTCACCTGGCAAGAGAGTAAGTCTTTGGCTGTTAGAGTTAATTTGCCTGCAGTAGTTGTGTGTATGCATCACTGATCGTGTTTCCAGCCACAGTCTAGTCTCAACTAGATGATGGTCCCAATAATTAATTAACATTATTATTTAAAAAGTTGATTGTTCTGATTAGTGAATTCTTGGCAAAACAACGCGATAGTTATCTTTTAATTAAAAAGACGATTGTATTGTGTGTTGGCGGGCATTTTTATGGTGGCCTCTTAGCTAACGGTTGAATATTGCTTCACCTGGCAGCAGCTCCTCGTCAGCAACCCAATTTTGGCTCTAAAGCTGGAGAGATACATTCTCATTAAAGGCAGAGTGGCAAAAACAAAGTGGGTGATTTACGGGGTCAAGGTGTTACGCTATCTGTGAAGTAAAGCCTTTTTAAAGCCTATGGAGAAATGAATGTCAGGATGTGAAAATCTTGAATCAGATTTTCTCATTGGTAAGAAATTGAAAGGCTTACTAAAAGAAAAAAAAAGACCAAAAAAAGCTGGAAAAATGGAGCTGTGGGTTCCAGTTTATGTCCTTGTGTCAGTGAAAAGAATCAAACAAAAGATGTGTAGCAAGTCTGACACATTATTGATCCACAGCTGTCTGACAGACAGCTGCTGCAAAACAGAAGTGTAACATGCATCTTGTAAAGTGGTTAGGAGGTTATATGAAATGAGGGGTCGATTCAACAAATAATAAAAAAAAACAATACAGCTCTAATCGTCGAATGGGTTCATTGTGATGCGATTATTTTTTCACATAATTTCTAGTTCAACTTGACACAGATGCTTTTATTTACTGCTTTTAATCATTTTTGATGGCCAGATTTTAAAATGTCAGCACAAACTCAGACAGATATGACTCACCCCAATTAACACAGACCCAAACAAGCACCATGCAGACCAGTCATTGGTCATTTCTGACAGTCAGCCTTCAGAAACAGAATAAGATGTCCGCTTTTAAGTTACCGTATAGCATAATAATACAACTTTCCCTTATTAATTGTCTTAGTAGCTCATGATAGTGATATGGATTGTTCTGTCATAGAACAGCACAAGCCAGCCCATAATATCCGAAAAGGTATGACATCACAAGCAGAAAATGCGGGTATCAGTGCCCCATACAATGACCACCAAAGAAGAAAGTGTTGATAGTAAAATCTACAGCTGAAATATGAGTTAATGAGATGAAGAGTTTTTATTCATATAATTATTCATATAATTGTCCTGTGAGATGGAAGAAGTCCGAAGAAATGTAAATAAATAAATAAAATATTTATTTATATTTACTTGGATGCACACAAGCCATGACTTGCTGTTGTTGTTGATTATTATTATTATTATTATCTCTTCATTAACTGTGTCTTGATGGAAAATATCTGCCTTACATTTCCTGTATGTTTGTTGTTTTGCTGTTTTTCTAAGTCTATGTAATTGATAGTGTTACGTGTTTTTGCCTCATGAGAAAATCAAGCATGTGCAGCCTTTTCAAACCAAGGCTGGTTGGTTTCCTGCTGCATCCACAGAAATGTATATTCGATTTATTATCACGGTATACACATATGTAGCACCTGAATAGCCAGAGGATTATGGTCAGGAAAGGGCTATTTTGTAAACACACACACAGGTCTAAGGGGGCTCATGAAGAGAAGAGGGTCTAAAGTGATCAGTACCCTTCAGGTCTGTCCTCTGAATGTGTAATTTCTTAGCAGAAGATTTTTTTGACCTTATGAGCCTTTTTCCTAGTTTTTTTTTTTCTCATTTTGAAAGTACTAGTATTTCTAAGTGTTTTTGCCTAGCTAAGAATTCCTGAGTAAAAAAAGTGCCTGTCCACATTATGCATTTCATCACTCTGGTTTGCATATGGTTCCTTGACTTAATCAGACTTTAATTCTTTTTACCAAGCTGTGAGACAGTAATGAACTTTTATCTGAAGAAATGTTATCCAGTGAAAACCTTGATAATCAGCCTTTGAAACACAGCACTGCCGAATTACCACTAAGGGTGCTTGAGGAACCTTGACACGAGGAGCAGACCTATACACTGACACCCGCTGCAGTCTAATATGCCACAGCTGAAATGGTTCTTTGTGCCGATGAAGAGCCTGCCTCTTTACCACCAGTAAGAGGTACAAATCAGGAGAAGATGAAAGCTCCAAGACCTGAGGAGAGCTCGCATTATAGGCTCTCAGTCAACAACACTCAGGACGACGTCAGGCAGATCAGAACACAATCATGGTGGAGGGCGGTTTGAAGATGGAGACTAGAGGTGGGGTTGAAAGAAATCGTTATGGGTAGGAGAGAAGATATGACCGAGCAAACGTTGGCGTGATTGAAGAAGGCTGTGTGTTTGAATCTCTCAGCATGATTGTGTGTTTCTGTGGGCAGACAAAGGACACTCACTCAAATATATCTTGACATAGTTGAAGCAGTGCATGTTTGATGTCACTGGATTACTCTCAGTGTTTGAAGAAGGTTTTCTGCTTTCCATTTATCAACCAGGACAAATAGTCAATAAGAAATCTAATAAGAATAAACTAAAATACCAAGATGCTGGGAAGCTCAGGAGATGACCTGAAAAAATCTCTTGTAATGAAGATCCTTATTTTTTCAAGGCACGAGCGTTGCGCGTTTTGTGGTATAGTTCTAACAACTTTTTTCTGTTTGTTTTTTTTTCTTGCTTTGAGTTAGCCTGTAAGTAGCTTTGTTAGCAACATTTCCAAAATAGTTACACAGGCAGATTTAGGTTTCAAGTAATCTTTTAATTTTATTAATGTTTTGAAGTGACCAGTCCCAATTTGAATCAGAAAGAGAATCTGTGAAGGGAGCTAAGTATTAGGGTAATGGCCAGGAGGCCTGCCAGCCTCAAAGACTTGGAGCTGATCACTAAACAAAAGCTGGTCAGCAGTTATAAAAAGGTTTCTATTGATCATTGAATGGTATAAATAAATTTTAACATGCCATTTTTTTAATGAAGTGTAACTATGCACAGCTTTTTTTAACAAACTGATACTTCTTTAAATATTGTTTTATTATTTTTTGAGATATACCTGTTGCATTTCCTATTAGAAAGAAAGTCCATGGCTGAATAAAAATAATCTTGAATCTAAATCTCCCAAGGAGGTGAGAATAATTGTGGCCTTAACTGTATGCTGCTTAGTTTACCTTGAAAACTGGGAAACGTTGGGAGCAAAAAATATGGCTTATTTGGAAACATTTTTCAGACATTGCCATAAAATGTTTTTGATAAATGTTCTGCAGTTGTTTATTGGTTAGAATAAATCAGCCAGTTCTTTTCATTCAGCCAAAGATTCAAGTTCTTTAATGTAAATTAGGATTTTATTGCCATTAAAAACAGCGACAGAAAATAATCTGCTTTGTCACAAAGATACATTCACTTTGCATAATTTTTCCGTTTGAAGTTAAATTCTGATATTGAGATCAAAAGTATTTCTAATTTTTGATCCAACCTGGACCTTGGGCAGGTTAATTAACCATGTGTTTATGCATCGAATCAGCCAGAAATGTATTCACAAGTCAAGAAACTGGATCTAAAACAGCAGCCGCAGACATGCTGATAGTAATATACCTGCTGCACTATACTGTAATGCGCTATAACAGATCTGAGAAGAACATCCACTTTAATGTATGTTGCTGTTGTACAGTGTGTTGTACTAAAATGCTGAAACACTGTCTTGTGACTTCTCAGGGACCTCCTGGAGCTCCTGGAGCAGAGGGCAGGCAAGGAGAGAAGGGCGCGAAGGTAACAAAATCAATTTATGTGTTGTTCGGCAGAGTTACTTCAGCTGGACTCTTTGCACGAAAAGCAAATAGTTTAACCTCCATTGAAGATTACATGGAAATTTACAGCTGCATCTTCTGTGGTCTGATCAAAGAAAAGCAATGCTACTGTTCTTGTTTAGCTATCATTCTTTATTATTTTGCTCCAAGGTTTGGTGACATTGTGCTGTAATTTCCTCAACCACTATTATTTTCATCAGCCTGGAAATCTAGACATATGTTTCTTTCAGAATCAATTATCATCAGCTGACACAAGCAGCACAATCCATCCTTTTATTGCTGCTGCCTTAGCTGCTTGAGTCAGACTGTAATTATTTCCAGCAAGTTATAATTAAAATGTGAATAGTTTTGTGATCCTTCAGTACAGTTACGTGTTAATTTAATATTTGCGTTGTGTGAAAACCTCTTAAAATGAAAAGCATTCTAGTTCTTGAAATAATCTTAACAATCAGAAACAGAAGGCAGTGCAGCTGTATCCAACTGTAGCAGGAAATCCTGTGAAACTGTTAAGAGCTTTGCATTAAGCCTGTAATCTCTACTTACTGCTCAGCTCAAACTAGATTTACTGTAACTTTTCTCCATGTACACCATGTACTTTCTTTTTATTAGGTATTAGGTATAGGTTGGTATTCAGCTCTAGAACATCTATTGTTGTGCCCGTCCTCAGCTTTATTTAAAACATCAGAAGCACATATTACTTCATACCCTCGCTTACTTGTTGGCATTTGCCTGATATGCAAACTGCACATTTATTTTAAACTCTGTGCAGGCTAAAGCTGAACTCTGATAGGAAAACACTCTGAAGCTCTGAAAGGCAACAAAGAAGGGTTGGCAACAAGATAACAAAGTTGTTAATGGGTTGCAGATTCTTGAGGCCACCACACATGCTGTGTTTTTAGCTACAGTATTGCATTATGTTCTCTTATTTTGCATTACATTCAGATTTAGATTGACCAAAATAAAATACCAGCTGCTTACTTACAGTGAAAACAGTGTTGTTCTTTCAGACCACATTAAAAATATTATATTATATACATCTTTGGTGTCCTATTTTGATTTGATTTCTGTATTCACATACAGGGTGAAGCAGGTGCTGAAGGTCCAGCTGGTAAAACAGGACCTGTTGGCCCCCAAGGACCTCCTGGGAAGCCAGGTCCTGAGGGTCTGCGTGGAATCCCTGGCCCTGTTGTAAGTCACAGCAACAGCAGTGATGTTTGCAGGTTACAGTGCCTTGCAAAACTACCCTTGCCCCTTGAATTTGATTTACAGTTTGTCATGTTACAAACGCCAACTCTGAAGTATTAGATTTGGATTTTATGTAACAGACTAAAGTAGTGCATAGTTGTAAAGCGTATTGAAAATAATACATTGTTTTCAAACATTTTTATGAGTAAAAATCTGAAAAGTATGATGGGCATTTGGACCCATTTACTCCAATACACTTATGTAAAATCAAGTACCACCAATGCAAATGTATGCTCCACTTTTCCAATTCATGAAGATTTTTCAAAACCATGTTTAGTTTCTCTTCCATTTCAGTTAGTTCATCATATAAAATCCCAACTAAATACATTGAAGTTTGTAGTTGGAGCGTGACAAAATGTGAAAACGTTCCTTTGACATGAATGCTGTGGCAAGCTACAGTAGATGTGTGCAGCACTCTCAAAGAGACCTGCCCAGGCCAGCTGAGACACACACATAAAAGCACTGCTAAGGCATGATGATAGACTTCATGGAATAATCAATACTCCCATTTGGCTTATACTTTAGTTTTACTTGTTTATTTCAGCACACTTTTCCTCCCTGTTTGGGCTATTAATCATCGAGTTGCCCACAGGAAATCAATGGTAGAGCGGTGAAAATACAGCAGCCCATAATGCTCTCAACAACTGAATGGTTTTTCACAGGGTGAACAAGGGCTGCCCGGTGCCCCAGGACAGGATGGTCCACCAGGTCCAATGGTAAGTATTCAGAATCTGTCCTGCCTTCTCTCTCTGTCTGGATTTATTTATGTAGTCAGATTTTTCTCTCTTCAGTGAATTTTAAAAACCACGGCCACACTGTACCTAAAGGCTTGCACAATTTTGCCCCTGTTGACCTCATATTTTATGGATTTTATTGAATTAGTTTTGTCACACTCTGGCTTTCCATCTACACCTTTCCTTCTTAGTGTTTTTTTTTTCTAATTGCTCTGACTGATTTTTCTGAGTGAAATAAATGTTTCAACGTGTCTCTCATGCAGGGTCCTCCAGGTCTCCCAGGCTTGAAAGGTGACCCTGGCTCTAAAGGCGAAAAGGTGAGTCCCTTTTTTCCTGTTTTCTTGTATCCGATTGCAAGCTTGTTTCATTTTGAAATTAAGAAGTCCTGACATTATTTACACAAACCTCTAAGCAGCAGTGTGGTTCAGAATATAGCCAGAGTTACATCATGCAAACAGCGATGGTAATTTTATCTTAGTATAATTACCATGTTTTCTTTGAATAATCTTTAGGAAAGAAATTTATTTTTTGTCTTTGCCTCTGAAAAAGAAAATGTTTTCATGGGATTCAAAAAGCAGCTGAGTATGATGTATCACTCCAATCTATCCAATCTTTCTATTTTCCTTGCTCCTACTGTCACATTTGCTGGTGAAGAATAACTGCTAAGGATATTCAGACAGGGCACATTACTCTATCTAAATTGCCTCCCACACCCTGACATTATGGCTTGAGAGAAACTATTTGAAAGCTCACAACAGAATCTGTGATGTGCGTGTGTGTGTGTGGTTGACATTTTTAATGCAGTTGAATCATGGGGCCTGGCTGGAGCTTGCTTATTTCAAAAGTCCTTGCATCTGTGTTGTGAAACGACCTTTTGATTTGTAGAGAGGTTCTTTCATGTATGTTGCAGAAACGGCCTCCCAGGTTACCTGCTTAAATTAGGTTAGCCAATCCAAAATATCTACATCTCGCCGTCCAGGGTTGCACGTTAAAGCAACCCTGGACGGCACGATGTAGATATTTTGGTTTTCTGACATTTCTGTTTGATTTGACGCTGTGTGCATATTTGTTTTCACTCTGCAGGGTCACCCAGGTTTGATTGGTCTGATTGGACCCCCTGGAGAGCAAGGAGAGAAGGGAGATCGAGGTCTTCCTGGGCCCCAGGGTGCTCCTGGTGGCAAAGGTGACTCTGTAAGTGCTGTTGACCTTCAATTTTTACCATGTTAATCCCATTTGCCCTTCCACCATGGCCAAAGGTATAGCCATGATAACTTCTAGCTAAGCCCTGCAGCATGGGTCCTCTCAAATACTGCTGTCGAAAATAGAAGCAAAAGTTTCAATTGGTTTAGCCTCTTGTCAGGTGCAGTTTAAAATACAATTACTGCAGTACTTTATTGTCTCTGTCACTATCACTGCTTTTGGACCATCATCAGAGTAAATATAACTATTACAGGCGCACCATTAAGAATTTTGTGGCCGATTTCCGAAGCTTTCACCTGCTAATATCATGTTTTGGCCAATGAAAATTATTTCTCTTGAGGAGCAATAATAACAGAAAATTTAATAACAGTGTTAAATAAATTTTTTCTTGCCGTCCTGCATTAATCATTAATATTCAGAATAATAAATGTACTTTACAATTTTAAAAGAAAAAAAGAATGATTATCAGGCTGACATGTTAAACTGTCTTTAGCATTTTGTTAGCGAACAATGCGTTTAGCCTGGCTAAGATTATTTAAGAAACAGTCTGTGGGTTATCTCCCAAAGGCCCTGGATCCTTACCTAACCTCTGAGATTTCCAAAAGGCTGCCAACATTTCCAAATCTAGTTTGTGCCATGACAGACAGAGGTTATTTTTCGCTAGTGTTCAGTCTTTGTTTAATCTGCAAAAGAAGGTCTTGCTCTCTCTCACTTTCTCAGAATATTTGAGAAAATACAGTTTTGCTTAAAAGTTAAATAATCCTCGTATCTCTGGGATTTCTCTGACTTTAACACCTGCTGCTGAAAATAAGTAACTTTCAGTCTTCAGTCAGTAATGGCATCCCCTACAATGCTGTATTCACTGATCAAAAAATAATCAGATTTTTGAGTTTCTGCCCATCCAGTCACCAAATCAGGACCAATCAAAAATTATTCAGTTTAGCACACGTGCTATTTTCTCTGTCCATCACTAATTGTATCTAATTATAGTTTAGTTCTGTTTAATATATGTTTTCCATTATGTGATCTTTTTGACTCTTCAAGCTTGTATGTTAATTTACAGCACATGTTAAGATTGTGATTATTTTCAGTTTGTTTAATGTTTTCGGGAATAACCTCACACCGTGGATTGCTTTATACAGGTCGTAGATTCTTACAAAGCCACAGCATTAAACATAGTTTTGTCCTCTCCACTGAGAAGTAATGTTAAAAGTGTCATATTCGGGGGCTTTTGTGGACCACAGTGCAGAGACGGCATGGCGAGCAGAACAATGATTTATTAAACTTAAACTCCGACTTACAGAAGGCAGGCAGGCAGGTAGTAACAAAGAGTTTAGGAGTCCTGGTCTGACAGAGTAACGTGAAAACAATTGAAGAAGTTGACGAAACAAACCAGCGAGGAACAAGGAAAACAGACCAACTAATATACGGAGGGAAATGAATGTGGAACAAAAGACAGGTAATCAATAGAACTAGGGACAGGTGTGACATGGCAAGCAGGGAGGCTAAAGGATAGGTGAAACTAATACAAAACTAAACCATGGGAGAAGGGACTAATTAACAAACTCAGAGAAACAGATCTAAGAAAACCACAACTTCCTAAGATATAAGAACATGGCAAATAAGAATTAACAAAAGAAACCATAAAGGAAACCTTAACAAAAAAGTAAACAAACCCAAACAAACACTGACTGAAACTAACTGGGAAGGGAGCAGAGAAAGCGAAGACTAGAATAAATGCAAACCAAAACGTAAACAATAAGTGGAACTAAGTAAAGTGGCAAACAATAACTACAAACTAACGTATAGAAGGAACTGAAACAATAGAAACCAGCACGGGGAACTAAACTAGGGATAAGGCTGGGAAGAACTACAAACATAAAAGGGAAACAAACACTGAGTAAATAATAACTGAAGGGGAACAAATGACAAGAGGAGGAACAGGGCAAAGAAACTAATAAACTAGAAGAGTGCAGCAATAACAAATAACCTAACAATAAACAAGCATACAAACACTAAGCAGGAAACTAAAGTAGAACCCCCCCAAAGAAGCAAAGGGAACTGTGATAATAATAATAATAATAGTAATAGTAATAATAATAATCAGGAGAAAACATTCTAAGTAATAAATAAATGAGAAAGCAACCACCAAAGGAACTATGGGCGAGGGGAGAAAGAACTCACTAAAACTAGGAGCCAGGAGAGAGAACAAAACTATCAGGAAACAGAAGGAATTAAACAAACATGACTACAAAAACCCAAAGAAATAGAAACACATAACTGAAGAGTAAACAAATGCAAAACCACAACAAAGTCCAACATGGCAGATCCTAACAAAAAGCAAGTAAAACATAGAGCCTAACAGCAACCTCAGTCCATTTTTAAATAAACCTTGCATAATGACTGTAAATAAAATTTAGTCTTGTCTTTCTTTGTAGTTTAAAGCGATGCATTAGATTGAGATGTAACTTTATGAAAGCAAAATGGGCTTAAGCATCAATTTATTAAGGTTGCTATTTTTAATTTTGAACCTGAAAGAAGGTCCTATTTAATTAGGGCTTTCTTGATAGGATAATGAGCTCACTAATTAAAAAATAAACAGCATATCATAAGAGTTGCATTGGCTTTCCATTCATAAATACTTGAAAATGAAAAACATTCATTTAATGTCCTTGTTTGTGCTGGTTTTTGTTTCTAGCTCTCTCTCTGAAGCTTCAGACTGAAACATGTAATTGTTTCTACATCCATTAATGAAGCTTTTTGTGTTTTAGGGTATCAGTGGAGCTGCTGGTCCTCTCGGTCCTCCTGGTCCCCCTGGTCTACCTGTATGTATTATACTTAATAAAATGTATATTTATGTTGTGGTGCCCTGATAGAAGAGATTGCCAAACTACTGTTGTTTCCCATTTGATGCAGGGTCCTCAAGGTCCTAAGGGAGCCAAGGGTTCAAGTGTAAGTACAAACTAAACTGTTACATTTAGCCTATACGTATTACAAGTTAGTTTTCAATTCAGGATAGTTTTCATTTGGATAATGCACTTATGTTTTTTTCGTAGGGTCCTGCTGGTCCAAAAGGAGACACCGGGTCAATAGGTCCTCCTGGTCCGCCTGTAAGTGTTTTTAGACCTTTTTAGTATTTCTTGTGATTGCATATATTTAAATGATCCTATCTACACAAGGCCAAGTGGTAAACCTTGCCATCTCGTATGAAATCAGGGTCCACCAGGTGAGGTTATCCAGCCCCTGCCCATTCAGTCGCCCAAGAAGACCAAGCGCTCCAGTGACATGCAGTCAGATGCTGCTGGCACTTTCATGGATTATGGCGAAGGCATGGAGGACATCTTTGCCTCACTCAACAACCTCAAACAGGACATTGAACGCATGAAATACCCCATGGGCACACAAAACAACCCAGCCAGAACATGCAAAGACCTCCAGCTGTGCCACCCTGAGTTTCCCGATGGTAAGTTTAAGCACTGCATCTAATCTATGTTTCTAAACTACCAATGAAAGGTTTGGGCACCTCTACTAATTCCTTTTAATAAAAAGAACACTCAGCCTTTTCACTGGCTTGGTTAAGTTTAAATTGGAGGAGCAACATAATCTTCTATTTTGGACCAGAATATTCATATCTATGTAGATATGTGTCTGTAGATGTTTGCTCTTATGATACTTTAATTCTAAGAACAAAAATCTTTCTCATATCTGCTTTAAAAGGTGATCCAGAAACCTTCATGGGGATGAGTCTTTTCAGTGGCATTTTTGTTTTTTTTCCCCATGTTTTCTTCCAAAATTATCAACCTTGTTGTCAGCGTTGTTGTTTTTTCACAGTTGTCAGGATGTAGAGAGCAGCAGCTGTGCTGATAGACAGAGACATATTTAGGATAAGGATCGGTTTAATAATAGTCACCCTGGAAAGAAAACTAAAGATTTCAAACCCTTTGAACTTTTTTATATTTTGAGCTTTTTCACATTTTCTCATGTTACAACCACAAATTTGTATGGACTTTATTAGGATTTTATGTGATAGAACGGGCACAAAGCAGTGAAGTGGATGGAAATGAACGCATGGTTTTCAATTCTTTTGTCTATTCTTTTCAAAATAGTTCAAGCTCAGACTGGATGGAAACCATTTTTGAACATCAGTTTTCAGCCACAGATTCTCAATTGAAATTTAGGTCTGGACTTTGAATGGGCCGTTCTTACACAACAATATGCTTTGATCTAAACCATTCTGTAGAAGGTCTGGCTTTATGTTTAGTATCATTGTGCTGATGGAAGGTGAACCTTCAGTCTCAAGTCTTTTGCAACTTCTAACAGGTTTCTTGCAAGATTACCCTGTCTTTAGCTCCAGCCATCTTCCAGTAAACTCTGACCAGCTTACCAGTCATTGCTGAAATAAAGCAATCCCACAGTATGATGCTGCTCCCACCATTTTTTTTTTACCAAGTGGATGATGAGTTCATGTAGATGTGCTGTGTTTGTTTTCTACACACTTTGTATTTTTATTTTTTTGGCCAAAAAGGTTACATTGCAGCCGCTTCTGCCCAGAGCACCTTCTGCCACATGTTTGCTGTTTCCCTCACATGACGTATGGCAGACTTTAAATGGGACTTCTTGCCACATTTTTTCAACAATGACTTTCTTTTTGCCTTTATGTCTTACTCTATGTAGATGACCATGTCTTGGTAGGTTGGCAGTTTTGCAATACTCTTTTCATTTTCAGATGATAAACTAAACAGTGCTTGGTGAGGTGTTAAAAACTTGGCATACAAGTGGTCCCCGTTTACTAATCTGGTGATATCTAAAGGCGATTGGTTGCTCAGTTTTTATTTAGGGGAATCAAAATACACGGAGCTGAATACAAATGCACGTCACACTTTTCTGAATTTTGTTTGTATCCTTTTTCTTCCAGTTCACAGTCCTGCAATGTAGGGTGATGGTCTAAGACCTGAAATCCTAATACTGAACCGTAAAGTTTGTGGATGTAAAATGTGAAAAGGATCAAGGGGTTTGAATGCATTTGGAAGGCACCATACCTTTGCTTCGGTCTTCATAAAAGCAACATAACCAACATAAAAATGTGAAAGAAATCACTTTATACTTATTTTTTATTAAATGTCACACTTAAAAGTGAATTAATTTAAGTTTTTATTATTATATGTGGACATCAGATGAACAGGATAGTTAAGTGTTCTTGGTTCTCTTCAGGTGAGTACTGGATTGATCCAAACCAAGGGTGCTCTGGCGATTCTTTTAAAGTCTACTGTAACTTCACTGCTGGGGGCGAAACCTGCATTTATCCAGATAAAAAATCCAACGGGGTAAGTGACTGAATTTACAGTAACATCACTATGTTCCTAATCAAAGAATAGGCTTTCATGGCACATTCATGTCACACTGTAGTTATCAAAGAAGGATGTTCTTTAAACTGGTAGAGATTTTTGCAAACATTCGAATGTTGCAAAGATCCGAATGTTCCCTCTAGCATTGGGAAGTTCATTTGAAAAAAAAACACTGGAATTTCTCTTTTGTTCATGCTTAATAAACTCTGATTTTCCCCTAGGGGCATTGCTTTCATACAACAAACTGTTTTTATGTTTTCTTCATGATCGATTGCAAGTTATAATACCCATGATAATGTTCACATTCTCCACACTCTGATGTGTTTTGTTTTGTTGTCTGTAGGTCAAAATATCCTCATGGCCTAAGGAGGTTCCAGGTTCATGGTTCAGTGAATTTAAGCGTGGTAAAATAGTAAGTGTTTTTGTTCTTGGCTTTCATCCATCTCCCTCTGCTCGCACCACACTTCAGTCTGTGCTTCATCACCTGTGTTGTTTTTGTATTCTTAGAGTTTGTTAGCAGCTTCCAAAAGGTTTTCATACAGTAATAACTCCTTTTTCATTATGAGCCAGTAACCAAGGGTTGCTGTGCTTCAGGAAAACCCAAACTTTTCACATATTTGAGTGATTTTGTATTTTTTAGACAAAGGCAAACAAGAAGATCTTTATAGTGGACAAGAGGAGATTTGAAGACAATTTATGTGCAGCCAGATGTGTCTCGTTTTTATGTATTATCAGTATATTTTTAATTCTTGTTAAAAACTGGTCTGTAGACAGTAGTAAGAAAGTTAGAGTTTGATCTTCCCCATCAGATTGGTGTACAGGTTTCCATGTTTCCACAGAAGTTTTTTTTTTATTTTTTTATATGAGGTTGTCAACCAGTTCATGCCATTGCTAAACTACCGTATACCCTTACAAAGGGCACATTTATTCAGTCTTGGATATCAAATTAAGTTTTTACACAAAACAACAAGTGTGGCATCTAAAGTTTTCTTCTGTGTCCAAAAGATTAAATTTACCGTAGTTACATTTTCATTAATATCTTTTGTTTTTTTATAAATAAATAAAAATGTTTGTGAATGTAAATTTTAACTGACCTGTTGAGGAACTAAATGGCCAAATTTTCCTGCAAATATAATATTAAGTAAAAATTTATAAAAATTTTTTGTACAAATATAATAATGTTATCTATAATGGTTATCCATTATTATTTTAGTTTTGATATATAGACTTATGCAAAAATATAGAATAAACACCCACCATGCTTAGTAAAATACATTTTCCAGTGCTTATTGTACAGAATGTTATCCTTTTTTGCTACTTTGCTACTTATAGAGTAACATAAGTATACCAAGCTGGTATTAGCAGGTTGATTAGCCACCCTGCAGTCCACTGCTTAACAGACATGGCACTTCACTAACTGCAGGTTAAAACAACGTTTCTCTGATAACACTGATGGTCCTTCTTTAGCTTCCAAGCTGTGACTGCTGTAAATGCTCGAACATTTTCTAAACAACTGAATATGTCTTTCTTCTTAGCAGGGGAAAACCGCAGTTGTTTCAGCCAGCTGAGCGGTAGTGCACGGAGACAGTTGGTTCAGGGTTCGGCTCTGCTTTACTCTGTGCTCCTTACAGCCAGTCTGGCACTTTCTCTGGCATTTCATCAAAAAGACTTGAAACCATAGTAATGACATGACAGAATATTTGAGTGCTTTTAAAATCGTAACTTTTTATAAGCTTTGATGTGCATCGATATAAGTAAAAGGTTCGTGCCTGGCAACAACACAAGTGCAAAAAGCATTACTAGAAATATCACAAGTTATGGACAACAAAACCAGTGAAATTAGTTTCCAAAGAGGAAAATGACACAATCCTTGCAAGGATATATATTTAAAAAAAATCTAAACCAAGAAGGTAGTGGAGTAGATATTTAGATTGTAACATAGACATGATTGAGAAAAAAACATATAGTATAACATAGTTGTTAAACTGAAGCCGCGTTTAACTGCAATACAGAACAGATTCATTTAGCAAGGAAACCCAAAAGATTCATTATTTGTTTAGTTGTATTTAAAACATGGCATTTTTAAATGTACACTTTATCATTACATTTTAAAAGTCAGCTGTGAGCCTATAGTTACTAATATTTTGCAAATTAAGGTGTGGACCTTTAAAGGCCAGTCAGGTCAAATAATACTAGCAGATGCACTCCTTATATGACTTGTTTCTCCAGCACATGCCAGTGGCAGTGAATGAGGAATTTGGATGTCAACCTCTTAAAATCTTCATCATGTTCTTTAAACCTCTTTAAAACCATGGTTAAACAGTGGTATGACACATAACCCTCTAAGGCCACTACCCTCAGAGAAGGGGTACATATTGATCTCCATTTGCTTGGTTCATGCCAACTCAACAGGCACACAGATGTTATAAAATGATTATTCATTAGCCAGAGGCACACTCTTCTATATTTTGACGATGTAGTTGTGACATCCATGTGAGCACTGCTGGCAAAGATCTTGGAGGGCGGCAGTAAGTTGGGGTAACCTGACTGTTTTGGGTCTATACAGCCTCATACTATGCTGACTGTGTGTGCTAGCAAGCAAGACAAAGAGTGCTAGACTAATTGTTTAATCTCCTCACTAAGATTGTTCTCTTTGCACTTCACTTTACATTAGATGTCTATTTTCCTGTCATCTGATCGGTGGTTGTCTCTCACTGGAATACTTCAAGTAGATACTAACCTTTCTGTATGAAAAAACCTTGAGAATCTTTACGGGAGAGCATTGTGTTTTACTCTAAAGGTCACTAAAGTGCTTATCTTTGCTCATTTTCGCTGCTTCCAACACAGAAACGTTAAGCGAATTTAATGTTTCATCTGCTCTGTGTGCAGAAATTGACAGGAAAATGTTGAAACTATGTGAACAGTTTGAGTTTAAATAAAATCTTCTTTAATCCTTATTTCATAACAGACTGAATGAATCCAAGATCTTTGATGTTTTGTTTCACTAGTTTAATTTCATGGCTAATGTGCACCCACCCCTACATTTCGGAGATTTAAGATGAGATCTAAATTATATGCTGCATTCAAGACAAGATGGATGTAGTCTTCATGGCAGCAAATATTGCTGTAAAATATTGAAATAGTTTCCGGCATTATTGTTGCAATTATTATTAATTTATTTAAGAAGTTAAATTCATGTGTAAAATATATATTTATTACAAAAACAGTGATATATATCAAGTGAATATCCATGGCTTACAGGTAATGAAAACCCCATATTCACTTTCTCAGGAAAAGAAAAGAAAAGATGGCTGTGCTGTGTGTGCTGTCTCTGGACTTGATAAAAGCACCAGCAGATGACATGGCTCCCCAAATCATCACTGACTGAAAACAATGGACTTCAAGCAGCTTGTTCTGTGGCTCTCCACAGAATCCAGACTCTAAAACCTTAATTTCCAAATTAAATAAAAAATTACTTTCATCTGAGAAGAACTTGTAGACCTTTTTCTACCATACTTAACTTTCCATTAATATGATTTTACACAGTCCTTTGTGAACAACTTGCTCTTTAACAATGCCTGTTTGCGCTTTACCGTCTTGTGGGGGGTGTCAGTCACTGTCTGCTGAACACCTGTCAAGTCAGCCGTCTTCCTTGTGATTGCACCGGCCATTTTGTAAAACATCTGTATTACTTTTCTCACTCTACTCTTAAAACAGTCAAAGAAATTAAACTGTGAAAATTCCTATTCCTTTCATTATCTTATCTTCTGCTTTTTGTGCTCCCCGATAGTTTTCCTATGTGGACGTTGATGGAAACTCGATCAACATGGTACAAATGACCTTCCTCAGACTACTGACAGCCTCAGCCAGGCAAAACTTCACCTACAACTGCCACCAGTCTGTAGGGTGGCACGACTCATCCAGCGACAGCTACGATAAGGCGCTGCGCTTCCTGGGCGCCAACGATGAGGAGATGTCTTACGACAATAACCCTTACATTCAGGCCATCTCAGATGGATGTTCGGTAAGCAATGTTGTTAGATACAATTTGTCGGGCCCCTCTTTTAGTTAATTCTGATTTCTCTTTAGGAACTATCATATAGGAGGATATAACAGCATGAATATTTTTTAGCCTTTATGGCATGAGCGGTCAATAATTTAATATTTATTAGGAGGGGAAACAGCATCAAACTACTGTATGAGAGAGCAGTCACTGTAAGACAAAGCCAAAGTGATTACAACATTTAAAAAGTCTTTACTAACTTTTAAAAGATGAATAGTATGATTAGCATGGTTGGCATTACTAACTGTAAACACCAGCCTGTGTATGTCTATTCTCATTACCTTAACTGTAAGCTTTATAAAGGGCTGCCAACATTTGCATATACAGTATGTTCTATAACAGACAGAGACTGAAAGCTCGAAAGGATAAAAGCTGCAGTAAATAATGAATCTTAATCAATATCGTCATTGCAAGTTTTAGCAATTGTATCGCAATTACATGTTTTGCTGATATCATGTAGCTCTAAAGTAGAGCAACTTTGTTGTACTCTGTTCAATCTTCTTATTGTCTCTTGAATACGGTCTGGCTCTCTATCACTCTATCGCCTGAAGGAACTGGAAACATGTCTTTAAATCTTTTATTGGTGATTCGTGTATTAAGCTGTGCGGTCTCAGGCCATGTTTACACAACATTTTCTGGTGAAAACTGAAGATTTTAGTAGCTTTTGTATTGTTTATCTACACAACAACGGCGTACATTTTCTCTAAAAATAGCGTAATTTGAGAACAGGTTCCATAGTGTAATGGTTTGAAAACATCCCAGTCTCCATTCTAGTGTAAATGATGGTAAGAAAAATGGAATCTTTCTTACAAGTAAACCCTGGCTCATGCGCAGGTAGACTGGGATGAGTAGAAATTAATGCGCACACGCATAAAAAAAACGGTTGCCGAGTTTAAAACCCACAGAAGACAATGATATCAACAATAACGATGGCGGATTGCAGAGTCCTTACTTGTACAGCTGACTCTTTTGAATCAAACAACGGTTCTCTAACAAAGTGCTCGTTTTCTCCCCCGTTTTGCAAGCAGGAAGTGTGTCTGCGCTCGTTCAAAGAACGTTTCAAAGAACAATTAGCCAACTAGTGGCGTGGTGGGTCGATTACACCATTTTCATGTTTCTACTGTTACCGTGTGAATGAGGATTGTAGTTAAAATGTTGTCATGTAGATGTGTTAACAGATACGGGGGAAAAAAATCCCTTTTTCAATGAATCATTGTGGGGAAAACAGGGCCTGAGTGTGTATTCCCTATAGAATGCTGATCTTTGTCTTAACGATGAGGTGGCCAATATTTCCAAATCCAGCATATTCATTAATACTTTAAAGCTCAAAAAGAATGACACACATCAAATTGGCTTTACTCCATTTATCCTTTTTGTTATTTTCTGAAAGTCTTGCTCTCGAGCAGCCTTAATAAACCACAGGCATTTCTGGACATGTCCTAGAAAATACAGTTCTCTTTTAAGTTGCTTCTTACATTGCTGTGCTTCCTCTGACTTTAGTTTTGAATACTTTACTAATATTAAAAATACCCAACTCCTGAGTACTCTTTACTGAGTAACAGCATCCACACCGAAGAGTGCCCTGCCCTGGTAAGACTTGTATGCTCCATTCTCTGCAGAAAAAGACTGAATATTGACATTTCCAAGTATCCATTAATCAATCAAGCCAAATCAAACTGAAGTCATTCATTTTGCCAGTGCTTCTCTAGACAATAGTATTGTCTTTGGTGTGATGTGAAGTAACTCAAAACGCAAAATACTACTTGGGAGTTTATCCTTTGTTAGTTTATTTTTTAGTGCATTTCTTTTTTTTCTAAAAATGTTTACTTTTTCCCCTGAGTAATTAAGAAAACAGTAGATCTATAAAATAATGAAATTTTTTACCATTAGGTTAACATTTGCCTTTCAAATAAACCTTGGGGAGCTCTTAAATTTTTCAATGCCTGCCAAACAGAGATATTATTTCTGAATGAATAAAATAGAACTTAAAAGCTGTGATTGTAGCTAGTCTTGGCTGGTAACTGGGAAAGAGCCTTTTTGTCTTGCACCTTTTTAGGCAGTTTATCCTGTTGATCCGGTATGTTAGATGTGAAACGACTGCTCTCTAATCTTTCTGTCCTGCCAAAAAATGTTTTTAATTCCCAGAGATTTTTCACAGATAGTTGGCATTGAACTTTGTTTCTTTTTCTCTCTTACTGCAGACGAGAAATGGCTATGGAAAGACTGTGATGGAGATCAATACTCCCAAAATCGATCAGGTTCCGATCGTCGATGTCATGTTGACTGATTTCGGGGACCCGAACCAGAAGTTTGGGTTTGAAGTTGGACCTGTCTGCTTTCTTGGATAAACAAAAGTAAAACAAAGGACTTGATGAGGACAGCAAATAAAGTCAAGCCAGGACATCCTGGGTGCCACCAAATCCCCATTTTAAGTCCCCCACCCTTTTCTATGCCACATGCAAGTTTTGAATGAGAGATGGCGTAGCAAGCATGTCTTTCCATGTATGCACGTGTAATCCAGAAAAAGGCTTGTTGCCCTCGTAGGGCTCGAACCACATGACTATAGCTCGTTACGGAAAAAAAGGTGAAGGACATCAGAGCATGTGGCAGAGGAGGAGGAGTCGGAGGTGACCAAGAGACGGGGACTGGTGACATGAGGTGAAACAGATCTCTTCACTGAATTCCCCACGTGCTGTATGAAAACAACAACAATGGTGCTTGATCAAAAAAACACAAAAAGTATATAGTGGTGCTAAGAAAGAAGGTGTATTTTGATAATTATAAAAAATGTAATTATTATTTTGTACAATACTGTTATTTCTAAATCCACTTTCAAAACTTGCATGTGTATCCGAACCTGCTTTGGGCTCAAACATATACAGAGTAAGTTAAACCCACCAATACTTCTGGTTTTTGTCATTTGTTCTCTACATTCTGTGTATCTGTGATAAAGCAAATAAAAATGAGCATTTAAATAATCTTCTATCACCAAATCAGACTGTATGCTCCATTGTATATACTGCCCAAAGCCTGAGGTTTTTTGTTGTTTTACTCTTGTGTCTGTCAGATGAAACAACTGCATATATCACACCAGCACAAATATGGCAACATCTCCCACTAATGTTGTGATTCTGTGCTCCTAGAAGACAATAACAACCTCCATTTTCCTTTATTTAATTATATTTGTTTGTTTTTCCCAATTTCACTTTTTTGACTGGCTTTTGCTTTGGTTGTATACCTCAGACTTTCTTGATAACTTTTAAAAAACAAGGATTCTATGCCCTGTATATACCCTAATTAAGCAAATAAAGTTATATATTTCGGGTGGGGATTTTTTTAAAAGAGCGAAAAATTTTAACTGATAGACATCCACTGTTCAGATCCCTTTGTGAATGCAATGAGAAGCCATTGCAGTAACCAACTTTTGTTACTAAAATGAGAAAATGTTTTATTGTGCTGTTTTTTTTTTAGTTCATTTAATATTAAAAAATGGATTCTAAACAATAGTGAGCCAACGTCTCAGTTGTGTGTAAAAGACAGGACAAATCTACCAATCTACACTAAACATACTTTGAAGCAATGTTTTACACACACACACACACACATACATACATAATATATAGATATATATATCTATATATTATATGCATACACACATATATATATATATATATATATATATATAATCTCAAAAATGTCTGCTTTTCTTTGCAAGAGGCTGGATAAAAAACTGAAACGCCCACATTTTGATTTAAATGTCCTTGTATTTGATGCTTATTTATCTGCTGTGTACAAAAAACATGCACTAAAGCACTTACACAGACACATCCATGGAAATTATATTATCTCATTCAGATTAAAAAAAAAGCTCCAAGGCTCATTATATACAGAAGGTACAAAGGTGTCAGTAAGTGGGTTGAACTTTGGTGCAAAAATGATGTCATGTTTCACAAACGTTAGGTCACTTTTGATAAGAAGAAAAACGTTTTAAACATAAACTATAACTGATGTGTGGGCTGGACAAAGGAGATAATCTTCTAGGAATTACCCCAATGAGAAAAACAAAAAGAAAGAAATAGACACATAAAGTAGATATTTCATGTAGATGACCTAACAATTGGGGGTTTGAGGGAAAAGAGCCATGCAAACCTTATGGAAATCTGCCTGTAATTAAATTCTTGCCCTCATTTTATTTGTACTTAGGCCCCCTAAGTACAAATAAAATGAGGGCAAGAATTTAAATCATCATACATATTCCTAGTATGCACAGTGCCTTGCAAAAAGCATTCAGAATTATGAAGCAGAATGATACACAATTGGCTTCAGAAGTCACATACTCACCAGGCATTTTATCAGGTACCCTTGGTCACTTGGTTCTTAACACAAAAAGTAACTCAGCTAATCTCCTAGCAGCATCTCCGTGTGTTAAGGCATCTACATATGAGGACAGCTTGTCTAAGTTGTCATGTTGTGTTTACAATTTTACAAAAAACGAATGTTATGTTTATGTGCTTCAGAAGGAGAACCGAAAGCGAAGAAGTGTAAGAGAGATGTGAGCCAACAAATAAAGTCCAAAACACTAGCCTTCGTCTCCAATGTTTGATGCAAATGCAACATATCAGAATGAGAAAGAGGAGGGGTTTGAGTGGCTTTAAGCATGGCATGGTTGCTGGTCCCACCTAGGTCTGAGTATATCTGACATACTATAATAGACACAAATGATCTATTTCCTTGTTTCTTTTCATGCCTAAACGTTAGTTTTAATGTGCAGTACTTCATAGGACGATTATGTGTTTGGGCCTGTACTACCTATTGTCATGTGACCCAGGATATTTGGTGACAGTCCCACAAATGTATTCTGAGAACTGCTTAACTTTAATAACCATGAAACAAGTAAGCTAAAGTAATGGGTTTACATTTCATATCCCATGCTTGTAGTCGTTGTGACCGGCTCGCGCGGACAGCAGCCTGAGCAGAGAACCCGAAACTTCCCTCTCCCCTGACACCTCTATCAGCTCCTCTGGGGTAATCCAGAGTTCCCAGGCCAGACGAGAGACATAGTCCCTCCAGTGTTTCCTGGGCCGTCCCCTGGGCCTCCTCCCAGTGGGACGTGCCTCCTGAGGGAGGCATCCAGGTGGGCACCCAAAAAAGATGCCCGAGCCACCTCAGCTGACTCCTGTTGAAGTGGAGGAGCAGCAACTCTACTCTGAGCTCATCTCGGATGGCCAAGCTCCTAACCCTATCTCTGAGGGACTGCCCGTCTACCCTGTGGAGGAAGCTCATTTCAGCTGCTTGTATATATTTCAAATCTTGTGGGTAATCATGCATGCAAACAGTGAAAAGCAGCATCTGCATTTACTGGGAGTTGGTTTGTTGATTCTTTAGCAGTACTTGGTCCATGGACGTATATGGTTAATGATCACAGGAGACACGATGGAGAACATTTGTCTGCAGTGAAATCTTTTAAATAAAATAAGAAAGAAGCTTTCTCATTGGATACCAGGCATGTACAGCTGTATTTCTACTAAGATTTAATCACACACACAGACTCTTATTTACTATGTGACTTTTGAAGGCAACATGCTCCACTAGATTTTATTTGGGGTTATCAAAGCAAAGAGGGGCAGAATACAAATGAACTCCACATTTTTTGCCTTTCAAAAAAAAATGTAAAAACCATACATCATTTTTCTTCCTCTTCACAATCATGTGCTCTGTTGGTCAATCACATAAAATTCATAGAAGCTTAATCTGTAAAGTGCCAAAATGTAAAAATCTGATTTCTTGATTTTACTGAAATTCTGCAATGTTGCTCCTTCAAATTTCTGGGGAAAAAAAAAACACTATTATTGTGTATTCGGTCCTCCTGTGTCTCCTGAAGCATATTTTAGCTGTGGTCTACTGCGCCTTGAAAGGACTGACCACCTCCAATCCTTTCATTTTCTTGCTGGAAGACATCCTCATAATAGCAATTGACATGTGTGTGTGTGTGGTGTGTGTGTGTGTGTGTGTGTGTTTGTGTGTGTGTGTGTGTGTGTGTGTGTGTGTGTGTAAGCCAAAAAATTAATAGAGGCTGCATTTTCTTTTATCTACTGGGCTTTGCAGCAAAAAGACCAAAGAGAACGATCGCGCGAAACTGCACACACAAAGAAAACAATCAAGAAAAGGCTCAGCCACAACAACAGAATCAATCAATCTGCAATCTACACTACTTTCAACCTGCTTTGGAGTCCTTTAACAAACACTCTGTCTCAGGAGATCACTGTCGTCTTTTATCTTTGTTTTTATGCATTCGGGTTTATCAAAATGAAGCAATCACACTTCCCAGAGTTTGTCCAAAAGATTGCTGTAATAATGTCCTGGATTATCATATAAATGCAACATTTGTGACATTTGGTAGGATACACAATCAGGATGTCACTAACAACAGATCACTGAAAAAGAACAGACCACCTTTTATTGGATGGATGACCCATAAATGATTATTTGGTCCTCTATTATGCAAGATTCCATAAAAATAGCTTGAAAGGGCAGGTTGTTTCCTTATGAGCCATAATAAGGTGTTATAAGGTGTTACCATATGAATCTATGTGCTTCATTATCACAGCTCTTTATTTTTCAGGTTCTCAAACCGACATTTTTAAGCTCACTCAAATTGCTTTGATTGAAATATAGCCAAAGTATATAGTAGCTACAGCTAAGCTGGAAGTTTTTCAAACACCTCCTAGATTGTGATTTAAAGTAATTTATTATTTTAAAAACAGGCTGGGACTCATTTTAGAGTCCCAGCCAGGGTCCCGACTTGAATCTGATAGAGAATCTGTGGGAAACATGGGAAACATGTAAAAAGCCCAACCTTCAATTATGAGAAGGATTTGATTGCTGTAATGCTAATAAAGATTTTTCTAAAGATTTATTAAATATTTTTAAATAAAATGTAAATTTCATTTTTTACTGGCATTGCCTTTACAGAGATGCCTTTTAACTTCCTATCAGAAACAAACATTCCATGCATAAAAATTATTTTAAATCCAAATCTGCCAAGGGAATGACCTCATTACCTGAGATGCCCTAGAAGGTATTGGAAAGATTTTGTGTTTGAACGAAAAGCACCTTTCTTTCTCTGGATCACCAGACAAAAATAGATCACACACCATTACAAGGATGACACACAAATGTAGAACTGGAATTACATCCAGTACATGAGATGGTCATCTGAGAGATGAGAGGAGAAATACTCAGTTAAACTTTGGATGTATCCTGGGGAAAGCACTAATCCTGACGTTACACCATGAAAGAGGACATCAAAACTTATTGGATCTTTCAATTTATTACAATCATCAGTTAATGTCATTAGTGTGGTGCTGTGCATAATTTAATGTTAGCCTTCTTTATTCATTTCAAACACGTGGACAGTGATCCATGTTTGGGATCATTGTCGTGTTTGAAGACACAGGGGTGTCCAAGTTTCAACCATCAACCTGTTGATTTGAGGGAAGTTTAAAGAACGTGGAGGTGGGCTTCAAACCCAATTATTTCACCCATTTCACTCAGCATGATACTGCCACCACCATGCTTAACAGTTGGTAAGGTGTTCTTAGGTCTGACAGCATCACCTTAATTTCCTCCAAACTTACAACTTCTCTTTTGGCCAATTAAGGAGCTCAGTCCTCTTGTTTGGCCATTAAAGAAAATCCTTGTGAATGTAGCCAGCAGCAAAGTTTACTCAAACCTGAGCGATTTTGGAGCCGGTCACAGTAAAGAAAAAAATCACTTCATTCTGAACAGTGACACTGGTATTTGAGCAATTTCTAGTACCTTCCCTGAGTTGTTCTTGAATATCCTAACCATTTTTCTTTAATCTCTTCATCTCCCAGCAGGATAATAATCCCAAACCCACATCAAAACTATTTTTGGAAGATGTTCTAAATATCATCCACAAATTCCAGATCCTAAATCCTATTGAAAATTTTTGGACTAAGCTTTAAAGTGGTTTTCATGCCATAAAACCAACTAATTAGAATGAGCTCAACCATTTCTGATTGGTAGAATGGTCAAATTTTCAAACGTGTTTATGCTAAAAAAAAGACATGCATGGTTATTTTCTGGCACTTTTTATAAATATTTTATAACTTGCAGTCCGAATAATGTACAGGGTGGACAATGATGACACAAGTATGACGACAATACGATCTGTGACATTTTAGTTATACTGAAAGGTGTAACTTTAATCAAGATTGTTAGTTTTTAGAGCTGACACTGAGCTAATGAAGAAATCACTTTACTGACACGTCTGCCCACTGGCTCCCAGTTTGTTTTTCTCTTAAATAATTAGCATGTCTGTATTTCAATTCATCTTTGCATGATGTCATTTTGTCACTTCATAATTAGTGATAAGCTGAAAATAGTCTAAATGTCAGAAACAAATACATACAGCTTGCAGGGCTAAATGCCCGAGGTCGAAGGCTCACTGAGTCACACCATGTTTGTTGTTAATTATGCTTTGCATACTTATTTTGTTTTGGGGTTTAATAGTATTAATCTTCTTTGTGGCGTTCCATTAATGAATACAGTTTAGGTAAAGAGTCCTTATTAGATGCATTTAGCAGATTGTTAGTCAGAGTAGCATTTTCTGACCACAGTGGTCCGCTTTGCATAAAAAAGGACGAATGGATGGATAAAAATCTGAATGAATCATCCTTTTTCTTTTGAAATGTAGATATTTATCTTGTGGTTAGTTGGACAAATGAAAACTATTTTCTTTTGCTATACTTATGCAGCCCTTGAACATACTTGAATGACATTCCATTCTTTTCCAGAGGTGAAGGAGCCCTGGTGAACCCCTTCGGTTACGTTACAATCTCAGTTCTGCTGTGCCTTTAGGACTATAGTTAGGAACACTGTTTACGTAAAATCTTTTGTTGACCATATAACTTATAACTGAATAAAAAAGTATTTGCATTAACACTAAGCCCATTCCTTCAGCCACTATTCAAACAATTGAAGAACTGAATGACTCCCTACAAGTACTTACCAGTCTCTCCTCTCCATATTTCAAACTCCCCTCTGTGTGATTCCCATATCTTTCTCTCCTTTACAGAAGAAACTGTTCTGGCCAGCTGGGAGCCCCTCCACTCTCTGCCAGATGTATTCTTCACTTTTCTATTCCTGCATGATTCACCAAGCCAAAGCAGCATATTAGGCATGCAGGCAGAATGCTCAGTCAGCAGAAACCAGAATTGAGAGGTAATCATTTTAAACACGATCCTAACTTTAAGTTCTGCGCAGTCCTCGGAGAAGGACCCAGCTAATCTAAACAATACACTGTATGCCAGGTAAGCAATAAAGAACGATCTCGCTTTCAGACTCTATGGACAAGTTTGTGTATGGATGTAATCTGCTCTGAGCCCTTTTTTTTGTTCCAGTTAATTAGCAGACAGTGGCCTGATGTTGCCCAACCCTCCAGAGAAGATGAAGGGACTGATGAGCTGTTGCAGGGAGGCATGGAGCTGAAACTGCTGCCCAGAGCATCTGCGCATCTCGCTTGTCTTCGGTGAGTCTTAAGCGTCCAGATACAGTCAGGTATTGCAGTGCATTCTCTCGCACAGGATCACCTTCTTGGATCAGGGAAGAGTTGTATGTCTAATGGAAAAAAATTATTCTGAAACATTTCTATCTCCTTTTGCAGGTACCGACTGCAAAAAAGAGTTGATAAAAGTATTAAAACAGGTTAACTGTACTCTTGCGTTCAGTGATTATTGTAAATATGTTTTTTTTTGGCAAACTATTTTTAACTTAGTGCATCAGGCATTGCTATTATTATCACTGTTACTTACCTTCCATGACCTTTCCTGTTATACCTCTGCTCCTGGACCCATCATCTCGTTTGTGACTGATTTTTCCTTTGATCAAAAACGTCCTTCCACCACTCCAGTGCACCTGGGTCTTTACTGCCCCTCCCTTCCTCCTTGCTTTCTCTGCCAGTTTGTTGTTGCTACTTTACTCCCCCTACCAGTTTGTTACCTTTTTACTTGGACTGCAAGGTTTGGATTACTTGCATGTCTTCTGCCTGGACAGTAGAAGGGTTCCAGGTTAGTTCATCCCTTTGCCAATTCGTACCCACATTTCTTACTCAAGCATCACCATTTCATCCCTTTCTACTTCCATTTTATACCAGTCACCTTTATACCCATGTGCCATCATCAGTGTTTCTGCTGATCGTGGTTCTGATTTCCATATACACTAGGTGACTCTTATAAAAAAATGCGCTGCATGGCGTAGTGGTAGAGCGCGAGACCCCTTTATGGAGGCCTCAGTCCTTTACACAGCTGTCACGGGTTCAAGTCCGGACCCTGGACACCTGTGCTGCACGTCTTCCCCCTCTCTCCACCCCACTTCGTGTCTGCCTACTTTTGAAAAATAATAAAAATAAATGCCAATAGTGTCACATAAACTTATATTTAAAAAACATGGCATCATGATTCTGATTAAACAAAACAAAAAAAACCTGAACAGCCTCTTGCTGATAGATAATATTTATCAGTCACATCACCACATTTCTTTTCAAAAGACTAATGTAGATTATAGAAATGTACTTTGAATCAGTCAAAACAAGTGTGAATATCCCAAGGTGATTAACTGATGCTTGATTGGTTCATTACACCCCGTGCCTTCTTTTTGTTGATCTTTTTATTGATTTGTTGTATGAGCCTATCCTTACCACCATATAGGTTGATAATGCCTGTAGAGCTGTGACTTAGAAAGTTGGTACCATAAGATCCTGAGGTGACAGGGAGTCCTTAACCATTTCACAATCCTTTTTGCCTCATTTGCCTTAGCTTTTGACTCCAAAAATTAGACTTTCCCTGATATTTTTACAAGCTTACCTAACCAACCTCTTCTCTGTCTCCTCAACTTTACCATGCCTACTCATATTTGCCCCTGGTCTAGCTACTATAGCTCCTGTTCCTTGCCTCCCAACCATCTGGTAGCTGGTTCCCTCCAAAGTTTCCCAGGTGCTCAGCCTTGCGGTTTTATCTGCTATAGCAAATGATTAGAGGCCTTGGGGTCAAAACGATCTCAACCTATTCTCAAACTTTAAATGAGTAGAAAGTCAAATTCCCTTGCTTGGTGACTCTGCTCTTTAATACACAGAGATTGGTAATTTGAGATCTCAGTTAGGAAAGAATTTGGTGTTTGTTTGCCTACCTAACTCCCTTAGGAACGTTCCGTTCTTTACTGCTTTTCCATACTGTGATCTGATGCTACATACCGTAAATTTCGGACTATAAGCCGCTACTTTTTTCCCACACTTTGAACACTGCGGCCTATACAACGGTGCGGCTAATGCATTTTTTTTTTTTTTTTCATGCCGCCAAAAACATTTTGCCTGGTAACAGTAGACCAATCAAATTGATGAGTTGTTCGAAGAGGTCCAACGAACTTGTGCGCTAAATCAAGAGCACTTTCACAATTCAATTACCTGTATTGTAAATCAGACATTTATATTCAACCTCATCAACATGGAAAATCACCAACGGGTTTCGAAAGGCTGGACCGGGTGCGCTCAAGTGAGAGGGTCAACGAAGAGGATGAAATGAGTGACGAGATCCTGAGGCTGTTCAAGTCGGACACTGAAGAACAGGACTTTGATGGTTTCAGTGCGCAGGAAGAAGATGAAGAAGGCGATCAATGACCTTTGACCTGGTAGGCTGCACTGTAAATCAGTTGGGAGATATTGGAATGTTGTTCGTGCACTGTTCAGTAAAAAAGCATAAGCAACGTAATTTGTGTGTTACTGATAACGTATATTTAAAGGTAGCCGTGTTACAGGCACTGTTCGAAAAAAAGTATTTGCAATATGCATTTGTTTATATTACCATACGGATTAAATTAAAAGTTAAAAATCCTCACGTGTAATATATTTCTGTGTAAATATCTCATATTACAAAGTGGGACATCCGCGGCTTATAATCCGGTGCGGCTTGTACAAGTACAAAATGGCTTTTCTTTCTAAAATTAGAGCATGCGGCTTATAATCAGTTGCGCTCTGTAGTCCGGAATTTACGGTAAATCTCTTCTTAACTGGTTTTGACAGCCTTAAGCCAAGCTTCAACTTTCTGACCAGCCTTTACCCCGCCTTCCTTGGCTGCAGTGTTGCCAGGTGTACGATAATTATCGTATTTGTATGATAATTTTGCTCTCTGTACGATGTACGATCAATATTCCTAAAAAAGGCCAAATGTACGATCATTTGACCATTCCGTGAATGTGTGGTTGTAATCAGTTGTCATCAGCCTATCGCCAAAGTCTGTCAGAGTTTTTTTGTGAACCCTGAAGGCATCTGTGTCCAGATTCGGAAACAGATGCTAGAAATTCCAGCCAATCGTTGGCCTCAGAACAACGGCCATGATTGGCTGAATAGTCCACTGCGCCCGCCCATGATTGAGGAAAAGAAAAAAAAAGAAAAGAAGAAGAAGCAGAGCCCGGCACTGTGGAGCTGCAGCTGTTGATAAATCCATTCCGTACTGACGCCACAAAGCTGCGAGTGCCTGTTAGACGCTATTCAACACATCAACAGACTTGTTATTTTGGTTATGACAAGTGTACGATAAATTCCCTCAAAATACGATAATTTTTATGTCTCTAGTACGATAATCCTACATTTCTCACCTGGTAACACTGCTTGGCTGTGTGTCCAGCCTTGCTAAAAACAGTTTTTACTACTATAAAAGGTATGTTCTTTTCAAAGTATTTGTGAATGCTAATTTTCTGCCCTGAAATGAGTGTGACCAGCCATGTTCCTATAACAATGTGTAAAGTTTACTGTCAATATTCCACTTCATAGAGCATGTGCGTGTCATGTCTCCTTTAAAGCACTCTGTTGTGCTAGCTGCTTGTCTATCCTTTTCCACTCTTACTGAACTTGCACAACTGTCAGGTATCACATAAATAAACTTTAATAATTACAGATAACTCTGAACTCATCCATCTGTTTGCTTACTTTTTAACTTATACTATCCTGCCTGCTCCAGTTCAGTGTATCACGGCGCTACAAGAGAATATACTGTATATGTCAGGGGTAAAAATCTGACAAAGATGATCTTCGGATGTTTTTGTCATGCGTAAAGGCAACTGTGAACATTGTGTGGGACCTGACACGTCAGATCTGAGTTCATTAGGGAGAATGGAGTGTTTATTTGTGTATATCACGCAAAGAGTGACAGATAAGCAGAAGCTGAAAAGCTGTTTGAATGTGCATAAACAAAGAACCTGGGAGGCTGATTTTGAAAAGTAAATGAAATAGGAATCTTTCACTGGGTGTATTAGTGGATGTGGGGCTGTTGTGGGAGTGCTGAAGCAGGTAAAGCTTCTGATATATAAACTAAGGAAACTCATGAACACAGACTCAGTCTCATTAGCAACAGGACGGGGTGGACTAAGAAATACCTCATATTTTCTGTCATTTTACTAGCATTACTTGTTTGCGCTTTTATTCCCAACACCTTTATCAGTCTGAGGCTAATATGACCTCAGCACAACTACACGGCTATAATTAGCTGAGATCTGTGAGCCTTGCCTTAAAAAAAATATATTTTTTTAATAAAGAGAGAAAATGGAACCATTGATTTTAACGTATAGAACTTACATGGCACTGTTTCTGTGACTGTAATGACTACATGTGTGGGGAAGGTTTATTATGCATTCCACTTGCATGAGGTACATATGCAGATTGTTCTACATCAACTTATTGCCAATTTTGTTGTTATTAAAAAATATTCTGTTTTTGTAATGTTGCTGTTCATCTGTCCTCACACCATCCAGGGGGGGCTGGTGCCTGTCTCCAGAGGTTATTGGGCCAGAGGCGGGGTACACCCTGCCCAGGTCACAGGTCCATCTTTCATCACCTAGTTCCTTCTCTCAGTCCCTAAGTCGACACTGCTGCAGTTGGAGTTTTTATCACTCAGTGTCTGAAGACATCATGGCCCTGTTTTAAACCCAACACTGGAAGTGCTCACAAAAGAATGGCCTGGATAAATAAAAGTTGGGAAAATTAAGTTCTGGAAAAAAAAACCTCTGGATCTCATAGCAGAAATGTCCCTTTAGCTCTAGGAAAGTAAGTGGTTACTTCCTGAAATTAACCTCTACGTTAACACTTACCAACAATTCTTCAGCTCCTACTGTAAATCAAGCGTATTGGCAAAATATAAACTAACAGCTGTTGTACAACTATCATAGTAATATTACAATAAAATTCACAATTTATACAAAATGCCACCTTTAATGAATATTTGCAGTCTCAAAATTAGTCAAGCCCTAATGACAAGCAGGTGAAAAGTCATGTTTTGTGTCTCGGAGTTCAGGCATGCAGCCCTTCAGCATGAAGTATGAGCCTTACTGTGGAAACTGGAGCCTCAGTGGCTGCTTTCCTCACTTTGCCAACAGGTGACATGAGCATTGTCTGTTTAACTTGAAATTTGAACTATGCTTCCAGCTGTAACTCTAACAACATTCAGAGCCATTCTTTTCCTTGTTTGTGCAAGGCAATGATCTCATCTCGGATTTTTGTTGGACAATTCTGGTGACTTGGTCATCTTTACCATGTAGTGAAACATTGCCATAAACAGTCCAGCTATTTGAGGTCTTCTATCTCAAACACACCTGATGCAATAATGAAGCCTTTGAAAGGTTGATGATTTCTGCAGTTATAAAGCATTAAGTTCTGAGATTGAAATTAATCATTTGGACTGAAGTAAGGTTGATATAGGATTTTGTGCTGATTTTGGACAAAATCCTTGTAATATTTGTTTTATTTAACAATATTAACCGTTCTTGTGTAGTACATACATTGTAAACACTTGAACAATTACCAATGTTTCCCAATATACCTAATCTGCAGTAGTGGGCTCTGACGGATTTCAGTTGCAACTGTCTCCCAAACTGCTGAAAGACTCATTTAAATGATTGCTGGTGTAATACATTTTATTATCCTTAAAGAACCATCTATCACTGATAATCACTTGCATCATCTATAACTGAAATGAATATCAGAGATCCTGCAGTAGTGTTGATTTGATAAGACTGCCATGAGGGCGTCATGTCTGACTTTTTTGCATCATCACCATGAGCAGTCAGACGACTCCAGGTATCATTCACTTAATTTCCTTGGAGAAAAACTAGTGATTCAGTGGACAAAACGGTCCTCCAGTGGCCTCTTTATTAGCTCTTCTCGTTCCTCTTTTAAAATCCTCAAGTGAACTTCAAGGTTGCAATTAAAGGGGAGATAAAGAAGCGGAGAGGGTGATCAGAGAGGCACACCAAGTGATTGTGAATAAGCCCTAAGGCACATTGTTAGAAAACCTTGGAGACTGTCAGCAGCAGACCCACTGGGACTTATGACAAGGCTCCCCCCATCCAGTGCTTCAAAGGCTCGCTCTCATTTAAATAAGTTCAGATGTAGCCTGGCCCTGCACTCTCTCATCTGACTGCACTCGGTAGCGGGGTGCAATCATGGTCGTGAATCTCGAACAGGACAACACACTCGCGTACCTTGCAATCAATAAATTTTAGTGCACCTTCAGGGAAGTGGGGGAGCCTATATGCACTCTTAAATATCAAGTAAGGAGACAGGCCTGAAGACTGTGTTTATCTGTCAAGGACAAGAGAGGCAAATCTCTCAGCGAGGCGAGGACATCATGGAAAACATCTTGGCAGCACCTGTTAAAACATTTAACAGGCTGACTTTTCAAAGGCCACTGCTTTACTTGAAAGGTTGAGAATAGATCTTAGAAAAAGGAAGAGGACGAAGGAGCAATACAATGAGGGGACGGGTCTCTGTGTTCATATTTAATTAATGAAGTCGGAGGTAGGATGAAGTGAAGCATCCTAATGAAGCGCCATCTCATTACAACAAATGTCGGAATAGTGATTTAAGGGTATTACTTTAGTTAAACTTGTACATGCACAGCATGAGTGCAATAAAGGGAAGAATATTTAAAATTATCTGTTGCCAATTCCACCCATCTATGTGCATGTTGATGAATTATTAACTCTCTCAAAGTGGTGGTTAGTTGGGCAGTCAATAAGTGTAACACCATGTGAGTGCTCTGGATGGGGTGGCTGTTAATCTCATTCCATGTTTAATGCATTTCTGAAGGAGGAAGAGTAAAAAGACAACATTTACACAAACTCCACGAACTGTTTAATTTTTTCTTGTTTTCACATTATTTTCAATGTAATGGTAATGGTAATGCAATGGTAATGATCACATAGAGGAGAACTAAATTGCAACGAACCCTGACAAAAGCAGCTGCATTCTTAAGTTGTAACAGAATAAGACTATTTAGTTGGAGGCTGGGTGATATGGCAGTAGAGTTATGACCTTTACCTAGCAGTCTTAGGCCAACACATCCTCATGTGCTTGCACTAAAACATTGAATTGACATTAGAAATGGTTGAATATTTATCAAGCATGTCCTCTATCTACATCTGTACTCAATGAATCATCAAATCAAGTTCAGATGACAAAAAAACATGCACATCTCTCCACATCACTTCAGTTAAGTCATTATGATTCAACCTCAGTTCCAGTGTGCTTCAGGTTTATATTAGTGGATTTTTGTAAATGGTTTTATTGATGTTTTCATATTGTAATTATCTAGATTTCGTTAAAGCTTGTTTCAACCTGAAAGACCTCGGATGGTTCACAAGCTTTATGTTGTGTTGGAACTTCATACAAGTTTGTGAAACTTGTAAACTTTGGTTTTACTCTTTTGAAACAATTGTTGCACTGTTCCACTGAACAGAGCTTTCATGCCTAAGCCTTTCAATTATTTTGTTTCGACAAACATCTTATAGGAAGCATGAGATAAAGAGATTCCTATGTAAGGAATATTAATATTCTAATATTTTATCAAATAATATTTCGGTCCTTTAAGGGTTGTCCTGTGAATACCAGCCCAGTAAGGCGATGATATTAGGACAAAATAGAAAGGTGTGAGACGAGCTCTGACATTATTGAACAGCATAAACTCTGCACATATATGGAATGAATTCACACAATTTCTTAAAATACAAGAATTTATTAACAAAAATAAGTCAACTCAAAGTCAAACATATTTCAATCAACAAACTCTTTACTATGCTAAAACAATCCAACTAAACTACCAAGCAGAATTAAAGAATAGGGAAGACTAATGGGCTATGTACAATAAAAACAAGGTGATTGAAGATGATTGAAAATCATGACCGAAAGAGTGATGCAACATTACCATGCAATGTTATTTACGTTTGAGAACCAAGGATTATCTTGAAGAATCTGGAAATTAAGTTAATTTAGTCTTGGAACTAACTTAGGAAATAATTGGCATACCTTTAGACAACCATTCACAATGCAAGATCAGATAAAATATTATTTTAATAAAATAATGTTTTAAAGAATGATCTGCTGAATAAAACCAACCTTCTGGATGACTAATTCTCAACGGTGTCTCATTAGCTGCCTTTATTTATTAAAATATTTAAATAAATATTATTCAGGGAATATTCGGGAAAGAGCCAAATCTTTCTGGAGAAATGGGGCTTAATGGTGTTTGCTTAGATATCAGATTTAGTAAAATAATGTTTAGAGACTATTATTCACTAGCTTGAAAACTAAACCTTTCTGTTAAATATTCTGTAGCAGCAAACACGTGTTCTTATCGGTTAGCAGTTGAGCTAACAAAAGAAGCTGATAGCTTAGCACCAGAATCACACACACACCTTTAAAAATACCGTCAATAAAAGGGTTAAAATGCATAAGCGCAGACGGCGCGTTATGAGCAATCTTCTGTGTTTAAAATCACCCTTTAAATAAAGTTTGTCTTAACTTAAAAAAACCACACAAACACAGAACACAAACTGAGCATGTGTGCTGCAGATAGCCTGCTAGCACTAAGATAGCGGCGTTTGACACAAACAAACTTCATAAAATGAAAAACGTTCATCCTAACTGTTATTCTGCCCAAACCTAACCTCATGAGCCGTGGTGAGGAAATGTTGTCCAAGGGGCGAAGTTTGAAGAAACGTCCACAGTCAACAAGCGGTTAGCTTCTGGGGGGGGTTGAAGGTGCGTTCGCTCTGTGAACAAAAGGGTTACCCCCGGAGCTGTTGCTGGGCGGCCCGTCCTGTCCGCTGACCACACAGGTTAACACAGTGATGCGGTCTCCGCTGTCTTCCTTCCAGACTGGGAGACCGCGTCTTTGCAGGGGCTTCTCTCGAATACCGTTTGCTTCTGCAGGGCTCGGACAGAAAGTCAAGCAATGCTTGTACCTTAATTACCCCCGTTCATGAATGAATGCCGGATACACAAACAGCAATTCATTCCTACTTAACTTTTGCATATGATCGCGTGATCTTATGACACTCTTGGATCCAGTTTGAAAAGTTATGTCTGTTTGCCAGCAAAGAGACATCAGCGCGCTTGGCCTCTCCTGACCGGTCCCACTAGAGGCCATGTGGAAAGAGGGCGAATGTAGCAATAGCTGTGCTTTTATTTGGGTAGTGACGTCACAGGAAGTCCACAGTTATCCTGTTTTTGGCTGTGCCGGAAGAAGGTTAATGCACTTTATTTTGAAAACTCCAGAAACGTGTATACCGGAGTTTTAATGTTGAAATCCATGGCTGTAGATCCCAACACCTAACAATATGCTACACACATAAAACAAAGCTCTAAATCATTCAAAAAGAAACCAGGTCCTTGGATCAAAAACTTTTTTGTTCATTCTTATGTCTATCTTCACAAAACAAACTAATTCACAAAGTCTCACATATTTATCTGCAAACCTCAGAATAGTCTGATCAATGAGGTTCTCAGTAAGTTTCAGAAATGTAAGCAGCAGGTTCCATGAAAGTTACAAGAATGTAACCAGTTCCCGAAAAGTTCCCAGAAAGTTACACAGTAAGTTCTGGTTAAAAACTGGTAGGTTCAAAGGATGTATTTAGAAAGGTCCATGAAATTTCAATGAATGCATCAAGTAAATTCCAGGTGATCAAAGGGCTTGTTAAGTTTTAGGAAAGCAATGATTCTGAAAAAATGTACTCAGAGTTCAAGTAAAGGACCTGGTAAGTAGCTGGCAGTGTTCAGGAAAGTAACAGTTTGAGAAACAAGTTTCAGAGATATACCCCAACAAGTTCTGGAAAAGCAACAGGCAGGTTCTGAGAAAATTACTTGGTTAGTTTCAGTAAAGTACATGATAAGTCCCAGGAAAGTACCTGGGAATGTAACAGTAAGTTACAGTAAAGTATATGTAAAGTATCTGCTAAGTTCTATTACATTTCTGAGAAACTAACCAAAAAGTTCTCAGGAAAGTTCCAAGAAAGTTCTACAAAAATTACCAGTAGGTTCCAGTAAAATAATCATAGTGCCACAGTAAAGTTTTAGGAAAGCAGCCAGTTAATTCCATGAAAGTTCCAGGAAAATATCTGATAAGTCTTGTGTACGGTAGGTTCTAAAAATATTCTGGAAATAATTTGGTAAGTTCTGTTAAGTACATAGTTGTCATAGTTTTTACAGCCGATTTGACCCACATGCACCGAACACTCAGGGGAGAGAATGCAAGTTTAAGAAGTTTATTTCTTTCTTCCTGTATGACAGGTAAACTGCCGGCAACAGGGGGAGGGCTGCGTCACCCAACTGTGTAGAGAATGGTCAGTCTTTATGGAACAGATGGGCGAGGTATATAAAGAAATGATCCTTACTAGAGATGAAGAATGGAGTTGCAGGGGAGGAAACCAGATGAGGGGGTCGGGGAGGAATCCAAGGCTTGAGTCTAAGACGGTGAGTGGACGTGCCGCAGCAGAGAGCGACCAGGAGATGCCAGTAGATGGGCCGTTGGTGGATGAGCACGTTGGGGGGGAAACAGGTTACGCTCAGCATAGATGGAGTTGATCAATTGGAGGCTGCCAACCAGAATCTGACCTAGGATTTTTCTTGAAAGGGATATCTTGACGGAGACTTGACGAGGTTTTCCGCTTGGGCTTGACCTGACTTGAATCAGCACCACAGGTGGAAAAACACACAGGCGAAGAAGTGTTGGCAGCCTCCAGCTTTATACCTCCACAGTTGATGATTTGCACCTGTGTCCTTTCATCCCCAGGGCTCCAGCAGCATCTAGTGGTAAAACAGTTACGGACAGGCACAATAAAAACACACCATCTCCCAGCACCCCGACAATAGTAAGCTTTGAGAAAGTTCCAGAAAATAACCTCTAAGTTCTGGGAGAGTTCCCAGTACCACACTCTAGGAAAACAGAGGCTGTCTAAGGTGTTGCTCCAGCACCACTGAGCCCTATGACCACCATCAGCAGGCAAGGCAGGTGAAGTGTCTCTTGCCCAAGGAGGGGGCAAGGAGGAGTTTGAACCGGCAACCCACTGGTTATAGGATGAACCGACGCCACTGTCACTCCATGCATGCTATGTCAGTGAAGTTCATCTTTTTGACAATTTTGTTTGTCTTATTGATGAAATAATGTTTATCTCCTGAGCGACCAAATCCAAATTTGAATCAGCTTAAAAGGTTGTCTAGACTCACTTTTCTTATTGAAATAATAAAGCTTATATCTTTATCTTTATGCAAAACCTGGTGACAACAGAGATCTACACACTTTGCTTTGCATTTCTACTTGACTAGTCAATAGATTTTGAGCAGAGTCCCTCATTTGGGCTGAAGATCGATGAAGTCACACGTCAGTGCTTTGATCCGTTGAGCCGAAAAAGCCCTCTGAGTCAGACATTGGACATTATTTAATGCTGCCTGGATGTATAGGTTGCCCTGATGCATTTGTGTTTGACGTCTCCTAGATGTTGGCAGTGCTATCACTAAACAATTCTTCTTCCTTTGCCCAGAGACCATAAGGAACAACCATGATCTGATCTAATATAATACTCCATTTCACCCTTACTCCCATGATCAAGACTCTCAGTTAATGATAGAGTTGACTGTAAGGGTGATAAATAAAACCCCAATAAATAAATTTATAAACACATTTTTAAGAATCTCTTTACATTTTAGTCAACTGCTTCATCATCTGGGTTTATATTGATGAAAATACTCATAAAGTTAAGCAGAGACTGCTTTTATTGAGAATTAATACCAGCAAATGAAAAATCTACGGAAAAGAGCTATTTGTGCGTTTGTTTCAGAAATTAAGACAGATTTTCACTAAGAGAAGAAAAACTAAAACAGCCTGTTACCTTTAAGCTTGACAGCAGAGAGATGAATTAACAATCATTGAGCGGCTGACCCAGAAGTAGGCAGGCTGACACTTTAATGACACACTTCTGGGGTAATTTTATATCTGTGTGGCTTGGTCAAAGACAGAGTCGTGGCACGTGTCTCTGCAGAATGTTTCAGAGAATGAATGCTATTCACACACAGACTTACAGAGGAGAAAAGTGCACTTCTTTGCAGCCAGGTAATGAAGACGCACACATCCTTTCCTTCAGAATCAAGTTTGTTTTGTATACACACAATGAGAGGCTGAAAAGAGCAGGTTTGTAATGGGTCCTGGTCTACCAACTACGGACAATGACCACTTCTGATAATTACTGAAGTTCTCTACTTTCATGGCTCATAATAATAACAATCTAGTCAAAAGTTTGAAAAAACCAGAAGAAAGTTTTGAAATAGTACATTAAGCAATGATTTTATATAATAAGTAGCTTTGAATAACAGATTGGGCAACACTTATCCTGTTTACTTTTAACAGTAAGGACTCTAATCTCCTTTCAAGAGTCGACAAATACCAGTATAATCCCTTAAAATTAGTTTAAGCTTCTGTTAAACCCTTTAAACCTAAACAGTGTTCAGTTTTAAATTGTAATTAGGTTGGATGTAACCAAGCAGTCCCCATCAGGCAGATGTTTACATTTATTCAGCATTTTTTTTCTCTCTTTCTGTCCACTTTAACAATCTCCTTCATATAGGGGCCAACTTGCTGTATGCTGTCTTCTATTCAAAATGTGGTTGCAATCAAAGCCCTCGCCTTTGTATGGAAGTGAGTTGAAACACTCAAATGTTGCTGAGATTACTCCTACCAAGTCTGCAGGAGATATGGGATTCAAAAGTTAATGTTTTAAATCTTCCCTGTTTTAAAAAATTGGAATCAGTAGCTCAGCAGTCTTCTCAGTCATCCATAAAGGTAGTGAATCACCTATCCTCACTCCTCTGAAGCATTTTATGCTATTTCATCTAAAAATGGGGATACATTCTCTTTAAGATGAGTAAAATCTATTGAAGGAAAAGACGTGCAGACTCGATGCTTGGCCACTCAGAAAAACTGGTATAAAACATTGTCATGACGCCTGTTTGCTCTGCTGCAATCAGTGCGAGGCTTCTCACCTGCTTTGCCACAATCAGGGTCATGCCCCGCACCTGTGAGCGGCTCTATTTAGAGGCTCTCCTTTCCACAGCTCTTTGCCAAATTATTGAAAGTCTTGTGTGAATGATCTCCACGTTACAACCTTGCTTCTGTGCCCTGAAATTTCCTGCTTTGGGTTGCCCCTGCCTGACTTCTGCAGAGTTTTTGATTTCTGAAACAACCCTTTTTCCTCGACCTCCGATCATTGCCTGACATTTGGATTTGTAAGTCCACCTCTGTCCTCTTGTGTATGATCCCTGCCTGCCTACCAGACTCTGGATTATTCCCTGACAATCTTTTAGACAGAGGTGTGGCCATTAAAGCCAGCAATCACCCTTGCCTCCTTGCTACCTGTTGTGAAATCATCAGCTTCACTTACATTTTCATTGGATCTCAGGTCATAGATCCTGTCTTGCCAGACAGAGAGGCTGAGATTACTCTCTTTTAAACAGAGGTGAGGAAGAGTGAAATAATACATCATCAATTTTCATACTATCTCTGCTGATGGTCGTTGGAATGAAGAGGCATTAACTGATGTTTTTCTTCAAGGACTGAGTTCAGGAGATCAATGGACGAACTTCCTACTAGAGAATGTCCCGAGACACTGAAGATTCTGGAGGATCAGGCAACCCGAATAGATCTTTGACTCATGGAGAGGCAGAGAGAGAAACAGGTAAGAGAAAAGAGGACTTCCAGGACCTGGCGGGAGCCCAGACTTGTCAATCCCGTGAGTCTGCCTCCTACACTTGTTGTGCAACATCTGTCTGAGGAACCCGTGTAGCTTGACAGGACCAGGCTTCCTCCTGAAGAAAGTGTTGGACAATCATTTGCCGCAAAAAAAGGACTGATCAAACTACACCACCCAGGATATATTGCAGTTCCAAGATTCTGCTGACCGTCACAGACCGAGGCCATATAAAGAGGTCATGCACGGACTGACGTCACTATTGCTTCCCACCTGTAGGTGCATCCTGATGGGTGGATTTATTAACTTGTAGGCAAGTGAACTTTTCCCTCATTTTATCTTTGATGACGAAGCTTAACAAAGCTTTGAGATCTAGCCGTATGTGCACCTGGCGGATCTCTGGACCGAGAAGACAGACTTTTTTTTTTTTGTACACCAGAATGTGGATCCTGCTCACAAGAAGACATTCTTCAAGTAAGGCTTATATTTCTGGCCAGAGATAACACTGAGGTTAAAATAGGACGATCCAGGATTGTTAGTATCAAGAACTGTTTGTGTCAACCCAAGAGTTGACCCCTCCTCTGCAGCTTTGGCTGAATAATAGTGTTATCACTGTGTTTTTAAAGTTAACACTGACTGGGTTTAAGACAGCCATCATTGAGTTGAGAATTGTCACTGTCCATACCACTGTCAGCCAATACCATAAATGTCTGGTACTGACTGACATAATCAGTTCATTCTAAAGTGTTATTTCTGGTGCTGATGTTCATTATAGGTTTCTTACATTCTCGTTTGATCCAAAGCTTTGATTATTAGTGCGGGTGTTTCACTTCATGCTCTTGCATCGATCAATGCCATGTTTTCATTGAACGTTGAGGCTGTTAGGTTTTCTGCAAGTTAAAGAGACTTTTCACTTTTGCTTCTGTTCTTCGTTCTCCTGACACTAACCAACAGTTAATAGTTGAGGTCGATGCTTTCGACACCAGGGTTGGGGCAGTCCTCAGTCAGCGTTTTTCTGATACACAGGATCCACACTTGGGCTTTTTTTCCCCCCAAAGGTCAGTCTGATGCAGAAGGAAATTATGATGTGGGTGACCAGGAGCTCCTTGCAGTCAAGTTCGCTCTTCAAGAGTGGTGACACTGGTTAAGGAGGGCCAAACTAAGATTTGTGGTACTGACTGATCATAAGAATCTTGAATAGTTGAAGTCAGCCAACAGAATGACCTCAAGATAGGCTAGATGGGCTCTTTTCTCTTCTCACTTTAGTTTTCTAATATCTTACGGACCTGGGACCAAGAATGTCAACCCTGACGCTCTGTCCAGGATCTAGAAGACTTATTCTTCCTGAGTTAATGCGAGTGACAGTCACCCATCTGGAGACATACATTAGAAAGGGCCATCAAAACTCTCCATGCAAATCCACGCAAACTTTTGACCTGCTGTGAAGAAGTGCGTAAGCCACTCAAAAGTTTTCAGTCGACAATAATAAACTACAGAAAACTAAAAGTCACCTAAACCCACTGAAATATGACTTAATTCAGCTTTATTTAGTTCATGGAGCATTCAACCTGATGTTTATTTATGAGTTTGAGCTTTTATGGTTTAAACCCAAGCAATTAAACTGAATCACATTTAGCCTCATACAATAACGTGACACCTCAGAAAATGATGGAAACAACATCAGTCGGATGTAAACTGTTAAACTTCCTCTGTTTTTGTCACCTGTGGTTGTAATTGCGCATCGATCTGTGCACTGAGGAGCATAAAATGCAAGCAAATCATCTAAGGGCCACTTTCATTCTCAATGAAAAAGAAACGGCGTTGGATCAGTAGGTTAACTCCTAACAAGTCAGGTGTGATGATTCCTAAGGTGGACAAGTTGCTGACAATCACACATGTCCATAAATAGCTGCATAAAGTTGGGCGTAACTGTGGAATGATGGCAACTTTGGCACAGCTAGAGGATGGAAGAAGTTGGAGGGAGCGTTTTATTCAGAGATCGTACTGACCTGCTGGCACATGATGATGCATGGCTTATCAGCTGGTTTAGATTGCCCAGGGCATGGAGCTGGCCTCAGTGTTATAGAGGGAAACCAGGAGGAACCGTGCTTCGCCAGTGTCAGATCGAGTTCTCACTACTCTGCGGTCCTTTCAACCGGAGCTTCTCAGAGGGAGCTGACTGACAGCTCAGGTTTTTAACAGTCATCCTAAAGCAGGGCCATGGCAGCCATATGGGTCGGCCTCATCCGTATGTTGCTCTGATATATAACGTTCCCCTAAACTGTGCCTCTCATTTGCAGCAAAGGGATGATTTCTGAATGTAATCAGACCTATGGACTTCACTCATACTGCTATAAGGGCACCAGCTCTAGCTAAAAATGTTATTATGAATAGAAATTGAATTCAATATATGTGCAACCTATTTGTGATGCACAAATGCAGTGGCACGATGGCCTGCTCAACTCATGATTCCTTTATACTGTCAAAATAATTATAATTAATTTAATAATAATAGTTGTGTTTGACGATGGCTGGCTACTAGGTTATTTTCTTTTTTTATGTGACGTCCTGAATGGTTGTAAAGTTCTTCACATAGTGTGTGTCCGTGGTGACAGTGTTCCTCATAGAAATAAAGGAGGAATATTCACGTATTATGAGGATCAGCATTGAGCTATGAATGAGCTTAGTGCTGCAGCTAGACAGCGCCGTTTGGTTTAGATTCACACATTGCAGAACTAAACAGGTTCGAGCCGACAACATTTTATTTTCAGTCAGGTTTGAGTCGCTGATGTCATTCACATAGGTGTTGGTTTGCTGTAACTGATTACAGATATCCCTCATGGTGTGTAGACATAGTCTCTCTTTTTTTCTGCTGAAAGGAACCGGTTCTTTGACTGTCACGGCACCGTTTCCATGGTTATTTGGACACGTGATGGGTGACTTTATACTACTTTGCATATTGGGGCGGGGACCGGGCGGTTCCAGCACTACCTGCAGCTGCACAGAATCTGCCCCTAATTGGGACATATGAAGGCTACATGTGCGGTGACGTGCACAGTTTCGTACATCAGAATTTTTTTGTGCGGAGCAAGTTTCAGAATTTCTCCCTACCGCAAACTTTTGGTATGAAAGCTGCGCACTCTTTCATACATGAGGCCCCAGGTCTCAATAATACCTTGTTGTGGTTTGGTCTAAATTCTGGTGGCCTACCGGTACTTAGGACTTTGTCTCCAATTGCCGTCAATGCTCACAACCAAGCCCTCTAGAAGACCCCCGACTGGACTTCTTCGACCACTTCCCATTCCATCTTGCCGTTGGTCTCAACTCTCCATGAATTTGGTGCCCGGTTGGCCGTCAAAAATCGTTCACCAGGTTCCACTTCAGAAACTTATATCCGACAAGCAACTAGGAGAGATCCTGATCCGAGAAGTTTTTCGCTTCTATGGACTGCTACCGGGGCCCCTCTGAGTTCTGGAAGGAGTTTTGTGCTTTTTTGGGAGTTACTGTCAGCCACGTACTGAAAAGGAAAAAAAAATCTATAAATTTCACATACTATCATTTTTATTCCTATGTCCTTAGGCCCTGTTGCTATCATTATCCCTATTTGACTTAGTTATTAGCTTCACTGCTCTACCTCTGTCAAGGCCTCACAACTTGAATGGACTAGAATGGACACCAGACAGAGGTTGATGATTAAAAAAGTTTATTTTAACAGAGTTTGGGATAAACGGATTGGAGAATTCTATTTTCATCTCTCCACTCCTCAGCCAGACTCATTCAGACAAGAATGTGAAGGCAAGAAAACAAGTTACAATTCTCTGAATATTATTGGATAATATTATTATTATTATTATTATTATTACCCAGCAAGGTCTCCTCTTCTCTTGCAGGAGCAGATGGTAGACAGAGAGGGTGCTGCAGGTGAGTCCGTAGGGGAAATAAAGGCAATCTGGCAATGGAGGGGAAACTGAGGAGGGTATAAATACTGGTGGAACAGATGAGTGGCATTATGAATGATTGGGCTCAGCTGTGTTACATGACCGATCACAAACCATGACAACCTGTAGCTCTTTATGACATGTATTCGAGTATAGCCTTCTAAAGTAAAAGACTTTACTTATAACTCAAACTACTAAACAATCTGCAGACTATACTGTTTTAGTTTCAAAAAGATCTAAATTACTGTCTAACCACAATAAATATTTTACTGCAGAAACCACAAATGTTGTGGCTATACTTGCTATTTTAAAGAATAATAGATTTAAAATAATGGTTAAAATTTCAAGTAAAAAATAGCCCATGGTGCATGATGTCCACTTAATGACAGATGACAAATTAAAATTTCCCCCAACAGAAAATAAACACTACAAACCTAATTACTACAACTGAAAACTGATGCCCTCATACAATGTTTAAAAGGACTACATTCTCACTTAGTCTGACATTAAATCAAACTAAACTTTTACTTTTGTAGGTCAGTTTAAAAAATGCTAGAATAATGAGACGAATATTTTTTACCCCAAAACATTGACTTTGTTGACCTGAAGCCACTTTTTAACTAATTTAACTAATGATTAGGATAATAAGCCTTTTGGAAGACTGATTTGTTTCTAAGATGGCTTATCTTGAGATGTTGCTTTAACATTTTTACCTAATGTTCTTTCCTCGTGATGCTATCTATTTAGTGAAGTGCACCAGTCACTCCTGCAGCAGAACACCCAAAAAAACATAACTCTGCCACCCACATACTTCAGAGCTTGCCCAAAACCATTCACTTTGATACATGGCTCATTTCTCTCTGGATAATGGCACATTCTTACCAGCCTCAGCCAGCAGTGTCACAAGGTATTCTGCTTTCTTTCTGGAGTTGATAAACATCCCACACCAATAGAGTTGAAGAACTGATCTCCTCCCAAAAGGTCTCATGGCTGGACATTACCATATTGTTTATACTTGTGTATCATTAGCCTAATAGCATAATTGCCTAAGTCATATTTGGCTTACTGTTACATTGTCAATAAAAAATATAATGTTTGCTGAAATGTGTTTTTTTTTTTTTTTTCCGAAAATATTTAAATTTGACTTTGGCAGTTATGCTTTGAGGCAAACGACAAAATTGTTTAAACGGATGAACGTTGGATCTTCAGGCATCTGGAAATAGTACCAAAAGATGAACCTGACTTGTGGAGGTCCACAGTTTTCTTTCCGATAGCTTTTTTTGATTTCTCTTGATTTTCATAATGATGTCACAGAGTGACGCAGTGTTTTAAGGTGTCGCCTTTAAAACAGGAAAGGTTTATGTTAATGTAATGACAGAAAGTGAGATAAAACAGTATGTGGCTTTTAATACAGTGTATGTAAATATCTGGTTTCAGGTGTAAATTGCAAACAAACTTCTTAGAATTATCATATGTTATTTTTTGCCACTGTTTTGAGCTGTCCTGTTTTGTTTCTAGGAAATCTGGTATAATCCACAGAAACTCATTACTGTTATGTAAAGTTGGAGAACCGAAACACATTTCCTCTTCAAGCTTGTTTCCAGTTAATTGTGCTAATCATTTGTCTGGTTAGCATTGCCCTATAAATGGCACATGCAAAGGCTGCAGCTGGGGTTTACACTCCCCATCAGATCTTTACCTTTCTTAATATCACACAGTACTAATCAGCAAAAACAAATTTTTATTGTGCAGACTAATAAAGAAATCCATATTCGGTTCAATTTAAAGAGGAGTCATACTCAAGAGGCTATTCAGCTCTCAAGAACCAATTACTTAGGCTTAAGCTAATTGGTGCACTGTACAATCTAATTAGCTGTGCCTGCTGGGATCCATGTGTTGTTGTTAAAAGTTCTCAGGCTTCTTTTGAGAAAGTCTTACCAAACCAAAGGATAAATTGTAATAAATTATAAATTAATGTTTTTTTTTAAGATATTTTTTCGGCACTAGTGGCCTTTTATTTTAATGTTTTTGACAGTAGGTAGACAGGAAAGAGGGGTAGAGAGAGGGGGAGACATTCGGTAAATGTCTCCGGGACTCGAACCCGGGACAGGTGCTTCGAGGACTGTAGCCTATGTATATGGTCGCGTGCTTAACCCCTACACCGTCAGCGCTGCGCCCATAAATTAATGTTTTGAACTCAGGATCCGCAGTCAGAGATCTTGTCAAGCAGCCAATGATTTAAAGAATTATTACAATAATATTACTGTGAATAATACTACAGTCCACTGAATATAGTATGTATTAACATGTTGTCGTTTTGAATAAATATTTATAACAGGTAGCTCTTGAAAAAGAGACCCCATGTCTCAGTGAAATTTACCTGTATAAATAAGGGTGAAATAAAAAAAATAAGTAATAAAATGCAGTAATGTGAAACACTGCGTAAATCCCTTTCATTGTACTAAAAGAAGAAAGTAGCAAGCAGGTATGTAGCATCAGCAACTGTGACGACCTATATAAAAGCAGTGGCAGCTGGCATGTTGGAGTCTTTGAGGGTGTGTTAGGGCAATACCGAGAGGGAAAGACATCCTCAGTGATGTTAGAAAAACAACTGATGAAGCCCATTTGCCTCTCAAGTTCGTCATTCTCCTGCAAAAAAAGATAATTCACAAATGGAGTTAGCATTGTAAATGTTTGTGATGGTATGGTAGGACAAAAGACCAAGTATGATTCTTGTTCTACAACCAGAAGACCTGGTGTCTCAGTGTTTTTCCCTTCATTTTGTATTTGGATTATTTGGGTTGTTTATTATTGCCCCTAGAGTCTTCTATACATACAGTTCATTTCTTTGTGTTGGGTTTCTTCTTATTGTTATTTCTCGTGTTCTGCTCTTTGGTTGAGTGAGAACATTCACTTTCATGTTTAGTTCCCTCCATGTTTATTTCTGTGTATTAGTCACCATCCCTTAGTTCCATGCTCAGGTTTTGTCCCAGCTGTTCTGCATCAATCCTATTAGTCACACCTGATTCTCATGCTACTCATCATGCTTCACCTTCTCGCCACATTCTTTCATTCGCCATTGCCTGTTTTCTGCATTGGGGTCCCCACTACAACAACCATGACCCATAAAAAAACAGACTGTACTTAATATTTGCTCTTTGACTATTTCAAGTCTTTTTAATATAAATGTGAAAAACAATTTTCTATAATTCAACCTTTCTGTGTTGTTGCAACATTATCTTCAGTTCAGAAGGTTGCACATTTCATTTACATGTCACAAAATTGGTAAAGGAGAAACAGATCCAACACTAAGCTCAGCATCACAAGTGGGAACATATGTTGACATTATAGCTCCAACAAACCTGTCCACACTTTGAAAAAAGTAATTGCATTCTTCTAGTTGTATACATTATCTTGAAGTTTTTCTTTTAAAAGCGAATTGTTTTTTACAGATTGTTGACTAGCTGCCTTTGTGGATAGCTTTGAGACTGTCAACACATACCTGCAACGAGTTTGTAGTACAAATTCACTGCTGTGCTTTTTGCACAAGTTCCCCCAGAACTGAACAGAAGCAGGGAGCTGCCAATAAAACAATAAGCTCCAATGGACCCCTCATTTCTATTTACAATTTTATGTTATTAGAAGCACATTGTAGACCAGCTACACAACAAGAGGAACAGAAGTGTAGTTGGAGCAAGCTTTTCAAGCCCACCAGCTCTGCTACATGATAAAAAAGCTCAAACACTGAAAGAACTGTTTCTTACCCGCAATTTTTTCTTTTGCAGCAAATACCACTTGATGTTGCTGAGCAACTAATGCTGGAAAAGAGCAAGGCAGAAAATGAAAGAGGAATAACACCGAGTACATAAAGACAGAGGAAGGACAAAGCAGCAAGGTTTTTGAACAAGTGCAGAACAAGAGCAGCAATGGAATTCTGTGGAGGTGGAGAATGGCAATAAATTAGGAAGGAAATTGGAAGAGATTGTTGAAAAACAGACAAAGCCTGGGCAAACTTGTCATAGATATATTTCAAGGGCATTTAGCATTTATTATCTTACGGCTAAATAATGTCCCATGTCCTTTCTTTATTGTAGTCGACAACAGAGGAGAGATTTTAGGATTGTATGTCATAAAAGTCAGACTTGTTCGTTTTTCTTTTTTTTGAGGCACTAGAGGCCTTTATTTTTCTCAGTTTTTTTCGACAGTAAGATGACAGGAGAGGGGTGGAGAGAGGAAGGAGACATGCAGCAAAGGTCACCTGGGCCTGGAATCGAACCCACAACAGGCTGCGTCGAGGCCTACGCCACCACTTCACCCCAGACCTTTTAGAAGGTTCCACTTCCACTTAACAACCATGCAGTACTGTTAGCAAGTTTTTATTTCTTAAAACATTAAAATTTGTGGTAGTAAAGTGACAAAATGTGAAAAAGTTCAAGAGGTATTAATATTTTTTGCCAAGCTGCACTGGCTCTGCATTTTGCAGAAAATTGTTACCTTGGGATTGAAGATGTGCTCACGGTTGCCAGGGTATATTTTATACATGTGTGTATGTCTGAGTTATTGGTATGTTTCATGTCACAGAGGGGCACTTAAAGGGCTCTTGAGTGCAAACCTCATTTTAGGCCTTCTTGAAATCCAAGTACCCCTTAGGGTGTTTCTCTAGTTGCCCAGTGTGCCCCTCTAGCTTAAGGCTTTGCACTGTTGTGGACACTTCTTACATACAAGCCTTTAGTTTCTCATCAAGGGGCTTTCTCAGGGAGCATACACATTTTTATTTTTTGCAGTGATTACATTTCCCTGTTGCAGGACCAACCAAACTGACAGCAGGATTTTAACACAAATGCCTGTATCAGTATGTACTACTATGACCCCACACCCAATTATAGTTCATATTTGCTGGTGTTTTCTTGTCTGTGCATAGTTATATATATGTATGAGCTTGCCCTAATATTCTTCTATTCCGGTTCATATCCTGGCAAACTCCCATCCCATCCACATCTTGCTTGAAACCTTTTTTTATTTTTAAAAATATGCTGCAGGGAGAGTTTTTTTTTTTTTTTTTTTTTGCTCCTTCTGGAAATATTTCCTGGTGAATCTGTTTTTTCAAAGGCATGCAAAATCCCATGAGGCCGAGTGCTTCCAAATTATTAGTTGGAGTTAGGCAAACACATTTTACCCAGTTCAGAAAAGTTTGCTATGTTAGACTGTATTTTGGATTATATGTTTGTCAGTTTTTGTATTTTTGTGGATTTCTGCTTCTGGTCAAACACTCGTTACATCGCCTATTTTGCCTTCTCTTACAGACTGCTTACTTTTGCATTTGCACCTTTTTCAGATGCAAACACAACATGAGCGGACCAATAAAATGTACCCATAGCTTCTTGGGATTACATGTGTCTCCAAGAACTTTTATGGACTGATTAGCCAATATATCTGGCCATGTCAGGCATCAGTTCATGAACGGAGCGAATGTGGCATGCAAGGACACGCATTTGATGCAAATTATTGTGTAGCTTCTTTTTTAAGGTGGGATTTTAACAGACAAATAAAATCTTCTTAAGAAATGATATGGTAAAACACAAAATACACTCACCGGGCACTTTATTAGGTACATCTTGCTAGTACCGGGTAGGACCCCCTTTTGCCTTTAGAAACTGCCTTAATCCTTTGTGGCATAGATTCAACAAGGTACTGGAAACATTCCTCAGAGAGTTTGGTCCATATTGACATGATAGCATCACACAGATGATGCAGATTTGTCGGCTGCACATCCATGATGCGAATCTCCCGTTCCACCACCTCCCAAAGGTGCTCTATTGGATTGAGATCTGCTGACTGTGGAGGCCATTTGAGTCCAGTGAACTCAAGAAACCAGTCTGAGATGATTCGTGCTTTATGACATGGCGCGTTATCCTGCTGGAAGTAACCATCAGAAGAAGGGTACACAGTGGTCATAAAGGGATGGACATGGTCAGCAACAATACTCAGGTAGGCTGTGGCGTTGACACGATGCTCAATTGGTACTAAGGGGCCCAAAGTGTGCCAAGAAAATATCCCCCACACCATTACACCGCCACCACTAAACCGAAAGGTTGATACAAGGGAGGATGGATCATTTCTTTCATGTTGGTGACACCAAATTCTGACCCTACCATTGAACGTCGCAGCAAAAAAATCGAGGGCTCATCAGACCAGGCAACGTTTTTCCCAAACTTCTATTGTCCAATTTTGGTGAGCCTGTGCGAATTGTAGCCTTAGTTTCCCCTGTTTTAGCTGAAGGAGGGCCCCCAGTGGGGTTTTGCTGCTGAAACCCCCACCGCTAGGTTCGATGCCTTTCTATCAGCTCAAACCGTCTGGCCTTGCCCCTCGCCTTTGGGTTAAAACAAGGGCATTTGGTCCCACAAAAACTCCGCCCCCGTAATTTTTCTTTTTCGGACCAAATTCTCTGAAACCCCCTAGAGATGGTTGTGAAAACCCAGTAGATCAGCAGTTTCTGAAAATACTCAGACCAGCCGCGGGACCAACAACCATGCCATGTTTAAAATCACTTAAAAACACCTTTCTTTCCCCATTCTGAGTTTGGTTTGAACGCAGCAATCGTCTTGACCAGTTACATGCCTAAATGCATGGTTTCTGCCAGTGATTGGTGATTAGAAATTTTTGTTTAAAAGCAGTTGGACAGGGTAAGAGGAAAAATGAAAAAGAGCGTACGACATCCCCTGACTTCTATAGAAAAAAATGGAATGCAGAAGTTTTACGTGGGTATGGAGCTGCTAAAAGTTCCAAACACCAGCAGCTCCAGCTTGGACGTGTTCATTCTCGGTGTTTGGAAGGGTTTTTTTTGGCAAAGAAAACAGCATTATTTTGTATTGTGAAGCTTTTTGTTGACTGTTCTGTATCGCAAATTTAAAAATTTTTTATCGCCAGGTTTAGTTAACAAGGTTAAAATCGTTTTTGTATTTAACTGCAGCTAGCTCAGCAAGCATGGCAGGTTTAGACGGGTCTATTCCCCTGGTCGATTCAGATTTTAAAAAAGTCCATAAGCTTACATTCTTAACGTTGATCATTTTCAAATTTTTATTGTAATTCCAGCTACTGAACTAGCACATCATGAAAAATACTGTGATATTTACATGGTTAATTTAGTTAAAGTTATAGAGTGTTTGTCAACGACGGCCACATAAATGGGGACATTATCATTAAACGTGATTGTAAAGATTTTTTTATTATTCTTTTCCAGGTAAACCACATGAGAATGGCTTAAATGAATTGCTGAACCATTTTGCATACAAAGCACCACAAAGGTAACAAGATCTAATTTTTCTGTCCTTAAAAATAATAAGATCTGAATCAAGATGTTTGAACAAAATGATTTTAAGACCTTCACAAAGTTGGTATTTACAGCAGGACTGTTACTTAACATTTGTTTATGTTATAGTTGGAATTTGCTAGTCCAGGGTGAAGTTGCAGTAGAGATTAGAATCTATCTCAAGACAGAACAAGAAATTAAGAAATATTACTGGAACACATCTGCATCAATACACAGAACAGTAACAAAAAATACTTTTAAACAATCAAAGTTAACACTGCTGTATTCTTGTTGATTTGGAGTGCTGAAGCTGACTGGTTGATGGGGAGGCTGTCAAAAAAAAAATCAAATCAAAGTGATCAGAAATTATATATATAGAGAGAGAGAGAGATTTTTGAAGAAACACGTTTACTTTTCTTTGTATTTACCTGAAGGCATTACTTTTTTTCCTTTCAGTATGACTATTTCGCTATGATAGTGATGATTCTGGAGTCCTCTAAAATGTGTCTGTATTGTTTTGAGGTAGTCAGCAGAGTGGTGGACCGACTTCAAAGGGAGCTGCGCCAATGATGCAAGGAGATGAACCCTCATTCGGAATTGGGGCACATTTTCTACCTTTGTCCAGAATTGATCAGATACAGTTTATTGTGCAGAATTAATTAATAAACGATAAATGTAGTGCAAGTACTTTATTAAGGTTAGTTTGCATTTACATATCTTACAGTAAAGTGTTTGGTCATTTTTTTGCAACAACCTCACAGCTGTTTTGCATCTAATACGATTTTAACTTACAGTTTCAATTAATGAACATTTTAGTCAATGGAATTACAATTCACAACAGTTGTCAGACTACAGTCACAATTCAACTCTGTATGGTCACAAGTATTCAGTACACATGACCAGCAAAAAATAGAATAATACTCTTCTACAAAAATTAATGAATTCATCCCAGGTCTTCAGTCATATCGTTCATACCAGCTACTCTTGCTAGGTGAAAACGACTAAAGGAGCTACATCATTAACATTTACTTTTCCTTACCCATAGAAAGTACTCCTGATCAGTTCTTCAGTGGTCTTTTTGTGTCCCTCCTATGTTCTCTCTAATCCACCAGTCGGTTGTGGATTGGTTTGTGGTTGGTTCTGCTGGAGGTTTTCTCCTGTTAAAAGGGAGTTTTTCCTTCTCCACTGTGCTACATGCATGCTCAGTATGCGTGGATTTTGGCTGCAAAGTCAACGCCAGTGACTGTCCACTGTCTCTACATGCTCATCCGGAGGAGTGAGCTGCAAGTCACTGGACTGGATTGCAATCTGCTGGGTTTCCTAAGATAGAAAAACTTTTTAATCCAATTTGAAAATAACTGAATTGACTGCATGTTCAATGGTTAGGGATAATTGGAAGTATTACCTGAGTTTGTGAAGTGCCCTTGAGGACAAACATGTGTAGTGAATTGGCGCTATATAAATAAACTGAATTGAATTGAATTGAATACTTATTTTCCTCATTCGTTTAAAAATTAATCAATTTTTAAATTGCTAATTTTCCATCTGTAATATTTGGATATTTTTTTAAATACATAGGCAATAGATCTTTCCATGTAGTATAGGATGTAGATCTGAAGCTAAGTTTGATCAGAGCTCTTAAATGCTGGCACAGAATACAGTTATAGCATTCAAATACAGCAGGCACTTGCTCATGTCTTGTACTTGTTGCTAAGCGTAGACAAAATAAAGCTTCTATTTCAGTTCATTTCATTGAAATATTGCATGTCTAGTATATTACTGAGTAAAAAAAAAACTGTAAAATTATTATTTTTTTTTTATGTATTTTTGTGGCTCCTGAGTGCTTTTAACGTGATGATTTTGTCCCTTACAGCAAGTTTGGACTGATTTAAGGTCACTGTCCTGCTGGAAGGTCAACCCTTACTCTGACTACTAGAAAATAGGTTTTCCTTCACAATTGTCCTCTATTCAGCTTCACACGTCTTCACGATCAACTCCTACCAGTATCCCTGCCCCTGCAGAAGTAAAACATCTCCACAGCATGATGCTGCCACCACCATGTTTTAGAGTGGGATGGTTTATTCAGACTGATGCTCACGGTTCTCTTTCCTTTACACTTAACATTTTGCATGCAGGCCAGAAAGGCCAATTTTTGTCTCATCTGAGTAGAGCAGCGTCTTCCACATGTTCCACATTGCTTGTGGTAAGCTCCAAACGAGATTTCTTAAGGTTTAAATACAATCATTGTTTTCTTCTTTCCCCTTTTCTATTAATGCCAAACTTGTGGAGAGCATGACTAACAGTTGTCAATCAACAGTCTTCCACCTGAGCTGTGGATCTCTGCAGCTCCTCCAGAGTTACTCTGGCTTTTGGCTGCTTATTGGATTGATGCTCTCTTGGAAAATGAAAATATGATACATTCATGCTGTTTTTACACCATTTAAATCATCCCTCACTGGGTTAGTGCGCGACCACATATAGAGGCTATAGTACTCGAAGGGGGCCGTTCCGGGTTCAAGTCCTGGACCCGGCAACCTTTGCCGAATGTCTCCCCCTCTCTTTGCCCCTCCTTCCTGTCTGCCTACTATCAAAAATAAAGGTCTCTAGTGCTGAAAAAATTCTTAAAAAAAAAGGGCCAATTTCAGATATATTTTACACTTCCACAATGTTAATTTAAAATTTCAATAATAAAGAGAAAGGTCTTGAAATGAAATATAGGATTTGTTTTGAAGATTAAAGGCACGGAGAGTCCTTTTAATAAGCAAAGCAAACTGAACCGTCCATTTAATAGGATCGCATGAAGCTCTGAATAATGCAGGAGCGTCTACTGTATACGGTACTGTGTTAATAGCTTTTCACATGACAAAAAGGAGACCACAAACACAATTTTCTGGAAGAATATAGAAACAGGCCCATTGGTCTCCCAGCAGAGGCTGTCTGTTTAATTTTAATTACCCCAAACTTCACAATCTAAACTGGCTCTATCAAAATTGACTCTGTTGATACTCTGATATACCACTGTGAATAGGCATTGCACCATTCTTGGCTTGCTTTTCTCTTTCAGTAATCTACTTCACAGATAAGATTTAATTCTTTTAATCGTCCCCCACCCCCAATTACTAGAGGTTACTCTTGCCTAATTAAGATACTGACATGAAACCTTTTTCTTGCCAGTCTGTTTTTTTTTTTTTTGTACAACACTGTAAAAGCTCATGGGTAAACAGGCTTTAATCTGATATATTCTAAACAAGCTTTATTCCCTGACAGGAAAATTCTGATATGGATGGAACATTGTGTTGCACTGTGAAGAAAACATATCAGTGGAACTGTAAGAAATGAAAACCAAAACATCACATCTAAAGCGATGAGCCTTGTATATGAAAAAGAAAGTCTAGAAAGTAATCTAGTCTGGGTGCTCAGGGGGTGTTTCCCACTGCTTCTCTAAGTATAGGTTATGTAGATTTGTACCTAAACATATTGGAAAACTAGTTTCACACACAGTATGGAGGGGAAAAAACGAAAAGCATAAAACTGTTGAGCAATCCAGGCTGCCATTCTGATTTGAAATGTTTGTGACAAAATATACAGATTAACCAGCATGTCCCAGGTGGAAAACTGTATAAACATGTTTAGGTTTACAAAAAAGATGCAATAAAATGCCGTGTAACCTTTATTGCATTTAAAACTTTGACACTAGCAAGTCAGTAGCTTCTGTGAGTTAAGTATATTTACTGAGAAGACATGGGGAAGAAAGCAAGTTTCAATGAAAAAAATGCCAATATTTTCTTGGTTAGTGATTTCTGGAAGATATTACACATTATGGTCTAAGAAAAAGCTGATACAAAAAATATATCAAAGTTTTCAGTTTAGCAGTTTATTTACATTCTTACTCTCACCTTTGGTCATGGGATAGATCCCAACTAAACGAGATTTGAGGAGAGCTCAATGTAGAGTCACAGATTCTCAGCATTGAATTGAGTCAGCTGAAGTGGTTCAGTGGCGTTCCAGGGACATCTCACTGGGAGGAGACAACTGTCAGATCAATGACCTGCTCAATGGACTTTATTTCCCTTCTGGTGCGGGAACATCTGGGGATTCACCAGAATGAGCAAGAGAATGTCGCTAGGAAGAGGGACATCAGGGATGGATGGGTAATTGACTGTTACATTTCTAAGTATAAAAATGTTTAAAACATATTAAATTTGTTTAAAACAAATTTACTTTTAAATATCACAGGAATAAAAGGATGTTAGTTTTACGATTATTAGATTCTTATTGTAATGACTAACAAACACCTACAGTGAATAAAAAAAAAAACAGAACAGTTTGAATTTATTGTGGATATATTTTAACTTGACAAGATCTAGGTCTGTAAAATTCCTGCTAGTACTCATGAGTGCTGATAGTTTCTTCTTGCCAACATAAAATTATTTGTTTGACAGCACTCTTTTTAGACTTGACCGTTCTTAGAACAGTGGAACAAAGTCCGAAGATTTCAGTGAAGGTCCTAAAAGGAAAACTGTAGATTTACACAAGTAGGGAGTCTTTTGGAGCCTTTTCTGAACAACTGCAGATTCCATGATTCACCTTTTTTAACACTTGCATAAAAGTGCATGTGTGTTAAATAGGCCACCACTTAAACAAGAAGGACTTAAACTGTCCCCCTCTAGATGATGGGAAACATGTACTATGTTGATGGGAAACATGTTCCTATTGTTTTGAATCGGCAAAACAATAGGAACATAATTTGATTGAGCAGAAATCTATTGGCTGGGACATTATGATGCAAGTTAGAGAAATATGAGTATCAAAACTTCCACTCATGCAGAAATCTAAAATAATCAATTCAAAACATGCAGGAATTTCATGAAGCGTTTTTTGACATCCAGTTAAACAAGCCTACAAATGTATAAAAAGAGCAGTATAGCTGATAAACCAAGATAAAAACACATGCTTGTATTAACCAAAGGAAGGATAGACCAGAAGCAATAGACTGATCTTAGATTAATACCATAGATTCAAACCAACAAGATATGCTGCACAACTCGTATATCAGACTATAGATGACCAGACTAGAAGGACCTCAGATTACGATAGTTTTTTTACAGCATCTTGTTGTGATTATTAATCTGAAAATATATTTATATTTTCATTTTAAATTTTTATCAAATAATATTCGAGTCGGTTAAGGGTTGTCGGTGAATACCAGGCCAGTAAGCGTATGGTATTAGGACAAAATTAAAAGGTCCGCCTGAGCCAAGCTCTGAACATTATTGAACAGCATAAAACTCGCACACACATGGAATTAATTCAAACACATTTCTTAAAATACAAGGAATTTATTAACAAAAATAAGTCAACTCAAAGTCCAAAACATATTTCAATCAACCAAACTCTACTATGCTAAAACAATCCAACTAAATACCAAGCAGAATTAAAGAATAATGAAGGGGACTAATGGGGCTATGTACAATATAAACAAGTTGATTAAAGAGGATTGAAAATCATGACCAAAAGAGTGATGCAACATTACCATGCAATGTTTATGTTTGAGAACCAAGGATTATCTTGAAGAATCTGGGAAGGAAGTGAAGTTAGTCTTGGAACCAACTTGGACAATATTTAGCAAACATTTAGACAACCATTCAAAATGCAAGATCATATAATGTATTATTTTATTAAAATAATGTTTTAAAAAATGATCTGCTGAATAAAACCAACCTTCTGGATGAATAATTGCTCAATGTAATTAGTTGCCTTTATTTATTAAAATAATATTTAAAGAAATATTAAGGGAATATTTGGAAAAGAGCCTAATCTTTCTGGAGAAATGGGGCTTAATGGTGTTTACTTAGTTATTATGTTTAGAGATTATTATTTACTAACTTGAAAACTAAACCTTCCTGTTAAATATTCTGTAGCAAGCACGTGTTCTTAAGCTGTTAGCAGTTAAGCTAACAAAGGAGGCTGATAGCTTAGCTTAGCACCAGAATCAAACTCATAACTTTAAAATACCAGGGTCAATGAAAGGTTAAAATGCATAAGCGCGGTAGGCGCCGTATGAGCAACCTTCTGTGTTAAAACACCTTTAACTAAAGTTTGTCTTAACTTTAAAAACACATAAAGACAGAAACACAACGTGATTCACGTGTGCAGCATACTAGCCACTAAGGTAGCAGTTCACACAACAAAAACAAACTTCATAAAAATGAAAACTAATCCTAACTTATGTTATTCTATCTGCCAAAACCTAACCTCTGACCATGGTGAGGGAAAAGATGTTCCGGGGCGGCAAAGTTTGAAGAGGTGTCCACAGTCAAACAAGGGTTAGCTTTCGGCTAACTCGGTTGCCTCGGGGCTGTAGCTGGAACGTTCGATCTGAACAAAGGGTTAGCTCGGAGTGAGAGCTGGGCGGCTTGTTCTGTTCCACTGACCACACGGGCTAACACGGTGATTGCGGTCTGTGCTGTCTTCCTTCCAGACTAGGAGGGACCGCGTCTTTTCAGGGCTTCTCTGAAACCACCATGTCGTCTGCAGGGCGGAGAGAGGAGTAAGCAATGCTCATACTAATCACCCAGTTCGTGAATGAATACCGGATACACAAAAAACCCCCAAAAAAAAAAAGGGGGGGGCCAATCATTCCATACTTAACTTGCATATGATCAGTGGACATCGATGGACACTCTGGAAATCCAGTTTGAAGAGTTTATGTCTTTTTTGCAGCAAAAGGACACTAGCGCGCTTGTCTCTCCGCCAGCCTTCAGCAGGAGTTCCGGATGGAAGAGGATAGGGCCATGAAAGGGGGTGTTTTATACAGCCAGTGGCATCATGGGGAAGTCCGCTGTTACCCCCCTTTCCCCCTTCTGAAGTGGTGCTGAAAGTCTGTTAAATGCAATTTATTTTGAAAACTCCAGAAAAGTGTATACCGGAGTTTTAATATTGAAATCCATGGTCCCAACAATCTGAAGGCACTGTATTTCCACCAGGCTGCATTCAATGGAAGCCTATAATAGCATCTCATCCCCCTTGCTGCTGCTCCACTGACGACTAGTTTCATGAATATGTCACACCTGAGATATTCATGAAACAATGTGAATGTAACCACAGAGCTGCAGAGAAACCAAGCGTGAACCTTGTAAATAAAAGCCCCTCATCCCCAGTGCAGAACCACCTTCATGGAAAAGCAGGTGTTCTTGACTGCCTTCCCCTCCTACAGAGCAGAAAGATATGCAAGGCACATATTCTTGAATCTCTGAAGGGTTTTTAGTGTTGCCAAGCCTGTTTCACATCTGTTTCACATCCTTATGGTTTTACGATTGAGTTCACAGGGCATGAGTCTTTCAATCTCTGCAGAATATGTCAAGAAATGTATGTATGACAGAAAACCCAAAACTTTAGAACTGAAACATGACCGTCCCTGTTACCTGTGTATATCCAAAATCAGTTCTAGGTCAAATTGTACTTCTGAAATTTCTTTTTTAGCCATTATTGCAGTGACTTCAGGAGTCGATGAGAGGCTGAGGTCGGGCCGTTCTTTGTCTGATGCGCTGGTTAAAAAAAATATTCCACCGAGTTCCAAAAATGGCTTTTAAGGAAAAAGATAAACAACTTAGAATAATCGCGGTGATGTAAAAAGTAGCCGTCAACAAAAACTACTGCAGCACTCTCACCCACTCTCCTTCCCTGACACTCTATCAGGTGGGTTAATATGACTAATCAGAAGTTCTCCAACCATATTTAGTTGACCTGCATACAGTAAGAAAACTAAACCTGAACAAATACACATCCAACCATAGCCATACAGCCATTAACAGATATTTTACTGTCTGTCTGTCTTTAAAAGAAGTGGATCAGCACGATAATCGATAATCATAATATTTTTTATGACTGAGAAATATGTTCATAAGGTGAAGATCCATTTGTTCAGTAAGAAGGAGTCCAGACAGAGCTTGGAGACCAAAACAGATCAGCGCTCCATCCAGGAATTTAAAAGTGCTCTATGGTAGACCCAGTCTGCTTGTAACTAATCACACTGGCAAATTACCTCCTATGGAAGAAAATTGTAAGACCCAATTATCTGGTAATATTCAGGCGGATGTTATAGTTTTTGCTCATGTTCTGACCAGCATCTTATACTAATGTGTATATTAGTAAACCATGAAGTGGTTAGGTAAAATGGGGTAGTAGTGAATAGATGTAGCCTAAAGTCTCACTCTGCTGAACATTTCTGTCTGTGTTTTCCTCGTGATGGCGTAACTCTACTACAATGATGTTGCTAAAATGGTCTATTAAAAAACTTAAACACTACTAATGTATCTAAAGTTATCTTTTTTTCACTAAAAACATGGTTGGCTCTTAAATGTTTCTTCAAATAGGGGAAGTTAAAATACTACTATAAAATCTAGTGTTTTTTGAGACACAGAAAAGAACGAGCCAATGCAGCAGCAACTAACTGTGGGAAAGAAGCAGAAAGAATGTTTGGAGTCTGTGAAAGTAAACCAACTCCATTTCCTACCTGAGAAACTATGCACACATAATCCCTTGATCATTTTCACTGTCTTGCTACTGATTTAGCAAGAGCTTTCTGTCACTCTCATGACATTGACTTTCTTGTGTCCTTGTACCTTAGCCTTGGGATTTGCTGAAGATTAACACTAACATGGCAAATGTTTCATTGATACATGGCAAAAAGTGTTTCATTGGTGCCCTCCAAATGTTTACTTTCACCAATGTCATCTTTCTTTTCTTGCATAGAGGATCTTTGGAGAAAGTATGAGCAGTTATTACGTCCTTTTCTGTGTTCCAAAAAAATCAGTCAAAAAAGTCAGACTCTGCAGTATGAAACATGTCATCATCCATGTATCAATGTGGACTTCTGTTTGAATTCTGTTCAACTTTTTGCCCATTCTTCTTTGCAAATAAGCTCAAGCACAGTCAGATTAGATGGAGAGTGATTGTGAACAGCAGTTTTCATATCTTGCCACAGATTCTCGATTGGGTTTAGGTCTGGACTTCGACTGGGCTATTCCAACACGTTAATATGTTTAGTTTTAAACCATTGCACTGTAGCCCTGGCTTTATGTTTAGGGTCATGCGGTGTACAACTAATAGTAGTCCTGTGGACAGATTCCCCCACCTGATCTGTGGATCTCTGCAACTCATCCAGAGTCCTTGTTCGGCCTGTAGGTTTAGGTGGACGGCCTTCTCTTGGTAGGTTTACAGTTGTGCCATACTCTTTCCATTTCCAGATGATGGATTGAACAGTGCTCCATGAGATGTTCAAAGCTTGGGAAATCTTTTTATAGCCAAACCCTGCTTTAAACATCTCCAGAACTTTATCCCTGACCTGTCTGGTGTGTTCCTTGGACTTCATGATGCTGTTTGCTCCCCAATATTCTCTTAACCAACCTCTGAGGCCATCACAGAGCTTTTGAATTTGTACTGAGATTAGATTACACACAGGTGGACTCTATTTAGTCATTAGCAATCATCAGGCAACTTCTGAAGGCAATTGGTTGCACTCAGAGTAAAGGGGGCTGAATACTTTTGGACACCATTTTTTAAATGATGTATAATTTTCGTTTTACTTCGCAATTTTATACCACCCTGTGTTGATCTTTCACATAAAATTCCAATAACATATTTATGTTTGTGGTTGTAATGTGACAATATGTGGAAAAGTTCAAGGGGCATGAAAACTGTATATATAGCAGTAATTCACAACAATTACCCTCTTAAAGCACTTCAAAATGAAAGTCACACAAAAAGAGAGACAGTGGTCCAACGGTCTTTTGGGGTGAGAAAAGTTTGTTTTAAACTGACTTATCTGCTTTGAAAAACAACTGAAAGGCTGACTGTGTTTGTTTTTGTAACATTTGTTCAATATCTTGTTTGAGGTCTTCTTGTCCCAAACTATGACACTTTCCCTTTAAATATGTATTACTGAGTTGCATGATGGAACAGTTGGTAGGACTGTTGGTTTGCATTAAGAAGGTTTGAATCCTGGCTTAGGGCTTAGGTTCATTGTGCATGGCGTTACACATTATCCCAGTGCGTGAGTGAATACCGGGATGGCCCCTAATAAAGGGCCCCCAATTCCATACTCCTGGAGCACCCCCCACAAGGCATCACGAATGCCTTCTCAAGGTCCACAAAACACATGTGAACCGGTTGGGCAAACTCCCATGAGCCCTCGAGTACCCTGTAGAGGGTATAGAGCTGGTCCAGTGTTCCACGGCGGGACGAAAAGCACACTGCTCCTCCTGAAGCCGAGGTTCGACTATCGGCTGGACTCTCCTCTCCAATACCCTGGCGTAGGCCTTACCAGGGAGGCTGAGGAGTGTGATCCCCCTGTAGTTGGAACACACCCTCCGGTCCCCCTTCTTATGAAGGGGGACCACCACCCCGGTCTGCCAGTCCAGAGGCACTGTCCCCGACCGCCATGCAATGTTGAAGAGGCGTGTCAACCATGACAGCCCCACAACATCCAGAAATTTGAGGTACTCAGGGCGGATCTCATCCACCCCCGAAGCCTTGCCACCGCGGAGCTTTTTAACCACCTCGGTGACTTCAGCCTGGGTGATGAAAGAGTCCAACCCCGAGTCCCCAGCCTCTGTTTCCACCAGGGAATGCGTGATGGCATGATTGAGGAGATCCTCGAAGTACTCCTTCCACCGCCCGATAATGTCCCCAGTCGAGGTCAGCAGCCTCCCACCCCCACTATAAACAGTATTGGCGAAGCACTGCTTCCCCCTCCTGAGGCGCCGGACGGTTTGCCAGAATCATTTCGAGGCCGACCGGTAGTCCTTCTCCACCGGGTTCTGGTGGTGGACACCAGGTGGGAGTTGAATACATCCCTGGCCGAGGGCTCCGCCAGGCGTTCCCAGCAGACCCTCACTATGCGCTTGGGCCTGCCAAGTCTGTCCGGCTTTCTCCTCCTCCAGCGGATCCAACTCACCACCACGTGTGGATCAGTGGACAGCTCAGCCCCTCTCTTCCACCCGAGTGTCCAAAACAAGGGGCCGAAGGCCTGATGATCCGGACAACAAAGTCGATCATTGACCTCCTGTCTAGGGTGTCCTGGTGCCAAGTGCACTGATGGACACCCTTATGCTTGAACATGGTGGTACATTATGGACAATCCGGACTAGCACAGAAGTCCAATAACAAAACACCACTCGGATTCAGATTGGGGAGGCCATTCCTCCGATCACGGCCTCTCCAGGTGTCACTGTCGTTTTCCCACGTGGGCGTTGAAGTCCCCAGCAGAATAATGGAGTCCCCGGGGGGGGGCAACTATCCAGCACCCCGACAGGGGACACCAAGAAGGCCTGGTACTCCGCACTACTGCTCGGCCCGTAGGCCGAAACGACAGTCAGAGACCTATCCCCGACCCGAAGGCGCAGGGATGCGACACCTCTCATCCACCGGGTAAAACCCCCAAAACACGAGATGGCTGAGCTGGGGGCAACAAGCAAAACCCACCCAGCGCCCACCGCTCTCCCCGGGGCCACTCCAGAGTAGAAGAGAGTCCAGGCCCTCTCAAGGAGATGGGTTCCCAGAGCCCCACGCTGTGCGTTGAGGCGAGCCCGACTATTTCTAGTCGATATCTCTCGACCTTCCCGCACAAGCTCAGGCTCCTTCCCCCCAGCGAGGGTAACATATCCACGTCCCTAGAGCCAGCCTAAGCATTCCGGGGATCGGGCCGCTGAGGTCTCCCCTTTCGTCTGCAACCCCAATCCCTCTTTGCACCGGTCCCTCAAGGTTCCCCCTGCAGGTGGTGGGCCCACTGGGGGATGGCCTCGCGTCTCTCGTTCGGGCTTGGCCCGGCCGGGTCCCGCGAGGAGCAACCCGGCCACCAGGCGCTCTCCGACGAGTCCCGACCCCAGGTCTGGCTCCAGGGTGGGACCCCGGCTCCGCTGTACTGGGCGACGTCACGTGCCGCAATATATTTGTCCTCATGAAGGATTCTTGATACTATGTTGTTATTGTGTCCTGTGTGCCACTGTGTTGCTCAATGATAAACTCGAGACCTGTCCAGGGTGTAATCCGCCTCTTGCCCAATAACCACTGGAGACTGGCATCAGCCCCTTCACGGGCCTGCTAGAAGAAGGTAGAAATGATGGTTGGATGATTATTATTAAATCCAGTATGGAATAAAGTCAGTAGAATGCAAATACAACTCTTGATGTGAGCATACCAAATACTGAAGGTTTTCACAGAGAGAAACTTGAACCATCAGACCAATTGTATTGAAGGAGCTGAACAGCTGACAGAATGCAGGTAAGATGATTCAAAAATAAGGATTTGGTGGAGATATATCTGGTGAGCAGCTCTTCTTTCTAGGAATCTGGCCGAATTTATTAGTTCTCCAAAACTCTGACAACCCAGGGTTCAGACCAGGGTCGTAGGGGTCGTAGTTTAACACTCCTCCCTGCAGCTTCTGTACTGCTACCCACCCATTACCCTATTAAGACAGTGTCTCGCCCACGGCCAAAATTGAATAGATTAAAAAATAATCTAAAACGAGAAAATCAGGAAAATCTAATAAAAATAAACACAACTCAGACTAAGAAGAAAAATAAACAATTAAATGTGGCTTACTGAACATAAGATCTCTCTCTTCAAAGACTTTGCTAGTTAATGACCTGATTTGTGACAATCAGATTGATTTATTTTGTCTCACAGAAAACCAAGAGGATTATGTTACTATAAATGACTCAAACTCCTACTAATTATTAAATTTCAACATTCCTCGAAATATGGGTGAGGAGGAGTAGCAACATCTTCCAGTCCGATTATTGACTAGTCCCAGACCAATCAATAGCTACAACTCTTTTGAATATTTAATCCTCAGTTTTCCTCATCCAAATTGCAAAGCACTAAAACCACTTCTGGTTGTTGTTTTGTACCGTCCACCAGGCCCTTACTCTCAATTTTTAGATCAATTTTCAGACCTTTTATCTGATTTAGTGTTAAATACAGATAAGGTTATTATAATGGGGGATTTTAACATTCATGTTGACACTGAAAGTGATAGCCTAAATATAGCCTTTAATGCTATCTTAGACTGAATTGGCTTTGCTCAAAACATTAACAAACCTACCCACCTTTGTCTTCATTCTCTGGACCTTGTGCTGACATATGGCATTGAGTGTAAAGACATAACAATATTTTCTTATAACCTGTCCTGTCTGACCATTTTTTAATAACCTTTGAGTTTAATTTAAGTTGAGTTATCAGAAATATTAGCTTCATCTAAACCTTCAACTTGTATGTTAGACCCAATCCCAACCAAATTATTTAAGGAAGTGTTTCCTCTGATTACCAGCCCCATTTTAGATATGATTCATTTATCCTTAGTAAATGGATATGTACCACAAGCTTTTAAGGTAGCTGTAATTAAACCTTTGCTTAAGAAACCTTCACCTTGATCGAGATGACTTAATAAATTACAGACCTATATCCAATCTCCATTCTTATCTAAAATCCTTGAGAAAATAGTTGCTAATCAAATGTGTGAGCATTTACACAGCAATGACCTGTTTGAAGAGTTTCAGTCAGGCTTCCAAGCTCATCATAGCACTGAAACAGCTCTGCTGAAAGTCACTAATGATATTCTTCAAGCCTCAGATAATGGACTTGTGTCTGTACTTGTCCTGTTAGATCTCAGTGCTGCATTTGATACAGTCGATCACAATATACTCTTAGAAAGGCTCGAATATGCCTTAGGGATCAGGGGAACAGCGCTTGGCTGGTTTAAATCTTATTTGTCTGACAGATTCCAGTTTGTTCATGTAAATGATAAATCATCTTTAAACTCCAGGGTTAATTGTGGAGTACCACAGGGTTCAGTACTTGGGCCAATTCTCTTTACTATATATATGCTTCTAATAAGTAAAATTATCAGGAAGCATAGAATAAATTTTCACTGTTACGCTGATGATACTCAGCTTTACTTATCCATAAATCCTGATGAGCCCAACCAGTTAGATAGACTACAAGCATGTCTTGAAGATATAAAAACTTGGATGACCTTAAATTTTCTGCTTCTAAATTCAGACAAGACAGAAATTGTCGTCTTTGGACTGGAGTCTTTAAAAAAGAAACTGCTTAGTCAATCACTTAACCAGGATGGCATTAAATTGACCTCCGGTAATAAAGTAAAAAACCTTGGTGTTATTTTTGACCAGGACATGTCATTTAAATCCCATATTAAACAGGTTTCTAGGATTTCCTTTTTTCATCTCCGGCACATTGCCAAAATTAGAAATATCCTGTCTAGAAGTGATGCTGAAAAACTAGTCCATGCATTTGTTACTTCAAGGCTGGACTATTGTAATTCTTTACTATCAGGATGTCCACAAAATGCAGTTAAAAGCCTTCAGCTGATTCAAAATGCTGCAGCAAGAGTTCTGATGAAAATTAAAAAGAGAGATCATATTTCCCCTACTTTAGCTTCCCTTCTTTGGCTCCCTGTTAAATCCAGAATAGAATTTAAAATTCTCCTTCTCACATATAACGCCCTTAATGATCTAGCTCCATCATACATCAGAGATCTGATTGTTCCATACGTTCCTAACAGAGCACTTTGTTCTCAGACTGCAGGTTTACTGGCGGTTCCTAGAGTCTCTAGAAGTAGAAACGGAGGCAGATCCTTTAGTTATCAGGCTCCCCTCCTGTGGAACCAGCTCCCGGTTTTGGTCCGTGAGGCAGACACCCTGTCTACTTTTAAGACTAAGCTTAAAACTTTCCTTTTTGATAAAGCTTATAGTTAGAGTGGCTTAAGTTATCCTGAGCTATCTCTGTAGTTATGCTGCTATAGGCTTAGGCTGCTGGAGGACATAATGACCACTCTCACCCTCTTTGCTACATTTTCACACTACAATTTTGCATTATTTGCTGTTATTTCAGCTTTTAACTTTGTTCTCTCTCTTTTCTCTTCCTAGAAGCTACACCTGGCCTGACTCTACCTGTGACACCTTTCTGGAGAGGGGCATCGTCCAAGCTTCTGCTGGCAACAACTTAATGCTCACCCTCTACCGATGATCCACATGGCCCTGTCTTTCAGTGTTTAATCCTTTCTCTCTCCTAGACATGGCAATTGACTGAGCTTTTGCTGTGACTAACTCTATGTGGTCTCTTTCAGATTCTAACCTTGAAAACTGGCTCAGAGTTTATCTGTTCTTTCTTTCTAGGTGAAACGACTAAAGGAGCTACATCGGTCGTGGCAGATGGCCGCCACACTGAGCCTGGTTCTGCTGGAGGTTTCTTCCTGTTAAAAGGGAGTTTATCCTCTCCACTGTCACTACATGCATGCTCAGTATGAGGGATTGCTGCAAAGTCAACGCCAGTGACTGTCCACTGTCTCTACATGCTCATCCAGGAGGAGTGACTGCTACAAATCTCTGACTTGATGCAATCTGTTGGGTTTCCTTAGATAGAAAAACTTTTTATCCAATTTGAATAAATAACTGAATCTGACTGCACTGTTCAATGGTTAGGACTAATTGGAATGTATGTACCTGACTTTTGTGAAGTGCCTTGAGACGACCTGTTGTGAATTGGCGCTATATAAATAAACTGAATTGAATTGAATTGAATTGAATTGAATTGACTCCCATGCTCCCTCAGACACAGCCTGTAAATACAACAGATTCCCATGTAAGATACCATACCTTGCTTGATACAGAGTGTGGTATCACATGTTTCACCCTATACCCAATGAGGAACTAATAGATGCTCCTAATTGGTTATTGGCCAATATTTACCAATGTCAGTGGCATATGCTGTATTTATCACCCACCCACTGACCTAACTTTTCAATAAATCAAAAAATGTTTACTGCTACTCATATTAATTTATATTATCTCTACATAAATGAAGTCATAGGGACGAGGAATTAATTTGGCTTATTTAGATGTTTGGAAGCAAACACGTCTTAAACAGTCCACACAGACAGTGCCTGCATTTTAATGTTACTGTTATATATATATATTTATATATATTAAAATATAAATAAATCTAAAAATATATATGTGTATATATATATATATATATATATATATATATATATATATATATATATATATATACACGCACTACCAGTCAAAGGTTTTAGAACACCTTTCTCATTTAATGGTTTTCTTTATGTTTTTGCCTATTTACATTGTACATAGATTCTCACTGAAGGGATTAAAACGGTGAATGAACACATATGCAATTATGTAGCAAACAAAAAATTTTAAAATAACTTTAAATATGTTATATTTTAGATTCCTTAAAGTAGCCGCCCTTTGCTGGGATGACTGAAATATTAACCTTTGGCCGTCTTTCAAGAATCTTTGGAGAACCATTTCAGGTGACCACCTCATGAAGCTCAGGGAAAGAATGCCAAGAGAGCAAAGCAGTAATCAGATAAACTGTGGCTATTTTGAAGAATCTAAAATCTAAAACTGTTTAGAGTTATTTTACACTTTTTATTTACTACATAATTCCATGTGTGTTCATTCATGGCTTTGTTGCCTTTGGTGAGAGTCTACAATTTAAATAGTCATGAAAAGAAGGAGACTCATTAAGTAAGAAAGTGTATCTGAAACGTTTGACCAGTTGTGTATGTTAATATATATGTGTGTGTGTATTTACAGTATATACAGTATATTTCATTGTTAATTCTATCCCTAAAACCAACAGATAGATGGGCGGGTGGGTGATCAGACGGACCAACAGATGGACAGCTTTTCTTTGGAAAATTAGTCAAACTCTGATAGTCAGATAGAATGGATTCAACTCTTGCCACAAATCATGAATCTATCTATTGTAACAGATTGACTTCGACCAATACCTTTCTATTGTAGCTAGATGGCAAAATGTTTAAGGTTGTTGTCCTGCAGGAAGGTAAACCTCTACCTCAGTCTCAATTATTTTTCATCCTCTAACAGGTTTTCTTCCAGGAATACCTTGTATTAAGCTTATTTGATATCTCAGTTTACTGAAGAGAAGTATCCCCACAGCATGATGCTGTCACGTGTGTCTTTAGGCTATCTTTCAACAATGGCTTTATTCTTTCTTCTTCCTTTCATAAAGGCTAGATGTGTGGCGTGCACAAGTAATAGTTATGCTGTCAACCTGAGCTGTGGACTTTTGCAGATTCTCCAGAGTCATCTTGGCTGCTTCTCTGAATAATTTTCTCCTAACCCTATCAATTTAGGTAGAAGGTCTGCTGGGATCTTTGGGCTTTTGGAAGTCACTGTATTGTATGGCACACATTACTTTGCAGATAGATAGATAGATAGATAGATAGATAGATAGATAGATAGATAGATAGATAGATAGATAGATAGATAGATAGATAGATAGATAGATAGATAGATCCCTAAACCAATCAGGTGATGTCACTTGGTGCGCCTCCCCTGTAGTCGACATAACGACTGAAATATTTAAATATTTCTCCCCCGCTTCAAACTTTTTCTTTTTTTCCTCCCCGGCCCTGCCTCCAGTCAGAGCACCGGGGAACGGTGGGTGTGATGTTACTGAACGCGTGGTTGCCGTACCGCTGTCAGAGCGCTCTCTCTGCGGCTCCTCAGCCATAAAAACAAAGACGCTGTGAGGCAGCGTGGAGGACTGAGGACCCCGGAGGAAAGTAGCCGCCTGGAGCCTGTCAGCATGCGGGTCCTTCTGAGCGTCCTGTATCCGCTCCTTTTCCTCGCCGTGTTCGGACTCTATCCATCCATGGTGAGTTTGCTTATTCCCAGATTTTCCTTGTATGCCTCACTTGTTCCTTCTGAATAAGGCTGATTTGCCGCACGTATTTACCATTTAATTTGGAGTTAATACTCGCAGCGATGCGTTTTGCTTGTTTCTTTATATGGATAATACAAACTCAGCTGAAAACTCTTAATATAAGATAATGCATTATATTTTACCATCACTGAAGTCAGTCTAATTGATCCAAAATAAAACCTACATCAGCTGAATGTGTTTTTACCCTAATTTTATCCATCTAAGAGATGTAAAGTTGGAATATTGTTATTATTGCATGGATCCTTATCTGTTCTGCAGAAACAGACTGAAGTTCCGTGATTTTTGTGTTTCTGTAAGAACTAAATATGTCAGAATATACTTAGGGGAACAAGCATATCAAGCACGTCAACATAGGCTATAGTGGCTGCTTTCATTAATGGTGACGCTTTGGCTTCCAACATAACCTCTAAAAGTAGCAGTAAAGAACTGTAAAAAGGTAAAAATACTATTATAGATTCTGGTAATCACCCTTATCAAGTCCCCCTTTAATAATTACATTTTTAAGGTCATTCATGTTACAATAATTTACCATAGAAATATAACAATCAGGTTAAAAGGAAAATCAGTGAACACGTAAGCAGCAAATTTTCTTTCTTACCAAGATCATACTTCTGGCTCAATTAATGAAATTATTTTAATTTTAAAGTTAGAGAAAAATGCTGTGACATTTGCAACTGCAATCAGATTTATATATTTTTTTGTAATTTACAATTTATTGTTTTGTTACATTTACACTAGTAAATACTGCACTGTGACATACAGGGTCTTTTGTAGTTTTACTGTGAATTTCTGGCAGCCACTGTTTTTAGTGATTTACCATTAATTCCACTATTTGTAACAGTGCACTTGTGCTTTATGTTGCTTGTCCGTGTATACTCTGCAAAATCATGTCTCTGTGTCATGACCTCAGCACCCTGCACAACAAAACACACCCTTCCTTCTTGTCGTATTGTTTGAGCCTAACCTTGAGCAGGCTTGTAGGCAATACAGATGCATGTGCAGTTCATGGCAAGGATAACGTGGAATAAGAAAAAGCCATGTTTGATAAATGGGTGGAACAGTATGCTCCTTGGGAATCATGGTCTCTCTGTGGTGATGGTAGGGGAGCTGTTGTCCCACTGTGCTGCTGAGGCTTAATTGCACTGCTTCTTCACCTTTGTAGAAAACAGGGGAGCCTTCAATTAATCCAAAATCAGTTTCCCAAACCTTTTCTGCTCTGAGTTTAACACTTATGTGACGATATAGTTGCTCATAACTCCCTAAAATGAGAATCTTTCATTTTAGGAACAGGTGATTAATCAATTAGCGTACTAATGGGATATCAGCCAGTGCCAGTTTTGTTAGTCAGCTCATGTTTTATGTCATTTGTCATAAGGAAATACAGGTTGCAGTTCAGGTCTGTCTTTTTTTTCAGGCTGCCAATTTCAGTTTTGACTGATTCTAATTCGTTGTATTCTAAGGATTAAAAAAAAGAAAAGAGAAAATAAATGCTGCAAGTTCTTTGATGGGAGCTGAATCCAACAGAAAATGAAGAACTTACAAGATATATGCAATAAATATGCATATACTGTTATACAAGATGTATCACAGTAAATATTCCAAACCTTTATTTGATTCTTAGTTTTTAAACAAATACATCAAATACATGATGTTGGTTGATGTGTTTATTGCCTGGAAACGGTGAGAGTTCTCAGTTTTGATTATTTAAACAAGCTGAAAAAAATATCATCATTAGCCAATGCTGTGCCCCCATCAGAGGTGATCAGGTGAAAATTGGCTAATGACGATCTTTGGCTAACTAATTGGTGCATTTCTACCTTTAACTTCCTTGTGGATTTAGAATGCATTTACGGTAGACCTGATATTTTAGAAGGGTTAATAAAATAATCAATTCACAGAAAATCATGAAACTACTTTCAGTATTCAATCCCTATGCAATTATCTGTGTGCATATCATTAGTTCTATAGTCAGTTTTTTTTTTAATCTTTTATCGGCTTCTGATAATAATTACCAAGCTGCCATTAAGGCAAAAAGAAGACATAATTTTATCAGGAGCTGCATGCAAATTGCTTCAGCCTTTCAGCCTCAGTGTTTTCGATTTATCTAAGAAGACAAACCTTTCATGGTATTATACCGAACTGGAAATGATTAAGCTGTCAGTCTCGGGCTGTCAGACCTTGTACAGGAGGCTTTGTTCAGGGGTGGCAGTCATTACTTCTCAGCATTTAAATGTATGTGTTTGAGAATGCCCCAGAACGACCCCCGCAGCCCACCCACAAGCTTTAGTTTAACAACTTTAGGAGAACCTTTTAACTACCCGTTTTCTGAAATAAAGCGAGTATATGTGTAGATAATGGTATGGATTTTCCTTTGTTGTGGTGATTCAGTTTGACAGCTATTTCTGCTGCAGTTTTCATAAAATTTCCCTTAAGAGCTTTTGGGAGAAGATGAAATAGTTTAATGAAGATATTTTTCCTTATGGTCTGTGCCAGCCGGATAGTTACACAGTGACTGCTAACAGTACTCAGTTATTATTATCATTATGGCTACAATTATGTTTTACTTTCACACATAATACCCATGCGCCTGGAAGACGTGGTTTAAGGGGAAAGATAATCTTAATAGAGTCTCATGTCAAGGTAGTGCCAAAAACTTAATTGGTTAAAAATATGTTTTTTTGTGGCTCCCACTGGCTTTAACAATATTTTTGAGAAAACTACAAATTTTCATTTTTATTTCATGAACTTGATGTTTTAATAATTGTCAGACCTTGTGTCATAAGATCCCTATTTGGTACTGTTGTTTCTTCCTCTCTCCATCTACTGTATCACTTCTATGAAGTCCATTCTTAAAGCTAATAATCATATCTTTCTGTAAAACCTATCAAATTCGCTTTAGAAATAATTTGTTATCCACAGAATAGTTTGCTTTAGTATTTTGTTGGCTATGGCTGCTCCAAAATGTACAAGTTTTATATGAGTGCACTGCATAGAATCCAGGAAAATCTGGCACCAATAAAACATATAGAAGTGGTTTATGAGGAGGACCAGAACTAATGGAAATGGCCAGAGTTTATTATCAAAGATCTTTAGCAATCATTTTGGGCCAAATTCATCTACAAATCAAATAGTCACCATCATTCGACTCAACATCAGACCAATGAAGTAAAATAAAACATGTCATTCCTCTGCAGCCAGAAAGAGAGAAGTTGTTTACGTTTAGTGTACTGGCAAATCATGTAACTATTTAATATGATGCATGGAAAGCAGTCAGATAGAAACATTCAAACTGTAAAATAAACAGATTTGTATGAATTAAAGTTCAGATAACAACTACAGTATTATCATCATCACGATTTGCTTCAGCGTTGCCATCCACAGCAGGATCTATCAATGCTTGGAAATCATCGTAGTCCAATGTGTAAGGTTAAACATCTTCCAGTTGAAAGGAAACTCATTTTTGAAAGTTTTTTCAAAACTTGGTTGTCCTCCAAATAAAGCTGATCAGCTATATTCTAGGGCCTGTTGTCATGTCATTAGCCCATGCATGTAAAAGACAAATACACACAAAGCACCATTTTTTTTCAGTACGCCGTTTTAAAATTTAGTGAAATTTTGTGAGGCAGCGTTAAAGAACTGAGGACTCACATTTTGTGAACATTTGCAATGGACATTCATACTTTATTACCCAGGGTTGTTATGATTGTCAGTAAAAAAATAATCACTGAATAGTATCTTTAAGTATTACCTACCCCCTAATGATGATTTGAAATATAGCTTTGTATATAGAAGGAATGAAGTATTGAAGCTAAAAAAAAGACGTCTAATTTGTTTATCATGAAGCTTAATTATCATGAAGACAGTCCAACAAAAAAGTACTTGCCCTATTTCTAAACTACGCCTGGCCTATTTTCCACACACAGAACACATGCAGTGAAACTTGCAGCCCATGAAGATTTTAAACTCAAACATAACTGCAAGTAATAACGTTTCCTGTAAAATATTCAGAATGAATTTCATAATATGAAACATTTCTGTTGAGTTAGATATGCTTCCGTTGAGCAGACCTTTAACAGACTAAGACACTTTTTGTTGACCTTTACTTTCTAAAATGAGAAATATGATGATATAATGCACAACTTTAAATCAATAGGTCCAGGCTCACATGACCTTTGTGCGGCAAAGCAAAACCCTGCAACATGTTTTACAGGTTATGTAAAGAATGTGTTGAATGCTTACTGATTACTTTTGTTATACGCTTGTCACATTACTATGCACCTGCCTTGCATCTCAGTGCCATATGATGACATGCTTTGTTAGTTAAATAATTATTTGGAATCATTTTCCTAAGTATTCAACACTGCAGCATACATAATTTGATCACCAGGTAAGCCAGGCTACCAAGGATTTTTACTTTACACAGGTCATAAAATTCTGCAGCTTAGGCACAGCAGGTTTCATACTGCCCATGTGCGGCTCTTCTTCAGAATCGACACAAATATAAAGAACATATTACAGCAATGACCCAATAATAACAGCACTTAATCTAATGTTACACTTTGCAAACATTATGTCTGCACTTATAAGGATTCCCTCGCTTCAGCATGTTGGATGCTCAAAGCTGAAAGTGAAACTGACAGCATGACCTGCTTCTGATAAAAGCAGCTTATTATTACCTGACCTAGTGGGGGAACTTCTAGAGCATTGAAATTTCATTACTATATAATATATTATATGTAATTAGTTGATCCTTTAACATAATAAAATAAAACAAGGCAGTGATATTACAGTGAAACTGACATACTCATCTTAAAGACCTGATTAAAGCTGCCCTCTTGCATTCTTCAGTTGTAACAAAACTGGTGTCAAAGATTTGTGCGAAGCTTGTACTGTTTTGTGCAGCAAAAAAAAATCATTTGAGTTTCATTTGCTGCATTTTAAAGATTTGTATAACATTTTAAGGGTAGGTCTTAAAACATCAACCAATTTCACAAAACGTAACTCAAATAAAATATGACGTCAATATGATCTGCAAAAACCTTTGTTAGTGCCACCATAACTTTAGATATAATGAAAGTAAAAAATGAAGGGATCTTTTGTTGGTGACCACCAGGGGATGTAACCTTTGGAAGACGTTTACAGTATATTTATATATATTTTACACAAATAAAAACAGCACAAACAGTACGGACCTTTAGTGACCTTTAATGGCCTGCCTTTAATTTTTTTTTTATGTCTTTAAAATGACAGATGCTCAACCATAATATTTGCTGCACAACACAGCACTAACCTTGCAGAAGCATTCTACACCCTTTTTGTAAAACTTAAAGCATGCGGTTGAGCCAACTCAGATATTCTATCGCAGTTGAACACTAGGAATGCCACACTTCTGATCCCAATGCATATGCACTATTCAAACTGGGAGTACAAAAAAAGTGACACACATATATCAAATACATGAAAGAACTTGCAAAAAATCTACTACATTTGCTCACTTTTAGACTTGCATAATATATGTTTATCTACATGTCACCATACATGGCAAAACAGAAACCAGTGTGACAGCAGCTGTGTAACGTTATTGCATTTATTACTCAAGTTCATATTCCATGTTGGTATGATGTTCGACATTTCATTTTTGAATTATAAAGTAATTTTTGGTTCTCTAATTAACTGTGGCTATGTGTCACTGTAAGAATCGCAGGAAGACCTTTTTAATGTAGAGTGAGTATTTACATCTTATTTATATGTTTTATCAGCAGATAATAACAGTGTGGTGGATTAGTATTTAGTCTCCTTGAGTAAAACGCTGTGCACATCTGGACATTGGAATATCAGACTGGATGAAGAGAATCTATGAATAGCAATTTTAAGTCTTTCCACAGATTCCTTTTTGGGTTTAGGTCTTGTACATTCTAATACGTGGAAATACTTTGATCAAAATTCTGTTTTCTTCCAGTTGTTTCTTCCTGCTTTTAAAATATTGTCTTATTGTAATTAATCTTATTTTTTATCTTAACTAGAAATAATCCTGTGCCTTCAAAAACATTAGCTGTGTTATTGAAATTGGTATCAAGTATTGTTCTTAGTATCGGTATCGAGTTTGAAATTTCAGTATTGTGATATACCTTTTTTCTTATACCTTTATTTCAACAGTCATGTTTTGGTCACAGGGTCAGATTTGTAACAGTCTGTCAACAGATTCTCTGACCTGAGCCATGGATCTCAATTTGCTTCTCTATAGTTACCATAGTTGTTCTTGGCTGCTTCTCATACTAATTTTCTCCTTGCCTAGAGTGTCAGTTTAGGTGGACATCCATGTTTTCATAGGATAAAGGACTGAGCAGTGCTATGTCAAATATTGAAAGCTTGGGATATTGTTTTGTAACCTCTATCTGCATTAAACATCCTAATAACTTAACTCTGCCATGTCTCATGGGTTTGCAGGTATTCATGATGTTGTTTGTTAACTAATGTTCTCTAAGAAATCTTACAAAATAGCTGTATTTATATTACACCCAGGTGGCAGTTGACTTTTATTTCGAGGGTATCAGACTAAAGGGGTCACATTAACAACGTACTACACTTTTCTTTATTTGTAAAAAATAAAACAAAATAATACATTTTCTTTTATTTCACAATTATGTGCTTCTTTGTGTGATTTAACATGAAAACATGAAAACCGTTTAAGGCTGTGAATGCTTTTGCGAGGTCATTAAATTTAGTTACATTACTTACCTGCTAAACTCACAGTGAAAGGTTTTTAGAGTTTAAATATTTTTCCAATTGCTAAGAACTGCTCACTGGAGCGGTTCACAGCTGAGTGTAAAGCGCTTGGTATGCATTACAAAAGTCAGAAACAAAGCTCCAAATCTGAGGCCATTGTCCTCATTCAGAAAAGGGTGGACTGCTCTCTCCGGGTGGGAGATGAGGTGCTGCCTCATAGGGAGGAGTTTAAGTATCTCGGGGTCTTGTTCACTAATGATGGCATAAGGGAGCTGGAGATTGACAGACGAATTAGTGCGAACTCTGTGCTATATAAATGTTTATACAGTACGTTCTTTGTCTTTGTGCCATACTTGTTGCTTCTGCTGTCTGTGGCTTTGATCGCCACAGGGTTCGCGCAGAAGAACCAAGTATTCTGCCAAAGTTGAACCAGAGTTTGCGCTTTGGGGCTTTTGGGGCTTGTAAAGCACGTTAGGGAACCGGAACAGGCTACAAACCACGTTGGTGGAAAAGGGGTAAGAGTAGAGCCGCTGCTCCTCCACATTGAGAGGAGCTGTTTGAGGTGGCTCGGGCATCTGGTATGGATGCCCCCTGGACGCCTACCTAGGGAGGTGTTCCGGGCATGTACAACTGGGAGAAGACCCCAAGGAAACCCAGGACATGCTGGAGAGACTATGTCTGTCGGCTGGTCTGGGAACGCCTTGGGGTTCTCACAGAAGAGCTGGAACAGAAGGGTGTGGAAGATGTCTGGGGTTCCTTACAATATATTGACTAACCAGCATGTCCCAGGTGGAAACATTTAATAAGTTGACAAAAAAAAAACTGCTATAAAAAGCCTTGTAACCTTTAGTGCATTGAAAACTTTGATATTGGCAAATCAGCAGCTTCTGTGAGTTGAGGATATATTTACTGAGAAAATGTGTATCAGTGAAAAAAAAACAGCTTAAAACAATGAAAAATGTTAATGTTTTCTTGTTTACAAATTTTTGGAAGATATTGCACATTATGGTCTAAGAAAAAGTTAATTCAAATATCAAAGTTTTCAATTTAGCATTGTGACTCGCACCTATGGTCATTGGATATAGATCACAACAGAAAGAGATTTGAGGAGAGCTCAATGTAGAGTCGCAGCTTTTCAGCATTGAATTGAGTCCGCTGAAGTAGTATGGTGGCGTTCTAGGCACATCCCACTGGAAAGAGATAACTGTCAGATCAAGAACCTGCTCAATGGACTACATTTGCCTTCTGGTGTGGGAACATCTAGGGATTCACCAGAATGAGATGGACAGTGTCGCTGGGTTTACCTACTGGGTTTCCTTCCTGGACCTGTTAACCCCATGACCGGTGGATGGATGGATCGAAATATGTTATATTTGGTTCAGCTGAGTTTGAAATGGTCAACAGACCTGATCAGTTTATGGCAATTTAAAGATTACTTACACTCATGTTCTATGAATTACAACATCCATTCCAGTGAGGCTCATTTGTCAGATTAAGGTACCATTTCACAATGACAACCTGTGAGAAGGTAATTACCATACTTTTTTTACCAAACCCACACTTCTGTATTAATTGTTTTTATTAGCCTGGTGTAATATTTTAATCTAAATGTCAGTTTTTTTTATTAGCTTAAAGCAGATATTAACAGAAATAAAGGCTTTAAAACATCGGTCTGTGTGTAATTACTCTTTATAATGTGTTTCCCTTGATAAAATGAGTTAGTGAACGAAGTTAACTTTTCAACACAATCTGTTTTATTGAGTATTACTATATTTTCACTGGTATGACATGTTTCAAAATTTTTTGAAAATTATTAAATCTCTATCCACAAAGAAAGGGCAGAAAGAAAACCCTAGTAAGAGAAAAACAAAGGTTAAGATACAGAAGTTTTAAAGACAGACCCCTTCAGTAACTGTAATCAGGCTGTAATCATCATAAATTCTGAATCTATAATGTTTGTTGTCTTATATATAATTTATGGACTTTGCCGATTTGACTAATTTGTGTTTTTACTTCATTCAAATGGCATTCACGATTTGTTTCAGTTGAACTCTCTTACATCAAGCACTTTCAAATAGAGTAAAAACAAATCTATCCCTTTTTGCGTAATTGTCATTTGATATGACAACCCAACATAAAGAAATGCAGAAGTGTAAGGTGAAAGATAAAGGCTTCATGCCTTTCAAACTTTTCAAAGATTAAAAAGTGTGGGGTGAATTTGTATTAACCTCCAATAATCTGATATCCATGAAGTCCAGCTTTGTTTAATTTAATCTCAGTATAAATCCAGCTTTTCTGTGAAGTCAGAGGTTTGTTAGAAAACATTAGTGAACAAACAACATCATGAAGACCCAGTGGGGCAACGTACCAGTAGGTCCTGAAAGATTTGGGCTGCCACAATTTTCATACTGTAATACTGTGAACCAGGCCAAAACAAATTCATACTTACTTAAAAAGACATAAACCACTTAAAATACTTTGGAAAAACCTTTGTTTTATTATTATAATAAAAGTGAACACCAGTGTACAAACTAATAATGAATAAAAATATAATATATTCCAAGATAAGCAGATTTTTATAACTTTGGATCAAAATTCTTTTAGAGTCATATTGGATACTCCCATGACAGGGCCCAGGTGTTAGAGCATTGTGGGAAAGTCAGGGTGTTTGAGAGAGGTGGTACTTGGAAGCAGTTTCTAACAGTGGCCCATTGCAGGTGTGGTCTGGATGACGTATGATGGAAAGTAGGACGTCTAGGCAAGAGAAAAAGTTGTATGAGCTTTAAAATGACAGTAAAAAGTTGTTTCTGTGAAGCTTCTAGTTTGCCCCTTCCCTTTTTGTATTTTCAATTGACAATGTATTTACACACACACATATCTGAAGAGAGAGGAAAGTGAATAAATGCAACTGCACTAAACTGGATAAAGTTAATGGAGTTGGTAGCGATAAATAGTATAGTTAATAGGTTAGTATGGACAACTGTTAGTACTTATTGGTCTTCTTTGATGTGTGGGTAGAGGATGCATCTAGATAAAAAACATCAAATTTGTTAATACTGGAGGAGATTAACTCTGTACTTTGTGTTTTTACCAAATTAGGGGTTATAAATTACCTTAATTGTCCACCAAAACATCTATAAAAGTAGTTGTGTCTTGTTTTACTGAGGACAGAATTACATGAGCGCAAAACAGGTGAATTGCAACACATATAGAATAATGTAATTTACTATAAAATGTACTTTACTCTATCCTGCTTTCCTCTAGGCTCCCTATTTCTGTCTTCTATGCTATGCCTCTTTCTCTGGAATGTTAATGTACCCTTCGTTTCTTTTACTTTTTTTGAATCGAAATGAAATATCCTTTATTGTCCCTTTGTGGGAAAATTTGGCTGTGCCAGCGGCAAGGCAAAAAGGCAGATAGAAGCATACAGAGAAGGCAAAAACTATAGAAATTTAAAAAGCAATGTTAGAATAGACTGTGCAGCTAAGGAAAACCCCACACCACAAAAAAGAAGTAGGCAATTATTATTCGTTGTCCCTTCCTTTCTCTTTCTCTCCATTATTGGTTCTCTTGTGCTCTTGTTACTGTATACTCCTGTTCTTCATAGTGCCTTTCAGATAGATGTTTCTAGTTTATTTTATTGGTATTAGGGATCAGAATTTATGTATTCAGCTTTTATCATTCTGTCACTTTTCTATAGCTGGCTGACACAGTTGATACCACTAATTTGTAACTAACCCTGTAACATGGTTGATCTCAGGTATGTTTTTAGTCATTTAAACACTGAGAAGCTTATTTCACAGGGAGGTAGAGTAGCAGTCTTGGAACTATACTTAGATACATTCTAAGTATAGAATGTATCTAGATAAGTCAAACACATTCGGCTGATATAAATTATCTAACATCTCAAATGAGATGGTAATGAGATTTATAGGTGGAAGGATACCTTTAATATTTTGATTTAGAAAAAGTAAACAAAGTACTACAGTTTGTCTCAGCTGTACTCGCTTTGCTTTCAATGTGGGTCCCTTTACCCAGAATTTATTTGGAAATTAATTCCTAAAGCTCTTAAATCCGTCCACGTGGACTGAAGTGTAACAACAACCATCAATCATTCCTCATCATGTGAATCCTCCTCCTTGTCCTGTTATTCCTCTGCGCTGACTTGTTCTTCCTTCATCCAGCCCAGTTCCCTGTCCACACTTGCAATGGGCCATTGCCCGTCAGTATTTTCGTCAGATGATGCCATTGTAGGAACATTGAAAAATGTCTGTTTTCTTTGTTTACGATCTTTCAGTTTTTCTGCTCAGCTTTGATAAACCTGCTTCATCTTTCTCCTGTCTGGTCAGCCCTTCCCTCAAGTACATTGCACTTCCTGGATTTTTTTATGTGAAGAAAATGGAATAGCCCATTTTAAAAAGAGAACATGAAAACTTTCTGGCTAACATGCATTATTAATGCATGGTTATTGTTAGGGCTCAGGCAACCAGCGGGGCCACTTACTGGTTGGGGGCCCCAGGCGGTTGCCTACCTTTGCCTGTATGGCAAGTCCGCACCTGTGAAGACCAAGAAACACAGTAGACGGTTCAGGGGTAATGTTGTCAAGACGTTTAAAGCACAGTTGGATTATCAAACAATATCCCAAGCCATGAATATCTCACAGAGCACTGTTTAATTCAATATCTGAAAACAGCAAAAATAAGGCACAAAAGCAAACCTAACAAGGCATGGCTATCTACCTAAATCGACAGGCCCAGCTAAGAGAGCATTATTCAGAGAACCAGCCGAGGGGTCCATGGTAACTGGACATGGTATCTGGAGAAGATACAACATCTATTACTTGTGCTGTCAACAAATCTGGCTTTTAAAAGCCATAAGGAGTCCTGTTTGCAGTTTGGCACAAGGCCACAGGAAGTGTGTGGTTTGGTCAGATGAGATCAAAATTTACTTTCTGGCTAACATGCAAAGCACTATGTGTGGCAGAAAACTAACAATGCACAACATCCTAAAAACACAATCCCCCCTGTCAACCATGGTAATGGCAGCATCATGCGGTGGGGATTTCTTTCATTAACGATAAAAGGGAAGCTACTTAGAATGGATGGGAAGATGGGTGTCGCTAAATACAGTAAAGTCCTGGAAGAAAACCTGTAAGAGGCTGCAAAAGACTTGAGACTGGGCAGAGGTTCATCTAAGCAGGACAACAACCCTAAACATAGACAGAGCTTCAAACCAAAACATATTACAGTTTTGGAATGGTCCCGGCAACTATTCAACTGAAAATCTATGGCAAGACTTGGAAATTGATTTACACATATGTTACTATTTTCCAGTATGTCTGTGCTTGAGCTATTTCACAAAGAAAAATAGCATTTTGGCTGTGTAAAGCTGGTAAAGATATATATTAAAAGACTTAGAGGTATACTTGGGTGACTCAGGGTGGCTGAATTTACATCTATGGCAACCCTTTCAGATTTATATTTAAAAATGAAAAGCATGTATCCTTTCCTTCCCCTTCATTTTATTTACTGCTTTGCTTCGGTCTGTCACATCTAATCCCAATAAAAACATAGAGGTTGTGGTTGTAACATGGCACTGAATATAACTACTGTGTGGATGATTTGAATCTTTCTGCATAGTTTCCCTCACAGATTCGGTTTCAGCACCTGTAGGATGGAGCTATTTGTGTAGGCACCTGCCCTCTTCGTTAGCCATTGTAAGTAGGTGGCAGGCACACATACAATACACACAGAAAGAACTCACATTTAAACACAAAAGGCCATTTGCAACTGCCATGTGAGGCAGGTTTACAGTTGTAAACCTCCGCTTCTGCTGAAAAGGTGACATAATGAGACTCTGATCCCACATAAAAAAAAGAATAAAACATGTAATGAAGTGTGATCATGACAGGAAAGTTTGGGGGGATATCACACAGAGAAAATGTGACGCCCTATCATTAATACAGCATCCTGTTGCTTGTTATTCATTGGAAACATACAGGGTGTTTTTGAAGTAATTTTGTGAGGGGGATCGCCTGCCTCGAGCTGCTTCCATTTCTTGCATATTTGATGTTCTTTTCACTCTCGTATTAGCATTTGTCTTGATAACATGCCTAGGGTAATTTGTCAGGATTTAAGACGAATCAAAAGATGCTGAAGGTTTCATTTCACACATAACTTTTTTTAACCAGAGATAAACTAAAGATGTCACCTTTAACCATTTGTCAGCACTGTTAGCCACAGAACTGACAGAAAAATTATTACCTGAAAGTTTTCATCTGAAAACTGATCCATCAACAATGGCAATATAAACATCTGTAATTATAAAATGGAGCTTTGGTTTAAATGACAAATATGATGCTTTAAAACATTATTTATTACATTTTTAAGCTCCTTTATACTCCCCTGAGTGAATGCCGCTGCAATAATAACACATCTAACCATAATTACAAGAGTTGAGATGCAATGTTGAAACTACCAGGGGCACAGTTACAGCTCTCTCCCTGTTCCATGATGACTGTAATTACAGCCCAAGAATTTTCTGAATCAGATAGATATCACTTCAAGGGAGCTGAAAGGCTGGAATGTGAGGGGAAGCCATTTGTGATCTCCATATATTTATGCTGTACTCCAGCAGCAGGAGACATTTTAATTTGTTATACTGAGGATAAAATGTAAAATAACCTTCTTAATAGCTGTAAACACACACGTTTGTACAGAAGCTTTGAGAGGAGAATGTTTGTAACTTTATTATATAAAACTGATAAAGGTTACCAAACTTGACCACTAAAAGCGGCAAATTTGTTGATTATTTAAAGTAATTGGTCTCAGTTGTAATTTTACAATTATGTACTTTCTATGTGCACAACTACTCAGACTGTTGAGATATAATAGGTGGTGTCATTTTGCAGTTATCATGCTGCTTTCCTTTGGAAACGTCTACCAGTTTTTTGTTTTTTTTTTGTGAGACAGACATCCTGTCTGCTTTTAACACTAGGCTTAACTTTCCTTTTGGATGAAGTTTATAGTGAGTAGCCTAGGTCATCCTGAGCTATCTCTATAGTTATGGTGCTTTGGCTTGGATTGATAAAGGAAACATTACCTCGCTGTCCTACTTTCTCCTACTACTCTCCAATTAGGCAATAATTATTGCCATTAACTTTATGTTCTTAGCTGGTTTGCCGGACTATATATTGCTGTGTCAAAATTGGATTAGTAGGCCGAAAAAGTGAAAATCTGAGCTTTTCTGACCAGAGCACCTTCTTCCACACATTTGCTGTTTCTACTGCATGGGAAGTCTTACAGCTTTTTTCAGTATTGATTTTCTAGTTGTCACTCCTCCATGCCAACAGATTTGAAGTATGCACAATACGAATAGACCTGTCAGCAAGTCTTCCACTTGAACTGGGGATAGTTGGGATACTCTTTTCAGAACCTAACCCTGCTTTAGACTTCTTTACAGTGTTATCTCTGACCTATCAGGTGTGTCCTTGTTTTCAGTGATGCTCAAACAAACCTCTTAGGCCTTCACAGAACGGCTGCGGTTATTCAGATGTTAACCTGTTCACAGGTTGACTCCATTTGCTTATTAGATAACTTTTTTAAATACTGTAAATTAAGAATACAAAGTAAAGCAAACTACCATTCTCTTGTCTTGATAATATCAATAAGGTAAAGTATTCCTTCAGATGTTGGAAGATCAAACATCACTCTTGAGGGAGCAGTACATTTCACATCCTTAGATGGCACCGTAGCAGGCGGACATGTCTAATGGTCCTTTTCCACTTGTCCTGTTGCCCTGTTGTTCCATTAGTAACAGCTACGTGGAACTATTACTATTTTTAGTATCTGGTACATCTTTTCCAACCGTGCCAAGTCTTGCTGAAAACGTGGCCTTAGAGGACTGTCGGTCACTGATAGGGTAGGGGGTCGTGTTACTAGTCACAGCATACACATTATAATAACTAATATCTTTAATTGTTCAGTCATTGTTGCCCGATTTCAAAAACCTGCCCTCCACCTTACTCATCACATCAGCGAAGGTCGTCCTTATCTACATTATAAACTGAAACATAAAGTATTCCATTCTAGCACAAATCAAAAAAGTTGGTTTTTGCTGCTGCTGTCTAGTTCTAGTATCTGTGTTGTGAATCTAAAAGCTATGCAAATTCTAAATTTGAATGATGATATTTTACCGAAAAAGTCAGATTCCTTGTAGTTCTTTTCATTTATAAAATGAGGGTTGATTGCCATTAAAACCATATTCGGTTTCCATGGTAATAAAAATGCAAGCTTTTTGATTGTACATCAAAGCCATCATATCAGAGACAAGCAGAAAGCAGTGAAAGTAATGCAGGGATATTTCAGCTACAACAGGGCACGAACTGCTAAATGTAGACGTTTTTTGGGAATTTATAACTCTGTGAGGAAGGTAAATCTTCAGATGCATGTTGTCAAAATATGACAGTGGCAAAAACAAAACAAAAAAAGTCTGCAAAGTTTTTCATAAAAATTAACTTGTGGGGCTAATAACAGGAGCCTCATGTGTTATTTATTGTGACTTCTTGTAGCTTCCTGAGTGTAAAAATCAAACCAGGCTTAAGAAAACTAAAGTAAAAAGCTAAAAATGAATAAATTTTTAACTAAACTTTAAAATAAAGTTAACTTGTAGTTTACATATATTCAGAGTGGTTTTTACTTACTTGGTGTCACTCCCATCATGTTACTAATCTTTCCAGCATCTATTAAAGTTACATGCAGAATACAAATTATGTTAGTTGGATGATGACATTTGAATGAACCAATAATGTAATAATGTAATACCTAGCAATAAAACTAATATTTTCCACTTTAAATTAAGACTAATAACTAATAAGACTAATAACACAATAACTTGCCAGTAATGTAATACAGTTTTTAAGCCAGTAACATACTAACATTGTTCCAATTACTGTGTAATATTTGTAAGTCATTACCACTAGTAATTACCACTATTCTCTTGCAGCATTATATAACATTGCATTAAGTGATCAAATGTACTTCATCCATTGATGATGTATTGGTTTCACCAATATTTTGGTGAAAATCAGTCAGTCATTCATCTTCTATACCGCTTCTTCCATAGTGGGTCGCGGGGGAGCTGGTGCCTATCTCCAGCAGTCTATGGGCGAGAGGCGGGGTACACCCTGGACAGGTCGCCAGTCCATCGCAGGGCAACACAGAAACAACCATGCACACACTCATTCATACACCTAAGGGCAATTTAGAGTGACCAATTAACCTAACAGGCATGTCTTTGGACTGTGGGAGGAAGCCGGAGTACCCGGTGAGAACCCACACATGCACGGGGAGAACATGCAAACTCCATGCAGAAAGACCCCCGGCTGGGAATCGAACCCAGGACCTTCTTGCTGCAAGGCAACAGTGCTACGCACTGCCCTACCGAGCAGCCCGTCTTTATCCATGTAAGCTTAAATAAATAAAAAATGACAGCAATGCTTATTTTATGAGCAAACTGCATAAAGCCTTCAAAGACTCTCAGTCTTGTTGATGTATTATTACAGCATCAGCTTCAGTATTCACATTTTCAAAATACTTTTTTAAATGCTACGCCAAAAACAGTTAAACACATTATCTTCCTGGCAAAATGTTATTATGTGATTGGCTCCAAAACGTTATTACATTATTGACATCATTGGCTTTATTACCTTTCCAATAGTCAAAATAATTACGTTATTGGCAAGCGCAACATTATCGGTTGCTACAGCTGTTTAGTAGGAAATTCCAGCAGCTTTTAGGAGAATCAATAGCTGCTTTTCTAACTAAGAAGTTAATAACATTGCATGAGCCTGCTGATTGACAAGTTACTGTTTTTGGTGTACTTCCTCTTTTTAGATTACAAATTAGAAATCTGGTTATTGATAATCTAACTCGGAGCCATACAGTTTTATATATCTGTACAACCTGTGTAGCTGTGGATTCAAAAATTCTTTGTCATATAAAAGGTAACGGCTGTCAATTTCTAATTTACTTTGTTGTTCTGAGAGGCTAATTCATATTTTGCTAAACTCTAATTTAAATGTATTTCTTATTCCCTTTCTTACTATTTTGCAAACTCTATTATCACAAATTTAATACTGAAGAAAAGATCTTACTAGCAGGCAAAGCATACTCTCAGATATCCTTACGGAACACTTAGGCTAGGTAACAAGCTGTGTTGGGTATTTAAAAGACTAAGACTAAAGGCACAATCATCGTTTGGCTTTCAGATTGAGACGAAAGTGTAGTTAAAAGGCTTTGGGGCAGCTTTAACATTCCATCCCACTGACACCACTGCAGAATGTAATTAGAGAATTTCAAAAGGTTATCGTGAGAGCCAAAAATGATCAGGTGAAACACCTTTTATACAACATGGCCATTCCTGACTCTGCACATGCTGTGAGATTGACATGGCAGCATTGTCATTTTCCAACATCTAGCATGGTTGCTCTCATTTTTCAAAACTGAGGTAGGCTGCAGTGACACATGCAAGCAACTCATACAGATTTGATCAACTGTACAGAGTGAGCTACACCACGAGATGGAATTGTAATTAAAGAACCCTATTTGGTATAATGTAGAGATGCACACAGGAATCAGCTGTTGACTGGAACTGCCGGACAACCAGCTTGAACAACCTTGACAGTTGGAAACTAAAAAAGTTGATATTTTTCTAATCAGTGAATGCACTATACACAGCACTAGCTGGTTTATGTTGACACTCTTCTACACTCTTCTACGTAGAGTGTAGAAGACTCTAAGTTGGCTGATTCAGTATCAGCAAAGTGTTAATAATCACGTCAGAAGAAGCACAGAAATGTGGAAAGCAATTTAAACAAAATTATTTTTAGTTTTATCCTTTTAAGCTTTCAATCTATGTTGTGGAACTTGCTGAATTTTGAATTTTTCTTGCTACGATTATTGTGCTAATTGCTAAAGTGAGATGCTAAAGAGAAGTGAGAAGCTAAAATGTGAACTCTATAATCTTTTAGTTTTTTTTTTTAAATGTTAGTAAAGCCCTCTTTTACAGCTTCAGCTCTCTAACACATGGAATCACCTCTGCTCCTTACAAATAGGTAATAACCTACCAGGCCAGGATGGCAAGGAAAAATATTTTGAATACTTGTCTCAAATCTTTTCATATTGTTGTTAAAGAGAAATCAGAATCGTCTAAAATTGGAATCAGAATGTCAAAGCGTTAGATAAACCCAGAAATTGGAAATCGGCCACAAAATTCTTATTGCTGCAACTCCAGTTCAAAGTAACGCAGCGGTGTGTAAAATGAAATTACAATAAGTGCTGTAATGTTATTTATTATTTCAGCTTACTTACTTCAGCAAAGCGCTTTAATGCAGACATTTAACCCACAGCTAGAAGTTGAAGCACAAACAAACGCCTTATGGTTTATCATTGTTTACAGCTTAATGAGTGTGAGTAGACAACTGCTTAGTATTCTGCTTGTGTTATGCATGTGCCACTCAGCATGGCCTGGAGCTGTCCACTGACTTTTCTTCACCGATAATGTTTGATGACTGTTTCATTATCATCCTTCGTGGTGCTTATGACTGGCATGTCGTCTTGTTCAGGCCCCATGAACTCATTGACGCGCACCCTAGAGAAGACGCGCAAGGGTGTGAACAAGATAATACAGCAGCTCATTCAGAGTCTGTCTGGGGCAGAATGTGCCGAGCTGCTGCAGAATTATCTATTCAATCTCCTCTTTGGCGAGGTCAGAAAAGGCAAGAAGGTGGCACGCCTCTAGGAAATTAATCTCCCTGCATGCCTTTCACAAGAGTCACATCTGACAGAGAAGATGGCTTTTTCTTCTTGCCGTGTTGCCCCCCCCCTCGACAGTATTCGCTATTTTTTTGTCAGCATCTTCCCAGGACTTGTTTCGGCCTTGGAATTATTGCTGCCGGGATTGCTGTTGCTCCTCTGCTCATGGGCGTAACCATTTGTCAGTGCTGTCTTAGATGTCTGCATCATTGTGGTTACAGAGCTGGCTGCACATGCAAGTTCATCTTCCCCCTGCCATTAGAGCTAAAATGTTAACTCGTTTAGGTGGTATGATCATCAGTTACAGTACCGACATGCACATTCTACTTCACTAGCTTCCAGTTCCCTGGTGGCGTTTTGTTTGGACAGCTTGATAGATGACTGGAGAGATAGCATCTGTTTAGGGCCTCTGTCTTATGACAAGCAGCATGGCAGCATTGTTCTTATTAAGACTTAGCTTTTTGGTGTCTTTTATACCCGTATTAAGTGCAATATCTGTGGCTGTAATTAAAATTTTAATAATGCACAATTTCAATTTCATTGACATGATAATTTAAATCTGATGACAGAGAAAAGAAAATGGAAAAGCCCACAATTCCTGCTAATTTGGTCAGCCTGTCAGAGCACTACTAAATTTTGCCATCCATGGATGGATGGATGGATCCCTTCATAGAGCATTGAACGTTTTGTTCCCTACAAACAAATCAGGAAAAAAAAAACAAAAACGACATGGCGACACCATGGCAAAAGTAATGTACCCTTTCCTAATGCAGCACAACACTGTGCTTTACCCTACACTGTACCCTACATTCCAATACACATGCAAAATGTAAAAAAGTAGTGCATTAATAGCTATAAACACAAAGAAATTAATGCTTCATTTTGTCGTGATTTTCCTGTTAGGTCCTTGTCACTGTTGACTTCCTGCTACATGCCTGTAACTCTGTCATAATGTTAATTAAACGACTCTGAGTATGGGCAACAATCACGGAGGCAGAACATCAGTTTAACAGGTTTATTGACAGGGTTTAAACTGAACACTGACTGGATATGCCAGATGGGTCTGGGTAGGCACTGAGGAAGATAGGTAAGATGTTATTGTTTGCTCGGATGAAGGTAATGTAGGTTGTGCTGGATAGGAGTGAGGTTAGCTTACTGTAGGCGGTGTGGTCCTCTGAGTGGCAGTGCTTCAGCAGAGCGAGCAGTGTTGGAGGGTGGACAGGCAGGTTAGTAATAGTTTGGTGTTTCCTCGAGGTGATCTCTGTCGTGGAGCTGGAGACAGGAGAGGATAGGAGACTCAAAGCCGAATTGGCAGGGAGAAGTTCCAAGGAGCTCACCTGAGCAAAAGACGAAGAACAGGGGCATGGAATCCTGTGGAGGGTCACCGGAGGAATCTAATCTGAAAAGGCAGGAACAGAGACTCGAGTAAGAGCAGGATCATGAATCAGTGGAGACAACGGTCAGGTTACCACGTTGGTGGAGATAACGATCTAACGCCTCCATCCTGGTTCCTGCTTCTTAAGAAGCCCTCTTGATTGGGCTCAACGAGTAACATCTGAGGAGCTGCACCATGTCTGCCCATGTGTCATGTCCTAAATTCCCCGTGTACGTTTTCCAGGGTATATCATTATTACAACTATTCAACTCACCATGTGGCTCCCTCGCTCCCATCTGTAAGTTGGTCTTACAAAACCCAAGTCGAATATTTAAGAAGGATCCAGTCATCTAGACCAACCAGTCAAGCCTATGAGCCACTCTGTCGGATCCAGCAGCAGGAGCAAGAATCAAGGGCCTTATTTGGAGAAAATGTTGAGGTCTTGCCTTCTCCCCTGTTGCAGAGCAGTGGTTATCTCTGAATCTCTGCTTGGTGTCACACATTCTCTCCGCTTGGGTCAGCAAGGATCCACGCTACTGTCACAGCTACAGTACCCGCCATTTGTCTCAGCACTTCCTGTTTCCTCCTTCTCCCGCCAGGGATGACGCTGTTGCTGAGACACCCCCTTTCCTATTCCGATGGGTTTGATTGACGCCATCTCTCTGGTCCTGCAGGGTCCAGTCGATGTCTTCTCCCTTGCCCGGGCGTCTCTGACCTTGGCTTCTAGGCTCCAAGCAAGCTCCATGTCAAAGCTACCACTAATCGCCCCAAAGCCTAGTGTTCTCTTCGCTTTCAACCACTCCTTCAGCATCATTCAGTGGTCAAAGGCAGAGAATTAGTTTTTCTACTGCCCCTATGCAGTCTGCAGTTGAGCATGCTGCTTCACATCTCCAGAGTGCAGCTAAACACGCTGCTCCACATCTCTTGAGTGCAGCTGAGCACACTCCTAGCCTCAACCTTCTTTAGTGATCTGGCACAACAGCAAGGAGGGTGTAACATTTCATCTAGTCACAATTCAATTTTTACACTGCAGTGACAAAACACTGACAATGGCTTATCAAAATTAGGTGATTTGTTGCCTCTCTGTGTGTCACACTATCACTGCAGAGGGAGTCCTTTACCTGTCACTGTTTATCAAAGCTGTATTTATAAGAGACAGATTTTTGCCAAGGCCACTGGCATTCATATTTTTTCATCCCTGGAATCTCATCTGTGGTAATCCTCTGAGAATTTCCACAAATTGCCAGATTGATCCTGCCGCAGAGCTGCTGATCGAATTGGCCGAAGTGAAAATACCTAAAGAAATTATATCAACGGGCCAAGGCTGTATATGGCAAAGCAGAGATTTGTTTAGAGTAAATGTATGAGCAGTCACACTAAGAATATTGATTGCATATATATATACATATATTATATATAATATAATATATATGTGTGTGTGTGTGTGTGTGTGTGTGTGTGTGTGTGTGTGTGTGTGTGTGTGTGTGTGTGTGTATATATCAACATATCAACAATATTGTAAATACTGTGTATATATGTATGTATATGTCACCAATATATTCATTTCCCTTGAACTCTTCACATTTTGTCCTGTTACAACCACAATCTTTAATGTATTTTTGGAGGATTTTGCGTGACAGCCTAGGGCTGCGCCATATGAGAAACATATGGAATTGAGAGACTATTACTGAATATTGCACATCTCCCCACTACTTTTGTGAGCTTTAGCATCTCAACTAGTAAAAATATATAAATATATATATATATAAATATATAATAAATAATTATATAAATACATATACATCAAATGTGAGCATAGGGACCAGGAAAAATCCAACCAACAGACTAAAGTCATATTTCATAAATTAGAATATTATTAAAAATGTTTTTCAGATACTCACTAATTGAAAGACATTATATAGATTACAGTAATCCTACACTGACTGATGTTTTCAAGCTTAATTTTTGTTAATTATGAGGATTTTTCACTTACAGCAAATAAAAAAACATTTACAATTAGAATATAACATCAGAACAATATAAAAATAATACAGAAAGTGGGCTTGAAGAAGAAGGTGGGCTTAAAGGTTATTTTCCAAAGGTATTTTTAATCTGACAAACAAGCCTCAATGGAACACATATTCTAATTTATTGAACATCACTGTATATACAATGGAGAAATCTACAAAGAAATTACAGTAAATGCACTAAGTGATAAAGTTCAAAGGAGTGGGTTGAAGTATAGACATTTCCATTAATATCACAATTACGATCTTTCTATTTATACAGAGTATCATATCCACATACATTCATCCAAACCCTTCTTCTTTATACATATATTTAATATATCAATAATGACAGATCAGCATATTCACTGATAGCGAAATAATATTTCTGATTTTACAGTATACTTCATTGCATAATTCTAACAGTAACAGTAAAAACAGTAACACATAATAATAATAATAATAATAATTATTATTATTATTATTATTATTAACATAATATTTCATATCCAGTGAGGACCATTTTAAACTGCTTAATGTGTGGACATTGCTTTAATTTCACAGTGAAACTGTTCCATAGTTTCTGCAGATTTGTCATTTTTTCTACAGATTCTAAAATGGCCAATGTTAATCCTTTTGACCTGAACCCAAACTGACTTTCACTGATTAAATTGTGTTTTCTATGAATGATTCTAGTCTATTATTAGATTTTTTTTTCTAATATTTCTCACAAACCTTAGAATGATGGCCATTTCATCTCCAGGATTCCTCCCTTTCAGACGATGGCAAGCTTTAACTTGGTTAGTTTCCAGTGTGATGCCTTTAGACTCTAAGACGGCTGCCACCTGTTGCTCAGTTGAAATTCCATCCAATTTGGTTTCTCCGTCAAAGTGACTCACCACATGTGTGCAAGATCTCAGTTTCACCACCAGTCCAGTAACGATCACATCATTTATTCTGCTATATTGTGCCAACTCATTCACTTTACTTTTACTTGATTTTCCAGATAAGTGATTCTCTTATCCTTGTCTTCATTTTTAAGGCGAAGTGCTTTTATTTCGTCTATGAGGTTCTTCTGCTGGAGCTGTATTGCTGCAACTTCTGTGGCTACAAAATCCAGTGACCTTTTAATATCATCCACATCTTCTGTTGGCTGTGTTTTTTTTTTTCACAAGGTCCAAGATGAGTGTTCCACCTTCTGGGAGTTCATTCCACAAATTGTATCTATGTTTTAGTAATTAACGTTAAGGGTTATGTTCGCGTTCAGCTTGTAGGAAGTGACACGACAGTATATGATGCAACCAAATCTCATTCATAACACTTGAAAATTTATATTCTACCAAATATTGCATCCAAGTAATCCTTTGGAATAGCAATATTACACAGATATTTTGATGATGATTGGGATTTGATATGATTGTCTGACCAAAAAGTGGCATATAATGTCGTGTTTTGCGGTGGTGAAGGACCAAAGCGGCAGCAGGACATCACCAGTCGCTTGGTGGATGGATACATTTAATAATATAAAGAAAACTTACAGGGCACGAAGCACCAAAGCGCCTGGACCATCAGACAACCCGACAATAAGGGGACAGAAAACACTGACTCAAATACAACAGGATAAACAGAAGTGAGTGAGTGAGTGCAATCAAACAGAAACACAAATAGGTGCGGATCATGACACATAATTGTGTAGTGGAAATAAAAGGATACATTTGTTTTGATTTTATCAAACAGTCAGTCAGTCAGTCATTTTCTACCGCTTGTTCCATAGTGGGTCGCGGGGAAGCTGGTGCCTACCTCCAGCAGTCTACGGGCAAGAGGCGGGGTACACCCTGGATAGGTCGCCAGTCTATCGCAGGGCGATTTTATCAAACAGTAATTGCAAAAACAAGTATGGTGTACATTTGTATTCAGGCCTCCTGCATCAATACTTTTTAAAATATGTTTGTTTAGGAAGGTTGATATGCCACAATGTTGTTGAATGTTGCCATGATGATATACAGGGGTTGGACAATGAAACTGAAACACCTGGTTTTAGACCACAATAATTTATTAGTATGGTGTAGGGCCTCCTTTTGCGGCCAATACAGCGTCAATTCGTCTTGGGAATGACATATACAAGTCCTGCACAGTGGTCAGAGGGATTTTAAGCCATTCTTCTTGCAGGATAGTGGCCAGGTCACTACGTGATACTGGTGGAGGAAAACGTTCCCTGACTCTCTTCTCCAACACACCCCAAAGTGGCTCAATAATGTTTAGATCTGGTGACTGTGCAGGCCATGGGAGATGTTCAACTTCACTTTCATGTTCATCAACCAATCTTTCACCAGTCTTGCTGTGTGTATTGGTGCATTGTTATCCTGATACACCGGCACCGCCTTCAGGATACAATGTTTGAACCATTGGATGCACATGGTCCTCAAGAATGGTTCGGTAGTCCTTGGCAGGGGACGCGCCCATCTAGCACAAGTATTGGGCCAAGGGAATGCCATGATATGGCCCAGCCCAAACCATCACTGATCCATCCCCATGCTTCACTCTGGGCATGCAACAGTCTGGGTGGTACGCTTTTTGGGCTTCTCCACACCGTAACTCTCCCAGATGTGGGGAAAACAGTAAAGGTGGACTCATCAGAGAACAACACGTTTCACATTGTCCACAGCCCAAGATTTGTGCTCCTTGCACCATTGAAACCGACGTTTGGCATTGGCATGAGTGACCAAAGGTGTGGCTATAGCAGCCCGGCCGTGTATATTGACCTGTGGAGCTCCCGACGGACAGTTCTGGTGGAAACAGGAGAGTTGAGGTGCACATTTTAATTCTACCGTGATTTGGGCAGCCGTGGTTTTATGTTTTTTGGATACAATCCGGGTTAGCACCCGAACATCCCTTTCAGACAGCTTCCTCTTGCGTCCACAGTTAATCCTGTTGGATGTGGTTCGTCCTTCTTGGTGGTATGCTGACATTACCCTGGATACAGTGGCTCTTGATACATCACAAAGACTTGCTGTCTTGGTCACAGATCCGCCAGCAAGATGTGCACCAACAATTTGTCCTCTTTTGAACTCTGGTATGTCAGCCATAATGTTGTGTGCATTTCAATATTTTGAGCAAACTGTGCTCTAACCCTGGCTAATTGAACCTTCACACTCTGCTCTTACTGGTGCAATGTGCAATCAATGAAGACTGGCTACCAGGCTGGTCCAATTTAGCCATGAAACCTCCCACACTAAAATGACAGGTGTTTCACTTTCATTGTCCAACCCCTGTAGCTGTGTGCCAATTAGGTGACTTCTGAAGGAATTGGTTGCACTGGGTTTTATTTAAGGTTATCAGAGTAAAGGGCACTAAATACATTCATTAGTTCAAAAATAAATGTTTCTTACACTTAAAAATAGTCATCCGTATAAAACATCATAAAATTTTACTAAAATACATTGAAGTTTCTGTTCTGTAAGGTGACAGAATGTGAAAATGTCCAAGTGGTGTAAAGAGGCACTGAAATATTAGCATTTTTTTTAATTGCAAGTTGACGACCTCATATCTACAGCTGTAGACAAAAGAATTAGTTTGGATGTAATGTTTGTGGCCAAATATCCTATAAATATTTGTAGAGTCAGTAATCATTAAATCTTTCTGCTTTTCCTATACATTCAGTTTCAAGACTTCATTAGCCTCCTGCGCCTTTGGTGTCTGTCAAACTAAAATGCTGATATGGACACATTAAATGGCAAATCAAGGAGATATACACACTGATGATGCGGTGACAAACAGAAAAGAGATTAATCAATGTGTGTAATTGGCAGAATACTTACATTGCATAAAGAGCACAAATCATATCTTCCACAGGGAGGCATTCATTATCATCACTGTTCATGCCTTCGAAGTGCATTGCTAATCTGCATGCTTTTATTTAATTATCCATGATGAGGAAAGTCAAGCCTGCATTTGTTCAGCATGCCAGCTGAGAGAAACAAAGTATTACAGATAAAATAACACAAGCAAACATGGTAGCTGCCTTTTACAAGCATACAAGCATGACTCACATGAAAGAAAATACATTGCCTAGATTTGGTTTTGTAACTCCACAACCAGGACTTGCTCAGCAAAAAAAAATCAGTTATGCTGTTTTCTGTTAAAATTATTTTCAGTGCCCGATTTCAGTCTATACAAATCATAAGATGAGGAATTTTTGTTTTGGTCTTTTGTTTTTGAGTGGATTCTTATTGTTTCTCCTTGGTTCTGCAATTTGATTTTTTTTGTTCTATCATTCCCTTTTATTATAGTAACAGTAACAGGTTTTTAAAATGACTTAAATGTAACCGTAACTATACAAAACCTGACACTGTGACACTGTGCTTAGCTATAGTTCCTGGCCTGTTATACTGTTTTCTGCCTTTCCCTTGTCAGGATTTTTGCTCTGCTGCCATTTGTCAGGTAGTTCATTTGTAAGTTTGGACTTTCTATGTAAAAGTTGTAGCAGTTTTGAATTTGCCTAAAGCTAGCAGTTTTGTTGGTGCTTAAAGGAAGCGGGAGACCCCAGGGGGGAGTCGACCACTAATATTACAGACATAAAGTCAGAATCAGAATCAGAATCAAAATTCTTTATTTGTCATTGCTCCACATGGGTGCAACGAAATTTCCAAAAACAGAACAAAACAGTGCAGGCAAGTAGTGCAAATTAAAGAAAATAAGTATTAAAAAGTTAAAAAAGTTATAAGTTATAAAAAGTTATAAAAAAGGACTGTGCAGGTGGAAAAAATATATACAAGAATATTTACAGGTTGTTCCGGTATTGCACATGAGGTAGCATATTGCACTTAGTGTTAAAAGAAATTGTACGGAATGTATTTACTGTTTATATCATTATCGATAGTAACAGTTGTTATAGTGTACATGATGCGTTCAGGGCAACAACAGCTCTAGGAAAAAAGCTGTTTTTCAGTCTGTTTGTTTTTGTCTTAAAAATCAGAATCAGAATCAGAATCAGCTTTATTGCCAAGTTTGTACATACAAACAAGGAATTTGACTCCGGTACACTTTGCTCTTTGGTTTTTGTTTTTGCACTACAGAATATACATATTTACAATGTACAAATATACACATATATAAATAAAAAGGTGCATTTGCAACATCTGTATGCTGTTGTTTTGTACTCTAAAATGCTGCGGTTGTTTAATATTATAAAATATTTCAACCACTTGTTTAAAAAAGACCCTCCAAGTTTCATCTGGGCTTATGGGTTAATGGTTGTACTGAGGTTCTAGTCCCATTTGACTTGGTGTTCGACTTCCGCTAGTGGTCTGGTGCACTTCCGTTTTGTGGAGCGAGTTTGCAGGTTTTTTATTTGCAGAATTTTTCCTTTTGCTTCTGTCTATTGTCTGTGATTCCATAATTTTTCTTTAGCAGCATTTTTCAGTTGCATTGGTTTCTTGTGTTTGTGTTTTTTGGAGTTTGCATCATTTAGGTGTTTACAGCGTGTTTGTACCTGTCGACCACCGTACTGTAGAACTTACTTTATTCACTGTGATCTCCAAAGGTTTTATGGTATGTTTGCTCACTGTGTTGCTTTTTTAGAGTTTTTTTCTCACCCCTTGCTGTGTAAACTAAATTGTCATGAACACAAAACCGTAGTCAGATTCAGGATATTAGTCATAGCCATAGTAGTCATTTATTCCTACTTTTTAGCTGGTTGAGAGATAGTCATAATTTTCAGCAATGTAAATGTCCTTCTGCATTTCAGTGAAGCACAAGGGATCTAAGAGGAAACCCAAGATCTAAGAGTTCAACATTAATAAGGACAGGAATAAAAACTGGTCATGTGTGTAGCAATAAAAGAAATGAGGCAATGATCATTTGTAATTATAGTCAGATAATTTTTACGAGACACACATAAAAACACTCTTGGATGTTAAATTAACAGAAAAACAATGAGTATTAGGTTTGTAGAAGTGTTTAAAGGAATGTGTGTACATTCTAAACATGTACATGAGCATTTATACATGCACAATGTGTGTAGGTGTGTGTTTGTGCTGGGTGTGTGTATACATACTTCAAAGTTTTGATGGTTCAGTGTGTATATATGTACACATAAATGAATGTTTTATCTAATATATTTCTTAATTTTACTAGGATATGTTAGAGTATCTAAATAGAAGGCCTCTGATTGGTTAGACTAAACAGGAAGAAGAAGAAGACTCCTTATTAGTTTGGAATATATCAATGGTATGGGATTAGATAATCTTTTAAACATGTAAGCAAATTACAAATTTTCTCTTTTTAAATGTTTTGTTCACAGTTCTATCACTGTACATGTTTAGATAAAGCCTGATCTGAATTTAAGTAGTTTAAATAATGCTTGTCACATTTTTGAGTAATAAAAGTCAGAAATAAAAATAGAAAGAGAATTAAATGATAGAAGGTCAGTCAGTCATTTTCTACCGCTTATTCCATAGTGGGTCGCGGGGGAGCTGGTGCCTATCTCCAGCAGTCCATGGGCAAGAGGCGGGGTTGGACAGGTTGCCAGTCCATCGCAGGGAAACACACAAACAACCATGCACACACTCATTCATACACCTAAGGGCAATTTGGAGTGACCAATTAGGGAGAACATGCAAACTCCATGCAGAAAGATCCCGGGCCAGGAATCGAACCCAGGACCTTGCTGCAAGGCAACAGTGCTACCAACTGCGCCACCGTGCAGCCCGTATGATAGAAGGTATAATTGAAAATATGTTTTTGTTTTTTTGTATTGCTTTGTTATTTATGTGTCTCCTAAATCACAGTACAGATACATTTGAAAGAAAATCGCACAAAAAATAGTTAAAATAAGTATAATGATTATCCATCTATTCATTTTCTACACTCGCTTTATCCTGCTCAGGTTCTTATGGGAGGTGGGCTGAGCAATTTTAGAGCTGCTAAAGGTTGAGAGGTGGGGTATACCTTGGACAAGTCTATGCAAGTCTATTTATGTAAAGAAGAAAACGAACTAAAAAGTGTTTTCTGAAATTTTAAAGGAAATTTACCTCTGACTGTTTACTTTTCAATTACCGAACAGTTATGAAAATAAAAGACAGCAGAGGAAAAATGTTATTAGAATTGGGCCATTCCAGTCTAGCAGCTTCCAACAGAGTTTTTGTTGCAAAATTATCCAGAAATGTTTGCAGTGCTCTCAACATGGTTATAGAGTCCAAGTCAAGTCCTTCTGAAGAACAAACGTGTGAACAGAGAAACACACATTGCAGTATTAGCATTAGACTCTTAACTGACGCCTTCATACATTTTCTGAGTGACATACACAGAATACAGAAGTTGTAAGAGTGTATTTCATCCAGTCAAATAACTATTTACAAAAAAAACAAGGTTTAATACTAGAACTCCCAGGGCCGTCAATTTGACGGTTTTGAAAGTTTGACACTCCATAACTCTGGTTTATTAAAACTCTTATCTTCCTGGCATCCTGACTTTTTCTAAACCCGTGTCTTGTGTATTCCTATGTCTCTTTTTTTCTAAAATAACAAAGTAAATAAAAGATCTAAGTATTTCTACCTTTAACTACCACAGCCACTATTTTGACGGCCCTATTATTTACATTGATATTTTTTTCCCCCGGCTGAGTATATGCGCGAGCGTTGCCTAGCAACCGCCACTCTAGATCGCAGTCTGAGAAGGAGATTGTTGACATCCTACAAATGGCTTCTAGAAAGATATGTTCTGCTTAAGAGGCATTGGATCTGCTTCAAAAATTAGAGTATTCTGACAGCTTTTGGTCAGCATTCAGTTCCAGTGACAGCGGGTCAGAGAGTGAGCTTCCCCCGGCTAAAAAAACACGAGTCGTCCCATTAGCAGGAGGTTGTGGCGCATTATTTCAAGGTAGTAAAAGACTAGCCTATGTAACGATTTTATCATTTTAGGCTATGGTTTACAGATTAGTAAACTAATACTATATAAACTACAGCAACAGTCCCACAATCAGCGCAGGTTCAGAGATAGGGAGACGAGCCAGGTGCCCAGTGCCGAGCTATAAACCCAGCAAACCAGCTCACTGGCAAGAGAGAAACTAAAAAACAAGGTACTTATAATGGAAAAAGAAATAAACAATAAGTTAGGTCATAGATATAGCAGCCCAGTAACAACAATCTATTCTGCACTTTACAACGTTTTCATCGCAAGACGAGCGCACACCTTGTAGGGGAGGAAGAAAGTAGAGGGAGGCGTCAGAGCCAGAACGCGTTGACAGAGCGCCAGATCCAAGATGCCCAGACCGCGATCCTCTGCTTGGTGGACGCCTAAATGCACATCCACGTTCAGGGCTGCGCTGTGGCTAAGGCCAGCAGAGTTTTAGGAGATGATTCCTCCTTGGACATGAGTGTGGATGAGCTGAAGGCATTTTTAGCACTAGTTTATGTCCGCGAAGTGAAAGGGGGGCGTAACATGGAGCTGTCCAGCTTTTGGTCAGATTAGTAAAGCTTTTTTTTTAAATGTACCCGCTACTCTGTATTATTTTTCAGTACTATTTATAAATAATAATAAAACATAATAGGTTTTGATCAAATACTATTATTAATTCTTGTCAAAACCATAATTTTATAGCGTGCAAGAAATCCTGTAGCATTCTGACCGCATGTAATTCGATGACATCACCGCCCCCGCATTCAGAATGCTCGTCGTCAAATTGATGGGCTTGGGAGTTTTAGCAGTGTTAGAATTCTGGGAGTCCTAGTGTTAAATAGTAACAGCATAATTTTATCTTCTACAGGATGACATATGTTATGTGAGTTAGGCCAGTAAGTTAAGGACAGAAATTTACAGAAATAAATTTTTTATGAAATAAAAATCTGTATTTGAAAAAACGGTAAAGCTGTTGTCACAGTGTTTTCTACAGTATACTGGCCTGTATGATGACATACTGAAAAGTGTGTCTTATGCAGGTCTAAGTGTGAGGAAATCAAGGTGATTTTATGGAACTGCTGATGTGCTCTTATCTTAATAGTGTGTGTATTGGGATCAAGGGTGTGGAATTCACTGTGTTGTTTTGCGTAGGGATGGGATACGTTATTTTGGCCTTGCTATCTCGTTCATTGTTTTACTTTTAAGAACCAACTAACCAATAGACATTACATTTCAGTGCTCTTTTAGTGCCCCCAAGTGGTAACATAATTATTGTTGAATTAATCAGAGCGTAGGTTAAGCCTTTTGTGTCAGTAGCAGCTTCAAGCATCACTGATGACGAGGTGAGTGAATCTTCATCAGTACAGACAGCATAAGCGATGTGTGAATCGGGGTTATTGCAGTGGTGCACATGTGGAACATTAAAGGCATGTGAGAGCTGCAGAACAAGCAGTTTTTTTTGTTTTGTTTTACAAAATTAAAATTTTTTTTGCTATTCTGAATTGCCATCGCATTTTATATCCTTTGCAGGTAGATTTACTTCTAGGCAATACATTATTTTATTGCATATCCTTAAAATCGTCCAGATCAAAGTAGGATTTATTTTTCACTTCGACATTAAATTTATTGATCACTAACAGAATATGGTGCCACTGGGAAAGATATTATCTGCTGTACATAAGCCTTTAAAATAAGTTCCTTCAACCAGACTATGGCTAACAAACACAGGGGAACGGGAAGGGGTTGAAGAACAACAGGCAAAAACAAAGGAAATGTGAATCCGTCTTGGCAGCTGTTTATGTTTGGGTCTGAGCAGTGTGTTTGACCACCTAAGCAGGTCTGTGTGTGTATGTGTGAGGCATGTGCAGAGAGCACGACTCTCTGCTTGGCAGACAACCTGAGGGGTGGGGGGCTTTGAGCTGCTCGATGCTGTTTTGTAAGGATGATTAATGACCAGTCTTTGGCTTGGAGCTCTGTGAAGCCATTGTAGCCCTGAAACTTGATCTTCTTCCATTTAACACGTTGAGAGATAGAAAATGCGGACAAATTAGGGTTGCCTCATCAGGAATATACTGTAAATTTGTAGACAAAATACTATTTGATAAAACTGAGGAAGGTAAACATCACATGAGCCTGGCTTAATCAGAAATATGTCAGACAGTTGATATATGAACCTAGTTGCAGGATTTTATATTTGTGGTGTTGTTTAATATTAGTGTCATTTTTAATTAATGGATATTTAAATGGTTCAAAAAAGTCAAGGATAATGTTATCCCGGCCTACTTTTTTCTTTTCAGAACTTGTTGAAGCTATTCCAGTTTATTCTGCAGCTCACTAATGTCTGCTGACTATGTGCTTCCTCACTTCTTTGCCAGCATTGTCCTATTTTCTTTGTTTATTTCAGCAGCTGTTTACATGATCTCTCATTCAATAATTTGGTCTATTCATAACCCCTCATTTCTCTTTCTACTGTTTCTCTTTTTGTTAGAAAATGACTTTAACTACCTCTATCCCACGCGCATAACGGATTTTCTCTTAGAATCTCTTTGAATAATCTTTTCCTCGTATACAGTGCCGTGAAAAAGTATTTATTTCCCTACAGATCTGGTGTGCTTCTTTTTTCCTCTCACTTAAATGTTTAATATTAGACAGAGATAACCTGAGTAAATCCAAAAAACATATTTCAAGTAATCATTTCATTTATTAAGGTAAAACAACTATTTAAACCTCTACGTCAGAAAGTAATTGCCACCTTGGTAAATCATGAATTAACTGTGATTAACCACATTTTTTCAAAAGTTGAATTAAATTTCACCAGCCAGACCCAGGTCTGATTCCTGCCAGAGCTGTACAATCAAGTTAACGCTTAAATAAACCCTGTCTGACAACATGAAGCAGAGCAAAAGATCTGAAAAAGCAACTCATCATGACCCGAAATTTAAGAACATATGAGACACAAAGTCACTGACATCTATCAATCTGGAAAGGGTTAAGAAGGCATTTAATACTTTAGGTCTCAGGCAGAACACAGTTGGGACTATTATCCACAAACAGCCAGTCTACCACAGTTACTCTAAAAGAACAAATCAACAACTCATCCAAGAGATCAGACAAGGACCCAGAACAGCATCCAAAGCACTGAAGGCCTTGCTTGCCTCTGTCAGGGTCAGTGAGCAAGAATCATCTGTTAGACGGAGACTGGGAAAAAATGGCAGCCATGGGAGACTTCCAAGGGGAAAAACACTGCTGTCAAACAGAACGCAAATCACCATCTCATGTATGCCAAGAAACATCTTGATGATCATCAAGACATCCCAGTACATTTAAACAGGTTGGTATTGCTATAGTCCGAGGGTGCTTTGACTCTTTAGGACCTTGAGAATTTGTCGTAATTAGAAGTATCACTTCTGCTCTCTTCCAGAAAATCCTGAACGAAAATGTCCAGCCACCATTTTTTGATCTTAAGCTGAAATGCTTTTGGCTTATGCAGCCTGACAATGATCCAGTTATATATATAAACTTGTTTAAGATGAGGAAGCATGATCCTAAAGTGCCGGTCATTGTATTGGTACTTGAAAAGCCTGTTTATTTACTAAGATAATACTTGTTGTAAATGTCTGAGAAACACAGCTCTAAGTCCTTTACAGACCTGACAGATGAAGATTCTAAGCGTTTAGAAACCTACTTTTCCCGTCATAAAACAAGCCCAGAAGCTTATGTTGTGACAGCCCAGCGTTATGGTAAAATGTGATATGAAATTTGTCAACTAGCAGCTACTGAAGCAGCACTGAGTCCAAAACAAATTTCCACGAGGGGACAACAAAATACAATCTAACAAATTAGGACATCCAATTAGATATTCAGTACTTTGAAAAGAAATGTTCACATCAATGTCTCAACGTAGGTGACTCTAAGTTTACTTTCTGTTTTTCTTAATTCTCAGCCAGTCTTTGGGGATTTACTGTTGTGTTGCACGGTCCAGGTCTGCTTTAGCTTTAATTTTGCACAGATAATCTCACATGTTTCACAAGGAGCCTCTAATACACAGTAGAATTAGTAGAAGAGTCTATAATGGTTGAACTAGCCAGCTCCTGCTGTTGCATCCCTCAAACCCTGACATTTCCACCTCCATGCTTCATGTGTGGTATGAGTTTTTTCTTCCTGTGAGTTTTTTATTTTTGCCTTCGATTTTTTCATAGAGAGTAAAGGTTTTTGCCTTCGACACCTCCCATGAAAGCTAAACTTTCTTATTGTAGAGGCATGGACCTTCGTATTAACAGTACCAAAACCGGTTGTAGGTCTTGTAGTGGCAGTCCAACCATGCTTTAGCTTAGCATTTGCAATTAAGCATGACATCCTGATCAAGCACAAGATGTAGTGATGTGGTGTCTGTTTGTTACATTATAGTTTTAGAGACAAAAACGTGTACAAGGTAAAAAAATATGTAAGTTGAATCTCTAAAAAAAACTGCTGTTCTGACAAACTGCAGTTGACCTGACAAGGTGGAAACCCAACAGTAACCTTATGATGTCTCATTGTCTTTTAAAAGAAAACAGATTTCTTTTCTTTTTTAATTTGAACAGATATGTTTTGCATAATAGGGATACTTTTTAACGGTAGCTCTGCTTAGTGCCTCTGCTGGAAAGAGGTGCTAAGAAAGAAACTGTTTCAGCTTCTTTATTAGTGTTGGAAACAGTAAGAATTTACTGCTTAAATTTAAATTGTGCTGAAACGATGTAATTAAACTCCTGCTGTTTAATTCCAGCATTAGAGGCCACATCTGCTCTCTGCTGCAGGACAGTCAGCAGACTTTGTTAGTTTAGGTTTAAAGCATTTAAACTTGGAAAACTACAAAACTTTGCCTTAACTTTTCTTTAAAAATATACTGTAGGATTTAGCAACAGCAATGACACAGTTTGCAGAATCATGTCAAATGAGTCACTATAACTTTATTTTAATAGCCGTCTATTAAAATTCCCCCCCTTTATACACACCTTTTTCTAAACATGTAACTTTTTTTTCTTTTAACATGTCCAAGAAGAAGCCCGACATATTTACGAGAGAGAGAGAGAGAAAAAAACTTTATTAGAAACTGCTTTGGGATTATTACAATTGCAATGGACAAAAAGGGAAAAAAATACAAAAAGGGAAAAAGAAAAAAAAAGCAAGAAAGAAAAAGGTGGGCCAAAAAGGAAAAACGGACATAAGGAGAAGAGAATAGAGGAGAGAAAGAAGGATGAAGAGAATACAAGATACTAGAAGACTACCTCTACACATGCAGAAGCATATATAACAACAGCAATGTTACCAAAAAGTGCACAGTCCTAATGAATGGAAGGTGTATTTAGTGGTAACTGTGGCACAATGCAGAACATCTGTGTAGCTGTTAACACCTGAATCCAAACACCTGTGGGTTTAAGTGTGAGTGCGATTGTGTAGATAACGTTCTTCATAAAATTATGCAATAGCAAGTGTGAGGAGCCACAGACCTGGCCCCCTGGACTCGAGACAGAGATGGAGGAGATCTGATATCCAAAGGCCCCCAAGAGCACAGGAACCCCGGTAGGACAACCGCCGGGACTACTGCACCACAATGCAGAAGCCCCGGGGAGCTGCAGCGACGAGCCCACAGGCCCCGCCATCAGCCGTCTACACTGGAACAGATCCACCCATGGACCAGAGACCAGAGACTGCGGGGCACATCAACCCCCAAGTAGAGGCCCGACAGAGGGGAGGGGAGGGGAGGGGAGGGGAGGGGGTTGGCCATGTGATATTTGTTTGGACATGTGACCCTGAGAGTGATGCAGTGCCGGATTGTGCTGTGTTTTACTGAGGCAGTGTAAAAAGGTAGGGGCATATGGATAATATAAATAATACCTGTAAATATCAGTTATCACCATAACTGTGATATCAGCCTAAATTATCATATCAGTGCATCACCATTAAAAGGTATGATTATTTTTGTAAGGTGCTAATTTCCCTAAAAAGAAATATCATACCTAATTATTACCTTCACAAAATGCTCAAAAAAGCAAGTTTACTTAGACTATTGTAATATTTATAGATGCAGGTTATTAAAGTTAAAAGCAACCCTGGCCCAAAATACAGTGTTGCACTAAAGCACACACTTGCTATTTCTAACAAATCCCATTTCAAGTAAAAAGATGCCCCAATATCAGTCCTTCGTGGGGAAAAAAAAACCATGCTTCACTGCTTACACAGCCTTCCACATATTAGCCCCAACACTATTCTCCTGATGTTGCACAAAGCATGGCACAGAGGACACAGACTGTGTTGATACATGCACTCGAAACACTGCATTCTGAGAGAGGCTCCAGCCAGGCGTCTCAGAATGAAGGCAACGCCTATGATTTATGTTTATAATCCTGAGAGGTGATGGTTCCCTCTTCTGGTATCCTCTTAACAATTATTTATTTCTGCGATAGATTTTACTGTTTTACTCTATCTCAGGTGTAATCACATGCTTTGAAGGGCAGCTGTTGTTATTGTTTGGTTTATTGTTTTAATCACAGTGAAAAGCAGGGGCTTTATCAGTGTCGAGCTCCATAATTCAAAACAGATTCCATTTTGCTAATTTTACCTTGCCTTTTTGGAGTGTGTGTTACCATGAAAAATTATTAGTTCATTAGTTGTAAGCAGAAAATCATCATAATTAACAGAAATAAAGGCTTGAAAAGATTATTCTGTGTGTAATTAAACATATAATGTGTTTCGCTTACTGATGGAGTTCCTGAAATAAATTAACTTTTCAGTAATATTCAAATTTATTGAATATGAATCTACATCAGTCCTTAAGTTCCACTGATTAAATTTGTCCAATATTTTTTGCGGACTAATATGTAACAGCGTGTCTTTGTTGCAGCTAATATATGCAATCATTAGATGTGCAGAGCATAGTACATCAGTCCAGCTTCAGTGTGTTGTTTTTGTTTGTGCAGACCATCGGCCCTAAGGAGGGCTGGCAGGTGTACAGCTCAGCCCAGGATGCTGATGGGCGCTGTATCTGCACTGTGGTAGCACCAGAACAAAGCCTGTGCTCCAGAGATGCAAAAAGCAGACAGCTCCGACAGCTGCTAGAGAAGGTAAGCACATTTACAAAGGGATATTTACCTTCCCCAGTGCAGCATACACAAGCACACGTACCGAAACCTGAAAACCCGGCGACCTGTGTTTGGTAGTGTTGGTATTGATTCTTCATGTTAACGTTTTTGTTGCTAAAGATGTAACAAGCGGTAAAAATTAAAGGTTACATTAGTACACTAACCTTACTAAAGTAAAGAAGACTTTTTAAATAGCGCTTTTACTTATTCAGTCTGTTGCACTAAAACTGAAGGAGGATGACTCCAGACATAGAGCCCTACAATGGAATTTAGATCAAATCATATTCATATGTTAGAATGACCCAGTCACAGTCCAGACATAAATCGAATTAAAAGTCTGTGGCAAGACTTAAAAAATAGATTTTCTTCATTAAGTTTGACCAAACTTAAGACGTTTTGCTGAGAGTGGCCACAACTTTCATGCTTGGGATGTGCAAAGCAAGGGGAGACACACCCCCAAAAGACTTTTAGCTGCCAGTGCATTGCAAGGTAGCTCTTCAAAGTATTGACCCAGGGGCACTAAATGCAAATGCAAGCCACAATTATGAGTTTTTTATTTGTAGAAATATTTTAAAACTATCTACCATTTTCCCCCCCTTTAAAACTTTTTTTTTCTACATTGAAGTTTTGGGGAAACCCAAACTTTTTGGATTTTTAAAAGTGACCACTATTTAAATCCCTTCCCAAAAAACGATTCAGGGAAAAGGCTTTTTGCATGTTGGTTTCAAAACTTTTTATTTTAAATTTTATGGCAGCGGGTTTTCACATTAGGAAGAGGGAAACAAAAAGGCTCACAATGGAGGGGGGCTTCAGCAGCCCTTGTGAGGGCCATGCTTTTAGAAATGTAAAAAATGTTTTTAAAATAGGATTGATAGCACTCATAAGACTTTTTTTCCCATGTTTGTAAAAAAAAGTAAAAACAGCTGCCATATTTTGGGTTTTCTTATAGGGAAATTTTAGGGAACCCAAAGTGTTAAAAAATTGGTAAAAAAATTTTGGGAAACCTATAAAAATAAGTACCCAAAATCAATAAATAAAAATAAGGGATTTAATTTTACAAAAAAATTGTGAAAAAATTTTAATTTCATTTTTAAAATTCTCCCTCATTATTAGGGGAAAATATATTTCTTTTTCCATTAAATCGCTTTATAATTTTAAAAAAATTTTCCATATAAAATTTTTTAGTTTTAATTTTTTCCCTAACCCTTTAGGAACATTTACATGTCACATACATGTTTATGTAAAATAATTTATATTTAATAATTTTACTGTAGATTTTTTGGAAAATAAAGGGTCAAAGTAAATACTAATGCTTTCTGTTTTTATAATTTTGTGTCACTTTTTACATTTATTTTTTCCAAACCATGAGAGGGGACGACACACTCTTCAGCCCAACCCAATTATTTATCTTTTGTAAAAATGCTATATATATATATATATACATATTTACAAAAAAAATAATTTTTATTTCCTTTCTTTTATATTCATATTTAAAATGTCTTTTAAAGGGAGCAAAAATGTAACCCGAAGTCAAAATTTCCTTGTGTGCACCAAAAACGGCGAAAAAATTTCTTTATTCTTTTTGGGGGGTGAACATAAAAAAAAGGGAAAAAAAAAAGAAAACGGGTTTGACATATGTCCCTTTCCCTCCCCCCCACCTGCCTTGGTCTGGACGTTTTTTCAGGTTGGTTTTCCTTTTTTCCCTTCCCTGCACCTGAAATGTGATTTATTTTCCATTAATCAAACCCCCCCCACCAAAACCCCCCCAGACTCCTTGGGAAAACCTGCACACCTACACCTAAAAAAAATTGGAAAAAATTTCCCCTGATTTAAATTTTCCCAAAAATTTTTGACCCTTTTTGAAATCCAAAAATAATTTGCATGAACATGGTAAAGCTACAAATAAGAAAATATTCTCATGAATGTTTCAGGTCTAAATTTTGGATCTATATGTATCTACCCTATCTGTATAGCTTCGTCTTTTTTGGCTACATACTGTATGACAATCAGTTTCCACCTTTGTAAGGTGGCATTTAAAAAGAACAAGGCTTAAACAGTTCCATTTTCTGGGGAGAAAACACTTGTTGAATATAATTATATAAAGTGATCTTTCAGAAAAAAAATAAAACAAATGCTAAGTAGTGATAGTAGTTTGCTTTCATTTGCACAAATTATGCTAGAAGCTCAGCTTGTGAGTAGAGACTGTTTCAGGTCATCTCTGAACTTGACCTTTTTTCATTTAAGGTGCAGAACATGTCTCAGTCCATTGAAGTGCTGAACCTGCGGACTCAGAGGGATTTCCAATATGTCATAAAGATGGAGAACCAGATGAAAGGGCTGAGGAGCAAGTTCAGACAGGTTGAAGATGACAGGAAATCCATCATGGCCAAGAATTTCCAGGTACACCAAAGCATTCTTTTATCACAGCGGTTCAAATAAAACCCCTGCTGGATCTACTTTATTTACTTGCTTAGCTTGATTGCATTTCATTCAGCCCTCAGTTTAGTCCCTTTTGACACTATAAGTACAAGAGATGCATTGAAGAATCTGGGTAAAGAAGATGACCAGCAGTAGTCTGCGAAGATGAAAATGATTCATAAAGGCTAGCAAAGTCTGTGTTTGGTATTAGTGTTCTAGTAGGGATGTCCTGATTACAATTCTTTTTTGTCCCCAATATCAAACCAAGCCAGTCAAGATTAGGCATTTGCTGAGACAGAGCCATAATGTCACTTACACATATCACATATACACAAATCACATACTTCATTTCATTAGTATTACATGTCTGAATTACTATTAATCAGTAATTTCAGGACACTGTATGTTTTTCTTGGCAGCAACAGATGTTTTGTCCCAACTGAAGCTTTTTGCAGGTCAGCCTCTAACAAGGGGTCAATCTTTATTTAAAGAAAGCTACTGTTGTACAATGCAATACCTGAATCAGACGCAGCTTTATCATATGTTTCTACATGAATATTTGACTCAGCATGTACAACTACTGTCTGTGAAGCACTTTGCATTAGTGCTTTGCTAATGCTAGTGAGTTTGCTCTGTGTTTTGATATGACTCATTGAAAATTGGCCCCATAAAAAACTGCATTAGTAGTTTATAGAGTGGGTTAAAAACCTATATAGTGGGTCTGCTACATTAATTTTAATGTTTCGCTTTCAAGGTTGTGAAATATAATGACCAGTGTTTCAGCTGTGCTCTGTGCAGCTCGCCTACATGTTGACAGGCGTAGGGGAGAGCGTGGTCACATGGCTTGCTGGGGTGTGGGCAGAAGCGGGTGAAGTAGCAAAAAATTTAAGGCAAGTAAGAGTAGCACTACTTCAATTTATTTTTAGTAGAAGTAAAAATTAGTCATCCTGAAACTTATTTGGTTAAAAAAGCTACTCAAAAACCTAGCAGCTGTTTGATCATAACATCTGATTTAATTTGTGAAATTAAGGTGATCAGACAAAACAAAAATAGAAGGTTAGGTGCAAATTCTAGGATTACAAAAAAACTAAAAAAAGAGTAAAGAAATAACATAATTATTAAGGAATATATTCAAGCTTACAAACACAGGTGTCAAAAAAAAATAGTTTTTCCATCATAAACCTTTGAAGCCAATACTAATAGTACTAACAGTAGTAACGGTAGAACAGCGCAAAGTACTTCCAGTGACAAAATATACTGTTTATTGTATATTCACTTGACCTCCAAATGGAACAGCAGGGCCAGCAGATGGAAAATTACATTAGAACAATGAAACTTGTGTACAAACAAGTAGTCTTACTTTAACAAAAACTGTCGGGACGAGTCTGTGTCCAGTGCATTCTTTGGTTAAGACATGCTTGTTCTTTATTTAATGGTGTAACTAGAGGTCAGTAGAGAAGCCAAAAATTGTACTCAAGTAAAGGTTACTTTAAAATAACATTAATCATGTAGAATTAAAAAGTATGGTGAAGTAAAACTAATCCTAGAAGTACTTTTTTTTTTCAAATGTTACAGAAGGCAATGTAACTGTGTAAATATTCCTTGTGGCATTATATTTATTCTCCTAAATAACAACAATGACATTCTTTGCCGATTCTTTGCCTTTTTTCCCTTTAAATATCATAACACTCCTCATTTCTATAACATTATTGCTCAAAGGTCTTAGGAGCCACTGTGGACTGCCTAATAAGTTATGCAGCTCTGGAGCCTCAGGTTGCAGACCCCTGGTCTGGATAGTCTTTTTGTTTTATTATGTTTACTTCTTTGCTTTATTCATGCTGAACTCACCCTGCCATTGTTTTCTTATTGCTGATCTCATTGCCCATTCGTAAAAGGTTCCTTGTTTTCTGTTCTGCCTTGATGTCCTCAAGGTCATTGTTCTCCAAGTTTTGCTGCAGCACGTGTTCCAATAATTGTCTGCTGAGTTTTTAGTTTCTGGAGTGCTTTGAATTTGAGTGTTTCTGTTCACTTAAGTTTTAAAAGACATATTTGGTGTATCATCTGTGATCTCTGGCCTGTCCTTTGTGTACACAGCACACTTTTAACTAACGCTGTCTTTTGATTAAGTTTCACCATTCAGTCGTATTGTTTACAAACCCGCCATTAACACTAGAACTCCGAGACCGGTCAATTTGACGGTTTTGAAAGTTTCACATGCCATAACTCTGGCTTATTAAAGTTCAGAGACAGGGAGACGAGCCAGGTGCCCAGTGCCCAGCTATAAACCCAGCAATCCAGCTCCCTGGCAGGAGAGAAACTACAAATCAAGGTACTGATAATGGACAAGGAAATAAACAATAAGTTAGGTCATAGATATAGTAGCCCAGTAACATCAATCTATTCTGCGCTTTACAACGTTTTCATCGCAAGACGAGCGCACACCTGGGAAGGAGGAGGAGATAGGAAAGGATGGCACTGTGTGGACAGTAGTAAGGAGGAAGAAAGTAGAGGGAGGCGTCAGAGCTAGAACGCGTTGACAGAGCGCCAGATCCAAGATGCCCAGACCGCGTTCCTCTGCTTGGTGGATGCCGAAATGCACATCCACGTTCAGGGCTGCGCTGTGGCTGAGGCCTGCAGAATTTTAGAAGATGATTCCTCCTCGGACATGAGTGTGGATGAGCTGAAGGCATTTTTAGCGCTAGTTTATGTCCGCGAAGTGAAAGGGGGCGTAACATGGAGCTGTCCAGCTTTTGGTCAGATTAGTAAAGCTTTTTTAAAAATGTACCCGCTACTCTGTATTATTTTTCAGCAACATATATTGATAACAATAAAACATAATAGGTTTTGATCAAATACCATTATTAATTCTTGTCAAAAACGAAATTTTATAGCGTTAATGCGATGACGTCATCACCGCCCTCGCATCCAGAATGCTTGCCGTCAAATTGACGGGCTTGTGAGTTCTAGTAGTGGTAGAATTCTGGGAGTCCTAGTGTTAATTATAGCAAAATCTGATTAAACTGAACCAAAGTTGTTAAGTAGAATCAAGACATTTGCTCATCTGTATTCCTTTTTTAAAACCAAAGCTAGGAGAGAGGTTATGAAATACTCTCCTGTTCAACAACTTTAGAAACGGGGTAAGAAATAGCATTATAGTGTCATAGTATTCAACACCATATGCACAGTGAAAGATGGTGCTGGTAGCATCATGATCTGGGGTTACTTTTCTTCAGATGTAACTGGATGTTTTTTGTCGATGTGGATAAAACTGCCAGTCACTTGAGGTGTCTGCTAGAAAGCTGGAGATGAAGAGAGATTCTGTTTTTCAATATCAAAGGCATAAATCTAATTTAACAAGAGGCACTTCATGACAAGAAAAGTTGTTTTTTGGTGAGCTAGAGTTCAATGTGGGGTCAAGGAGAGCACTTTGGGCGAGATATGTCCTCACAATATAATTGATTTGGAGAATTTTTCAGTCAAGATGTAGGATGCTGATGTACTTCTACCAAAAAAAACCTAATGCTAAAATTGGATCAAAGCTCTTCCAATGTAGTATTATTAGTTAAAGGGTGTGGATACTTTTTAATTGAGTTGTACAGGGTAAATGCTATGTTGCAAATCTTATACGTGGAAAAATGTTTTGAAATGATTTATTATAGTTGTTTTTTTTGACAGAATCTGTGATTTTAACAGGGATGTTTAAACGTAAGAGTCACTGACTGCAGCTTTTTTCTCCCAGCACATAGTCCCACTGTTTTGCCTTCACACATTCATCGTGTCCCTGAAGTAGGTTTTGATCCTGTCAAACTTTGTCAAAACAGCATGCAGTCTCCTCCTGACTACACCCCTAATCTAAATTCTTCCATCTCTCTCCTCCCACTTTTTTGTTGCTGTCGTTGCTATCCCCACAGGAGCTTAAGGACAAGATGGACGAGCTGAAGCCGTTGATCCCTGTGCTCGAGCAGTACAAGATGGACGCTGCACTCATCTCACAGTTTAAGGAGGAGATCAGGAACCTTTCCGTGGTACTGACCAGTATCCAGGAGGAGCTCGGGGCCTATGATTACGATGAGCTGTACCAGCGCGTCCTGCGACTGGACACCAGGCTCCGCAGCTGCATGGGCAAACTAAGTGAGTGCTGTTTATGTATGTTGCTCTCTACTGGATTAAGTCAGAATTTTAATCATATCTCAAGGAAGCTGATATATTGTGAAACCTACATGAGCTCAGCATTTTCTGAAGTCTTATTAAAAAATAGCCCTGGCATTGCACTGGAAAATGAATAACACTAGCAGAAGAAATATTGCACACAGCCAGAAGTTGTCAGAACCATACCTTTTCTTTCCTCATTTTATAGTGCTGGGTACCATATAGAAAAATAACCATAGGGGATATATGAATAAAAAGTATTTTCTTACGCGACATACACTGCCTGGCCATACAAAAGTCGCCACCAAAAAAAAAGGACACACAATCTAATATTTCGTTGGACCACCTTTAGTTTGATTACGCATTCATTGTGGCATTTTTTCGATAAGCTTCTGCAATGTCACAAGATTTATTTCCACCCAGTGTTGCATTAATTTTTCTCCAAGATCTTGCATTGATGATGGTAGAGTCTGCAGCACATCCCAAAGATTCTCAGTGGGGTTAAGGTCTGGACTCTGTGGTGACCAATCCATGTGTGAAAATGATTTCTCATGCTCCCTGAACCACTCTTTCACAATTGGGGCCCAATGAATCCTGGCATTGTCATCTTGGAATACGCCCGTGCCATCAGGGAAGAAGAAATCCATTGATGGAATAATCTGGTCATTCAGTATATTCAGGTAGTCAGCTGACCTCATTCTTTGAACACATACTGTTGCTGAACCCAGACCTGAACAACTGCAGCAACCCCAGATCATAGCACTTCCCCCACAGGCTGGTACAGTTGGCACTAGGCATGATGGATGCATCACTTCACCTGGCTCTCTTCTTACCCTGATGCACCCATCACTCTGGAACAGGATGAATCTGGACTCATCAGACCATATGACCTTCTTCCATTGCTCCAGAGTCCAATCTTTATGCTCCCTAGCAAATTGAAACTAAACGTTTAAGTTATCGCCGATCAAGATCATTCAGATTTTTATTCGGCCACATATTTTCCTCGAAGACGTCGGGTCCCCACTATCCTTCTAGTTTTTAATAATGCGTTGGACAGTTCTTAACCCAATTTTGGTAGTTTCTGCAATCTCCTTAGATGTTTTCTCTGCTTGATGCATGCCAAAGATTTTTTGACCCTTCTGAAATAGACTGACATCTTTTCCACGACCACAGGATGTGTCTTTCGACATGGTTGTTTACGAAATGAGAAGCAACTCATTGCACCAGTTGGGGTTAAATAACTTGTTGCCAGCTGAAACATAATCGCCCATGCAGTAATTATCCAATGGGAGGCTCATACCTATTTGCTTAATTAAATCCAGGTGGCAACTTTTTTTTGGCCAGGCAGTGTAGTTCTCATGGTACACAGCTGTTAAAATAAGTGTTGAACACGTCAATGTTTTTCTAAGTTTAAATATTTCTAATGGGGAAATTGACATAAAATTCAAATCAATTGTCAGCAATACCTCAATTAATACACACTTACAAGGAAATCAAAATAAAAAAAATTGTGTTCAAATGAAACTATGGGAGTGACACAAGGAATATGTACTGAATATACTTTCACAGTACTTTGCTTAAAAGAAGGGTCTCATATATCATGCTCAGGTGTGAGAAGATTTGAGTGATATATTAAAATCTTGTAGGTTCTGGGGGTAATTTTACATGCACTGTTGTATACAAGTCAGATGATCAACTGGGCCATCCTAGCTGTTTTACTTAATTTCTCAGAAAAACAATTAAAAGATCTGTTGTCTATTTGTCTGGGACTATTGTCTTACTGTAAAACCACATTCGTTTCATCTTCAGATTCTTATCAACATCTCAGTACATTTCTCCATTCATTCTTCTGTCAATTCTATGATGTGTACCACTAGTATACGCTGTAAGACAGCCCCCACTATTATGTTCCCACGTAGAAACCTCACTTTTGGTACGTTGTTTTTCGGTTGATGTGCAGAACCATTTTTCCTCTTAATGTGGTGTATGCTATAACATCTAGACTGTATTATACCATTATTCCACCGTCTTGTCCATATCTTCTGCAGCAAACTTTAAACATGTTTCAGTATACTTTTAATTCTGAACTGGAGTCTTGCGCAGTGAGTGTGCATAGAGGTACCTGCAGTTAAGAGTATTACTTATTGTTTTCAGTGGAAATACTGTACCTGTAATTTCAGGGTTTTGCTGAATCTCTCAGTGAGTGCTCCTTGGCTCTTAGACAACTATTTAGGTTATTCCATTGACTTCTTTGACAGAAATCTTACGGGGGCCACTTCACTGTGTGGTAAGGGGTGAAATAGTGTTCTTTCCATTTGGTTTCCACCTGGATTAATAGCTCAAATTGTGCTGAGTGAAACCTTTAAAAGTTTAGAAATGCACCTGTAGCCCTTGTAATTAGTGTGTTTTGCAAAAGTAAGACTTTTTTGTGAAGTTCTTTGCCAATCATACCACACAGTCCAATAAAAAAATGGTTTTGATTTCTTTGTATGTTTGGATCATTTGGGCTGTTACCATCTTTAGGTTAAATTCATGTCAACAGAAATATTAAAAATATATTTACTTTGGAAAAAAATGGTGTGTTCAAGACTTACTTTACCCGCTGTATGCAAAAATAAATTTCTGATTTTTATAAATTAAGTTGCGTAATTATTTTCCCAGATTATGTCTAATCATTCACTTTAATGAATTTCTCTGCTATTCAAGAACATTCTCCTTTAAAAGAAAATACAAGTGCTTAATAATTCTTATATTTACTTTCATTCTAGTGCAACAAAAACAAAGGCAAATAGGTTCATGCTCTTGTCAGCTGTTTGGGATTGATAGCCTTTAATAGCAAAATCTTCCACAATCTCTTGAAGACAGCAATTAAGAGTAACATGTCTTCCCTTATCGCCTCCTAATGACCAGAAAACACAGCGGCTTGTGGTGATAATCTTTTTCAACTGCAGCACTGCTTTTCCAGAGAAATTACGATGCTATGAATAAGTCAGAGGGTCGGACTTTGAATTACAAACTAACCCTGGCTTTTTTTATTGTGCTTAGGAGGAGGCAGAAGGAAAAACTGCAATTTATTTAAGAGACCGTTGTTTTGTACAAACAACTGTGCAGCTCCACAAGTTCAAACGTGTTTTCGAATTGCAGTCCTTGGTCGCTCTGATAAAAACGATAGACACCTGTGAATGCTGAGTAACTTTTAGATGCAAACAATAGTTGGACAATTAAGCTTTGAGGTAAAGTATTTTGCTGTCAGTGCTATCTTAGTATGCACAGAGGGCACACTCTCTGGTGACGCAGGCATGAAATTGGCTTGAGAAATCTAGTTAGAGACTGAAACCACCCCTGCACATCTTATCGCTGCTTTTCTGTATCAACAGCGTGTGGGAAATTAATGAAAATCACTGGACCTGCTACAATAAAGACATCTGGAACCCGGTTTGGGGCTTGGATGACTGATCCGCTTGCAACAACCCGAGACAACAGGGTGAGTTATGAAAACATTGAGGTTCTTTCTAAGAGTTGTGCAGTAATACAGCGCAAGTGCTAATGGAGTGGATTTTAAATTTTAGCAGTAAGAAAAGGGTAAAGTGATAATTCTTTGTCTAATTTCCCATTTTCATCTACTATTCTTGCTATAATCATATGGAGAATTACCAGGTATGGTAACTGATGATAGCTGATAATGACAGACAGTGGGTTGTATTTGTAGTCCTGGAAGATGTTCACATTTTGTCATGTTACAAACACACACATTAATGTATTTTATTCAAATTGTGATAACTGTAAAATGAAAGAAAAATAATACAAGATTTTAAAAATGTTTTGCAAATAAAAACCCTAAAAGTATACTATGCATATGTTTTCAAGCTCCAGAATTAATAGTTTGAAGAAACATTTTTTTGTCTGGTTGGGTATTCATTTTTACAGTTATTATATGACATCCTCTTTGGTCGTAAGTCCTTTGCAGCTTCTAAGATGATTTCTTCTAGACTTGCCCTATATTAAGCTTTTTGATCTTTAAATCTAACCAGCCTCTTGACTAAGGACGAGTTATCCCACAGCATGATGCTGCCACCACCATCTTTACTGTGGGTTGGTGTGTCCAGTGTAATAAGCAGTGTTGGTTTTCCATTATATATAGCTTTTGCATGCAGGCCAATAGTTAAATCTTGGCCCCATCAGACAAGAGCATGTTAAATGGCTTGTGGTAATATGGAATTTCTTATGACTTTAAACATTGTCTTTCTTCTTGCCTCTCTGCCATAAAGACCAGATTTGTGCTGGGCATGACTAATAGTTGTCCTCTCAGCAGATTGTCCCACCTGAGCTTTGGATCTCTGTAGCTTCACCAGAGTTGCCATAGTATTGGTGGCTGCTTCTCTGAATAATGGTAAATTTTAGCCCTGACCATTCTGGTGTGCTTCTTGGTTTTGATGATGCTATTTGTTCAATAACCCTCCAAACAATAAACAGCATTTGAAAACATTAAGCCATTTATATATGCTGACATTTTTGTTGTTTTTTTCCCCTAAAATCTTGCACTGAGGCAAATGTTCTCTTACAATCTTCTGTGATCTTCAAAGAACAGCTGTAGTTAGACTGACATAACATTTTCCACAAGTGCAACTTTTTACTAATTATGGAACTATGATTTTATTTAGATGTATCAGAGTAAAGGGGGCCGAATACGAATGCAGTTTATGCCATCAATAATACGAAATACAAAGAAAATGGAATAATTTTTTCCTGTGTAGATGATATCAGTCAAGTAGAGTCTTCCATCAGATGTCTGACACTGGGTTTATTTTGGGGTATTCCATTAAAGAGTTGAAAACCATGGATCATTTTCCTTCTACGTTACAAATATCCATTACTTTAAATTGTTGAATCACATAAAACCTCAATAAAATAAGTGAAGGTTTGTGGTTGTACTGTGATAAAATGTGAAAAAGTGAAAAGGTTTGAATAGTTTGGCAAGGCATTTTAGAATCAGATGTTATTCTAACTGATTCCTCCATTCTCTCTCATGTAGGTGTGGTATATGGACAGTTACACCAACAGTAAGATTGTGCGCGAATACAAGACGATAGAAGACTTTGTGTCAGGAGTGGTTTCTCGAACCTACAGCCTCCCGTTTAAATGGGAGGGAACCAACCACATTGTCTACAATGGCTCGCTTTACTACAACAAGTACCAGAGTAACATAATTGTCAAGTACAGCTTCGAGACTGGCACCGTGCTCGCCCAGCGAGCTTTGGAGTTTGCCGGCTTCCATAACATGTACTCGTACACTTGGGGAGGATACTCTGACATTGACGTCATGGCCGACGAACTGGGAATGTGGGTCGTGTACGCAACCAATCAAAATGCCGGTAATGTTGTCATCTCCCAGATAGACCCCGACACCTTGCAGGTCCTGAAGACTTGGAATACTGAATACTCCAAAAGGAATGCAGGCGAATCATTCATGATTTGTGGGACGCTTTATATCACCAACTCTCATCTGTCAGGAGCTAAGGTTTACTACGCTTACTCCACCAAGACTTCCACCTATGAATACATAGACATCCCTTTCCACAACCAGTATTTTCACATCTCCATGCTTGACTATAATGCCAGAGAGAGGGCACTATATGCTTGGAATAATGGACACCAGGTAATCTTTAATGTCACCCTGTTTCATGTAATAAAAACCGATGACGACTCTTAAATGTGATCCTTTGCCAATTCCCACAACTAAAGCACTGTGTTTGTGATACAAGGACCAGCCAATTACCTGTTTCCTTTCATCAAAATTGGACTGTGCTATCTCTACTTGAACCTTTTGCAATTTATGGTTCTGTGTTCTTGGAAGGATTGAGCATGGACACTGATGACTTTACAATAAAATATGTGAAGCATTTTTTACAATTTTTCATTGCTGCTGATTAGTCTGGTATGCCTTATTTGCAGAGTGTTGGGTTTTCCAGCCTAAAACTCTTTTGCATGAATGTGTAATCTGCTAAAACTTAGTTGTTTTTGTTGCAAATTAGACATTTGCCTTCAGTGTTTGTTTTGTTTGTATATTTAAAGTCTATTAAAAGTTGTATTTAAAGTTTGAAAGTAACCTACATGACATTTGCCATAATGTAAATGATAAAATATGGTAGAATTTTTGTTAGGGATGACCCTGTAAATTATTGATATGACGTCTCTGTGAAAGAAGAATGTTTGTATTTTTTATAAACCAAATCATGGAAGGATGTTTGTGCATTTTCATTACAAGTGTACATTGTACATTTCATGAAAATATTTTTAAATGCAAAAAAAAATCTCCAGGTCTGATGAAGAGACAATAAAAGCAAAAAAAAAAAACAGAAACAGGTTGCTAAAGTTTGCAGGTTATTTAAAAAATGGAAAAATCTTAAAATATGTGCATTAAATATTTTTGAATAATTTCTGAACAATTTCAAGAGGTAAGGTTGGCATAAAAAGAAGCCCGCACATTTTTCTTTTTTTTTCTTTATTCTGGACCTGTGGCAAGGAAAAAAAGAAAGATTAATTAGATTAAGATTAAAGACTTGAAAAGGTCAAATTAAAGTTTCTGGAACTTAATCTGAAAGAATCTGTAAGGTGACCTGAAGAGGGTTGTGGACAAGAGATGTTAAGAGGGGTAGAGTTGGCAAATTATTATTATTATTAACAGAAAAAAAAGATAAAATGGAAACATTTGTGAAACCAGATACATTTCAATCGGTAAAATCCATGAAATGGAAGGGGTTGTACTTGTTTTGTACCACGTCTGTAGGCATGGAGGTAAACTAACCTGTCTGTAACAAACTAAGCATCAATCTGCTGTACCTCCGTGTATGAAGCAAGATTGGGAAACGTTTAGCTTTAAAACCATTTCCATTTCCACATCTGCCAAATGTTTTTGTCCCTGTCCTATCTTTTTTGAAGGATGTTCATACTATCCTTTTTAAAACAGGAACATTCCTTTCAAATCAATATGCAAATATCCTTATTCTCTTCATGTTTACTTTCTACACAGCATCCTGACTTTCTTGGAAGTATGGTTTTATTTTAAATTATTCCAATCATGGAACCTGTAGCTGCTATGCTTGCTAGATTGCATACAGAGCCAGCAGATACATAGAGAGGATCAGGACCAGCCATAATTACTGAGTGCAACCTCTTTCACAGAGTCTCCACCATAAAAAGCTGCATGCCACAGATGACTTTTTTTTCTTTTCAATCAGCTCTCCGGAACATCAATGACTCAACAGTACAAGGTGTCAACTTTCCCAAGAGAAAGAGCAACTAAATATGGAACTGCATTCAGCCAGGAAAATTACCTGTTTTGTTTGCATAATATGTAATACAGTGTAATGTGGATTTTCTCAAATCCACTCAGGTTCAAAATTATCTTTAAAATTATAGGTAGACCTCCATTAATCAGTTAAATCCCTACTCAAGTGGCAGAGAAACCACACAATTTTTGTGGCCATGAGCAAGGTTCTGGCAAAATTCAGATATTTGACGCTCTTCATGTCGGAACTATTGGAGTTGAGTTCATTTAAATAGTTTTGTTCCCTTTCCTGGCCTTTAGAAATAGTCCAAAGTGAAAGAGGAAGACTACCCTTGTTCCAACAGGACACTGATCCCAAATAAACTTCAGAACTGGCTTTGGAAAGAATGATGCAGTTTAACGATTGGCTGTTGGAAGGCTCATTGGCTCGTCATCTTCCGCAGACATCCCTCTCCCTAGACACCTCCTCCAGCTCCTCCGGGGGGAGCCCAAGGCGTTCCCAGGCCAGCCGAGAGACATAGTCCCTCCAGCGTGTCCTGGGCCGTCCCCTGGGCCTCCTCCCGGTGGGACGTGCCTGGAACACCTCCCGAGGAAGGCGTGCAGGGGGCATCCGGTATAGATGCCCGAGCCACCTCAACTGGCTCCTCTCGATGTGGAGGACCAGCGGCTCTACTTCGAGCCCCACCCGGATGGCCGAGCTCCTCACCCTATCTCTAAGGGAGTACCCGGCCACCCTACCGAGGAAGCTCATTTCAGCCGCTTGTATCCGGGATCTTGTTCTTTCGGTTATGACCCAAAGTTCATGGCCATAGGTGAGGGTAGAAACCGGATGGCCCCTAATAAAGGGCCCCCGATTCCATACTCCTGGAGCACCCCCCACAGGGCATCACGAGGGACACAGTCGAATGCTTTCTCCAGGTCTACAAAACACATGTGGACCGGTTGGGCAAACTCCCATGAAGCCTCGAGTACCCTGTAGAAGGTATAAAGCTGGTCCAGTGTTCCATGGCTGGGACGAAAACCACACTGCTCCTCCTGAAGCCGAGGTTCGACTATTGTCCAGACTCTCCTCTCCAATACCCTGGCGTAGGCCTTACCAGGGAGGCTGAGGAGTGTGATCCCCCTGTAGTTGGAACGCACCCTCTGGTCACCCTTTTTATGAAGGGGGACCACCACCCCAGTCTGCCAGTCCAGAGGCACTGTCCCTGACCGCCACACAATGTTGAAGAGGCGTGTCCACGATGACAGCCCCACAACATCCAGAGACTTGAGGTACTCAGGGCGGATCTCATCCACTCCCGAAGCCCTGCCACTGCAGAGCTTTTTAACCACCTCGGTGACTTCAGCATGGGTGATGAAAGAGTCCAACCCCGAGTCCCCAGCCTCTGTTTCCACCAGGGAATGCGTGATGGCAGGATTGAGGAGATCCTCGAAGTACTCCTTCCACCGCCCAATAATGTCCCCAGTCGAGGTCAGCAGCCTCCCACCCCCACTGTAAACAGCCTCCTGAGGCGCCTGACAGTTTGCCAGAATCGCTTTTAGGCCAACCGGTAGTCCTGCTCCATGGCCTCACCGAACTCCTCCCAGGTACCATGAGGCCAATCCTCCCAGGTACCATGGTACCCCCAGGTACCAGGTACCATGAGGCCAATCGTGCCACTGCCCCGGCAGCGGCACGATTGGCCTCATGGTACCCGTGAGCCGCCTCAGGAGTCTCCCAAGCCAACCACAGCCGATAGGACTCTTTCTTCAGCTTGACAGCGTCCCTTACTGCTGGACAGGCACCGCAGACCTTACGGCAACAGCTACGGGCAGCAGCATCGACAATGGATGCGGAGAACATGGTCCACTCGGACTCTATGTCTCCAACATGCCCCGGAATCTGGTCAAAGCTCTCCCGGAGGTGGGAGTTGAATACATCCCTGGCCGAGGGCTCCGCCAGACATTGCCAGCAGACCCTCACTATGCGCTTGGGCCTACCAAGTCTGTCCGGCTTTCTCCTCTTCCAGCGGATCCAACTCACCACCAGGTGGTGATCAGTGGACAGCTCAGCCCCTCTCTTCACCCAAGTGTTCAAAACATGCAGCCGAAGGTCTGATGATACAACAACAAAGTCGATCATTGACCCCTGTCTAGGGTGTCCTGGTGCCAAGTGCACTGATGGACACCCTTATGTTTGAACATGGTGTTCATTATGGACAATCCGTGACTAGCACTGAAGTCCAATAACAAAACACCACTCGGATTCAGATTGGGGAGGCCATTCCACCTGATCACGCCTCTCCAGGTGTCACTGTCGTTCGTGGGCGTTGAAGTCCCCCCAGCAGAACAATGGAGTCCCCGGGAGGGGCACTATCACCAGGCGCTTTCCGACGAGTCCCGACCCCAAGCCTGGCTCCATGGTGGGACCCTGGCTCTGCCGTATCGGGCGACGTCATGTGCCTCAATTTAGTAGTCCTCATGAAGGTGTCTTGAACCGCTCTTTGTCTGACCTGTCACCTAGAGCCTGTTTGCCATGGGAGACCCTACCAGGGGCATTTAAGCCCCAGACAACATAGCCTCTAGGATCATTCGAGCACTCAAACGCCTCCACCACGTTAAGGTGGCATTTCAAGGAGGGGGCTGTTGGAAGGCATGGACCTCAAATCAATTGAAAGTTTATGGAATATGCTTAAAGGCCAGAACCCAATGCAATTTAAATGGGGCCTACGATTTCTGACAAGAAGAATAATCAAATATCCAGACAGAATTTTACCAGTAACCAGTTGATACTGTGTGGTTTCTCTGCAGCTTGCTTAGGAACATTTAAGTAACTGCAGGATGTAGTGCATGTACAGTATATATATGAATCTGTATGCAGACTTTTGATCGTATTTAGATTGGAGAAAATCCACAATAAATTCAAATTTGTGGATTCAGTTCTTGTTTTTAGAGGTCATTGGAGTTGAAGAAATGTCAAATGCATTATCAAAGGGTCAAAATTGATATGACATTTATAGTGCTAAAGAGTGCATGGCAATCAGACCTGCACATAATTAACTTTCCAAAAACTAATTTAATACAAACCACTCTAGCAGGTACATCACTTGATTTTTTGCAAATGCTTAATCTTGTGCAGGGTCGCAAGACTACACACAGGTTTAACATACAGACAAATAGAACAAACAACATTAAGGCAATTTAGACACTTTAACATGCATGTTTCTGGACCCATGGCAGGAAGCCAAAGCACCCAAAGAAAATACACAGGGGGAACCTGCAAGCTCCTCGTCGAAAGGCCCTGGCTGGGATTTAAATCAAGAACCTTATTACTGTGATGCAACAATGCACCATTTCACCCTTTCTGCAGATGCCATTTATAGTAAACAATAAATGGAAGATGTGTCCATAAATCAGGCGATCATGGGGCTCGTAGTAATTTATGAAGATACCTCAGCCCTTTCGTTTTATCATAATAAGGGTAAAGATGAATGGATATCATGACTGCAGTGATAACAGCATTTTTCAGAGAGTGAAGAAGGGATGCACTCAGCATGAGGCTCTCTGAAGGCTTGAGACATATAATTTGGCATTTCCATCAGCTTATGGTGGTGATAAGATGATGGAAGGATTTAAAGCAAAACTGCCATTTCTTCCATCTCACTGCTGCCTCTCTGTCTTCAGCAACATGTCTTTCAGCAAGATATTTACCTCATAAACTCGATGGTGAGTTTTGAATGTCTGTGAATAAACTGTTTTTATACAAGTATATTTACATGCATACTCTGACACATTAACTACATGTAACGGTGGGTTTAACAGATGTAAGCAGATTAAAATGCACTAAAGAAAGCAGCTAAATGGGTGTATCCTCATAATGCTACCTTCTATGCATTTAAAGCATTAATTATAAGGTCTTGTAAAAGTATTCATACCCCTTAACTGCAAAGTTCAAAGTATTTTATTAGGATTATATATGATAAAAACATAATCGTTAGAGGAATCATTTTGTTTTTGCAAATAAAAATCTGAAAAGTGTGTTTAGTCCATATTCAGTCTTAGTCATTGTGTCCTTGGGCAAGACATTTCACTCGCCTTGCCTGCTGATAATGGTCAGAGGGCCCAGTGAAGCCGATTGTTTGGTAGCCCCACCACAGTCAGTCGGCCCCAGGGCAGCTGTGGCTACAATGTAGCGTGTCTGAATGCATCTATGAATGGGTGGATGACTGATTGTGTAAAGCGCATTGGAGTCCTTGGACATGATAAAGCGCAGACCATTTAACATTTAACTATTTTTTTCTTGCCACTATTCCACAGTGTCATAAGCATCTCCCACGTAAGCTGTGGGTCTCTGCAGCTCCTCTAGAGTTACAATAGACCTCTTGGCTGCTTCTCTAGTTAAAGCTCTCCTTTCAGTTTAGATAGACAGCCATCCTGACAGGTTTGCAGTTGAGCCATACTATTTCCAATTTCAGATGATGGACTAAGCAGAGTTCTGCGAGGTACTCAAACTAGAGATATTGTTCTATAACCTAACCTTGCTTTAAATTTATCCATTACATTATCCCTGAGCTGTTAATTATGCCCCTTCAGCTTCATGATGCTGTTTGTTTACTAATGTTCTCTAACAAATCTCAGAGGCCTTTACAGAACAACTGGATTTATACTGAGATTAAATTACGAACAGATAACCTTTAGAAAATAGGTAACATCACAAGACAATTGGTTGCACCATATTTTATTTAAGGGCGTCACAGCAAAAGGGACAAATAAAAATGCACACCACACTTTTCATCTTTTCACTTATGAATATTTTGAAACTAATGTGGTCTTTTCCTTCCACTTAACAATTATGTGTTATGTTGTGGTGGTCTATCACTAAAATAAATTAAAATGTTCAAGGGCTTCGCGCTGTATTTGACATTTCCACTTCAAAATGATAAAATTGACTTATTTGAGGAAAGAATTTGAGCCACAAAAGACTTATTAAACTGTTGTTGACAGAAACATACCAACATGTGACTTCCATGAACAACCTGCAATCTACCTTATTTAAATTTTTTGTTCAGACAATGTGATTTGTCTTCTAGGACCCCTTTCATTTGCCTTTTGTCATCTGTCAATTCCCCATCTAGGGATCAATACTACAAGTGCCACTCAGTAAAAGCCCACGTATTGTATCCCATCTCTTCTACTTAAAAACAAAATCCCATCAGTGCGACCTAATTGAATCAAAATGGCCCTGCAGAGGATCCCATTAGCATTGATTTTCCCACTCCTCCTCTGTGAACACAGCATGAGTTAGTTTGAATTGTAATCAAAGTCTGTATGTTTGACAACACTCATGTTTATCTAATCTCAAAGCAGCTCTGGGTTATTTCACCCTTTCACCAATTCATATCCCCATTTTCTGCAAACGCATTACCATTTGCCATTGTCCTTCCCTGTTTCCAATTTGTATCTTAAGCTGAATTACTCTTATTTGATTTGTTTTGCTGTAAATAGCTGCTAGTTTGTATATTTTGCCAATAAAACATATTTGCGCTGAGGGTTGAATAATTGTAAGTGTAACTGTATTTGTCTGATGGTTTAATGTGTTTGTTTGCTTTTCTACCTTTTTTATCATATGTATTTCATGACAGTCAGATTGACACAAAAATAGATACATTAATTAGCTGCTATTTTGTAATATTATCCATTTTAAAATCCAGGCACAAGGCAGTAAAGTGGCAAAATCATAAAAAATAACTCACAAGTTAGAATTCTGAAAAGGTTTCTATTTTAAACCTTGACTGAGCAATGTTAGAGATGTGCTGCATCAGGAAAACTAGATATGGTTAACACGTTATTTCTTCTCCTGCAACTGTTCTTGCTGTCCTTTTGTGTGACAGCCAGGTCAGCAGAAACACAGACAGAACCATTAAGGGTTAAGACAGCAGACTTAGTGAGTTTTGGAGCAGTAACTGTGCCTGTTTATAGATACTCACTGTTGAGATTTTTTTATGCAAATGGGGCGATCTAAGTCTGGAAACGAACCTGAGATTTCAAATGACAGCGGGTAAGACCTCTGTGCTTCTAAGTAGTTCTTTTGTAATTTTTTTTCTGCTTATTGTAAACCCAAATACTGAAATTTTTGAAAATTATGTCCAGGTTTGGACACAAAAATGCCCTGGTACTGTGTTGTGCAAAAGTATTCATACCCCTTGAACTTTCCCAAATTTGATCACAAACCAACAGAGGAGAATTAAACAGAAAATTATCAAAGATTCCCATATTAACTCTGGAGGAGCTGCAGAGATCCACAGCTCAGTTGGAAGAATTTTACGGAGACACTTATTAGTCTGGCACTCCCAAATCTAGCCTTTATAGAAGAGTTGTAAGAAAAAAGTTGTTGAAAGACAGCCAGAATAAATTCTGTTTTCAGTTTTGGCACCGAAGGGACACAGCAAACATGAAGGAGAAAGTGCTCTGGCCAGATGAGACCAAAATAAGACTTTTGGCTTGCATACAAACCACTGGCAAAAAAGAAAGGTACTTGCCATCCCAATGGTTATGCACAGTAATGGCAGTATCCTGCTGTTGAAATGTTTTTCTTCAGCACGGACATTGATGTTACTCAGAGTTGTAAGGAAAATAGATGTATATGAATGCACTGCAGTCATGAAAGAAAACCTGTTAGATGCTGCAAAAGGCATGAGACAAGGGCAGATATTTCCCCTCTAGAAGGACAAAAAACCTAAACAAAGCCATAACTACAATGGAACGGTTTAAATCAAAGCATATTATTACTGCAAATGGGACAAAAGTACCGTAGATTCCGGACTACAGAGCGCACCTGATTATAAACAGCATGCTCTAATTTTAGAAAGAAAAGCAATTTTGTACTTGTACAAGGCGCACCGGATTATAAGCCTCAAGACTTTGTAATATGAGATATTTACACAGAAAGATATTACACATGAGGATTTTTAACTTTTAATTTAATCCGTATGGTAATATAAACAAATGCATATTGCAAATACTTTTTTTCGAACAGTGCCTGTAACACAGCTACCTTTAAATATACGTAAGTTATCAGTAACACACAAATTACGTTGCTTATGCTTTTTTACTGAACAGAGCATTCCAATATCTCCTAACTGATATACACTGCAGCCTACCAGGTCAAAGGTCATTTATCGCCTTCTTCATCTTCCTCCTGCGCACTGAAACCATCAAAGTCCTGTTCTTCAGTGTCCGAATTGAACAGCCTCAGGATCTCGTCACTCATTTCATCCTCTTTACGCTCTCACTTGAGCACACCCGGTCCCCTTAATCACGCAGCAGTCCAGCCTTTCGAAACCCGTTGGTGATTTTCCATGTTGATGAGGTTGAATATAAATGTCTGATTTACAATACTGGTAATTGAATTGTGAAAGTGCTCTTGATTTAGCGCACAAGTTCGCTGGACCTCTTTGAACTACTCATCAATTAAATTGGTCTACTGTTACCAGGCAAAATGTTTTTGGCAGCATGAAAAAAAAAAAACATGCATTAGCCGCACCGTTGTATAGGCCGCAGTGTTCAAAGTGTGGGAAAAAAGTAGCGGCTTATAGTCCAAAATTTAGGGGATTCTATAAAATATTGACTCTGGCAGACTAAATACTAATTTACAGCACACATTTTCATTGGTAAAAAAAGTTAGAAAATCCATGGATTCATTTCCTTCTACTTCACAGGTATACACTTGTGTTGGTCTGTCACATAAAATTATGCAGTAGGTGAAAATTAAAAAGCAGCTCATGTAAAATTTACCTGTTTTGAAGGCTGACTTTTTTGTTTGTTCTAATTATGAGGTAACATTTATGCTTTTTAATAAACAGTGTCTCCACTGGTGTCTCAGCTGCTACACATAACTGAATATAAGACTGGTGCCATCGATATTCCTCAATTTCCTTAGTAATGTATTTATATATTACAGTTAGTGATATTAGTTATCACAACATAGTGCCAAGAGAGGTTTTATTTAGATTATTTACAGTGGCCCAAATGGTATGAACATGACAGCTCTATTTACAGTATATAATGTTGGGCCCAGCCATGGGAGGAAACAAGAAATGAACAGAAGCGATTTTCCTCCCACTGCCCTTAAGTACGGTACTTAAAAACTGACGCTCTGTACGCCTGATGCATGCACCAGTCCAAACAGACTCTCACCCCAGGCTATAGACCGATAGCTACCATCACGTCTTCTCTGTTCGTCGAGCCTGCTGATCTTAACATGCTCTTCTCTTCATCAGAACAGTTCACAGTAAGAGGTTTTGTCTGGTCAAAAAAACGTATTTCTGGAAAAAAAACAACTATGTAATATTGTTTATTTCATTATGTTTTGCTTTGTTTTTATGCTTAAACTGAGCAGGCCTAGAGTAAAGCTGGAGCAGAGGCTATCAGTGATTCAAACTACCTCAATGACGGGTTTGAACACTCACTATCCGGTTACATGAGCTTGTTCCATTTTATCGATGTTTTCCCTTCCTCTCCTCTTACTAACTTGCATAAAATATGACTGCATAGTCCTTGTAAAAGTGCTAAATGGTGTCTCTATTAAAACAGCTACTAATGCTAATAGCTCGAGCTAAGACGGTAGCCACATTAGTTCTGCTGTGTTTTTGACAAAGCTTGCATTGTTTGTACTGTAATTGGCCGTAGCACACCTCCAACACTTACACACACATTCATATTTCTATGAACGGTAATTAAAGGTGAATGTGAGACTTGGAGGGATTGCAAATCAGTGCAACAGCCCCTATTTTCTCTGCTCTTTAGCTGAGCCACCAGTCCTGAATGTGGCATCAACAAGCTAGCCATCTGTCAGACAAATTGTGAGTCCATGCTTTTCACTGCCATCTTGGTAGTCCATCACTCCATTCAGTCAGTCACTGTGATTGCTAGTTAATACAACATTAAGAATCAATTGTCGAACAATTTATTGATTTTTTTTTATTTAGCAAATGATTTTTTAAACATTATTTTATTTAAATATTATTTTTCCTTCTGATTTGCATTGTGAACCCGGTTGTTTAAATCAACTGTTAGCTTTTAAAGCTAATTTAGCCTCACTCCCAATTCCTCAAAACAAACCTTGGTTCTTAAACATACATATTTACATTGAACTTTACTATAACTGCATCGTTTTAGTAGTTATCGGTTTCAGTTTATTCTTATTTGTTCCTTTTTACTATTGTTTCCCCGTAGTTTATTAGTTTTCCTTATTCTTTAGATTTTTTCTTAGTAGTTTAGTTGAATGTTACTAGCCTAGTTAAAGAATTGGTAGACTGAATCATTTTAACTTGAAGTATTTTATTAATAAATTAACAAATGTTAATAAATTGTCAACATGATATCATTATGCTTTTTAAATCAGGGTCTTTTTTTTCTTTATTCTTAGAATAGTGGATCTTTGCACAACTCTTTGTCTGTTTGTCTTTCAGATGCATAAAGGATTCCTGGAATCAGAATCTATCCCATTATCTACCATAACACAGCTTTCAGTTTGTTATAGCTGAGGGAATGAATTGATGCTTTTCTCTCGTTCCATTGCATTGATTCAGATGTGGCTTTGTGAAGCGGCTGCACGCTGTTTTGTTTCAGCTAAATTAATGGCCATTCCTGTGAAAAATTATTTTGCTCACCTGCAGTATTCAATATGTGGTACCTGTCGATAATCTAATTGGGCTCATAATTAATTTCAAATAATGACATGCTGGATTAGACCCATAAAAGCCTGTGCAAATCAACTCGCTCCGATCTTCACCCGGATCTTCAACAAATCACTAGAGAAGTGTGAGGTCCCCTCCTGCCTCAAACGATCCACCATCATCCCGGTACCCAAGAAACCCACCATCCTAGGATTAAATGACTACAGGCCTGTAGCCCTGACGTCTGTGGTCATGAAATCCTTTGAACGGCTGGTGTTGAAGCACCTGAAAGACATCACAGGCTCCCTGCTGGACCCCCTGCAGTTTGCTTACCGAGCAAACAGGTCGGCAGATGATGCTGTTAACTTGGGTCTACACTTCATCCTGCAACACCTCGACCACCCAGGGACCTACGCCAGGATCCTGTTTGTAGACTTCAGCTCGGCCTTCAACACCATCATACCAGACCTCCTCCACCAGAAGCTCACCCAGCTCAACGTCCCAGCCTCCACCTGTCAGTGGATTAACAGCTTCCTGACGGACTGACAGCAGCAGGTGAGACTGGGGAGCATCTCCTGCCGAACCAGATCAATAAGTACTGGTGCCCCCCAGGGGTGTGTTCTATCCCCACTCCTCTTCTCCCTCTACACAAATGACTGCACCTCAGCGGACTCGTCTGTGAAACTCCTTAAGTTTGCAGATGACACCACTGTGATTGGACTGATCCAGGACGGTGATGAGTCTGCATACAGAAAGCAGGTGGATCGGCTGGTCCACTGGTATTGTCAGAACTACCTTGAACTCAACCCACTCAAGACTGTGGAAATGGTGGTGGACTTTCGGAGAACACCACCCCCATACACCCCCCTCACCATCCTCAACAACACCGTGTCGGCTGTGGACCACTTCAGCTCACAATATAATGTGTTAGAAGTCAAGGGAAAGAAAGAAGGAAACATCTACCATAACTGTTTTATGCTCCCAAAACAAAATGCAACCTTTATTTTAGCTGGCATATAAGGATAAGAGATTGTCTTTGATATACCCTAGTTGTACTGGGAAATCACAGCAATTATCTCTGCCCAGACTCTATAATGTAATATACATTTTATGTGAAACATCCACAGCCATTTCAGTAAAGTGGAAGTTTTGTTGCCATGGGCGGCTGAAATCAAATGCATATTTTTATTTTGTCAATTGCTTTCACTCTATCCCTTTTCTCGGTGTCCCTTCTTCCCTTCTCCTCTTGTCTCTCACCCACAATTCAGCAAGTTTAATTTTCTTCAAGGGGGCTGGAAAATTACCACACTGTGAGAGTGATGACCTCACAACATTGTTGGTCACCGCAGTAGGTAATTATCAGGTCAATGGAGTGCAAGTTGTGCAGCTTCACATTACACGGTGTGACATGGCTTGATATGAAGCTGGAATATTAACTGTCACCAAAAGTGTGATGAGAAGTTCAATAGAAGAACTGTTAAAGCTGCAATTTAACAACATTTACAAACCCAAGATACTGATGAAATCAATGACTTAAAGTGTTTTCAACATAAAGCTGGGTTATGTTGTTAGTATAAATAAAGATTTTTTACATAATCTTTTTAAGTGGTTTTAAGGCATAGTGCAGTTTTTAAATAATTATTTCTGTCTTGATTTGCAGATGTTTGAGTTTTGTTTTGGGTTTTTCCTCTGATGTTTTCCAGGTGTTCCTTTAGTTCATTGCTTTAGGTTACGTTTCTAACTTCTGTTAATGGTGCATTTTAGTTATGTTACTTTTGGAAGATTTACTCTTTGGTTTTATTGTGTTTGTTTCTCTGCTTTTACATTGTCACCATAATCAGCTTCATTCGGCCCACCTGCTCCATGCTAGTCAGTCTCACAGTTTTTACCTGTGCCATGCTTTGCCCTCATTTAAAGAAATTTAAGAACAAATGAGAAACAAAGTCATTGACACCTATAGAAACTGGAAACTGGAAAGGGTTGCAAAGCCATTTCTTATGCATTGACGACTCATATAGGAGGTCACAAAAGAATCTAAAACAATATTTAAACCACTGCAGACATCAATTCCCTCAGTTAAGGTCCGAAAAGAACTCAAAGGTCTGTCTCACATTAACCAAAAAATATCTTGGTAATACCCAAAACGTTTGGTAAAATATTCTGTGGACTGATGACACAAAAATGGAACATTGTGGATTGAGTGTTACTTTGCTTCTTATGTTATAAAATAATATCTCAATAATATCCCAAACAATTAACATCTTTGAACATCTCACAAAAAAATTATCTTAATGGGGGACTGACAAGAAGTTCAAAGTTTGCCTTTAGGGGACATAGAAGAAGATGGTATGGATTGATGACATCAAAGTTTAAGGTTTTTTGGCTTAAATGCAAATGATATGTGCTGAAAAAAACAACACTATATATCACCTTGTCCACATGACCATACAGTTAAGCAGGGTAGGGTAGCATCATGCTGCGGGGATACTTTTTTCATGTTGGCAGGACCCCAGTATCAGCTTGAAAATGTTAAAATGTGATTAATTTAAAGTTTACTCCATGATTTTAGCTGTATTAAGGGTGATTCCTATCTCCTGTCTATGCCTTGTCTAAATCCAGTCCTGCTTATTAGAACATGCACATGTTCCATTTAGCTGAAGAAGTTGTGAAAAGGCATGTAGATACATGTGCCGTGACCTTGACTGTGACACAAGCTTTAATCAAGTCTACCTAATTTGCTCTCTGAAAGGATTTCTGAAAGCCCCACCTCATTTATTAATGTGTGAAGTCTCTTGGGAGTCAAAGATTACTTGTCAAAGGGCATCACCCAAGGATTATTTAGACCTCAGAAGTATCATCATGAGGTTCACCAAGGAGATTCAGTTGCCTCTTACTTTACTACCTTTAGCCCTGCCGATGAAACAAACATGCTTGTTTTGAAGCCACAATAGTTTTGCTGAAAGTCATTCATCTTCAATTCACATTTGGTTCTGGAGCTCGTGTTATTTAAAATGCTCGTTCAATGAAAAAAGGAATGGAAGGGTTTTTTTCTTCCAATTCCCGTCTTCTGCTAAGAAAGAGCACCCTTTGAAAACATTTAGAGTACAAATGAAAAGAACAGCATCTGTTTGAAGGCATTGTATTCTTGCTTTTTTTGCCACACAGCAGAAGAAATAAAGCAACAAGGTGGAATGTGCTCTCACCGTTCATCATTTTCCTCTCCCACTACAAGAAAAAAAGAAGTAAACCAAAACAAAAGTAATTGCAGCCTCCTATCAGTGCCATAGTTCCATTCTCATTTCATGTTGCGACATACAGGCAGTGCTTATTTCCATATAATACAATGAAACCCTATGCACACATTTGCATTGTTTCTGGTATCTCACTGTTACACATTCTGCATACCTTGGGGTTTGAGACTGTTCATGTGAAGTGACGCTCACTGCAAGCAATGATTGAGGTTTTGTTAAGAAAGAATGTTAAAAATACCTCTAAAATATATTACAGGATCTCACAAAAGTGATTACACCCCTCAGTTTTGTAAATATTTTATTTTATCTTTTCATGGGACAACAATGAAGATATGACACTTTGATACAATTGTAGTCAGTGTACAGCTTGTATAACAGTGTAAACACACATTCATTTATGTCTGAGCAACTGACAACCAAAGTAAGTACAGCCCTAAGTAAAAATGTCCACATTGAGCCCAATTAGCCATTTTCCCTCCACGGTGTCATGTGACTCGTTAGTGTTACAAGGTCTCAGGTGTGTTGTATTTGGTGTTATCTCTCTCACACTCTCATACTGGTAACTGGGAGTTCAACATGGCCCCTCTTGGCAAACAACTTTCTGAGGATCTGAAAAAAAGAACTGTTGCCCTACATAAAGATGACCTATGCTGTTAGAAGATTGCCAACACCCTGAAACTGAGCTGCACCAGGGTGGCCAAGACCATCCAGCGGTTATACAAGACAGGTTCCAATATGAACAGGCCTCACAATGGTCGACCAAAGAAGTTTAGTGCACATGCTCAGCAACATTTTCAGAGATTGTCTTTTGAAAATAGACATATGTCTGATGTCAGCATTGCTGCAGAGGTTGAAGGGGTGGGGGTGGGTCAGCCTGTCAGTGGACAGAACATACACTGCACACTACATCAAACTAAATTGGTCTACATGGCTGTTGTCCCAGAAGGAAGCCTCTTCCAAAGATGATGAACAAAAAAGCGCCCAAACAGTTTGCTGAAGACAAGCAGACTAAGGACATGGATTACTGGAACCATGTCCTGTGGTCTAATGAGCCCAAGGTAAACTTATTTTGTTTCAGATGGTGTCAGGCATTTGTTTTGGCAACCAGGTGAGGAGTACAAAGACAAAGTTGTCTTGTTTACAGTCAAGCATGGAGGTGGGAGTGTCATGGGTTGGGGCTGGATGAGTGCTCTTGGGTGTTGGAAGCTACAGTTCTTTGAGGGAGCCATGAATGCCAACATGTACTGTGACACACTAAAGCAAAGCATGACTCCTTTCTTCAGAAACTGGGCCATGGGACAGTAATCCAGTATTATACACCAACTCACCTCTGTTGGGGTCATCCATTTTGGTCGCACATTTTGACATGCACAGCTCAACAGAGGTCGCAGCTCTGACGTCACTGGGAGTATAAACCGGCTGAGATGGAGGATTTCGTTGCCATTTCCCGCCTGTCTCACAGGACAGCGCAACGGAGGTGCATATCTGGAGAGACAAAAGCTCGCAGGCAAACCTTTGGTCCATAAGGCCATTCCCGGAAGAGCTTGAAAGCTGGAAATCTGTCTGATATAAGAAGATCAGAAGATTTATTCGCCGATAGAAGACCATGCCGACACCCGGCACAGGTGAAAACCCAACGAGGTTTATTTCCAAGGAGATGAGTTTTCCTCCTTGTGTATGCAGTCGACTAACGTTCTTCATCTTTTCCCCTCCTGGACGGATGAGAAGTTACCGTTTTTTTTTTTTTCCTTAATTTGATCACGAACGCGTGGTCCCCTCCCCCCTCTTTTTTCTTCAAACTTGATCCCTCCTCAACCGGTGGAGAGAAGAAATCAACGTCAAAGTAATTTCGTTCTTTTTATATTAAACCGGATAGGTGCATTTAGAGGTCTGGGCAGGATGAGGCATAGTGAAAGTGATTTAGAATCACCGGTAGTTGATCTAAGGTATTAACTTGTTGCATGCAATATTGATTGAAGTGTTTTATGCTGAGCTGTGTTTTGACTTGCTGTGCAAGCACTGCTGAATCATGTGTGTTCATGTTTTGTCCGGCTGATCTCAAATCAGCCAGGAGTTAGAAGTTGGACTTTTAAAAGTTTTTCATTCAAAGCAACTGCGGTCTGTACCTCGTGGTCTGACCACTCTTTGTTCCAGTTTTATTGCTGGAGATTTTCCACTGAGATCCCGCCGCAGAGTTTATGACACTTTGTCCGAGATTTCGGGCGTTCAGCTGGTTGTGGCTAAAGGCGCGTGGGCCCCACCGTTTTATCAGCTGATCGCTGCAATCGAGACATCAGAACACCAGGAGGACGTCTCTTTCCATTTAACCCAAATTACACATTTTGTCCATAAAACTGCTGGTTTGATCTTCATAGACACTAAATGCATATATATTTTTCTTTTATTATTATTTTTAGGTAGTCATTTTTATTCCCTTTGTGTAGAACAGTGCTTGTTAGTTAGTTGAAGGTTTTTGGACCAGAATAATGGTATATCAGGATTATTTGGCTTCAATAAATCTTCACATATATAATTAAGAGAAGCGTTTGTGTTTATTTCGTGCAAGAGTGATTTATCTGTCAAAACAAGGTCGAAGATCCTCCACTTTCGGTTAAATGGTTGAATAAACAGTGACTGTTGGTGGTTTTGATTAATAATTTGTAATTATTAAAGAGCTTTGGGCCTATAATCACAACACCAGAGGACATCTCTGATGTCTATTCGTAAGTCATGATTTTTGGTTCAGAAATTTAAAAAAAAATTAAATTATGATTTTAAATTATAATTCTTGATGAATATTAATTAATCAATAATCATAATCCTTACACATCCAAGACAACCACTGTCTTGTTAAAGAAACTGAGGGTAAAGGTGCTGAACTGTCTCCACATCTAAACCCTATTGAGCATCTGTGGGGAATGCCCAGACAGAAGCTGGGGTAGCGCAAGGTCTCTAATATCCACCAGCTCCATCACGTCATCATGGAGGAGTGGAAGAGGATTCCAGTAGCAACCTGGGAAGCTCTTGTGAAATCCATGCCTAAGAACAGGTGTGGGAAATTCCTGTCCTCAAGGGTTGGTGTCCTGCAAGTGTGAGACGTGGTTCTGCTTTAACTCGCCTGAATCAAATGTATTGCTAATTACCAGAGCAGAGTCAGTCAGTCATTGTTTACCACTTCTTCCTTAGTGGGTCGCGTGGAAGTTGGTGCTGATCTCCAGCAGTCTACTGGCGAGAGGCAGGGTACACCCTGGACAGGTCACCAGTCCATCGCAGGGCAACACAGAGACACACAGGACAAACAACCATGCACACACTCACACCTAAGGACAATGTAGAGAAACCAATTAAACTAACATGTCATGTTTTTGGACTGTGGGAGGATGGACCCCCGGCCAGGAGTCAAACCCAGGACCTTCTAGCTGCCAGGCAACTGTGCTACCAACTACGCCACCATGCAACCCACACTGAGAAGGTCAATCAGTCATTTTCTACCGCTTCTTCCATAGTGGGTCGCGGGGAAGCTGGTGCCTATCTCCAGCAGTCTATGGGCGAGAGGTGGGGTACACCCTGGACAGGTCACCAGTCCATCGCAGGGCAGCACACAAACAACCATGCACACACTCATTCATACACCTAAGGGCAATTTAGAGTGACCAATTAACCTAACAGGCATGTCTTTGGAGTGTGGGAGGAAGCCGGAATACCCGGTGAGAACCCACGCATGCACGGGGAGAATGTGCAAACTCCATGCAGGACCTTCTTGCTGCAAGGCAACAGTGCTACCAACTGCGCCACCGTGCAACCCACACTGAGAAGGTAATTCAGCAATTTGATTCAGGTGTGTTGGACCAAGGACACATCTAAAAGATGCAGGACACTGGCCCTTCAGGACTGGCGTTGCCCACCCTAGCCCAAGAGTGTTGTAGCAGTGTTGGAAACTAATGGAGACTACACAAAATATTGACACTTTGTGCAGAACCTGAACATTTTACCTTAGGGGTGTACTCACTTCTGTTGCCAGTAGGTTAGTCAAATTTAGGCCATGTGTTGAGGTATTTTGAGGTACAGCAAAAAAATATTCACATAAATATGAGTGGTGTACTGACTTTCGTGAGATACTGTAAATGGTTCCTCTGCAAAGGGAGGAAGCTGGATTACTTCTGAACAATGATTTTGAGAAGGTTTTCAAAATAAAACTTTAATGCTTTAGAAATGTATTTGTACTGCTTAGACCTTTTAACACTTTTTAATGTTACAACCACAAACTGCTTTTTATTTTATCAGGATTTTATGAGACCAACACAAAAGAGTCCATCATTGCTAAGTGGAAGACAAATGAGTCCTGGTTTTCAATATTTTTCACAAACAATCTTAACAAATTGTGCCATGCTTGTCTATCCAGCCTCCCTGAGTTAATATTTTGTAGAGCCAACCTTTGTTGAAGTTATAGCTGGTAGTGTATTGCTGTATATCTACACCAGCTTTAGTCTACAGACTAAAATCTGTTAACAAGAATTGTCCGATAGATTTAAGTCTGAGCTTTGATTGGGCCACTGTGACAAACAAAAATGCATTAACCTAAAGTATTCCGTTGTACTACTGTTTGTGTGTTTAGTGTTTTCATGAAAAGTTGAACCTACGCCACGCTGAAGAAAAGAATCCCCACAGCATATTGCTGCCACCACCATGTTTTAATGTTTTTTAATTACTTTTCAAAGATAGCATTTTGCATTCAGATCAAAAGGTTTAGTTTAGGTCTCATCTAACGAAAGCTCCTTCTACCACATGTTTGCTGTGTTCAATAAATGGCCTGAGGCAAAATGTTTTACTATGTGCTGAACTTCCAATGGTATATTCATTTAATCGTGAAAAAACAAAAACTCACTCAAAGAGGAGGCAGTAACAAAACAGTAACAGACAGGCGAGACAGGCATGCCATGATCCGAAAAACAAGGTGACATGATCTGAAAATGTTTCCGCGATGAGTAAACAGAACGGAGGTGTATATATGGAGCAAGAACTAGTTAAAACGAGGAAACTGATTTGCTTAGTGCAGATGAACCGAGAAACAAAAACACAAAGTTCAGGCAGGCCACCAGGAGGCCGTCCCAAGCAGACACAAAGGTCAGGCGGGTGACCAGGAGGGCGTCCCGAGCAGGCACAAAGTTCGGGCGGGCGACCAGGACGTCGCCGTGCAGGCACACAGTTCTGGAGGTCCTCCCGCGCGGGCACACAGTTCAGGCGGGTGCCAGGACTTGCAACACAAAGTCCTGGGCGCCAAAAGAGCAGGCGATCAGGAGACAGGCTGAGCAGAGTAGAGGACCCTCGGTCTGGAGGCTAGCGCTGAAAGAGCAGGCAATCAGGAGGCCGGCCGAGCAGAGTAGAGGAACCCCCGTTGCGGCAGATCAGGAGGCCGGCCATGGAGCGTAGAGGGCCCTCCAGAAACTCGGTGGAACTTCGGAGGCTTGGAGCCAGACGGTGCCCTGGGGTCAGGCTTCAGTTCCATGAACACCTCCAGATCCAAAGAGGAGGCAGGAACAAAACAGTAACAGGCAGGCGAGACAGGCATGGCATGATCCGAAGAATGTTTCCGCGATGAGTAAACAGAACGGAGGTGTATATATGGAGCAAGAACAAGGTGAAATGAGGAAACTGATTTGCTTAGTGCAGGTGAACCGAATAAAGTTAATTGACAGACAGAACATAACGTTACAGGAGCAAAACAGAAATTCAAGGATACAAACTAATAGAGACATAACTAGAAAAACATGAAACTAAAGCGTTTACCCCAGTGGATGAGAGGGTAGCATCCCTGCGCCTTCGGGTTGGGGACAGGTCTGACTGTCGTTTCGGCCTATGGGCCGAGCGGTAATGCGGAGTAACCGGCCTTCTTGGCCTTCTTGTCCCTGTCGGGGGTGCTGGATAGTGCCCCTCCCTGGGGCTCCATTATTCTGATGGGGGACTTCAACGCCCACGTGGGAAACGACAGTGACACCTGGAGAGGCGTGATCGGGAGGAATGGCCTCCCCAATCTGAATCCGAGTGGTGTTTTGTTATTGGACTTCAGTGCTAGTCACGGATTGTCCATAATGAACACCATGTTCAAACATAAGGGTGTCCATCAGTACTTGGCACCAGGACACCCTAGACAGGAGGTCAATGATCGACTTTGTTGTCGTATCATCAGACCATTGACAGCATGTTTTGGACACTCGGGTGAAGAGAGGGGCTGAGCTGTCCACTGATCACCACCTGGTGGTGAGTTGGATCCGCTGGAAGAGGAGAAAGCCGGACAGACTTGGTAGGCCCAAGTGCATAGTGAGGGTCTGCTGGGAATGTCTGGCGGAGCCCTTGGCCAGGGATGTATTCAATTCCCTCCTCCGGGAGAGCTTTGACCAGATTCCGGGGGATGTTGGAGACATAGAGTCCGAGTCGACCATGTTCTCCGCATCCATTGTCGATGCTGCTGCCCGTAGCTGCGGCCGTAAGGTCTGCGGTGCCTGTCGCAGCGGCAATCCCTGAACCCAGTGGTGGACACCGGCAGCGAGGGACGCTATTAAGCTGAAGAAGGAGTCCTATCAGCTATGGTTGGCTTGTGGGACTCCTGAAGAGGCTCACGGGTACCGTGAGGCCAAGCGTGCCGCGGCCCGGACTGTGGCAGAGGCAAAAACTCGGGCCTGGGAGGAGTTCAGTGAGGCCATGGAGAAGGACTACCGGTTGGCCTCGAAGCGATTCTGGCAAACCATCTGGTCCCTCAGGAGGGGGAAGCAGTGCTTCGCCAACACTGTTTACAGTGGGGGTGGGAGGCTGCTGACCTCGACTGGGGACATTATCGGCAGTGTAATGAGTACTTCGAGGATCTCCTCAGTCCGGCCATCATGCATTCCCTGGTGGAAACAGAGGCTGGGGACTCTTTCATCACCCAGGCTGAAGTCACCGAGGTGGTTAAAAAGCTCCGCGGTGGCAGGGCTTCGGGGATGGATGAGATCCGCCCTGAGTACCTCAAGTCTCTGGATATTGTGGGGCTGTCATCGGTCAGGGACAGTGCTTCTGGACTGGCAGACTGGGTGGTGGTCCCCCTTCATATGAAGGGTGACCAGAGGGTGTGTTCCAACTACAGGGGGATCACACTCCTCAGCCTCCCTGGTAAAGCCTACGCCAGGGTATTGGAGAGGAGAGTCCAGCCGATTGTCGAACCTCGGCTTCAGTGGAACACTAAACCAGCTCTATACCCTCTATAGTGTCTAGGGAGAGGGACGTCTCTGCTGAGTCTGCTGCCCCCGCGACCCCGTCCCGGATAAAGCGGAAGACGACGAGTACGAGTACAAGTACGAGTACGAGTACGAGTACGATTCAAAACCTTAACTATGAGAAACATATGAGGAAAAACCCTCAACCAAAAACCAATCAACCCCAAATCATAACAATAGCATTATTGTTATGGATTGCCCAGATTCCCTTGGATTTTGTTACCCACTAAAATATGTTAAAGAAAGTATAAGCTGGCTTCTCCAAATATAAATACACGGAAAAAGCTTTTGATTGATATTTTTTTATATAAAAAACGTTAAACCTTGACCTTAAAGAGCCACAGGTCCACAAAGACAAACAAGGTCTGTCCTATGTGGTAATTTTAAAGTAAATGTGCCGGTGTAACTGCCATCCCTGTCATAATGTTTGTTATAGATCTGACCCGCATGCAGAATAACACTCAGAAGAAAAAGCAGTATGTTTAAAGGATTTATTTTCACAGTAGTTAAATGGGTTTGGGATCCGGGACCGGTAATTCTCCAACTGTACAAAAGATGGGAAAAGGGTGGGACCAGAGGAAATCAACGGTTTAGTAATCTTGGTTAGACTTAGGCTTACTGGGGAAGGAAGATGAACTGCCAGAGGGATGAGAGATGTGGGGTCTGAGAGCACAATGCAGGAGATGTTCTGTGAGGGTAGATCCTTAGGAGCTCTGATCATGGAGAGTGGATTGATGGTGTGGAGCCCAGGTTGGAGGCACCTGCGTGAGAGTTTGTTGGAGGGTGGACAGGGTTCGCTTATGATTTGATCCAGGTGGTTGAAGAGTCAGGAAGCTGCCAGCTTGAATTTGATCCAGAGGAAATAACTGGAGACTTGAATCCTTATCCAGAAGTCAGGAACCACTCTTTAAGAAGAGTCAGGAGACCAGCTTGAACTCAACCAGGTCAGGAACAATCACTGGTGGCTAATGCTCAGGTGTCGAAGTGCTGGCAGCTTCCAGTCTAAATACACCTTCAGCACCTGTCCCCTCTGCCTTTGTGAGCTCCAACATCATCTAGTGACTGTTGGGAACCCAGCCATGGGTTACAAAATTAAAGGCCAGTACGAACTTTTCTGGAACTTTCAAAATAATTTGCATTAACCTACTTCCAGCACAGCCAGGTAAAGAGATGACAGCGGACTTCCCGTGTCGTCACTGTCCACATAAAAACACCACTTTTGCAGCAAGCTGACCTCTTCCACCCAGGTCCCCAGAGGAACTGGACGGAGGGACACAGCGCCCTAATGTCTCTTTGCTGCCAAACAGACATAACTTTTCAAACTGGATCCAAGAGTGTCATACTATCATGTGATCATATGCACTAAGTTAAGTAGGAATGAATAGCTGTTTGTGTATCTGGTATTCATTCATGAATGGGGGTAATTAAGGTACAAGCATTACTTGACTTTCTCTCTGAGGTCTACAGAAGCAAATTGTGTTCCAGAGAGTTCCCAGCAGAGACCCTATCTCTACGACGCCGAGTGGAGCAGTTTTCCCGGTCTGAAGGAAGGACAACGGGACCGCATCACCGTGGTTACAGCAGTAATGTGCAGTGTGGCCGGCCGACAGAGTGAGCCGCCCCTCCCCACAGCTACGGAGGTTAGCATTTGTTCACTGTGGATGCCTTCTTTCTCCAACTTCGTCGCCCGGACAGCTTTTCCTCAGCACGGTTCACGTAAGAGGTAGTGTTGGGCAGAGAGAGAGTAGTTTAGTGTGAAATTATCTAAACCTTTTTCGTTTTCTGACGTTTGGTTTTGTTTGTGTTGAAATTCAGCCATCTTAGTGCTAGCAGATTATCTGCTCAGCACATGTGCTCAGTTTTTGTGTTCTGTGTTTGATTTTTTTTTTTTTTAAAGTTAAGACAAACTTTATTTAAAGGGTGATTTTAAACACAGAAGATCGGCCATAATGCGCCGTCCACACTTATGCATTTTAACCCTTTTACTAGTGGTATTTTAAAGGTATGCGTTTGATTCTGATGATAAGCTATAAGCTTCTTTTGTTAGCTTTAACTGCTAACAGCTAAGAACACGTGCTTGCCTGCTAAAGATAATTTACCCCAAAAGGTTGTTAGTTTTCAATCTAGTAAAATAATATTTCCCTAAATATTGTTTTACTAAACTTGATAACTAAGTAACACAATTAAGCCCATTTCTCAAAGATTTGGTTCTTATTCAAAATAATATTTCTTTAAATATTACTTTAATAAATAAAGGCAGCTAATTAAACACCGTTGAGAATTGGTCATCCAAAAGGTTGGTTTTATTCAGCAAATCATTCTTTAAAATATTATTTTATTAAAATAATATTTTATCTGATCTTGCATTGTGAATGGTTGTCTAAAGGTATGCCAATTATTGCCTAAGTTAGTTCCAAGACTAACTTAACTTCACTTCCAGATTCTTCAAGATAATCCTTGGTTCTCAAACATAAATAACATTGCATGGTAATGTTGCATCACTCTTGCGGTCATGGTTTTCAACCATCTTTGATCAACTTGTTTATGTTGTACATAGCCCATTAGTCTTCCTTATTCTTTAATTCTGCTTGGTATGGTAAACCAAGTAACACCCTCAGGTGTTAAAAAATTCTAGTGCTTTACATTCTTTTTTCGAGCATGTTCCCAAGTAACATGTACTTAAACAGCATATTCTACTTTATGATTTCTGATTAGTTGGGTTTTTGAGATGATGAAAGTCATCTAAATTGTAAAAGAAATCAACACTATCACTAATATAAGATGTGTTGTGAACATCAGAATTCTCATTCTGGCATTGACTGCTCTATTAAGGAACTTTAATAGTCTTGCATCAATTGGCTTTAACGTGCATCTCCAAGAAGACAAGCTGTCAGTGACACACATAAAATACCAAAATATCCCACACAATGAAATGCACCGTTTCTCAATCGTAGAGCTGAATATGTTAATTAAAAAACTTTGGCATCAAAGATATGTTTAATTACCTTGAGAGAGGAATAGAGAGCTAACTGGAGCAAAACACAACCAAACTGACTAGCTAGTCACAATAACCACAAAGACTGCTTAATCTATTTAAAAAGAAAAAACCTCTATCAAATCACGACCTGGAAATACACAAAACACCACATTTGCCTGGTGCATTAAAAACTCATGCTTTTGTGCTGATGTTTGGTGATTAACAAAATAGCAGTATTTTGCTGTCAGAGCAAGAGCAGTCTGGCATAGCAGAGCCATAGTTGTTAAAGGCCTTCCTTGGGCTTTGTCAGGTTTTGTGAGAAATTGTTGCAGAAGTCAGTGACATTACAAACCCTGTATTATAATAAACTTTAAAGACTGAATGCATAAAACCTGTAATTTGGTCCCTCTCAATGGAACAGGAATTCAAACCTCCCATAAATGTGCAGTGCCTTGCAAAAGTAACCTTTTCCAATTCATCATCTGAAAGTGAAAGAAGTATGGCACAACTATAAACCTACAAAAACTCCCAAACTGACAGGAGGGCCTTAATCAAAGCAGCAGTCATTCTACAAATCTGAAAAAAGAAGAAAGTTCATGTTAGCTCTAGCAAACATTTAGAAGCAAAGGCTTTGGTCAGATGAGACCAGGGGTGAAAGTGAGCCGGTACGGTCCGGTACTGCGTACCTCTAAAAGATTCTGCGCCGGTACGCAGTACCGGGAAGAGAGAAGAACGGCTGCCTGCTATGAAGCCGTCATCCAGAACCAGTTACGGCTGCAAAAATTCATGAGCACACAAAGAAGATCAGATCTGCTAACAATCGGCAGTCTAAAACACAACTTAATCTGTTTATAAATATAGCTTTTTTGCCTTCTTTCCACATTGTTTCTGAATTGTTCTGTTATGCTGGAGCTTCAATGCTCTTGCTTTGCTTCTCTCCCCTCGGAGCTCGAGGGTTTTGTGAACGGCCAGCATTTAAAACGAGCAGCGCTACGTTTAATGTCTGTCTGCTCTCTGCTAAATACCTGCGTTAAAAGCAAAGGGAGAGTAACTAGTTGTGTTTCATGGTATTTTGCTGAATTACAACAACACAGTACAGTTCGAAAACACCGCTTATGACCAGAGAGTTCACATATACTACACGAGAGCGCATGCGCGCTTACCTCCAAAACAGAGCGGTTGCCAAGGAGATCAGTGTGTTCTATTTAGTGGACTGGAAGATTTTACACAGGTGGTGCACAGATATAAAAAAACGCCGCTTGCATTAGGACAGAACGAACAATAAATCACTTACCATCTCATACATACAAGATGGCCCCGACGATGGCAGCCTCGGAGCTTCGCTCTCTCCTGTGTGTGCAGACCAAGACCTTCTGCACCTTTGGGAACAACAAGCCATGGTTCACTCCACACCTCAGGAATCTGCGCAGGGACAAGGAAGAAGCTCACAGCAGTGGAGATTGGGCGCGGTACAGGCAGGCCAGGAACAGACTAACAAAGGAGATCAAAGCAGCCAAGAGAAGCTACAGTGAGAAGCTGAAAAACAGCCTTTCTATTGGTGACACTTCGGCTGTATGGACTGGTCTGAGAAACCTGACTGCCTACAGAAGCCCCACCACCCTTCCTGAACAAAGTCCTCGCCTGGCTAACCGTCTGAATGGCTTCTACTGCAGACATGACAAGAAGCCATTCACACCTCAAACCAACTCCTCCACATCCCATTCAGGAACAGGTTCGACCAGCAAAGCAACCAACCCCCTACCTTCAGATCCTCTGCCTGCTCTAAAGATCTCTGAGGATGATGTAAACAGGCTCTTTCAGCGCATGAAAACAAAGAAAGCTGGAGGACCTGATAACGTCTCCCCATCATGCCTGAAAGCCTGTGCAAATCAACTCGCTCCGATCTTCACCCGGATCTTCAACAAGTCACTGGAGAAGTGTGAGGTCCCCTCCTGCTTCAAACGATCCACCATCATCCCAGTGCCCAAGAAACCCACCATCCTAGGATTAAATGACTACAGGCCTGTAGCCCTGACGTCTGTGGTCATGAAATCCTTTGAACGGCTGGTGTTGAAGCACCTGAAAGACATCACAGGCCCTCTCCTGGACGCCCTGCAGTTTGCGTACCGAGCAAACAGGTCGGCAGATGATGCTGTTAACTTGGGTCTACACTTCATCCTGCAACACCTCAACCACCCAGGGACCTACGCCAGGATCCTGTTTGTAGACTTCAGCTCGGCCTTCAACACCATCATACCAGACATCCTCCACCAGAAGCTCACCCAGCTCAACGTCCCAGCCTCCACCTGTCAGTGGATCAACAGCTTCCTGACGGACCGACAGCAGCAGGTGGGACTGGGGAGCATCTTCTCCTGAACCAGATCAATAAGTACTGGTGCCCCCCAGGGGTGTGTTCTATCCCCACTCCTCTTCTCCCTGTACACAAATGACTGCACCTCAGTGGACTCGTCCGTGAAACTCCTGAAGTTTGCAGATGACACCACTGTCATTGGACTGATCCAGGACGGTGATGAGTCTGCATACAGACAGCAGGTGGATCGGCTGGTACACTGGTGTAGTCAGAACTGCCTGGAACTAAACCCACTCAAGACTGTGGAGATGGTAGTGGACTTTCGGAAAACACCACCTCCATACACCCCCCTCACCATCCTCAACAACACCGTGTCGGCTGTGGATCACTTCAGGTTCTTAGGAACCACCATCTTTGAGGACCTGAGATGGTCTTCACACATAGACACTGTTCGGAAGAAGGCCCGGCAGAGACTGTACTTCCTGAGGCAACTCAAGAAGTTCAACCTTCCACAGGAGCTGGTGGTCATCTTCTACACTGCCATCATTCAGTCTGTCCTGTCTTCATCCATCTCCGTGTGGTTCGGTTCATCCACAAAACAGGACAGGTCCAGACTGCAACGAACAATCAGGACTGCAGAGAGAATCATCAGGGCTGACCTTCCCTCCATCCAAGACTTATACAGGTCTAGGGTCAGGAAAAGAGCTGCTAAAATCTCTGCAGACCCCACACACCCTGCACATAAACTGTTTAGAGTTCTGCCTTCAGGCCGACGCTACAGAGCGCTGTTCACAAAAACCAGCCGCCACAGAGACAGTTACTTCCCTCAGGCTGTTTCTCTGTTGAACATTCAATAGAGTACAAAACAACAGCATACAGATGTTGCAAATGCACCTTTTTATTTATATATGTGTATATTTGTACATTGTAAATATGTATATTCTGTAGTGCAAAAACAAAACCAAAGAGCAAAGTGTACCGGAGTCAAATTCCTTGTTTGTATGTACAAACTTGGCAATAAAGCTGATTCTGATTCTGATTCTGATTCTGATTCTGATTCTGATCTACAGACTTTTAAATAAAAACCATGAAAACAACCGAACTGTCAAATTTTTTATTTAAATAAAATCAAAACTTGACCACAATGCAGAGAACAATAACTTCTTTGTTCAAAAGATAACTGAAGATGAAAAGTTATGCAACAGAAAATGGTTTATCATTGTTTCATACATGGCAGTTCTTTATTCTACATTGTCAAATGATTCTAATTTCTGCCTTATACAGACAGCCTACAGTAAAGTAAAATATTGATCCCGGTATTGATTAGTTTGAGTTTGGACTGAGAGAGAGAGAGAGATCTCGAGGGGGCCACAGATGAGAGTGACAATTAACAGACACACATTATATATATATATTATATATATATATATATAAAATAATATATATATATATATATATATATATATATATATATATAGCAAAAACCTAACACCGTACCTTACTCTGAACACACCATTCTCACAGTAAAACATGCTGATGGCAGGGTCATGCTTTGGGTTTGTTTTTTTGCGGCTCCAGACGCTGAAGCTGATGAGAGTTTATGAGTCGATGGATGGAGGTGAAGACAGAAGAATCCTGGAAGAAAACCTGTCAGAGATGGCAAAAGATTTGAGACTGGGCAATGGTTCACATTTTGGAGGGATGATGAGTCTAAACTTACAACCAGAGTTTTGGAGTTCTGGGAGTTTCTTTCTGTTCACCTGTTTTACCTGCTACTAACCCTATCCAACCTCTAGATGGCACCAGACGCACAGTAGGAACTGAGTCCACAGGTGTTCTCCATCAGCCTCATCAGGAGAGGAGTTTAAGTACTCAGTGTTGCCAACACTCCGACGCCTGAGTGTTAACCTGCAGTGGTAACTCTAGCTGGCCAAGACAAGTCTCCTTGTTAGTCTTTTCTGAGTACTTACATTCTCGTGTCCTCCTTCTTAGGTTACCTCCAGTTCCAAGCTTCTTATCCATTCTGCGTATGCAGAAAATCCAGACTCTGTCTCCGCAAGAGAACTTCACTTATTATCTTCTCAGCTGGCTGCATTCGGGTTTCAAGTCTCCTCTCGCTACCTGGGAACGAACCTGGCTCACCCTCCACCGTGCTTCCCTCCAAGATCATCCACCTGGTGCCACCTCCACCTCAAGTGCAAGTAAAACAGAATTACCTGGACCTTTCACTTACCCGACACGCTCCCGGAGTATCCATCATCTACCTTCTCCTCCCCCCTGGCGGATCTCCTAATCACCCTCTGTAAGCTAAAACATATCAAGATCAACAACCCAGAATTTTACCTGTCACTTACCGTTGATCCCCTCTCCACACAGCAGCGAGTTCCTGTTTCTCCAGCAATGAAAATATTTCTTAATAAACTTGTAAAAACTTTTGCTGTTTTCCTGAGTGTATTTCTGCATGTGGGTCAAAGCAGCTAGAAACAAATAATGACACAGAGCTACAATGAAATGTTTTAGATCAAAGCAGATGGGTTAGAAAAATTGGGAACTGGTAGAACCACTGCTGAAAATTAATGTTCACAGATGCGCTCAATCAAGTCTGGCAGCAATTGAACTAATTTGCTTGAGATATTTGGCAAATATATCAGTTTGGGGTTGTAATATGACAATTTGAAAAATGAAAGAAGTATGAACACTTGTGAGTGTGTAGAAAGAGAGAGGGATCCAGCTATCAATGATCGCAATCAGTTTCTCTTTCTTCTTCAGAAAATAATCATATTCCCTCATGACTCAAAATCTCAGGGCAACTTAAGATATTTCACCCTCATTGCATCACTTGTTAGATCTCTTCTCTCTGATGTTTCTCACTGGAATACAGACCCACAAATATCATAATCTAACAGTCCGAAATGATTAAGTGAAGCAATAACTCATCGGTTTTGTTGTGTGGCTCTTCCGGTCCGTGGAGATGCCTTCCCATCAGTTCGATGCTTTATTAGCTGATGTGACCTCACCTGTTGTGGCCCTGCTTCAGGTGATGAATGGCCATCATATCGTGTTAGTGGCACAGCAAGATATAATGCAGCTGACAGGATGTGCATCCATCTTGTCGAAAGGAGGGAAATTAATTAACAAAAAAACAAGCAAGTACACAAATCACTTTGAGCACATGCTGTTCCCACTCCTTTTCGCCACTGCACAGAATTATGTTCCTTATGTTTGCTTTCTGTACAAGGATATAAAACATGTCGTACCAAAAGACCAGCAAAGCGAACAAGCTTTATTGGACTCGATAACTACCAGCTTCATGCGCATCTCTTTCCTGTAACAATGTGGAATAAAACATTTGTTGGACAGCAGAGTGAATCTTTTAATAAGACAAAGCAGGCTTAAGTGTTGAAACAGGAGAGCTGAGAGGTTTCCTGAATCATTAAGGTCATTGCTTGGAGGAATTCAAGAGAAGACAGCGGTTAATGAGATGTAGCTAGGGATTTAACACTTACTTTTTTTTTCCTTACAGTTTAATCATATAAAAAAATGAGCGGCTGTCATTACAAACATGGATTTATTCCTACAGGTGCATATCAGCTCTGGAGCTGGTATGTTTTTTATGGCAAGCTGACAGAGATTAACTAAAGCGCATCAATATTCTTCATATAAAGACATCCGCAATGGATTTTCTTCTCACTTTGCTGTCTCAGCTGAGGCTCGGCTTTTGTTGTGTTCATTTCTTTCGGCTTTATGGAGGGATAAGACTTCAGTCAGTGTCACTGTTACTTACTGGAGCTTGGCTGTCACAGAGATGAAACTTCATCTGTAGGCTGAGATCCAAATGGGGCTGCGGGAGTACATGGACTGTTAAGTAGAAAAGAAGGTCATCTTTTTGTATCTCTTGTTGGTGTTGACTGAGGTTACACAAATGGTCATTCTGGTTGAGCTCACATTGTAACCCATTTCACAGTTACTTTTTGATATGCCATACTAGACTCACATTAAAACTACAAAACTGTAGAGTTTTATTGGGGTTTAAATGATAGACCAACATAAAGTAGTGGGTAATTGTGAAGTGGAAGATAAAAGATACATGGTTTTCATATTTTTTACAATTTGAGTCAATACCGTGTGGAACCACCATTGAAACACCATTCCATTGTATCTTTGGCTGTATGTTCAGGGTCATGGTCTTGGAATTTGAACTCTTTTGCAGCCTCCAACCGTTTTTCCTTCAGGATTGCCCAGTTTTTAGCTCCATCCATCTTCCCATCCAAACTGACCAGCTTCTCTGTCCCTCATGAAGAACAGAAATCCCGCAGCATGATGGTACCATCACTCTGTGTCAGCATATATATAGTGTGTTGATAATAATTTGCATCATTCTGCCACAGATGGCTCAGCTAAAGTAGGGAAAATGGTTCTTCCAACAATGTTTTTTTTTTTTTTTTTGCAAGTCCTTGTTTAAGGCCAGGTTTGTGGCAAAACTCTAACCTGTGTTCTGTCAATAGCTTCTGCAAACTGAGATGTGGATCTCTCCAGTTCCTCCAGAGTAACCATGGACATTTTGTCCCTTTTGGACCCCCATAAACAATATGTTGCCGGCTGTGCTTGATAATTTTTATTTTTTTACATTATATTTTTACTTCATCACTGGTGTCTGCAATGAAGGTGAGCAGTAACACAGGAAATAAGCTGCTGTTGTGTTAAATTAACGCAGTTATACGCAAAGTCAATCCCAAGCCTGGCACCGGTGCATTTGGTGATAGCACACCAAATAGCTTAAGGCATGTCTAGCAAAATGTGCAATGTTCTGCACAGTAAACATTGCTTGAAGTGTGGTAGTTTTTTAATTACCTCTTCCAGTAAAAACGTTGTTTTCATCTTGATCTTAAAAGCGCAAAACAGACTCACCTGGAGACAAGCGGTGTTGCTCGTGGCCCCAACACTAGCGCGTTAGCTTCTGGTATCAAAAATGTCAACACTAGGAGCTGTTTGCCCTCACCTCTCAATAGGCCCAATACCAACCATTTAGAAGCACCGGTAAGGACAATGAGGGGTCAATGTAACAAAAAATAACATGAAATGAATAGGTGTGAAATACTGAACATGGTAAAATTAAGTACCAAAAACCAACATGTGATTAATGTCTCCTCTGTGAAAATTAGAATCCGTGAATTTGGAGGTCATTAAATAAACATGGTAAATATTATTGTTATAAATATTAAGGTTGTCAAATTTGACGTTGCCTGTTTACATTCACTGTCTTGATTTTAGCGCCTCCATTTTTACCACTTCAATTTTATCATTCACCGCGTTCACTGTGTAACTTCCTGTAACATGAGTCCCAGTGTGACAGCGGAGTACTTGTAGTCCAAAGCCATTCCATGCATTTTCAGTTGTATAGCAGTGATATTGTTGGCCACAGGGTGGAGCCGCAGGGAGTCACAAGCAAAGAGCGCCCAGGTTGAGTCCTCGGAGAACACATAGCCTGAGGATTATTTTCAGCCTATGTGTGGTCTTGATTCTTGAAAACCTCAGCTGCGAGGCAAGCAGGCTGTCGGCACAGCGGCAGCGGACATGTCCAAACACATTAGAGAACTTTTGCAACCAAGCGCTATGTTGATCAGACGAGCATATTCTTCATATTTAAACAGCTACATTCTCGCCCAAAAACACTGTAAAAGTTTTTGTTTTTTTTACAGAAAGCCTAATATTTACAACTTTATTCACAGCTTTTCTCTCTCCTCCACAATTGCTCCTTCCGTTTGACCCGCAATGAATCATGTCATCTGCCTACAAATGCGGCCTGTGAAGGATGCGGTCCCTGAGTCTCCCTAGTCCTCAACATGGTGGTGCTTGTATTTCCGGTTGGCGCATACTTGCTGAGTCTGGAGCAGGCAGCGCCCTCTGGTGTACGACCATACGAATTACCCACAAGTCACAGATTGTTTTGCTCCACCATCAGCAGTACGATTGGGGCAATAGTGAAAGTGCGTCAAAAGAAGAACTTGTAAAGAACTTGTAAAGTAGCATTTGTGACTCACAGCAGCAGATTCGTGCTGTTGTACTCACTGTTTTGTGTTTGTGTTAAAGAAAAAAATATTTTAAAAAAATGTGAATGAACTGTGAATGGAAGAGGTTTTTGACGTGTAACTCAAAGAAGACAATTTGTGCAGTTGTACCTAAGAAACTGAAGAGGTGTAACTGTTGTTTTGTATTTGTGAAAGACAGAAAACATCCTACAATGACGAAACTCCACTTACAAGGCACAAATAGTTTTGTACCAATAGTTTTAGAAAGTTCATTTGAAAAAATGTTGAATGTAATGTGTTGTTTCCCTTTGACTTTCCAATTGTTCACCACTTTGTGTTGATCATGAATCTTTATGTAGTAGTAGTGATACTAGGTACTGTAAATCAAAATGTCTTTGTCAGTAAACTGCATCTACAGTATAATTCATCAAGTCAACCATCAATACATCCTGCAGTATCTAACTATCCTGCAGGACCTCAGCTTCACCTTCATTCTCTCTTCCTTAATGGTACAGCTGGATATTCTATCCAAGCACGTAAATTAGAAATTGACTTTTCAGGAGGATTAAAGTCAGCATGTCTTCATTTTGATAGACAAGATGGCCCTTGTAGGTTAGAAAACTCTGCAGTATGATTGACAGCCAAATTGTAAATGCAAATGAAGAAAAACCCGGAGGAGAGACTGTGGACACATCTCAAGTTGTTGGACCCCCTTCAAGAGAAGAAAAACAAGAGCAATTGGGATTCAGATTAATACCAGTGTGCATTGAGTATATAAAAATAACATGTTGCCTTAGAGAGAACAGAAATAAATGGTTTGCTCTGTAATTATTACCATTATTCTAATTTTAAATTCTTTCCTCAGGAGAAACATTACTGTTCGACCTTTTCTGTCAGGTTTAAGTTCTCCAGGGCCCCTTTTTCCTTTATTTCTTCCTTTCTGCTGTTATCCTCTCTAGTTTCTCCTTTTCTTGGGTGGAGTTGTGAGCTGTCTCCTGGGTCTCCAAGTCAGCTACCGTCACACTGCATCCGATCTTCATTATCTCCCAGCTGCTATCAAAAACTAGAACGCTCTTCCAGTGCTAGATTGTTGTTCCTACCATGGCGTGGACTTGCTGCTTTCTAAGTGTACCACTGTGATTAATAGGCTTTTTTCCATTTATGACCTATCAGTTCACTTTGTTTTACTTTACTTTATTTATTTACTTTGTTATACAGGCATTGTTGCATCTCATTAAATTTAAACAGGTGAACCTCACATATATATTTATTATACACAGAGCAATATATTTCAAATACTTCCTTACAATTATAATGACTAGGTCTTACATATAGATAGAAATAAATAAATAAAAACTGTGGTGTAATTTTAGGGTCCTCTAACAACCTAACATCCATGGTCATTTAAAGACTGAAGTAGACAGAGAAACATGCACAGGAATATGACTGTCAAACTGGTGACATGCTTGTGAAACAAAGGCAACTACTGTAAATGTGGGTTGCCCGAAGACACAGCAGAGACACAGGTGAAGGTTGAGGCCTGACACAGGAAAGCAGCAGGGGAGGTGAGGTAGGCAAGGGGCTTAAAATATAAAGAGCCTCCAAAAAAAATTTAAAAAGTATGATGAAACTCATAGAAATTGAGAGACACATGAGTGGAGCAAAGGAAAAATATCCACAAGCGGGTGAGAAAACTTGTAAACAAAGAGTCTGAGAGTCTTCCCAAAGAATGGAGAAAGGACATTGCAGAAAATAGAGGCTCTAAAGGTAAAAATATGTAGGAGAACAAACTATTTCAAATTAAAACAGGAAGTATGAAAAATAATTGCAAAACTTAAACAACTGATCTAAGATACAAAAGGTGTTTGCACAGCATAGTTGTAATGTGGAAGAAAAACAAATTATGGTTTTCAACATTTTTCAGTAACGAAAAATAGAAATGTGTTACATGTTCAGACCCTTTTAATCTGTTGAACCTAAATAAAATCTAGGGCAACCAATTTCCTGGTGCAGTCACCTAATTAGCAAATGGAGTCGACCTATGTCATTCAATCTCTGTATGAACAAAGCTGACAGCATGAAGACCAAGGCACACAGCAGACAGGTCAGAGATTAGGTTGATGAGAAGTCTAAAGCCGTGTGTGGTTAAAAATTGTGACCAAACCGGTTTAATACATCATCCGGCAAAAGCAGCAAAAGTGGATCGCACAATTTCAAACCTTCCAGGACATTTCCGCCCACCCAAACAATCAAAAGTTTTGTCACAAGACAAAAGCTCATGTTAGATGAGACCAAAAATAAACATTTTCTGTCCTACATATGTGTAAAAAGCTATGTGTGGTAAAATCAAAAACCTCTGCAACTCACCCCGAACATACCATCCAAACACTGAAATATGGTGCTGGCACCATCATGCTGTGGGGATGATTTGTTTTAAAGCTGATTTGAACAACTACTACATTAAAATCTTGTTTTTTTTTCTTTAAAATAGAAAGTACTCCTAGACCACTGCATCTATGTGTATGTGCACCACTGGCGGGTCGTGGCATACGGCTGCTCACACTGAGCCTGGTTCTGCTGGAGTTTCCTTCCTGTCAAAGGGGAGTGTTCCTTTCTGCTGTCGCTACATGCATGCTCAGTATGAAGGATTGCTACAAAGTAAACGACACAATGCAAGTAGCAGTCAGCTGTCGCAACATGCTCTTTCAGGAGGAGTGAATGCTGTCAGTGACTTGATGCAAACTGCTGGTTTCCTTGGATAGAAAACCTTTTACCAATTTGAATAATAAACTGAACTTGATTGCAGTGTTTATTATCTTGCATTTAACTGGAATATATATATTACTGGCTTTGAAGCTGTACGTATTATTGGATTGAAAAGCATTTTCAGATTTGAGTAGTCTAGTCAAAGTCCATTTCACTGAAAGTCTGTGACAAGACTGTTGCTGTTCAAAGATGTTTTCCATCCAATATCACTGAGCCTGAGCTACTTTGCAAAGACAAATAGGCAAAGATGGGGTTTTCATTATCTGTAAGCCATTATCTTCAAAATTACAAAAAATAAAAACTTGAAATATTTCACTCAATGTGTGTAATGAATCTATTTAATATATAGGTTTCACTTTCTGTAATAAGTCACAAAACATTTTGAACTTTTTCAGAATATTCTCATTTTTTTAGATGTAACTGTATACCAACAGAGTTGCAGTTGCAGTCCAGAATCAGAATCAGAATCAGCTTTATTGCCAAGTTTGTACATACAAACAAGGAATTTGACTCCGGTACACTTTGCTCTTTGGTTTTTGTTTATTCATTACAGAATAGAATATACATATTTACAATGTACAAATATACACATACTGTATATATATATAAAATAAAATAAGAAGGTGCATTTGCAACATCTGTATACTGTTGTTTTGTACTCTATTAAATGTTCAACAGAGAAACAGCCTGGGGAAGAAACTGTCTCTGTGGCGGCTGGTTTTAGTGAACAGCGCTCTGTAGCGTCGGCCTGAAGGCAGAACTCTAAACAGTTTGTGTGCAGGGTGTGTGGGGTCTGCAGAGATTTTAGCAGCTCTTTTCCTGACCCTTGACCTGTATAAGTCCTGGATGGAGGGAAGGTCAGACCTGATGATTCTCTCTGCAGTCCTGATTATTCGTTGCAGTCTGGACCTGTCCTGTTTTGTGGATGAACCAAATCACTCTGAGATGGATTGATACAGGACAGACTGAATGATGGCAGTGTAGAAGATGACCAGCAGCTCCTGTGAAAGGTTGAACTTCTTGAGTTGCCTCAGGAAGTACAGTCTCTGCTGGGCCTTCTTTTGAACAGTGTCTATGTGTGAAGACCATCTCAGGTCCTCAGAGATGGTGGTTCCTAGGAACCTGAAGTGGTCCACAGCCGACGGGGGTGTATGGGAGTGATGTTTTTCGAAAGTCCACCACCATCTCCACAGTCTTGAGTGGGTTTAGTTCCAGGCAGTTCTGACTACACCAGTGTATCAGGCAATCCACCTCCTGTCTGTATGCAGACTCATCACCGTCCTGGATCAGTCCAATGACAGTGGTGTCATCTGCAAACTTCAGGAGTTTCATTGACGAGTCCGCTGAGGTGCAGAGGAGAAGAGGAGTGGGGATAGAACACACCCCTGGGGGGCACCAGTACTTATTGATCTGGTTCGGGAGAAGATGCTCCCCAGTCTCACCTGCTGCTGTCGGTCTGTCAGGAAGCTGTTGATCCACTGACAGGTGGAGGCTGGGACGTTGAGCTGGGTGAGCTTCTGGTGGAGGATGTCTGGTATGATGGTGAAGGCCGAGCTGAAGTCTACAAACAGGATCCTGGCGTAGGTCCCTGGGTGGTTGAGGTGTTGCAGGATGAAGTGTAGACCTAAGTTAACAGCATCATCTGCCGACCTGTTTGCTCGGTAAGCAAACTGCAGGGCGTCCAGTAGAGGGCCTGTGATGTCTTTCAGGTGCTTCAACACCAGTTGCTCAAAGGATTTCATGACCACAGACTTCAGGGCTACAGGCCTGTAGTCATTTGAAGTGAAAGGTGGCTTTGTAAACTATTGATTCAGTGAGGCTGACTTCACATCCTGCATTTACAGTTTTTTATTTGTGACAAAGTGTGAACACTATGTATGAGAAATGGCCACAGACTGGGTCTGACGCTACAGAAACAAATAACAAGGTCTAAACAGCACAGCTGTCAAATAACAGCTTAAAGTGTATTTGAAATAGATAAGAAGATATGAGAGAGCTCTGCTGCACTTTGATGGAGACAATAAAGACAAACAGTGGTCTCAACACTGGGCCAATAAGTGACTTCAGTTGCCTGGGTTGAATTATGATTTTAGAGAGAATATCCACTGTGGGGACAGAACAGCTGTAATATCTCACACTGAACATAGAAGACAGCTAACAATAAACACTAAAATTCTTTGAAAAATAATGTCATGTTAACACATTTGATGATTTAACTCATGTCTTCTTAGCTGGACCAATAAAATCCAACATGCACAAAACATTGCAGTATTGAGGGATGCCATTAATAAACATTTGCCAACTTTCGCTGGTAAAATATATAAATAAAACAAAGAACAGTATTCATTAGAGAACAAAAATCCTTTAGGGGGCTAAAAATGACCCTGATCAACTCTAAACAAATTCCAAAGACTAATTATGATAAGGGATACAAAACAAATCCCCAAACTTCATTTTACTTTTACTCTCCTGACTAATTTCATTTGGACATGAAATCAAAACCATGGAAGTGCATGGGAGCAGTGGATAAGTTCAGCTCTTTTAGTGCTGGTCTTTATTACTATCATAATAACAGAGGAGAGAGTAATTCCACTGATAATGAAATCTGACTCCGTATATTCACCTCCCCACTTGTCATGCTGCTCGCATCCTGCTCAGCTTGTCACTTTTTGAAGGAAATTAATCATTCCAGCTGTTATTTACATTCTCTGTGTCCACTGTTGTATCAGCCAAATTATTATCATAAATCTCACTCATTCTGGAGTCTCTTCAGTCGGAACAAGGTACGGACTCGCATGTGCTTCACCTCATCAAAACTTTGAGTCAAGAGATGCTTCCTCTTTCTCTTCTAGGTTGCACTGACTACCTCAGACAGCAATATAAGGCTTTACAAGACTTTAATGAGCCTCTTCTTTCCAAGAAATACCCCTGATGATTAAACACACACAACCAAACAAGCTCACTGAAACACTATAAATGCAAATTTGCGTTGTTGCAATGCAAATAGTATCACATTTGCATGGAGAAAGCCGTACCCTTACTCATTTCTATCTTAATTAAAAGAGATGCCTGGTATTGGCAGAAAGGGAAAAAGACGGAACTTTAAAACATTTAAAAAGGACCTTTCTTGCCTTTTGTTTTATTTAAATATGTTGTACAAGGACATTAAAAACTGCTGGGGACAATGTAATGAACGACAACAAGATGAACTGGGAGTTTTTGTTTTAATCCTATATGCCTTTAGATATGTTAAAAAAAATCATAACTGAGATTCTGGTTCTAGGTTTACAGGCATCCCTTAAATATTTTCACTTTTTACACTCATTGGGTTTTGTATTTGATAGACCAAGATATAAAAAGCTTGCTCTTGTCAGATGTTATCAAAATGGTATACACTGCACATCTTCCTTAACACATCATCCCCGCTACGAAACATGGTGGTGGCAGCATCATACTGTGGGGATGGTGGGAAGGGTACTTTAGCTGGGACAGATTAGCTGGTCAGAATTTGAGCACAATGTTAGAATGGAGCATATCTGACCTGCAAGCACAAGCGGTTGAAGTAGATAGACACTTATAATTTATATCTTTTAGGGCAGCATTATCACATACAAGTAAAATCTTCTTTAAATAAAAAAATAGGTACATCAAAAATTATTTACAAAATATCTGTGGTAAGATTTGCAAAGCTATTGTAGTAAAAGGTGGTTCGTTAAAGCATCAACAAATGCATGGCACACTTTTCAGATAATTTTTAGGGTATGGAAATCATGCATCATTTTCAATTATGCACTGTTTTGTATTGGTCTTTGATAGAAGATTCCAGGTAGATCAATTGAATTATGCGGCCATAATGTGACAAAATGTGGAAAGGTTTAGTAAGAAGACAAAGTTATGCAGCAGCTCTGATGTAGTCTTGTCCTACGCTGAATACTTGCGTCAGTTTGAAAAAAGTAGTCAGCACAAATCTTACAGAGAGACATCAGTCATTATATTTCGATGAATTAGTCATAAGCAGCAAATTTCAATTTTTTCTGACGTATTACATCAGATTTTAAGACGTTTCAAAGACATCCAGAAACTTAATGTAATCAAACATCTTTATGACACAGTAGCAGATGCTACACTTGTTCTGTTCTGCAGTCATAAAACCATTGGACCCAGTTCCCATTGACCAAGACATTAGACATTGCTATAATTTATGTTTTCTGGTAGAAAGAAATAAGTGGAACATGAAAAAAATATTGTTTTTTTTTTTGTATTTAATAATGGGCAACAGCAGATGATCTGAGAACCATCAGAATCTGATCATGACAATCCAGAAGGATGGAGAACTGGTAAGACTACCTGAGAAAACTCAAAATGCCCTGCCAATGTCATGCTACTATTGCTTTATGTCATAAAACATCTACAGTTTGCTTCCAAGGATATTGCTATTAGTTAGACCATACTGTATCAATCTTTTTTTAGGCTCTAGTGACCTTTATTTTTCACATTTTTTTGAAAGTGAGTCACGTGCTTTACCCTTGCGCCACCACCGCACCCAACCAAATCAACCTTTTGTCCAATAACCATGAGTGCTTAAATTGTGTATGAATGGCAACAACCAGGTGTGGTTGTTTTTGCACATGCAGTTGTTTTGAAACATTTGGAGCCTAACAGGGTGTCAAGAGAGCAGCGAAGACATTTGGCAAAAAGCAGCAACATTGGACTCCTTGGACAGGTGGACAGGTGTACAGTTATGTATTCTGAGGAAGCCCCCCCTTCTGAATGCTTGGACACACATGGAAACAGAACTATCTGGAAAGGAAGAAGATCGGAAGAACATTACCATTAGAACATCTCGCAATTTTGCCCTAAAAATTCTGCGGTTAGTAAAGAATGGCAGCAAAACATCCTATTGAAGAAACTTTAATTAGATGATGCCACAAGGCGAAAGGTCCATAAGGACAAAAGTGGTTAAGAATAAAATGAGGGGAAAAAATACCCATGACCTCCCCGTTATAATAAAAAAGAATAGGTCACCATAAGTCAGGATTTGGTCCAGATGCTGAAATCCAGTGTGCCAGTTTCCCATCTTTTCATGTATGTTTGCATATCTTAAAAAATGTCTTAGATGGGTTTAATCATGAAGAAATGATTGTTACACTTCAAATCTTCAGGTCTATATGAAGCATACCTGTTGCATTTTATGTGCCACAGTTTCGTGTAGGAGTGTGTGTATTGGGATTGAGGGTGAGACATTCTCAAGGGAACACAGGTGCATCTCAATAAATTTGAATATTATTGAAAAGTTAATTTGTTCCAGTAACTCAATTCACTAATAAAAACACCTTACATAGATTAATTAGACATAGAGTAATGTTTTCAAGCCTTTTGTTTCTGTTCATGTTGCATCAAACCAAATATAATAAAAATTAAAGCAGAATTGTGAACTTTGTAAAACGTATTTTTAATACCTGCTGAAGGGTTATTATTTCACCCATTATTTACCCCAAGTGGTCAAATAATCATTCAAGGAATTAATAAGAAGGCAAGAGTGTTGTTGTTTCAGACGCTCCAAGCATTCAGAAAGTCAGTGTGAGTGAATGTTCATCAGTGCAGAGAGAGTGTCTGCATGAGATTCAGTAAAGTCATGATTGGGTCATCATTGTGACTTTACAGTATGACTAGCTGTATAGCTGAGCCCAAGATAATTTATATCCCTGCTATTTTTTTATTTAAAGCATTCTTTTGATTTGCCAACATGTTTTCTCTGGCTGAAAGTAATATTAACGTTTTGGAGGACCCAGCCAGAATCAGTCTTGAATCTGAAGGAGAATCTGTGGGGAGCTAAAAATTAGGATAATGGCTAGAAGCTCTTTCAACCTCCAAGACTTGGAGCTCATTGCATAAGATCTATTGTAAAAAAGTATCAGTGTAAACTTGCAAAAAGCTGGTCAGCAATTCTTTAAGGTCCTAATAAAGATTTTTCTATTGATTTTTGAGAATGGTATGAACAATTTTTGATGTCATCTTTGTTAAAATTTAAATAAAACCGGAAATTATTTGGTCAAGCTTGATTGAATGGTTGAATGAAAATAATGGGCGTCTCTATAGTGAGTTGTGGTGCTCACAGCCGCAGACTTTTTGACGTGTTCAAAAGATCCATGCCAGCCAACATTTGCTGGTGATTAAATTGTGTATCCTCCAACATCAGTCATAGTAAGGCATATCCAGGGTAGTATTTATCTAAATCAGTGTTGTTTAGTAACCTAATAAAACATTAGGCAAATACACAATCATGTGGTGGGGGTATTAATACTGAAGGTTTGTATTTATGAAATGTGTCTTTGTGCAATTAATATTATTTGATTATGAATATTTGTAAAAAAGTATATATAATTTAACAATTATAATTTAGAGTTAATTTAAAATCAAAATCATCCACAATATGCTCAAACCTCTAGTGAATTGAAAAAAATAATTTGTAGAGAAGAATGAGTCAAAATTCATCCACAGCAACTTAAATGGACCTTTGGCCAGTTATCGCAACTGCTTAATGGTAGTTATTTCTGCCAAGAGTGGCACAAACAGTTATTAGGTTTAGGTGGCAAAAGCTTTTCAGGCATGGCCAAATTGGTTTGGATAGTTTTTCGCCTTTAATAAACGAGAGAGAGAGAGAGAGAGAGAGAGAGAGAGAGAGAGAGAGATAGATAGATAGATAGATAGATAGATAGATAGATAGATAGATAGATAGATAGATAGATAGATAGATAGATAGATAGATAGATAGATAGATAGATAGATAGATAGATAGATAGATAGATAGATAGATAGATAGATAGATAGATAGATAGATAGATAGATAGAAACCTGTTACAGTAGCACCTTTTTTTTTATTTTTTTTTATTGGACCACATGATCCACCATGGCCTGTGACAGCCACAGATGAAACTGTGCACAGATCTGATTGAAATCCAAAGATAGATCTGTTAGACTGGTGTTCACATAAAAGTCAGAGAAATCACAAAAATGATCAGGACTGATCCTTTCAGGGGCATGAATGTGTGGGCCATTTCATCAAATAGTCCTTCTGTTTTGATCAGCATGAAAGTGGTGTGCCATCTCAAAAGGCTCACTGCAGCAAAAGGGCAAAAATTAGCATAATTTAAGAATAAGCTCTGAGAAAAACAGCTTTAAATCAGAGCTGTGCAACCTTCTGTAAACATAAACAAGAAAATAACACTTCAATTTCCCTATCAGACGAAAACTTTTGCAATTTTTTATATGAAATACTTAAAAAGTAAAACCTATTTCCATCTGTCCTCCTTCAGATGCTGATTATGTGGATTCCTTCCACAATCAACCAAAAAGATGTGAATCCAAATCATCTATTTATCAGAGGAAATGTGCTTGAAAAATCTATTAGTGTCGGATATGCCCTCATGTCGTCTCTTGCTATATCTGTACCGTGCTTGAATTGAATTTTTATATACCATACCTTATAGCCAAACTTTTGGCACAACAGTTCTTTACCAGCTCTACAAGTTGTTAGGTGTGTTGAGGAAAATGCTTTATCTTCTTGTCCACTCATGTGTTTGGTTTGAACGAGGTGTTTGGGTTTTTCTTGTAAAAACTTGGGATAGTACAGAACCCTGAAGAATCATTCCCAACACCAGATTCTGACACGATGTAGTTTATATGGACTGGTTTGAAAGGTAAAATCTAAACCAGTCTAAAACAGTTCCAAAGGTCCCAAATAAAGTAAGCATGTTAATTCCGATGGTGTTATTGATAGTGTCAAAGTCTAACAAGACTAAAACAGTGTCTGCAGCCATTCCAATTTCACTGAACACTTGAATGCATTTTATGACGAGATTGGTATTTATCAAAGATTTTGTGTTTTTCCCAAAAGAAAGCGATTGGTTGGACACAACTTTTTCTAACATTATTAAAGTAAAAGGTAATGTAGAAATGGGTCTGTAATAACTTGGCTGAGAGTTGTCCAGCTGGAAATCCTGGAATATGCTTGACAACAGTATGTTTAAAACGGGAGCGGACAAAATCAGTTTGGTGGGACACATTAATAATATCCACAATGCAGGGGGCTGATCTGATCAAAAAAAGAATATTAACAAGGCGTGAAGGTGTTTCATGCTTTTTAGAAGACACTGTGTCATTACTCAAAGGTGTTTTGGTTCTCGCTAGTTAGTTGCTTATTAATGCCCTTAAGTCCTCTCTGTATAAGTTCATCCTTTTCTGTTGGGTTTCTTTGTTTTTTCTTATTTTCTGCTCTTTGTGTAATTGGGTTAAACTGTTGTTTAGTGTAAGTCCTTTTTCTTTTGGTTAGTTGATCTATTAGCAGTTTCCCAGACTGGCATCTTCCCCAGTTGCACCACATTACTCTGATCAATCACACTTGGTTCTCATAAAACCTGCAAGACACCTCAGCTTTCCTCCAGATTCTCCTGTTCACTGATGTCCTGTTCACCAATGCCTGTCTATATCATCCATGTCTCTTTCTTACATGCCAGCTCCCAGTGTTCCAGTTGCTTAATCCTTAGTTTTGTGTAAGTCATTTTATTATTAAACTTACTTCTGCAAGTATTTTAGGGTAGGTCTCCTGGACATCTACAGACAAAAACACGTTTGCCCAGTCGTCTTTGCAAAACATGTAAAGCTCCTATAGATTGAATGGAAAGCATCTATGAACGGTAATCTTCACGTTTTGCCACAGATTCCAGATTGGATTTAGATCTGGACTTTGACAGGGCCATTCTAACACATTACCAGGCTATGCTCTAAGTTACTCCCTTGGCTGTATGTTTAAAGTCGTTCTGAGTGCATGTTCTCAATAAAATAAATAGAAGTGTGCAGTTGTAACAGGTGGAAATGTGAAGAAGTTCAATGGCTATGAATACTTTGAATGAATACCATTGAACAATATACATCACTACCACAACAGATTAACATGAAGTTTATTTGCAGCATAGCTAGTTCCCTTTATGCCTTATCAAAGTCCAACCAGAGTGAACTGAGAGCCATCCAGAGCAGGGTGACGACTATTTAACTGGATATGCCACGTTTGTAAAATTCCGATATCTACTTAGAAAACAGAAACAGAAGAAAAAAGATAAGAGAAAGGCAACTGCTTTGGATATCTGAGAGTAACAAGTCTAAAAATTGTCAGTGGCACCAAAACATCTATTGAAGCCGATATAAAAAGTGGCTTTTTGTGATTGATTTGATTTTCTCCTTAAACTTGCTTCTTCTACTTCTTGATTATTCCATCTACATCTGGGTCATTCACCACTTTTAAAAATGGCCAAACGTTTTTGTTGCATGACATAATAGCATTGAATGTCCATTCAAAATCATCCAAATCAAATTTAAACTTATTTACGTCATTAAGATTGCATTGCTATTTACAAAAAAACAATTTTTAATGATCAATTCAGGGAGGTCAGCATGTTTTGGGTTAAAAACCTGAAACTGGAATATTCTAACTGATGACAAATGTTAAAAAAGAATGTAGATTTTCATACCAAACAAAGTGATATGAGCGCTTTAAAGGCGAACAAATCATGCTTCAACTATAACAAAAAAGTTGGTTTGTAAAGTTACAGAACGGTTACCTAATGAATGTATCAACAAAGACACAGTTTGATTAATTTTGCATTCACCTTGGCTGGAAAGCAATATAACTTTCATTTTGACTTGATCGTAACTTCCAACCAAAAAATACCTTTTTAACTGCTAATTATTTCAACTTCAACCAGCATGATGCTACATTTGCCTTTCTGCCATTTGGAACTTTGCAGGACATCTGCACTTTAACAAATAAAAGCCACAATCATGTGGATCCAAAGACTTAAAAAGTTTTTCAAGCATTCACCACCCCCCAGTCTTCTTTTTTCCTTTACAGTTTGGCTGTCAGAGCTCAGAGCACTTTGGTATTGTGCCCATATTGTGTTGAATATTCTGTACAGCCTGTTGTCCCCAACCTGCTCCTCCCACACACTAGAGTAAGGAAACTGAATCAATTCCCTAATTCTGCAGGCCTACGCTGGCTAAGAATAGGGTTACAAGAAAACACAAAACCACATAAACATGACTTCCACTAACCTCTGGTGTAATAGCTTTGGCCTTATTTTTATGTTGTGATAACCAAGGTCGATGCAGTGCAGCAGCTGCTGAAAAGTCTTTTCGAAAACAAGCTGAAGCAGAAGTAATAGGCTGACTTTTTATGCTGAGAAAATCCTGTTTTAAGAAGTCAAATGAATCTGTTTAATAGCTACACATTCTCAAGTCTCAATTTGCTGAATTGATCGTACACAAGCTCAAAATCATAACTTATTTTCTAGTTTGTGCATTTCCTATATAAAGTTTTCAAGGCTACTGTTTTTTTTTCCTAACTCATATATATCATAACTAAACTACCAGCTGAAAAAAATAAATATACAAGGTGAAAAAATATGCTGCACCTGCCATGCAGCGGTCTTAAAAACACACATCCTAAAACCCAAATCTGCATATTCATGTAATAATAGACCATATTCATCTCCGTGGTGTATAATTCATTGCAGTAACAGTTAGGTAGGAAACTCCTGTGGCTTTCAGAGAACTAATTTGCATTCTTGTGCATTACAGCAGTGAGCTATGGTTTACCAAAGAGCTCAGGTGAGAGGGAGACACATTGAGGGAGCTCACGAGGCAGAAAATAGAGAGCATTGCAGAGCAGCAGAGAAACGGCTGCACAAGGAAATGGAAATACAAGGACATTTTGGACACGCACCATGTTAGATCCAGATTCAATTCTAGCCAAAGCCTCCACCTGTGGCTTTTGATATCATAGGGTGGTTGATGCTACTTTGTCTTCCTAATAATATTTTAGTTCTATTTGAAAAGTAAAAAAATGGTAATGAACATGAAGAGACGATGTGGTGTTCATCAGATCCAAAATTATTTTTAGTTACAAATCAGACTAGCTTGACAATCTATTATGACAATGTAGTTTGTTGTATTGAACCCGGTTTATAACCAATTTGAAGGTGTGGACCCATTTGCACCCAAGCTTTAACTTTCTGGCTGGTGTCTTGCAGTGTTGCTTAAATAATTACAAATTATGTTCTTTCCTAATGAAGATATTGAGCGTATTTGCCAACTACAATCGGCCTTGTTATGTTTTTTTAAGGAAGTAACGGCTTCCTTCTCTCAGAGTGGTCTTTCAACCCATGTTGGCACAGGACTAATTGCACTGTGGCTGATGACAATCTCTTACTAGCTTCAGCAAGCATACAATAGTAATCTCTTCTCCCATTCACAGGAAACAGGCCTGTCTCAACTCAGGAGAAACTTGCAAGAACAAATGGTACCAACAGGAAGTCCAAGATGGAAATAAAACAAAAAAAGTACAGATCTTTTTAAAAAATAAATAGCGAGGGAATAGATAAACTGTTATCTTTCATGGCTTCCATCGCTTGGATCAGAGCTGAAAGTGGAGCCAATAAGTAGTCTCTGTCATGGTGGGGTTTTGGGTCGGACCAAAGTGCAGACAAGAGCTTGGAAAGCGCATCATAGTAACTTCCTTGTTTATTCACAAAGCCCAAAAGAACGTAACAAAAACACAGCAGGATTAAACCAGAGTCAGATTCAAACTTACATAAATACTGCAGGAATTCAAGGCAAAGATACAGGTAGAGCACAGGGTAGTGAGTGCAAGGAACCAGCAAAGCATAATGAAACAAAACCAACTAATATACAGGGAGACGTGAGAGGAGAACAAAGGGCAGATAATCAAAGAGACACAGAACAAGTGTGGCAAGGAGACAGGAAGGCTGAAGGGACAGGTGGAACTGATTAACCAATAAAGAGAAACAAAGACCTAAGCAGAACAATAGACTAAACCAAAACATAAGACATCTAGAATAACCAAGACGTAAATGAAACAGAGGAACTGGAAGGAACAGAAGAATAACAAGAACCTAAGGCCTAAGCAAAAGGAAACCATAAAGAAACCCTGACTACAAGTAAACAAACAAACACTGAATGAACAAACTGAGAATAAAGCAGAGGACTAGAATAAAAGTAAACAATAGCTCAAGCTGACCTAACAGGAAGAAGAACTGGAACACTAGAAACTTAACATAAAGAACTAAACTAGACAGAACAGAATAAAAAACACAGAAAGGGAATAACGACGAGGAGGAACAGAAAACATAGACTAGAAAAACAAGAAGAGTGCAAGGTGTAAAAAATACCAAACATAAATAAACACAGAGATACTAAAAGAGGAGCTAAAGAATCCAGGAGAACAAAGAACCATAGTATTGAGACTAATCATAATAATAGAACCATACAAAGTAATGAGGAAACAACCATAAGGAATACTTAGTAAGGGAGGAAAACAACAAAACACCAGGAGGCGGTAGCGGGAGCAAAACAAACTAATAAACATAATAGAAACATCTAGACAAAATAAACCATCACAGGAAACCATAAAACAAAGTCCAAAACTGTCACACCGTGAGAGTATCACATGTAAATGTTTCACACTTGTTAAAATCTTAAATGACATTCTTTTTCATCACAATGAAGCAGTCCCTTCCGGGTATTTATAGTAATTTCAGAAGTTTTCAATACACATTTTCACACCTGTAAGTGGTGGAATCTCGTCAACATGTACATGCTAGCAACTGTCCCACACAACACCCCCTCAACTCAGAATCCCCTGAACATGCTACTAGGGCTATATATCCTGTTTGGCCTGAGAATACCTTGGGATCGCACAGAATGACCTGAAGAGTGTTGCTGGGGAGAGGGATGCATAGGGTGCCCTCCTGGACCTTTTTCCCCCATGACCTGATCTTGGTGAAGTGGAAGACTATGGATGGGTAGGTGGATGAATAAATGGAAGGATGATTTAGCACTTGTTCTAATCAATCCACAGTTGAGCAGAATCGAAACAATGGACAGATTCAACATTTGGATTTAAACATATTATTCCAGGTAGATCTGAAATAATTGGAATATTGTGAAAAGGTTCAATATGTTTTTTTCAGTCATTTTAGAAGGTGAAACTCATATTGTAAACATTCATTACACAAGAAGTTAATATAGCCTTTATTGTAATTTTGTTTATTATGGCTTCCAGATAAAAACCCAAATTTAGTGTCTCAGAAAATTTGAGTATTGTGAAAAAGCTAAATATTGGAAACTCATCTTGTGACACTCTAATCAGCTAATTAACTCAAAACACCTGCAAAAGTTTCCTGAGCCTTTAAACAGTCTCTCAGTCTGGGTCATAGGCCACACAATCATGGGGAAGACTGCTGACCTGACAGATGTCCAGATGGTAGTCACCTACACCCTTCACAAGGAGGGTAAGCTAGAAAAGGTCATTGCTATAGAGGAAAACAGAAAGTTCAGTGGACGGAAAGGGTGTGGTAGGAAAATGTGCTCCAGCAACAGGAATAACCCTATACTTGAGAGAATTTTAAAACAAAGTACATTCAAGAATTTTGGGGAGCTCAAGGACCCAGAGCCTGCAGGATGAATCCACATTGCTTAATGGTGTTTCCACAGTCAGTGATGGTTTAGGGTGCCATGTCATCTGCTGGTGTTGGTGAACTGTGTTTTCTGAGGTTCACAGTCAAGGCAGCCATCTACCAGGAAATTTTAGAGCACTTCATGCTTCCTTCTGCTGACAAGCCTTATGGAAAAGCTGATTCCATTTTACAGCAGGACTTGGCACCTGCCCGCACTGCCAAATGTACCAAAAGCTGGTTCGATGACCATGATGTTGCTGTGATTGATTGGCCAACAGACTCGTATAGCCTAAACGCAGTAGGGAATCTATGGGGTGTAGTCAAAAGGAAGATGAGAGACACCAGACCCAACAATGCCAGTGACACGAGGACCACTTTTAAAGCAACCTGCGCTTCCATTGCACCTCAGCAGAACCACAAGCCGATCGCTTCCATGCTGCGTTGCATTGGTGCAGTAATTCATGCAAATGGAGACCTAACCAAGTTCTTAACTGTGGATGCTATGGGCTGAAGGAGGTGAGCCAACGAGTGGACAAAAGAGTGCAAAAAAATCAAGCAAGAAAATAGCCTAGCAAGCTAAACAAGGATGAACCTTTTGTATATTAAAGAGGACATATCACACTTAAACCATTCAGTTGTAGTCTATATAAAGTGGAACTGCAATGCTTTGGTCTGAACTCCTTGTTACTGTAGCTCCACAGGCTCCTCTTGAACCCCTGTTTAGAGGTGCGTCTGAGAGCGACTCGTTTTGGTGCCGTCTCTTTAAATGCTGTTGAGGCCCTTTACATCTTGCCCCCCTACAGGTCAAAGAGCGCTCCACTTCGACCCCTTCGGCCATTTTTGCAGTTTTATAACAATTATCTAGCGGCACAGAAACAAGACAAAAACGATGAAAACAATGCTAAACTGTTTATAATAATACTGCAGTACGGTTCTGTCTTCAAGGAGCTAACAGCAGCACCCAGCACTAACATAAGCAGAAAGCACGATGCTCCTACTATCAGAACAATGGCCAGCATTTCATATCAACACACAATAAATTCATGTCTAAAATAAATTTTGTTGTAATTTTAGCATTATTTGCATCTTACTGCTTTGCTGTGTCCGTCGTGTACACAGACAGAAGGAACTGACCCCTTAATCAGAGGAAGTCTTTCAGCAAGTGGGGAATTTCCCCACTGATGTGGGAATATATCCATGAAAAATACAATTTAACCGGGCAATTCAAAGAGGTTCTGATGCTGGGGGGCAGTGTAATGCATTGTGTGGGTTAATACACCCAACCGTACTTATCCTCTTGCAGCTTAGGTATTTTTGGAATAATTCTTATAGTTAAATATCCTGAGCAGGAAAAAATATAATTTTCTTGTAGTTTAATAAGTCATTCTTCAGATTAAATTATGAATTCTTGCAAAATTTTACAATACTGAAATTGCACCGAACTGTGAATCAGAAATTAATGGTTCTCCTTAGGAAAGAAATATCTGTCAGTGTCTAGAAATAACTGCGGTGTATATAAAGTCATTGCCGAATAAATTAAATGGGAAACAATATTCTCCATATACCTTGTAGTGTGTTGTTGTAGTGAGTTCTCAAGCATGCACATGTAATGCATTTTAAGTATTGGACTGGGACTTGGTAATTGACAAATGCCTATTCTTATATGATGTGGTAGTATTCAGAGACACAATATTCCTGATCGGGGCTTTCCTAGATTTTAGTCATGCAAATGTGAAGAATTAATCTCCTTTACAAGATTCCTTTCCAAATCATGAACAGGTGTAGCCACTCACGTTTGGTAAAACAGCACCCCGAGGGCAGCTGTACAGATGAGAGAAAACATCAGCTGAATTCTGAACATACATTATATTTTTAGCAGCTGCAGTTGGACCGGCAGCAGTCATGGCCATTAGTATTCAGAGCAATAGTCACCATTTGCTGTAACACTCCTGAAGTTAAATAATGAGTAAATAATGAGTAAATAATGAGTATTACATTTTTAAGAATTCTTTGTTTTGCTTTCATCAAATTCAAAAATTTACTTACGTTTCTTATGGCCACAAAGCATGTCTCCAGAATTTATTTGTTTTTTGTTACTTTTAGAACCATGGCTTCTTACTCTCTAAGGGGCGTTTTCAGTCCACTTTGGTACAGGACTCATTTAACTGGGGATACCCACTGATAAACCAGACTTGTGGAGGTCCACAATTCTCTTCCTGACTGATATATTGCCTGATTTCTGTTGACTTACTCACAATGTCCAACAAGGATTCGAGGTGTTTTAGGTGCTGCCTTAAAATACATCTACAGCTTTGCCTCAAGTTAACTAAAATGTAGTGAAGCTTACAAAGCTGTGATATTGTTAACTGGGCTTTCCTGAACTGCGGACTAAGTAATCTCAGTGCATGTAAACTTCTGAATTTTTTGTTGGTTATTCAAACTGAACTAAAAGAAAGAAAATTCAGATTTAATGTAAAAAAGAAATGGTTATGTGTCTATCCTGATACTCAAATCATGATCTAAAGAAAAGACCCAAAGGTATATATTCCTCAAAATGTAGCATTTAATTAGAGAGTTTTAATCTAACGTGCATAGTATTGTTATACCAGCTGGAGGTATTTTTTATTTACACACTATGCAGGGAAAATATTTATTCATAATGACAAATTTCGACTAGATCTCTCACCTTTAAAGTATTCAACACATAGATGCACTTTGATAGAAAAACAGCACCTTTTCTGAGTCTGTTTAAAGAAAATCTGCCTTACTTCAGTGCGGGCACGACAGCCACTGCAGCTGAGGCCTCCTGTTGTTATCACCTCACCTTTACCCTTGTCGCATTTCTCTTCCTCCCCCTGAGTCACCACAAAACAACCCATTTACAATTATGCTGGGTCAGTGGAAATCAAGAGGTAGGGATGGCTGGAGATTCTGAAATCATTACATAGGTGCTGTACTGCTTTCAGTATTCAAAAGTAATGTCTGAACAGCTCCTATCATCATATAAAAATCCCTGTTTGCTGCTTGGTGTCCGAATGCGTCATCCTCTCATCAGAGTATCCAGATTACTGGTTTAGGTCAGCCAGGACACAATAGGACAGGAAGGACACCACCCTCAAAACTGAATCTATTTGTGGTTTCCAATACATCCCAGGCTTTATTTTGTGATAGAGTGTTGTAATTTACTTTCTTGTCTTGGCCACATTTTTCCTCAACCTATCTTGTATGCCTCTACAGATCCTGATGTTCTGTATTCCCCTAAATTACTTCTGTGAGTCCGCAACAGAAAGTGATCACAAGCTCTCACCTGTGTTGTCAAGCCAAAGAGAAGAAGAGAGGGAAAAACGCTTTACTTGTAGCAATTTGTTCAAATTACAAAACAGCTGTCGAGGAACCTTGTTTCTCCAGATAGTCCATATAAAACAAAAGATGCAGTATGGTTGAACATTGAGTACAAAAGTATGTGAAACAGTCAGGTAAGAGATTAAAAAGTGCTAAATCTATTTTTACATTAAAGATAATGTAAAATACTATTATGCATGCAGGATGTGTCAGGTAGAATTTCTGTGCCAGCAGGTCCACACAGGCACAGGTAGAGCATGCAAACTCCATTCAGAATGTCCAGCCATGAAAGACCTACCGCTACAGGGGCTTGCAAAATTAAAATCTGCAAGCGCCTGTGGTGGAACGTCTTTCATGTCCTTGAATGTCCTTGAACATTCACATATTACAGACACAAATAACAATGTATTTAATAAGGGTTTTATGTAATAGACAAAAATCTGTGAATAACTGTAAAATGGAAGGAAAATTGTTTTCAAAATATTTACCAAAAATCTGAAGTGTGTCAACAATTTGTAAATTGGCCTTCTGCTCCAATTATAATTGTAAGTCCTGTGGAGTGTCTATCTTTCTCTGCAAAATGGTGAGCCAACAATGGTGAGCCAACAAAATGGTCATTCAGCTTGGATACAGAGCCTCTATAAAACATCAGTTTTCAGGTATCACCACATATACTTTTTAGGTCTGAGCTTTGAATAGGCCCTTGGTTGATCTAAACCCTTGTAGCCCTGGCTGTATGTTTAAGGTCGTTCCACTGAAAGGTGAAGCTCTACTCCATTCTCAAGTCTTTTGCAGAATCTATCAAGATTCCGCCCAAGATTGCCTTGTATTAAGGTCCCTTTATCTTTCCATCAACTCTGACCAGCGTCTATGTCCCTGCTGAAGATCAGCATCCCCACAGAGCTCCATGGGCCTCTTGACTGCTTCTCCGGTTACTGGTCTTCTTGCAGCTTGTCAGTTTAGGTGGACACCATGTCTTGATGCATTTGCAGTTGTACCATACTTTCTGTTTTAAGGTAAGGGAACGAACAGTGAACTCAGACATGCCCTATGTACTAACTACGTAGCCTCAGAGTTGCACTAAAGGTGTCAGACTAAAGGGGTGCTGCATACAAATGCACATCAAACCTTTTTTGATTTTAATAACAAAATGTTTTGGAAATCATGCATAATGTTCATTCCGCTTCCAATTTTCCTAAACTATAAAATAAAGTCTTGCAAAATATAAAAATGACTAAATGTGAAAGTTCTATGGATATAAAAACTTTTGCACGGTACTTTACATGTGCACACAGAGATCTTCAAGGTGATGGTGGATGTTTTAGAAGTTTCCTAAAGGCTAGTCAGCCCGGCAGCCAGTGAAAAGAGCTCTTTGTTTTATTTTATTCTATTACAAGTATAGCAATAAAATAAACAGGCCAATGGTTGGAAAAATGTGTTTTGATTGTCGTTTTTTACACAAAGTTTGTTTATGGCTCTGATATCAGCAGACGAACCAAATGAGCTGCAGAAACAGTCTCATTTGTAGACGCTGAAAAGCTAAAATGATTTTTCACAGCAGACTTGGTTTTCTAAAGGACTATTTCTGTCTCTGGAAGTTTTAACAAAAAAAAAAAGGTTATGAGGACATTGTGATGCAGAAAGGCTACTTTTATTTTTTCTCACCTTTCAGTCCTCGTCTCTTTTCATTCTGCCTCAGTGCACTTTACCTACTTCTTCGTGTTATTGCTATAAATATGACCCTCTCAGACTTCCTAATTATTTAGTTTCATCATCTTTGTCCAGTAAAATGTCTGCTGAATCCTGGAAGCTCATAACCAACTCAAATTATTTTTAAGCACAATCAGTTTTGATCTTAAAGAAACAGATTACCAAAGTCTGAGTTATATTTGGTTCTGTTAGATGTAACTGGATCCTAGTCATTTTCTATTCTCTGTAGGTCCTTAATTAACACTAGTTCATCACACAAGTCACACAGTGACAGAATGAGAGGAAAGGTCAATTTCTAATGAAAATCTTTTTTTATGTTCTAAGCATGTAAAGGGGAACACTGGAGGCATATTGAATTTTGCTTTGGTTTTCCATCTGCTGGAGTGAATCACAGAGAAGTGGGGCTGCTGTTATGGACAATGCCAGGATCCTCGTGTATTGGCGTGTAAAGGCACACATATCCATACCGAAAATATCCGTCTGTCCAGCACGCAGATGTATCAAATAAATACAGCCTTGTTTTATATCTGAATGCATGCAGAATGTTTATGTGTGGAACTAAGTGCGCAAGATAATGTTCTGTAGTGCAATTTTAAAAAGTGACACCCAAACAAAACAGAGAGGACTCCCATCTATCACTAAACTCTCCTGTCTGGGAACATTAAGGTTTCGCATGCAACTACAGTGGGGAAAGAAAGGTGGTCCGAACCAAATATTTATGCCAGCGTACGCATTTTTAAACAGCAATAACATTTCATTACTCTCTTAAAACAACGTCAAGGTAAATATAAACATCACTGGTAGTGGAGAAAACCAGTCCAAAGCATTGCACAGCTTATGAGATGCGACACAAATCTGGTACTGTAATCAGTCCCTCTGACCAGCATTCAAGTACATTTCATACACTTTTTTTGCCTAAATACAAACACAACTTAAAAGTGATTAAACCTTATTTAATATCTTCAAAGTCTTGTAAAAGAGTCCTATCTATCCATCCATCCATCCATCCTTCAAATTTATGCTGTTAAAGAATCCTTTTTATACCGACAAAGTAACTGCCTGCTACAGTTAATCACGACTGTTGTGATTATGAATATTAATATATTATTTAATATTCAATATTAATACTTTAATATTTTATTAAATAATAATTCGGTCTGTTAAGGGTTGTCCTGTGAATACCAGCCCAATAAGGCGGTGGTTTTACGACAAAATTGAAAGGGATGAGCCAAGCTCTGGCATTATTGAACAGCAAAACTCTGTAAACACGGAATTCACACAATTTCTTAAAATACAAAACAAACATAAGTCAACTCAAAGTCAAGAATATTTCAATCAACAAAACAACCCAACTAAACTACCAAGCAGAATGAAAGAATAAGGAAGACTAATGGAATATGTACAATATAAACAAGTGAATCAAAGATGGTTGAAAACCATGACTAAAAGAGTGATGCAACATTACCATGCAATGTTATTTATGTTTGAGAACCAAGGATTATCTTGAAGAATCTGAAAATGAAGTTAAGTTAGTCTTGGAACTAACTTAAGCAATAATTGGTATACCTTCAAATAACCATTCACAATGCAAGATCAGATAAAACATTTGATAAAATAAAATTTTAAAGAATGATTTGCTGAATAAAACCAACCTTCTGGATGGCTAATTATCAACAGTGTTTAATTAGCTGCCTTTATTTATTAAAATAATTTTTAAGGAATTTTTTTTTTTTTATAAGAACCAAAAATCCTAGATAAATGGGTCTTAATGGTGTTTAATTAGATATCACGTTTCGTAAAATCATATTTAGGGAAATATTATTTCCTAGACTGGAAACTAATAACCTTTCTAGGTTCCAGCTCCACTGGGGATCTGTGTGGAAGAGGTCTGTTAGTTGGAACATGGGTTTTTTATTCAAAAAGTGACGTCACGGGAAGCCCGCTGTTACCCCTCTTGTTCCTGTTCCTGGCTGAGCTGAAAGTTGGTTAATGCAATTTATTTGGAAAGTTCCAGAAAAGTCCTTACTGGCCTTTCATGTTGTAACCCATGGGTTGTTGTCCTAACACGACCACTAAACAGACGTTACTAGGACAGGGTGTCACCAAGTTCAAAGCTAGTCATAAACCTTCAGCCCCACATATTAAAGATTTAGGTGAATGTACGTATATATTTGAGCCTGTGTGTACACTTTTTGACCTTGCATGGATTAAAGAAAATCCATTTTTACAGATGTTGGTGATCTCTAGGTTTGCAGCAGGCATACCTAAAACTTCAGCTATGTAGGGTGACATTAAGACTTTGTACTGATAGTTGAAAGACATTAATGTCAAACTTCTAAAATATCTCTGGCTTGTAGCTACATGGGAGAAAATTGGAAAAATGGTAAAATAGCAAAAATGCAATCTGTGTAAATTCAACTTTCCTGTTGTTTATACTATGTAGAGAACACAGAGAGAAAATAGAGCAGTTACATTAATGTGGCATAAAGTTTTTAACAGCCCAGTGCTTTGTGATAATAGCCCATTTGCTCTTATCTATGCAAGTAAAATTTAATAAGAGTTAGGAGTTTTTGACAGTCACGTTTATCACTTTATTTTGCAGCCTCTGTAGGTCCAGGATTTTGGAGAAATAAAAATGATGCATTCTAAACTTGTAATATCAATAATTCATTTATTTAGGTATCTTCCCCTTGACACCAAAAATGTTTCAGATGTCTTTTCATCCACATGACAAAATGAGACAAGTCAGAGTCAGACGCTACAGCGATCTTTGTGAGTGCACCCGGACAACAGACTGGAATGTACTGGGAATGCAACACTGAAGCTTTTTTAAAAGAAAGAACAGAACATACTCTGCTGTCTGAGGAAGCTTCAGTCCTTCATTGTCCACATCCAGATATTTTTTTATGTGACTGTAGGGGAGAGACATTTTTCTTCGTTCCTTGAGGCAGCAGCATCAGTCAGTGAAATAAAGACACCTAATACGCAGAAAAAATAGGCTAACTGCATTGAGGATTATTCTGGAGCCTCAGAGGTGATAGTAGAAAGCAACACCGCATATCAAATATGTCCCTTCAGTCTAGCTTCACTACAAAAAGCAGCAGAGCTCGAGGATACTCCTTCCTTCGGAAATGAACTTAGCCCTCCACTACAACCTCTAATCTCAAGGCAAAACCCTTCTTCAGCGCGATGTACTTTGTATTTTTATATAACATTTACATTGATCTGTAACTGTATTTCTCCCAATGCCACATTCACAACACTTTAAAAACAAGACTGCTACTCTCCTGCACACATACAAAGCAGCTTTTAGTGCTACAAATGCTTCTGTAGTTCAAAGTGTCCTGCAGAGCATCAGTATTTGGCAACAGAGAAAGCTTTTTTGGTTTGCTTGTTTGATCACCGTGTTTGTGAATTGATGTGGCTCCAGCTCTGATGTTGAAACATTATTTTTTATCTGTCTTTAAACATTGCATTGGGTGTTTGATCATTATTAATCACCATGTATGATAATCTGAGCTTTGTGGAATTTCAAACCTACCATAAAAATAATGCTGGAAAGGATAAAATATGTTTTTCCAAATGGTTAAAAGGAGAGTTGGTTAAGACAGTAATAAATGCTTAACTCCAGATAGATTCTTGTTGTTGCATTTTTAACTGTTTGTATTACAAAATGTCCCAATCAGGAATCTTTTAACAGCCACACCGGATCTTTTAAGAACAGGCTTTAGTCAATACTGAGTTAAAGTCTGATACTTCATTACAGCTCATAAAGTCTGTTCCATCTATCTGCTTGAAACCTTAGCATTACAGGAAAGTATAGTAACACACTGCATTTATTACACATAGAGGTACATCTAAAAAAATTCAATTTTGTAAAATAGTAAAATTTTTGTCACTCATTTTAGAAAGTAAGACTTATATATTGTATAGATTTATTACAAATAGTGTAATATTTTAAGCCTTTATTTCCTGTAATTATGATGATTATGGCTTACAGATAATGAAAACTCAAAATTCTGTGTCGCATTAAATTAGAATATTACACGGGATCTTTAAAAAAAGAATATTTTAAACATAACAGTAAGACTTCTTAAAAATGTGTTCTTTATATGCACTCAATCCTCAATTGGGTCTCTTTTGCATGAAATACTTTATCAATGCAGTGTGGCATGGAGACGATCAGCCTGTGGCTCTGCATAGCTGTGATGGAAGCTCAAGTTGTTTTGATAGCGGCCCTTGGGTCATCTGCATTATTGTTTAACTTCAGTCTGGACTTCAAGCAACGTGGATTCTGAACTTTTCCATTCTTGTACCAGACTCTGGGGCCCTGATTTCCAAACATAATGCAAACTTTCATCTCAAAAGAAGACTTTGGACCACTGAGCAACAGTTCAGTTATTTTCCCTTTAACCCAAGCGTCACGATGTGGTTTTGGGTCGGACCAAAGTGCAGACAAGAGCTCGGAAAAATCATCTTTATAATTCCAAAGTTTAATTTATAAAGTCAAGACGTAGCAAAACACTGCAGGCGAGAATCACTGTCCAGAACAAAACTTACAAAACACTGCAGGTTCTCCAAAGGCGAGGATTAGCAAGGATTTCCAGGCAAGGCAAAAACAGAACAAAGCATAATCATGGCCATGAACAAGGGGTGACGAGCAACAAGGAACCAGCAACGAACAGAGACACCAAACCAACTAATATACTGGGGAAAGACAAAGGCAGGTAATCAAGGGAACTGAGAACAGGTGCGACAAGGAGGCAGGGAAGCAGAAGGAACAGGTGAAACAAATACAAAGGCTGAGGAAGAGAGAAAAAATTAACAATAAACAAAAAACACAGACCAAGCAAGATAATAAATCAGAAGAAATAAATAACTAGAATAACTATGAATTAAGGTAAACCGAGAAACTATTGGGAAACATAGAAACAATAACCACAACCTAAGAATAAACAAAGAACCCATAAGAAGAACCGAATTACAAAATAGACAAACCAAACGTAAACCATAACTAAAGCTGGACTAAGAATCAATACCCAACCATAACTAAACACAGAGCTACTAAATAAGAATCCAAGGAAGAATAATAATCATCATATTAAGAATAATAATACTACGAAAATAAATAATAACATAACATAACAAGAAATAAGAAAGTAACCACAAAAGGAACTGGAAGCGAGGGGAGAGAAAACAAACACTAGGAGGCAGTAAAAGGAGCAAGAGAACTAAACAACATCAAATAAACTGGAGGAATAAACAACAAAACTGCTAAGGCCAAATAATAAGATAACTGAAAAGCAAAACACAAAGCCAAACAGAGTCCAAAATGTCAACCCTGACACCAAGTAAGAGGTTTCTGACTTGTCTCTGGTACAGGAGTGGCTTGATATGAGGAATGCAACGTTTGTAGCCCATGTGCAGGATTCATCTGTGTGTAGTGGCTCTTGATGTGCTGGCTCCAGAATTTGGGGTTGAATGTATTTTCCTTGACAGTCCTCCCAAGGATATGGTTATCCCTGCTGCTATTGTACTTTTTCCTACCACACTTTTTCCTTCCACTCAACTTTTCATGAACATAATTTGATATAGCACTCTGTGAGCAACCAGCTTCTTTAGCACTGACTTCTTTTGGCTTACCCTCAAGGAAAAAAAAGGGGGGGGGGGGGTTGAAAGGAGCAAAAGCTGGGTTCTCCAATTATCTTTGCACAATAAACATGCATCTGCCATGTTTCAGCATGGTTTTTATCCATCACTCAGATGAATTTGTAAGAAAGCCAAAAACCTCAGTTTGGTCTGATCTGACCAGTTCACCTTCTCCCACATGTGGGCTTCGACCCATAGATGGCTTTTTACCAAATGACAAAAAATCTAATCTAAACATCTAATGGCTTTCTTAAAACAATGGGTTCCTTCTTGCCCTGTTGTCCTTTCTGCAGACTTTCCTACCTAAGTTGTGCATTTAGGTTATCTTCCTTATTTTGCCACTTGTTATGTTATAGGGTACGGATGGATTTAAACAGCATGCTGCCTTTATATGCTAATCAGTGTGTGTGTTTGGCAAAAGTGCTGCATCAATAGAATACCAAGACCCCTGACTGAATGGATGTGCTAATGAGAAACCCATTGGAAATAAATTCTTTAGGACTTAGCAGAGGTTAAAAAGCACTTTTACAAGTGTGGATCATTTACCATTTGCGTCCAAGCCTGTGGTGAAATTTGCATTAACTTTATGAACAATGTGATAGGAATTATTAATCAAAGGTAAGAGGAATTAATTGCTGGACCTTTTAGTATAAGGTCAGCCTATTTATTTTTAATTTAAGCTTCCTGTCCCGACTTTTTGACAGCAGAGGCAACACACATGCTAAATGTTAAATTTTCTCTTGGAAGTCAAGCAATTCTGGACTAAATCCTCATTTGTGCTGACATTATGGCATGGTGAATGTGCCTAAGTTACAAATGAGGAAGTATGCAAAGTTCATTTTCCTCTTTTAAGGATCAAACTGAATACTTAAAAACAACCAAGAGAAATTATTATATATTCACAAATACAGGGGTTGGACAATGAAACTGAAACACCTGGTTTTAGACCACAATAATTTATTAGTATGGTGTAGGGCCTCCTTTTGGGGCCAACACAGCATTAATTCATCTTGGGAATGACATATACAAGTCCTGCACAGTGGTCAGAGGGATTTTAAGCCATTCTTCTTGCAGGATAGTGGCCAGGTCACTACGTGATACTGGTGGAGGAAAACGTTTCCTGACTCGCTCCTCCAAAACACCCCAAATTGGCTCAAAAATATTTAGATCTGGTGACTGTGCAGGCCATGGGAGATGTTCAGCTTCACTTTCATGTTCATCAAACCAATCTTTCACCAGTCTTGCTGTGTGTATTGGTGCATCGTCATCCTGATACACAGCACCGCCTTCAGGATACAATGTTTGAACCATTGGATGCACATGGTCCCCAAGAATGGTTTGGTAGTCCTTGGCAGTGACGCGCCCATCTAGCACAAGTATTGGGCCAAGGGAATGCCATGATATGGCAGCCCAAACCATCACTGATCCACCCCCATGCTTCACTCTGGGCATACAACAGTCTGGGTGGTACGCTTCTTTGGGGCTTCTCCACACCGTAACTCTCTCGGATGTGGAGAAAACAGTAAAGGAGGACTCATCAGAGAACAATACATGTTTCACATTGTCTACAGCCCAAGATTTGCGCTCCTTGCACCATTGAAACCGATGTTTGGCATTGGCATGAGTGACCAAAGGTTTGGCTATAGTAGCCCGGCCGTGTATATTGACCCTGTGGAGCTCCCGACGGACAGTTCTGGTGGAAACAGGAGAGTTGAGGTGCGCATTTAATTCTGCCGTGATTAGGGCAGCCGTGGTTTTATGTTTTTTGGATACAATCCGGGTTAGCACCCGAACATCCCTTTCAGACAGCTTCCTCTTGCGTCCACAGTTAATCCTGTTGGATGTGGTTCATCCTTCTTGGTGGTATGCTGACATTACCCTGGATACCGTGGCTCTTGATACATCACAAAGACTTGCTGTCTTGGTCACAGATGCGCCAGCAAGACGTGCACCAACAATTTGTCCTCTTTTAAACTCTGGTATGTCACCCATAATGTTGTGTGCATTTCAATATTTTGAGCTAATTGAACTAATTGAACTGCTAATTGAACCTTCACACTCTGCTCTTACTGGTGCGATATGCAATCAATGAAGACTGGCTACCAGGCTGGTCCAATTTAGCCATGAAACCTCCCACACCAAAATGACAGGTGTTTCAGTTTCATTGTCCAACCCCTGTAAGTTCTAATGGCTTCTTTGGAATGTGCAAATCTTTACTCAGTTTATAAACACTGAATTGTTTACCTAGCGATCAGTTTCCTGGTTGCATCTATCAATCTTGTATTGACTTTCTAAACAAGCTGTAGAAAAAAAATTAGTATATCTTTGCAAATGGGACATTATTTAAAAGTAGTCATCTGAAAGCACTGCTTGGAACTTACAAAAAAAGGGCACTAACGGCTAACGGTAGAAGAGGGTTAAAACAGCTAATTTGGTGGGCGTACTCCATTATCTATAAGTGTCATTTGGATTCTTAATCCAGAATCCCTCCTATCCCAGATAGTCACATAACATGATAAGAACGGCAGACTTCTCTTAAAAATGAAAAACAAAATCTGTATGCTCTGGATTTAACTGACTCAGAAATTCCTGGGCAGCGGAGGCATTTATGAGGGTCACCCATAAAAGAAAAGGAATATCTGAGATGGAGGAGGGGGAAAGAAATCATTGCTCTCCTGTTTTATGCCTGCTTATCATGCTCCAAAAGCTCTCCACCTTATAAAGAAAGCAAAAGTAACGCCTTACAGACAGGAGGAGAAGAATATCCTTGAATTTTTTATGCACATCAAGTGGTGGGGTTGCTACTCAAATTTCATCTCATCATTTCCTCCTGCTAATGTAAATTACTCTGTCAAACCTAAAAGTAATGTGCTGTCTGCAGAGGAAAAGAAGCCTGAGAATGAAACTAAGGCTGACGGGAAGTCATGGTGGTAAAGTGTGACTGTCAAGGTCAAACAGTGAACAGTGTTTTAGGTGAAGTATTCATACCTCTTGAACTGTTTCACGTTTGTCACAGTACAACAACATTAATGTATTTTATTGGCATTTTTTCTGGTAGATCAACAGTTCTTTCCAAAATAGCTCAAGCTCAGTCAGACTCAATGGAGATGAACTCTGAACATCAATTGTTAAATATTATAGATTCTCAATTGGATTTTGTTCTGAACTTTGACTGGGCCTGTTATGATCTTGGTGGGTTTTTATGTGTGAGTGATTTTTATGTTGAGTCTGAGTTCTCTCCTGAATTGATGATCTTTAATGTTGAGGGGGCCAGCAGGCATCTGACAGCACACCTGTTGTCTATCATCTAATCCTGGCTGCTGGAGATTTAAAGAAACTAACCCTAATCCTGCACAAATTTGAACCATGAGTGAGAACAACAGTTTAGTTTGAGGTGTAAGCCCTGCCCCCAACCGTTTTTTCCTCATGGAAAAACCCTCCTTCTCTCCTTCCTGGTCTCCTCCCAGTCGACATGCACGAGACCAAACACGCGCCTCAAGCTTGTGAACATTCTTTTGGAGGAAACAAGGCTTCTTCGAGGGACTTCTCTTCGTTTTCTTTTCCTCTTCTCTTCATCCATTTTTCTCCGTTTAGGCTGTTTAGCTGTGTATGCGGTGACAGGCAGTGGAGGTATCGCTACCTTCCCTCGTGCTTCGGCAGCCATGCTGTTCTGTTTGCATACCCTGTCGAGCACGCGCTAGAGGAGGTGCTGCTTAGCAAACGCTCCGCCCCTCGTTGTGCCATTGGCAGAGAACAGTCGTTCCGTGTTGTCCCCAGTTCACTGCTTATTCCTACTACAAAAAGCCTGGACTCGCTTGATTGCGCAATCAATTAGTCAATTGTTATTATCAAAGTACATCTTTTAATTCATAATACATTGTGTAAAAATTATTTTTCTTAACCAGACAAAAATAAATTCTGGTATAGCTTCTTTAAGGAGCTGTTTGCCAACTAGTCTTTGCCTGATGGTCAACCATGCTGGTAGACTCAAGCCTCTGGTTCCTAGTGAAACTTGCTCCTTGATAGTTTTATCTAGTTCCATGTTTGCCTGTTTTACCTGTTGCTCAACATGGGCTGTTTTCTGTGCCTCCCAGGAAAGCTCTGATTACTTCCTTGTCCACAAGAACCGCTCTGACAGACCAGGACCTTTCAAAGACTTTTTGGACCCAACAAACAGCTCTTTCCTCCCTGGCCACAACCTGCCTGTCCACTCTCAGACTCTGTGTAAGCTACCCACGGATCTTTAAAGATCACCCGGCCTCCACGCCTCCAAACACACAGATCCATTGCTACCAGGATCATAGCCTCCCTTGCTGCCTTCTCCTTCCCCTGAGCCCGGTAAACCACCTGTGTGATCACCATACTGGCAAAGATTTCTACTACCATCGCTAACTCTCTTCTCTCCTTACCAGTTGCCGATAAACCCGACTGCCTGAAGTCATCTTCTATTGTTGTAAATATTAAAACTGCTCCTTGATTCCTGTCTAATTTTGCATGTTGGTCAAAAACTCACTAGTGCTATGACTGGGCCATTCTATCACGCTACACTTTGATCTAAACCATTCCATTGATTCTCTGGATGCACCAGAGAATGCACCGAACTCTCGTCATTTGCAGCCTCTGTCAAAGCATCCCAACAGCACGATGCTGCCACCACAATGTTTCAGTTTGGGGGTGGAGGTGCAGTGTTAGATTCCCTGCATGCATAGCATTTTTCACATTGACCAAAATGCCAGAGCACCTTCTTCCACTGAAGCCGATGATCTCATAGCTTTTTATTCACAATAACCATCTTCTTGGGGCACAGTGGTGGCATAGGTGTAAAGCACACGACCCAAGTAGAGAGGCTACAGTTCTCCTCACAGCTGTCAAGGCTACGAGTCCTAGCCGGTCGACCTTTGCTGCATGTCTTCCCCTCTCTCTCTCCACCTCCTTTCCTGGCGGCCTACTTACAAAAAAGGCCACTAGTGTCACAATATATAAAAATTGATAATAATAATTATAATCTTGCCAGTCTACTATTAAGGCCAGATTTGTGGAGTGCGTGATTAAATAGTTTTCCTGTCGACAGACCGTTCGATCTAATTTGTAGATCCCTGCAGCTCTTTAATTTAGCTGGATGTCCATGCCATTGTAGGTTTGCTGCTGTGGAGAACTCTTTCCATTGTTGGATTGACCAGAGCTCTGTAAAAGCTGAGTGAAACTGACACCCCACCCACATGAAAAATTCCGGTAAATAGAGAGAATGGTTAGTGCTTTGCTTGTGCAGGTTTGTGCACAAGTTTCTGTTTGTGCTGTTATGGTTTATGAGATATTATAAGTTTAAATTTCGGCCGAAGACATCCCCATACCCCCATTTTAAGCAAAATTGAACCAGAGTGGTCAACTTTTTTAGTGCTTCATTTGTGCAGGTTTGTGCTGGTTATGAGATATAAGTTTTAATTTCAGACGATCACACGACTTTACCAATGCAGGAAGGAAGACAAGGTGAGTCAGAGACTATAGCACACCCTTCAATCAAACGAGGTGTGAAACTTTTGACAGGTGGGCATAACTGGAAGGGGGCGTAACCGGAAGGGAGCGTAATCAGAAGGGGGCGTAATCCTGCACGCTGATCGGATGTCGTCATTAGGGGGCGAATCTAGAATCAACCAATTAAAACAGAGGGGTGTGTTTAAGGCTATTATTTAATTGTATTATTTAACTGTATTATGTGATTGTATGTTTTAGATGTTTTTACATCTAAAAAAACATGCAGTTTCTCCATTTTAAAAGGTACACTCAACTTAATGCAGGCACGTCACACGAAATTCTGATAAAAAGAGAACCTGACAGAATTGTAAATTCATTTTGTTTAAGGCTTGAAATTGAAAAAAAAAAAGTTAAAAAGTCCTCAGACTGTCACTGTTTATTGAATTAAGGCAGACATCTGCCACCTTCACCACCGTCTTTGTTTCTTTGACGATATCCGACAAATAAGGATGCCAATACAATTAAATAATAACAGCCTTAAACACACCCCTCTGTTTTAATTGGTTGATTCTAGATTCGCCCCCATAATGATGAAAACCGATCATCGTGCACGGCCACGCCCCGTCCGGTTACGCCCCTTTCCGGCGATGCCCCCTTACGGTTATGCCACTTCCGGTTACACCCACCTGTCAAAATTTTCACACCTCGTTTAATTGAAGGATGTGCTATAGTCTCTTAAGTCTTTTATTTCTTTCTGCAGAACAGTGACATTACAATGATTACTTTGTTTTTGTGTATTTTATGTATTTTATGGAGCCCTGTCCTGGACAATGTCTTGTACACATGCAGCTGAGTATGACTCCAGTGGTGACAGAAAAACTTGTCCAGTCCAATATCGGCAATGCTTCCAATGTGAAGTGTGCTATATTTTAGTACTTGCAAAGATATGATGGGATCTTTGTCCCCTAATTCCAAATCATTTCTCTCTTGTTCGACTTTCCACAGTGTGGGAAAATTAGTTAGGTGGCTTGGATCAGGATCTCCAACATCCATCAGATCTGCTGCCTTTGCTGACCTCCATACAGCTGGTTCCATCCTACCATCACACATCCCTTATGCAGGTTTCCAGACAGTAACCACTTGGAATGGCCAGTGGCCATGTTAGAGACGCCAGGCAAGAGGAAGGAGTGTTGGCCAGACCCTCCGGGAAGGATGTGGAGGTGCCTGTCCGAATCTGCACAACAGGAGGAACAGTGTCCTGACGGCGGTGGCGTCCTCAGCGGGAGGAAGAGCTGGAAGACTGCGGTGGAGGTGTGGAGCTCTCCTGTACCAGGCAGAGGAAGTGTGCGGCGCCGAATACAGGTTCCGAAGACGAGGCCGCATGGTGAGTAGATGAAGTTTAATAATGAAACTGAAGGTAGACTTACAGAAGGCAGGCAGGTTATCCAAAAGCACAAGTTCAGGAGGCAAAACAGAAAACAAACCACAAGGAGAAACTCGGGCATACAAGGGTTGATAACGTAAGGAACCAGCGGGGAACAATGAAAACTAGAGAGTTTATAAGCTGAGGGAAGTGGAGTATGGACCAATGAGACAGGGAGGCAAGTAATCAGAGGAAACATGAAACTAGAGCTAGAGAACGCAGAGACAGGAGGGGAAAACTAAACTAAACTAAAGACAACTCTAGGGAAAGGAAACCTAAATCTGGAAGCAACACTAACCAGACAAAGCAGGGACAAGAGGAACTATACTAAAGAGCAAGGCTGGGAAAGAACAACTAATCTTAAGGGAAACAAGTAACTGGATAAATAATAACAAAATAGGTCTAAGGCCAGAGGGGAAAAAGAAGCTAATAAACTAGAAGAATGCAGCAAGAATAAATAACCTAACAGTAAACAAGCACAGAAACGCTAAGCGAGAAACTAGACTAGAAAACTCAGAGAAACAATGACAACTGTACTAATAACCAGAAGAGAAAACCATTCTAAGTAATAAGTAAATGAGAAAGCAACCACCAGGGGAACTATAGGCGAGGGGAGAAAGAACTACTAAAACAGGAGGAGCAGGAGAGAGAACAAAACTATCAGGATGACAGAAGGAATAAACAAACATAACTACTAAACCCAAACGAATAGAAACACCTAACTGAGAAAGTAAACAAACACAAAACCCAAAGTGGCAGATCCTGACAAATTCCAAAGATGACCAGATGCCTGGTGTCTGTTTATTTTCACAAAGGAATACCGGGCCTTTGCAGACATCTTATGTTCCTGCTGCTGACTTAGATCTGTCCAGACAGTGGCAGGTGGCGTGACTTTTTGGGCATTTTGGAGTATGGCCTCTTTTGAGAGTACTGCAAAAAGGAAATTCCTGTCTACCGATGGTTGTCGGGGAGTATAATTAAAGAATAAAAAGAGCAAAAGCTATGATTAGCATTGATCAAAAGACTAATTCTGGTCTACATAATCGGTCTGGAGCCACAAAACATATCAATCTACAGCAATCTCTGGACACTTACTACTTACAACCTTCAAATGACAACCCAAAAATTATCTGTTCAAGTTAGCCTTCTCACTTTCATTTCTTGACCATTTCAAATAGTTCTTAATTTCAGTTTGTTTTATTGTAATTTTTTTATTGTTTTTAAATTTGGAAAGTGTTCTTGAAAGATGCCAGCCCTCTAGGGTCATAAATGCTCCAAAGCATCCATGAATGAATATGAATGTCATATCTGTGAGACAAAGCCTAGTTGAGTTTTCATTTCAACATGTATCAAAAGTGTGGACATCAAACTATATTACCAGTTGTGTATTTACTTGAATGCATGACTACACTATCCATCCACTCATTCATCTCTCCTAATCCGGGCCAGATTGCAAGCACAGCAGACACTGGGTGAGAACCTTATTTATAATTAAAGTTGCAAAAAACGCTTTTTCATAAACCTTGAAGACGTTTAATAGGTCAACTATGAACAGAAATATGACTGACAAAGTAAAAAATAAAACAATGCATTACACATTTCATTGATTAAAGTAAAAGTACATTATACACAATATATTTCTTAACCAAACTTTATTTAACAAATTTACACAAAAGCATAAAGTCATTTTAAGAAGACAACAAGCTGAGAAGCATCAGATATTAGTTATTATAAATGTTAAATATTACATAAACATTACATTATAGCGGTCGCCGGCCATAGACATCATCATTTCCTGTCAAGCAAGGCTGCAGCTGGTGAAATCCATTCCCACACAAGGTGGTGTCGGCACGGACGGACATAATCAATTCAGGTGAAGTCATGTGATTTTCTGATATCTCAGAAACGAAAGCAGCACAAACCTGTACAAACGGAGCACTAAAAAATAAGACAACTCTGGTTCAATTCGGATAAAATGGGGGGATGGTGACCTCTGGATGACCTAAAAAATAAGCTTTAATATCTTAGAAACCACAGCAGCACAAACGAAAATTTTAATGGCACAAACCTGCACAAAGGAAGCACTAACCATTCTGTCTATTTACCAGAATGTTTCATGTGGGTGGGGTGTCAGCTTCACTCAGCTCTCTGTAAGATGTTAAAATCTTGGTATTGTGTTTTTTACCTAACCTTACTTTAAACCTCCTCACAACTTTCTTCCTGGCCTGTTTGCTGTATTCCTTGGTCTACTTGAAGCTGTTTGGTCACTAAGGTTCTCTAGCAATCCTCTGAGGCCTTGACAGAATGGCTGAATTAATACTGAAATTAAAATAAACACTCAGTTTACTGATTTGTTGCACTTGATTTTATTTAGGGAAATCATAGATAAGGGGGATGAATACAATTACACAACAATCTTTTCAGATTGTATTTGTAGAGCAAAACTTTAAAATCACAGCATTTTACATCTAACAATTATACATTAGTTTCCGTTGGCCTATCATATAAAATGTCAACATATGCTGAGCTTTGTGGTTGTAATATGCCAGGGAGCTGCATAAAGTTTACATGTTTTACATGAACTACTGAACTACTGCTTTATATCCTGTAAACCATTCCTATCATTCTGAGGTAATCATATTACCTATTTACTGGAAAGTTAAAAAGCCTGAAAATGCAAAAGCATGTTTCCACATGTGACAATCCTCAGGGGTTGCTAAGCATGAAATAAGTAAGGAACTGATAGAAGTTATGGTATACTGCTATGCTTGCAGTCTGTGACAGAACACTGAATACGACAGCTATGAGAAAGAAAATGCAAAAACAGATGCAGTTATACCATCCCAAATCCAAACGTTGCACCGTGATAATCCAGTCCTTTCCCGTTTCAGTCTGCTAGAGAGAATGTCATGTTCCTTCTCCCTTCTCATTGGCTGTCCAACCGAGCGCTGGGATAGATGCCTACCACACCAGGGAATTGTAGCTTCCCCATTAGTTTCTGTTGTGTTCAGTGACTCATTTTGAGCATTTTAGTGAAATGACGGCTCAGCCACAGGTTCCACTCTCAGCTGGATAGCAGTCACTGCTGGGACGCTCACAGATCATTTAGCTCCAGGCGAGGTCACCTCCACTCTACCTACGTGGGGCTTTAATCTGACTTCACAGGGAGAATGATAGCCTTCAGCTCACCTTTGCTGTCTACCCTCTTTATTTCCGGAGTAATGATAGTTTGATGACCCATCAAAGCACAAGGAGATTTTTATAAAACAAAAAATCATTAATCGGATTCAGAACTTGATAAGGCACCAGAAAGTCTCCCAAGAATGCTTGATGAGTTGTCCCTGCTCATTAGTTTGTGATTATTGAACCTTGTTTTTTATTTTCTTTATAAAGAATATTCAGCACAGGCTCAAATTTTTGACAATAAATAAACAAGTTGAGACATCAACAGGAACATTACAATCTTCTTTAAAGGTATAACTAACTTTTTTAGGTGTTAGGTGAGTTGTTAGTATCTTACCTCCAGTAGATAATTCCTTTAACATCCTCAGATAGGATAAAGAAAAGGACGAACAGACTTGGGTGTCTCTGCTCTGTGGCCGATATAAAAGTATTGATATGTTGCACATAATGTTAAGATACATGTGCAACAATCACCAGTTTTAATCAAGATTTGTTCCAATTCAGTATGTTGTGATTTAACAGAATACTTGATAATTCATTAAATATCATGAATTTTGAGTGTTATGAGCCTCAGTTCAATAAAAATAATGTGCTATGCAACTGACATGCTTTTTAGCCATACAGTAATGACAATGAATGTTACAAAGAGGGGTATTTATATTTAGTCATGAACAAGAAAATGTAACCTTAGTGACTTCAAAGGATTCAAAAACCAACCTCTCTATCAAAATAATAACAAATATAACATAAAATGTGGAAGCTTTTATTATCAGCAATATTAATATTAATCAGACAGCTGTTGCCCATCCAAAATGCAGAGTCCAGACAACCAATTTTGCAATTGGTCTACAAAGTATTAAATGGTGTTGGGCCCCTGAGGCCATATAGACCCCCTGAGGTCTTCAGAGACCTGCTTACTCACTGTTCCCAGCGACCAGAACTAAAGGTGAGGCACCATTTAATTTCTACGCTCCTTAGATCTGGAACCAACTCCCTGAAAACCTGAGATTAGCGGAAACAGTTGACTCCTTTAAAACAGGACTGAAATTATTCTTTATTTTAGATTGTGATCAAAGAATCTGACAGATGAAATGTTTGCCTGATCACTAATGAGTTACTAAAGTGTTAGACTTAAATTTGCTTTTTAAATCTGCATTTTAAAATGTTTGCTCATTTTATACAGTACTTTAAGGTGTTACATATTAGGCTATCTTTTAAGCAAAAATGTGAAGGTTTATTTCACTGGTTTGTTCTTGTTTTTTTTTTTTTTTTGGTTTTTTTGTCTTACCATAACATTTCTGTCAAGCACTTTGGAATACCTTGTGTAAAAAGGGCACTGTATAAGTAAACTGCATTACTTTGTCTACTAGAGTGTAGCTGTGGGGGAAATGACAAACAAAGAAATAAAATAATCCAAAAACAGAAAAAATTAGCAAATTAGAGAAGTATGAATAAAATTGTGAGCACTGTATTTAACCAACATGTTTAATCAGCAATAGCAGTAAATCCATATAATCGGGATGAATTAAACTGCACAACACTGATGAGGTCCTATAGTGTTTATTGTGACACCCTTACTGCAGTTCGTCTCCGAAATACTTTATTAATCCCAAAGGGAAATTATATATTTTATGTACAGACAAAGTCGTCGCAGTCGTCAGGTGTATTAGAGATGGACAAGAGACTGAGTACAAAGAGCTGGTTGACCACTTTGTGGCATGGTGTGGGAAACAATCATCTTATCTTAAATGTGAATGAAACAGAGATAATTGTAGATTTCAGTAGACACAAGATTAGTTGAACACTGTTTCCACCATGAGAGAAGAAGTGGAGGTTGTGGACGAGTGTTCACCTAGACTAACTGGACTAAGCAACAGGTAAGATGTTTACAAGAACGGAAAGAGCAGACTGTACTTCTTGAGGAACCTTAGGTCCATCAGTGTTTGCAGGAAGATGTTGCAGATCATGTATAAATCTGTTGTGGAGAGTGTGATCTCTTCTGCCATCATCTGTTGGGGTAGCAGCATCACAGTCAGGGGCCTAAAAAAACTCGGCAAGCTGATAGAGGCTGGCTCTGTTCTGGACACTCCTCTGAAGATGGCTGCGCAAAGAAGAATGCTTTTATAAAAGAAAGAATTCTGAGCATCCTCATCAGGAGAGGTAAAAACAATAACAAGAAACTGAGTGTCTTCAGTCAGAGATTTCTTCAGATCTGCTTTAATACAGCCCACTAGAGACAATCCTTCCTGCCCACAGCCTGCCCACAGCCACCAGCATCTACAATGATTCTTTGAAGAAACATGGATAGTTTTAATTTCCCTTTCGGATTAATAGAATAATTGTGCAGTATTGTGCACATTAATTATTTAATGAGACAAAACCGATCAGAAGTAAAAATAAACAGTTTATAATTTGGCTATCCCTACATTTTGAAATGCAGTAGCCATATTGTCCTGTGTCTCTGTGTTGGCCAGTGTTGAACTGGAGATCTATGCAGATCTCACCCAAAGACCGCAGGAGACAGGCAGCAGCCTCCTCGCAACCCTGCATGGATAAGCGGTATATACAGAGGATGGATGGACTAGGAGTTGACATCTTGGTATCACACTGACAGAGGTGGTCTTACTGGCATGCATGTCATTGAGGCTCTGGCTTTACTGAAAAAAACTGCATCATTCTGCTGAAGTTTATATTCATACCCATATCCTGTCTAAAGCAGAAGTGTCAAATACTGACAGTTCTCAAGTATACAACAAGCAAGTTAGATGACCTCTCATCTCAATGAGATGTCAGTGTCCTCTCATTGACTGCAAAAGTATCAAGAGCATGTCTGTACAGTTTTTTTTCTTTCTGGCATGGACAGGGACTCCAGTACAAAGTGAATCCCAAGACATGGAACAGCCTCGGGTGGTTTCATGTTGAGCTTTTAGTGTCGGACCAACAGTGCGGACATCGGCACCCAAACAGTTAGAATCACAAACCTTAGGTTAGCCCTAAAACTGTTGTGTATGACTAAGTTTAGCTGCTGTAGGGACTGACAACTGACATGCTAATAACCTCTGTATTACTGAGCACCTCTTTTTTTGAAATAATTATGCTGGCCTTCTCTTGGCTCAGCAGAATTCACATGCGCTCCTGCCAGTCAGCACCCTGAGCAATTGTGAAGCTTCAACAATGTGGTTAGCATACTCAAGCAGGCTTTTATGGATTTTTCCAAAGATATGAAGCTGCTTTACTTCTGTGTTGAGCTTTTATTTTTTTAAAGGAATGATGAAATCCCCACTAACGTTTGGATACTTAATTATATCTACAATGTGTAGGGCAATTTTCTCTAGTAAAACGTATTCTTTTTAATGCTCAGTTACAGTTTTGAGAAAGTTCCAAAGGTAATTCAGTTAATAATGTCTTTATAACAATATTGTAATGCAAGGTGTACATATGCATAGAGTCTTAAACAAGTAAGAACACAGTTAGCAGAATCATCCCACCCAGTCAAACATACTATTTTAATTGCAGAGTATATCAAGCCACAACACAAAATTTATAGAATAGAGACTTTTAAGTAAGGTTTTGTTGTATTTGAAAGTTTAATGAAACACATGCTGAAAAATAAAAGGTGTAGAAATACATTTAACTCAAGTGATTCAGTACAGTGAACCTTTGTCCATGTTTTAAGTTGTGATAATAGTGAGATGCAATTCAAAAATTCGAAGGACAAAGTCCCATGGTTTGTGGTTAAATTTCTCACATTAGATTCACGTTCATCATTATTCTCTGGACAAGATTCCTGCAAAGTTTTAGTTCGTCCATTATGTTTTCTTGGAGAGAGGTTGCTTCATTGTCTCAAATTTCTCTGTGCCTACAGAAAAACTCACTGCAGCCTACTGCTATTTCTGAGCAAGCTCTGCGCAGGTGGCAAACTGATCACTTAGTTGGATAATTCATCTTTCAGGAACCAAAACCATACACAACCTGGGTTGATTTGCAGGTGGGAAGTTTTTTCATTCTGCTTTTCCAGTTCTTCTCTTCTTCTGTTCTGAGTAATATGTATAGAAAACACTGAATTATTTCTTCATATGAGCCCGCAGTTAAAATAGTTTTTATATGTAGTGAATGCAGTGCTTCATCTGAGTAAAAAAAAAGTATCAATAGAGGCACATGAATGTCAATGCAATTTAAGCAGCTAACTTTCAAGGACATGGTAAGACCTTCGGGAGGTAGTCTTGTCTCTTGTAAAAATGTCTTGGGAAGAAAACAATGATTAGAGCACACATTTCTTTGGAGTTACCCATGGTTGGCAGAAAAAGAAAGATTTCAAACCTCACTCCCCTTTAAAGCAACCATTCTGCTCTCCTAGTTCATCAGAATGACAGAGTGATAGTAGCTGCCCTGTCCTTGGTAACACTCAATCCTGAAGTGACAATAAGATCACTGCAATGAAGCCAGCAGGCCATTTTGTTTCTAAAACACAATGCAGATGAGGTTTTTAGGATTTAAATATTTTTTTATTAACTTTGTAATTAACTACATTTCATCTGATCAGTCTCTATAGGAACCTAGACTCAATTCAATTCTGCCACACTTTTGATGATTGTTCTGCACTGTGTTGTTCGCTACTTTGTGTGTTGCTGCGTTGATGCTCAGTCACCATGGTGATCATGGATCAAGATGCCCTCTGACCTCAACCCAGGATCAGATAAATGTGATGGATGAATATAAACAACGTGCCGAGGTTATCTGATGGGCAAAAGTATAGGAAAAATCAGCTGGATGAAACGTGTCTCAGAGTATAGTTTGTGACTTCTTAATGATCAATCTGGTGATGAAAAGAGATGACAATAAGGATTTATTTAGATCTTCAGGTCTAAATAAATCATCATTAAATAATTAGATTTTTCTTGAACATTCAACAAAATGAAACCAGATATAAGTCTCTTCAAATGTATTCGGTATAACATGTATCAACCCCCTGCCCCCACCCAACTACCGCAAATAGTGGAGTTCCCTTAGTTAGTGGGACTTCCTTACTATTTTCTATCTACAGCAATGACTCCACCTGCCCTCATTCCAAATGACTCTTACTACAGCACTTCAACATTCAGAAAGGCAGCATTCAACTCAACATTTGTGTTAACATTATAGACCCTTTTACATATTAACCTGAGTAAATGTGAAATGCATTTTCAAAGGATGATTTTAATTAATAGAAGAAAAAAGCTATCCATAATAACCTAATTCTACTTACCCTCCTTTTGAAATTATTAACTAACCATAATTAACCACAGTTTTTGGAAAACTGAGTTCAATTTCATGAACCACAACCAGACCTAATAACTGCCAGACCTGTAGAATTAACAAACTACACAGCTCAAAAAAACAAAAGTTACACTTTTTACAGAGCATCAGGTCAGTAAAACTTCTGTAATATTGATCTGGTCAGTTAAGTAGTAGAGGGTGTTGTTAATCAGTGTCAGCTGTTTTGGTGTTAATTAAAATATCAACAGGTCCCCGGAAGGGACAACAGTGAGACAGGAATGGTTTTGAGGCTAGAGGCCATAGATATTTTTTTCCCTCCTCATTGTTTTGACTGCTTTTCGGTAGTTTTTCATTTGACCAGGGTCTGTGTCACTAGTGGTAGTATAAGGAGATACCTGGACCCTACAGAGGGGACACAGGCAGGCCAACTCTTCCAGTAGGGCACACCAATATGTGCCATTGCCCGAAGGTTGGATGTATTTACCAGTACAGTCTCAAGAGCATGAAGGAGACACCAGTTATAAGGGAAGTTACTTTAGGAGAGCTGGACAGGGCCGTCAGAGGTCCTTAACCCACCAGCAGGATCAGTATCTGCTCCTTTCTGCAAGGAGGCACAGAATGAGTACTGCCAAAGCCCTGCAAAGAGACCTAATCAGGTTCACTCTGAGCTCATGCGACAGATGTGAAAGGGTCTGGAGGAGGTGCGGTGAAGGTTATGCCGCCTGCAAAATTGTTCTGCATGATCGATTTGGGTTGGGTCAGTGTGTTCTCGGGAAACATATGCTTGGAGGCACACACAGACCTGTACAGGATAAACAGAGGTACCCTGACTGCCAGCAGGTTTTGGATGAAATCCATAGGCCCTTTGTTAGAACCTTTGCAGGTGCAGTGGCTCCTGGGTTCTTCCTGGTGCATGATTCAATTCAGTTCAATTGAAAAATACTTTATTAATCCCAAAGGGAAATTAAAGGTTGTTGTGGCTCATATTATGCAGGTTTCTTCCTGCCTTCAGGCAGTTCCTGGAGGATGAAGAATTTGATATACATGGTCTCCACGCTCCCCTAACCTAAATCCAATAGAACATCTCTGGGTCATCATGTTTAGGTCCATCCTACACCACCAGGTTAAACATGAGACTGTCCAGAATCTCAGTGTTGCCTTGGTCAGGACCTGGGAGGAGATACGCCAGGACACCATCCATCATTGTCAGGCATGCATACTTAATGGAACCTGTCTGACAGAATGAAGTACCTTAAAAAATCTCAGAAGTTTCATATCACACCTTGGGCCAGAGTAATTCAAGAACATATGAGAAACAATGTTATTGACACCTATTAGTGTGGAAAGAGTTACAGTGCCATTTCAAAGGTTTTGAGGCTCCAGTGAACCAGAGTGAGAGTCATTGTTTATAAATGGGGAAAACATGAAACAGCAAAGAACCTCCCAGGAGTGTCAAGCCGACCAATATTGCTTCAAAGTGCATCCACAACTCATCCAGGAGATCACAAAAGAACCCAGACACAATTTTTACTACATACCTTACATGTCTGTTAAGGATTTGACAAGCAACTAGGCAAAAAGAACACAAAGGCCCCTCTTATTTGCCAAAAACATCTTAATGACCCAAAGACGTTTGTGAAAATATTCTATTAAATGGTAAAACAAAAAAAAAAACAGGTTTTTGGCTGGTGTGCATTCTTTTTCATCAGTTTGTGACATTAAGTGTACATGGTTTATGCCGACAGATTATGATCAAAAGACCATTAGCAGGTCAACCTCTGCATGGCTTAAGAAACGAAAGGTTTTGGAGATACCTGGTCGAAGTCTGGACTTAAATCTGATTCAGATGCTGCAACATGGCCTTAAACTGACAATTGGTGCTTTAAGATCTTCCAGTCTAAACGTTTAAAAGAATTCTGGCTTCTTCTAGAAAGAAGAGTGCGCCAATGATCCTCCACCGTGATGTAAGAGACTCATTGCAAGTTCACAAAAACACTTGATTGCAGTTGTTGACGCCAGTGGCTGCACAACTAGTGATCAGGTTTTATTGCTGCTTCAGGAACTCAGCTACTTGCTGTAATAGATGGAACAATGATTTCCATTGTCTGGAAAAGAATTAAATTACCAAAATTGTAGAACTTGAGAAAGTCTTAAATACAGCCGGATTTTCTATACCAGGTCTTAAAAAAAAATTATGTCATAAAACCAAAGTCCAATACTTCATTTATTGCGTCTTCCATAAAAAAATTTTAACTGTTGTTGTTTTGAGAAATGCACTGAGACATCATTTGTTCCATCATTTTAAGCTCTGGTTAAGGACAAACCTATGATGGAGAGAAGCAGTAAGCACTGACAAAAGTAGTAATTTCGTGTTACACAATAACCTACAAAAAATGTTTCTTAAACAGACTTCCTGGTTTAAAATTGTAAAATAATTTAACTTGTTTTTTGGATAAAAGCAAGTTAGTAAAGTAAGTTATTAAAGTAGTCATTTTATTAAATGTTACCAAACGGAGAGATCCCTTGAACAGGATACGTTTTTGACCATTTTCAGATTATTTTTGCTGTTTCTGCTGATATGAGGTTTCATACTAAACATGGGATTAAAGATCATTTGAAAAGTAAACATTTGACTTAAACCATAACCGTGATATTTAACTCCAGAACCATCACCGTTACTGTGTTTCCATCTTATCAGACTTTATTCTGCAACTGAGGCATTTTGTCTTGCTCACACTGACTTAGAAAGCATCTCTCTGATTTCAAAATGTTGAAGAACAGAGTAAACTCTGAGGTGTTTTGAGTTTATATGGGAATACATTCAGGCCTTTTAAATGTGCTTGTAAATTCTTGCCAGTAAATGAGAGGCCTTTCTGTGAAATACATCTCCACCGTAACATTTACACAACCTATATCTTCTTAAAAAAGAAAAAAGATGAAGTGGCCCACTACGCTAAGTTCAGATTTGTTGTGAAATATTAAAGTCATTTTTAAATGAATGGCTATTTCAATAAAAATAAGCCAATCTGGAATCATAGCTTTTGCTTTGGTTCGCTGCTGTGTAAAGTTCATGCAATTTGTAGTTAATGGGCCAACACACACTGAACCACTGGTCCGGTGTTTTGAATCAACAAGGCTGATCCGCTGCTACGTGTATACAGCACATTATGATTTGCTGACATTTATATTAAACCTTTGCTCAACATATTGTAATGCCTCAGGAATATAATGCAATGTTGTGAATGAGTTAAGAAAAAGGCTAAAACTTGTGGCTGCAAATTTGTAGTAAAGAAGAATGAACTGACAAAAGAAACAACATTTTTGAGTGAAGTAATGGTAAAAAAAAAACAGATTGGACACATTTTGTAAACTATCAAATGATTACTCGTGAACAACCAGAATGCAGTATATTTGCCATGTCACAAAACAAATTACTCACTTGGAAACAAACTAAAATTATGGAGCAGATGGCATTTCAATACAGATTTTTTTATTTGACCTAAGATTGTTTCCCAGTGACCACAGCAAAGCTGACAAACTCCCAATTGCATCCAAAAGAATGAAAATACACACAAGACCAACAACAACTCAGCAAAATAATAAATCTGGTAAAAAAAAATAAATAAATCAAATTGAAAGAAAACAAACCATTTTTTTCTGATGTTACTGTCATATCCACGGTGGTTTGTGTGCAGGCTGCATGCAGGCTGTGTTTGTGTGCTGTGTTCTCTCTGTGCAGGGTGTGACTGGCAGGTGCTGCTGCACAGGTGTAGCTCATCTGAGAGCAATCAGCTGGGCTTCATATGGAGTGGAAACCCAGAGGGAGGCGTCAACTCGTTTTCTCACTTGGCGTGGTAACAGCTGGACCTCTGCTTCTCTGCTGTCCTGCTTCTAAGCAGATTTCTCTGATCACCTTGTTTTCTCCCCTGCCTTGCAGATCCACCTTCTGCTGAAGGAAGCCATGGAATCTCTCTGGTCTCCGTTTTTCACTCGTGTCATGGTCAGAGGAGTTTGGAAACTCTAGCCTCGACGCCCCAGCGCTGAGCCTCCACTCTGCTTCCAACTCCAAACCCAGCTTCTCAGGAGCCACCTAAACCTAACCATCATCCTCCCTGTCCACCCTCCAACGTTAACTCTCCAACCACAGTGGAGTTTCCTGGAAGAGAAGAAACACAAGCGAAGAAACAAAGCAATTCATCTTCCAAAAACTGTGCACAGCCTGGACTTATTACCCCCGGCCTTTCCAAGAAATCAACCCCGTCAGTCAGCCTCGAGAGAACACAGTTACATTGTCTTCTATTCCACCCTGCGTGTTTATCAGCCTCTGTTTCCTCCTTCAGAGAGATCCCACTTTTGCCCGCCTGCTCCAGTCCTGGTTCCAGTCCGACCTTAAACTGTGTATCTTAATAAACTGTTAAAACGCTCTCTTGGTCCTCGTGGTTGTCACTTCAGAGTCTAAGAAAACCCCATTATGACAGTTACTGAGAAGAATTTATAAATGACATAACGCCATTACTTATAGATTTGCTTTAAGGGTATTGCTTGTTTTAGACCTTGTGTATTTTATTGTGACATTAATTTTGAGGCATTAAAGCTAAATGAGTATTGCCCTTTATAATCTGAATGTTTGTCCTATTTTATTACATCATTATAAGTATGTAATCATTAAAGTACTAAATATAAGTGAAAAAGAGAAAAAACCTCACACCTTTTGCAGCCAGGGGATCTGATAGAAAGCAAACGTTCACCCTAAGCACTTTGGGAGGTGTAACTGAATGTTTTACATGTGTAAGACTTGTGTTTATCTCTGTAGCAGACACTTTGTCACGGCTAAATAAAGAAAAGCGTTGGAAGGTGGCGGGAGGGACTTTCTGCTTAGACAGCTGCTGAAATTTCCCCCATCATTTAAATGTAGACACGAGCATCTGGGGGATTCTTGGAAAAAGCATGGGAAACCTTTTGAAATGTGAATGTAACATTTCTCTATTTTGGGTATACACAACACTTTAGTTTTTTCTTCATTTGTACATTAATTTCCCTGCAATTGCCTCTTAGCTGTTTTTCTCCCCGTCTGTCCACTTTAATTTCTTTGGCACACAGTTATCGATTTTATCTGTAATTTGTCTGTTTTCTTTGCATACATTGCCCTTGTCCTGGATGTTATCCCTTTTATTGTCCACTAATAGGATTCTGAAGTTAGCTGTTAAGGTGTTCTTGTTCTTCTGTCTCTTATCTAATGTCTGCCTCTATACCTTCACTCTTTATAATCTGCTTCCATGGATGGTTTCTGCCTTTTCTGCTTTCTTGGTGTAATCCACAGCCTTCAGGGCCTTTCAGGGCAGAAGACTTTCACTTTCACCCGTCTGCCTGTGCGATTCCACTTTCCTGCCTCTCTGCCCCTGACCTTTACCAAACACTGTTGGTTATTAACCAGAAGGTCATTTCTATTTCCTTATTTTGTCTTGAGGATCCTGTCTTGCAGTTTAACACCTAGATGTTCTCCCAGGTGGAGCTTATTTAACAAGGCAGTCAGAGGAGCAAATCATCTCATTGCCTGCTTACATGCGGTCTAAGTCCTTCTTGATCAAAGTCTTAGATGTAATCTTTTTCCCTAAAGCCCAACTATTCTCTCTGATACATTTATTTATATACAGGGTTTCGATGAAACCTGGAAAAGTCTATAATGAAACATTTTCCATGTCTGGATAACTATGGATGTAAAACAGAAAATGGGAAAAAAATATTTCCAGCTTTAATTTGCTGTAAACATGGTGTAAACATTCTGTCCATCCATCCATCCATCTATGAAAGTAACTGAGATCACTGAAAATGTGAGCTTGGAAATGTATTCAAAATTTACATTATAAATGTATAGCCACCCTTTATGTACTTTTTATAAAGTGAGGTGAATGTTATCTGCAGCATATATACAGGGAAGCCTGTTTTTGCTCAACACAAGTTTTATGACATTGTAAGCCCCCAGCACACATCTGTCGTCCTCTATAAGAATGAAGAATATCCTGCTGTTTGAACTGGCAGTCATCAAGCTACAGCTGCTGCTGAGTGGACCTTTATGTACACAGCGGGAATCCTTTGAGCAAACAGTTTAAGAACAATGATGACTGTTTACTGATCTAATTGAACCATCAGTTATTTTAGTTAAAGCTGGCCTGCCCAATATTTGCACTAAACCAACAGGAATGATAACTACACTAGGTAATGTTCATCTAAGAACAGCTATTGATTTGTATTGCTCTCTACACAATTGTAGACTCTTTCATGTTTTTTTTCAATTGAAATACATGTATTCTTTTATAATTATTGCCTAAATAAGTTGACAGTAAAGTAATCAATTATTAGATCATTATTTTCAGTGTGAATTCTGGATTACATGGGATTTGTTGTATGGTGCAATGTAAACTTCAGGATTACGAAAAAGGGCTTTATTTCATGCATTGAGCCTAAATCACAAATTAGTGGAAAATTGGTTTCCTGTCTTTAAGAAAGAATGTATTTGATCCTGGTATGATCTTCTTTAGTCATTAGTCAATACTTCATAGTTGGTGCATCTGTACAAATTCCTAATAGATAAGAAACATGCCAAATTCTTGCTATTAACTATGTTAAGATAAATATTACTTTTAAAGTCTTACAACAAAACTATGAATAGTTATAAATGTTATTCTAATACTGATGTAATGCTGATGTGGTCAGGCAGTATTCTCCATGTTTATAGATGACATTGTGTAATGAGAGAAGGCACCAGGTGAAAGAGAGCCTTGACAGGCTGGGCTACCAAGGCATGCTCCTAAGAAAAGGGGAATGAAAGTTAGAAGAAGCAAGACAAAATACATGTGAATGAGGGGAGGGTAGGTGTGGGAAGCAGGGCGCCAGCGGGAACTCAGGAATTTCAAAAACAATAAAAGGAAACAAATGACAACAATTTTTAAGAGAACCAGACTTCAAGAGAAACTTTCAAAAATTGTACAAAGACTGAGGCCCAGGAACCTAAGAGAAAAACTCTGAACCAAAACAGCAAAAGCAGATCAAAGTCCTAAGGATCAAGGCGATATAATTATAGTAAGAAAAACCTTAAAACAGACAATATGATGCATACAAATGTCTTATTTAATGTCTCAAATCCCTTGATTTCATTGATAAAATACAATGGATGCGCTAAAATTATGGCTATCTGAAATATGACACCCTTAAAGTCTACAACACCTAAATGTGTTTTCTTCATTCCTCTTGATTTAACTAAACTCAGATACAGAACATTAAAATACAAATAGTGTAATAATAATAGTTACATAATCACTCTTCTAAATTCTAAATGTAAGTTATTATTATGAGCCCAGGAAAAGAAAATGTTTTTCCTATGTTTGAGACTCTTATTTTGAAGGACAGAAGGAAGTAGGTTTTTAATGTCACCCTAATGTGTGGCAGGGTTGGCTAGTAACTTTTTGTCAAAGTAGCTCAAAAAAACTTCATGTCTAAAATCAAGTTTGTTGTCATTTTAGCATTATTTGCAGCTTACTGCTTTGCTGTCTCCGTTGTATGCATAGACAGAAGGAACTGACCCCTGAATCAGATGAAGTCTTTCAGCAAATCCTTCTTGATACTGGCGGAGGTTGATTTAGCTGTTCTGCAGCAAATACTGAGACGTAACCGCTCAAAAACCATAATATAGAATACAGAAAACAGAAGAGACTGAAAAATATGACCCAAACAGAATATAAAGATATCTACACAGGACCTGGAGAGACTAAGTTAAACTTTTCTGCACTCCTACAGACTCCATGTACACAGCAAAATCTATTTAAGGGCTAAAAAAGTGGATTTTGCATGATATGTCCCCTTTAAGGACCACTTTAGATTCGATGAGCAGAAATATACAGACTTGACTTGATTATTATTTACTGATGACTGATTTAGCAATACAGAATTTGTGATTCTTCCTTATTTCTTGTGTTCTGTTCCCTGTGTATCCTAGTTTATTCCATGTGCATCCAATGGTTCAAACATTGTATCCTGAAGGCGGTGCCATGTATCAGGATGACAATGCACCAATACACACAGCAAGACTGGTGAAAGATTGGTTTGACGAACATGAAAGTGAAGTTGAACATCTCCCATGGCCTGCACAGTCACCATATCTAAATATTATTGAGCCACTTTGGGGTGTTTTGGAGGAGCGAGTCAGGAAACGTTTTCCTCCACCAGTATCACGTAGTGACCTGGCCACTATCCTGCAAGAAGAATGGCTTAAAATCCCTCTGACCACTGTGCAGGACTTGTATATGTCATTCCCAAGACGAACTGACGCTGTATTGGCCCCAAAAGGAGGCCCTACACCATACTAATAAATTATTGTGGTCTGAAACCAGGTGTTTCAGTTTCATTGTCCAACCCCTGTAGCTCACCACTGTCAGTGTGTGAATGTGTCTATGAATGGGTGGATGACTGATTGTAGTGTGAAGCCCTTTGGAGTCCTCAGACTTGATGAAGCACTATACAACTGCAGGCCATTTACCATTTCCAGCTCTGCTTATAACTCTTCTATAAAACTGAGATCAGGGCTTTGTGACGGCCACCCCACAACCTTTAATTTGTTGACCTTAAGCCACTTTTGTAACAAATGTGGTGGTATGCTTAGAGTTATTTCCCATTTGATAGACCATTTAATACCCAAGCTGCGACTTCCTGGCTGATGTCTTGAGATGTTGCCTAACTATTTTCACATAATTATTTTTTTCTCATGATGCCATCAGCTTTCCATCCTGCAGCAAAACACCTACAGAACATGATGCTGCCACCACCGTTCTTCACATTTAAGATGAATTCCTCAGGCTTGCAAGCTTCCTCCTTTTTCGTTCAAATGTAACAATGATCATAGCCAAACATTTCAGTCATTATCTTTACGTGGTACTTTTGTTCTGGGGTTGATACATACATTCTACCTAAAAACATATTCTTCTCTGGAACACAGAACTGTAGATACTGTACTGATTTAAAGTCAGACCTTAAGGATAAATGGTTTTCTAACGTTTTATGAAGTGTATGAACAGTTTTGGTTTTAATTGTATCGCTTTGACCCAAGTCAGTTGCTTCACAGAATACCTTGGTAATTTATTTTTAAAATCCATTAGTATTCTAGTTAGAGCCTAGTTTCAGCCTTCGAATGTACATTAGAGAACCATCTCTTTGTACAGATCCCCAAAGTTTTCATTTTCAGCTGAAAACTTTAAAAGAGAATTTCTAAATAACATATCTCACCAGCCAGTGGCAACAATATCAGGTGAACCTAGAAGGTGCATCTGAATAATTTATATTTTAGTGGAAAGTAAATTTATATCAGTAAGTCGGTAAAAGAACAAAACTCCCATAGATTTTTTTACATACAGAGTGATATTTCAAGCTTTTACTTCTGTTAATTTTAATGATTATGTCTTATAGCTAATGAAAACCACAAATCCTGATTGTCAGAAAATTAGAAGATTTTATAACACCAATTAAAAAAGGTTTTAAGTACAAAAGCATTAGGTCATGGCTTTGTTATGTCCCACACAATCATGGGGAAGGCTGCTGACTTGATAGTTTACCTGCAGACAGTCACTGACACCCTCAACAAGGAGGAAGAGCCACATAAGGTCTTTGCTAAAGAAGGTGGCTGTTCACAGAGTGATGTTTTCCAGGCATATTAATGGACAGTTGCATGGAAGAAAGCAGTGTGATAGAAAAAGGTTCACAAGCAACAGGGAAAATAGCAGTTTCATGCTTGGTGTTAAGCAACTTCTGTACCAAAGGCAACTTCAGAAGCAACGTATTTGGGCCAAGAGATGAAAGCATTTTTTTTTTCACTTAGAAATCAAGGTTCTAGAGTCTGTAGGAAAAGTAGAGAGAGACAGAATCCATGTTGCTTGAAGTCCAGTGTGAATTTTCCATAGTCGGTGATAGTTTGCCAGATGCCATGTCACCTGTTTGTGTTGGTCCACTGTTTTCTGAAGTCAATGCAGCCACCTACCAGGACATTTAAAGCACTCAATGCTGCCTTCTGCTGACAACCATTATTGAGATTCTGATTTCATTTTCCAGCAGGACTTGGCACCTGGACACACTGCCAAAGGCACCAATATCTGGGTCAACGACCAAGGTGTTGCTGTGCTTTACTGCTCAGTACACTCACTTGACCTGAGCCCCAGAGGGAATCTTTGGAGGATATTCAAGAGGAAGATGAGAGACTTTAGAATCAACAATGCAGATGAGTTGGAAGCCACCATTAAAGCAACCATAGCTTCTTAAGCTGCATGCAGATGGAGCCCCAACCAAGTACAGAGTGCCAGTGTTGGAGAGTAGGTGGACATATTTTTCTGTCAATCATCATTTCTTTAAGGAAAATTCTTTTTATTGGTCTTGCGTAATATTGTAATGACAAAAAGCAAGAAAAAACATAAATAACCAATATCTTATAGAACCTCTTCACAGATATTCTGAAACTCATTTATTTCAACATTAGCTGTCATATGAAGTGTAAAGCGGCTTACTAATAATAAATAAATGACTAAACAAATATATATTTTTTAAAGATAGCAGGATATTAAAATGAATGAATAAATACATCTTAATATAAATGAGCTAAAACAGTTAAATAAAATAATTCATCTAATTTGTTAAAACAATTTTTTTTTTTACAGAGAAGGAATAAGAAACGTCTACGGCTATATTATTGTACCTAATTTATTTATTTCAAAGACTCGTTTCCTGTTGCCAGATCTTTTTATTTTAATCTTTTTTTTTATTTCGTCATCTGTTTATGTTTAACTAACCCACCTCGGAAAGTAGTTAGGACTCCTAAGGTTAAGAAAGCCCTAAGAGGAAAATTCTCAATCTTTACTATTTTAAATGGGAAACTGCCAGAAAACATCCATACATTAGTACCAGTGAGGGGAGGGCGCAATTGTCTCAACTGCATAACAGAATATGGTGAGGGCATGTTAGCAGATTCTACTTTCTAGCTTTCAGCACAGAGTGCTCCTGCCTCACTAGCTGATAAAATGGATTATTATGTTAAATCATGACTTTGCAAATTTAACCATCATCTTTTCCTAGATCTAACCAGGTAGCTTTAGAGGGTCAACCCGACTGACATTTTTAGATGCATGATACTAATCAGACAAATGGAATTTAAATTCAACAACAAATGGATAGAAAAAAGGAAGATTTAAATGGATGTGTCAATATGGTGTCTACAGTTTAGTCTAGAGTTTAAAGGTCCTGCAGCTTGTTAGGAACATGTTCTTGTTGAAATCTTTGCTGTTTGTTGCATTTGCTGTTAGCGTGTAATACTGTCAGAAGTAGTTTGACAGGATTTGCACCGAAGAAAATGTAATGCCTTTTGCAGAGATGTCCAAGGATCTGAAAAAAGGCAGTATTTGACACCCTGGGAAAGAAAAAAAAAACATGGATAATCTGCCTAAAGAGTCCTGTTTCAGGTGCATAGGCTTTGTGAAGACAGTATTCTTCTTTCCTCCCTGTTGGATGGAGTAATTGGGAGTCAGGATTAGCCTAAACCGGCTCAGTTATGGTTGAGGTGCAAACACACCCTCCATTTCTGCTACCTGTATGACCCCCTCTCTTTTCCAATGGTTATGGTCAATCTGACAGAGAGAGGTATCCCAATCGTTGTGGTTTTTAGTATAACAATGACCTTCAGTGGGCTCTAGATGGACAAACTGTCTACTTCTAAGGCTAGGCTTAAAACTTTCCTTTTTGATAAAGCTTATAGTTAGAGTGGCTTAGGTTATCCTGAGCTATCTCTGTAGTTATGCTGCTATAGGCTTAGGCTGCTGGAGGACACAATGACCACTTTCACCCTCTTTGCTACATTCTCACACTACTCTACAATTTTGCATTATTTGCTGTTATTTCAGCTTTTAACTTTGTTCTCTCTCTTTTCTCTTCCTAGAAGCTACACCTGGCCTGACTCTGTGTCTACCTGTGACACCTTTCTGGAGAGGGGCATCGTCCAAGCTTCTGCTGGCAACAACTTAATGCTCACCCTCTACCGATGATCCACTTGGCCCTGTCTTTTAGTGTTTAACCCTTTCTCTCTCCTAGACATGGCAATTGACTGAGCTTTTACTGTAACTAATTATATGTGCTCTTTTTCAGACTCTATCCTTGAAAACTGGCTCAGAGTTTATCTGTTCTTTCTTTCTAGGTGAAACGACTAAAGGAGCTACATCCATTAACATTTACTTTTCCTTCCCATAGAAAGTACTCCTGGATCAGTGCTTATTTGTTCTCTTTGTGTCTCTGCTCTGTTCTCGCTAACCCCCAGTCGGTCGTGGCAGATGGCCGCTCACACTGAGCCTGGTTCTGCTGGAGGTTTCTTCTTGTTAAAAGGGAGTTTTTCCTCTCCACTGTCGCTACATGCATGCTCAGTATGAGGGATTGCTGCAAAGTCAACGCCAGTGACTGTCCACTGTCTCTACATGCTCATCCGGGAGGAGTGAATGCTACAAATCTCTGACTCGATGCAATCTGTTGGGTTTCCTTAGACAGAAAAACTTTTTATCCAATTTGAATAAATAACTGAATCTGACTGCACTGTTCAATGATTAGGGTTAATTGGAATGTATGTACCTGAGTTCTGTGAAGTGCCTTGAGACGACATGTGTTGTGAATTGGCGCTATATAAATAAACTGAACTGAATTGAATTATACTCCAAAAAAAATTTAAATAAAGTTACACTTTTTAATCAGAGTATAGTATTAGGTCAGTTAAATTTCTGCAATACTGATCTGGTAAGTTAAGTTGTAGAGGGGTTGTTAATCAGTGTTAGCTGTTTCAGTGTCAATTAAATTATTATGAATGGTTTATAACCTAGAGGCCACGGACATTTTTTCCCTACTATCTTTTGACTTCTTTTCAGTAGTTTTGCATTTGACCAGGGTCAGTGTGACTACTGGTAGCATGAGGAGATACCTGGACCCTACAGAGGTTGCACAGGCAGTCCAACTCCATCTGGATGGCACATCAGTACATTCCATTGCCCGAAGGTTTGCGGTGTCTCCCAACACAGTGTCAAGAGCATGGAGGATCTTCTAAGATGCAGGCAGTTACTCTAGGAGAGCTGGACAGGGCTGTCAGAAATCCCTAACCCCTCAGCAGTACAGGTATCTGCTCCTTTGTGCAAATGAACAAGATGAGTACTGCCAGAGTCCTAAAAAGTGACCTCCAGTGGGCCACTAGCATAAATGTCTCTGATCAATTCATTAGAAACACACTTAATAAGGGTGGCCTGAGGGCCTGACATCCTGTAGTAGGCCCTGTGTTCTCTGACTGGTACCGTGGAGCTCAACTGGCATTTGCCAGAGAACACCAGAATTGGCTGGTTCGGCACTGTGGCCCTGTTTTTTTCACAGATGAGAGCAGGTCCACTCTGAGCTCATGTGACGGTTGTAATAGGGTCTGGAGAAGCTACCTGAAACATTGCTGATTATGCCTGACACATTGTTCAGCATAATCGGTTTGGTGATGGGTCAGTATCTGGGGAGACATATCCATGAAGGGATGAACAGACTTGTACAGGATAAATGATGGCACCCTGAATGCCATTAGCTATCGGGATAAAATCCTTTGACCTATTGTTAGACCCTTGCCTGGTGAAGTGGGTCACTGCGCTGTTTGTTCTGCCGGGACGCCGAAATGATAAAATAGCTGACATCCAATAACCTCATAGTGCCACAGAGTGCAATGAACTAGTCTACCTAATTCCATGGAGGGATGAGTAGTAGGCCTCTAATATAAGATACAAATTTGTATGGCCGTCTGTCTTTGCTCCCCGAGTCTAAATCCAATAAATATTCCATCTCAACCATTTGTAGCCGGCTCTTCATATGTTTTACATTAAGGTCTCCGTTCTGATGCATTCCAGAGTCGAACTCCGGGACTGCCACTCGGGTTTCTGACAAACCTCAGGACTACAGGCCCAAAAGGAGGCAAGCACACGTCTATATCGAAATGTGAGCTTGAACGATTTGATGGATTATCAATAGCTGGCAGAGGAGAATACTCCAGAGAACCCACCATCGGCCAATTCTCATCTAAAGGAAGCATAACACCCAAACCATCAGCGTTTACGAGAACAATACTGACATAAGCACGATTTTATCATGTCGCTATTCATCCTCGTATGCATGCAATGTTATTTGGTTGACAGTATCAGCAATATGGACCTGTGAGCACAAAAGGAAAAAATGCACAGCGAAGGATGTGTGTTGTATTCTAGTCTTTAGGAAATGTCCTCTTGGCTGACCTCTGCGGTATTATGTGGGGTTGACTAGATTTTCATTTACTTGTTGTCACCTTAACACATCAACTATTGTCTTTCTACCGGCAAGGTTTGTGCTTCTAATGCGATTTTTGTAATATGTTTCCTATATTGAGCGGTCTTGTGGCAATCAGTGGTGATAGAGAGACAAGCATAATGTTGGACACTAGAAAGAGCGAACCAAAATGCATAACATTAGTAAAAAATATTTAGTCTATGATGTATTCAAACAAAATTATCTTTTAATTTTAAGTCACATTTAGCATTTTAGAATAATATGCAATATGAGCTTAACCAGGCTGCCACGCTGATTCAGACTTCTCTTGGGCTGTTAAAGAAATATGATTTTCACCAGGGCACAATGAGGTCGCACACTTTCCACAAAGGAGATCCCCGGTAAAGATTATTTGGAGTGATGGTACGAAACCAATGTACCTACTTTGATAGATTTATCACAGGTGTTTTAGGTTAGGCATAATGTCCAGTGCTTTCGTCCGCATAATTAGCATGCGCAGCAGACTGATTTTGGAGTATATCGGATTTTTTCACATGCTAAATATGATACGCTATTAAATTATATAACTTTGTGTTTAAAACTGCTTCCTGTTTTTTGATTTACTCCAGGTCTGTAATCTTTTGTGCTGAACACAAAAAAAGCACAAGACACAAAAAAAAGAAACTAAGGAATCGATACATCGATAGATGGCAATAAGATGTGTTTTGGTCTTTTTTGGTATGTCCTTACGCATGAGCAACATAGGCTCATCGTAAATCTCTCATTAGAATACTTTGACAATTAGCAGAGAAACGATGCATTCAATTAGAAATTCGATTATTTGTAATCGGGAAGGAATCTATATGCCGTACTATTGGTATAGTGGGGAGTGAATTCTTTTTGAGTAAATGGTTACTCTGTACATCTTAAAATGTGTAATACGTTGGGGTATTATTGTAGATGCAATGAGTAAAACACACAAAAAAATTTTCAGGCTTGTGCAAAACTCCAACAAATTACAATAAACTAATGGACAAGAAATAAACACATTGAGTCCGGAAGGACAAAAAAAACTTAAAAAAATGATCACATAAGAGACTACGAGTAACCACAAGCGATTTTTCAGTAGATATAACCTAGTGATAAGCAGAAAACATCCCATGATCACCAACCCACGATGCAGGGTGCATAGTCCGTGATCCCAGTTTCAGAAAACATTCTAGAGTGCAGGCGTAAACATCAGGGAAATATTAACAAGTAAGCGACGCTTGGCAGGTAGTCAGATGGGCAAAATAATGCCCACCTTATTAAAGACACAAATACTCGCGATTAATATACTACAAAACATGATTACACAAAGAACTACTGAATACGATTTATAAAGGAGTTGTCCACTATTAGTGTCCTATGCACATGCATTCTTACACACCTTGCGCTGACAACAAAACTACTTCTTTCACACACCTCCGTTAAGGTCTCCCCCCCCGCACGCGCAGGTCAACCGATGTGTACTCCAACCATTCCCCTTGTACTGGCAGGCCACAGACCATCAATCTTGAGACTGGTCAGCCTGAATACACATTTAAAGTGTGCAGTTGACTATGTTAAACTAATACAAAATCTCTTACTCATAGATTAGTGTAAAGATTGCAATTTGCAGCCGCCACACTGCAGTGTGAAAATAACTGTAAATGTTGGTCCAGGAAATTAATAAATGAATGCCTGCAGAGCAGCAGGTTTAATGCAAAGCAAACTACTGCACTTCAGGCACTCCACCTGTCTGTTTTATCTGAATTCCAGTCCAAACTGCTGCAAGCAAACCCGCAAGCGCATGCTTCACGGCTCCAGTGGGAACCAGGTAGAAGAAGCGCTGCGGGGCATCTAGGCTTTCATCCTCTTAAAATGGTGAACTGCAAATCAGCTTAAGGAGAATCTGCTGTGTGGACTGATAAATGTGTCCTGGGAATGTGAAATTATGATAATATTTTCTATAGTGTTTTGTCCAGGACAGATTAAGCGATGGGTTTATGCATAAACAATAGTGGAAAAATTTCATTAAGGTGTTAAAGTGTATGTATAACTATATACCAATTTAACACTTATAAACATGAACAAACCTGTTGATCCCCGTGGTAGCGATGTGTAAAACCCAAAGAAACTAAATGAATTTTTTTATTGCAGCAACATAATCCCACAGTGAGCAAATTGAGACAAATCTACCCATAAATTTTAGAACCAGTAGAAGGGAACAACTGTTTTGTTTTGTTTTTACAAATCCTCAATGGCACAATCACTAGCACCTCTAACAATTTCTTTCAAATATATATCTTGTTTTTGGGGGCACGATGGTAGCGCAGGGGTAAAAGCCCACAACCCATGTAAAGAGGCTACAGTCCTTGTCCCGGGTTCGAGTCCTGGCCTGTTGACTTTTGTTGCATGTCTTCCCCTCTCTTTCTCCATCCCATTTTCTGTTGGTCAACTACAAAGTAAAGGCCACAAACAACAAAAACCAAAGTTGACCAAATATGAAGCAGTGGAAAAATCTTGACATCAGATTCTTGTCTACCTTTCTACCATTTCTCCACCACAGTCTCTTTCCTCTGGTCATCATTTCCCTCTTTTCAATTTCTGACTCTAACATGCAATACTCCATACTTTTCATTTATTGTTGGACTGATAAGTCCTCTCAGATCTACTCGATACAATTCTGGCACAGCAACAAATTGTGCTGTCGAGCATTGTGGCAGTAGGTATTATCATTACGCTCTGAAAGGGTGACATGTTCAGGTCCTGTATGATTTTTTAAACTGCAGAGTGTCTGACCTGCTTAAGATATAGCTTTTTGGCAACAAACGTTGATTTAGTATGAATATGGGGAAATGTCTCCCATCACCACTGTTATGTATGGTGGAGGCCGTGTGATGATGTGGGCCTGGGAACTTTTCTCTTTTCAATATCAGAACATTTTAAATACAAATCCCATGTCTTCACAGTCTTTCAACAAACCAAAATGAACACAGAAAAAGTTAGCCAGACCAAAAATAATGTTCTTAAACAGTCATCTCACTACTCAGATCTAAACCGTACAGAAAACCTGTGTGGCAAGCTCAAGAGAAGAGAGTATATGATAGTTCCAAGAACTCTGGATGATCTAGAAAAGTTGTGCAAATCTTTACCAGTGCCACTGGTAAAAAAAAAAAAAATCTTTAGACGGGGTTTGATTCTCCACTGGATAGATTGGGGAATCATATCCCATATATATATAATATTATATAAATTATATAAGATATACTATATGATATTATATATTATAATATATATATCATATATATTATAATATTATATGTAAATATAATGTATATATTATATATGTATATATAAAATGTATATATAATATATTTATATATATATATGTATATATATATTTTACATTATAACATATAACATTTTTTTGAGCCAAGAGCAACTTTAAGGGCAGGACCTCATTCCCGTTTCATGTGTGAACTTTCTTCTTTTAGCTAAACCTCCAACAGCTTATCATCACACTTATCATGTATTGCATGGATACACAGAGGCTTCTCTCACAGGGTCACAGCCTCAGATCTCCTCAGGGAAAGAAGGAGGAAACTTCCTCCCAACCATCATCCCAACCCCTCACCCTGCAGTGACTTCATTACGTTTAGCCATAGCCTCTAGCCCTTTTCCATCTAAACTTCATATCTTGATAAGGAAAAAAACTGCCTCAAACTGCCCTAAGCTGGCACCCTCACAGGTTAGAGGGTGATGGAGCTTGATGGAAAAGCCAGTAATGACCCTTGGGATCAGCAGGCCCCAGCTGTGATGCAGTTTCAAACTTTTGATCATAGGAAGCGACTTCCAAGAATCCAACATGTTCTACATATTTTCAAAAGATAAGCTCATGTTTCCCTTCTGCTGCACCTTAAAAACAGATAAATACTTCCACTAAAGAAATGTAGAGATAGAGATGTGGCCGCAGGTCTATTTATTGCTAAGATAAGTTCATTACATGAATTCTTTACAATCTTTAAAACCTAAATAATGAGTTTTCCTTCCAGCAACCACATGATTGATCTGATCACCAGCATTACTGTCCCAGAGCTACACTGACCAAACTCACCAGTAGAGGCCGCTCTCATGACATCTCATCTTATCCCACATATGAGCACTGAAGGGCATACAAGGTTGGACCCTGTGGCTGTCATGTTGAACAGGTGTTTGATTAACAGCTATATTCTTCTCGAGCATGATATGTAGACATTGATGGACTTTATTAGAATACATTGGCTGTTATTCACCAAACAATTCATATGATGGATAGGTTTTATGGACAAAATGTGTAATTTGGGTTAAATGGAAAGAGAAGTGTTCTGATGTCTCGATTGCAGCGATCAGCTGATAAAACGGTGGGGCGACGCCCCAGGGGATCTCAGTGGAAAACTCAAGTAATAAAGCTAGAACAAAAGAATGGTCAGACCAGGAGGTACAAACCGCAGTTGCTTTGAATGAAAAAGCTACTGGGGGGGGGGGGGGGGGGGGGTGGGTAATCCTCCATCTCAGCCGGTTTATACTCCCAGTGACGTCAGAGCTGCGACGTCTGTTGAGCTGCGCATGTCAAAATGTGCGACCAAAATGGATGACTTCAACAAAATGCTTTACATTTTTAATCAAAAGTTAACATTTCCCATCTTAAAGCTGTATTAATTATCAGAAAGAAGAAGGAAATCTCAGTAGGAAATTAGTCAATCGCTACCTTAAAATCCAACATGACTGCCTTGGACTTAGGGAAAGGTGCAGTGAAAACAGTTTATTTATTAAAATAATTCGCACACACTGTATTTTACTAACTTCCTTTAGTGGAAATGTTGCCACTGTGTTTGGAATTAAGAAATATTTAGAGATGCATTGTTATTAGCTTGCAAATTTATTAGCGAATCCCACTGATTTTTTAGCTGGATCTGGAACATTTTCAGTTTCGGTTTGATGTCATTACCAGATCAAAGTTCCATCTTCACAGGTAAATGCAAAACAGCACAATATACAGCTAGTGCTTGTTCACTGTCATCCGCATTAGTTCATGCTGGGAGTTCTCAATTTCTTTTCCACTGCACTTCTCCTTAGAGACAATTTGGGGGAAGCAAAGATGAACATGCTAAAACAACTTATCCTTTTGCAACTTATTCACTCTTCATTACAGTTAATTCATTTGTATTTATTAAAATTCATACAAATATTTCTACCAAAAGGAGCCCAAGTTCTTCCATTAGTACTTGCGCCTTGGTTTAAGAACCATAGCCTTAGGACCAGTGTGTTTCAAGCCATACCTTCTCCTTGCAATTCCTGTATTTTATCCATATGTATGTTTTTGACGTGGGTTCAATTTCAGTTAACACCTGCCACATGAGGATGTGCCCCTTTTCAGGGCACTTAATCCCAAGTTGCCTACTGATATCTGCATCTAAGTTTCAGGATGTGATTGGGTGAATGTGCCTGTAGTGCAAAGTTCTTTATCATTTATCAAATCGTTATGGAAAATCAATTTATTTAACATTTTGGCATATGTTAGTGTTTTTAAATTCTGCTTTTATCTCTAGTCCATGCCTGCAGTGTCTCATGCAATGTTGTGTGTTACTTTCTTTGTGGTTTTTCCTCAGTTCTTTGGCAGTCTCCGTCTCCAGTGAAATGTCTCCCTGTTTGAGCAAAGCCATTTCTCTAAAACTGCCCGAATTTAAAAAAACCTACATAGCGTCGCAAACAGAAGGAGGCAGCAGTACTGAAAGAACGGATCAGAATGAGAGGTGTAAGATGTGTGGAACGCCTCCTGTGGTTCTGCATCCTGCCACTGCCTTGGATCAAGAGAGGGAGAGAGACAGAGGAGAGGACTGAAAATAATAAGGGTCAGTCCGGGGATTGTCCTGAAAAGGAGAGGAGCTATTTCTGTCTGTGTGTGTGTGTGTGGAATGAGTATGTCTTCTGTTTCTTTTCTGCTGGTACAGAAGGGATATAATAACTACCATCAAGCACAATGAGCAGAACAACATTCTTTGAGGTAAGTTAGTGCCCACTTTTACTGACGTGACCTTTTAAAATACAGAAACCAATCTCAGGTACAAACGTCAAGAGATAAAAAGTACATAAAAACATTTGGACATTGTTTAAATGTTTAGTCTACTGATATGTTTTCAGTTTTCTGAGTGTCAGGAAAGTGTACAAACTTTATAGGCCTTCCAAACATTCTTTTGGTTTTGTATTCTCTCTTGACTTTAGTCATGTCTCACATAGTCTGATGATCACTAATGAAGAAAAAGACAAGTAATTTTCTAAAAGAGCAACAAGCCTATGAGCTAAAGCTAATTACAGCTTGCTCTGGGAACCTTGCCATGCCCTAGAAGCTCTACAGCAAAATTAACAAATATTTAAATGGTTTATTAGGAGGATGTATTCTGTTGAAGCCTGATCTCTTGAGAAACGTGCAGTCATTATGACAGCCATTTTAATTTTTATGATAAGGTATTTAAAGTTGTTTCCCTACTGCTTAGGGTATAATGAAAAATGACTTGTCTTCAGAGCATAGCAGGCTTGTTTGTTGTTTCCAGTCAAGATGCTAAGCTAACTAAATGCTCAACATACAAAACAGACCGTGGTAATGAGCATCTCACCGCATTCAACTACACAATTTCATTAAACTGTAAAATGTACTGGTTTAATACAACCCAATTTGACTAATTTTGCTGAGCCTCTACTGGGTCAGATATGGACCGATCCAAGCCTGGGTTTAATTAACATAACACGACTGCAGCATGAATTTGACACACTTTTTTGTTTGCTTCTGCATGAAAAAGATATTATATTAAACAAAATTGAGAAATTATAATTTTCAAACATAAACTGGAGGAGTTGCATGTCTTAGACCAGTGGTAAAGAAAGAAGCGGCAAGTTTGACAACATTGCTATTCAACAAACATCAGGACTCCCCTTTAAACTCTCTAACTTTCACATATTTTAATAAAAGGTTGCTTCATGACAAAATAATATCCACTCCAACCCTTTAATATGAAGCCTTAAATTCTATTGCTTAGCATTTTACTTTCAACCTCAATATACAGACAGATCTGAGATGGTTTAAACTTCTTCAATGAATGCTCTCTTACAATGCAAGTGGCATGGCTCCCGTTCATTTCTCATTTTCTCTTTCTTGACTGTGCACTCAGCAAATCTTCAGGTATCCATTAGTGGATTATTACACTGTCCAGTAAAGGAACCAATTTAGCTGGGACAGCTATGCTGAGCAGCACAGTATGGAATGCTTTCAGGGCAAATTGTGGGCCATCCAGCAACCTCCTTACATATGCTGTACATCACCACTGACACAGATTAATTAAGTTGGAAAAATGTGTACACAGAGTAGCACAAATCCTCTTAGAGTAACAAACTTGAGCATCTTCTGTATTTAGAGTAAGACTGTTGTGCTTTGAAAAGTTTTGACTCCTGGTAGAAGGAGTAATTACAAGTAATGTATTGGTCATTTTATTTAAAAAAGGGTGTATTAAAACCCCCTCTGTAGAGTTGGCAGCTTAAGCTGTTCAAAGGTTTTGAGTACCCCTGTGATTCTAGCCGAAATTTAACAGGGGGGGGGGGGGGGGGGGGGGGGGGGCAGTGTGGGGCGAATGTTTTTTAATGGAGGTCACAGAAAAAAAAGAATGAAACAGAAAAAAACTGCAATATTTCATCATTTAATATGTTAAATACAGGGGTTGGACAATGAAACTGAAACACCTGGTTTTAGGCCACAATACTTCATTAGTATGGTGTAGGGCCTCCTTTTGCAGCCAATACAGCGTCAATTCGTCTTGGGAATGACATATACAAGTCCTACACAGTGGTCAGAGGGATTTTAAGCCATTCTTCTTGCAGGATAGTGGCCAGGTCACTATGTGATACTGGTGGAGGAAAACGTTTCCTGACTCGCTCCTCCAAAACACCCCAAAGTGGCTCAATAATATTTAGATCTGGTGACTGTGCAGGCCATGGGAGATGTTCAACTTCACTTTCATGTTCATCAAACCAATCTTTCACCAGTCTTGCTGTGTGTATTGGTGCATTGTCATTCTGATACACGGCACCGCTTTCAGGATACAATGTTTGAACCATTGGATGCACATGGTCCTCAAGAATGGTTTGGTAGTCCTTGGCAGTGATGCGCCCATCTAGCACAAGTATTGGGCCAAGGGAATGCCATGATATGGCAGCCCAAACCATCACTGATCCACCCCCATGCTTCACTCTGGGCATGCAACAGTCTGGGTGGTACGCTTCTTTGGGGCTTCTCCACACCGTAACTCTCCCGGATGTGGGGAAAACAGTAAAGGTGGACTCATCAGAGAACAATACATGTTTCACATTGTCCACAGCCCAAGATTTGCACTCCTTGCACCATTGAAACTGACGTTTGGCATTGGCATGAGTGACCAAAGGTTTGGCTATAGCAGCCCGGCCGTGTATATTGACCCTGCGGAGCTCCCGACGGACAGTTCTGGTGGAAACAGGAGAGTTGAGGTGCACATTTAATTCTGCCGTGATTTGGGCAGCCGTGGTTTTATGTTTTTTGGATACAATCCGGGTTAGCACCCGAACATCCCTTTCAGACAGCTTCCTCTTGCGTCCACAGTTAATCCTGTTGGATGTGGTTCGTCCTTCTTGGTGGTATGCTGACATTACCCTGGATACCGTGGCTCTTGATACATCACAAAGACTTGCTGTCTTGGTCACAGATGTGCCAGCAAGACGTGCACCAACAATTTGTCCTCTTTTGAACTCTGGTATGTCACCCATAATGTTGTGTGCATTTCAATATTTTGAGCAAAACTGTGCTCTTACCCTGCTATTTGAACCTTCACACTCTGCTCTTACTGGTGCAATGTGCAATCAATGAAGACTGGCTACCAGGCTGGTCCAATTTAGCCACGAAACAGCCATGACAGGTGTTTCAGTTTCATTGTCCAACCCCTGTATATTACTTGTGGCTCTGGAGATGCAGGTTGCTGTCCACTGATCTAGCGGATGAAAACTGTGATTCTTTCCCAATACCTTAATTTTTAATTAATTGTTAAAGTAAACTGTAAAGGTAAAAAATGAAATTGGTCCAAAGGACCAGTCAGTTACAGTTTCTGTGACAGCGCATATCATCATAAGAAACTGATTTAGTATTATCTCTTCAGTACAGAGGCCATAACAGGGGCCAGGATCAGTTCTACAGGGGCACTGGCCCCTGTTGGCCCCTGTCTAGAACCGCCCAAGCCTGGTAGGGTTCAAATGGCAAAGAGCTCAAACAAAGGGCTAATCAACATTCTGCATGATTTGAGACCTCGCTAGCTAGGTGAACTTTGGCTGCATTAGTTAGACCACAAACCTTGTTTTGTCCCCATCCTGTCAACTATTAAATAGATTTTGACTTTTGTTTGTACTTATGTGCCAAACAGCAATTCAGATTCTCAGGCCTTCTTGGAGTCACTGGATGATGTACTGGAGACTCTGTAAGGCTCTTGGGGAACCTAAATATGCCAGCTTGGTTTATGATAGCTCCCTTTTTTGTTAAATTTCTTTTCCAGCGTGGGATGTTCATAATAAACACCAGATGTTGTTTGCGCACCATATAGTCTATAACTGTACTTGGCACCAGTCTTCTAGGGTGTTATCTTGTATTGCCTTCATCCTTCTTTCTTTCCTCCATTCTTTTCTCATTCTCTCCCTTTTTCCCCAACCTCTCTGTCTTTCTTCCTTCTTTTTTTCCTTTTCAATTCCGTCTCCAATTAAAATAATCCTAAAGCAGTTTCTAATAAAGTTTCTTTTATAAATATCAAGCAGAGCTTTATAGCATTAGATGTAATGCTCCACTTTTGAAAGTGAATCTGTTGGGCTTCTTCTTGGCACTCAGACAACAATTCTGAGTGCTGCTCTGCCAAACAGGACATGGCTAAAAAAAATATGTACCTGTCCCTCCACGTCTGGGAAGGACGGATGAATGGATGGACGGATGGAAACAAAAATTGTGCTTCTGTGGTCTGGAAGATTTTGATTCAAAGTAGTGTTTTATTTTATTTGTTGGGGGAGTAGCACTTGTCACATGTCTTGTCTATGAAATCTTTGTACTCCTTTGTCAGCAGTGTCTTCCCATTCGCTTGTATCCAAGGTCTCTATGGAAACTAACTGCTGTACAGGCAAATGAATGGCAGTAGTCCCCACAACATTATCGGTTCAGGTTTTAGTTCAGCTAAGTTCTACAGTATGAGTCGTTGCAGACGCACCACTTTGACACCTGCATGGAAGGATGTTGGTGCCACTAATATGGACTTGCTATAGTGCCACTGATAAACTAAATAACAGCCTTCCGGTGTGCATGCTGCCTGCGTACGTCCAGCTGTGAATAATTCATTTGGCCATCCATCTACAGAAGAAACATTAGCAGGAAAAATGTTTCCAATCTATAAGGGAATGGTTGGAGAGAGATGGATACTGGAAGATACAGGAAGGACCTTTAGTTTGTTCCAGTTGATAGAGTAGTCTAAAATTGATGAAAACGTATTTATAATGGTTGAAACTGAAAAATCCATAAACATTTTCACACAAGCATTGGGTGAACTATATAGTAATCTGATGAATGTCAAAACAAATATGTCCAAATCCAAATTTATATAAGGTAGTAAATAGAAATTTGTCAAAAACCTTCTCTGCATCTAATGAAACAATTAAACCATTTTTATTTCAGATGTTGCAATAGTCTGTTAGATCGATATGTCTTTTTGTAATATTTATTGCATACCAGGGTTTAATAAACCCAGACAGGTCAGGACGTATATAAAATGAGAGGTTATCTTCTCAAGCCTTGTGCTGTATTCACACCTGCAAAGTTTGGTCCACTTTAAACAGATCAGAGTTCCTCTTCCTCCTTTTGTGCAGGTGTCAATACACTCAACCCTGTTCTGGACCAAACAATGGAACCGAGACCCACTTCTTAAGGTGGTCTCGGCCCGCTTCCAAATGGACTCTGGTGTGGTTCACTTCCGGCGTGAATACGAACCGGCCTCGATTCAACCCAACTACAGGAAACAAAATGTTCTGCGCAAATATGCAGAACAGAAATGCAGCAAGCACTATTTACCTGATAGATTTCCTCCATTTCCTGGTCTGTGCTCTGTCCCGCCCTAGTCATTTCTGTCCAATGGGTCATCAATCATCACACACATGGCTTTGTTTACAAGATATAGTTCACTTGCAAAAAGTACCATGTAAAAGCAAACCGTACCACAACGAAAAAACAGAAAGTGCACAAGCGGACCAAAGGACTTTCCTGGTGTGAATACATCATTTGTGATATTGGGCGGTAGTTAGAAGGAAGTATGAGATATTTTTCCGGCTTGAGGAAAAGATTTATGTTAGCCCACTTCATGTTTGGAGAGAGTATCGATGTTTCTTGAATTTCTGTGACCACCAGTGTCTTTCTAATATTCTGCAGGAAAGCCATCAGGTCCTGGAGCTTTGCCATTAGGCATACTCTTAACCGCTTTACTCCTGCTCAATTAATTCAGGAAGATTAACTTCATTTAAAAATGTATCTATGTCAGAATTCAGACGATCAATATCATTTGAATAAAGATTTTTTGTCAAAAAATTCTAAAATATATATATTTTTAAATGTATACTTTTTTTGGGTTCATTAATTGGGTTCATTAATTTAATGTCAATTATTGTTGAAAATGTCACCTTTTCTTTACTCTTCATCAATTTACTTGCAAAACGTTTGCGAGATTTATTACTATGATCGAAGTTCTTCAACCGCATTCACTGTATTTAGCTTTGTATCCTTGCTTCTAGTATTCTAATAAGTTCTAGTTTTAATTTTCTTATTTCATTTAACGCATTTCTTTCTTGTGATGTAGCATAAGTTGTTTCTAAGTCTTTTTCTGTTCTATTTCCACTTCAGGCATTACACAGACCAAAATCATCCATATAATCCTTTAGTGTATTAACTGACTGCAAGTTACCATAGCAGATGATCTGCTGAGCCGGTCTAACTCTGTGTTCAGCGTGAGGATAAAATCTCTTCCCACCATTGTGCCGGTCTGAGTTGAAAGGGTAGAAAAGAGACTGTGATAAAAGTTGGAGTCATCCACTTTTGGACATTTATAATACACTATCAAAACACCAGTCTTTGTAGTTCATCTTTATGTTAATAATGAAATACCTGCTTTCCGGATCAAATATTCTGTCTTTGCATGTCAACTGTATCCTTGTATTAATTAAAGAAGAAAAAAGTGGGTGTCTGCGGAGATGCACACATCAAAATCACAGTGGCCCAGTGAATGTCCAAACCCAAAATCCAATAAAGAGACATATATACAGCCTGTCAACCACGACTACAGCTCCATGATGTGCTTCTTCCTCACAGGAAAAAGAGTGCATTGACAGTCAAGGATCTCGTCTGGAAACTGGTCATTCACACTGTAATTTCTACTTTGCAGTTTCCTACCACAGCTTTTGACTAGTTCTTTCTGTTTGAAACTTTCAAGCAGCTTTACTCTTAGAAGATGCTCGCGGTGGAATGTGATGGTCTTCACGACATCGCTCAGGATCTTGAGCTGTTGCTAAAGGAAATCTCGCACAGTGGCCTCTGGGTTTTCTTCTGTGTGCTCAGGAATGCCGGAGAAAACAAGGTTGTCTCACTTGCTCCAAATTTGGGTATCCTGTATGATCTCCTTCAGCTCTCCTATGGTCACCGGAGAAATGCGTCATCTCTTCAGTGAATTTTTGTACATTTTCCCTCAGTGTCTTGTTCATAGCCATCATCGTCACCTGGAATGCTTTGTGCAGAATATTCTACCTGGGCCAGTCTGGCATCGAGGCTGGTAAGCCTCTGGTCAATAGACCATGGAGCATTCAGACTATGTCCACTTTAATGTTAGAGTGGCCGTCGGTTTCATTGTCATTGGGACAGGTTGTCCCAATAATTCATATTTTAAACTGTACACGATATATTGCTTGGTTTAATTGGCTTGTTTTACCTGGGCTGGAGAGTTGTTTATTTTGATAGTGCGCCACCATCTTGTATATCTATGCACCACTCTCGTAAAAACTCAACACATCACGCTCTGCCTCCTCATCCTAGTTTACCCTAATATGTAAAAAAAAAAACTAGAAAATACCCTGGATCAGGGTTTAGCAATTATTATATTGTTTTTCGTCACCATTACTTTTTTTTATTATCAAAACATCACATCTAATTAATGATGTCAATCCTAAAACCTGACAGTACTATTGTCACTTTTTTATTTTCTCCACTGTTGGTTCCATGAGAGCATAGATAGATATACATGTATTTGAATTCATGATCAAATGATCATGAATTTTCTTCAATTATTACTACTTGTTCTACCTTGTTCTTCTTGATTCCACATATTTTTCCTAACTATCTGCACCCTACTTGTGTGTGACTAAGAGCTGCTGTAACAAGTTAATTTCTCCATTGTGGGATCAATAAAGTCTATCTTATCTTTAATGTTATTGTGGGCTTTTTAGCTATAAAATCACACTTCTTAATGCATTGAGTATGTGTTTAAGAGCATAATATGTGTTTGTTGGGTTTTGACCACAGTAGCATATACTCATAACTATAAAATCTATTGTCAAAAAGACTTTGGGAAATTTTTAAATACTTACTATATATATAAGTATATATATATACTATATACTTATTATGGCAAAAAATGGTACACATTACTGAAATAAAATTTTAAGTCCATATCACCCAACCCTACACTTTATCTTTACTGCATGGAGATAAAATAAAGCTGTTGCTCACCACCATTTTCAAATACTGCTTACTTAGTGTTTTTTTTCTGTTGTCCTTTGAGAACAATGCAGAAATATGGAAGGCTTAAATAGTGTTTATGCAGAAAATCGGTTGTATCTGAATATAAATATGTAAATATGCAGATCATGGACTTGAAACAGTAAACCTAACAATAAATAAAAGTTGCAAGCAACCGCAGGAGTCTCGCATCGCCACCTCCAAGCCGCCGGCAGGCCCGCAGCTCAGTTCCACACATCGCCACTAGGAGTTACCGTGAGCAATCAACGGTCCAGCCAACAGTCACTGTTCACAGTAGGATTTAACATCACCTAGTTCTGTGTCATCAGACAGTGCTTGAACCTTGTATGAGTGTAAATGGAAGAGATCCACCAGTGCAAAATGTGGCTCTAAGTGGGCGGGATGAAGTGATGTCAGTAGATATGCCTGTGAATGTGCTGAGAGCTGGTCTGTGATAAGACACTGAAAGTTTGGTGCAGGTCTGACCTTGTTTGTGACAGTTAGACATTCGCCTTTTATGGCAAGAAGTCAGATGTTGAGGCTTGGCCACGCCCACATGCTTTGACAGAGCAAAAGCCTAACTTTATGGAGCTGTTTGTAGGTTGACAAATATTTCATTTGCAAATCGGATCATGCATGTGTGATTTACAGCCAACCGTATCCAATGCCATGCCCACGCACTTTGATGAAGCAAAAAACCTTTTGATAACTTTTGATGTCCAATGCCTTAAGAGCATTCTGATTTATTTTGAAGTCTGCAAGTCAAAAGCTGCAGGAAGAGTTTGCTCAGATACGGCCTGTTTAAACGAGAGATATTGCTGGCCCTTATCCAAAATGGCCGACTTCTTGCGGGGTTTGGACAATGGTTTAAAGAGACTTTTTGGCAGGTCCTGAGAAGTTACATATGTTTAGCGAATATTGTAATACCCGCACTAAAAAATTAGAGCCAAAGTATGGCCACGGCATGACATCTCACTTTGCCGCACCCTCCTGCGAAAACTCTCAGGTTTGTCAGTCTTGTCATCTGTCTTCTGACACAATTTCAAATTGATTAGGTCAAGAGGGTCAGAGGGGGACGTTTCCAAGCAAAAAAGTGACTTCCTGTTCTCAGGGGGTGTGGCTTTGAAGATGTCAGCATTTGACCACACAGGATCGTCGGGCACCCAAAAGGGATCAATCATACCATGTCTGGTGTAATTTAGCCGTTCTTTGTGAAAGTTGCAGCTGTTTGAATTTTTTGGTGAGTAGGTAAAGTTCGTGGCCTGGCCACATGCCCTAGACACACTCAAAAATTTTAGATTTTGATATCTTTTAAAAGGACATGCTGACCAAAGTTGAAGTCGATAGCTCAAAATCCCTAGGAGGAGTTCGGGATGCATGAAACTTCAAAACCGCCCCAAAATGATTCTTTGACCCAAACTGGCCAACTTCCTATTTGTTTTAGAACATACCTCTATGAGACTTTTTTTCTTGATTTGAAGAGATCTACCTCTACATTTTTGGATAAAGTTTGTCGCAATACAGTCCAATGCTTTAAGCGTGAGAAGGACAAATAATCAGTACATAAGATTAGGTCAATTACAAAAGAATTACACTGATTTACAGCTGTTGCATGATCTCCTGAATTATGTTTACTGCTGTAGGATGCTGAATTCTCCCCTTAAAACAGATCTACTTGCTCGTATTGTTTCTTCAATGCAGAGAGTAACAGATTTTTACAAAGGAAAAGGAGCACCATTATAAATTATTTTTTAAAGTGAGCAAACATTTGAATATATATCAAGATTTTCAAAGTTTAAGACACTAGAATATGACAATGGTGGTGCTGGTCTGGGGAATGTTGTACATGCCTGAGAGCACCTTCTGATACAGTACAGAAAATACATTGCATTTAAATATGGGAAAATCATTGCTTTAAATTTTTAGTGGAAGTTTCAATACTAAGAGACTTTTCTATACATCTAACATGTGAAAATTCAAATTTCAATATATTTCCTAGCTTTCTGACACTAGTTTTAAAATGTAGAGTTGAGTCCAACTGAAATTATGGGGTCTTAAATGGGATTTTTGTATTATTTTCCAGGTGGAGCTCCTTGATGCCAAGACAAAGGGTCAGCTTTGTTTTCTAGATAAGGTATGCTGACAGCTTTTGGTGTGACTCCTGGCAGGACTGAAGTGATGTCACAGCATCAGAGCTTCAATGATTGCTCAATGTATGGTTTCAATTCAAAGGGACTTACTTGCTGTTTGTGTTCTGATCAGGTGGACCCTCACTCAACAGTAGGAGATATTAAAAGTCTCTTTTACAAATCATGTGAGTGTTTTAAATAGATTAATTGTGTTTATTGTATGAATCAGTTTGGCTTTGGTTCAATACACTTTGATCCTCACATTTCTCTAACATGGTAATAATTCTTCTAATAAGTCTTTTTACACAGTCCTGTTAAACTCTGAGTTGAAGTTGAACATTTAACTTTCACTGTGACCATCTGAGACAGTGATGTAATGTATACATTTCTGTATCTCTCTCTTTAAACTGATTTACTCTAAACACTAACTTTATCCCATGGGATACTTGGACAAAGATGAAGATTAATACATTTGTTCTTTATTTATGTTAAAACATCCTGAAACGCTTGATATTATGTCTCTTCCCCAGAGAGGTTTCTTAGTAAAAACTATTTCCTGTTTATTTCCTGGAAGCTTGCATTGGTTTCTGTCATGAGCTCGTCTCTGGTCAGAAATGTTGCTAAATGTCTGCCGAGCCTGAGGCTTATATTAGAGCAGTGCAGCTTAACGTTATTCCATTGTGGTCAATAACTGTAGGGCTTCAAGCCAAAAACTCTTTATGCAATACAAGCTCCGTCCAGCCATGCATCTTTCTTAATTTACATGTATTCTAAATATGTGTGTTTGGTCTGCTCAGATCCTCAGTGGTACCCAGCAAGACAAGCATTAAGACTTGAACCTAGTAAGTAGCTATTTTTTTATTTCAATATTAATGAATTTATTGCAGGTATTTCACAAACAGCATAAGTGCTAACTGATAATTATCTAATCTGTGCTACTTTTGCCTTGTGGAGTTAAATATACAGGGGTTGGACAATGAAACTGAAACACCTGTCATGGCTGTTTCGTGGCTAAATTGGACCAGCCTGGTAGCCAGTCTTCATTGATTGCACATTGCACCAGTAAGAGCAGAGTGTGAAGGTTCAAATAGCAGGGTAAGAGCACAGTTTTGCTCAAAATATTGAAATGCACACAACATTATGGGTGACATACCAGAGTTCAAAAGAGGACAAATTGTTGGTGCACGTCTTGCTGGCACATCTGTGACCAAGACAGCAAGTCTTTGTGATGTATCAAGAGCCACGGTATCCAGGGTAATGTCAGCATACCACCAAGAAGGACGAACCACATCCAACAGGATTAACTGTGGACGCAAGAGGAAGCTGTCTGAAAGGGATGTTCGGGTGCTAACCCGGATTGTATCCAAAAAACATAAAACCACGGCTGCCCAAATCACGGCAGAATTAAATGTGCACCTCAACTCTCCTGTTTCCACCAGAACTGTCCGTCGGGAGCTCCGCAGGGTCAATATACACGGCCGGGCTGCTATAGCCAAACCTTTGGTCACTCATGCCAATGCCAAACGTCAGTTTCAATGGTGCAAGGAGTGCAAATCTTGGGCTGTGGACAATGTGAAACATGTATTGTTCTCTGATGAGTCCACCTTTACTGTTTTCCCCACATCCGGGAGAGTTACGGTGTGGAGAAGCCCCAAAGAAGCGTACCACCCAGACTGTTGCATGCCCAGAGTGAAGCATGGGGGTGGATCAGTGATGGTTTGGGCTGCCATATCATGGCATTCCCTTGGCCCAATACTTGTGCTAGATGGGCGCATCACTGCCAAGGACTACCAAACCATTCTTGAGGACCATGTGCATCCAATGGTTCAAACATTGTATCCTGAAAGCGGTGCCGTGTATCAGAATGACAATGCACCAATACACACAGCAAGACTGGTGAAAGATTGGTTTGATGAACATGAAAGTGAAGTTGAACATCTCCCATGGCCTGCACAGTCACCAGATCTAAATATTATTGAGCCACTTTGGGGTGTTTTGGAGGAGCGAGTCAGGAAACGTTTTCCTCCACCAGTATCACATAGTCACCTGGCCACTATCCTGCAAGAAGAATGGCTTAAAATCCCTCTGACCACTGTGCAGGACTTGTATATGTCATTCCCAAGACGAATTGACACTGTATTGGCCGCAAAAGGAGGCCCTACACCATAATATTAAAAAATAATTGTGGTCTAAAACCAGGTGTTTCAGTTTCATTGTCGAACCCCTGTAGATATACAATGGGGCAACTTATAGATTTAGATTGTGAACTTACTGAGTTCACCAGAATTCCCCAAAACCAAAGACCTTTTGTGATAAAAAAAAAAGATGGACATTGCTGTACAGTATTACACCACCTTAAAAAATCACTCAACTTTAGCACTTTAACTTTATCACATTTTGTCACTTTACAACTACAAAGGTCATGGTATTTTATGGGGATTTTTATGTCTTAGTTCCAGTACATTTACCCTCAGTTTCTTTGGCATGGCAATGGTAGTCAAGGAGGTGTGTTTGGGACTGTTATCATGTTGGAATGCTGCCCTGCAGCCCCATTTCTGAAGTGGGGGGAATAATGCTCTGCTTCAGCATGTTGCCATTCATGGTTCCCACAATGAACTGTAGCTCTGCACAGCCAGCAGCAGTCATGCATCCTCAAACCATGACACTCCCACCACAAACGCTTGACACCATCTGAACCAATTCAGTTTATCTTGACTTCATCAGACCACTGGACATGGTTCCAGTAATCCATGATGTTAGTGTGCTTCTCTTTAGCAGACTTTCTTGTACATCATCTTTACAAGAGGCTTCATTCTGGGACGACAGCCATGCAGACCAGTTTGATGCAGTGTGTGCCGTTTGGTCTGAGCACTGACAGGCTAATCCTCCGACCCCTCTAAGCTCTGCTGCAATGCTGACAACACTTATGCGTCTATTTTCAAATAGACGTATGTACAGATAATCATCTAAAGTACAGATTTAATTTCATTTTTCATTTACCTTATTTGTACCGCTTGAGGCAAATTATTCAATCTGCTACATTGTTCCCCTCAGTTCAGTTCGCTTGGGGCTTTCAAATCTACCTTGCTGTGAAAATTTGCACAAATTACATTTGCTCTAGAGCTATTAGGAACAATTATCCATATTTATTATTATTATTAATTATCCAAATTATTCATTGGATTGTAAAAGTATCATAAATGTAAAGTGACTGAATTTGTGTAAACGTACATTGTCGTTTGTCTTTTTTAGAGGGAAAATCATTAAGAGATGATGAGATCTTACAGAACCTACCAGTGGGAACCACTGCTACTATGTACTTCAAAGATCTTGGTCCACAGCTTGGTTGGACTACGGTGAGAAGACTATGCTTGGATTTTACCAATGCACTGTTTTATGTTACATCCCAGCACCAGAGTTACATATAGTTAATCTAAACCTATATTGTTTTTCAGGTATTTTTTGCAGAGTACATCGGAGCCCTGCTCACATACCTCCTCTTTTTTTTTCGAGTGCCATATATTTACTCCCACAAATATGCCTTTACTTCCAGCCCCCATCCCGTTGTTACGTAAGTAGAAAACAAAATGTCAACCAAAGCACAAAATATGACAAGCTACAAGCCAATGACAGGCTTTTAAGTTGTTAATTGCCTACACGCTCATACTGATTATGCTCACCGAGCGCACGACTGATTTGCCACCAAAATCTTAGCTGGATTAATGTCTCACAACATGTGACACTGCGTGTATTTACCTAAAGGTTTGCCAGTCTAACTGATTTGAATGAGTGACTCCATCATCTTGTTACAGTCCACCATGCTCAGTATATTTTTTTTTTGAAAAATTTGTCTCATGAGCTGCTATGACAGGTTGCTTTGGACCATCCCCCTTGTTCATTCAGTGCAGCAATCTGCAGCTTGGGTGCTCTTAAGGACTTCATCATGTACAATTCATCAAAAAGCCCCCACAAACAGGCTTTAAATTGATCTCATCTATAGTATATTTAATGTTTCCGCTTTAATTTCCTTCACTTTTATAATACTATTTTCATGTATTATTGCATCTTTTTTCCAGCAAATGTGTTCCTTATTTATTCTTATTTGTTCTTTATTTATTTATTTTAATCTTTACAGTACATAGTACTCTGAACCAGTTTAGCAATGTGGGCATTTCAAATTTGGAAGCTGACACGAAAACAACGAAAAGTTGCTGGACACTAGAACAAGTGAGATTCTGTGAAGATATTATCACTGGCAGTTTCCTTATCTGAAGTACAAATGTCAAATTGTAGTAGGTTTGTTGAAAACAGCAGAAATCCACAGTGTTGGAAAGCTAACGGTTTGGGGGCCACTGTTTTGGCTGATTTTTGCCTTTTAAAATTTTATATCCACGTGAAATACCATTATAGTAGAAGATATTGAAAACCTACACTTTCAGAATAGACCACTGTAATGTGTGTTGCTGGTTTCTCGGCCTAACAACATCTGTATACAGATACAATAAAGTCATGTTGATGGAGAGTGCCTGCTGTATAAATCCACAGGATCACTTGTCGGTCGGTCTGAATAATGTCCAGCCAATAAGACCTGGATAAGCACTGGAACGTCACAACTCTGATGCTGCTGCACCAATGACATGTTCTCACAAACATCCAAAAGTTCACTCCTGGTGTTGTTACGTACAGTGGAACCGCTGTCCAGAGCATCTATCTTCATTCAGAATATGGAACGTGAGAATGTGTATGGCATCTTTTATAGCATTCAGGAAGCAGCAACACCAGTCTGATTCAATACATTTCTATACATCAGGTCTATTTGCAGAACATGAGGGCCCTCGAGTAGTCAACTAATTATTAGCTTTAACATATTTAATGCTTCTGTTTATTTATTTAGTACTTTTATTATTTAATCTTGCCAGGTTGAAAACATTCTTGTAGCTATCTGTAGATTGCAGAGTGACGAGGTTTAGCTTATCAGATTCGACGGACTGACACAGCTGGCAGCATCCATCAACCTGACTACCATAGTGCCACAGACGTTGTTCGTCTGGAAAAGCGGCATCAAACTTAACTGTCTTTTACGGTTTTCAGTTTCCGTAGTTTTAAATCATTGAAATCAGCTAAAATAGTAGGCTGTTAAATGCCTGCAGTTACTCTACTCTGAGAATTTCTTCATTTTGCTGCAAACTCATGATGTATCAAATCTGCTACAGGTAAGGAAAAATAACTTCACAGAACCCAAACTCTAAAGTGTAGTTTCCTGTTACCTTTGACCTCCGACCTTTTTTCATTTTGTCTCCCAGTCTGGCCTGTGTCTGCCATACGTTCCACTATATGAAGAGGCTGATGGAGACCATCTTTGTGCATCGTTTCTCTCATGGGACAATGCCACTCAGGACAATAATCAAAGTGAGTTTTCAACTACCACATGAAAAAATATTAACTTTGCTACTTATTTCTTCTCTAAAGTACACCACTCCCTCTGTAAAACTATTAGCCACAAGGCTTATCCCTTGATGAATACTGATGCAAAAAAATGTAAAAAGAGTACTTCACTTTGAAAATTTGTGTACATTTGAAGTTGTTTTTTGTCAATTGACAATGTCATCTTCAAATATTGTTGCTTTTTCTCTGTAGAACTGTGCCTATTACTGGGGTTTCTCTGCATGGTTAGCCTACTACATAAACCACCCTCTTTACACGCCTCCATGTAAGTCCAGCCGTGTACAAACACATGCTAGAATGTTATTTTTCTACCTTTGAGAGATTGTCCCAAAATTCATCCACCAGGCCCTCATTGTAAGGCAAATATAGTTTTTTGCAAACCTTGACACCAGGTTCATTGTCGGGAAAACTGGTTGCATAATTCCCAGATAACTATGATTGGTACTTGTGTCCACTGGGGGGGGATACTAAACTCAACTCTTTTTAAACACCAACATTTGCTGGATTGTATCATTTTCATGACTGTACTGTTACTAATATAAAGGTTGTGATTATATGCGAAAGGTGATTGCTTGATTTTGAGGTCATGCGAGAAAACGTAACAGCTGTGGTATCGCAGGTAAAGAATAGAACTCCTCAGTTAAGCACATCAGGTATCACATCTTCCCCAATACTGTCTTCATCGACCACAGTATTATTTAATCCGGTTAATTTAGGGTATACTTGTGCAGTTATGCAAAAATGTGCAATTATATGCAATTCATGATATAGAAGTTAACTATTTAAATCACCCCACACATTATTAAAAGGATAAATCTGACAAACTCGACCATCGCTGCAGAAAACCTCATATAAGTTTAACCCCTTTACTGACTGAATTTATTTACAATTATGTAAAAAATGTCCAGGAAATGCTAAAACAGGTAAAAATTATTTATTTGAATATAGCACATACAAAAGATACATATGTGGAATGATACAAAACAGTGACATTAGGCAAAAGTTTTTGTACAATCCATTCAGGTCTGGTACGTTATTAAGCTGTGACTCAAAAACATCTTAATATAAAAATCGTAAGTGGATGTCATTCACACTCTGCCCACTAGGGGCTAGGTGGCTGCAACGTTCTCCCAACACAATCCTATCTGTAGTATGTGCATCAACTGCAGCTTGGTTGCATTAAGGCTAGACGACGTTTGAGGCAATTTTATAACAATAGTCTAAACGAGGTAATCTTGTTGTAACTTTAATCATGCCATTGCTTTTGACTTTATACCTGTAAGTCAGGAGCCCTGATGTCCGGCAAGTTTCCAAGTATGGACCCCATAAATACAAAAAACAAGGCTAAACAATAATAATAATAATAATAAAACAATAGCTGGATGTTTGTTTTTTATGCTTTTATATTTTATGTAGCATTAAAAGCTGTAATATTTCTCTTTTAGCATATGGAGAACTTCAAATCAAGTATGCTCTGATCACATTTGCGGTACGTAAAATGACACTCGCTCTGAACAAAGGTAAACTCAGACTCCTGATCTGTGAATTCTGCTTTAGATGTGTGAAATGGGCAACCTCTCCATTCACATGAGTTTGAGTAACCTCAGAGTAGACGGTGAGTTGTTGATCTTCTTATTTTTACTTAACTTTTCCATTATGAATCAGGCTCACTAAAGTCATTTACTTTGCTCTTTCTTTTTTTTTCTGTTTTGTGGAAACTTCAGGGTTCAGAGTAAGGAGGTTTCCTATGCCAACCAAGAACCCATTCACATGGCTGTTTTTCTTTGTATCCTGTCCAAATTATACTTATGAGGTAAATTGGAAAGCATTTTTTCAACAGCTGTGCTGTAAATAGTATGTCAAATTACACACATGAAGTAACAATTTTTTTAAGAATATGTAAGATTCAGTGTTCAATTACCATCACAGTTGGTCTGTACATTGTCATTTGACATATGTAGGTTGGTGCTTGGATGAGCTTCACAGTCATGACCCAGGTTCTTCCAGGTATGTGATGAACAAATCCATATTATGGCATTACTAGAGATGCACCGAGAAATTGGGTGGTGACCAGAAACAGTAGATTTCCAGCTTAATTGGCACTTACCCTTGAACAGCCAATCTGAAACTTCAGTATAGGATCTTTTTGTAGTGAATAAACCATCCCTTAGTTTCACCAGGTCACAGTAACAAATACTTCGGTGTGAAGGTTGGTTTTGGAGCAAAAGAACACGTTAGCTATTTTCAGTATCAGTGAGGTCAGAGACCGACAGATGGCAGAAGGTAGTAAAAGGAAAATATTTCTGATATGTCTGGGGTTTATTCTGGCTGGGAGAGAGTGAGACTTTCAGCAAACAGGAAGACTGAATGAATTTCAGCAAAGTTGCTCTATTTAAATTTTTTATAGCATTGATCTCTTATAAAATATGCTACATTTAGAAATGTTGGCAGCCTTTTGTAGATCTTAAAGTTAAGGATCTACATCTACTACTTTTGAATATACTCAGTAAAATTACTGTTTCCGTCATGGTATCCATGCTAACCGGGCTAATCCATAATATAAGATGCTATAGACAGTTCAAGATGTAAACTCGTTACTTATGTTGTGTTCTCTCACATCAGCATTGTGAAGTCACTTCTTGCTTCTAATATAAATAATTAATGACTGCTCATGGAATGAAGGCTAGAAAAATATTTGTATGCTCTTCATAGATTATAGATCATGGAATCAATAACCAATGGCTTGACAAAAAACTGAGATCAAAGAACACTCGGTACATCTCTGGAAATCAGTCAACAAATTCAGAATTTACAATTACATGCAAGCTTATTTGACACCAGAAGTTTTTTCATTGTATGTTTTATCTTGCAGTGGCAATATACACTTTATTTGGGTTTATTCAGATGACCATTTGGGCCAAAGGAAAGCACAGAGCCTACATACGAGAGTTCAAAGACTATCCAAGTGTTCGGATGGCCATCATTCCCCTGATTATTTGATATTTGCTTAGGCCTGTGCTATTGCAGCTTGTGAGAGCAGCACTATGCAATTTTTAAACTGATGAATGGGCTTAAAAGACATGTGAAGAGGAGCAATAATATAGAAATGCACTATAGCTGAGCCTTCAATGTTTCCTGAGAACATTTTAAATCCTGTTCAGTTTCAGCAGCAGTATATACATGGACAAAAGTTTTGGCAGTGACATTTATATAAGGGTTGGCAACCTTTAAAGCTTTAGTTTTTGTGGTAATCAGGCTGTTAACATATTAATACACTATGACCAGATGCATATTGATTCATTGCAAAGCAATTCATTGACTTAAAATGTTCCGTAAACAAACACCCTTTGTGACTGAATTCTCACCTTGGCACAGAGTTATTAGCTGATTTCATTTTAGTGCATTCCAATCAAAAGCACAGAAGCTGCAAAACAGTGCAGATGGTACACTGTTTATGTAATTGGCAGACTGATCTCTGTGATGTGATACACTGAAATGTGTTTAGATGGTTTAGGTGTAAGGTCAGAGGGCCCGATGGGTCAGATGGCAACATTTCAGTCTGTCCTTGGGGGCTTTAAAATTCTTCAGAACAAATAAAATCTTGAAAAGTATGGCATTTGAATGCACCCTCCTTTACTGTGATATCCCAATTAATCGGAGGAGCAGCCAATAGGCCTATAGTAACTCTGGAGGAGCTGCAAAGAGCCATAGCTGAGATGGGAGAATCCGTTGAAAGGACAACTGTTATCTCATGCACTTTACAAACCAGGTCCTTATGGAAGAGTGAGAAGAAGAAAGCCATTTTTGAATAAAAGCAATAAGTCATGTTTGTTGTTTGCTACAAGTCATGTAGGTGAAACCTGTACAAAAATTGTACATCGCACTGAACACACCACCCCCAATGTGAAAAATGGAGGTGACAGCATCATAGTGTGGGGATGCTTCATCAGAGACAGAACATCTGGTCAGAGATGATGGGAAGATGGAGAGAGCTAAATACAGGACAATCCTAGAAGACAACATGTTGGAGGCTCCAAAACACTTCAGACTGGTTGGAGGTTCACCTTCCAACAGGAGAAGTAACATAAATATATACAATGGAATGAATATCCAGTCATACAGTCATAAAACAGTTTGAACTGTTTTATAAGCAGGAATGGACATTTCCTTTTCTAGATGTGCAAAATGAAACTAGTGAAAACTTACCGCAGAAACATAAAAAATAAACAGAAATTTTAAGAAATATTGAAGTCATATAACACACGTGTCTCTGCCAAAACACTTGGTCCTGACTGCAGATTTTCTTCTTTCCGAGGATTAAGTGATATTTATAAATACAAAGGTGTCCAACTCAAGTCCTGAAGGCCCAGTGTCCTGCATGTTTCAGACGTGTCTTTGCTCTAACTCAGCAGAAACAATAGCTGAATTAGCTCCTTAGGATGTCATTAATTTGAGTGGGAACCTGCCAATGACCCATTCATATAATTTTGGGTGAACCAGAAAAAAACATCTAAAACATGCAGGACGCTGGTCCTTCATGACTGACTTTCAACATCAATATGCTGATGGAATTTAAATAGATTATTCCTTATTCTTTATTTCCACTTGTTACAACATTTGACTGTTCTGGTTAGCATTTTCAGAAAGGGGATAAAAGATTGAGGATGCATTATTTTGCATACAACCATACAGCTATCATACAACCAAGCAGGTTGTTCTCACTTCAAGATAATTCATCTGCAAACAGATCTTTTTAAAATTAATTTTAGGAACTTTAGCCAAAATTACATGTTAGAAATAATGTTCTTTGTAAGGAAGTGCAAGAGGTAGCTAATTTAAAATACCACTAAATCTGTTCAGGAGTTAATCGCTTTTGCGCTCTCAGGGGGAATGCTGATGAAGCAGACATTTAGTCATGCAAGTGACAAGCCTTTTACTGAAAACCCTAAAAATGTGCAGAAATTGTTTGATATCAATGGGTAGATGTCTTTACCCTGTAGTTACTCTAAAGAGCTTTGATTGTCAAACTAATTCTGTCTAATCTTGGGTTTAAATAAAATGTGAATGTAAATGCAACTGAAGGTGGTCATTTTAAAGAAACCTTAAATTTATTTGATATGACGCATCTCATAGAAATGTTTATTTTCACATTCATTCGTCACCCACTAATGACACCAAGTGTAATAAATGTGAGCAAACAATCAAAGCTGGACACATATAAGAAAAGCGTGAAGAAGAAAAAACATGAAAACAAAAATGTCACAATGGGCTGTAATGAGTTTGCAGCAGCAGCCGAAGGACTTTGTAATAAGTACCAAATGTAATATTGTCAATACATCTTGGTGACAAATTGTGATGTTTCTAATCAATAAAGTGCAAAAAACTAAGCTTGTTCAAGTGCTTCTTTCACAGGGTTATAAAGGCAGTTCAAAAGTTTCTTGCTTGGCATCTGAAGCAAAGTACAAAGAGCTATGCTTTCTTACAACCCAACACCGTACGAGTTTATTGACGTTCCATCGGAAGACGTCAGTACCTTTTTTTTTTATTTGTAAAATCCGGTTCTAAGGCGAGCAGCACGAGGAACATACAGCAGGCACATAAATGCTCCACTGACTAACTTTGTTTTATGGAAAAGCTAAAAATAAAACAAAAAAACATGTCAAATTAATTTCTCTACACTTGTTTTACCACATGAAAAAGATCACAAACTATATCCAAAAATCTGATTTCAGAACTCTTTTTTTAACTATCCCAAAACAGATGCAGCGATTGGTTTCAGCTAAGCTAAGTTGGATTTAGAGTTCCTTTTAAAGAATGAGTATGACAAGCGGCTTCATTGCGCTCTATCCACAGAGGGGATAAAATCCACAGACCAGTGAAGAGCTCCCATCCAGTTCAGTTCATTTCCTATAAGACTTGATCGGCGTGGTTTCAATGTACCGTTGTGCCCCAGCAACTTTTGGGTGCAGTACTATGGTGTCATCCTCTCTGGACTGCTGCTTGGCAAAATTCACAAAAACCTGCAGGAACATGGCAGATCAAAACAGATCATTGAGGAAGGATTGGAAAAAGCAACCTGTTTCAGGAGGAACATCATACAGAGAGGGAGAAGCAACAGCTTTATTTTTGTACATAGTTATTAATAAGGGCTCCAGCATATAAATTGGCTCTCAATGCTGTACACACCCCTGTTGAAAATCCAGGTTTTGGTAATTTTTTGAAAAACCAGAGAATAGTAAATCAGTTCAGACTTTTTCCACCTTTAATGTTACATACTGTATATCCTTAACAAAAGAGCTGGAAAAGGCATGGCTAAAATATTCTGAAACTTTGTGATGGCCTGTTAAAACCAAACTGAAAGTAGTACAGACAATGAAACCTGATGTTAGTAGAATCATGATGTGGGATTGCTTTTCATCAAATGGAACTGGGATTTTTTTTGTCAAAGTGAATAAAATTATGAACAATTAATGAACAAATACCAGTTAGCTTTGACCCAAAACCTCCAAGGGGTCGACTAGAAAGCTGACCCCCTTGAGGGACACTTTGGAGATCCACTGTACAATATTCCATTAACTTAAAAGGTCATAGTAAGCAAATGCAAGCTCTTTCTAAAAACACATAAAAAAGCATGATGTTTTTTTTTTTGTGTTCACCTGATCAAGAGTTGTCTGTGACACAGAGTAGTCCTCTATGTTGAGTTTGTCCTTGTTAGCCAGGACCATTTGAAATATCCTGGCCAGAGATGGAGAGGAGATCTTATACTGAAGAGTGTTGTAGTGTTTCTCCCTTTGGATGGAGCCAGGGAAGGTGCTCTCCATGAAAGCCTCAGCAGGGTTCAAGTCTGGGGGACAGCCGGGCTTGGCGGCCCTGATCTTCATGGTTACCACGTACCCGTCGCCAAATCTGGTTCAGAATAAAATGGTTATCAGATTATGTGTACTGTTGGTTAATGTTATTATAAATATGAGCATAAAGTGAAATGACTTACTTGTATTTGAGATGCTGAATGGTTCCCAGACATTTGAACGATCCATTAACCATAATGGCTAAGCGAGTACACAGCGCTTCACATTCTTCCATGCTGCAAGAAAACCTCAGTAAATACATACAAACACACACATGTGAACAGTTTAATGAACAGCAATATATGGTTTACCTGTGTGAGGTAAGGACCACTGCTCGTCTATCCTGAATAACACTCATGATGGAGTTCCAGAGGAAGCGTCTGGAGAGCGGGTCCATGCCTGTGGTCGGCTCATCCTGAGAGAGAGGACGTAACAAACAGTGACAACAGAATTTTGTCAATTCTACCTTGAATATTCTCAAAACTATCATCTTCATCCAAAAACCACAAATGCAAAGTGGTTAACTGCTCACCAGCAGCACCAGAGCAGGACAGCCAATCATAGCAATGGCAGTGGAAAGTTTCCTCTTGTTACCTCCACTGTAGGTCCCAGCACTTCGGCCGGCATACTCTGATAAACCCAGTTTCTGGATGGCCCATTCAGCTACCTGAAAAAGACAACTGTCAAATCTTCATTCATCCATTTTCCACCTATTCTCTGGGTCCTGATCATGAAAACACAAAGGCACAGATGTTTAGATCATCTAGATCATCAAGACATATAAGATACATCAGTCTACAGCATATTATAGATGTACCCCAGTTTGTCCTCATGGTAAAATAAAATTATAAATATCTGGCCATAAGATGCCTTGAAATGACATGTCCTTTTAAATATAATGACAGAGCAGAGCGAATTGCCAGTAATGCTGACCATGATCTTAAATTAATTGAGCAGTAAAGCAATTATTAGTAGCAGCAGACACATTACTAGCAGCAGACACCTTCAGTTGTCAAACACAAATGTCATTATATTTTGGAGACAGATAACATACAAATTTTTACCCTATGAAACATAATAAAATAAAATAGTGGTTAACAAAAGCACTTTTCTGACACATAAAGAATCGATGGAGCCACATCTCTCCAAAACAGAAAGTCACCACCATGTATGGACATGATAGGACATGTCAGAGTGTAACACAACAGCTTTAACAGGGCGTATTGGAGTCAGCAGCAGGACCATGAAGGCAACCATTTCTGTTGTTTGTGAGTATGAATTTTTTTAGGTAAAAAAATGTGTTTTTCTACACAGTTTTTACTTTGTTTTCTGTCTGACATTCTTGCATACCTTTACAGATTTAAATCAGTCTGTAAAACTTCCACCTGCATATTTACCTATAATAATTAGCTGTAAAAGCGCCTCATTTCTGTTTGTTTTTCTTTGTGTCTGAGACAAATGAAGGACAGGTTGTACATCAGTATTTTGACATTCCTTACGTCGACCACATGTAGTGGTGGGTTAAAGTCATATTTTAAGTATAAATGACACATTGTCATAAACAAACTGTAAAAGAATATAAGTTGTGTGACAGTTGTGTGTCCTAAGAATATTATTTTGACAGCCACATTACTGCAGTGCAATTAAATTCTCAAAGTTAAACCTTGGACTGTTTATATGAACACAACTGAGATTTTCAGCTGCCTCATTCACTGCAGCTATGTTTAACACAATACAAACTGGGCTGTGACAAAGTTGTTGGGAGTGCAATCCGCCCGGATGCATCAGAGTAACATTGCTGCCAGAAATGTAGATTTTCTTTATTTAAGATTTTTGTTACAAGGGTTCTTCCACCAGTTCAGTCTCCAAGTTACTATCCATGAACATTATTTCCCTTGACTTTCTCCTCCTCAACCGGACAACTCACCATGTAAATCTTTGCTTTAAAAGCTCACATTCGAGCCAGACTTTGCTATGTCAAATTTCTTCCTGGTTGGTCATTATGCATTGCTACCCAAGTTCCGTTTTCCATATGTAACATCATCACTTTACATCAAATATAACTATTAAGAGCTACAAGTCAGAACAAACATGTATGCCTTTTAATATGCGTCCATTCACCGGCACCCAAACAAATTGCAATCTAGCCCTTGAAACCAGGATTCAAGGAATGCTCTCCAGCAGTTAGCAGAAACCTTTTTAAACAAAGCATTATCATCTGTCTCCCGATGCATCATCTATATACTGTCATAATGAAAGCTCCATCACACCCTGCTGATCTCAGACTCTGGAACCCCTCTGAGGCGGGCATACAGGTGCAGATGTTCTCTTCCTGTCAGCAGCTCATCGATGGCACCAAACTGTGGACAGTAACCCATGTTCTGATGCACATCCAGGATGTTGGTCAAAATGCTGCAAGGACAAAACAATGGAAACACAACAAGCCTTTAAAAGGCGTTTTCTCAGATATATTTATAAACATATGACTGATAAAGCCCCCCCATGATGAAACGTCGCTTAGTATTGAAGTATAGCTCAAAGAACTGACGTGTCAAACACAGATTCCTACTAACACTTAGCAAAGTGTTTACATCTTAAAAATGGGCAATTAAAACAGTGCTGTTGTGTTAAATTTTTATGAAAAAAAATAGAAATATGAATATTATCTGTTTTAATATTCATATTAACATTTTTTTTATGGCATGAACCTGTAACCAGAGACAGAAGCCTCTCCTGACGTTACATCTATGTCTCCAGTCAGCATCTTAAATGTTGTGGTCTTCCCAGCTCCATTTACCCCCAGCAAACCAAAGCACTGCAGGTAAAGATGAGAAGAAAAAGAGGAAAAAAAAAGTGATCCAGCTGCCTACCGCTGAGGGCAGCTGTTCAGACCTAATTGAAAGAAAACCGGACAAACCTCTCCAGGTGAAACTCCAACACAGATTCGATCCACTGCAGGGGTGATGGTTCCTCTGTATGTCTACCAAGGTCAGATGAAAACAGAATTAACTAGAAATCTTGCAGTCTTTAGTTTTTGGTCATTTTATGTCTGCCTAAACTTCATTGTATTGAAATGTCTCACCTTAGACAGGTCTTTTATGCATAAAATATCGTATGTATTTACATTCCTGTGGATTCGCTCCCTTTCCTCAGCCACATCTTTATCTTCCTCCAAAATATGAGGCTTTGGGCAATCTGGAATCCTATAATCATAACAATTAAAAGAACCTTCTTAACAAATCCCATCTCCACCTACCTGAGAATGACATTACATCTTGGATTGTGTTGTGAAGATTTCCTGTCCTTTACCAGTGATCCAGGAAGAAGCGGTACTGGAAAAGGATGTTGAGGATGAAATAGACAAATCCCTCAACAGCCATGCAGAGCAATTTCTTCCCAATGAAGTCCCAGTTAAATGGATCTGGACTGTAATCCTCACCTGAGGAGATGGATAAACACAGCACATCTGTAACACCTGCTTCCTTATCTGTGGCTGTTTCAGACTGATGTACATTGCATCACAAAAGTATTCACACAGCCTAAACTTTTTCACATTTTGTTGCCCTGCAGTTACAATGTTCACTGTGTTTTCTTAGAAATTAAGCGACAGATAATGGCTAAAAAATGGCATGGATTAGAGTTCAGGACCCCTGAATCAATACTTTGTTGAGCAAAATTTCACTGCAAGTCTTTTGGTCTCTACCAGCTTTAATATGTTGCCACAGATTCTCATTTGGATTTAGATCTGGACTTCATCTGATCCATTCTAACACATGAATATGAGGTGATCTAAACCACACTCTTGTAGCTCTGGCTGTATGTTCAGGGTTGTTGTGCTGCTGGAAGATGAACCCCAAGTGCAGCCTCAAGTCCTCTGCAGCCTCTAACAAGCACAGATGGCTTTCCTATAGGATTGCCCTGTACTTACTGTATTTTCCCATCCCCTCTGACTATCTTCAGTGTGCCTGCAAAAGAAAAGCCTCTCCACATCATGACACTGCACACCAAAATGCTTCACTGCAGAAATGGTGTGCCCTGGATGAAGTGCAGAGTTAGTGTCACAGCACACATAGCATAAGGGCCAAAAAGTTCTGTTGTAATCTCAAGTGACCAGAGCACCTTCTTTCAGATATTTGCTGTGTCTCCTGCATGGCTTCTGGCAAATTCTAAAGGAGAATACGTATGACTTTCTCTCATGAATAATAGTTGTCTTAGCTGCTTCCCTTGTTAATGCTCTTGGTAGCTTTGTAGTTGTGCTCATTCAGTCTTTAGTTAAAGCATTAAACTTTTTTTTTTTTTCAAAAAATGTTATGCCATGCTGAATACATGATTCACTTTTTGGACTTTTATTTGCTAACATTTTCGAAAAATATGTACCATGTTCCTTTCACTTTACAATTGTCTATTACTTTATGTTGATCTATCACTTAAAATCTGAATAAAATATTCTGTAGTTCAGGGATGCAATTTTACAAAAGTCCAATAGATATGAATACGTTTGCAAGGCAATGTAGTCTTGTCTACAGTCTACAGTTGGCTAGGCCCCTAAGAGTGAATGTATAGAATCTGATATGCGACACATGCAGAGACCGGACATTAATCATGCTCAGACAGGGGTTAAAAGCTGAAGTATCTGTGGTCTTTGCTAAGAGATATGGGAATGTTGTGTGATTACCAAAGCGAGCATAGATATCAGTCACAGCCTGGTTCATGGCCATGTCTATGAGACCTCTACCAAGGCAGTAATGGGGAAAGATGAGCAACACTGTCTTTAACATCTGGTTGAATCTGTAAAGAGCCTGAATAAAAAAAACAAGAGTGAGAAGGAAGATTGTTTAAAGAATTTAGGTTAATATATACCACAGACTTACTGTGGTGCTCTCAAAAAGGTCCAGGATGAAGGTGATGGCACTGCTGTTGATCCCGATGAAGAGGTTGATACATGACAGAGAAACGTAGGCTGTGCTGGGGACACTAAATACGTAGGACATGGGGTACATCATGGGCGTCACAGACCAGCTAAAAAAGAGATAAACCGTATAATCAGTCCCGAACACTGAATGCAAAGCAATGATGCCTAATACCAGTCCACATCATATAAAGCTCTATTATCAGGTGTCGGACCTCAGCAGCAAATCTGTATTTCCAGACAACTTTTTCTTGATTTTTATTTTGCCAACCAGTCATAAAAATGTTTTCTAAACTGTGCATTAGTAATTTAGTACAGCAGCCTCCACAGTTATTCCACTTCTGGCGACGATGGGTAAAAAGGCTTTAGAAAATTCTCTTTTATAGTTTTTACAATAATTCCCAATAAAAACTTTTAGAAAAATTCAGTATGAGTATTTTTATTCAGTAGGCAAAAGAATTCTACTTTAATTAATTATTGTTACTGTAGCATTTTTATTTTTTTAAGTGCTAGTGGCCCTTTATTTTTTTAATTTGTGACAGTAAGCCAACAGGAAATGGTTGAGAGAGTGGGGGAAGGGTATGCAAAAAACATCACCAGGGCCGGGATTCAATCCCGCGACAGCCTGCGTCAAGGACTAAGGCCTCGTCCATGGGTCGCGTGCTTAACCCAACACACATCTGATTTAGTTGAATGGCATATTTTGAAGAGGGGCTAACAGAAATCGGCATCTGTGTCACATCATAGTTATTCCCAGGGAAACAAGATCCCATGGATGATCAATTAAAAGTTTCTAGACACTTTGAGAGCTTAAAAAGTCTTTAAAATAGGATTTACTTAATTTTATTTAAAAGAAATTGTTAGGGGTGCCAAGAAGTGTGGCAGAATTGATTTTGGAAATAAATCATTCTTTCCTACCATTGTATTTTTCTTCACAAAGTATAACCATTTAAATTAATTGTGAAATATGTATTTATTAAAAAGGCCTTTCAAACCAGGTGTTCAAACAATTGTGGAGGACACTGTGAATAATAAGTCAAATTTTCTCTTTTGTACAATATTACTTTTAAACAGTCCAGTTGTGGTTTTGATATGCAAATGTACTTGTTTTTTGTTCCTATATTGGAAAAGAAAAGAATACGGACAATTAAAACATCAATTGGTGCAACTCACCCATAAAGGATGAGCAGGGCAATAAGGGGTTGCAGGTTGGTTGGTGAGGTGTAACATCTCTTATCGAAAAACAGGAAAATTTTCACCACCATCGCTGCACTGATAGAGTAATTCACCTGGAGATAGTCACAGAAAGCACTGACCTCAGTTCAAGCTCTAAATACATGGCCTAGATCACACCAGAACTCTAAAAGGTAACTAGGCCACTGTACCATGTCCCACAGAAAGTTGGCCATCCAATACACCAGCGGACTAACACCACTGACAAACTGCAGGTGTTTGGCCTGAGTGACCCTCTCCTGGATGAGATAGAGGACAAAACTAGCTGGGACAAAGGACATGGCGAAAATGACACAAATGGCCACCACTGCATCCACAGAAGTAGTCAGACTGGGAAAAGAGAGACATGGAAGAGGCTCATGAGCTCTGATTAAAGGAAAATGTCATTAGTTGAGGTTTCTTAATAATGACTGGTGAACAATTCATATTTCTTCTTTACTGCAGAAGGAAACAAATGGAGAAAGAATCATGAGTCTGATGGTCACTCACACAGTGATCTCAGAGAGTTGCTCTTTGGTCAGGTTCAGAGGATGGTTGATGACAGTGATCCCATATTCATCCAGATCAGCTCCTTTCGGCAGATTTGCACGAAGGATGGCATTGTTGGCCACATTCATAAAAGACACCATGGCATGCCAGCCCTTATTGTTATACCATACCTAGGAAAAACTGCAACTGATTAACATAATGTAGAATGTATTAAGGAGTTATTTATTTGATCTGTAGCTAAATAATTTATCCAACTGATGAGCTGTATAGGACTAACCTTGACATTGTTCTGCGTTTCCATATACCTGAGGAACTTCCCAATTCCGTTAAGTGTTTGTTTGGAGTATTGACCCTAAAAACAAGTTGTAGTTACTGTTTCAAAACATATCAAAATAAAAGCAATGGCTTTTAAAAAGGGAGTTCAATCCCAAACAATGTAATGAAAAGGATAGTTAAAAGGTTTTAAGTAGTAGATAACTGTTTTGGTGTCTTTATGTAGTACGAATCCAGGTTAGTCCAAGAGACCAAAACCAAAATGTACTTTTATTGCCAAGGTAAAAATTATGGGAATGGTTTGGCAAACTCTATTTTTCGAACTTTTAAATTGTCGTCATGTTTGCATTAGATAGCAATGATCTTCCTGTGTGAAACAGGTACCTAGAACAGAATGCATAAAGAACTTACTCGTCAGAGAGATTACCTAATGAAACAGAAGCAAAGTAAAAATCAATTAAACAGCACTGACTTAAACTGAACATCAGACTCCCGACTCGTAGCATCTTGATTTGGCATAAATCCGGATTAGTTGATCCCACAGGCTGAAGCTAACAGTTAGTCCAAAAGAGTCCAAAACCAAAGCAGATTCTTGCATCTTAAAAAACCTCCAGTCCTGGTTTATAAAGTAGCAAACGTTTTTTATGAACCAAGTTTGCAATGGCCATTTTATTTAGACATGATTTATACAGGAGAAATGGAAGTAGGAGGTGGGGCGCAACCAATGATCTCCCTATGTGAGAAAACAGAACATGTAAGGCATGTCTTGTCAGGGTAAATATAAAATATACAACAAAACAGTTTTAAAAACAGTAATAATACACCGCCTAACTTTTGTATCAGTTACATCAGTTACTCTCTAAAAATGTTAAGTTCTCAGAACATACAGAGTTTCATACAGGAAGATCCTTGGTGCCACACCCTCACCCACCTATATTTACTATGTAAATAACCACCCAAAGCAAAAGTGAAGTTTGTAAAATAGTGTTCACATAAACTACTATAAAAATTTTGAGAATAAAGCGTTTCTAGGATGCAGAAGTCCACTTTGGTTCTGGCCCATCCCAGACTAGCCATTAGCTTCAGCTTCCAAGGTCAGCTAATCTGGATATCTCAAAATGAAGATGCTATGGGAGTTATCCACTGCAAGTAAGATATTAACTACTTATAACCTTTTAACACAACCAAATAAAAAATGTTTAACCATCCTTTTAAGCCTCACCCCAGTTAGGTTAAGAAGTTGTCCCAGCTGAGTTGCTAACTCCTGAAGTGTCTTTGCCTGTAGTCCTAAAACAGGAAGCTGTCCACCCACTGATATACCTCCATACCTGGACATCACAGAGAAACCTCCTTATGAAAGCTGTAGAACTTGATTTTGCTGGTTGTTTCTGCAACACTGTAACTGCAGTATACAATATAACCACAAGAGGGAGAACTGCACCAAGTCAAACAATTACATCTTTCCCTGAAATGTACTTCAAGATGAATAGGAGTTGTCATCATGTTGTATTAAATGTACATTTTTACTGTATGAGATGGATGGAAATTTATAATTACCTCTGTTCATTCACCCAATATTTGCTTTTCAAGCTGCAGAGAGAACAAATAAAGATGTTAAATAATTTCACATGAAGCCAATAAAGGCATGCAGTCCAAGTCTGTATATTTCGTTTGCAGGGCTTCAAAGCCTCCGTACCTGGTCCTGATAAGGGTGGGGTAGGTCTTGACAAGGAAGTCAGAGATGTTCCTACCAGTAAGGTCGAACAGAACGTCTCCAGTTGACTGGATCCTCTGAACAAAAACAAACTAGATTCTAGAGTCTCATCAGGTGGCTTACCTAACGTAATGTTTGTTTTTTCTGCACGAAGTGTAGACATGTTCAGTACCAACTGACCAACCCACCTGTGGAGGTGGCAGGCCTCCAGCCCCTTCAGGACATACAGGAAGCATGGTGAGTTTCCTGGACGTGCTGCACTGACATTCTGGGGAGGGTCTAAGGGGGGTCCACTTTGGGCTCTCCAGCATTTCTATCAAGGAAGGGTTAACCAGGGGCATCTCCCACTCTGTGGTGATGTTATTACATGGGAAATCTCTAGGATGGGATAGAATAGAGAAGTTTTGTAAACCAAAAATATTCCATACCAAGTCTGTAAAAAAATAATAGATCTATAACAATGTGCTTTACTCACTCTAAAGGTTCATCGGCCATGCAGCGGGTCCCAAAACCAGGCTTGTCAAGCAAAACTTCACCAAAGTATCTCATCTGTGCATCCATGGGACGCTCATTGCTGCAATGGACACATTTTATTCACTTAACTTTATGTCATGTCATTCATTTCAGCTAAAACCACATTTTACTCTAATTTTAATAAAGGGTAACTTGCACCAACCTGAAGAACGTGTACTGTCTACCGTACATCCATGGAGAAAGGGTCATACTCTGATACTCTCCAAAAGGTGGGACTATGATAGTAAACATCAGTGCCAAGAAGACAAAGCTGGCTGGAAGCACAATCTGACAGAGCCAAAGAAATAATTGCACTTTAAAACAAGGAAAAAGTTCTGAACTGTGCTTTGCAAAAGTGTTCATACCCTCATAATTTTTGTTCACATCCTGTCACAGAACCAAAATCTTCAATGCATTCTAATATGATTTTACATGATAGACCAACATAAAATAGTTCATACTTGTGAAAGTGAAGGAAAAGGACGAATCGTTTTCAAAAACTGTTAAAAGTGTGCATTTCTATTTAGTCCCACTCACTTTGTAAAACCACATTTTGTTGCAAATACAGCTGCAAGTTTTTGGGGGTATCTCAGTTTTTCACGTCAAAGATTTCTTCTTTACAAAGCTCAGTCGGATTTGATGGAAAGCTAAAAGACTTGACTCTGGTCCCCCTTGGCCTAAGTGGTCATATTCTGTTGGACTTTGAGTTTAGCTTGATTATTTTGGTTGCATTGTAGCATCTTCTATATATACATTTATTCCAATGTTTCAGGTTACTATTGTTACTTTCACCTCAGTGCCTTTAACAGCTGGTACCCATCTGCTCATTCACTCACCTGTGTAGCATATCTAGTAATGAAAGTCGGCAGTATAAATATTCCTTGGTTCAGTTATTCCATGTCAGATCCTCTGTTGTCCTCACCCTGTTTTCCACAGTCTGTTTTGTTCATTAAAGTGTGTTTTTCACTATGCACCCACCATCCTCATCATTGCATTTGGATCCCCAACAACACCAAAACATGACAAAGAGCACCTTCTTCTGTTTACTAATTAGATGACTTTTAAAGAGAATTGATTGCAGTGGATTTCATATGGGGGTATTAGATTAAAGGGGGTGGGATACATATGCACACCACACCTCTGAAATTTCTATTTATAAAGAATTTGGAAAATGATTTATCCTTTTACTTCCACTTCACAGGTACTGCTTTGTGTTTGTCATCCACATAAAATCCCGCTAGAATTCATTTAAACTTGTGGTTGTATGGTGGCAAAATGTCAAGCATTTCAAGGGGTATGAACAGTTTCGCAAGGCAAAAGCTCTTATTTGTTGTTCTGCATGGGACAAAAATGCGTTGATTGTCTGTTGCTTTCTAAGAAAAAAATCCCTGATACTTAGATACTTAAAAATAGACTTGTGAACCTAGCTTTGAAGTTTACCTATTGTAAATATGTTAAATGCCACATATGGGTGATTGTTTTCTTCATTATAAAACCTGTATGTGCCATGTAAAAGCACACTGAGTATGATATATAATAGCTGAAAAGTCAACCTTGATATGATTGAAAGGTAACCTGGGCAATGAAGTCTTTGTAAGAGCGTGTGGCATGATGCCACCTCTTGATCAGCAGAGCAAAGAACTGTTTGATGATCAGACAGAGGCCTCGGACTTGGTAGATTCCCTTGCCTGCACTGCCCTCTGGGATTTCATTTAGGCCGTGGCCATTGGACTCTGGAAGAAAAACTTGGTCAAGTTGGCAAGTAACTTGCACTAATAACTTAAGAATAGCAGGTACCCAAGCATTGATTTCTAAAGGCAACAGTCAAACTCTATTGGTCAGGTAGACTAATGCAGTTCACTATTCGCGATACAATGGTTCAAGAAAGAATTGGCAGCTAATGGTGCGCTGTGTTTGCACTCGGAAGTTGGAGTTTCCAAGTTCACAGTAGGAAATAAAACAGGATGGCCCCCTGAAGTTGGAATTCTAAAATGGAAAATCAAACATTCGCAACAGCCCTGAGTTCAATATCCAATATGGCTGCCGTTAATTAAAAATGTAGTGAAATTTGCAAGTATGATCTATTTCTCAATTAACCAGTGGGACACATACTGTTGTATAATATCCATTTGTGTTACATTAGTGTTTGAACGCATAAAATGGGGACAAATAAATTATGAGCTTGTTTTTTTCGTTTTCCCACCTGCTTTCCAACTTCCAACTCTGAGCTCAACTTGGATCCAACATCTTTCAGAGATTTCCCAGATCCCAGACTTCCAAGGCAACTCAAGCTCATGATAAACTCAGCATAAGCTCATGATAACCAAACTGGTCTTGTAGGCTACTAGTTAGAATCAGCTGATGTGATGCCTTCTGTGCTGTTGTCCGGGAAAACATACCAAAGTATATTTTTGGACCAAATTAGGTCAACATCACTCTGGAAATTGCTGTCTTTGTACAGCACTAAGGCTTCTAGCCATTAGCAATTTTCTGTCCAGCTATTTCCTCTCTTTAAAAATGTTGTCACACTTTTCAGAATATCAAAATATTCTTTTATTTTCTCTTTCTTTTAAAACTCAAACAGCATGTTTGTCTGACAACAACAGCATTTGTTAAGAGCTGAGAGCTGAAAGCCACTGTCACCTTTTTGTGCCTCCACATCAACAGCCACTCTGTTGAATCCACAGAAACTAGCTCGAGATATCTGTCGCAATGATTCCTTGTCTGAGAGTTGAGCAAAATGATACAAAAGACATGACTCACAGGATCAGGGGTAGATTGAAAAAAGGTTAAAGCAGGGAGACAGTTAGAGACAAAATCACTAATTACAACAACGGGGAGTTATTGGAGGGTGTTGGTCATTTCGCACCTTCGTCATTTTGTACTTTCGAGGTTTTTGGTCTTTTCATGCCAACTTTTTCTGTTAGGTAAGGAAGCCATATTACACATGACATTTTGGGAAAACAATTGGTCAGTTCGTGCCTTTGGGATGTTTCATGTCCACTTTGACAACTGATGATCAAAAGCATTTTTCTTTTTTTAAGTAAATGGCTGACATGGTAAGTAAATTGTTTGTTCACGGGCATAAAGTGGTAGTAGGTTGGAACAAAATGCAACACAGACTAAATGGGGTATGAATTGGTGAAGGGGGCGAATTCACCCAGAATTATTATCACTATTATACTATTTTTGTTTTTGCTTTTTGAAATACCTTGACTACATTTCCTGTTGGTTGCATTGCCATCTGCTGTGACTTTCAGAAAAATCTGCAAGAAAGTAGATTAATTTATTACCGGGACCAAAGACTAACAGTGAACCCCTAGAGCTGTGAAAAATAAATTGCAAAAATCCACACCTGTTAAGCACCTTTCTGGCTCATTTTAGATTCTTTAAACTTCTATGATCTGATACAACGCATTCTATGTATCTACTGTATATTCAAGACAATGCTCTGGGTATTGCCTAGATATTTGATAGGTTTAAAATGTGTCTGTAATGGAAAACTATAATTATTTTTATTAGCTCCACACACCTCTTCCAGTGATGAGTCGGATACACCAAAGCTGCTGAGGCCGATGTCCACAAGGGTTTCCTCCAGCTCCCTGAAGAGGCTCGCGTACGCCCTGGGCTGGAAGTTCCGATTCGGCAGCAGAAAGGTGAGCTCCTGCCCGATGGCCTCAATAAGACGAGCCTGTGGCACATGGTGATGGACCAAGGCTGTGATGCTTTCCATATTACCTGGAGATGCGTGGAAGAGTTAATAAGGTTCCATCTTTTTTCAGCAGGATGGGTAAAAATTTGTTAATGAGTTTGAAGGTTTTTTTTGGTTCTTTCTACCTTGTCTTTATAAACCTTAATATGTTACAGTTCACAACTTCCTACTGTGATAAATTTGTCTCAGGATGATATTTTGGCCTTTGTGACAAATCATGAATTTATGGTTCTTATGGTGGCTTGGTGACCGCAAGATGACACTCATTGCAATTCTCTAACAGTAAGATTTGCAAAAAATAATTTTACCATCCTCCTCACTGTGTATGGTGGTAAGACAATCATGGGTCCTCCTTTGATTATTATTATTCTGACTATAGATAAAAGCAAGTTAAGGCAAGTAGATGTTCCTGGTTGCCATTCATGACTTACGTATATAAACACACTTCTAGCTTCTTTAAAAAGCATGTTTTCTTGTCTTTCCTATTTTGATAAGTACTCGTACTCGTCGTCTTCTGCTTCATCCGGGACCGGGTCATGGGGGCAGCAGAATCAGTAGAGACACCCAACCTTCCCTCTCCCCAGACACCTCCTCCAGCTCCTCAGGGGGGAGCCCAAGGTGTTCCCAGGCCAGCCAAGAGACATAGTCCCTCCAGCGTGTCCTGGGCCGTCTCCTGGTCCTCCTCCTGGCGGGATGTGCCTGGAACACCTCCCGAGGAAGGCGTCCAAAAGGCATCCAGTATAGATGCCCGAGCCACCTCAACTGGCTCCTCTCGATGTGGAGGAGCAGCAGCTCTACTCGGAGCTCCCCCTGGATGGCTCACCCTGTCTCTAAGGGAGTGCCCGGCCACCCTACGGAGGAAGATCATTTCAGCCGCTTGTATCCAATGTTTATTCCTTTTTAATAATGTTTATTATTAAAAAGCATCAACTTCACATGAGGCTTGAACGAGCAACTTTAACGTGGTGGAGGGATTTGAATGCTCGAATAATCCTATAGGCTATGTTTTCTGGGGTTAAATGCCCCTGGTAGGGTCTCCCATGGCAAACAGGCTCTGGGTGACGGGTCAGACAAAGAATGTCTTCATGAGGACCAAAAAATCAAGGCACGTGACGTCGCCCGGCATGGCAGAGCAGGGGTCCTACCCTGGAGCCAGGCCTGGGGTTGGGACTCTTCTGAGAGCGCCTGGTGGTATGGGTTGCTCCTTGCAGGACCCAGTCGGGCCAAGCCCGAACGAAAGATGCAAGGGCCTCCCCCAGTGCGCCCACCACCTGCAGGGGGAACCATGAGGGAACGATGCAAAGAGGATCGGGCAGCGGACGAAGGCAGAGACCACGAATGTTCGGATGCTTAAGCTGGCTAATTTGATAAGTGGCTAAAAGAAATGGGTCTCTGTTTCACATCATATCAACCCTAGGGAAACAGGAAGTCATGGAGTATTATTCAAAACATCTTAGAGACTTATCAACATGTTTGTTAGAAGTGCCTAACTGAATGAGAACATTAAAAAAAAATTCACATTGCAGTTCAAATGTAAATTGAAAAGTTCAGCTGATTTTCATCCAGTAACAGCAATACCTAAAACACAGCAATGCCTATGATCCATGAAAAAGAGTATTAAAAAGAAGATGCTCCACATTCTGAATTGAAGCGAAGATTGACAACAAACCCTACATATCACAATGAGGTACAATAATTAAACAACAATTAAACTGAGGAAGATCTTACCATCCAGCTGTCTGTCTGAGGTGTGGCTTTCTTCTTGGTGGGCTTTAAATTTCGAACACTTTGAGCATTTACAGGAGCAGTCCTGAATACAGTCACAACTGGCCTGGTTGGTTGGATGAAATGATACAACGATGAAAGGAAATGATGGAAGAAGCATTTCAGTGTACTTTTACACTCCAGCATGTCATGATCTTTTTATCTGCCTCATGCTCACGTCACATTCAGAAAAAAATGTGAAGACGCTTATGTTTCAATTCTTACACTTTCTGTACAGATCACTACAGATGCCAGTCACAATGAACCTTGCTCTGCATGAATTTAATCATACTATATTTGTTGTCCCTAGGAAAAACTTTTGCCTGACGCCAGAACTTCTTAGTGATGTTTCAGTCAGACTGCCTAGTCTGTTTCAATTTGAATTTTTACTCATTGTAAGATTAACAGCAACAAACAAAATGTTTAATTTTCTCAGTTACTCACATTAGGAATTTCGTGCTTCATTCTGCGAACAAGAGTGAGGTAAAATCCTGCCCCAAAACAGTTCTTAAGGAAGATGGGTGAACCACAGCAGTAAAGGCGCCCCTGGGAGATGATGGCCACTCGGTCACTCAGCAGGTCAGCCTCGTCCATGTGGTGGGTGGACATGATCACGGTACGTCCTGAAAACCGCAAATCAACACAGGTGACAGTGAGAGAAGGAAAGATGGAGGGATGTTTGATGTTTCAGATTCACAATGGTGGGTGATGAAATAGATTGCTTTTGGGTCCAAAATTTGAATAATTAGTATTACCCAAGCGGTATTTAAGCAGTAGGTCCCAAATCGAGCGCCTGGAGTAAGGGTCTACCCCTGACGTGGGCTCATCCAGAATCACCACCTTGGCTGCACCAACAAAAGCCAAGGCTACTGACAACTTCCTCTGCATTCCCCCTGGATTATGAAACAACAAATCAGTGTGTGTGTTTTCTAGGTGGATGCCAATAAGCAGGGATGCATGTGTTTCTTAAACGACCTGAGAGATTCTGGGTCAGTTCATCTCTCTTGTGGGGAAGGCCCAGATCCTGCAGCATGTTCTCCACCTCTTCCTCCGCCTCGGCTATCGGACGACCTTTCAGCAATGCGTAGAAGAGAATGTGCTCTGCCACAGTCATGCTGAGAAGGAGCAAGCAGTTGTAATAAATTAATCCACTGCCATTATAGAAAGTACAGTAATCTCTATAGAAAGTACAGAAATCTCCACCATTTTTCAAATTAAAACCACAAACTTCAATGTATTTAACTTGGATTTTGTCTGATAGAGCAAAACGTTTTGTATAATTGAAAAAGTGCGAGGAAAAGGAACCATGGCTTTAAGACTTTATTTACAAAGGGTGTGGTGTGCATTTATATATAGCCCCTTTTAATTAGATACTCCAAAATATAAACAATTGCCTTCAGAGGTCATCCAGTTGTAAAGTGGTAGTCCAACGGTGTATTATTTAAAGTCGGTATAGATCCAGCTGTTCTGTGAAGGCCTCATAGGTTGTTAGAAAACATCAGGGGAACAAACGGGAAAGGTTTGAAGCTACATTTGATCATAAAACTATATTTAAGGTTTTGAAGCTGTCATGAAACACTGTTCAGTCTGTCATCAGACAAAAGGAAAGAGTATAAACACAGCCGCAAACTTACAACTAAAGGACTGTCCATCTAAACTGACAGCCCTGGTAAGGGGAGCATTATTTAGAGGAGTAGCCAAGAGGCCTACTCTGGAGGAGCTACAGTTATCCACAGCTCAGGTGAGAGAATTTGACTACAGGACAGTCATTAGTTTTGCACACCAAAAATCCTTCCTCAAATAAAGTCATTGTTTAAAGAAAGCCATAGAAATCCTGTTTGCAGATTGCCACAAGCCACGTGGGGGGCACAGTACACATGTAGAAGAAGGATCTCTGGCCAGATAAGACTAACATTTACGGTTTCGGCCAACATGCAGAAGGCTATGTGGGGCAGAATACAGTGTACGTCACCCTGTACATTCTCCTCCCCACAGCAAAACATAGTGATGGGACCATCATGGTTTGAGGACCGTTTTTTATGCAAGGACAAAGAAACTGGACTGAGTTAATGGGAAGAGCTGAATACAGGTAGACGCAGGACGAAGGCCTATATGAGGCCCCGAAAGATTTGCAACTGTGATGGGGGTTCACCTTCCAGCCATATCTACAGACCCACAAAGGAATGGTTTACCTCAAAGCATATTTAGTTGTTCAAATGGACCTGTCAAAGTCCAGACCTTAATCCAACTGAGAAAAGCTGGGTACGAATGCACACAGTTTTTTATTTATAAAAAAAGTTTTAAAAAAACATGATATATTGTTTTGGCCTATAACAGTGTTGGTGTATCACATGAAATCCTGATTAAATACATGAGCGTGTGGTTCTAACATGAAAACAATCTGAAAACGTTTAAGAGGAAAGAATACGGTTTCAAGGCCTAATATATGCTAGTTAAATAAGTGAGAAGTTACATACTGCTGAAAAAGGATGTTGTGCTGGGGACACATTCCCAGAGACGTGCGAATGCTATCCATGTCCGTGCGGATGTCCTTGCCGTAGATGGTGGCTGTCCCCGAGGTGGGAGGGAACATTCCAGTCAAGATTGACCTGACAGAAAAAGAAGGATTAGACTTTGTCACGTTTAGCATTCAGTTTACATGTGAGCATAAAGTCCATGTGACATACATGGTGGTGGTCTTTCCGGCTCCATTGTGGCCGAGAAATGCTGTAATCTGGCTCTCATAGAAGTTGATGCTGAGTCCATCAACAGCTGGTGAGGAGCAGCTGCTGAACACTTTGACCAGATTTTGGATGCAGACTCCCTTCACCAGATCTGCTGGCTCTGCCTCAAAGAATGGCTCTTCTGTGGACACCAAAAACAGTTTTTTTTTCTGCCAAGAATTAAAATGTATCTCAGTTTGATTTTATTCAATCAAAGTTTTGTACAGAGAGTAAAACAAATGCATTTTGTTCCTTAAAGATTGATGAAATCATGTATCTGGAATGCAATACGGAGTAAAAAAGGTTAACTGATAAACTAAGCATGAAACTGGTAGGTGTTAGTGAGAGTTTACAAAGGCCAGCAAGTACAAATATACACAAGGTCATCAAGATTCCACACAATGAATCCTGTCTGGGATGGAAAGCACTCTGAAAGACAGTTACAGTCAAATTCTGGTATACCATCCTTCTGCTGGTTCTTTTCAGGCTCGGTCTGGCCAAATGTCTCACGCTGATCATAGTGTTCACATGAAGGCATGTCGTCCTTCTCCTTAGCCTGAGGTTCCACCTGGTCAGCGATTTCCTCACCAGCCTTTTTATTTTCTTGCTCTTTGTTTGTCAGATTATCAAAGCCTTTTTTCTTCAGATCCAGTTTGTAATTCCCTTTGGAGATGACAAAATATGGCATAATCACCTATTTTAACTTGTATTAAATCCTTAAAAAAATCTTGTAAACAGGCTAAGTATAAAGTACCAGAGGCTGGAGAAACACTGTTGAGCCAATAACATGGCAGCAAGGGGAAGTAAAAGGGACGGCCGATGCCATACTGTCCTGTGATGATGAGAAAAAAAAAGAACATCACCATTGCACATTTTCTATGATGTAGGCAGACCTTTCGATTCTTTTCAACACACTGACCAGGGAAGACGTTATCCAGGTACCAAGCTAGAGCAGCATAGAGGACCGTATCCAGACCCATCATGCAGATGGATGTGAGAAAGGAGAACTCGTCTCCCTCCAAAGGACTGGTCTGGATGTTGTCCCACTGCAGGCCCATGCCTTGCTCCTCATATCGGGATAGATACTCTGTACCAAAGCCAAATGCCACTTGGGACAGTAGACTCTGAGTGAGGAGGCATTATTTATTCAGATTGGTTAAATTCTTTCTGCCATTACTTGACTATAATTTTTGGTAATATTACTGAGTTTGGACAACATATATTTACTTATGAAAAGGAAATTGATATTTGGGAACAGTTCATAGTTGTGTGAACTACATTCCTAACTAAAATAAATACAAGTGCATAAGAACATACAGTGCTGGGCCTTGCCAAAGTAAACATTACCTATGAACGTTTTCACATGTGGTCACATTACACAACCTTCAATGTATTTTACTAGCGTTTATTTGATGGACCAGCACAAATGTTTACTTAATATTTTATAAATCAATATCTAAAATGCGCAACATATTTATATTCAGCCCCCATTTTTAGAATCAACATTTGCTACATCTGGCTACATAGAAGCCAGCAGGTTTGGGGTTATTGTTCTACAACAAGGTGACCATCTGCCCCAGTGTCAAGTCCCCTGCAGCCTACAACAAGCTTTCTTTCAGGATAGCTCTTATTTTAGCTCCACCCACATTCCCATGATGGCTTATGGCTTTCTTCTGACAATGGCTTTATGTTCCCACTCATGTGGGATTTGCAACTAATAGTTGTCCTACCAGTAGAGTCTCCCTTCTAAGCTGTGCATCTCTGCAGCTCCTCCAGAGTTACAGGGGATCTTGCTTGATTCTCTGATTAATACTGTCCTACTGACAGACATGTCTTGGTAGATTTGCAGTTGTGGCACACTGTTTTCAGTAGTGATGATACACCTCTGTGAGATATTCAAAGATTAACATTTTGTTTTACAACCAAACTCTGCTTTAAACCTTTCAACAACTTGCTCTGTCTGCTATATTCCTTGGTCTTCATAATGTTCACTAATATACTCTAACAAACCTCGGATGCCTTCACAGAACAGATATATACTGAGATAAAAATTTCACACAGGGGGACTCTGTTTTCTAAATAGATGTCTTCTAACGAATAATATTTTATTTAGGGGTATCAGAGTAAAGGAGTCTGAATACAAATGCAAAGTCACACTTTTAAGATTTTGTGTTGGTCTATCACATAAAATCCCCACAAATGTACACGGAGGTTTGTGGTTGCAACGTAACAAAATATGAAATGGTTTTAGCTGTGTGAAGTCTTTCTCAATCTGATCTTGTATTTAAAGACAAATAAAAGCATGCTCTGAGTTAGAGGCACCCACTGCCATGATCTTCGTATCTTTGGTGATGCGGTCCTGCCAGGCAAAGCAGAAGATGTGCGGCAAGTAAAGGGTGAAATAGATGATGCCACAGCAGGCTGCTGCCAGGTTGGCCTGGTTGAAGAAGACACTTAGGAGGAAGCACTGCATGATGGTGGCGGTGGTGAAGGAGAGCAGAAAGAGGAAAAGGATGACAGGGTTGCTGTAGTTCAGAACCCTCCCTCCCTGAAGACAGGAAAGAAAGACACGAGTTTCAGATACTATCATTTCATCAACATGTATATTTTGCTTTGGTGAGTCAAAATTACAACACAGTCACAAGTGTCCACAAGGGGCCACGTAAGCCCAACATACTACAATATAGAAGGTGCTGTTACCGCTCTCTTTTAAACATTTACAAGTCTTTTACTTCAGACCCTGCAGAACTCTGACATAATTCTCATGATGTCATGGTATTTGTCGCTCTTTCATTAATGATTTACCGAGAAAGTATCCATTCAGTGAGCTATTAATATCAGTTCAGCCGTTCAAGGAAAAAGTGTGATAACTGACGGCAGAACAGTTTACTACTTGGCATTTACTGTCCGTCAAGAGTTGAAAACAGAAAGAGAGATCGATTAGCTGTTTAAGGTGAAAGACATGCAGGTAAGATAGTACAGATATTAAGCTGATCCTACCATAATGATGGCCGTCAATAGAGCTGTGCTGGTACCCATCATGAAAAAGCTGTCAATAAACCAGGTGGACCAAATGACACCATTGGTGACCCCAATGGTCTTCAGGGTCTCCTTCAAGCGGAGTTCCTTTTCCAGAACTATGCTCTTAACTATCATAGACACAGAATAGACCCAGGCCAAAACCATAAAGATGGGGAAACAGCGGTTCAACGTCAACATGAAGCTGGATGAAAGAGGGGAGAAGAGTAAAAGAATGATAAGGAGGGCATACTTACTGACAGACGAAACCAGGAATGTGTCAACCAATACATTTCCACTCACAGGTCATCCACATAGCAGGGGTAGGGGAACTGCTGTAGGTAGACACCCAGAGGCCACTCTTTTCCTGTATGAGTCCTGATGATCCCATGCTCTATTATGTCCTGAAGGTAGGCAAAGCCACCCCAGATGTAGCGGAGGTCATCCATAGGATCAGCTCTGGGGCCTGGGTCCCAATACCTAAGAATAACACAGAGACACATTTAGCTCTATTAGCTATTTATTTCATTGCAACATTCTGCTGGAAGCTGCATCCCACCTGTCTTTGACTTTATTGGTGCGCTCCACCATATCAATATCCATACGGATCTTGAACTTCACATGAGGCGGCACACTGGTGGTCCAGGAGAACATGTTCGTGAAGACTAGACCTGCCCAGAACTTGCCTTCCTCCAGCAAGTCCAGGGCACGATGAGTGACAGCATCTTCATCAGGTAGAGGTATGAATTTATCAAGAATCAAACACTGTCAGAAAGGGAATGAATATGAGACAAACAAACATATATGTCAGGTTATGGACCAGAGTAAACTATGAGGATGGATAGAGTGGAGTAAAATGTCGTCATCATTCTGTTACAAGATGTTTAGCAGTAAGCATCTCAGCATGCAAATATTTGCTTTTAATTATTTGAAGTTTTAATGGAAATGTATACAATTCATTCTGTAGTTCAGTATAAAACAACAAGGCATTTTATTTACATTCAATGAAATTATTTTTGAGCTTGACTGAAAGACCATTTGCCGAAAAACAATTAATGTTTTAATACCATGGTTCTTAAACTACAGGACAGATACCAATGGCATTACATGGGCTGCCATTAAGAGCACTCAAAAGAAATGTTGGCAACTTTGATGATTAGTTTAACCACAATGAACTTTGTTTCAGACAAAAACTACTGTTAAGGAATTAAACTGGAGAACATTTGGAAAACCCCAGGTATGAACTCAAGCAGAAGACAGTGAATCAGTTGGTGGGGGCTACTTATACTGCATCTCATGTATCTCTGAACTTGGATCTGAAAAGGACATCTAACCCAATGTATTCATGTTCTAGATGCATATTGTAAAAAATATGGGATTTATCTATTGACGTGCTCAAGCTAACTAACTACTGTTAGCAATGCAAGATAACAGCAAGCTGATTTTCGAACTCTATAGCAACTGTTCACTAAAGGAGGTTGTACAGTACTTTGCGTGTGAAAAGTAATTAGATGGTATTGTCAGAGGTGCAAATAATGTCTAAACTGTTGTCCAAAAAAATTCCTTCCTTTCAAGACTGCAAACCCTGCAAAATGGTACTTGTTTTTACAACAACAACAACAAAAAAATAGGAACCTCTTCTTTAAGGTGCTGGTCACACAAGCATAACCTTGAATAACCAATATCAAGGCTAAAAATTAAATAATTTCAGACTAAAGGGTTTTGTTGTTGTAAAGATTGTTTTGTCTGAAAAGAAATTGTGAAATGTCTGCCAGCTATTGCTTCAGCAATGCCTCCAGCAAGGCTGAAAAGACAAAAAGCTCACAAATACCAGTGCTGGCCCAAGGCTCCAAAGACCCCTCACACATTTGCAGAAGTGTTTGTCTCTTTCCTGAAAAGCGTGTCCGATAAACCCATTCAACGAAAGCTCATGCAAATAAGGACGGCTGTGGTCCAAAAGGAATCCCTCCAAAACAGCTATTTACCACCAAGGCTCCCGACAGCCCTCCTAAACCCAAAACACATACAAACACCATTTGCTTTGCAAACACAGCTATGCACCAAAAATAAAAGGTCAGGATGCACTTTAAAAAGTTCACACTTAGCATATTTAATCAATATTTTACATATAGAAGACAAACTCTTTGTTCATGGAATTATTCACTGACATGAACAGTGAAGCCCCACTGGGTGGTGTGATATGCATACATGCCACCAACGTTAGCCAGCTAACCATTAAGCTCAGGGTTATTGTTGCAGCTTTATAAAAGGTAGTAGATAGAGTGACAGCTGTGTCTAATCGGCCTCTCGGCCTCTCCCACTCTTCCTGTCAAACTCAAGTGCTCTAAGCTTCAACTGGGACAAAAACAAAGTGCACCAACAACCTACCCAGCCTTGTACCCAGGTACACCCCCTGTCCTCAACCCCTTCATTGCAACTTACTTTTCATTCTGATGAGCGTCTGCAGTAAAAGGGGCAGTTTACCCTTTTGTCTTAAATTCAACCCCTTCTCCAAATGTTGATGTCCTTAAAAGAAGTGGTATACAAGCTTTTCTTTTTGTTTTTTTAATTTCTACTCAATCACCATTAAACTAAAAAGAGTCGTGAGCTGCTTTGTAGGTTTGGCTCATGACCACCTTGGTGGACTACCAAGTGTCTGGACAAAGGGAACAAATTGCAGAGCCAAGAATCTCCTAAAAACGTCAGGAGTGGTGCTTAGTGCACAGTGCTTAGCTTCCAGGGGCATTAAGCTCAACAAATCCAGGGCTTGACTGGATCATCTCGTGAAGACACCTGCACCAGAGCCTGACATTTTAAGAGAAACAAAATAGCAATACAGTCCAAATTTTTACAATTTAAAGTCATACGAAAGAATATATAAAATCTTGAATAATAGTCCTGAAACTTTAGATTTATCAGGAATTGGATACTAGCAGTCGGAATGTATTTGTGTCGCCACCTGGCCAAAATGTCTGATCTTGTGAAACATTTAGGTTAAGAAAGACTAATAAAAACATGTCAGAGACTGTCTTTTAGTGTAGTCTAGTATAACTTTGAGTGAAAAGAGAGAGAAATTGGGAACCACAAATAAGTTAAAATACTGCTAAACATAATTAGCATTAAAATAATCTTAAGAAAAAATTTGATTACTACAGCCATGGGTTTAAAGGAACTGAGATCTAACTGAGATGAGTAGGACCAAGAAGAAAACCACTGAAATGCTACTATACCAGGAAGCCCAACAAAAAAAAACTGTATGCAGAGTAAATGGTACCTATGAACGTTTCAAAACCCCATATCCAGGAAACTACTGGCTCAGTATTTTAATGTCTGCAAGAGAAATTTGCCATCATAATTAGATACAGATGAGGTTCAACAAATATGTTACGACAAGGTGGAATCCAGACAACAAGTTAGGAGGGATGTATAATTATCCTCACCATCCAAGAATAGGTATCAAGCCCCATTGAGAAGCCCAGATGAGCAGCTCAACTGAGAAATAAGATCATGACTAAGCTGGAGGAGCTCTTTGCCAAGGCTAAGTACAAAATGTAAATAAAATTGTTGTAGGTGTGAATGCAGCACTATGTATTATAGCCACTGGGTAATCCTTGAGATCCTGGGCTACAAAATACAGGTCACCTCTAAGTAGGAGCAGAAGTGCCCCAGGAAAGAGACAGATAAATGCTACGTTCAAGAAAACATGGAAATAAACTAGCCAGCTGTCAAAACAATGATTAAAACATTCATTGTACAGCTACTCTGAAACTAAGGGCAAGTTACACCAGTGGAGAATTTCAGAAAATCAACACACATAACCTAACTTGAACGCCATGTTCTCTTGCCTTTCCCATTTTTAAGAGAGGCAAGTAGAAATGGACTTCAATGTCATGTCATATGTATTATCTAAAACTTCATGGACATTGTAAAAAAGCTTAAAATATAAATTACATTTATCAGATTATTTTTAGCCTGCGATGGACTGGCGACCTGTCCAGGGTGTACCCCGCCTCCCACCCATAGACTGCTGGAGATAGGCACCAGCTTCCCCACGACCCACTTTGGAAGAAGCGGTAGAAAATGACTGACTGACTACATGTTACTGCTTATCAGAGTGCTTGTGTACAGCTAATACTCCTTTTGCTTTTAGTTGGAGGATTGTTGTTTGACATTCTTGCAAAATACTTCTTGTATTTCGACGTTCTTGGCCTGCCATGCAAGAAATGTATTTCTGAGGACGTTCACGAAATTTCTTGTTTGAAATGTGAGGCCGGGATTCTATGAAAACCACAACAAACCTTCAGCATATGCTCTTTTAAGGCTGTGGATTTTGTAGTTTGTTCATGATACTATCCTGTCGTAGAAGCCTTTGTTTAATCATTTTACGTGCTCACCGTTTTGCCAGGTGATGTATTGCTTTTGTCATTTGCAGCGTACATGTCCAACCTACACACAATGATCAGCTCCTTTATGTTTTTAATGTGTGAAGAAACTCTTAAAATGAAGTCATCCTTTATTACAGTAACATAATTTTCCATCCTTTAATTTGGGTACATTTATTCACTTACAAAAAAAAAAAAAAATAATCAATTTCAATTAATTTCAGACCATGCAAGATGCCTCACTTTTTGTGTTTGTATTTTTAACTATAAAACTATTAAATCTTTAATTAACAACTTTTCTTTTTATGAAAATATTTTTTTACAGCTCCAGCAGTTGGAAAGTGACAGAAAGAATAATTTTGTGCCAAACACTTGAGCTATAATTTAGAAAGCCATTCAAATCCCTGAGACATAAATTATTGCTCTTTACAAAAGGAAGAAAATACAAAATGGGCTGCTGTCTTTTCCCAAATAGCTACTCACATCCCCATACTGATTGAGCATCCGAATGACCCGGTCGGTGAGGTTGAAGATGTCTCGCCAGTCCAAGTTGGGCATGTTGTGATGCCACTCCTCTGGTGGGCCGTTGTGCAGGAAGTTGAGGATGTGTTTGGAGGAGAATGGCGCCTCTTCCAAACTCCTGTCAATAAAATCCATCACAGAGGGATTGCGGATAGTGTCCTGAAATGAAATTAAGTTGTGAGGTAAAATCAGGTTTACAAACACTGTATAAAGACACATTTAGATCAATTTACTTCTATTTGCACAATGCCACAGTCATGAAAAAGGCTTTTGTAAGCTTTTCCTAGGTTACTTCACAACATTTGAATGGTGTGGAACATCCCAGGATATGATTTACAGAGACCTAAAGGTGCCATGTTAATCTGCTCATACAATTACAGTATTATGGAAATACTGGAAATATTGAAGAAACATCTCAAGACATCAGTCAGGAATTTAAAGTTCGGACACAAAGGGGTCTACCAAGTGGGCAATGACCCTAAACATACAGCCAAATTAGTGACAAAGTGGCTTGAGGTCAACAGAGTCAGTGTTTAGGAGTGGCCATCACAAAGATTTCAGTCTCGTAAAAACATTTGTGGACAATGCTGAAAAGATGTGGGCGGGCAAGGCAACCTACAAAACTGGCTCAGTTACATCAGTTCTGAGGAGGGGGCCAACATGATAAGCTTGAGAAAAGATTCTTAAAACATTCTATACTCAAAACAAGTCATACAGTTTAAAAGGCAGCTTCAGCACTGATTTTAAAGAAAGTTTAAAAAAGATCTCCCTCTTGTTGTTCTGGAATTTAGAAAATTTTAATAACTTTGTAAATTCTAACCGACCTAAAACAGGAAACAATTGTGCCTTATTTATTATCAGACAGCGAGAAGAAAAGGTTATTTTTGTCTTTGCACAGTGTATGGAAATATCTGGTTTCAGCTGTAGAAAGACTGTGTTCCTCAGAAACCCGGCATAAAACTGAACACTGGCCTAGTTTCACAATTTGAGAAATAAATTGCAAAGGGAAAGAGATGCATTATTATATGAAGATAATTTTCCATAATCAAGCAGGAAATGCCAACTAAATGTCAGGAAGAAGCTTGGGATAAAATAACTTAATTTATCAACGTATTCTAAGGGACAATTGTTGGGCATTGAATTTCAGCTCAATGGCAACATTGATAAAGATCATCATCATCATATGCATCTCACATGTCACAAACAGTGGATCTGGTACGAGATAAGCTAGAAAGTTATTTATTCAGCCAGACTGTAATGTGGTCCCACCCGGATCATTTTGACTTGGACTCCATCTTGGAAAAAAGCCCAGATCTGAGGAGCCACTTCCTCCCAGGCCTTTCCCATAGTCCTCAGCCTCTCCAGTTCCTCAAACGTGGTGTTTGCCTGCAGTAGAGGAGAACGTGTGAACGTCCACAAATATAGAAACACATGCAGGTTGCAGGAAACATTGGTAGGAGGGGAAAACACCTAACTCTAATCCAAAATTGTACTCACTTGAACACTTAAAAACCCACACACAGCCACACACACCCTAATCTCCCGCTGCATACCATTCCCACATCAAACTCAGCAAAAACAAGCTTTGCAAAGACAACACGCACATTCTCCCACAAAGAATTCCCACCAGCCTTTACAGATAACCTGTGACGAACGCTTTTTAGTGCCAGATCGTCAAATATTTACTGCACGCTTATCATTCAAACTCTGGATGTGTACAGTGCTTTGTGTTGCGCACACCCAAGGTTGGCTACTTCAGCATTCAGTCATGTGCAGTGGGGGATAAAAGCACTCAAGAGTACACCCAATTAAACGCCTTCCTCTTGTGTGTGTCTGATTTTGGGTGACAAAGGGTACAATGGAGCTGGGGTGACAATGGAGGCAGTTGGTGACAACCGGCTGAATGCATTCAGCCTGCCCAGTGAATCCCAGTAAGGTTCCCACAACCGGGAGCTTCCTCATTCCATGGGACAGTCCAAACAGCAGGCGACAGAAGAAGAGAGGGGGACTGGGAGATTCCTCAAGCTGATTTTGTAAAAGGGAGTAAGAGCTAAGACCTAGAGAGTTCCGGCTGTATATTCACACATGATGATGGAGAAATATTTGAAGCTGTAGAATTTAATTAGCCTTTAATCATGAAGAATTTATGCAAAAATCCTTGCTCAAAAATGTGATAAACATGGCTTGGGTACAGTGAGTGCAACAGGATATAGATAAGACCTAAAGACCTCAATATTCTACGAGAGCAATCACATATGACAACAACATGCTTGTAAAACTCATTTCTTGACCAGCATTTCCTTAAAATACTCAAATGCTAAACAACAAAGAGCCGCCAGTCGTTGTTTTCTCCTCCATAAAGTAATGGATTAACCCAGAGGTTGTCACATTCTTAGTGCAATTAAGATTCCAGCTGAGGCAAGAGGAAAACAAAGAGGTCTAGAAAGGTTGGGTAGGAACAAACATGAGGGCGTGTGTCCTTTTCTATGCATGCTCACTCATCTTTAAGGAACAGCCATGGCGGCATTGCGTAACTCTGGAGAAGCCATGGCGCCAACGGACTGCGCAGCACCCATCACAGCAAATCAGCTTGTGTTCTTCCATTGCGACCAAGCCAACCATGACTGCTGACCCCCCCCCCCCTGACAAAAACTTATCTACATCTAGATATAAAGGGCTGGACACGACATGGGGAAAGCTGATCCTTTTTTGGGGGGGAATGCTTTGTTCACTGCATCAGAGTAGCCAGCTCCAAAGAAAAACAAAGATATGTATGTCACTGAGAGACTGAAAGGATCTCTGGGTGGCCTTCTGTTATACCATATTCATTCAGATTTTTTTTTCTAGATATTGTGTTTACGTATCTTTTACTACCTATTTAAACCACTTTTCACCTAAAATACAATTGTGGCTTCTCAATCAGATCTTGCCAGGAGTCAGAGTTTTCCCCCAAAGATTCTACCATGTTTTATGTTTTATACTTAGTTATTCATACTGTTGGAAGTTTTTCCCCTTTGTTACAGTAAAACCACAAACTTGAACATATTTTATTGGGATTGTATGACAGACCAAGGCAAAATACTGCACAATAAAATATTTAAAGTATTTAAAGTCTTTTGTATTCAGACCCCTTGAGTCAATACAGAATCTTGTTTTAAGTGTATTTCTCTACCAGCTTTGCACATCCATCTTTGCAACATAGCTCAAGTTCTGTCAAATTGGATGTACGGTGTCTGTGAACGTCAAATTTCCAGTCCTGGCACAGATTCTCAATTGGATTTGAGTCTGCACTTTGACTAAGCCATTCTGACCCGTGTATATGTTTTGATCTAACCCATTCCATTGTAGCTCTGGGTAGATGTTTAGTCTTACTAAAAGGTGAACCTCTGCTCCAGTCTTTAGACGTCTGCGTTCTCTAACAGGTTTTCTTCCAGGACTACCCTGAATTTAGCAACTCTGGCCAGTCTCTCCAGTTATGCTAAAGAAAAGCATCCCCATAGCATGATGCTGCCACCACCGTGTGTCACCATGGGGCTTGTTAGATTTTGGGTACACATTGTATTTTTGATCTCATTTGACCAGAGGACCTTCATTCAGATTTAGATTTCATTTGTAAACAAACATTAATCAAAGTATAGTATCTCTTCCATTTCACAAATATGTGATTTTTTGTGTTTGTCTTTAATATAAAATTCCACCAAAATACATTGAGGTTTATGGTTAGAACTTTGCCAGAAGTGAAAAGGTTGCAATGGTGTGAAAACGTTTGTCACCTACCTTTAAATAATACAAAAAATACAGAAAGGTTAAAACAATGAAGAAAATTATATATGCCTAAATATTATTTAATGTCTAAAGAGTACAAACAGAAATATTTTTTTTTAAATCCACTTAGCAGCCAGTTTCTTACATTCCTTATGATCTGCCTGACAGCTGGTGAGTCTGGAGCGTAGACGATCCGTCCCATCAGCATTGGCTTCACAGAGTTCCACACAATTCTTGTGGCAGGATTGGACTCCAGTTCTTTCATCAAATCATTGCAGAAAGGAGCTGGTACAAAAGGCTATCAGTTAATTGATCATTGTTGCAGTATAAATTAATTTGTTAACAAATCAAAGAGATCATCGAAACAAGCATCGGGTAACCAAGAAAAAATAAGACTTTAAAAACTACAAATAAAAACTTTGGAGTCTTCTACAATCATACGGTTTGAATCTTGAATTTTAAAAATAAAAGCAACAGCTGGAGTTTAGACAATTTATTTGATTTGAGAAATCGGTTGCAAAAATGTCAGAAACACATCACTGAAAGGAGTCGATTTTACGTTCCGTGACATCCCTGCCCTGTTGGGTTTTTGTTTCTTGTTTTTTTTTTTTGTCTGCAAAGCCAGGAGTACAGCATGGGACTTTCTTCTCTTTTCTCCTCCTGCATCAGATCAGTATACCAGCAGCTTTAACCAGACAGATTTTATTTCAAGCAATTTGGTTGGTGCAAACGGTACTGGTCTTCAAGAATCTTACACCATTTTTGCTTAATGCACAAAACCTCATTTAAATTTCATCAAAATTTGTCTTTTGCTGTGGGTCGTTATTAAGTTGGTAGTGCTGTTTTAGGACCAGATCTTCCTTTGCATGGAATTTGAAAAATAAACTGATGCCAAACGCCAAACAGAAGTAAATAGCTAAATAAATTTGCCCCCACGTCTCAGGAGTACCACCTGTGGTTTGATCTATGTTGTTAAAACAAGTGATGAACTCACTGGTGCTGTTGTCATATGTGTAGTCACCCTTGGCCCAGCCGCTGCTGATACCCAGGAAGGCTTTGTAGTTATTGTCCTCATACCAGTTAAAGGAGGTGACTCTGGAGAAAGCTCCCTCTGTGTAGCCACATACCAGGCTGGAGGCAGCCGCCATCACCTCCCTGAAGGACAGATTTTTCTGGAATAGAGGAGTTATGACCTGGATGAACTCCCTGGAGCTGCTCTTGTGGAACAACTGGGAAGACACAAGAGAAGCCAGTGGAAAAACAGAGAAAATAGGAAGCTTCAGATCCAATGTCTACTCAAAATGTCGGGTTTATAGTTAAACAGAAATTCTGATGTGCATTTAAACTTAATTCACGTATTAAAAAAACATGCCACCTATTACAAACAGTGCCGCACCAAACATATTTTACCTCTTACAGGTTTCTTCTATTTTTTTTTCACAATTAAATGTTTTTAATTACATTTTTATATCAAACAAAGATAACCAGAGTAAATACAATACCGAGTTTTGAATTGATGATTTCATTTAAGGAAAAAAAGCTGTCCAAGGCAACTTGACACACTGAATAAGAATTCGCCTAAAAACGTATAACTCTAGTGTTTCTGATAAATGGCAGTGAGTCTTTGTCATTATCTGTGAGTCTTAGCATTTTGTTTTGTAATTGGGTCATTTGGTATTGTTATTTCTCAGTTTCTGTCATTCCCTGTGTTTCATACCTGGCCTGCTCTGTTCTGTTGAGATTTTTAGTTCTTTCTTGTGTTCTATGTATATTGGTTCAGATTTTGTGTTTAGCTTTGGCTATAGTTATATCATTTTTGGTCCTGTTGGAGGCCTCTGTATTTAATTGTGTTTATTAATGTTTTTCCATCAGCCCCTCTTTACAAGTTGGTTCCAGTCAGTTTCCTTATCTCCTTGTCAGTTCATTCCATTGCCTTCATATTGGCCTGCCTCTTACCATTACTTTTGTTTGTTTTCATAGGATGCTTCAGCTTCTCTTGTGTCTGTTCCTTTTTTTATATCAATATTAACCTCCAACATGAGACTGCCTTTCTCATGTCTGCACTGGGGTACTGTTCCACAACATTACATTAAATTCTTTAACAAGACTGTGGAGGACGTTTGTTCCACTCTTCTTTGCAGAGTGGTTTTAATTCAGCCACACTGGAGGATTTTCAAGCACAAGCAGCCCGTTTAAGCTGCCACAGTAAACGGATTTATGTCCAGACTTTGATTAGGCTATTAAAAATCTTCATTTTTGTTTCTGTCTTTTGAGTCATTCAGTGTTGGACTTGTAGGTATGTGTTGGTGCATAGTCCTGCAGCATAACCAAGTGTGCTTGGGCTTAAGGTCACAAACTGATGAGAGCAAAATGTATAGTTGAATCCATTGCAGCAAATCATCCAGGTCCTCAAAAAGCAAAGCAACCCCAGACCATAATACTACCATCACAGTTTTTCACAGTCAGAAATACGTCTTCCAAAAGTTCCACTTTTGTCTCATCAGTCCAAAGATTATTTGCTCAAAGGTCTTGCGGATCATCTTTTTTTTTTTTTTCGCAAATGTCAGGGTGTTGTTTATGGTCAGCAGTGGTTTTCACCTTGAAAGCTCCTATGTATACTATTTTTGCTCAGCCTCTTCCTTATTGTTACATCTTGAACACTTATCTTAACTGGGGCAAGTAAGGCCAACAGTGATTTGGGTTCTTTAGTGGGTTCTTAAGTGAACTCCTGGATGAGTCCTTGATGCACTCTTGGAGTAATTTTGGTAAGCCAGCACAAGTTAGTGTTTTCTCTATTTTTATTGGTTTGTTGGAGTCTAATAGCCTTAGACATGGCTTTTCATTCTGACAAATGATTGTCAATGACTTTGTTTCTCGCCTGTTCTGGCATTTCTTTGCTTTGGGGCCTGTTGTGCTGCTTTTTGAGATCTTTTAGTCTACCTGTTGTTGTCAGATAGGTTTTGTTTAGGCGATTTCTTAATTGTATGGGGTCAGGCCGCAATTTGAAATCTGCATTTTGTATTTACTTGGTGTATTTTTGTCTGGTTTTAAAGTTAGTTTGATGATTCAACCAATTTAAATGTGAACAAAAAGCAAATCAGAAGAAATCTTGAAAAATATATATTTTTGCACTCTAATTGTGTACATTTTAGGACCTTCCTCATTATGATTTACAGGAAGTGACATGTTAACATCTTTCACTTCAAACATACACTACCTAGAGTCCTGACACAGACAACAATCTCGCCAACAGGATGTTAGACTGTCAGCAATTAATGTATTGCTGGAAACATCCACATCACACACAGTAATATTTCAAGACCAAAAATTGCTGAAATTAGGCAACAGAATAATAATAAGAATTAAATTCTGATATTTATGTGCAAAAAGAACTTTGTTTCATGGGGACTAAGCCCAGGCTTACCACAACACTTTAGTGATGAAAATATAGTGATGTTGGTTAAGGAAAAAAACAAAATAGAAAGAAATCTTCAGCAATCATCCATCGTCTACTTTTCCTGGATTGGAGATTTCACCTGCTCTCGCCTTTTTTCCCCATTGTTATTGTCCTGTTATAATGATTTATCATTCTTTTTAAGGCTAAATAGGCTTCCTCTGGATTTAGATTTCCTAACACGCACCAGAAAATATCCCCCTACTGTCTGTTTGCCTAAAAACTTAGTCAAGAGGAAGCAACTGTTTCCTGCCAGCTTAAAAAAGGAAGCAGTGAACTTTTGAAAGGGGAGCAACTGGTTTGCTCCGCCAGCTGGTTTCTTACCTCTTGCAGTCTGTCCGAAGCTGCGGAGACAATCCGGACCCAGAAGTGAATGTCGATGCCATCAGAGTAATTGTCCAGAATGCGAGGAAGCTAAGGAGAAATGGATACATGAGTTAAAGATTACATTACTGCCATTTTTATATAGTTCTGGGAATGTTAAAACATGTCAGGAATATTGATTCTAAACATGATCATGAATTTTCAAGGGATTTCAACACCAGGAAGGAAAGAAAATTCAAAATGGAATTCAGATTGTAGTGTAATGTAGGAAAGGCAAGTTTAATTTTTTTATCACAAAAGCCTTTACTTTAAAAAAAATCATTGCAGAAGAGACAAGGATTACATGTCATTCAAAGGTTTATTAAAGACTTGCAGGAAAGAATTCTGATTCAACCCATAATACACAACCTGGCACTTTATATGTGTCCAGGTCTGATCTAAACCATTGCATTGTAGCGCTGGCTGTTGTTCTGCTGGAAGCACAACCCCCTCCCAAGTCTTTTTTGCAGCTAAGAGAATTTCTTCCAGAATTCCATTGTATTTAACCCCATTCATTCCCCCATTAACTCTGAACAGCTTCCCTGCTCCTCCTTAAGAAAAACTTCCCACAGCATGATGCTGCCACCACCAGCAATGGCTTTCTTTTTTACCCTCTTCAACAAAGGCAACATTTTTAGAGGACTTTTTATTAAATCTGCGACGTCTTGCACTGGATCTATTTAGTGGTATCAGAGTACAGAGCGTGAATACATACAAGGCTTTTTGGGTTTTTTAGTCTGTAAAATATTTTGAAAACCATGCATCCTTTTCAAATTTCTAATCAGACAAAATGAGTAAAAGTTCACAGGAATAATTTCTCAAAAAAATACAGAGAAAATTCTGGAGTTGAAAAAAAAACATCTGTAAAACTGACTTGATCCTCTATTTGCCCTTGGCTTCCCAAGTCTTTACTTGAGCACTGTTTGGGTTTTCCAAAACAGCTTCCAGAAAAGCTCACAACACAATAGAAGAAAGGTTCAGGATGTTGGATGAAGCCAAGACACAGAGTTGCAAACAGAAACATCCTTCCTCTTTTCTGCCTCTGTGAATGGGTGGGTGGGAGACTTCGGTTTTAGACCACACTTGTCAGTAGCTGCAGCCATATGGGACTGAACTGAAGATTTGTTGCTGAGAAGGTTTAGAGCATTTTCTTGCTACTGCACAGTCGAAGACAGGCACGTAATCCTGTTTAATTCCACTTCCAGTGGACCATGCCTGGGTAAGGATGAGGCAGACAGCACAATTGGTTGTTGTCTGTCTCATTGTCAGTCTTGTTTACTCCTCACTAAAAACTTTCTTTACACTAACTTTAAAACAGATGGAGAAAATGACCTTGACTATTTGTCAGTGCACGACCTCTCTTGGCATCTTCTCCTTAGTTCACCCCACAGCTTTTCTATAGGATTTAGGTCTTGGGGATGGAGATGGCAATGGGTCTGGTGTACCACTTCTGTCTGGATTTGGCTATATGTTTTAGATTATTATCCTGTCGAACAACGCAATGATAGCCATTGTCAGTCTACTTGCAGTGGCAATCAGATTTTTATTAAAATTTTCCTGTTATTTAAGGAGTTTCTGATCCCTTTGACTCTAACAACGTTTGTAGGGCCTTTAAAGGGAGGAAAAACAGGCCCAGAGCACCACAGATCCGCCATCATACTTAACAGTGTGTATTCCCTACATATTTATGTTTAAACCTAGTCTTGTTTGACCAAAGCACACGATTCCAGTAAAAATACTAGTAGAGATCTGCAAATTCCACATGTTGACATTTGTGAAGGTAGAACAGAAAAGGCTTATTCCTGGCCTACCTTGCCAAAAAATTGGTTGGTGTGTTAATAACATTTAAAGGTTGTTATGGAGACAGCACTCTTTGCTGTTGTTCTAACAGAGAGGTTTGGGCATTTTTTACCTCGTGTGTGGAGTGGCAAAACAAACTTAAGTCCTCCTCAAGCTTTGTTTGTTGCAGTCCCAGTTTTTTAAAACCTTTTTGGTGGTTTAGAGCAGTAGTTCTTTTCCAGTAGTCATTCCCAGACTAATGAAGACAAACACACATATGCCTTACTTAAATGGCATGTTTCTCTCATCTCTGGGAAATGAGGCTCTGAGGAAGCAGTCTCATTGTCAGTCTTTTTTACATCTTAGCACAGACTCTTTAATAAACACTGTCCATATAACAAGCTAATAATAGGACAGTCTGTCTGCTCTGCTAGTAACACAAATTGTTGGTATTATCTTTGGTTATTTTAGCTAGAGTACTTTCCTATTTTAGCCTTTTGCACATGATTAATTTATTTTGTTGTTTATTTTAAGGATAAACAAATATTCTAATCCACTGGAAAAAGTGAGCCCGCTCATTAGAAATCAGAACAATGATGTGTATGGAATAAATACCTGTAAAATGACACACATTTTTGGATTTTCTCCAGTTGTGCTTCCCTTGTCATCTTTTTCTTCAACATGACAGCTGAACAATGCTGTGTTTACTTGCACTGCATTTCCCTGAAAAATAAATCTGCTCCACCCTGTGAGTCATGCTCCTTGTAAAAACAAAAATACAAACAGATGTTTATCCATTTTGTCAACCAACTTTACACGTGTGTCACCTGAGAGTACTTTCTGTCCTCAGGAACGTTTCACTGGGATGTGATAATGAGCCCAGACTCGCGGTGGGAAAAGTAATCAAATGTAAAAAAAAATAAAGTAAGAAAAAGGAAGTACTGAAAATATTTTGGCTACTCCTGATTTGTTTCTGTTAATGGGAATCTTTATGAAGTTATCTTCAGACAGTAAGCTATGTGTAAATGTTTTGTTAAAATCATGGTTATTTCTGGAACTTTTACAACCAGTACCCCAAACTTTTTATGAAATTCCTTATTTCTCTTAAGTGGGCGGTGCTTTGCAAAAGTATTCACACCCCTTGACCGTTTTCTGAAAATGTTGTGTTAATTTGTATTCAGCCTAACTCAGTACTTTGTAGAACCAACTTTTGCTGCAATCACAGCTGTAAGTCCGTTGGGGGTTTGGCTCCACCAGCTTTGCACATCTAGAGGCTGGACTGTTTGAACATTCCCTTTTGCATAACAGCCCCAGCTTAGTTAGCTGGATGAAGACAGTCTGTGAACAGGAATGTTCAAATCTTGCCAAAGATTTTCAGTTGGATTTAGGTCGAGACTTTAAATGGGCCATTCTAACACATGAATTTCCGTTGATCTATTTCATTTCACTGTAGCTCTGGTTGAATGTTAAGGGTTGCTGTTCTGCTGGAAAGTAAATCTCCATCCCAGTGTGAAGTCTTTTGAAGCCTCTAACAGGTTTTCTTCCTCGATAGCCTTGTATTTATCTCCATCCATCTTTCCATCAACTCTGATCAGCTTTCCTTTCCCTGCTGATGCTATCACCCTGAGTATCACCCATTTTCAGATCATGCATAAACAGTGTTCCAGGAGATGTTCAAGCCTATTAGGCTTTCACATAACAGCTGTTATTATAACACAAGCAGACTCTATTTACAAATTAGCTGACTTCTGAAGTCAGTCTGTTGCAGTGGATTTTATTCAGGCAATCAGAGTAAAGGGGGCTGAATATAAATGCACTCCAGACTTTACAGGTTTTCATTTGTAAAAATTATAAACATGTCTGATCCTTTCCCTCTCCCTTCAGAATTCACATACTCTGCATGCTGGTCATTCTCTAATTGTGCAGCCAGATTAACCAAATATTTAAAGGACTCAACCTGCTCCACTACCTGGTCTTGGATAATCAACAGTTTGAAAAGATGCTCTGATGTTTTACCCTGCCAGTACAGCACAGCTCTTTTGTTTTGGAAATATTTAGAACCAATGGGTCATCTGGACTGGGTTGTTAACAACCTGCTTCTATCTGGTGGATGCAAAGGTGGATGGAAAGGAGACACCAGTTTTTATGTCGTCTGAATATTTGCTGGGATACACACAGAGAAGAGAGTAGGTGATGACAAACAGCCGTTTGGGAGACCAGTGTTTTAAAACCATCTTATTGGATTTAAAACCATTAAAAAGCACCTGCTCTGGTCGTTCCTGTAAAATAACTTTAAATCCATAAAACCGGTTTGGGATTAACCTGAGGATCTAAAAGACAGTGCATCAAAGTGTTTATGTGCAGAGGTTTAAAAGCAGATGTAAAATCCATAAAGAAGATGCGGGAGCAAGTTTGTGTAGAGTCCAGATTGAATATTCTCTCTGTTAAATCAGAGCGGACTCAAGCTTCGAATAAGAAAATAATGGCCTGCCATAAACTAGTGTCACTGCCTACAATGATGTCCCTGCTCCAAAAGGTATTTGCATGTGGTGAATGTCCAACTTTTTGGTATGTCTGAATATATTTAAGGCTGGGAGTAGAGTTTTGGCCCTGTGCACCTCAGAGAAAATGCACAATAAATTCAAACTTCCAGCCAAAGTTCTTATTTTAAGAAAATCATTATTGTCATATGCTGTATTATCTTTCCACTATGGAAAAAAACTGTTCAAATCAATCATTAAAAGCCCAAAACTAATATGGCAATAGCTGACCTTAGTGAGAAATGCAAACATCTGACCAAAACCGTCTCCTATATCTTTTTGACACGTAACTGAAAGGACATGCCATCCATGTCAAGCCCCTAAATCCAAGAATAAAAAAAAACACTGACCAGCCGGAAGAGTTTGAAAAAATCCACGTTGGCATAGAACTTGTCCTCAATGATCTGCAGCCTTTGTGGGGTCAGGATGCACATGGCATTGCGAACGGAATAGAGTCCTCTGCGGCTTTGGAAAATCAGGAATCGCTCCAGGAGGTTGAGGCTGCAGGCGATGTCTTTTAAATGCAAGTCTGGGACCCCGAAGGCAAACTGAAACACAGCAGACAGGCGATTGCATCATTTACCATGAGATTTTAGGGTCAGATTTGCAATTTTTTTGTACAAACATTGTTTATGCATCAAACATACTGTAGGGATTCACTAATGAGGCACAGTTCTAAATTCAGGCATTGAAAGGTTTTATGTTTGGGGCTTGGAGAAATGTGGACATAGTGGAGTTAAGTTATTCACACTGTTTGATTCGTTGTTATTCCCACAACTCCTGTTGCATTATTGTTTAACACTGAACATAAGTGCCAACATTCAAGGTTGGCATGGCTTTGATAGCTGCTGCCAGGAAGAGGCCCTGGTGTTGCACAACCGGGAAATATAGAGGAAGGAAAATAGGAAAGATTTTTCCATCTTATAAATTTATTTGGAATTTCAGTGAAAACACGTAGCATATTTACTGAGTCATTTTATTTTTAAATTACTTGGAGGAAATCCAATGCTCTAAATCTCTGACTAGAAAACAAAACTTAAAGCACCTCTCAGTTAATGTATTTTTCTTTGTTTTAAAAAAATTAAATGAATCTCACTTTGTGGCTTGGATGTCATCATCTACATTGTTTTTTTCCAAGCAGAAAAGCAACAATTTCTCCTTCGTACTGCAAAAATAATATAAGATGTGAAGTATTACAGTTGTCATAATGTTATCTATACGATTTGGTTATAGTTTTTCATTTTTATACATAGACTTAAGGAAACATATAGATACTCGCTAAATTTATGATTAGTTCTTAAGTAAACGTTAATTCGAAAAAACATTATACATGTTCCTGACAGTAAGAAAAGCTGATATTTGCTATGTTATAAGTCAGGCTATCAGCTCGGGTAACTTGCCTGCAGCCACTAGGAATGATGAGTAGCAGTTCTTTAGTTTCCACAGCTCTTCGCATTTTTGACGAGAAATATTTCTTAGCAGCCGACTGTGTATTTCTTGTACTCAGGGGCAAAGTGTTGGGGCCTTCTTTCAGCCAGCTGACTGGCAGTGTTTTGCAACAGGTGGAGAATGGCCAGCATCGCCTTACTCTATGGTCAACTCAGCTGGCACTTTCTGCAGCATCTCCTTAAAAGGACTTTAACCGTTTAAAAATGATATGTTGAGCAATTATTGAGGTTTTGAACAAGTACCTTTTCAAAACTTTCATATACCTTGAAACCCATAACCAGCCCAAACTTTCTTAACAATATTTATCAACACAACCTAAAAAGTCTGTCTTATGTATTTTAAATAAACTAAAGCCTAAAAGGCTGAGGATTATCAGCAATTATGTCCATTTATGTTGTTTTCGCCTCTGTTTACCGATCAAACACATACAAGACCTCATCCATGACCCGTTTCTAGCTGTGACATGTCTGATTTGTGACCACAGGTTAATTTGGCTGGTTAAGTACATATAAGCCAATGGTTCTTTTGTGAACAGAGCAGTGGCTGTACCTCAATTTGCTGGTTCAAATAGTTGACACATTTACTGCCTGGAGTCTGTTAGCTGTACAGTTATTGTTGCCATTACATATACATTTTCCAAAATGCCAAAGTAATATGACTACATGTTCCCTACAGTCTTCTGGGATGAATATGTTCCTGCTTGGACATGATTTATGTCATACAGACTGCTACTTGATGTGTCCCAGTGTCTGTGTACCTGTTCAGGCCTGATCTGGGCCACGACTAGATGATACACCACAGACTCCGTCAGAGGAATGTCTCTCAGCAGGAAAGACGTCAGCGTTTCATCGTCCTTCAGGATCATCTCCACCTTCACTCCTCGACCTGTACGAAATAACGAAACCAGTTTGTGTACGTCCACGCACTGTTGGTTTTAACGGATAACGGCGCTGCACACTGGAAAAACTGGTCCAGGTAGATAGATCCTGATTCCTCTTAGCACATACCACAGACCAGTTGTAACAAGTGAGTTTCAGTGGAGCAATTGGAACAGGTTGAATCCTCTTCTCTTGTTCCACCACCACACTGTGACAGTATTTCCATCAGCCTGCCTGTGCTTGAACAAATTTAACTTTAAAAAGGCAGAGTGCACTTTCAGTCTCTATCTAGTTCTGACGGTCATGCATCCATTGGAAACTACAATGTAAAAGCAAGTGGGGACAGGAAAACAGGAAACTTATTGATTCAATAAAACAAGTACAGCAGTGCACCACACAGCAGGCTTTCTAAGTCAAATTTCTGCTTCTAATAAAACAATGCTGAAGACTCTATGTGAGCATCACCTCAAAGAAATGTTTAAAATAAGCAGTCATGAGTTAAACTCATTCATTATAGATATTTATTCTCATAAGGACTCTGGTCTCTTTTTCTGAGCTCATGGGAACTTCTCAGGAATGTAAATCTGTTCCTCTATAAGAGCAGCTGAACAGAGTGCAGCCATAACTGATCCCAGACTGTACTCAGAGTCACTACACTCCCACTGCAGAGGTGAACTTATACTAGTGTGGTGAGGGGATGTATGCAGGGCTCCCCTTAAGCTCTTCTGTATTTTTGTCCTCTTAAAATTACAAACGTTCATTTATCTCATTAAAGACCAACATAAAGTGTTGCTTAATTGTAAAATAGAAGGAAACTGCAACAGTGGCAAATAGAAAGCATTTTTTGGAGGTGGCAGCATCATGCTGTGGGAAGGTTTTTGCCAGGATTACAGGTCAGGTAGCTGGAGGTAAATCTTTGGGTCTGACTAGTTAAACAACAGCATAGTCAGTACCATTCAAAATGTTGCTTTGTTGAGTGAATTATACTAAAAATATCAGGTTCAACTAATAATGAATCATAACTCCTAAAGCATGATGCTGCCACAGCAGAGATTCTATACAGTGCTTGGCATAAATAAGCACACCCCTTGAATTGTTTCTACATTTAGTCATGTTACACCCAGAACCCTCAAAGTATTTTAAAGGGATTTTGGATGATAAACCAACACAACGTACCACATAATTATGAAGTGGAAGGAAAATGATGCATGGTTTTCATTAGATTTTACAAAAGAAAATCTGTAAAAGGATGGCATGAATGCATACCCCTCATACCCCTAAAAAACAGAACGGAAAAAAAACGGAACCGGTTGCCTTTAGACATCACCTATTTATTAAAGAGAACAACCATTGGTTGTGCACTCTATAAAAACAGTCTTAATGGAAGAGGGGGAAAAGAAAGGCATGTTTTGTGGTGGCAGCATAACGGTGAGTGGATGCTTTCCTTCAGCAGGGAGAAGGAATGCTGTCAAAGTTAGTGTGAAGATGAGTGCAACTACACCCAGGGCAGTTCTGGAAGAAAACATGGTAGAGACTGCTTAAGACTTGAAACCTGGGTGGAAGTTTACCTTCCAGCAGGACAACAACACTATATACTATCAGAGCTACAATGGAAAGGTTCAGATCAAGGCATATTCATGTGTTAGAATGGTCCAGTCAAAGTACAGACCTGCATCCAATTGAGAATCTGTGGCAAGGCTTAAAATTTGCTGTATGTAGATTTTCTTAGTCCATAAATGTGAAAAGGTTCAAGGAGTATGAATACTTTGCAAGGCACTGCATGCAGAAACACTATCTGAGAGAGAACGGTCAACAATGTTCTCTCGCAGAAACAGGAAGTCGGATGGGTGACAGTGAACAGACACCCCTCCAACAAATAAACAACATGTTCGTGGCAAAATAAGCAGCTTATGGTTCGGACCCGTCTTAAGCCTGTGTGATATAATGGTGTTAAACTGTCCAGACACACTGATGGGAAAGTATGTGAGATGTAACAAACCTCAGACGCACTTTGAAATTAGATGACAGTTTTAAAACAGGATTTTCTAAATCCCATTAGATTTACTCAATCATTTGTCTTCATGAATGCCTCTTAACAGACGTGTTCTGCCAGAAGTTAAATGTAACCACAGTATAAACTCTGTCAACACTTGTGTAAACTGTTGCTTAAAACACAAGTGAAGCAGTTTTCTGCAGCGGTAACACCCGCTCCAATAAAACAACTCCCAGATTAAAGGACTTTGTGGGTACATCCTTTTTTGATGCTTTTGCAGGAAGTTTATGAATGCCTGGAGCACTGACCTGAGACCTTTTCAGGATGAGTGCGCAGCGTGTCCATAAAGTTGCTCATGGCATTCAGTTCCCTCCAGAGGCGACCGACCTGCAGAAACTCTGGGTCACTGAAAAGAAGCTCTTCTGCATCCGAGTAGAACCGGGCCAGTCTGAAGAGAAAGGTCAGGAACAGTTCAAACACACCCTGTCTTGATTAGAATCAAATATAAATATAGTCCACTCATCCACTTTTCTTATTTACAATGCCTTCCAAAAATATTCTACCTCTGGAACTTTGTCACAGTTTTTAACATTACAACCATTTACTAGGATTTTAGATGTTGGAATGACACAGAGTACCACATCATTATGAAGTGGAATGAAAAATTACAAATGGTTTTCACATGTTTTTTGCAAATAAAACTCAGAAACTGAGATCTGATGTTGAATTCAGACCCCTTTATTCTGATACCCCGAAATAAAATCTAGTGTGGCAGATTGTCATCAGATGTGATTTAACCACAGTATAAACACAGGTGTTCTGTGAAGGTTTCAGAGGTTTGTTAGAGAACAGATTATTTAGTATTACATAGAAAGTTTTACATTAATGACATTAACATGTAAATGAGCTAGGCTGTAGCTTCTGGCTAAATTCCATCTACTGTTTCTCAGCAGGTTGATGTTATTCACATAACCCAACATAACTCTTACATGTCTGTTGAAAACCATTGTGCACATATAGAGTATATTATGCCTGTCAATGTTGTTAGTACAGGTAATTACAAGGTCCAGAACAGCGTTTTTACATATTCAACTACAGGTTAGATGTGATTACACACCTGATTTGATGTTACAATATTTTCAGGTTTTTCTTGGTGGAAACACAGCAAGGTCAGGGGTAAAGTTGTAGAGAACTCTGAAGCAGGGTTAGGTTGTAAAACCATATTCACAGAGTTCTGTTCAACCCAGCATTTAAAAATCAAAAGAGTATGGCCCAGCTGTGAACCTACCACAACATGGCTGTCCACCTAAACTGACAGCCCAGACAAGCACACCATTCATCAGATAGGCAGCCAAGAGGGCCACATTAAGTCTGGAGGAGCTGCAGAGGTCTAAAGCCCGGTTTGGAGAATCTGTCAACAAAGTGCCTATTAGATTTACTCCATAAATCTGGTCTATGTATGGAAGAGTGGCTAGAAGCCAGGCATTTTTTTCTCCATTTTATTTTTTGCACCAATGGCCTTTATTCAACAGTAACTTTACAGGGAAGAGGGTGGGGAGACAAGGGGAAAACAAGTAGCCAACGGGCAGAGATACGGATATGAAACCAGGACATGCACGTCAGGGACTATAGCCTCTGCATGCAGGGACACCTACTTTACCAACTGAGCTACACAGCACCCAGCAAGCCATTCTAGAAAGAAAACCACAATTTTCATTTGCAGTTTGCCAAAAGCCACGTTGGTAATAAAAAAAATGTGTGGAAGAAAGCCCTCTGAGATGCTTGGCCTTTATGCAAAACTATGTGTGGTAGAAAACACATCACATCACATCAATGAACTCATTATTTCCATCATGAAATATGGTGGAGGCAGCATCAAGCTGTGAGGATTCTTTTTCAGGGAAAGGGGAAAGCAATTCAGAGTTTATGGGAAGATCGAAGGAGCTAAGGAGCTACCTAGCAGAACAATAACCCTAATCAAACAGAGTTACAACAGAAAGGTTCACCTCAAAGCAAATGTAAGTATTGGAATGGCCTAGTCAAACTCCAGACAAAAAAAATTTGTGAATCAGTGGTATAACTTGAAATATTGATGTTCATGGAAGCTCCTCATCAAATATTACAGCTAGAGTTGTCTTGCAGATTTGTGTTTGTTATTTTTCATCACTGCTAGGTGACGCTTACATGGAGTTGTTGTAGTTGGACACCAGACCCGGGGATTCTCCACGGGTGGGATACTGAAAGCAAGGGTTGTTGGCGTTGCAGAAGATTCCCTGTATCCACGGCAGGATACCAGCTGAGGGCATGGCCTTGTTAGGAAAGTGACCTGAAGCACAAAACATAATATCTCTAAACAGAACATCTATGAAAACAAGGAATGCCTCCATGACAGAAGAAATCGTTTATTTTAAGCAGCTCTTGGCTCACATTCATATTGACGGTAGAGTGGGTTCACTCTCCTTAGCCACACCAGTCCCATAAACAGCATCACAGGCCACATGATCTCCATGAAGAACCGTACCTGATTCAGACAAAAAAAAATAAAACATCTAAGCGTACAGTTTATTTTAATGATGTTTTCAGGGCATTTCTGTCACCTTTCATATAAACTCTTTTATTAAAGAAAAGACTGCAACATAGTCTGGCACAATAGGCCAGTAATCCTTCAAGCCTGTTCAGACCCAGCTGGGTGTGGCAGTCCTTGAAACATGCAACACTTAGGTGGATCTGACAGAACGGTATTTGAGTTGTTGAAAATTACAATTGGAACACCAGTTATAGCAGCAGTTACCGTAAGAGCTTAATGGAATCTGACTTGGGACCTTCACCAGGTTTAATAATTGCCCAACACTGCTGGTCTAACCTTGGCGGATAAAACCACAAATGAGAAGAAGTTACCCTCTGCCGCCTGCGGATGGTCCAGTTCTTCCACAGCAGGAGCCTGACCTGTCCTCCTGACCCCATGATGCCTCCTGTTCACCCCCGCGGGGGATGGCTTTGGCCTGGCAGACCTGTATTCAACCAGTCCAGAATGATCTGCTGTCCTGGGAAGAGCAGTCTTTTGTTTTGCTGACACGTAACTGGGGCAGAGCTGCGTTCTTCACAGATCTGCCCATTCAGCTGCAGAAAGCTCCATGTGAAAGCTACCAATAGCTCATAAAGAGGTTAATGAGCTCAAGACATTTTATGGTCAGAATAAAAGCTACAGAGGTCTCTGTGCTATAAATATACCTCAATGGGTACCTACACTAGAAAGCAAAGTGTTTTTGCTGTTTCCTGTAAATACTTGAGACTGATGTGTCACTTACCTCAGAAGAACACTTTTAGCTGTAGAATGATGCCCAGGAAATAAAAACTAAAACATTAGAGAACATATTATCTCGAGTGTTCCCTGTAGTTGCAAACACAGCTCCTTTTCCAGACCTCGTGAATAGTTAAGAGGATTGATTTAATCTACTTTCTGAGCGCTGGGAGAGACAGCTAACGCCCCTCTTCCACTGGCAGAGGCCTTTATGTCTTAAACCAACCAAGCCTTCATTAGATAGCCTAATTACTGTTATGCTGCTAGATTTATTGGGGAGCATGTGTAATAAAACTTCATTATAATAAAGCAGCACAATCCAGGACAGTGTAGTTATTTAAAACACAACATGTGCATCTCTATAAATTAGAATATCACTGAAAGTTCATTTATTTAGTAATTCTATTTAGAAAGTGAAATTAAAATATTGTAAATATTTATTTCTAGCAGTATGACATATTTAGCCAAACAGCTACTGAAAATCTGAAAGCCTGTGGTTCTGCTGAGGTCTGGTGCCTCTCATCTTGCTCTAGAAAAACTCCATAGATTCCCTACTAGTTTTAAGTCAGGCCTTTTTCGTGTCTAACAGCACCAATGATTCCAGCTTTTGGTACCTTTGGCTGTCTGGACAGGTACCAAGTTCTGTTGGAAAATGAAATCAGTGTCTCCATAAAGGTTGTTAACAAAAGGAAGCATGAAGTGCTCTACAATTTCCGACTAGATGGAACAACGCTAGCAGACGACATTGCTCCCAAATCATCACTGACTGTGGAAACTTCAAACTGGTCTAGAGACCTCGATTCTGTGCATCTCCACTCTTCCTCCAAACTCTGGAACCTTGAGTTTCAAACGAAATGCAAAATTGACTTTCTTCCAACCAGTGAGCAGCAGTTAACCCCTCTTTTCATTTTAGCCTGGGTAAGACACTGTTGACGGTGTGGTGGCTGTAGAAGCACTGACTCCAGCTGCTGTCCACACCTTGTAAATCTCCCCAAAATCCTGAATGAGCTTTGCTTAACAATCCTCCCAAGGCAGCTGAACCATCTTTTTCTACCAAACGTTTACCTTCCACTCAACTTTCCATTGATACAACCCTCTGGGAAAAGCCAGTTTCTTCAGCAATGACATTTTGTGGCTTGCCCTCCTCGTCTTCCCCATGTGTAGGCTGTATATACAGGGGTTAGACAATGAAACTGAAACACCTGGATTTAGACCACAATAATTTATTAGTATGGTGTAAGACCTCCTTTTGTGGCCAATACAGCGTCAATTCGTCTTGGGAATGACATATACAAGTCCTGCACAGCGGTCAGAGGGATTTTAAGCCATTCTTCTTGCAGGATAGTGGCCAGGTCACTACGTGATACTGGTGGAGGAAAACGTTTCCTGACTCGCTCCTCCACAACACCCCAAAGTGGCTCAATAATATTTAGATCTGGTGACTGTGCAGGCCATGGGAGATGTTCAACTTCACTTTCATGTTCATCAAACCAATCTTTCACCAGTCTTGCTGTGTGTATTGGTGCACTGTCATCCTGATACACGGCACCGCCTTCAGGATACAATGTTTGAACCATTGGATGCACATGGTCCTCAAGAATGGTTCGGTAGTCCTTGGCAGTGACGCGCCCATCTTGCACAAGTATTGGGCCAAGGGAATGCCATGATATAGCAGCCCAAACCATCACTGATCCACCCCCATGTTTCACTCTAGGCATGCAACAGTCTGGGTGGTACGCTTCTTTGGGGCTTCTCCACACCGTAACTCTCCCGGATGTGGGGAAAACAGTAAAGGTGGACTCATCAGAGAACAATACATGTTTCACATTGTCCACAGCCCAAGATTTGCACTCCTTGCACCATTGAAACTGACGTTTGGCATTGGCATGAGTGACCAAAGGATTGGCTATAGCAGCCCGGCCGTGTATATTGACCCTGTGGAGCTCCCGACGGACAGTTCTGGTGGAAACAGGAGAGTTAAGGTGCACATTTAATTCTGCCGTGATTTGGGCAGCCGTGGTATTATGTTTTTTGGATACAATCCGGGTTAGCACCCAAACATCCCTTTCAGACAGCTTCCTCTTGCGTCCACAGTTAATCCTGTTGGATGTGGTTCGTCCGTCTTGGTGGTATGCTGATATTACCCTGGATACCGTGGCTCTTGATACATCACAAAGACTTGCTGTCTTGGTCACAGATGCGCCAGCAAGACGTGCACCAACAATTTGTCCTCTTTTGAACTCTGGTATGTCACCCATAATGTTGTGTGCATTTCAATATTTTGAGCAAAACTGTGCTCTTACTCTGCTAATTGAACCTTCACACTCTGCTCTTACTGGTGCAATGTGCAATCAATGAAGACTGGCTACCAGGCTGGTCCAATTTAGCCATGAAACCTCCCACACTAAAATGACAGGTGTTTCAGTTTCATTGTCCAACCCCAGTATATAATGTTTGAATTTTACTCACTTACTATAAAAATGTAATGATAAAACATATTACCTGGAAGTGTTACTATTATGTTTCTACCCATTTCCTGTTGTGTTGGATCTTTTTTAGAGCACGTTGCAATAAAAAAAAAACATGTTTAAGCTAATATTAGTGAAAGCTGCCACACAATTTCATAATATGAGAATTTTTTTTTTATTAAACAAGACCTACCCTAGTTGACCACTAAATAGCAAATGATGGCATAGGGTTATTAAAATATATGTATGAAGAGTTATTGTAAAAAAAAACATGAAAGCATGTTTGTTAGAATTTGCCATATATATTTTAATAAGTTACAGAAGGGTGTTTGTTTAAATGTACCTGTTTTTTTCCTCTTTTTTTCTTTACAATGAACCTCTTAACAGTTTGTCAACCATGTACATTACAATGAAAAAAAAACAGATACAGTTTAAATAAAGGATGTACTTCCTATTACACTGGAAATGTAAAGTTTGTGTTACTGATAGGACTACTAAGGTTGTACAAAAATAAAAATAAACAGAACCAGCTTTGGCTATTAGAATTTAAAGGTGATATTAAAACATATAGTGAAAACCCCTAGTGGCATTTGTAAAAACCTGTCAGACAAGTTGACATCATCCAAGTTTAAAAATATAACAGCTATTTTGTTTTCCTGCCAGCACAGCTATCCCATGGGGCATGTATGTAAATGTGTTCATCCAGCTTTATACACAACTCGTTAGAAAGTAACCTAAATGTAACAGATTAAAACAGTCGTTCTCACAGCAGGTGAAACGCAGCTCCGTCAGGTCCGAAGAAGAGTATTCATGTCAGGGTAAGTGCACTGGATTGTTTTCAGTGTTGTGGTACGAATTATAAACACTAATCTGATTATTCCCACCCAACTTTTTGGCATTAAAACAAACATCCATAATGAGTCTGTAGAAACTTTGTACAAAATATATAAAAAAAACACACAAAAACACAATTGCACAGTTTAATAGAAATTATAAATACAGTGCTGAGTAATTGGAACAGAATTGTGAATGAGTTGAAGGATCTGCAGTGGTTTAAGTGCGTCCTGTTTGTCTTTCGAGGATTAAATCAACAACAGGTAGAATATTTCTGTTTAGCATCGTTTTGTTGTTTTTTGGAATGATATGGAACTCGTTCACATTCAGCCACAGTTTTTAATCAGCTCTCCCAGCTGATCAGACGAAATGGGCCTCTCTGTGTTCTACCTCTTGAAGGCGCCTGGGCCGCAGTCTCTGGTATACTGGTTTCGCCTGGTTTTGACCCATTTCTTCAGGGCTGGAGCTGGGAGAATGAGACATGGCTGCCTGGTCAACCTCCTCAAGAGGCTCGTCTACTGAAACCTCTATCTCAATCCCCAGTTCCTCCTCCTCCTCCTCCTCCTCCTCATCGTCATCATCCTCCTCCTCCTCCTCCTCCTCCTCCTCATCATCTTCCTCCTCAGCACTGTTAGCTAGCTTACAGTTCTGCATCCCTTTGGCTTTGCTCCCTGAGGGAGGCTTGTAGAAAGTTCCTGGGGGAGGCTGGAGGGTCCTTGGAGCTCTGAAAACTGTTGCTATCGTGCTGTTCTTCAACACATTGTCCTCCCTCTTTAGAGTCCTACTGGGTCGCACTGCAACTGTGTAAGGTCTGTTGGGATAGATAGTGCTGATGGTGCTGCCTGCAGTTCCAAGGTTCAAGACAGACGGCACAGAAGTCGATAAGCCGCTGGCGTCCAGCGAGGAGCTCTCCGACTGAGAGGTGGCCGGCAGTCTGGCGGCTCTGGAGGCCACGTCGTACTTGTACTGTTTGTCCCATGTTCGCCGTAGCGTCTGCGTGTCGATGAATGTGCTCCGGTAATGAGCGCCGGCTCGCAGTTTGCTATTCTCCGTCTCGTCCACCTCTTCGATGGACTGGTTGGAGCTGCCTCCCTTCTTGTTCTCCCAGTTGGCACTGTTCCGGGTGTTGTTCTCGTCCACCGTCCCTCGGCCGAGAACCTGCTCGGCCGGCATGCTCAACGGTCGGGAGGAGAGTTTGTTGCGGGGGTGTCGGAGCTGAATCCTGCTGACCGTGACGTGCTGGGAGCGGCAGAGACCCTTCTCTCCAGGTTTTGGAATCTCAGGGATACTTGATGACATCAGCCCATTAAGGGTCTCTGAGTTCACCTCATCACCTTTAAACACAGATCAAAAAGTATAAATATATCAAGATATATATGCAGATCTTTCATGGTCCTTAAAGGAATGATCTTTATGAAGATAACACAAACACCGACCAGGTTCGAAGTCACTTCCATCGAGGGTCGGCATGGTCTCCTGAACCTCAGCTAATAAGTGTGAAGAAGGTATTATGGAGGAATGCCTCTTAAACACCTTTGAGCTCTGCTGCAATATCAAAAAACAAATGTTAACTGTAAAATAGACACGGACGTTAACAGGTCAGAAGGGTGAAAACGGCTAAGTTCTCACCTCCTTGATGTCTCCCAGCGACTTGGAGTGCCTGCTCAGCTGCTCCTTCTCCTTCTGGGTGAGGCAAGGGTGAGAATTTGCCTCTATGGGTGAGGTGCCCCGCAGAGGGCTGAGAGGAGTGTCAAAAATCATCTGGTAGTGTCGGATCAGAAGCTCCACAATGAGTGCCTGGTAGGGGTAATCGACCAGAGAGGAAAGGGAAACTTCAGCGTCCGCCTGCCTCGGCTTGATCAGCGTTGGGCCGAAGATGATCCCAAGATTGCTGGCCGTCATCTTGTTTTCCTCCGAACACTCGGTCACCCTTAAAAGGAAAGAAAAGAAAAGCAGTTTTTCCCAACTCTGAGTCTAAAAAGTAGATTGATGCTCATGTAAATGCATTGTTTGGAGAACCTCCGGTACCTGTGAAGATGCTCTATGAGGAACTGCAGGGTCTTGTAATGTGCCGGAGGCAGCTGTCTCAGCAGATCCTTGATTTTGAACAGCACCCGGTTGAGCTCCACGCTGAATTGGGCTGCTGTAATGGTGCTGGGATTGAGCCGCTGGGCTTCATGTTCTTCCACGATGATGCTCTGGCTTTCCTTCGCCAAACCGATGAAGTCGTTGTAATAACGGAACAGGATGAGCGGCTCTGGAAGCTGGAGAGCACGAAGCAGACGTCCATCCATGAGTCACGTTTTTTGGTTTTTAACTTGCGCTCAAACATTGGGAGAAAGCAGCCTACCTGTCTCAGGTAAAGTTTGAGCACGTTGCTGATGTCATGGGGGTACAGTTCGGACAGCTCCACCAGGTCTTTGCCGTTCTCAAACGCCTGGCACAGCTTCTCCACCCGAGACTTGGCACCGTTCACGCGGTAGATCCCCTTCAGAGCACATAAACAAAACGCTTTCAGTGCAGGAAACTCAGATGGCCTTTTCTGACTCCCAAAGTAGAAACCGGGGCCAACGGCTCTGGAATATCAACAGGCATGACAAAGAAAGGCCATGCAACCTGAAAACTGTTTAGGTACCTTTTAAATCGAGGCGTGCAACAGCTTGTGTTTTTTTACCCCCATTATTTTTTGTTTTACTGTGTTTCCCTTTAAAAGGTAAAGATTCTATCTAATTAATTAATTTAATTAGTGATGCACTAATCAGAATTTTATTGCCAATTTCTGAGAACCTGTTTTAAATTCTGGTTCCTCTTTCAGAACTGTAACGAACCCAGAATAAACTTCCCAGAGTTCTCAGTTCATTTTAAAGCAGAAAACACATTCCTGTGAATTTAACCACAAATATTTCTGCAGTGAGATTTACTGTATATACGGAATCAAAACCCAGAAAATGGAATAAAAAGAAATACCTTGATGTTGAGCGCCCTGCTCTCTATTTCAGATGTGCATTTCCGGATGATGAAGGGGACGCCATCAGGAGTGTTTGTGGCCGCCTGCGTGAAGTCGATGCCGAACAGATGAAGCCTGCCCTGGAGCTTCTTGTGGCCACACTGGATGGCCAGGGTTTCCAGGCACTTCTTGTGACAGGCCAACGAACACTGCAAACAAGCAATTTAAACTAAACAGATTAGAATAAAGTAAAAACAGACCACAGTCGGGAAGCCTTTTCACTTTTTAATCACAAAAGACATTTCAATACACAGACAAATCAAAGTGCTGAAAAAACATTCCTTCAGTAAAAGGAAAAAAATAATAAACAGGAAATGCGTAAATCTCCAGACACAAATAGAAGTGTGATAAATACTTCATGGGAACCTCAGATTAAGCCAAGACTTCTCTGTAACCAGCACTACTGAGGGACTCCAACACTCTGCAGCAACATGAATGCTTATGTCACCTTCCTGTCAATATGTCAACCAGTATTAAATATTCTAGCTTTTCCAGCAACTCCTTTATTTGTTTTGCTCAGTGTATCTAATAAATATGGACAGAAACTTGATCTAAAGTCAACAGAAGAGGGAGGCTGATAGAGAGGACTCTTCAGAAGACAAACAAAGCCTCTTCAGTTTCATCTGCCTGATCCCCCGACTGAGACCAAGCGGCGGGTTCGGTCTCCAAGGAGAGAATGTGACCATTTTCAACTTTTCTTTTTAATTCTTTCTCATTCAAGCATTTCGATTAGGGAAAAAAGGCTTTTTTTTCCCCCACTGTTTAAATGTTTGCTGCCGTGGGTGATAAAGAAGCTGTTGTGCAACTTTGGCAGTTTGTTTCATGAAGCCTGAACGCAGTGAGCTGGAATTACTAAAAAGGTCTGAACACCAAAAGGTTTGGCCTGGATCAGATTTCATTCTGTTCATTTAAAAAAAGAATAAAATAAAGTGAGGAATGAGAGCTTACCTCCTCACATTCGGCTCCATGAAACACCACCAGGCTGTCGCATTCTCTGCATTTGGAGGGCGCGCGAAGCTTCCTCAGTTTGTGGGTCTGGGCTGCTTTGGACATCTGGGTGTTTCTGAATGGTCCTGGGGAGCTGGCTGTCTCGATTATCATCTCACTTAAACCTAGGGGTAAAGAGGGAAAAAGCTTTAAATATAACCCTATGGAGAAAAGGATTAATGAAAACTACAAAAAAAACACACAAAAAGGGTCAAATAATTCCCAAAGACCAGGAAATATGAACAAAGATCTGATTTGACTCACCGTTATCCAGCGGCGAGGGCGGCTCTCTGTCATCCAGGTCATCAGCAGACGACATGGTTCCCGTAGAGGGAGTTCTTGGCAACCTTCTCTTGAAGTCCCCTGAACAATAAGGCAGAACACACATGTAAGACCACATCTTCGGTCATATCATATCCTCTCCTGGTGCTCAGAGTGAAAATAATGGGAAAATCTGATGATTTAATGCAGCACGTGAAACGTGTCGGGTTCCTGTCGTTGATGCCTAAACACTGTAGCTGATTGTTAGTGATGGGCATCCATACCGGCTGATTAATGGTTGCTTACAGGATCATTTTAGGGATGCAGCTCTGTTTCTGAAGAACCTGGTGAGGAGGCTAATCAGGGAGACATTCGCACATAGTTCACACTTTCCTGTTCGTCAACGGGGCTGCACAAATCCTAAATAATGCGTAACCAGTGATTATGTAAATTGCGCACCAACATCCACACCCCCACCAATCAGCAAAGGTCATTGTACCCAAATGGTTTCATTAGAATAACAAATTATTGCACTGAGCAGGAAAAAGTAGAAGAAAAGTTGTTTTGAAAATAAAATCATTATGCAGGATTATTTACATTTGATTTCAATTAAAATAAAAGGTGAGGAAAGAATCTAATAAAGGGACACCATGAACATTTTTCTTTTAGCTCTTTTGTGATTTTAGGAGGACAACAGAATAGTGGCACTGATCAACCCACTTAGGTCTGACCCCGCTCAGACATTAAAAGAATCAGAAATAACTTCACAAAACACAAAAGGGGACATGATCGAAAACCTAAAGTCTGCAATCAAAAAGACAGCCAAATTGGGATTTTAAATGACAAACCGGGATTTAATTAAAAAATTAAAGATATCACAGTTTTCAATACTGCATTATTATTTAGACCCCCTGAGTAAAATATTTCACTGCAATTACAGCAGCAGGGCTTTAAGGGTATGGATCTACCAGGTTTACACATCTAGAGGTAGCTGCTGGCCTGCTGGACTGGAGGAGTGTCTGTGAACATCAGCTTTAAAGTGTTTCCACAGACTTTCAACTGGATTTATGTCTGGACTTAAACTGGACCAATTCAAAAGATGAATATGCTTTGATCTAAAACATGTCATTGTAGTTCTGTCTGTATGTTTATGGTCGTTCTGCTGGAAAGTGGACCTCTGCACCGGTCTCAAGTCTTTTGCAGCCTCTAACAGATTTTCTTCTAATAGTTTTGGCCCACTGACAGGCCATAGGGTTACAATATGGTCCAGAGCATCTTCTTGTTTACTGTGTTTTCAAAGCAGGTAGCAAAGTGAAAATAATTCTTCCTGTTGTCTCCTTTCAACAGTGGATTTCTTATTGAAACTCTTCCATAAAGTCCAGATCTGTAGACCTCTCCACAACCTTTTTTCTGACCAGTATGGGGGGTCCTTGGTCTTTACGAAGCCGTTTGTTTACTCATGTTCTCCAACGAACAGCTATATTTATGCTTACATTAAGTTACAAACAGGTGAACTAAGGAAATGAGGTACATTTATAAAAAAATCTGCTGCACATTTAGGGCTTTCAGAGGAAATAAATACAACTCAGTTATGTACTGAGAAGAGAAAATAAACCTTAATAAAACAGATGGAAGTTTTTGATGTTAATGTGACAAAAAGTGACACGAAATTGTAGTACACCCTGAGTACGGCGGCATACCAACAGGGAAACTGTTTTGTGTTGGTATTAGTTGCACAACATTCAACAAAAAGACATCACAGCCGGTTGCTAAGCCGGTTGATTGTGAGATAACATGACAACAATGTTGGGTGAACATCAAGTTCACTCAAACATGTTCGCTGCTCCAGGGAAACTGAGAAAGCCCGTAACAGGCAGCGTCTCTCCTACATTTTCTGTTTCTGTCATTTAAACATGGCAGCTCTGGCAAGCTGACTTTCTGGAACGCCGTTTAGCATATTAAATAGTGATTTATCACCTGAACAGCTCAGTTTGGCAGCAAGCGATAAGTGTAACGTGGATGTTGGCGGTTCAAACAGCACTGGGTGGGGACGGAAAGGACGTCAGTAAGGGAGGGTCTACTACCTGGACTTGCAGTGGGTGAGTCCATGGAGCGTGATTCGCTGCTCCCTCCAGCACTTTCTGAGTCACTGCACATCCCTCCACCCTGATTGGCTGAACCCCAGGGCCGAAAGGGACCCTGAATTCGAAGTGCTGAAAAGGGAATCCACACATAAAAGGTTTAGGCAGACGTCTGCAGGGATCCTTGATAAACACCTTCTGGTGTTAATATTCACAACAAATGATGTGGAAAGGATTCTCAGTATTTTTAGTAAACATTGCGAGTTCATTAATCACTGAGACTGATATTAGTAAAGCACATGGAACAGCTTGTCCTGTAGTTTCTTTCCACCAAACAGCTCTGATTCAGAATGTCATCATATCGTCTGTGAGGCCTACTTATTAAATTAAACACCTGGTTAAATGTAAAGACCCCATAGTATCGAGCGAGCGAGCTGGTGTTTTACTCAGCTATTTTTAAACTTCACATTCTAGTACGGCTTGGAACGCCACATTGGAGGCTGGATGCATTATTTAGAGTATGTGTTAATGTGTGGATATATAATGATGCACTGAAGTGATCTGACAAATTCAGCACGGCTAAAACACCAGTCAATAATAATTTTGTCTCTGAAGCTGGACAAACACCTTTCTGGAAGGTCTGTCTGAGGGCGATTAACTTGAACCACCAGAAAACAGTAATGAGCCCAGTTGTCAAAGAGTCACATCAAAACTGAGAGGAAGCAAGCGAGCAACCCGCTCCACATTAAACATCGCACAAGAAAGTGGCTCTATCCAACACCTTGTACCAAGTCAGGTGATCCTGTGGAAGTAAATTATAAACCTACATGTGTTTAGGGGTGTTGTAGGCTTCTAAAAACACCCTCACTGGTGGGTCAGTGCAGGACACAATCACAGTAAGGTTATGGACCATGTAATACTGATGAAATGTAGTCAACTTCATACTTAAATCACTTATTTAAAAAAAAATGTTAAACGTATACAATTTGACATATTTTGCCAATGAATCTTGGAAATATAAATCAGCCTTGTGATAAGACACATTACACATGAAAAAAAAACATAGGCTAAAATAGACAACGAATAGAAGATCACAAGCTTGTAATTCAAACAGATTGGGTTTAAAATATTAAAGATCATTTTGCCAGGTGCCCTAACAATTGGCAAAAGGGGTTTAAAAACATTTGAATTCATTAATATGGTAGTTACTGAAGGACAGGTTTCATACACAGAAAAATGCCTAAAAAATTGGCAAAAATTGCACAATTTCACTCCACTTTTATCAAAAACGTTAGAAGTGCACATCCAGTATTTTAATGTCTGGGTAACACTCTAAAAGGAACCTACCTTGGATATCAGTGCCACCATTGGAGCGTCTCTCTGCAATCTTGGTGTGGTGGGTATTGCTGTGAGCGCCCACGTCTTCTCCACCCAGGATGTCAGAGGTCACGGATGTCTGCGACAGGTTGCTGTGGGAGGAGTGGGTGCCACTCAGTGAACGCTTGTTTGAAGGCAGCCTGAACCAGAAAAGGGAGCAAAGAAAACATTAAAACATAAAAAACCCTTATCAGATGTAGCATCAAGCTGCTAATTATGTTTGCAAATTCTATCAGCAATACAGGAATCCCTGACTAATCCTAATATCATGAGATCACGACATCAAACACAGCAGTCAATTACTGGATGGTGATGACTAAGTGACGCTGAAGTCGGGCCGATCCTGCACATCTACAAACGATGCTTTCCATTGTTAACCAAAGTATCCAACAATACACCATTAAGTAGGTCACTGGTCTATATTTAAGCTTTTGGGGAGCAGTGTTGTGGGTGAACGTGAGTGTGTGTGGGTGTGTGTGCCCAAGTTTCATTTCCTCTCTCCCAAGCTGAACTCTTTTGATCAGAGGGATCATAGTCGGGGGGTGAGAACAAAGCACTCTCTTATTCACATCTGCCTGGTATGTGAGTGAGTGAGTGAGTGAGTGAGTGAGAGTAAATGTGAATGGGAGTGATCACAAACCAGTGGCAACAATACGCTTTCTATAAAAAAAACAAAAATGGGTAAATTTCCCCTCAAAACACTTTAGAGAAACAGCCAACATCAATGTCGAGTATTTGGATATCCTGCTTCGACACTGCTGTCTTCAAAAGTCCAAAAACCTCCACTGGCTTTAACAAGATGACATACACTACCCACAATATTTAGGGATGTTTGGCTTTCAGGTGAAATTTGTGGAAAATGTAAATCGCTACAGTGATATTATATCATGAAAGTAGGGCATTTAAGTAGAAGCATGCAAGGGTAACTCCTCATCTCCAACAATTTATTGAAACAAAAGCCAACAACAGTGGTGGGTGTGCCACAACAGATCATGTCTCATGCTGTTCTCAGATGGACTTATTGTCTGCTGAGGCATGGTATCCCCTCTCTTCTTGAAGGGCAGCCCTCAGGTAATTGAGGTTCTGGGGTTATCCTTGCTGGTTGTCTAGCACGCAGACCAAGCTGATGTTCTTTAAATGTCCCTGGAGTTGAGTGGCATTCCTCATACAGTTCCACAGGGCACTGTTTACAACGAGGTGGTCATCGGTGTGGGATGTGGCCAAAGCACGTCCACTTCTATGCCTTTCTGTGACCTTTCCAGTCTCTCTGGTGCAACCTGCTGATGACTCTGTAAGCTCAGTGGCCACCTCCGTCTGAGAACATCCTGTTTGAATCATCACAATGGCGAGGTACTGTTGATCAGTGTCAGGTGTTGTCTTGGTCTTATGACGTCAGCATGTGAACAGCATGATGATGAGGAGGGAGTTTAAATACTAATTCTGATTGAACCAGGAACCATATTGGTCAATTCATGGATCAAACCCCGGTTGTGAATTTTGCCATTAAGCTCATTGTTAGAGAACAGCAAGTTGTGCAAAAAGTCTGGAAACATTGAACAGGTGGACATGTGCAATCAAAGGTGTAGAGGTCACATTAGGTTCACCTGTAGAGGTTATAGTGCATTTTAGCTTCATCTTGAAATTTCACCCGAAAGCCGAATATCCCTAACTTTTTCTGAGTAGTGTAAATTTACTATACAAAGTGTCGTTTCAAGTTGTGACTCTTGATAATCCTCTCAATCCTAAAGCGAAGCTCTGCTTTTCTTTGTTTTAACATTAATTCAGGGGTGGTCTGGTAATATCAATTTATTTCTAAAGGCAAATAAGTTGAAGAAACTGGGGCACATCAACAAAAGCAAAGTCTGATTGTGTGGCAATCACATCCCAAAATGCATAGAACACACACTTGTTTTTGGGAAAATGGTTAAACTGTAGTGTGTGTCTCAGAGGGAGACATTAACTCCTATCCAGTACCGTCTGCATACTGCAGTGTAGCTGTTCGAACCCACTGAGGGAGTACGTGGAGAGTATATTCAGTCTGATATTTTGGTATCTCACCAAATGTTTGAATCTAATGAGTGCGTCTCCAGGCGAGGCCCGTCAGTCGGCAAACTCCTGACGAACTCGATGTAACGCTGACCGGGCTCATACTGCTTGGCGTTTTCACATAAACTCTGGTGGTTGACGGGTAAAGACACAACCTGGGCCTGCTGGAGCTGGAACCAGTTGACGGTCACCTGCAACGAGGCCCAACCTGATAAATCATACATTTCGTTTACTCCTCATCTGTCAGCATGGGGCACATTATAGATCCAAACTTACAGCCTTGAGGGTGAGGTCGCACTGGGAGACCATTACTCTGATCTGAGTGATGATCTCACTCTTGGTGTTGGCCAGGTCCACCCTCTTCACACTCACATCAACCTGACAAGCTTTGGAGTGCTCCCTAGCCTCCTCAGCCTTTCAAAATGAAGACACATATTGAAGAAAATATGACGGATTTGTTTTAAGCGATAATTAGCAGGAAGGAGATCTACTTGAAAACAAATCTAAATGGAGGATGTGCTCTACCTTCTGCAGGGCGTCCTCCTCTAGCCTACGCCTCTTTTCCAGCTGCTTGGCTGTGGCTGCACTTCCTCCTCCCGCAGTCTGCTCCTCCTCCAAGCGGCTGGTGCTCACCTTGGCCTTCTCGTATTCTTCCTGCCGCTGGGCCTGCAGCAGCCGGGCCTTCCTCAGAGCGCTGTCTGCCTCTTGCTGGAGACAAAAAATATAAAAAGTTAATTTACAGGCTGAAATGTAAACCAGAATCTGCAGTAATTCCTATTATAAACATGCAACCCAAGGATTAAACTATCGTTTATTTTACACCTGAACAATACGAAATGTTTAGAGACCTTTTTGCCCCTTTTGCAATAAAACGTTGTATAAAGTGACTGTATAAATATGTTAGGAATTTAATAATCTGCGCCGCTGTTGGTTATTCTGTATGAGAAACATAATGGCATATTAGATGACCTCTTGACACAAGCAACAGCCTTTCAGGAGCTTTCTCAGACTGAGATCCCAGCTCCATAAATCCTTCCACTCCCTATCCGAATACGATGCTATTCAAAAAGTAAAGGTCCTGACTGGCTACTCACCATTTTCTTTTGTTCTCTCTGCCACTGCTCTTTGACCTCTTTCCGTAGTTTGTCCAGCTCATTCTTTCTGGCCAGCAGAGGCTGGAAACAAACACACCCCATCTTTAAGAGCTCTTGTTTCCATTGTACGAATGCAGACAAAAGTCATATTTAAATTAAATAAATAAATAACACAGTCGGTTGGATGGATTACCTGCACAAACTTGTTGCTTTGGAGTACTGCTGCAGTTTGAAGTACCAGCTGACTGTATTCGATGTCATTTTTGAAAGCAGTCATATATGTCTCACGGAAGGGCATGAACTCCTTAAACGTGGGAGGAAAAGCCTGAACGTCAACACTTGTCATGTATCAGATGAGGAAATGAGCTGCAGCATTTTCTCACCTGCTGACTCGCAAGAGTCTTGGCGGTTTCTGCCATCTTGGCGTAACTTTTGGCACACTCGATATCTGCAAATAAAATATAACATTTTCAGCCTTTTTCTGAGCACCACTTTTGTTACACTAATCAATAGTACTTTACGGTCTGTCCTGTACAGGGCAAATGTGAGCTTTGTGTGTTCAGCTAAAACCATTCATTAACTGGTCTATCAAACAAAAGATCTCACACTACAAACTCCAACCTTGAGCTGAGATAATATTATCAAACAAACCTCCAGTAAATCTCCCTGATTCTGACTCTCTCAAAAACCTTTTGTTTGGACATAAACCCAAATATAAAGCTGACCAAACAGAGCTGACAATAAGCCAAACTTGGAACTGGAGTTCATTAAACACTAACAGGAAAAGGAATGAAAACACAATGATGCCTGAATATATTTAAACCAACACCATGCAAATGCATTAAGAGATATACAGGGAAATCAGCTGGTCACCAGAATCAGAAGATAAAAACAGTTTGAACTGTTACAGCCCGGTCAGAACCTCAAGAATCCGATTTGTTTTTTGATCAGTGAATCAACCATACTGAAGCCGTACCAGGTCATGTTGACAACAACCCTCTTTAGTGTGGAGGTTGTTACTGAGTGAAAAAGACTCAGAGTTAGAAATGTTTAGTATCAGTAAAATGTAGGCAGACTACGCTTATTAACAGCTTTTTCTTACAAATTTTGTGTTTCCTGTGAATTTATTTTTAAACACCTAACTGATAATAAAAACAACTGACTTTGAGTCTTTTTTTTCTGCAGTATAAACTTCCACACCAAAATGTGTTGCAGTCAGTGTTTATGTGTGGTGTGTGACAACAGAAGGATATGATTTTTGAGTTTCTAACCAGCCAATCACTAGTCAGGGGGCGGGTCACATTAGAAAACCAGCCATTTCTGACTTCTCTGAGCATCCCTAAATAAAAACCAACATTTTTCAAGGAAATCTGTTTGACCAAACCAGTTTAGATGAAGCATCCTTAGCCCTTGTCAGAAACTTCAATCAATGCCTTTATATCTTAAAGTGTTGTTTACCCAGAGGTGCTCCTGAACTCCACCCTTAAAAGCACAATTAGAAATGTACCGGTGGTCTAACTCACCCACACTGAGCCTCTTCTCCACCCATGCCAGGAGCTCCTTGGTGTACTTGGACCATGCCTTGGCATAGAGCAGAACCGACTCCACTCCGCTGTCCTGCCCCTGCAGTGTCCTGTCCACCTCTTCGGGTCGAACCGGTAGAGATGGCCCTGTGATCGCAAAGGAGGTACAATGAAAAGGTTTGTTAGAGGTGGGCTCCAACATGACTGATGCATACCATACATAAAAAGATCTATAAATCTGACACTGGACCAGCCACATGCATGATTACAAAGCAAAATCAAAATGTGTGAGCATTTACACAGCAATGTTTGAAGAGTTTCAGTCAGGCTCCAGAGCTCATCATAGCACTGAAACAGCTCTGCTGAAAGTCACTAATGATATTCTTATGGCCTCAGATAATGGACTTGTGTCTGTACTGGTTCTGTTAGATCTCAGTGCTGCATTTGATACAGTCGATCATAATATTCTCTTAGAAAGGCTGGAATATGCTGTAGGGATCAGGGGAACAGCACTAGGCTGGTTTAAATCTTATTTGTCTGACAGATTCCTGTTTGTTCATGTAAATGATAAATCATCTTTAAACTCCAGGGTTAATTGTGGAGTACCACAGGGTTCATTACTTGGGCCAATTCTCTTTACTATATATATACTTCCAATAGGTCAAATTATCAGGCAGCATAGGATAAATTTTCACTGTTATGCTGATGATACTCAGCTTTACTTATCCATAAATACTGATGAACCCAACCAGTTAGATAGACTACAAGCATGTCTTGAAGATATAAAAACTTGGAACTTTCTGCTTCTAAATTCAGACAAGACAGAAAATGTCATCTTTGGACTGGAGTCTTTAAAAAAGAAACTGCTTAGTCAATCACTTAACCTGGATGGCATTAAATTGACCTCCGGTAATAAAGGAAAAAACCTTGGTGTTATTTTTGACCAGGACATGTCATTTAAATCCCATATTAAACAGGTTTCTAGGATTTCCTTCTTTCATCTCCGGAACATTTCCAAAATTAGAAATATCCTATCCAGGAGTGACGCTGAAAAACTAGTCCATGCATTTGTTACTTCAAGGCTGGACTATTGTAATTCTTTACTATCAGGATGTCCAACAAATGCAGTTAAAAGCCTTCAGCTGATCCAAAAATGCTGCAGCAAAAGTTCTGATGAAAATTAAAAAGAGAGATCATATTTCTCCATTTTTTTCCCTTCATTGGCCCCCTGTTAAATCCAAAATAGAATTTAAAAAATTCTCCTCCTCACATATAAACCCCTTTAAATGTTTTTTAGCTCCATCATACATCAGAGATCTGATTGTTCCATATGTTCCTAACAAGGCACTTCGTTCTCAGACTGCAGTTTTACTGATGGTTCCTAGAGTCTCTAGAAGTAGAATGGGGGGCAGATCCTTTTTTTTCCCAGGCTTCTCTCCTTAAACCCCAGCTCCTGGTTTTAGTCCGTGAGGCGGACACCCTTTTTTAAGGCTAGGCTTAAAAACTTTCCTTTTTCAAAAAGCTTATAGTTAGAGTGGCTTAGGTTATCCTGAGCTATCTCTGTAGTTATGCTCCTATAGGCTTAGGCTGCTGGAATAATGCCCTTTTTCACCCTCTTCCCTACATTCTCACACTACTCTACAATGTTGCTTTTTTTGCTTTTTTTTCAGCTTTTAATTTTTCCCCTTTTTTTCTCTTCCTAGAAGCTACACCTGCCTGACTCTGTGTCTATCTGTGACACCTTTCGGGAGAGGGGCATCGTCCAAGTTTTCCGCTGGCAACAACTTAATGCTCCCCCTCTACAGATGATCCACATGGCCCTGTTTTTCATTGTTTCCCTTTTCCTCTCCTAGATATAGCAATTGACTGAGCTTTGCTGTGACTAACTCTATGTGCTCTCTTCAGACTCTAAAATTAAAACTGGCTCAGAGTTTATCTTTTCTTTCTTTCTAGGTAAACGACAAAGGAGCTACCCCTTTAAACATTTACTTTTCCTTCCCATAAAGTACTCCTGGATCAGTGCTTCTTTTTTCCTTGTTTCTCTGCTCTGTTCTCTCTAACCCCCAGTCGGTCATGGCAGATGGCCGCTCACACTGAGCCTGGTTTTCTGCTGGGGTTTCTTCCTGTTAAAAGGGGGTTTTTTCCCTCCACTTTCGCCACATGCATGCTCAGTATGGGGGGATTGCTGCAAAGTCAAAGCCAGTGACTGTCCACTGTCTCTACAAGTTCATCCCCGGGGGATGAATGCTGCAAGTCCCTGACTGGATGCAATCTGCTGGGGTTTCCCTTAGATAAAAAAACTTTTTTTTCCCAAATTTAAAAAATAACTGAATCTAACTGCACTGTTTAATGATTAGGACTAATTGGAATGTATTACCTGACTTTTGTGAAAAAGGCCTTTTTGATAACCATGTTTTTTTTAATTTTTTGGATTTTTTTAAATAAAATGAAAATAAACTGAATTGAATTGACTGTGACTCAGCGGGAAAAGCCCATTCTGACCTTGGCTAGTGATGATATGGGCTAAAACCATTCAGGCTAACCATAACTGACAGCAGACATGTATTATGTCAGTCAGGTGATTGTTTACTACCTGTTCAATCCTTTAGAGAAAGACAGTGTAAAAAATAGATCCATAAATAAAAACCAGCAACAGCAGCACCACATAAAAATTGATTCACACGTCATTTATGTACAAGTTCTTTCCTTCCTCTCAATCTAAAAAGATTAGCTTTCATCCAGCACAACAGTGATGAAGGGAGTACAGTAGCCGTGTGTTCAATCTGTCTTACCTGGCGGATCATCTTTCTCAGGACCGGATCCTCCAGATTCCACAGAGAGGTTCTCAGAAGACTGAAAAACAGAGAAAATGCAAGGTAGAAAGGAAGCTTTTCCTACTTGAAAACCAGAATCCTCCAGTAACAGTCATGACGCATTCCTTATCAGAGTCAGACCACTTTTACAGTAAAACCTCTGACAGCAAAACAACAATGCAGTGCAACAATTTATCACCGGAGGAGGATGTTTAAGACAAATGCGTCAGCCAGCAAGGGCTTGGTTCACCCCTGAACTCTGCACTCTGCTGGGTAATCTTTCACCTGTCTGGTCTGACAATTTGGCTTCATTAAGCCACATCCTGCTGTTAAAATGGCCTCAGAACACACTGACATGCGCACAAGAATATGTACAAAACAGAACGTGAGCTGTTTTTTTTTTGCAAATTTTAGATACATTTCTAGAAGGCAATGACTTTTAACACAAGATTTGTGCTTAAATAGGCCCTGTGGACTGGATGTTTTTCTGTTTCTGTCAACACATCTACATTACAAGATTTTAATTGCGATCTCTGGGCACAACTCACTAGTAGAAGTGTAAAAACAGTGTAATTTCCCTGCCACGCCACTAGCAGGCAGTATGTTCTTTGAAAATGCACATGCGTACAAACACACTGTTTAAAAAGGCAACACCACTAAATAACGAGATTCAATTGTTGCTTAGTGTGACTTTTAAATTCAAAAACCAATTAAACCCTTAAACCGGTCGTGTCCGTTATGTTGTGCACGTGGGCATCTATTTTTTTTGATTGCGGTCATAGTGTGCATGTGCCAGGGCTTCCCCAGTCTCCTGTTAACACGACAACGGAGAACGGGATGTCTTTAAGTCCTTCCACTCTGGAACATGTTTTTAAATGGTGGCGTTGTCAGAGAAAACACGCGTCGTTGTGCTGTACGTAAACAGAAACGCAACCAAACTTTCCAGCTAATCAAAAAACTTTAGTGTGCACAGACATCTGACAGCATGTCTGAATGAGACAGAAAAACAGAACGTAAATATTTACTGGTCTTACCCTACTTCTCTTAGTCAGGGGGAGCCCCAACACCGATCCATTCTCTACATCTCCCATAAGGAAGTCAGACACTCTGAAAGAAGAAGCAGAAAGACAAAACTAAATACTGGGCTACCATCTTATAAAAGATTGCAGCAATTATCAATCAGTAAAGCTCATATTGCTTTTGTTTTTTAAGAAAAGACAGAATCAAACTCATAAAACTACTTTGAATAAGGAAAGATGTATGAATGTTTATTGGGCTATATAAAAGATAATACGACTCCGGTTCCAGTTTTCTTTGAGGTTTGACTCTGATTTTGATCGATTCAGATTTTGTTTTTCTAAGGACTAAACTTGATCTCTACAACAAATATCCTGGAGTTTGTCAATGCGCTAAAAGACTGAAAGTCCTGGCTGACTGACCAATGCATCTCTACTTTATATCATTGGTAATCAGTGCAGGTAATTGACGCACTACTAGTCTGAAATAAACTGCGGCAGGCTTTTCCTCTTCGTACCCCAACAAATAGAGTGCAAAAACACCAAAAGTCCATAAGACAAAATTATCAGAACCTGTTTGAAAGTAAAAAAATCTAAACTAATTTATCTATAACGGTTTCCCAACACTGACATCATACTTACACATTGCCAAAGGTGAACGCCAATGTGTCAATAGCAGTGTAGATCTCACCAAAAAGCTTCTGTTTGTTCTCCTCGTTCACCTCATTGAAGTTCACTCCTGATAAAATGTAATAAAGAGAGACTGAGTCAAGTTTTGGCAGGATATCGAACTGATGAATGCTGTATGCCTCCTTTGTTTGGAGGCATCAACTCCATGGTATGATTCATCATCCTGTTGATGAGGTCAAACATGGAGTTAATGAAAAGTTCTAGAGTCATAGTGTACTCCTCAAAAACCAGTACTTGACAATCTGTTAATGTGCTACGATTTAAAAAATCCAAAAGCCCCCCTTCGAAGCATCCAAAAACAACTTTGGTAGTCTGTAAAGATAAGCAGGGACTGCATGTGTGTTTTGCTGTAATCTGTCCAAGCAGTAGTTTCCTGCTGCAAGTCTAAACACAGTGATGACTGAGGACAGAATGAAGGAGGGGAAGCTGCGTAAATACGACTTTAATCAGTCTCTACAATAAATTTCCTGTCCTGACTTAGAAGAGAGAAAACAAACCCCCCAAAAAAGATGGTTAAATGGTTAAAAAGGGGAGAAAACGCGCAAACAATAAATCAGTGATGTCACGGAGCACTCTGCTGCCGCAATCATATTCTTGGTCCTTCCTTTCCACTGGAACAATGAAGATTTCTAGAGTTCAAAAGCTGAGAAAGGAGAAACCTTTGTGGAAATCCAACCTTATATTCCATGACCAGAGAAATTTGTACCCCTTGTCTTATTTTCACTTTTAATTTTCTGGTTTTTTGGACAATCTGATGTTATAACAAGTTATATCTCTCATATCTCTCTAGAACATCAATCTAAGCTATCCAATCATCCATTTTCTATACCCGCTTCTTCCATACAGGGTCTACGGACAAGAGACGGGGTACACCCTGGACTAAATATCTTCAGTAGTTTGTCAAATCTCTGAAGAGGACAACGAAAATATTCTACAGTTGGTTCTACACCTGATGAAACTTTTATAACCTACCTATTTCCAAATAGGACAATACCTTTTCTGTTGTAAGTCCAGTTTATTTCCCAATTCCTTTGAGAAACCACAGCAAAATTAAATGTAAAAGAACTAAATCAGAAATACCCACCATAACAAGCTTTTTTTGGCCTCCTTCTAGCCGTAATAATCCTTATTGACTCAAGCAACAAACTCTATGTAAAAGCTTCTGAACCACCTTAAACATGACAAATGTCCTAGTCTTAGGAGTTCTTTCCACAAAAACGGAGACGATGACAGCGAAACAGATCCATTGAAAAAAAGGTTCTCTTTGAGTAGGCCACAGGTGACGGTTCAGGCAACAATGACTTGAGCAGTTTCCGTTGTCCTCGGGAAGCTTCTTGTTAATCCCAACGCAGCCACTGTGGCCGCCTCTAATGAAAAGCACACAACTCCGGTGCCGTTGCATGTCCTCCTCTTCTACCCCACCACTACCCCCCCCAACAGGACATCCTGAGGCTTGCTGGAATACAATGCCACTACTTGCTCAGGCCCCAACCAACGGTCCAAATGTGGAAGTTACATCATCGGGGAAAAATGGTATTGTTTGTATGAGAAAAGCACAACATTGTCGAAGCACTCATCATCAGCAAAGACTTGTCCTGCCTTCGTCGAGTGGAGGTGCTTTAGGTCCCGTAGAACTTAACATGACATTATGGCACAAAGGTAAACGACTTCATACTAAGAATCATGGGGAGGAATTGAGTACTACTTGATCTCCTTGGTCCAAAATTTGTGATTTATTAAGTTGAAGTTAAACAAAATCTGGTATAACTTGATCACATGTTTCATTTCTTTTCTTAGTACTTTAAATGACTTAATTTGCTTTAAAATCAAAAGCTTTAAGATTTGGTTCCAAAATGTATTGTCACAAGTAGACAATTAGTAGCACCCTGTTACTAAGAGGGTCAAGAAGTAAGCAATTCTGACCACCTAGTGGCAGAAGAGTCCCAGAATTAATCATTAGAAGCTAGGAACTTATGAATCATAACAACTGCAGTTGTTATGAATGAACTTAGGAACTTATTTGCTTAGGCCAATCAATGTTGACAACAAGCTCAATATTTTTTTCCTTACACATCACCTGATGTAGTGATATAGTGACAGTTACTGATATGAGGTCCCTACACCTCCATTTTAACATTGTCATACTTTCCAGATTTTACAGGTAATATCTTAAAGACAGTTTTTATACACTGATAAAAAGATGTGATTGATCAGACTTACCTGAATTGTCCAAAAAATTCTAAATTGTTTTTATAACATTTCCCTAATAGATTTACAGTCTAAATCAAATCCTTAAATTCTGCTTTAACAAAACTAAAGTGTTTGTCATTATTAAATGTCATTTTTTTATTCAAAAAGGGTTAACTGTGGGGGGTTTAACAAGATCCTGTCCCATAGGTTCCTGCCATGTTTAAAAAAGCAACAATATTTCTAAGTGAAGTGAAGTTAGTCTTGCAAAGCACGATCCAGTTGCTGTCAGCAAGAAACTTCCTCTGGTGAAATTAGCTCATCATGAGGCCCAGGTATATAGGTGAGAGCTTTTAGCTTGACACTGTTCTATCTATGTTTCAGACTCTTATTTTGAAGTAAGAAATGAAGCAGTTCTCGAGTTGGTCTCTTGGTATGATAGAGTTGACTAATGAAGACTGTTGGTAAGCTGGACAACAACTGTTACAAAAGCATTGAATAACTTCCCAACTTTTCTTTTACTTGTTTATCTGACATTATGCTGGGTACTCGGTACCGATTCTTAGCCACATGCATCTGCTTTAAGGCTTCCTATGAGGACTATAGTTCACACTTTCATGAGCGAGGCTTGCATTAGATTGTCTCTAGAACACTAAAAACACTTTAAAAAACACTTCGACCAAAACTATATGATTCTACAGTAAATGAGGATTCTTTAAACCAGTTTCAGGTTTCAGATTTATGAAACATTCATTCTGTTTGGGAAAATTCACAAATGGAGAATTTTCAATGCTTTTTTGGCATTAGCGGCACCTTGGAATTAGACATAAGATAACATGTAATCAAGCCTGTGAAAACAGATTCTTTAAAACACAGTTTTTAATTTTTGAAACATTTATCCTATTAATGAATACAAAAAACTTTTGCCAAAATATTGCTAAAATCTCATCTCATCTTTTCTTGCCAGCTGAATGCATCGATGACCCCAAAGTCATTTCAAGTTAAATTCTAGTTAGATATAAATGCACCCGACTAGACCCAAAGGTTACATGAAAGTAAGTGAACACATTCATTTTGCCGTATTCACATGCAGAGCCTCCTCTAAGGATCTGAATGTTATTCAAAGCATTTTAAGAGATACTTTAAGAAGCTTTGTTATTCTGCTTGTAGGACATAGAAAGTGAGTGTTCAGCAGAGCAGGCTGTCATGAGAGGAGGGAGGATGAGATAGGGCAGAGACAGAAAACAGACCAAAGGAAGAGTGGAGGAGTGGCGGGCATGTTTTACAGGAAACCTGACAGTTACAGTGTGTGTGTGTGTGTGTGTGTGTGTGCGTGTCTGTGTGTTTACACGTTTTAGGCCGATCTGGCAAGCTCAGCTCACCTTTGACCGTGGCGATCACTGTTCCAGCTTTGCTGAGGATATCCACAGAGTTGAGGTTCTGGTGTTTCTTGATGATGGCCTTTAGGACTCGCAGCAGCTCGCCGAGTCGCTCATGGACCGCCTGATGGAGGCTATCCTGGTGCTCTGGAAGTTAGCAAAGAAGGCCTCATTATTCCCACCATAACTTGCTTTCCTGTCAGGATTTAATCAATTGCCATTTAGAATGTTTTTAATATAACAATATGAGATTATTTGAAAATTATTTTACAAAGAAGTGGCAAAAATGGGCATCTCTAGATGTGCGCAGCTTGTAGACACATACCCCAAAAGTCCTGCAGTTTATCTGCAGAGAAAGCTGAGTCTAGGAATTAATGACCAAGGAGGGCTGAATACAATTGTTTTTCAATATTTTACTTTTCTAAAAAAAAAGTAAAATCTATGTATCATTTTCCTTCCAAAACACAATTAGGCTATCACATAAAATCTAAATAAAATAAATTGCGGTTGTAGTTTAACACGATGTTAAAATACGATGTAAAACAATACCTTTGCAAGATGTTGCAAGATGTTGCGCCTACATTTGAACTTGGACCCCCTTGACCGGAACAAGATATCCGTCTTGCTACTCGTTTCTTAACCACAGTGAGGCCACCACTCTAGAATTTATTTCCGAGGGTTATAAATGATGTTGCTTACTGTGATTTACAGCTTAGGGTTATAGATGAAATCTAACAGAGTTTTATACACTAAACTATCAGCACACCGTAAATTAAAACAAATAACTTGGTTTTAATGAACAGCGAAAGCAATGGTGATACAAAGCACGTGAATTTGGCTGGTCTGAACTGTGGCGACCTCAGACTGCAGCCGATCATTCACAGCATCGTAACCACCAACAGTGCATGTCCCGCCCACACAACAAAACCATCAGGCAGAAATGACACTAAGCTGACTGATAAATGTGGACATAAAATGACATTGTGCGGTCCTTCTACAATAGGAGGCTTTATGGTCAGTTAATTATAAAGAACGTGGCATTTCAAGCATCCAGGTATGTGAGTGAGTCAACGCCATTTACAAAAGGGACAAAATGCACTTTGTTATCTAGTAACCTTGAAACTCTGCTATCGGCATGCTTAAAGGTTCTTAAAAGAGAACGTGTCAATAAGTAAGGAACTAAGAAAACAAAATAAGGTTTCCCACCTGCTGGAAATATACAGGGTGGTGTAGGCTTTGCTTGTGTGAGGATGACAGACAAGTAAATAGGAGAAACCTCGGTCTGTTCCCTCATTTATCACAAAAACACAGCTAATTGTCACTGTGGCCCACAACCACTGCAGTACTAGACTGTAAACATGCTAAATAGACAGGCTGCTGCACACGTTGCTGTCATTTGATGTTTGTACTGTAATTATCTTCGTCATGTGTTTTAATGACTGGTTGCTTCTTAGTTACACCCCGCTGGAAACGTATGCAGGATGGTTTCAGGCAGTAAAAGCCACATTCTGCGCCCAGGATTACCCGTCATGGAAAGAGGGATCAGAAAGAATTTAGCCCTCTCCCGGTTTCGCCTTTTATTTGTGAGCCCTCTTTTCCCCGAGTGAGACAAACACCGCTGCCAGGCAACCTTTGGGGCCGCCGTGACCTTGATAGTTGCTGATTGGACTGACGAGTTCTCGCTAACCAACAGACTGGTAACATGATGGCCAAAGCTCACCAGCTATAATAAACATTACCAGTTTTCCCCACATGCTTGTTTGGAAGGAGAGACGGCTCAAAGCCAGTGACTCAGTGCAATCACAGCCGGGCCAGGCTATAGCTCTTTTTTTTTGTTTGTTTTTAAAGAGGCTCTTATTTGTTGACTGATGCATAAAACACATTTTACCCAACTCCAAACAACAACCGGCCCTCATCGTGACTATCAAAAAAACGTTTTACCATTACGGTCCCAAAAATGGCATACATATTTATTACCACTTCCATTAACAACATGTAATGACGTAATTAAGCTAATTAAGGGCCAACAAACATATAGGAATATATTTGATCACAAAGACTCATAGGAGCCATTCCTCAAACACTAACCATCAGCCCTACCGGTAACATAGATGTTAGCAACTTCTTGCCAACATCATTTACTCCGAACCTGCTGTACGCCATGATGTTGCTTAGAGCTTTCAAAAGTCTCTCCACAGGACCTGCAAAGTCCCATGTTTCACCATAACAACTCGGCTCATTTATCTTCATCATTTGCCAAGTATAGCTCCTACCAGTACAGAGAACCTGGTGTGTTGTTGATCGCACCAGCCTTTTGTGCTTTTGTCTTACAGCCACATGAGGTAGGAAACATGCCAGTGTGTGTTTGGCATAACTATACATCAAACTGAGACTACTTATTTCGACATAATCAATGCACATACATCATTTTTACTGTCAAGTACCTGGACTGCTTTAGCATAGAAAAATGGAACAAATATGATTAAAGTTAGTTTGGAGGAATTGGTATGATCATTATCATTTTGCTTTTATGAGCCTCTAACAACAAAATGTAGTTGGGTTTTTGTGTTTCTTGCAGTTTTTTCCACATATATTTAGTACATGCATATATTTCTAAAGATCAAATCTTTTAAGCATGAGGCTAAACCACAATGATTTTGATAAAGGGCAAAGTTTACCACAAGAAGCTCCAACTGTTCATACCGTAATTAGCTGAACTCTGTCTACATCCTATATGTTACCTTTGCAAACTAGAGATGCACCTATCAGTAGCTGTAGTGGCTTCTTTCTAAAGTCCAGTTTTTGTAAATCTTTGACTTGCCAATAGCAATTTCTGCCTTCGTGTTCAACCATACCGATGGAAGGACATTTTTGATATGATGTTTCTGAATGGCCGGTCAGGACAGATGAAGCTAAAAAATATGCTAATTTTGGTTACCAGCCGAAAACAAATGCAAAGGCCTAAACATCTCTCCGGAAAGTCCTGAAAGCAAGAGATTTACTGAACACAAACCCAAACAATAACTGCCTGCAAGACAGAGGGTCCTCATTTGCAAATCTCTAAGTGTTCCACTAATCAATGGAGGCCAGTTGGCCTGTTTAAAAATCCTAAATGGGGGCTAATTAGCAGGACATTATAGCTGCATCCATCAGACCAGCAGGACACAGGATGATGTACAGAGACTGATTACTTAACCCTTTAGCTGCCTTTCTGGGTGCAACACTAAGAGATAAAGGCTTGTTCCCAGCAGGGAGGGCCTGTGACATGAAAATCTGAATAGTTCATTTGATTTAGTGAAAGTACTGCGATTCACAAGATGGGAAAATTTAGGAAGTAACAGAAATAAAAGAGATTTATACCAAGGGCACCTAAATACACAAAGCAACATACTGCTAAGATGATGTTCTGTTTTTTCCACTGGGAAATCTTTAAGCCTGGAGTGTCCAAGTCTCACTATTGTCCTAGGGCCAACAGTGAGGCTTGTCACCTCATGGGCATGCCACATTTATGGACCAATAAATCACAACAGCGTTTCCTGCTCCTTGAGAAAAGGAGCTTTGGCGTTTACGTGTGTGTTTTACTCCTAGTGTAGTAGCTTCTGGAAGGAGCACAAAAGGAGGAGATTGGTGAGTATGGGAGTTTTTGGTCTTGTACTATCCCTTGGGATTTGTCCCAAATTCACCCCCGCACCCCACATCCCAGCTCTGCGGTTAGGAGAGAAGTAGAGAGTCAGAGACATTCCTTGGCATAATGAAGCCCTGGTGAATGAAGGCTACATGGGGATCAGACTCGGATCCCGATGAGAAGGAGGCCGCAGATCAGGAGCGGCTCTGAGCCTGCCAGCAGCACATTGACAGGTTTTTACTTCATTAGCGTCATGGAAACCCGACATTCCAGCCTCTTGTTTGGGAGCTGGGGCAGGAGCTGCAGGAGCAAGGGGTCGAGGGGCGGAGGGGATCTATAATGAAAACATTGTCAGATCACTCACAATCGAGGTGACATCTCAGTACCAAAACACTGAGCAGATGCTTCAGTGGCCCAGCTTTCCCAAAAATTATTTTAGCCCATTTGATCTCATCCCCATCCCCAAATTTACAGGGCCAACAAGTTACACCCATTATTAGAAGAAATGAGAATAAAGGCCACATAAGAAAGATTTAAAACTTGCATACAACGAAAGTAGAATAGGATATTCCCACCTGGAAATGAGCTAGATGCTCCATTTCATAAATTTAAAGTTTCAGTCACTTCATAGGTGGAAAAGTCGGCTATAGAACAGTGTTGATAAAGTATTTCTACACTATGACTGATCTTGTAATATTATAGTTCTTAAAAAGAAATTTTAATCAACCAAATTTAGTATCAGGAGGTCAAAGCTCTACAAAAACCAGAGATCAAAAATCTACTACAAAATTCTAATCATTGCATCTCTACGAGGTGTATGGAAAGAAAAGCAGATTACATAACGAAACAGGATGAAGCAGCAAAAACACAGAACAGAAAAACACGACGGGGCTCAAAAAATACAACTGTCAGAGCCTGATGTTTACTATCAAAATGTCCAAAGTTAATACCTGGTTTGCTTTTTTACAGTTTTGTCTCAAGACTTGGTATTAAAAAATTTTTTAACCCAGCAACCATGTAAAAACCAGAGAAAATCCAGAACCCAAAGTAATGCAAAGCAGTCATGGCATTGTTTCAGCAATACTGAACAGAAAGTATTCTTGTCGTTAAAACAAGTTAAATGAACGATTTAGGTTGAACTAGTTCTATAGTTTAACTTTGATGTTCTGGAGAGCGATGTAACACAAATCACCACCTCTGTTGAGCAAAACCATCAATATTCAAACAAAACCAGCTGAATTTGCTCAGTGTGCACCATATGTTACTAATCTCTACTTTGACATCCCAAGACTTCCACTTGGGCCTGGCACACAATGACAGAGCAGCATTGCTGTCGCTGCAATCCAGGCAATGCTCTGTGATTCGTCAAACTTTTCTGGATCGACGTAAAATGTTTCCTTCAAGCCAGAATGTGCTTGTGGCCTCGTGTCTATGTGAAACCCTTAAAGAGATCGCAGTCAGGACGGCAGGGGTGCCATCATAGACTGCAGCTACTCATGTAGGGGGTGAAACGAAGTGCTGGACAGAAAAGCATTGACCGTTGTCCTTTAAAAGCTTCATTTGTCCCACTGAATTGGACTACAGCTGGACATTCCTCCTGCTCCTCCAACAAAACCCCCAACGAGTACCCCGCAGCAGCTTTCATTTGAAGGATAGTCATCGAAAGCAAAACGATTTTGGGTTTCGAAAGCCTCCTTTGAGACTTTTTAGCTCTTTTTCTAATTCGAATGGCAACCAAATGCAAGCCTGATAAGAATAACCTTTGTTCAAAAGTGATTCATTTCTAACAGCCTGGGGTGAAAAACCACATTCTTAACCAAGTCCCACTCATGTCCAAAACTGACCCCGTTGTTTAAGCCTGAATTTTAGGTATTTGCAGCACTTTATGGTGGTCTTGACAAAAAATGTCCACTTAACCTCTAACACTTTGTAGGGTCAGTGCAAACCAAGGGTCAGTACATGGCTTGGTATCCCCCTTCTCAGCGGCCCCGTCCCACTTCTGTCGACGGACCACCGACGGTCCCCTCTGTGGATTAGCAGATTACATGCAGCTGGTAAGAGGCACGGGAATTTTGCCTTTCCAGACCTCTACGGTCACACTGAAACATTCCCTGGCTCTTAACCTTTGAAGCCATTTTTCCCCATGACTGCATACACAAAGAGAGGGAATTTAAAAAGAGACCCCTAGGCTAGACACACAGCACCTTCCACCTAGGTGGGGGGGCTTTATTGTCACCACGCTGGAAGCAACTGCCTTTGTCAAGCTTGTTAACTTTTATTCAGTGAATGCAAATGAGAAAGTATGATGAATGATGGTTGAACTGTCATCTGTTAACAAGATGTAGGCAGCAAACTTGATTCAGAAACATTTCTCCCTTTGTCTCTTTGCATATAAATGTTAAACCCAGTGTGGACTAAGAAACTAGTTTCTCTCCTGCGTTTCTCTCTGGAGCTGTCTGTCATCATGAGGAAAGATAGGGAACCTTTCTTTGTAAATGCATCTCCCCAACCCACTCCATCAAACCACCACATGAACACCACGGCTACCGCCCACTGTTGATGCAAATTTCTGAAAGCTGGCATTCCAACTATGTTCTCTTAAAGAGAAACTCCAAAATCCCCCCACCATGCAACCTCTTGTTGGCAGCCAAACTGTTCAGGCTTTTGGCTGAAGTGACAAGAACTGTAAAGCAGCAGAGAGTTGGAGTCTGTGGGATGGAAGCTCAAAGATGGGGCCCTTTACTACACCTGGCAAGAGGCTGTGCAGGGAGGTGAGCGGGCATTTAGCTCTGGCAGCATCCTAATCCTGAGAAAACTCTGTCATTGCTATCAAGGCCTTTGATGTTTTTAAAGCTTGTTAAATAAAACAGTTTTTTTGTTATTTAAATTTGGTGTCACAAAGAAAAACTTGCAGCAAAGGAGAAAATCGAACAACTCATGAAGATGGATAAGGACATTTGAATAAATTCAAGAACCACGTGGAAACAGTGTGCACACAAGGCTTCGTTTCTGCTTAACCACCCCTTCAATCAGCAAGTTTATCAGATACAGTTTGCTGAGCGACTATGTCAATACTGACTGCTGGAAGATGCATTTGAAGCATGTACACACAAAGGATCTGCAGCTATCAGGTCTCCCTAAAGTAAAGAACTTCATAATGCCTAAAGGCACTCAGCTATGTTACAAAGAAGATATGAGTGGTGAGAGGAAGACAAACTGGTCCAAGTCAAAACCAGTGCATACAGATACATTTGGAGAACAGACCTGTCTTTTTACCAGCGGATCAAACATGGGCTTGTATTACAAAGTAGGTTCAACATATTCAAGGTATCTGCTGGCTATGAGCAAGTTGTATCTAGAGCCTCATACTTCTTATACAAAAAAACAAAGCAGAAATGTTGTGATTCATTTATTGTGGCGCTTCAAATCCAGGTTGTCTGGGAAAGCCAACGTGTAGAGCCATGTTGAGCTGCAGTTTGCCCTGAAGAGAGAAGGGCATTTGTGCAAGCCCAACAAAAGAAGGTATTTATTAGTCGACTGTTCAAGATAAAAATGGAAATTAACCTTGAGCTAGCATGTTCTAATTAATTCATGCTACACATGAGCTGTTTCCTTGTTTGCTTGCAACACAAAAATAGGAATAGATGTAATATGAAAGGATTTTCTCATTCGTTAAGGTTTTTTACTCCATTATCCAACATAAATGATTCAAAAAGGCTTCTAATTTTTGACTCCAACTTTTAAAATGGTGCATCACCACTGTTGTGTTTCAAGAAAACTAAAAGTCACCTCTTTCAGCCACACATCTTGATTTTTTTTGTAGAGGACACGGAAGGTGTCTCTGTTCCTCTCACTGGGCACAGACACACAGTTCCTAAAATGAGCAAACGTTTTAGGTCCTGGAAGAAGAAACAAGGCGGTAAAACACAGCAGTTTCTCCAGTCGTGCCAAAACAACACAGATAAGAGTGATAAAGTGAATTATCTTAACAACATGAGCAAATCACAGATGACAACGACTTCTGAGCCACTTGTCCTAGCCAGCTTCTTCACTCATACCCTGCAGGTCCACTGAGCACATATAAACTAGCTTCACAGCCAGCCAATCAGTGAGCGGAACAGAGACTCTAATTAGCAATGGCCGGTTTAGGGCGGAAGGCTACTTTTCAAAACTGATACAGTTTTCAGACATGCAATTTCTACGGTTTAAAGTATTTTAATTATTATTATTTGAATGTGTCACCAAAAGTGCTGGAGTAAAGAGTGAGCCCCTCCCAACACCTGTTGCTACCCACTACCAGTCACCTGGCTGAAAGAAAGCTACACTTTTCCCAAACATATCATCGACATGCACAGTCTGAATGCCTGACACTTGCAACATAGGATCCTACCAAGCAGTCCTGATTCTAGTTCTGCACACACTTATATTGCGATGAGGATGTATCCGTATTAGCTAGTATCAGACTGTTAGACTCCAACATATTATCTTCTAAAGAGCGAAATCTCAAAAAACGTTTAAGACTCTGCCTAATAAGCACTTAAAAGTTAAATTTGGTGGCTTTTTATTTTATATTTTTCCTTTAAGTCTATGTATCACAATCAAAACAACAATAACTAAATGTTGGACAGTAATAGTACGTAACAGCAGTAAGAATAACGGTTACTTCTCTGGTTCAAAATTAAAGCAATTACGTCACGTTATGAATCTTTGTTTTCAACTTGTGTCTAAATACCGTGACAGATAATCGGGGCATCCATCTACTCTGGTACAAGTCCACCATAGATGCATCATCTAACTCTATTCAGAGCCATCCCTTAAAAAACACACCATCAATCTAAAATATCAATGGTTGGGAAATGGGGCAGGACAAATGTTTATCTTAATGTTTCAATCTGCTAATCTGAGCTATGATTCATTGAAAGTGTTCAACCTGAAGAGGATATGTTTGCGCTTGCAAATCAACATTACAAACATAGCTCACATACTGGAGTAGATTCTCAGTCATCCAAGATATGATCACCATCCAAGTGTAAACATGGCTCTTTTCTTGCCTCTACTGCTTGCATTAATTCATATTTTGGACATTATAAAAAGGTTAGCGGTAAATCCTTCTTCACTAATGCTACTGACCTTTAATCCAAAGCCAGAACAAATGGAGGGGGTGGGGTCTTAAAGCCTATTTGTGGGATCAATTTGACATTTCTGTTTGTTTTAACCAAAGAGGGTAAAGGCGAGGCCCCCTCTGAGCATTTATTAAATGGATATGGTTAAATCTACCATGCATATTCAACTACAATGTTATTGTTCATTTTCACACAACTCTATGAGAACAAATACCTTATAAACACCTTATATTGTATTCCTTCCCTCAAAACCAGCTGTAAACAGACAAGAAAAACAAACCCATCATCATCATCATCAACCTCCAGCTTCTCATGGCCAGTGTGGGAATCCTGAAGCTTGACCTTAGAGAGCCACAGACATCGACAGTCTCCTAGAACAAAGCTGCGCCAGCAGAAAAAGACACCCGTAACCATAAATCTCTATAAGGGGAAAGAAAAGGACAGATACAGTAAGAGGGAGCTCCCATGGGCTCCGGCACCAAAACATCCCACAAACCTTCAAGCGCAGTTGGCCTATAAACTTGCCACCTGTACACAGCATGCAATTATTACCCGCACGTTGCGTGTGTGTGTGGTCATTTCATGCTTTGTTTCTTTAGGCAGATGGGATCAATGGGTCTGCCATATGTCACAAGACCCCTGAGTTTAATCCCAGAAGGAATTATCTGTGCTTTAAAACGAGGATAACTCAGAACAATTAAGCTAATGTAATACATCCTGGAAGGCAGCTTAATTAACATACAGAGAGTACAGTAGGTCTGAGAGACTCTGACTGCAACAGGATATTCAGCAAACAACAAAGGCTTGTGTGGTCTTGTACTCTTGTACAATTTACAGTGACTTTAAATTGGAGAGCAGTAAAAGAGCCATAAAAGGAACTTTCTGGTGCCTGCAATGCTTTTACGCTGGATCCCAGACCCAGTGGGGTAGACTGTCTAAAGTTAAACAAAGCTAAGCTGCTGCCATTAAGAAAGCCTGGAACGGTTTGTGAGAGGCTAATTTTAGGCTGATGATTTAGAAAACAGCGTGCTGAAATGGCCTGAAGGATTTCTCAGAGGACCCAGACCAGAAGCACTTTCCCACAACGCATTTTTATCAGCAGAGAATATGAAACCAACCTCGAAAAGGACAGAACATACTTATTTTCCCACGCCTTAAATGCATCCCAAGTACACCAAACATCGTGCAGGTTAAATGATGTAAAACATCAGTCACCAACTGGACAAACAGTTCTGAAAACATTTTAGCCGTTACTCACTCATGGTATGTTACATACTGTAACATACCATGAGTGAGTCATTGCACAAGTTGGCTGGATTATATGTAGTAGGTATGTGTTAATCATTAAAACCCAGAACGACAGAGTGTGTGCACAGAGCAAGCCACTAAATCCTACACTGATTAACCAAGGACGTCTATGAGTCAAAGCGAATCATAGAGAATACGTAACTAAATCTGGCCAAGCCATCCGATAACAGCAACAAATAAAAATATGGCCATCAGGCAGAGTTGTCGTGAAGTCGTGCTTTTATTCATTTATAGTCTGCTGAAGATGTTCCTCCAAAGAATATGAAACAGTGAACAGTTTAAGCTGGGATAAGTAAGGCAGGGCAAAAAGGTTTTCCTGGAACCGACACATTTTACATGAGTGCAGTTAGCCATTTCATTACCAGAGGGGTCTTTAAAGATTATGTAACAGAAACCACAGAAGGTGCTAAAGGTTACTTAAGAGAAAACTGTTATTTATAGGGAGGCATGCTGGTTGTTCATTCAGGCTACAATTAGCCGCCTCTGGTGGGCTGTTGAGTCATTTCTCTCCTTTGCCCAACTTTCTTAGCTACAAAAAGGAGCCAATTCCTATCTGCTTCAGTTTGTGGACCACAGCAGACAGCAACGCTGCTCTGTTTCATCCTTTAGAGCACAAGGGTGTGAGTTCAGTCCTCAGGGTCAGTGTCCTGCAACCTGTACATGTCTTTCTGCTTAAACACACCTAAATTAACCAATTACATACAGTCCAATCTTATCCAAATTATTATTAAATTATGATCTATGTAAGGAAGCCCAGCCAACTGCACCAGGTTACTGAGTTTACAGCAATCCATCATCTTAAGCGAGTCTGCGACTGCAGTGGAAAGGAACCACTTCCTACTAACAAGAAGAAACCTCTAGCAAAACCGAGCTCAGAATCAGCAGCTATCTGCCACAAATGGCTCAGGGGCCTGAGAGAAGAAGAAGAGAGAGAGAGAAAACACACACGCAGAACCCTTGACCAGGAGTACTTTCTATAAGAAAGAAAAACTGAGTGCGCACAGTTTATGGCAGAAATAGCTCCGTCAATAGTTCAGTACAAGAAAGAGATGCAGCTAAACACACAATCCCTGATCCGGGGTTATTTTCCATGGGAAAGGAACAAGAAAACAAGATACACAAACAGAGATGCCTAAGAGAAGCTAATCATTAACAAACAGTCTGTTCTAACTTTCTAATAAACCCCCGCTATTTGCACCTATATCTAATCCACTGCTTTGGATTTGTTTTGGTTTTTATAACCCTTAGCAGATGACAACTACATTTAGTCAACAATCTGCTGGTGGATGTAAAGCATTAAAAACACCTGATTACACACCTGTCCCTTTAAGAGAGGATTTTGGTTACGAAACAAATAACATGTTTAGTCCTTAAATACATATTGAAAGAAACAGCAATCATCTGCTGATCTCATGAAACACACTGCTTGGCTGTTGACAGACTAATCTAATGACAGAGAGCATCAGAGGGCCCCACCCCCCCTCAAACACTAAAGCCACAGAGTCTACATCCACAGCTCACCAAACGTCCTCTGTGACCCGAACTAAGACCAGCCGTCAAAATAAAAACCCAATTGCTGACATGTCTCTCACAGGTGCTCACTGGACCAGGTCAGGACCTTTCGAGCGAGCTCCTGATGGTGAAATATCTCCAACACTGACCTTGCAGGGAATTACCCTGATACCATTTCTTCTCAGACAAGTAAAAAACAAAATCCTACCTTGCCTCACTGACTGCATCCATAACTAAGGACCCAGTATGTAACAGTGTCCATTTAAGGATGCAAAATACAGCAAGGACTGAGAAAAACACCCAGGGGATCAATCCTGCGGCAATGAGCTATTCTTGACCTGGGAAAGAAACATTTGTGCGAAAGCTGCCAGATAGCAGAAGCACTCTCGTCTGGAGATGCCTCCTGGGACAATGAGTGTCAGTCTCACATCGCTGACCGTGAATACGGGCAGTGTTGCGAGGGGTACAGGGCCCTAAGTTGAAAATAGCTTGTGACTATGGCTCTGTGAAGTCGGGTGTGTGTGTGTGTGTTGGGGGAGGAGGGTGTGGGGGCGGGGGGGGGTTCTCATCCAATCACCCCTCCCCAAATGCAGGACTTGTCCATGAACCTTAAAAAATAAGCTATAGAAGCTATAGCTTGCAACCCAAGCTGTCCCAATATAATGGCCGACATATAAACATTTTTCTCACACACAAATTGCCTTGAAAAGATGTCCATACCCCTTGGGGGGGGGGTTGGGGGGACCCCATACCTCATCTTTAAAGCTAAGTCAAACCACCCTGCAGAAGGAGTTCATTTCAGCAGCTTTTAAGAACAATCTTGTTCCATATCTCATGAGGGTTAACACACCAAGATACATAAATTCCTCCATATGAGTCAAAGACTGCCTCCACAACAGCAGGCCTCCTCATCCATCCTTAGTTTATTAAATGGTCCTGAACATCATGCATCCACATTAAATGTTCCCAACCTCCCCCAGAAAATGAGAGAAGTTCTCTTAGAGGTGTAAGCTGGAGATGTCTCCAATACGGTCTAGCAGGCATGACGAGTCCCTCTTTCACTGCTTGTTAGTGTTTAGCTGGGCTCTCCAGCCGCCTCCCAAACTCCTCCAGTTCAGAGATATGAATAGTAATGCAAGTCAAAGTAAACTCTGGTAGCATTTATTCCATTGATATTAGATCTTCTATATAAAAGGTATACAAATGTTTTAAAAAATGACAATGTCCCTCCATAGTAGACAGATTTATTTACAAGGCAGCAATGTGGCTGATTTTTCCCCAAATCTGCCCCTTCCTGTAATTAGACAAAAATAAACCATCTCAGGGGAGGCCCTGCCTAACTAACACATGCTGTTAGTTAGGCAATTTGTTAAAAAAACAAAAAACAATTGCGTGCTTGCGAAACCTATAAATTATTTGCATTAACAGCTCAGAGGACTGACAGGCGCTGATGTTTCTGTTCGGGATGTGTCACACTAGCAATCATAGATAATTATAATTTATAGTGAACAGGGATTACAAACTGGTTTCTCAACTGTTTCTTAGTGCCCAAAATGCCAGCTATGCAACTGTGTTGCATAGCAAGAACCTGTGCTCACACGCTGTGCGCCGATCCCGTTTAATCTGCTTTTACAACAGACTGAAAACTGCATCTGTCTCTGATTGCACTAGACTTCGGGCAGACAATGTGAAACCATGAGGGATCAACTTGTAGTTCTCAACTAAAGCGTTCTGCTCTATAAAGCCACAGGCTTAAATCTCATGCACATTATTGTTTTACAGCTTTGATCTGCAAGAGTGCTAAGAGGGTCCCTGAAAAGTTGCTCAAGGCACTCTCTGTCAGGCTGCCTGAGCAGGTCGAGCACGTCTGCTGACCTGCCAAGAAAAAAAACATAGAAAATACAAGAAACAAGAAAAATGTCTTTTCCACCAAATGAAAGAAAAAGGGTAAGACCACAACCTGTATTTGACTTATTTCAATTAGGGCTTCCTGAACAGGTCTAAATATGAACAAATGATGAACCTGAAAGCTGATGCAGAACATGGCAAACAAGGTTAGTCTTAACCACCCACACACACAAACACATTCACACAGGAGTGCTCACCAAGGTAGGTATTTGATACCCCTGGAAAAGACATTTAAAAAACTTAAACATGAACTCATCTTTTATTGTAGTAACATAATCTCACACTGACAATTTTACAGAGATCCGACCCTTAATTTAAGTACATTAACAGAGTTGGTTACAAACAAAATTTATATTAGAATTTTTTTTTTCAAATTTTCAAAGAGGTCTTGATGCCATGGTCTCCAACAAGGTCCCCATGCCGACAGCATCACAGGTCCTTAACCTGATTTTTCACATATTCCTACTTTGTTTTAGGCCAAAACCCACCTAGACTGTTTGAGGCTAAAGGTAAATTTGTTAACTTGTAACTTTTTTAGGTGCTTCGGTTTCTTTTAACACAGAGAAATCTCCACGCGAACCAAAACCCGTCACTACAAACCAGGCGAGAAAGTTCAGTATGTTTATTAGTCAGATGTGTTTGTGGCGGGACAACAAGATGTTCAACAAGACAACACTAGAAGTTAGAACCTTCTTTTCTGGACTCGATCCGAACCAAATGGTAGATCCCTAAAGGTGTTTATGAACACTTTATGACACAAGATGCCACATTTGGTGCAGTTCTCAGACTTTGAGCTTTTTCAACCTTCCTTACCATCCTCCTCACTGTGTTTGGTACCAAAATGAACCAAAGTCCTCTTTGTTTGTCACATTGTTTTCAAACCTCTTAAATATTGCTCCGTATGCAGCTATGGGCTAGCTTAGTCTACTTTTCCTGACTTGCGAAGATCAACCTGTATCTGCCTTAATTGAACAACATGTTCTCTTGACTTTCCCATTTTGAAGAGTGCCTAAAAGTAATCAGCCTCTGAGTGACATCATTACTGTGATAAAAATGCTTCATATTTTTCACTATGAGATTATGCTGCAACAATAAACCACAAATTTATTTTAAGGCTTTTTTTTTTACACATCTTTACCTGTAGTGACAATCACACTAGAGGGGACAGTTAGTGCATCCTAAATTATTTTTGTCTCGCCGCTAAAAACAAACATCATTTTCTACTTTACAGGAAAAGATAAGAAGTAAAGCAGGAGCGAGATAAGACAGGTTGACTGACCGTGCAGCCAAGGCCGCGGCAAAACAAAACAGGTACGCAGGCATGTGTTCAGTGTACTCTGCAGTGAAAGCCACGGTGAGGAACACAAGAGAGGACGAGCTACATTCCGTTAGAAATCCCATTCGCTGTTTAGCATTTTTTTGTTTTCGCTCCACATTGCTGCAAGCTCAGACTTTAAAAAGGACTAATGTGAGAGCCAAGCAGAGCAATACCAAAAGGGACATGTTGTTTTGTTAGGGGACAGTTACAAGATCGCTCTGATCATATGCGAAAAACACACACACACACACACACACAAGTGTAACATAATGACGTGTAACTTGCAAAGCCCACATCCACATGGCTGTTGTGGAAACAAATCTTTTACAGGTTCCTCCAAAGACACTTTAAAAATCCCATCTGAAAGAGCCCAGTTAAGCTCAGATTAGGTTCTTATGTGTTTTTTTCTATAACTAAGCTGTAACTCAGTAAACTCTTAAAGCAGTCTAGGAACACACTGTTTCAGCCACTTTACATTAATGCAGAAAAAGCAAACAAAACACAAGACAGCTGCAAAGACGGCAGGCTTCCTAACATACCTTTGGAGTTGAACACCTCTTTGAGCTGCAGCAGCACGTCAGCAAACTTGCGCACATCGCTGACAAGCTGCATGATGTAGTTTGGGTCTGCAGGGGCGATGTCTTGGTTGTCCGAGCTGACCGAGTTGCTCTTGATCAACCCGGAGGGGCCTCCTGACCCCAAGCTGGAGCTGGAGAGTCGGGGGATGCCTAAAGTGAGTTTATTTCCACCAACACCCCTGCTGCCACCACCTGATCCACCTGATCCTCCGCCGCCAGTGCTCTGGCGCAGCATGGCTGCAAGCATGTCAGTAGGGTCCCGTGGCCCTGGGGCCTCAATCCTGGTTTCCCTGTAATTCAGCTCCGAATTCAGACCAACCGCTGCTGTGCAACAGGGATGGAGAACGCTGTCAAAAAAAAAGGGCTGAATGTTAATCCGATAAGATGCAACTGCAACATCATGAAATCATGTAATCAATCAATATGACTGAACATAATTGCTATGTACTGTTTAGCAGTAATGTTGCATTACTGAATAAAATGGTTGTAATAAAGTACCCGGTTTGATGTTTAGAGCAATATTTGTCTCTGTGAGGCTCTGACTGTATGCACTGATAAATGTACTCTATAGCCAGTTAAAACGGTGACATGTTTAAATACCTTGTCGCCATATTTATAATCATGAAACCTTTAAGAGTAAAAAAATGAATTTCTCTGATAAAATTACACGAATTGACAGGCTTGTTATTCCATTTTGATTGACCTAATAATTAACTGTACACATAGTTCATTAAAGTCTAATTTCAAGGTGACTATGTTGAGGGTTTCTGCGCGTAAACACTACGTCAGGAACAAACACGCCACTTCATTAAAAACTCGATTGCGTCATTATTTTTGGCGTTTTCACCTGGAAAAGGTGTTTTAAATCCTAGTTACACGGCCTGCCCACTGAGGTGGCCCAGTTCTTTCCAGGTCCACAAAATGTACAAAGGGACATGTCGCGGTTAAAAATCTCTTGGGCTGTAGTTGAGCAGAAAGACCCGAAGCTAAATCTGACGTATTTGCGAAAGACGCGCATCAGTCGTGTTTTAACGTACCAACGTTCACTGTAGAAAAAGATAAAGGTTGGTGTCCTCGAAATAATACAGGGGTGCATTTATCAAAAGAAACAAAGGAAAAACTGAAGTCTGAGTTATAAAAATGATGCTATTTGTGAGAGTATAAATCTGTGCCTCGCCGCGGTTTTCCGCTAACTGTCCCGTGAAGTGTTTTTTGTTTTTTAAGCCAATCAAAGCCAAAGTTTAGCCAATAAAATAAACGTACATACCTGCTGATGGGTCCTTAAACATTACAGGAGGGGAAAAAAAGTCCGAAAGCGGAGAAAAGTCCGATGACCAGAACGGACAAAAATTAAATGTATCCACACGGACAGCGTGATATCCTCATCTGTCACCGTCGCAACGTAAAAGCCGTTGAAGTGCGGCTCAGCTCCTCTGCGTGGGACCCCCTTCTCTCTCCACGCGACTCAACCGCAACTGGTGAGCGTGAAGGTATGCACGCGCCGTGGAGTTTAGGGAGTCCTCTGTGAACAACAGGTGCCTGAAGTTTCAAAGGGTGAAGCTGAAAAACTACAGCTTGATACATCCGGTTGGGCCTTTCAAAATAAATGCCGGGGGGCAGCAAGTGGAAACCAAATAATTAAATAAAATAAAAGAAGCTGTTTATTTAGTCATAATAAAACGGATAAACCCAAAGACATTGCCTTAATGAATTAATTTTGCTTAAAAAAATCACGGACCTTTAAAAAAATCATAAAACAAGTCAAATCTAATTTCAATCGATAAAGCACTAACTCGTTTTAGGTTCCATTTGGCATTGAAAACGTCCAGGAAGCGAAAAATACACAAGTACTTAAAATAAAACAAGGTCCCAAAATAGCCTAATGCTTTTCACGCTGCAAAAAGTCAATTAACTTTTTTCGCTGAACGTAAAGACCGTACCATCCGGGAATGCATTACTTAGCTTTACTGAATCAAAGCTATAAAATTCTGTATCTCACAGATTGAGATTGCTTACTCAGTCACGTTTTATACAGTGTCTCATAAAAAAACCCTCATAAAACACTTTTCAACAAAGCAAAACAATTATGAGCGCTCACGACATGTTAGCTGATAGATCTATGACGGAATTTGCAGGATGAAGGTCACATAGACTGAACAAATTGTGTTTTCATGCCACGTCTTGCAAACATTTTGAATATTCAAACCTAAAATACGGCTCCGCTAATAAAACTTCAATTGTAACTCAGGTAAAATTTATTCTGTTTATGTAAAGCTCTACATACATCAGAGGTTCGTTTAGTTTTGAAGCATAAGACATTTTTAATGAAATATATATATATATTTTTATTTAAGCCCTGATAACGTAATATCCGAGTTATTTTGGCCTTCAGTGACAGATTTTCAATCAGTTGCCAGCGTGAACGTGGGGCCGCTCACTGGTGACATCTACTGGAACGTTTAAGGAAGTGCAGTGAAAAACGAAAAGGCGTCCTCTGTTACGTGATACGAAATAAATAAAGCAGTAATTTATTTGAGATTAACTGCTAATGTGAATTTAGTCATATTTTATGGAAAAATTATATAAAATGTTTAACTGAAAAGTCCAATGATTTTTCTTGTACTGTCACAGACACGAGTTTTTAGAACTTGTTTAATATAAGTAAATACCTATTTTATAATGTAGTTGTATTACTTTATATTTATATTATATGCCTGTATTGTTATGTGTTGAGCACAAACAAGAACACACAAGCTACAGCCAAAGCTACTGAAAACATTTTTTTTCTTGATTCCAAACAGATTTTGTGTTTTTGTTAGGATTGCGAGATATAACCCCAGAATGCAGACGATCAGACAGCGTGATGGTAGGTGACGCAAAGATTTAATAACAAAAAACTCACTCAAACGAAGAGTCAGGAACAAAAGAACAAACGGGCAGGGAAGACAGCCATGGCATGATCCAAACAAGACATGACCTGAACAACAAGACATGAGCATGATCTGAGAATGTTTCCGTGACGAATAACTGAACAGGTGTGTATATATAGAGTGAAACTGGTGGAACTTGACAAAACATAAACAAGACTAAAACATGACCAGAAAAATAAACAGAAACATGATCCAAAACCTTAACTGTGAAACAGACCAACAAACCCCCAAATCACCCACAAATCATAACAGTTTTAGTGTTGCATGGTGGTTCAGTGCAACCCTTCTGTGATAAAGTACATAAACTGGAACTATGGCAAGTACAGAACTGTATCCTATTAATAAGAAATTGTGTGGCTTGTATATTCCAGTAAAAGTATTAAACAGCAAGTATTAAGTCTCTGTTTTATCTTGCTAAGAGCTAAACCTACAACTGTTTTCAAACTAAATCAAATTAAAAGCATAATGACATCAAATTAAATAATTCTATATTTGTTTTTTTGGAATTGCACTGTACCCTAATATTCTGGAATATTAGATCATTTTTATGAAAGAGAAATAAACAATCAACTTAGTAAATACCACCAGTCATTCTGGTCGTCCTTCTTCTCAAGGGATTTCAACATTTACATCATTCTCCCTCTATTCCTCGCATCCTCCTCTGTCACCACTGTCTGCATCTTCCTCACAGCCCACTGCTTCCACAAACATTACCTATAGTCTTCCGTCTTCCCTTATCACTGGCAAATCCCTATTCATCAGCTTCTTACAGTATAACCACTAACCTTCCTCTGCATCCAACGCATCTTAGACCTGTCTTTATATCTTTGTCAGCAAACTGCTCAACATGAGCTGTCATTCTCATGTACTCATTTCTAAAGTAAAGTAAAGAAAAGTAACATGAAGTATAGTAAATAGTAAATGGGTAATAGGATTAAGCGAGTCAAGTAAAGTAAAAGAAAAAAAACAGAAATAATTTGGGTGAGGTAAAATAAGTACATTATAACAAGTACAACAAGGCCAAGTGAGTCAATTAAGTAAGTTTATTAAAGTGAATTTAATGAATTTAGTGAAGGAAAGTAAGTAAGATGGATGGATGGATGGATGGATGGATGGAAATTAAGTAACTTAACTAAGTTAAAGAAAAGTGAACTAAGTAAACAAAGTGAAGTGAGTAAACTAAAGTAAGTTGGGGCGGTTCGCAGCCGAGTGTGAAACGGCTGGGGTGAAGATCAGCTCCTCCAAGTCAGAGGCCATGGTACTCAACTGGAAAAGGGTGGCTTGTCCTCTTCAGGTTGGAGGGGAGTTCCTGCCTCAAGTGGAGGAGTTCAAGTATCTCGGGGTCTTGTTCACGAGTGAGGGAAGAATGGAGCGGGAGATCGACAGACGGATCAGTGCGGCTGCCGCAGTAATGGGGGCACTGTGCTGGTCCGTTGTTGTGAAGAGAGAGCTGAGCCGAAAAGCGAAGCTCTCGTTGGTCTATGTTTCTACCCTCACCTATGGCCATGAACTTTGGGTCATGACCGAAAGAACGAGATCCCGGATACAAGCGGCTGAAATGAGCTTCCTCCGTAGGGTGGCCGGGCACTCCCTTAGAGATAGGGCGAGGAGCTCGGCCATTCGGGAGGGGCTCGGAGTAGAGCCGCTGCTCCTCCACATCGAGAGGAGCCAGTTGAGGTGGCTCGGGCATCTATACCGGATGCCTCCTGGACGCCTTCCTCTGGAGGTGTTCCAGGCAGGTCCCACCGGGAGGAGGCCCAGGGGACGGCCCAGGACACGCTGGAGGGACTATGTCTCTCGGCTGGCCTGGGAACGCCTTGGGCTCCCCCCGGAGGAGCTGGAGGAGGTGTCTGGGGAGAGGGACGTCTGGGTGTCTCTGCTGAGTCTGCTGCCCCCGCGACCCGGTTCCGGATAAGCGGAAGACGACGAGTAAGAGTATGAGTACGAGTACGAGTAAGTTAAATAAGATGGCAAAGTAAAGTGAGTTATATAGGTAATGTGAGGTAAGTGACTACTGAGGGGAGAACAAGTATTTGATACACTGGCAATTTTGCAAGTTTTCCCACTTGCAAAGCATGTAGAAGTCTTTAAATTTTTTTACAGGTACTCTTCAGCTGTGAGTGGCGGAATCTAAAACAAAAATTCAAAAAAATCAAATTGTGTGATTTCTAAGTAATTAATTTGTATTTTATTGCATGACACAAGTACTTGATCACCAAACAACCAGTAAGAATCCCAGGTCTCACTGGCCTGTTTGTTTTTTAGGAAGCCCTCCTGTTCTCCACTCATTACCTGTATTAACTGTACCTGTTTGAACTCGTTATCTGTATAAAAGACACCTGTCCACACACAATCAAAAAAACTTCAACCTATCCACAATGGCCAAGACCAGAAAGCCGAGGACATCAGGGATAGAATAGTAGACCTGCAGAAAAAGACCTACAGAAAAAATAGCCAAACAGCTTGATGAGAAGGCAACAACTGTTGGCCCAATTATAAGAAGTTCAAGATGACGGTCAGTCTCCCTCAGTCTGGGGCGCCATGCAAGATTTCACCTTGTGGGGCACCAATGATCATGAGGAAGGTGAGGGATCAGAACTACACGGCAGGACCTAGTCAATGACCTGAAGAGAGCTGGGACCACAGTCTCAAAGAAGACGATTAGTAACACACTACTACATGGATTAAAATCCTGCAGCGAACGCACGGTGCCCCTGCTCAAGCCAGCGCATGTCCAGACCCGTCTGAAGTTTGCTAATGATCATCTGGATGATCCAGAGGAGGAATAGGAGTAGGTCATGTGGTCTAATGAGACAAAAATAGAGCTTTTTGGTCTAAACTTCACTTGCCGTGTATGAAGGAAGAAGAAGGATGAGAACAACCCCAAGAACACCATCCCTACCGTGAAGCATGGAGATGGAAACGTCATTCTCTGGTGATGCTCTTCTGCAAAGGGGACAGAATGGCTGCACAGTATTTGGGTGAGGATGGATGGGGTCATGTATCAGGAGATCTTAGCCAACAACCTCCTTCCCTCAGTAAGGGCATTGAAGATGGGTTGTGGCTGGGTCTTCCAGCATGACAACGACCCGAAGCACACAGCCAGGGCAACTAAGGAGTGGCTCCGTAAGAAGCATCTCAAGGTCCTGGAGTCGCCTAGCCAGTCTTCACACCTGAACCCACTCTAAACTCTTTGGAGGGAGCTGAAAGTCCGTATTGCCCAGCGACAGTCCAGAAACCTGAAGGATCTGGAGAAGATCTGAATGGAGGAGTGGTCCAAAATCCCTGCTGCAGTGTCAACAGGAAACAGGGAACATCTGATATCTGAAATTGCAATGAAAGGTTTCTGTACCAAATATTAAGTTTTGTTTTTCTAATCAGTTAAATACTTATATCAATTACTTAATAACATCAATGTTAATTACTTAAATTTACAGAATGTGATTTTCTAGATTTTTTTGTTTTATATTCTGTCACTCACAGTTGAAGAGCACCTATGATCAAAATTTAAGACTTCTACATGCTTTGCAAATGAGAAAACATGCAATATCAGCAGTGTATTAAATACTTGTTCTCCCCACTGAAAGTAAAGTAATATAACTTAAATATAATGAAATATGTGAACTCAATGAATGAAAATAGGTATAGTAAGTTCAGTGAATAAATTTGTTATTTAGGTATTAGTTATTATAGTTATAATTAATAAATGAGTAAAAAGTAATTTACAGTAACTAAACAACTGTAAGTAAACCTAATTAGGCACACTAAATAAATTGAAAAGTTCAGTAGGTAAAACAGATTATATAGATTACACACAAACTGATGTTTCCAAACCGTTATTTCCGTTAATTATGATGATTTCACACTAACAGCTAATTAAACACGACATTTAAGATTAGAATATTACACCAGAGCAATAAAAAACATTTCCTGCTTGAATGTTATTTTCAAAAGGTATTTTTAATCTGACAAACGAGCCTCATCGGAACGTATTCAATGAATATGACTGTAAGTAGCATAAATTAAGCAAGTTAGCGAAGTAAAGAATAGTATGTATAATAGCTTAGGTAAAGCAAGTAGTCCGTAAAATGAAGTACTTTAAAGGAATTAAAATAAATAAATTATAAATAGGTAAAACAAAAAAAACTAAATTAAGTTAGTGTGGCATGTATGTTGTTTGTTCACTGTTTCTTTCCAAAGAGGTTTAAAACCTGTTTTGTCTTCTTAAACCGACAAAAAAAAATACTTTCTCTAGTCTCGTGTAGAAAATGTTTTTCCACGGCTTTTATTTTGAAAATCCCCCAGGTGACATCCTGTTCTCTATCTTCCTGGTGTGGGATTTGAGTGAAGTCTCCCCGCTGGCAGTTTGTTGATTTCTCTGCCGCTAGCTGAAGTAATGCGGACCTCTTAGTAGCTTGTTTCAGCTCGGACCGGTGACTGGAGCCATGTCTTCCCAGAGCAGCCCGGCTTCAGGGATCCAGGGGCTTCTTCTCAAACTTCACGAATCACTTTCAGACGAAGACAGTCGCTCTGCAGCCCTGAAATGTCACGATACTATCGGCGATCTGGGACAGGAGTGCATGCTAACATCCACCGAGAATGAACTGGGTAAGACAGATGATCACAGAAACAAACGGCGCCAAACTCCATTCAGTGAATTACAGTTTAAACTCAGTCATGCTTGAGCTGTGGACCCTCATGAAATATGAGAATGAAAAAGGCGCTCAACTAATGCAAATGAGATGTTTATTAGTTCGTCGTGCATAAAATACTTTAATAAGCCTGATAACGGTTTCATTATCCAGTATCACATAAGGATCTGCCGCCAAAACGTCACCTGAGTTCCTTGTGTTGCTTTAACCACATGGTATTCTGGGCAAAACAGAAGTTAAAACCATGCAAAGCACATACCTTCCTGCCATATAAACAAATCCTGTTCTTACAGTGTTTTACCAAAAGCAGATTAATTTTATAGTTAAGGCTAAAGCCAGATTGATTAAATCTTAAAAATAATTTTGATAGCAGAAATTTAACAGCTGTTCCTGCTCTTTGAGAAGCTGCATTAACTTTATCATCATCTGACAAAGCTTTTCAGACTTCACTGTTATTCTCAAAAGACTATGGACTGCTCAGCTTCTTCAGGAAGGCCCTGGCATTGGATGAGGTGAGCATTTTGCACGATTCTGTCCTTAAACAGTCACAAACTCAACTGCAATGTTCAACTTGTTTTTCCAGTTGCGGGACACCCGGGTCGAAATCGTGCAATTTTTAGAGAAATTTCTGGACAAAGTATCACCGCGAGTCAAAGGCTGGGAGAAAACCTATGCCACGGACATAAGAGTAAGCTTGTCGACAAAGGATATTTGTTATATTAAATTCAATACCACAGTGACTTAGCAGTTTATTCATTGTTTTTCATTATGCAGGACATGTGCATGGGTGCGTACAAAAAGGAAAAAGTTGCCAAATGTAGGACCCTATTGTTGGAGCTGCTTATAAAGGTTGTTTTCTTTATTTTTGTTACACATTTGCTAGTATGGACTGTTTACAAATAACTGAATAACATGTTTTTTTTTTCAACCACAAAAAGTGTTGTCAAGAAGTATTTGCCCTATACAGGTTTTTATTGCTTTTTTGGGTGTTTGTGTTTTAATTTTTCTGCCACACTTATCTGCTTCAGATCATCAAACAAACTTTAATATTAGACAAAAAATTACCCCTATGTGTTTTTGATTCTATTTTACTAGCCGTTGCCTGTTTCCTGCCTGACCCGTAGAATAAAAAAAATCACTTATATAGTACCTGACAGACAACATGAAGTAGGCTTAAAGATCTCCAAGTGCATTACATCATGCTCTAGTTGAATGAAATTTAAGAATAGTCATTGATATCCAGCCACCTGGAAAGGATTACAAAGGAACCTCTAAATATTTGGGACTCAAGTCAACCCCCAATGAGAGACATCATGTGTAATCTGAGAAAATGTGGAATAGTGAGGAACCTTTCTAGGACCAGCCGGGTCTCAGAACGACATCTAAAGCAATGCAGACCTCCCTTAACCCAGTTAAGATCAGTGTAAATGATTAAACAAAAACAAAGAGACTGTGATCACTTGTTTCTCATTACTGGGGTAATGAGACACAAGTGGAACTTCTTGATATGCTGACACGGCATTACAGAGAAAGAAAATGTAATCTTCAGTCAACAATAGTGGCGGTTGTGCGATGTTCTCAGGCTTCTTTGGTGCTTCAGAACCGGAAAGACTTGCCCTAATTGATGCAACCATGATTCCTGCTCTCTGCCAGAAAATCTCGAAGAAGAATGTTCGGTTAAGGACATTAAGGACAAGCTATGCGGTGCGACAATGACCCAGAGCTCACCAGCAAGTAAAGATTCGAATGGCTCAAATGGAAAACAACATGAAGGTTTTGGAGTGGCCTAGTGAAAGTCTGGGCTTAAATCTGATGTGATTCTATGGTTTGAGCTTAAACAGGCTGTTCATCATTGATGACCCTTCGAATGTGGATGGATTAAAATAATTCTGCAAAGAGTGGGCTAAAAGTCTTCAACAGTAATGTAAAAATCTGTTTGCCAGGTATGCTTGAAGGCAGATGTTGCCACCATCATTGGCACAACCAGTCATTAGGTTGAAGGGCCAGGTTTGTTTGGATAGCTTTTTCCCGTAGAGGATGTTTAAAAACAGTGTTTTGTATTTATTCAGGTTAACTTTGTCTGGTATAAAATGAGTTTGATGATGTGAAACATTTCAGTGTGGGGGGTTTACATCTTTTGACATCACTCTCATTGACCTCTCTACAGGTTCTTCAAAAAACCAAGGCCTCCAGTGTGGCTGCAGAGTTTAAAATCGGTGACATCTTCGACAAATTTTACAGCGAACTCTGCCAGAGGAGCAAGTTAGCCGACTCTGGTGAGCGATCCTTTTCCTGCTGAGCTCAGGGTTAACCTCAAATGATTTTACTGTGGCTTTAAAAACGTGGCTGTCTGCTTTTTTCTCCTCAGTTCTCGGCAAAATCTACGAGTTGTTAGGAGTTCTGGGAGAGGTTCATCCCAGCGAAATGGTCAACAACTCCGACAAGTTATACAGGGCCTATCTTGGGGAGCTCAAAGAGCAGGTTGGGTTTTACAGATTCCAAGTTCCTGCCATTAATTTACGGCTAGAAATCACAAAAAGATAAGCAGTGTGTGACACTATGAGACAGATTGCCCTAATCTTGAATGCTCACCAGTTTAGGGATGAGCTATCTGTTGTTGGCACACAAGTTTACTGTGATTGAGTCTCATTTTTACCCGTCAGATGACATCCTCAACAAAGGAGCCGAGGCTTTTTGTTGTGGCTGGATGCTTACGAGGCATAACTGCCCTGATGGTTAATTTCACTAAAACCATGGAAGAAGGTGAATGGCGAAATGTTAGTCAGCATATTTTCGTTGTATCTGATTATATCAAGATAAAAAAAATAGTTCAACCTGCATCCGTTTTCACTTGCAGACCCAGCAACATCCAAAGAGATCTTTCAATATGCCCTGAAGGCCATCACTCCCCAGGTTACTGTCTCACTGTGGACTCTATTAATACACTTTCTTATCCGTTTACACGCTGTTGAACTTTTTCATATTTGGACATCTTATTACCAGTTTTTTCATTGTATTTTATTGAAAATTGTTAGAAGGACCAACAATGACTTTGTGGTGTAGAGCAGTCTAGCTGTAATTCCAGCTTCCTTGTGTTTTGATTTTGATGAACTGTATATGTCACTTCCGGCTTTTGCATATCGACAGATAGTCAGCTTGGATGTGGAGTGTCTGCAAACACAGATTTTTAAGTCACTCCATTTATCCATATCAATTGGATTTAGGACTGGACTTTGACTAGCCCATTCTAATATATAAAATGTGCTGTGATCTGAACCATTCGTTTGTAGCCCAGGGAGCATGTTTAGAGATACAGTCCCTGTATCTGCTGAAGAAAAGCAATCCCACAGCATAATGCTGCCACCACCACTTCTTCCGGCTTCATTTATTTATTTATTTTTTTTAATTAAACGTATCCCCTAGCGTCTTCAGAGCTCTGTGCTGCTTTCTGTTGCTCTCATCACAAGGAAATAAAAAAATACAGTTGGTTGGGATTGAGGTTGTAACATGACAAAATGTGAGAAAGTTCAAGAGGTGTGAAAACTTCTACAAAGCTTTGTACTTGGTGTGTAGTTAAAACCTTTCGACTTTTTTTCTTGCAGATGGAAATGAGCCGTTACGCTGTCACATTTGGTGAGGCTTTCCTTTTTTGAAGGAAAACAGATCCTAACAGTGTTTAAACACTATTAAATTCGAATAATATCTCTGAGTGTCTTGCTTTGACAGCCGGGCTCCGGTTGTTCGCCAGACATGCATCCCAGTTCAGCAGCTGCCTCATGGACCACTACAGGGACCTGTTCGAGACCATGTGTAAGCTCTGCGGACATATCAATGGCGAAATGAAGAAGACGAGTTACAGCGCTCTAGAAGCCTTTCTCAAACAGGTTAAACAACACCACCAATCCCAACCCCAGTCACCCACTTATCACATGTGTGGACTTCTTTTCCTTTCTGATTGATTTACCTGAAGGCCTGTGCTGACGCTGAACTTCTCCCAGGTTGCCGTGTTGGTGGCGGACAATATTGAGGAGCACAAAAGCAAGCTGAAGTTCTTCATGCAAAAGTTCTGCGGCGTCATTAAAACCATGGACTCGACGTACAAGGAGCTGTCTATTGCCATACGTGGTTATGGCTTCTTTGCAGCTGTAAGTTAATTGTGACCTTTGATTTATAAATCAACTGCTTTTCACATTAAACTTCAATAAATGCAGCTGCTGGCTTTTTAACTGCTGTGTGTTTTCATTTTAGTCGCCATTTTATCTTGCAGCGGCTGTGATTGTTTGCCATAGGAGTGTAACACCTGCTTTATTTCTACAGCCGTGCAAGAAGGTGTGCCCCCAAGATGTGGACCTGATGTACACGGAGTTAATTCAGCGCTGTAAGCAGATGTATCTGACTGAGTCTGACGGGGAAGACGACAGCTTCTACCAGCTGCCTAGCTTCCTGGACTCTATAGCTAGTGTTCTTATTCATCTGGACAAGGTAAAGACATGAGGACACTTCACACTAAGTGAGAGGGAAAGGTTTGCTGAAATAAACACCTGCTTTGTGTGTCCAGATTCCAGAAGTGTATACGCCACTGTTGGAACGCCTCCTTGTGGTGCAGATTGACAGCTTCCCTCAGTACAGCGAGAGGATGCAGTTTGCCTGCTGCAGGTCTATCCTGAAGGTCTTTGTGGCCGTGGCCTCCAAAGGACCAGTGCTGTGGAGCTTTATCAGCTCTGTGGGTATGTTGAGAATGCAGCGGCTGACATCTTAAACAGTGGATGTGATTTGAATAAGTAAGGCATTAATCTCCCTTTATTTCACATCCATCCATATGGGGTTCTGTTGGGGACATGCAGTATTGTTTTTGTGTCAAACATACCTCGTCTTCGGTTTCATGAGACCATTCGTCTTTCAAGCAAATGTGGATGTTTCAGCCAGGCCTGGATGTTTTGTTTAGAACAAAAGGCTTCTGTCTTGCAATCCTTCACCTTAGTCTTGATATAAAGAGAAAACAGGACCTTGTTGATACACGTAGAACACAACCAGTACTAACCAGAATTCGTGGCAACTCCTTTATTGTTGCTGTGGGCAGATATTAGTTTAAGGCCGTTTACCGGTTGTGTACTACCCGTATACAACCATCGGTGCATAATTAACATGCATGCATGTATATGTGCGCCCAGTGCGAATAAGAATCAGCTTTATTGCCAAGTTTGTACAGACAAACAAGGAATTTGATTCCAGGAGACTTTGCTCTGAGTGAGGATTTTTTTTTGGGATATATAATAGTGGAAATAAAGAATGTCTTTTTAAATGTACATATATACACAATTAACTTTACAATGTGTTTTACTCAGATTGTACAGGATCAACACATCAATCTGACTCTTTACCAGGGTCATGTCTACCACGTGTCTGGCATATGTGATATTGATGCTTTTTGATTCTCCATTTAGAATGAATCAGTGTGTGTAACGATATGGCTGGCTTTAAATTCAAACTTTAAACTTCTTGTGTCTGCCCGTCACGCACGCGTCTTGGACAGACGTCCTGGTAACATCTGCTGCCTTGTTTCTTCTATTTCAGTGCACCAGGGTTTGATTCGAGTCTGTTCAAAACCCATCTTGCCGTCTGGGGTCAGTCATGCTGTTCACATATGATTCACCTAAATTACTGAATGCGGCATTCAGTCCTATTCTTTTTTTGCTACAAAAACAAAAGAGGCATTTTTTCTGTTTCTTTTCTTAGGACAGTTCCTCTGAATCCTCGGAAGTTCGGACGGGAAAATGGAAAGTTCCTTCCAGTGCCAATTACTCCCTCTCTATAAGGGGCTTCTGGACTGTGACCAGCTGAAGGTGGAGTTTAGTTTTAATTTAATTATCTGCTAGTTTGTAAATGAGTCATCAAAGGTTTATCTACATATATTCTATTTGAGGTTTAAATTATTGGTTGGACCTTTTCACACTATTGGCCAAATATCTCCTTGTTGATGGAAACAGTCTAGGATTTATTCAGCAGAACTTCATGCTTGGTGTCGTTTCACTTCCTGCAGGATTCAGGATTTTTAGACGGCGCTTTTGAAAGTCAGAACGCGGCTCTCGGCTCTTTGAGTCGTCTTCTGTACGAAGAGTTGGTCAAGTCAATTCTCCGCATTGTGGAAAAGTTGGACTTATCCGTGCAGAAAATAACAACAGGAGAGGAGGTGAGGGCAGCTTTTTATGAATCTACATCATGACTCATTAATGCTGAAACTCTCTGTCTGGTGGTCCCGACCGTAATCCTTGGAGTTTGTCTTTGTGTTGATCAGGCCCCGGACGACACAGCCCACGTCCTGCCCTCATCCGACCCCACGGCTCACCTGTTGCCCAATAAGGTCAAAGACTTCACTGCTTTCATCAACCTGGTCGACTTCTGCAGGTACAGAGACCAGATCAGGCGCATCTCTGCACTTCATTTTCACTGCAGCATTGTAGTTTGATTACCCTAACGTCACTTTATTAAAGCCTTTAAACACGTTATCATTGTGGATTCGTATTTTACAATAAAGTAGTGAGGAGTTCTGTTTTCTTCTCCTCCACAGCGAGTTGCTGCTGAACAAGCACGTGGAGTATTTCCACTGTTGGATGTATCCCCTGAGCCATGAACTGATCCTGCACTCCATAAGGAATCCACTCGTCAGCGGCTTCTACAAGCTGCTGTCCGTCGCCATGAAAATCGCCAAGAGGACCAAGTACTACCAGGTCATATTTCCTTTATTTAACTTTAATTTTTGAATAAAAAAAATAGACTTCATGACACTTTTTTTAAACGTTACATCATACATAGCTTAATTTACAAGGTAAAATGATTCATGTAACTCTGCTTTTAATCAGGGTGTGGGTCTGAGAAGCTCGGCGTCCCCTCAGGATGACACAGTCAGAAGTGCTTGCTTTGCTCTCTTCTCAAAGTTTGGAAAAGAGGTATCTTCTCATTTTGGAGCACATAATTGTTCAGGGGTCATTGCCTGAGACACTTTATGCACATGTGTTTCTCTCCAGGTGTGTGTCCGGATGAAGCAGTACAAGGATGAGTTGCTGGCTTCCTGCTTGACCTTTGTCCTCTCGCTGCACAACAACATTGTTGCTCTGGACATGAAGGCTTACTGCCCAGCTCTGGAGGTAATAGTTGAGAGAGGTATCTGGGGTTAAGGAGAACTTTAGGAGAAAAGTTGCAACTCGTGTATTCTGAAATATAGAAATCATCTTGGCGTTTTTAAACTTGTTTTGCTGCTTGCGTTCCTCTGTCCAAGCTCACAAGACATTTTAGCGCCTTTTTTTATTTTGTTGTTTTTTATTCATTTTTTTATTAGCGTTTTTTTTTTGTTGCTTTTAAGTTTATTCATTGTTACTTCATTTTATTTTGGTTTTCATTTGTCCTGCTTTTGTTTTTTTTATTATTATTTTTTTTAATTTATTGAGTGTTTTATTTTGTTATTGTTTTGTTAATTTGTTCATTTATTTTTTTTCAACATTTTTTTATTGTTTTGTTTTACTTTCTTAATTTTTTGTTTAGTTTTATTTAAATAAAAGCATCTGGCTTTGAAGGCGTTGACTTTTGTCCCTGAATCATTCCAGACGGCTCTCAGGTTGGGCCTAAGTCACGTTCCTCTGGCAAACGCAGCCTTAGACGCTCTCGAGGACTGGTCCTCCTGCCTCCCGTCGGAGACCATGCAGCCCTGCTATGCCGACATCTTGCCTCTCCTGGATGGATACCTGAAAACCACCTCCTCCAGCGGTAAGAACCGCTAATGGGGGCTTGTTTGGTGCTTCAGTTTACCACTTACCTGGGTTAGTGCATCAGTCGTATTAAGAAAAGATCAAAAATCAGATTCTTCTTTGTCTAGACAAAGACGAAAGCAACTGGGAGGTGATGTCCTCTTTGTCTTCAAGAAGAGATAAAGGATACAGCAGAGTAATGACAAGGCTCCTGAAAAAATCCAACCAGCTTTCCACAGTAAGAGATGCGTAGGAAAAAAAACGGCCTATGATTTAATTTATCCCCCTGCTCCACGACATCATAAACTATTTAGCGATGTGCAATAAAAATTTGTTCAAGTAATGTAGAAAACGATGAAAATCCCATAATTCAGAATCCTTTAACTGTTTTCTCTGTGCAGGAAGATGCTCCTCTGGTCATGCTGAGGCTCAGAGTGGTGAAGCTGCTCGGTCACCTCGGAGGGAAGCTGAACAGGAACCTTGTGACTGGTACAGCTTTAAATATCAAGTATAAATCTGCGGGTTTTGGCTCCACTGTGTGGAAATGCACACACACATTTATTAATGCTAGGGAATCTAACAAGGGTTCCCAGGGCTTTTGGGAAAGACACAGACCCTCCACTGTACCTAACAGAACTTAATCGTTTGTTTCACGTCAAACCCAGCTTAACTGTTAGATGATGAAAAACTCTTTACTTTTAAACGCTGGCTGATTAAGAAATATCTTAACAATATTTGTAGCAATGAGGCTATAAAGAATGGAAAAATTACACATTCATTAAATGTGTAGGCCTGGAAACAACTGCCTGAGAAGATGGCATTATCCCACCAAATAAATGTATTCTTATTAAAGGCTGGATTGTTTTCTTTACAATTTTCGCTGTGAGAACGGGCTACTGCAATGAAGGATGTATTTAGTTTTAGGGGGCAATAAATGTGGCAGCTGCTGTAATGGCTAGCTGAGACCATGTTATTTTTTTTTCTTGCAGTGGTCTCATCGGAAGAAATGATGAAGAAATTCGTGGCCTGGGATTCGGAAAAAAGACTCAGCTTCGCCGTGCCGTTTGCCGACATGAAGCCGGTGATCTACCTGGATCCCTTTCTGCCCCGCATCAGCGAACTGGCGTTGTCCACAAGTGATCGACAGACCAAAGTATTTCCTTACTTGTCGTATAGATTATTCCCAACGCATTCAGAGAAACAGATGATCACCCTACAGTCATTTGACTTCTCAGGTGGCGGCCTGTGAACTGCTCCACAGCTTGGTGGTCTACATGGTTGGGAAGAGTGCTCAGATGGTGGAGGGGCAGAACAAAGTGCCTCCGATGTACAAGCTGCACAAAAAGCTGTTTCCTGTGTTGCTGCGTCTGGCCTGCGATGTTGATCAGGTACATGGACTCTTTTAGAATAAGGTCATAACATACTTGTAGGCATCATGAGAAAACAAACGTAGTCGTGGGATGTGTTTAAAGCAGATAATTATTTCTCTTAGAGGTTTATGTTTAATTTAAACCTTTTGATTTATAAATTCTGATTTCTTCTGCAGGTAACCAGGCAGCTCTTTGAACCCCTGGTCATGCAGCTGATTCACTGGTTCACAAACAACAAGAAGTTCGAGAGCCAAGACACAGTAGCTGTTCTAGAGGCCATTCTGGTAAGTGTTGGGACTCTGCAGTTTGCTTCTAGTTAATTCTGTGTGCAGGACTCTAAGTAAGCTTGTGTTTAGGATGGTGTGATTGACCCAACGGACAGCACTCTCAGAGACTTCTGTGGGCGATGCATCGAAGAGTTCGTCAAGTGGTCGATTAAACAAACCACCCCCAAGCAGCAGGAGAAGAGCCCCACCAACATGAAGTCCCTGTTTAAGCGGATTTACAGCCTGGCTCTGCACCCTAATGGGTTTAAAAGACTCGGCGCCGCCCTGGCTTTCAACAGCATCTACAGACAGTTCAGGTGCAGCATGAATCCTATATATGTTTCACCAATCACTGATTTCTGACATTGTAGTTCATTAGGAGTTACCAATTGTTTTTTACTTTATCGTTTCAGAGAGGAAAACTCCTTGGTGGAACAGTTCGTCTTCGAAGTTCTTGTCATATTTGTTGAAAGTCTGGCTCTGGCGCACTCAGATGAGCGATCCATGGGTATGTTGAGGCCTGTCAATAAGCTCAGTAACTCAATTAAGCGAATGATAAATTAAAATGAGCTTGATAATTTCCGTTTGCATGCTTGTTTGTTTTCCTTGTGTCTCACTCTCTTTCTACTAAAGATACTGGGTGACCCCTCCCCTTCTTGTTTTCTTAGCATAGCAAGGAGTGAACTCTAGCGTCAGGTACTTGCTAGGCGCAGGGTCTCCATTCGTACCTCTGAGTGTAGCATGAGAGCCCCGTGAGGAGTAGCAAGCCGGAGAAACACTAGTTGAGATTTGGAAAACCACAGATAGAATTTGTTTCAAAGCCGAACACGACAGCTGCAGTGTGAGAGCACTGTGCAGTGTGTCGCATTTGTTGTAAAACAGTAGCAATTAAACGCGGCAACAACAAACATGCATCGGCACCTACAACATAATGGTCCAAAGCAGTTTTCCCAACTGGGAAACAAAACAACCGGGCCGTCTTCGTCTTCCCGACAGTCATCAATGACTGGAGCGTTTAATCTGACAGACTACAGAAGCTACAGATGTGCATATGGCCTGCTGAGGCCTGTGCAGCAGATTGAGGGGCTTAATAATCCATTTTATTTATTGTTTTTAGTTGTTTATTTATTTTGGATATTAAAAATGTATTCCAATTACAGGATTAAATGTTCTTTCGAAATTGAAGTTTATTGATCTTCAAGAGGGTGTACCTACTTGCATTACTATGCCGTTATCATTATATTAGTTGAAAATGGTCTCCATGACAGGCCTAGCTCTGTTCACCTCTACATCTGCTACACATATACACTTCCTGGCAAAAATGGTTATACCACTTAAACCCTTTGAAGGTGAACCTCCAACGCAGTCTCCAGTCTCTTCTTTAACAGGTTTTCATCCAGAATTGCCCTGTATTTAGCCCCATCCACCGTCAGCCAACATCCTTGACCCTGCTGAAGAAAAACATCCCCACATCATGACACTGCCACCATGACATGTCACCATAGGGTTTATTGTGCAGTGCTAATTTTCAGGGACAAATAGTGTTGTGCGTGCAGACCAAAAGGTTAAGAATTCTTCTGACTTTCTTTGGACCATGGCTAGAAATGACTAGTCTTTATTACGAAAGACGAACATAGCGAAGAGTTTGCTGAAACATTTAAAATATCGTAAGGAACTGTTGGTCTTTTCCAAAATCTAAAAGAGAAGAGAAGCTGGAAGCCACAAAGCCAACATAAGTATCTAAAGTTTCATTCTAATTTGCAAAAAACAATTATCTCATCTTCAGTATTTAGCATTATTTAGTGTTCTGTGCATCCCTCCCGATAACAAGCAAGAATGTCTTTTTTTCTCTTTGTGCAGAAAAAAAACTTTAGTCACGGGATATAAAGCTACCTGCTTGATGTATTAGGAGGATTTGGTTTAAATTCAAATGTTGTTAGATTTTTGTTGTACTTATATCCATTCCTTGTTGTCACAAATTGTGTCAAAAATCAAAACATTTCCATATTAAATGAGGCATAAATTGGGTTTAGTTTTCGATGCATTCAGAGCATTTCGAGAGCTCACACTAAATATGAAGTTTCACTATATGCAGATGACTTATTACTTTTTATTTCTAATCTTCATATTTCTGTACGGTCTGTGTTATTTCTTAACCAGTCTGGTTACTTTTCAGGTTAGAAGTAAACTTGCACAAAAGTTAATGATTTTGTATAAATAAAGAAGTTCCTAAACTGGCCCTGGCCATGATCACCTTACCAATCTGGGAAGCATAAGAAAGTGTAAATATCTATTTTGTTAAAAAATGTAATTACGGTACTTTGAACGTAACTTATTTCTGTGGCTGAACCTCGAAAAAACCTCTGTGGGATGCATTGATTCAGTCAAGATGAATATTTTTTATGTATTTATTTTTGTCAGGTTTGTTTACATTTGGCAAGCCAAAAACCCCTGATAGAAATCCAAAAGGAAGTGTAGACCTGCCCTTTCCAACTTTCACTTTTATTAGTAGGCAGCTCGACTGGCTGTTCCTTAAAATATTGGACACAATACATAGAGGATTAAGTGGCATTGGAACTGCATTCAATCTGAGTCATATTCAAAGAGAAAAATGCGGTCGTTCCTTGAGCTCAGGGGGCAAAAAATTAGTTTTTTGGGGCATATGTTATTTTACCTTATTATTTGACATGGCTCAGTCCATGACTTTGTTCAAGTGTAACATCTGATGGATGTGCTTGAACACTATTAAGATTTAAGTGGGCCTGGTGAAAGCTGAAGGCTCCTCCAGATGGAAATCAATGATTCTAACGATTAAGGTGATGCACAATTCAATAAAAACTGAAGGCGTCCAATTCGCCTTGACTATTATTTGTCAAGCTGTTAAGGTTTTATTATCAGGGTTGCTATGCAGACTGGAAAATTCTGGCATTTGCTTTTATCATTTCCCAGGTCTGGATTGATTTTTCTATTTGATAATAAATATTAACTTTTAAAGATTAAAGAGCCTTCTTGCTGTTCTTTATAAATTACTTCTGTTATCTTTCAAAGTCCACATCTGATGTTGAATTTTCACCAAACTTATTGATCCGTTTAGGGTTACTAAGTGAGAGAACCCACACATAAAAACTAAAAGAAAATATTAAAGGGCCATTTCCTGCTTCTGGCATCTGGATCTTCTTAGACCGGAGTTTTGGACCAGACTTGTGTGGTGCCAAACAAAACAGTGAAACTCTTAATTTATGAACTTTTGCAGTGGGAGGATTAAGATATCCAACCTCAACACAAAGTGCTTTAAAGAATCTGTATTTAGTATTGGATAATTTATGTGTTACAGATTTGACAGGAGAGATTTTTTAATTTGTCCAAAAAATAATAAACCAGTGCAGCTAGTCCTGGATTGGAGCCCAGCCTCAGCATTGTCCTGTTTATTGATTTGTAGAACATTCAGTACATAAAACTCAACTAGGTAAAAAAAAAAAGATCAGATATCTGAAAAAGCTTCAAAATTTGAGTTTGCATATATATAGATTTTTCAAATGTGAAATATTTAGGAAGCCTGTATAATGGAGAGTCTAGAACTGAAGGATCTTTAATTGGTCAAGCAATTCAAAGCCTCTTGCTTTTATCTCCAGGTACGGTGCAGCAGAGCAGCAGTGCCATTGACCATCTGAAGAGAATAATCAAACACAAAGCCCCCAGTCTCAATCAGCACAATGTAAAGAGACGCGTTCCAAGGTTGGTAGTCTGTGTACACCTTACTCTGTCGCCTGTAGATTTGATAGGTACAACTGTTAAAGATTAGAGCTCACCTATGCTGCATGCATCTTCAGGGGTTTTCCTGCAGAGGAGAAGCTGTGCCTGTCAGATGTGGTCATCTGGCTGCTGGAGCAGTGTGGCCGACCGCAGACAGAGTGTCGCCACAAATGTATGGAGCTCCTCTATGAATTCATTCCCCTCCTCCCAGGTGAGAACAGGACACTTTTAGCCGTTCCTGCTGAGATTTAAAAAATAAAATCTCCTCTTGTTATGAATCTGATTTAAATCGGGCTTTGTGAATCAGGAAAGAAATCTCCGCCGCAGTGGTTAGAGGGCTTGCTGAAGGATCATGGCATCGATTTCCTGATCTCCCGGTTTGAGGGCGGGGGTCTCCTCTACCAACCAACGCTCAGGGACCTGACGGGCCCCTTCAGCGTACGAGCCACTCTGCAGTGGATGGACCTGTTACTGGCTGTTCTGGACTGCTACAATACCTTCATTAGCCTACACATCATCAAGCCTCAGCTCATTCTCGGTAATTTCTGTTTGTGCGAATATGTGACAGTAGATTTTTTTGTTTTGTTCAGCAGTATAATCAATATTTTTTGCCAGACTCCACTGGTTCAAAAGACAAACCCAGCTTCCTGAAAGCCACACACTTCTTCCTGACGGAGCTTGCAGCTCGCGGACTGACGGCTGCAGAGAGCTGTTTCCCTCACGGCGAGAGGACGTCTCACTTCAGTCCAAGAGAGGTGGACCAGTACAACAACAGCAAGTGCACCATCGTTGTTCGTCTGCTGGAGTTTGCCTCCATGATTCTCGTCAAAGGAGACCAGAGAATCTGGAAGGTAATGCTTGGTTACAGAGAAGAACAGCTTCCATTGTGAAATTTCCAGCGTTCCAAATTTCACATCTGTGATGTTATTCACAGCTTTTGGAGCAAGATGTGTTCTGCTCGGTGTTTTTTGATTTCACCGCAGCGGCGGTGTGTGAGCCGTCCGCTCTGGGGTTCAACATGGCTGACGTGGAGGTGATGAGAAACCTACCGGAGGTGTGCGTGCCTTTGCTCAAGGCTCTGTTGGCTTCACCTTACCGCAGCCGCCTTGAAAGCAGCTTGTGGACAAAAATCTCTCGGAAAAGGTTTGTTCCGCTATGATGGAACTCCACGTTTATAGAGAAGATCAATAGGTGTCAGATTATATTTAATCACTTAAGCTTCTGTTGGTTTCTCTATTTCTTTATCATTTTCCCTGTGGCCACCATAGTGTGGAGGACTTGTGTGAGGTAGACCTGTACCACCCGGGTACTCTCAGCCGCCCTGACCAAACGGAAATGGTGCTTTCTTCCTGTAAGCAGATCCACAGAGCTGGCTTCCTTAGCTCCATTCTGCAGAGCCAGGTAAGAATCTCCATCAAAGAGCCAGGTGTATTTCTCTTGTCTTACTCTTGGTTTACTGTACAGAGTTAGATCCTCTCAAACATACTTGTGTTAATGCCAGATCACAACCTCAAACTGTAGTTTACTTTCTTGGGATTTTATGTGACAGACCAACACAAAGTAGCACATCATTGTGAAGTGGAAGGGAACGATACCTGGTTTTCTATGTGTCCATATGTATTTGCCCCCCTTTAATATGATACACCTCAATAAAATCAAGTGTAGCCAATTTCTTTACCAATTCGTCAAATAATGCAATTGAATTGAACTGTGTTTCAATAATTTTCAAAGGCAATTTTGTGAAAGCCACTAGGGTTTGAACAGATGTGGCTAACATGTAGCCTTTTGGGCTATGTGTGGCTAAAAGCTAACACTGCTCATCACCCTGAAAACACCGTCCACATGGGAAGCATGGTGGTGGCAGCATCATGCTGTTGATCTAGTTTTTCGCAGCAGGGACAGGGAAACTGGTCAGAGTTGATGAGAAGATAAACGGAGCTACACAGGGCAATCCTGGAAGAAAACCTGTAAAGTACTTGAGGCTGGGGATATGGTTCACCTTTCAGTAGGACATTAAATCTAAAAACACAGAGCTACAACAGAAGGGTTTAGATCAAAGCATATTCATGTGTGAAAATGGTCCAGTCAAAGTCCCAACCTTAATTTAATATCCAGCCATATACCCATGTATATATATTTTTTTCCAATTCACATGTATGTGCCACTTTGTCTTGGTCTATCACATAAAATCACATTAAAACACACTGTAGCTGCTGGTTGTTCAAGGGGTATAAATACTTTTGTGTAAAAGACCCAAGATCCCATGTGTTTCTCTGGAAGGATTCCGCCTACGGCGAGTCTCTTGGCTCCAAGCTTCTGATGACGGTGTATAAAGGCATAGCGCCTGGAGGAGACAGGAAGGCACTTCCATCCTTGGACGTAAACACCAGGAGATCAGCGGACGGACTTCTCCAGCTCGCCTTTTCTATAAGCCAACAGGTTGGTGGCTCTACTTTTTAGCTCAAAGCGAACACTGAAGCACCAGCTCATCTAAATGTTCTGACTGCGCCGCATACGGTTTTCTGCAGAGTGAGCAGCTGGTGGAGTTGCTGTTGAACACCATCATGCTTTCTGTGCCAGTATCAGGCGGTCACAGCCACAACTTTCTAAGCTTCTCCCACGGCGAGTACTTCTACAGCCTCTTCCAGACGACCATCAACAGCGAACTGCTTAGAAATCTGGAAGCCGCAGTGCCACGCATCATGAAGGCCTCCTCTGAGAATCCCAGCATGGTACTTCATGATTGATTCAGGGTCTGCTGTATGCTCGGGGTCTCTACACAAAGGACGTACTCTGGACATTGGTTTAACCATCTGTTTGTAGTTCATTTATCTGTTTCTCCCACATCCACCTACTAATTATACCACCCCCCCAAAGATTTGCTAATCTAGTCCAGTTTTTATTACTAACTTCATATTTGGAATAAAGGAGCTGAGATCTTTGGAAATTTGATTTAAAAAAATTTATAATGTGACCTAAAACTGTGTAGGAACAGTAAACTTCCCATCCTGCTGTCCTACTTGCTTGTGAGATGGGTTCTCTGTATCCCTCAGGTGAGCGTGTTGCTGAACGGCATGCTGGACCACAGCTTTAGAGAACGTTCTGTGAGGAAAACTCAGGGCCAGAAGCTGGTGGAAGAAGTTCTGAGGAGGTGGATGAGTCTGCAGTCATGGTGGGAGGGACCCTCATCTACGTCAGAGAGTAAAACTGCTACTCTCCTTCTGCTCTCCAAGCTTCTGCAGGTGGATTGAAGAAAGCTAGTAATACAGTCTAGTGAGAGGAGAAGAACATGTTTGACTGTAGCCTAATGAACATTTTCTTCTCTCTGATTAGATTGACTCCTCTGTTTGCTCTGATGTAAACCACAAAGCCTTCCAGCAGGTGTTTTCCACTTTCACTCTGCTGCTGGTTGACATGAATCTGCCTCTGAATCTCAAGGTATCAGACCTTTTCTTTTTCATCCAGCATGCTTATTAAAGCCTGCAGACACTGAGTGTAATTGTTTGAATCTTTTCATCTCGTCAGAGTCAGGCCCTGTTGGTGTTGCCTTTCTTCACAACTTTCCAAGGTGAGCCTCTTGCCGGGCTGCAGAAAGCTCTCGACACTCTGGTCGCCTCCCACTTCCCCATGCAGTCCGATGAGTTCGCCAAGGGTTCGCTTCACCGCAACAACTACGTGGACTGTATCCGGAAGGTGAAGTTACAGTTTGGAGAAATATTACAGTGGGGCGTATGTTAGGTGTTTTTTCATTAACCATGCATGGTTTGATGCATCATTAATGTTTTAGGATGTTTTTTACCTTTTAAAGATTTTACTTTAACAATGAATCAAAAATTAAGGTGTTTCACTTTTAGCTTCAGCCGTAATGAGACATAATTTTGGTAACCGTAAAATGGCCTTAAACAAGAAAGGTTAAGTCTGACTTAAAGTCAGGCAGTGATTGTTTATACAGTTTATGTTTACTTGACTTGACGTTCCACAGAATTCCCTTTCATTTTCTCACATTTAAACCCACTCAACACGATTTTTCACACAAGGCCACATGCCCAATGAGGGATGTCGCCCCACGATGGTGGCAGCGGACCAAATCCAAGAGTGATGTTTTTTAGTGTGCTGAAACATAACAGAAGGGGGGGGGAATAAAAAGATAAAAGCTAAGTGTCCATGTTTTAGTTGCTGGATGCCCTGGAGCTATCCCAGAGTCCTTTGCTGCTCCGACTGATGGCAGGAGTTCTGTGTCGGGACGGGAGGCACATCATGGAGGAGCAGTTTCAAACCTGTTTCCAAAGAATCGCAAAGAGGTTAGTGAAAGTTACTAACGTGCAGCAGAAACTCTAGGGTTCTATGTGAGGGAATTATACAGAAATTATACAACATCCCTCAGGATTTCTTACAATATGGAGACGTATAACCAAAGTATGGAATCTGATCTTTGTATTTTCCTGTTCTGGATAAATATGGGAAAAGAAAATAACATTATGGAAAAAATGTCTTTCCAGACTTTATTTACCTACCTATATCTTCCTTCCTACATTCTATCCTTCCTTCCTCACTTTTCTCATGCCCTTCCATTTTTTTCCTTCTTTCCTGTCCTACATCCCTTCAGTTTTTGTGGCCTTCCCGTCCCACCTCCCTTATGTCCTTCCTTTCTTCCCTTCCTTACTTGTGCCCTTATTGTCTTTCCTTCCTTGTGTTCTTTCTTCCTTCCAGTCTGTTTCTTTCTGGTTACATATTTAAAATCTGACCAGTGTAGTTTTAGAAATGGCTGTAAAAGTCTGGAAAAGTATGGAATTTTTACATGAAAGTTCCAGATCTGATCCTGGTTCCTGTGTTTGTCGCTGTTTTATAAGAGCAAACAGTGAGCGGCAGCTGCAGCTGCTGTGTGCGGTGTACGAGGTCATTCAGCAGGGTGACGTGCCAGCGAGCTCCATGCTGCAGGCCATGATGGAGAGGGTTCTGCTGCCTCTGGCCTCCCACTGCAGCACCAAGGCCCTGAGCGACTTCTTTGTGACAAACGTCTGTGAAATTATTGCTTTCCTGCAAAGTCGTTTCACAAAGGTTCGCTTCTTATCACCTGTTGTTACTTAAGGCTTAAATTTAGTTTTTTTGCTGTTGCATGTAAGTTACAGTTATTACTTTTTTTTATCCGTAAATATGATCCTCAATCGGGTAATCGGTAAATTTGAATCTATGTATTTGTTTATTCAAGTCTAGTGAAACCGCTTTTGAGATCCAGCTCCTGAAGAAGAATGGCTTCTTCAAGCTGATGGAGCTCCTGTATTCCCGGCTTCCTAAAGATGAAGTTTACTCCAAGGAGTCCCGCATCAATCAGGCCTACTGTCGCTTGGAGAAAACGGAGGGAAACGAGTTGTCTAAAACCTTGATCAGGTAAACTGAAATTAAAAATGTGTTGGTTTTTTTCCCTCCATTAATGAATGCTGAATATGGTTGCTCTGTGCAACACAGGTCATGTTTCGAAGCCTTCACGGAGAACATGGCCGGTGAGACTCAGATGCTTGAACTCAGGAGAAGCTATCACTGCGCTGCGTACAACTGTGCCATCGCGGTCATCAGCTGCAGCTTCAGTGAGCCCAAATTCTACCAGGGCTTCCTCTTTAGTGAGAAACCAGAGAAGGTACTGCTGTGCTTCAGTGTAACGCTGTGGTGTGTAAAATGTGAGATGAATACAGGGCAGATCTTAGAAAATCCTTTAAAATCCAGATTGAACTAAATTAAATTAAGCAGTTGGACAAAGTTATTCAGCCTTTCTGAATGGAGTTCTTCATAAGAGAACGTATTTGCAAGTCAGCTGAGAGAATGCATGGGGTAAATAAAATGCCTCGGCTCATAGGATTTGGTGGCAGCAGCCACGGAGGTGTCTGTTTCTACGGTTCGATAGACACTACACAAGAACACGTACAGCACTACTGAACCAAAAGAACAAAGTAGGCTCCACTAGGCTCACAACTATATAAACATGGTTGTGGTTCATAATTCTGTTCTTGGGGAATGAATCAGTACCAGGACTTTTCAGAACTTTGGATCAGCAGAAGGTGGAAGAATTAAGTGTACACTGAAAGGAACACCCTCCCTACAGTGAAACATAGCAGTGGATCAGTGATGCTCTGGGACTGCTTTTTAGGGAAACCTCTGGACCTGGAGCCCCCAGGTTCCCAGTTGTGTTGAACTGTTTAAATTCTTCTTGTTTGATTTGTTTCTAGCAAACAGCTGCCAGTTTGTACATTTTACCAATAAACTTTTAATAAGGTTGTAATAAATTTACAATGATGGTTGAAAAACTGGAGCCCCAGCTGTAATTCCTAGCCACATTCAGCCCCCACACCCACAAACATTCACACTTCCCAATGCAGACCATCTTGGCAACTTGGAGGTCAGTGCATTTGTCGTTGGGAATTAAACTCACTACCTTCTGTGGTTGGACCACATCATGAATAAGATTCGACTTCTTGCTCAGAAAGAACCAAAACGAAGTCTGACCGGAAACGGCAGCATATTTAACATTAAACGTGGCTGTTTTTCAGCATGAGCAGCAGTCACTCGCAGATGAGCGAGTTACTTAGGCCATGTTGACTTTGGAATTGGACACAGTCTATAATAAAAGCACCCTGTTCCTACCGAGACCCGAAAGTAAAGTGTTGAATTTAAGTATTGTAAGCAAGTATAAATCTGTATTTCCAGACTTTATTTCCTTTCCCATCCATCCGTCCACTCATCTGTCGGTCCTCTGATACATCTATTCATCACTGTTTGATATTGAAAGCCTGGCGCTGTAGAGACCTCTGCTGTAGATTCATAGTGAGCATTTGTTTTTGCACCAGTCTACAAAAGGAAACTTTTCCCTTGGAAAAACAGGAGTTTTTGATACATGAATATGTGGGACCTCTCATTGCTCCATTTTCTCAACAACACCCCAGGGTTTCAGGTCCCCTTTGAATAGGCATTTTTATCTTAATATTTATCACATTTATCACATGGTTAAATATAGTAGTACTTTCTTGTTGTTTATAAACTTCTTGAACCTTTTTGGAAAACCAGACCTGTAGGTAACACAGTTCTGTGATTCTGAAGAAGCTTTCTAAACTTTTTGGGGTCTTTTTTTCCAGAACCAGTTCATTCTTGAAAACATCATTGACGTTCAACGCACCTACAGTTTTCCCATTGAAGTTGAGGTAAGCTGTTTTTCAAATAATTTAACAAAGTGTGTGCAGTGTACAACTTTAGGTGATATATTTTTCATCTTGTTCTAGGTCCCACTTGAGAGGAAGAAGAAATATTTTATGATTCGAAAAGAAGTTAGTGATGAGACTGGAGGTAAAACTTGCTCCCGACAGTGTTTCTGAACGTCTTTGGTTTTACCACAGAGTTGTTTAAAATCAAATGACATTATCGTTTCAAGAAATACATTAACCAGTTCTAGCCTGGTGCAACATGATTACAGTTTAAATCCTAAAAGAGCCTGCCTCTGTAACGGGTCGGTAAATATAAATATGGCGTTGTGGTTTCCACAGAGGCGCCCGTGTATCTTTCCTCCCAGTCCTACATGGCCGACAGCAGCCTAACTGAGGAGATGAGTCAGTTTGATTTCTCCACGGGGGTCCAAAGCTTTTCTTTTAGCTCACAGAACCCCCAGGGACAAAAACCCACTGTGGTGAAAAAGGTTTGCCCGTTTGCTCGTCTTATTTTCTGATAAACATATCCCATGTTTCATTTAAAGTGTAGTTGTATGACAGATCTATTATAATGCTGTACTGTGGTTGTTTCGAACTCCTGTGTGTGAAGGAAACTGAGGAAAGAAGTCCTTCCCAGGATGGAACAGTGGATCTGGAAATGGATGAGCTAAACCAGCATGAATGCATGGCGACCATGACGGCTTTGATACAACACATGCAGAGGAGCAACATAACCCCGAACATCGAGCAGGTCGGCATTGTGTCATTCAGCCTGCCCAAGCTTAGCTGAAGTCCGTAGCCTCGGATCAAAATGTAACATGAATAATCTTTGAAAAAACACAGAACTTTGTGTTTGTGCCCGTTTTGCTCTGTGTGAAACAGGGAATCATGCCTAATGAGCTTCCTCCATGGATGAAGTTTCTGCACGGAAAACTGGCGAATCCAGCAACACCTCTGAACATTCGACTCTTCATCTCAAAGCTTATAATCAACACAGAGGAGGTGAATCCCTCTCTGGTTTTCTTTACATCTGGAATATTTTTGATAAATATCTTTATTTGTATCCTTCTGTTTTCACAGCACCTTGCAAAACTATTCACACCCCTGAAACCTGTTTTATTTTTTATCTTTTTTTACATTTTATGACGTTACAGCCTCAAACTTTGATGTATATTATATTGGGATTTTGTGTAATAGTGCAACAAAGTTGTGCATAAGTAACCACACCACTCTGAACCATGCTGCATGCTGTTTGTTCACTAATATTCCCTAACAAACTTAAGGCCTTCACAGAACATCTGGATTTATTTATTTACACTATGTGCTAGTAAGGTCACTTCTGAAGGAATTTGGTTGATTTTTTTTTTTTTTTATGGGTATCTTTTTTTATGTGAGTAAAGGGGGCTAAATAAAATTAAAAAAAAACGCCAAACTTTTCAGGTTTTTATTAGTAAAAACTGTTTAAAGCCTATGTAACATTATTTTTGCTCTTCATAGTCATCCACTACTTTGTGTTGGCCTATCACATGAAAACCTGATAAAATGCATGAAGGTTTGTGATTGTAACGTAATGTGTGAAAAAATACTTCTGCATCTCACAGTAGCACCCAGCGGTTCCACACATTATCTGTGGGTTTATTCTTTATTTTCCAGGTGTTTCGGCCGTATGCCAAGCACTGGCTCGGGCCGCTGCTGCAGCTCGTTGTGTCTGGAAACAACGGAGGAGTGGGGATCCATTTCATGGTGGTGGATATTGTGGTCACAATTCTGTCCTGGACCAGTCTGGTCACTCCAAAGGTTAGCAAAACGTTTTAGATCCAGAAAAATTTAGAAGACGGCCATTAGATCATATCTTAATTGAGTGCCTCTTGCACAATAATTGTCATCACTGAAAATATATATTTATTAAAATACTTTAAAGTGATTTTTTTCTAAAATCCATAAAGTCGTCACAAAATAAAATATTTCCTGTTTAAACATTTTCCCCTTTTTTTTCCTATGAAAATGAAGGTAAATTAATTACAGGTACACAAGAAAAATAAACCTTGTTTTAATCATAATAAATGTATTTTCTAGCTGAGATAAAAGATAGCAAAGCTTTCCCTCCAAAAGCTAAGCTTAGAATCAGCCGTCCACTGAACATTATTCAGGAAGTCCTGGTCTTTGTCCACATGGCATTCTCTCTAGAACTCTTTCAGTTGTTCTTCGTGTTTTTCTTAGATGAAATGTTTTCTAATTGCACACTCCCACTAAGACATGCAGTTTCATGTCAACATCAACAAAAGCCTGCTGTAGGTCCCTTGTTGACATTTGAGGATTTTTGGAAACTTCTTTTAGCATCTTGCGGTCTGCTCTCAGGGTGAGCTTGCTTGTATAGCCAGACCTCGGCATATCTTCCACTTGTAGGCTATATTCTGAGTACAGACCTTCTTCTCATGTTCCATCTAATGTGATGTGCCAGTGTATAATTTTAGCCATTTTAAGTGGGAATAAATGTGGAGGTGCCACAAATTGCATTTTTTATGAAATTTTACAGTCAGTCAGTCATTTTTACCGCTTATTCCATAGTGGGTCACGGGGGAGCTGGTGCCTATCTCCAGCAGTCTGTTGGCGAGAGGCGGGGTACACCCTGGACAGGTCGCCAGTCCATCGCAGGGCAACACACAAACAACCAAGCACACACTCATTCATACACCTAAGGGCAATTTAGAGTGACCAATTAACCTAACAGGCATGTCTTTGGACTGGGCATGTCTTTGGACTGTGGGAGGAAGCCGGAGTACCCGGTGAGAACCCACGCGTGCACGGGGAGAACATGCAAACTCCATGCAGAAAGACCCCCGGCTGGGAATCGAACCCGGGACCTTCTTGGTGCAAGGCAACAGTGCTACCAACTGCGCCACCCTGCAAATAATTATTTTACAAATAATTTTAAAAGATCTTGAATTTAGTTTTTATTGGTTGGTTATATGACTTGAATTCTTCAGTACTGTCACAATCGATCCATGTGTCCAAAATATATAGACACATATAATTGCTATGATACATTTGTTAATGGCTGTTGGACTTGGGATGTTGCCATCTCTCAGTCAGTTTGCTTATCATCTCACTAACGATATCTGTTACAGGGAAACCCCAGAGATGAAGTCCTTGCCAATCGGCTGTTGGAGTTCCTGATGAGGCACAGCTTCCACCTGAAAAGGCCCGTTTTCCGCCACAACCTGGAGATCATCCGCACGTTGGTAGAGTGCTGGAAAGACTGCCTGCATGTGCCTTACAGGTAACACAAATGTAAACAGAACACACTTTGCATGCTTAGTTAGTTGACTGTAATGTATTTTTTGGCCAGAATAACTCAAAGTTGACAAATATGAGAGGATATCTCATGGTTAGGTGTGGCTTAAATCGTGGTCAAATTTGATGTGAGATTTAAATATTTTACAAATAAATTTGAATAAAAATGATGTAAATCTACATGAAACATTACTTAAAAAAAGGATTTTCATTCATGTTTTAATTAATTTTGTTTATTCTTTATTTTTTTCCTCACTAGTCTAATATATGAGCGGTTTTGTGGCACCGACCCAAACAGCAAAGACAACTCCGTTGGACTCCAGCTGCTCGGAATCATCCTGGCCAACAACCTGCCCGCTTACGATGCTTCGTGTGGAATTGAATACGACAGGTGAAATATGTGACCACAGCCTGTCTCTGCTCATGTGTTAATTTGATCTGCTTAGAAAAATGTGTGGAAATGTAAGTGGCAAGGAGCATGTTAAGGTGCATGTTTGTTGTAGCCTAAATGCTGCTGAGTTTCTGTCTGTGCTTTGCATCTTCAGGTACATCCAGCCCTCAGCAATAACGTGTCCTTCACCAGATATAAAGAGGTCTACTCAGCTGCAGCTGAAATTATTGGCCTGTCCTGAAGAGCATGGCGGAAAGAGTCGATGTACTGACCTTTTTCTTATTTTGGCCTATTAGTTTTTCCTTTGAAAGAAGACATTAGAATGTGTTTAGTGATTTTCTTGGTTTTTTTTGGGGGGGGGGGGGGTCATGTCACAGCAACAGCAAGAACTTTTCAGCCTCGCTGCAACCAAAATAACGAATCTGAAGAAAAAAGATCTGGATGACAAGTTCATCATTTGCTTGAACAAAGTGTCCAAACACTTCCCGCCCTTTATGGATCGGTGGGTGAATAAATGAGCAGCACTACCTCCATTTTCCTCTTTAATATCAGTGGTTCTTGTCAGTAGGTTATACATCAACCATATATGTTTTTTTCTTTCAGGTTCGTCAATCACGTGTTTTATCTGCTTCCGAAGCTGCACGGCATCTTAAAGATTCATTGTCTGGAGTGCGTGCTGAGCCGAGCCGATGTGATCCCAGACATCTTCCTGCAGTTAAAGAGCTCAGGTTTCATTCAGATGATGAGCCACAGGTAGGTCCTGAACATCTTCCCCCCCACGATCGGCTCATTTCTTTTGCTTTTGGGGACAAACTCGAAGTGACGTTTCCCCTTAAAGGTAAAGTAGTGCAAGTGTAACCTTGATTCTGATTAGTAACTATGCAAAACAATGTGGACCCGCATCAGAAGAATGAATGGCAGGAGATGAAGGTTTGAATATCAGTAAAAAAATAAATCTCCCCTCTAAAATGATTAAGGAAAATAAATTAGTGGTCAGCTGTTGGGGCCCAGTCAGTGGTTGTGTGTTTTGTGGTGATTTGTCTGTCCTTCCACCCTTGTGCTGAAGAATTAATCCATATTTAAACAGTTCACACTGTCCTAGAATCTGGCTCGCCACACTGGACCCAGTGGTACATCTCACTGGGTGTCTGGCACTCAGTGGTCCATCATCTTAGCACATGACCTAAATAATCAGAGCAGTAGGTAGTGTAACCTCCGGAACCGTCTCAGCAGGCACAAGGTTGACTTGAACATCAGTTTATCTCATTTAACAGGGTGGATTCAGGCTAAAGTCTTGGCTGCTACATGAATATCGGCTGGCAGCCGTTTGGCTCAAAGGTGAAGCAAGGAATTCTGGGTGTTATCCTGGTCAGACCTCCCTCCAAACGACCGCAATATTGGCTAACAAAAAAATCAAGTAATAGTAAATGCACTTCCAAAATGACATGCATTATTTCAACATTAGTTATTGTTATTGCCTTCGGGAGCTGGGCTACACATGTCACATAAAATGATGAACTGAAGTGCTCCACACTGGACAAAACATTTGAAAAACCTGGGATTGTATTTGAAAGTTTTCTGGGATTTGTCACTTAGTTGCAGCCGCTGAACTTTTAGGCTCTGCGTTGCAAATCTTTCAGGGATGAAGTGAGACAGAGAGTGTGTCTGGATATCATCCACAAGATAATTGCCCTCCTGACTCCGGTGGAACTGCAGGAGCTCCTGGGGGCAGTGACGGCGTTCGTCTCTCATCCTTCACCTGTTTGCAGAGAGAGGATGTACGACATCCTCATGTGGATTCAGGACAACTACGGGTGAGTCTTCCAGGGCACTGTTCATCAGGCACCCTCCTCACTTATTGGCAGCCCTGGTTACAATGTGTAAAACTGCTATAGTATAATCTCATACTGAATGTTGCTGTTAATACTTTGTACAACCCATTTATGCCAATAGGATAGGATTATTTCTTCTCCTAGAAGGTTGGGAACATACACAGAGAGGGATCTTTGACCATTCCTCTATCCACAAATTATCCAGAGTCGTTCTCTGATGCTCTCTTCTCCTCAGTTCAGCCCTCAGGTTTCAGTAAGCTCTAGGTCTGAGGACTGAGGCAGTCATGGTTCATAGAAGGTTCATATTGTGTCTGTTGAACATTTCTGTCTTGATTTGGCCACGTGTTTTGGATCATTAAAGGAACTTTGACACGTACTTCCCTTCATTTAACACTAAACACATCTGGAGTGTTTTTTGCTGAAATCTCGTTCGACCAAAGCAAAGAGGTCCAGTTAGTCCCAGTAGAGCTTGGCTAACTTCACACATGGGCGGATCATAATTTGATGTCTGATTTCCTATCTCTGCTCTCTCTGAAGTTTTGACTTGCCTATATTGATTTTAGCCAATTCTGATTGGCTATACAGTGAAATACAAAGTAAAAAAGTGACTCTTATGTTAGCGGTATTTGCACGGCATCAATCCATATGTGTACTAAGAGAATGTAGATTATTTCCATAAATCAAGTCAACATTTCTAAATCCACCATCCTCCTAACAGACTGATGCTGAAAAGCTCAAAGGCCTTCCTGTTATCTGCTAAAGGTCTTGCTCTCCCTCACTCTCTTGCAGCGAATTAAACCCCACACATGTCTCCAAATGTTGTAGAAAATTCCTTTTTAAAGCTTCTTCCATGTCTGCTTCCTCTGACTGCATTTCAACAACACCCACCTGGTTGTTTGTTGTTGAAAAGCTCGATCTTAGATTCATCAAAGCACACGGTTCCATGTTAGTGTCCTATTAGCACATTTATGTTTGTGACAGTGGGACAAAAAATGCTTCTTTTTTGGCATCACTTCCAAAGCCCTGGCTGGCATATAGATAGTCTAATATTCAGTGGTCAAAAGAAATATATATACCCCAGGGAAACATGAAGTTGTGGATTATTATTAGAAACTCTGGTCATCTTAAAAATGTCAAGTGTAATTAAATTCAGATGCCTCTGTTACATTTATTTAACGGGATTTTAGGGGTTCTAATACATCTGACGGGGGATTTTGTTAAAAACAATTATTTCCTAATGTACTGAATAAATGTACTTAAATTAAAGGTTGGATTTGTCCTAATTAGAGCATGAGATTATGCAGTTCCAGTCAAAGCTGAATTATTTTGACTTTTTCCTCATCTTTACCAGCGGGGCCACTATTTATGAACGGTGCTGTATGATATGGTAGCGGAACGAACTGTCTCTAGATTGAGGTGTGTTGTTCTTGGTATTTTGTGTTTGTTTTGCTTGCAGTGATGAAGAAAGCATGAAAGACAAAATCTCTTTGGAGGTTCTGGGTACAGCTAAAGAAACTTTACTTCAAGGACTTTCAGAGGAAAACCAAGGCCTTCAGTAAGTAGCCAACCTTTCTAGCAGTTGTTACGAATAGATTTGTCTGAGATTAAAATCACTGATCTTCAACTTCTATGCTTTTTCCCAGGCTTTATGTCTGTAACTTCTGGAGTCAGGAGAAACGCCTCCCCACTGCGACCCTGGAGCGAATGCTGACGGTGCTCCGGTCCCTGTACACCTGCCAGATAGAACGGTGTTTTCTGAGCCTGGCCACCAATCTGCTGCTGGAGATGACCAGCCAGAGTCCTGACTTCAAGCGGAACATGTTCGAGTATCCTCTGTCAGAGTGCACCTTCCAGGTCCGTGCTGATTTTCCTACTTTTTCTTTTATTTCCAAGTTGAGCCTCTCCTTATGTTTTTATTCTTTTTTTTTCCTCTCTCTTGCAGGACTATGTGATTGATTCAAACTGGCGCTTCAGGAGCACAGTAATGACACCCATGTTCGTTGAGACCCAAAGCTCTCAGGTCCCAGAGAGTGCAGGGGCCTCCCAGTCCGGAGCCATGAAGGGGAAGCTCAGAGCCACTCAGACTTCATTAGAGTTTAGTCAAACTCAAACACCAGGTACTGCTAGCATCCCACATGATTAGCATATATATAAATATATATATATATTATAAATGAAGTTCTACATTCTACATACAGGTCGCCGTACAGCCTATAACTGGCTGACAGGCAGCAGCGTGGACACCCTCACAGATTACTCCCCTAGCTCAGAGTCTCTGTCTTCACTGCTTGTGTTTGAGAAGAAATCAGAGCGGCAGATGGCAGCGAGAAGACCTGTAGGAGAAGGCTTCGGCCTCAGGCGCCTGACTACATCCACAGACGAGGTGGACAGTCGTACCAGAGGTCAGAACAATAGGGAAGGAGAGAATATTTGTTTTCAAGCATATAATACCTGTCCCATTGACTAAATGTTCTTTCTGTCCATAAACTCCTCCGTCTGTCCATCTTTCTTTCATTCCACCTATCATTTATCCAGCCATCCATCCGTCCGTCTACCGCTTCATCCTTCGTCCATACATAAATGAGACAATACATGTTTGTATGCATGCATACATTTGTTTTTCCTTAAATTAGCCCAATTATCTTTCTATCCATCCCTACACAGGAGGATTATCTGCTGTAAAACTCGAAAAAAGGTCTTAAAATGAAAGGTTTATACACTGCTCAAAAAAATAAAGGGAACACTTAAACAACACAATATAACTCCAAGTAAATCAAACTTCTGTGAAATCAAACTGTCCACTTAGGAAGCAACACTGATTGACAATCAATTTCACATGCTGTTGTGCAAATGGAAAAGACAACAGGGGGAAATCTTTGGCGATTAGCAAGACACACTCAATAAAGGAGTGGTTCTGCAGGTGGGGACCACAGACCACTTCTCAGTACCTATGCTTTCTGGCTGATGTTTTGGTCACTTTTGAATGTTGGTGGTGCTTTCACACTCGTGGTAGCATGAGACGGACTCTACAACCCACACAAGTGACTCAGGTAGTGCAGCTCATCCAGGATGGCTCATCAATGCGAGCTGTGGCAAGAAGGTTTGCTGTGTCTGTCAGCGTAGTGTCCAGAGCCTGGAGGCGCTACCAGGAGACAGGCCAGTACACCAGGAGACGTGGAGGAGGCCGTAGGAGGGCAACAACCCAGCAGCAGGACCGCTACCTCCGCCTTTGTGCAAGGAGGAACAGGAGGAGCACTGCCAGAGCCCTGCAAAATGACCTCCAGCAGGCCACTAATATGCATGTGTCTGCACAAACTGTTAGAAACCGACTCCATGAGGATGGTATGAGGGCCCGACGTCCACAAATGGGGGTTGTGCTCCCAGCCCAACAACGTGCAGGACGCTTGGCATTTGCCAGAGAACACCAGGATTGGCAAATTCGCCACTGGCGCCCTGTGCTCTTCACAGATGAAAGCAGGTTCACACTGAGCACATGTGACAGACGTGACAGTCTGGAGACACCGTGGAGAGCGATCTGCTGCCTGCAACATCCTTCAGCATGACCGGTTTGGCAGTAGGTCAGTAATGGTGGGGGGTGGGATTTCTTTGTGCTCGCCAGAGGTAGCCTGACTGCCATTAGGTACCGAGATGAGATCCTCAGACCCCTTGTGAGACCATATGCTGGTGCGGTTGGCCCTGGGTTCCTGCTAATGCAGGACAATGCTAGACCTCATGTGGCTGGAGTGTGTCAGCAGTTCCTGCAAGATGAAGACATTGAAGCTATGGACTGGCCCGCCTGTTCCCAGACCTGAATCTGATTGAGCACATCTGGGACATCATGTCTCGCTCCATCCACCAACGTCACGTTGCACCACAGACTGTCCAGGAGTTGGCAGATGCTTTAGTCCAGGTCTGAGAGGAGATTCCTCAGGAGACCATCCTCCGTCTCATCAGGAGCATGCCCAGGTGTTGTAGGGAGGTCATACAGGCACGTGGAGGCCACACACAATACTGAGCCTCATTTTGACTTGTTTTAAGGACATTACATCGACGTTGGATCAGCCTGTAGTGTGTTTTTCCACTTTAATTTTGTGTGTGACTCCAAATCCAGGCCTCCATTGGTTAATAAATCTGATTTCATTGATGATTTTTGTGTGATTTTGTTGTCGGCACATTCAACTTTGTACAGAACAAAGTATTCAATGAGAATATTTCATTCATTCAGATCTAGGATGTGTTATTTGAGTGTTCTTTTTATTTTTTTGAGCAGTGTAATTCTGACAGGAAATGTACTGAAATCCTGGAAATGCTGTAATGTTTTCTTCCTTCCCAGCTGAAAACGAGCGACGGAGCAACATTCTGAGGCTGCGACGCAGATTCCTGAAAGACCAGGAGAAAGTCAGTCTGGGTTTTGCCCAAAAAGAAATCCAACAACAGAGACAGAAGAAGGTCAGGCTGAGAGTCAAGTTTCTGACAGTCAAACCAGTGTGTGTACTTATTATTTGTATAGCAGGTGGCCTATGCGTTAATATTTGCTGGATTTCTCCCACAGGATGAAAAAGCTGACCAGAGGCTGCGAAAAGAGGCTCAGGTGACTCTGTATCGGAACTACAGAGTGGGCGACTTCCCAGATGTCCAGATCCCATACAGCAGTCTCATTGCTCCCCTTCAAGCTCTAGCTCAGGCAAGACTGCTACTGCAGTAGAAGAAGAAGGTACAGAAAATATCATTGTTTTTGACTATCATTTTTTCTTTTGTCCCTTAGAGAGACCCAATTTTAGCCAAGCAGCTCTTCAGCTCCCTTTTTGCCGGCATCCTCCACGAAATGGATAAAAACCACAATGTGCAGGAGAGTGGAAGAATTAAGGAGGAGCTGCGGTGCAACATGAACACATTCCTAAATAAGAGTACACTCTGCTTCCCTCCATTCATAGCATGTGTGCAGGTGAGAACATAACAAAGAGGAAAAGCCTGAAAAGAAATGTTTATCCAAAGGCTGATGAGTGGATTTTCTTGTTGCTTTAGGATATGTGTTACCAGCAGAGGGAGCTGCAGCAGCTTGATCCAGCAGCCATCAGCTCCACCTGCCTGGTCAGTCTTCAGCAGCCATCAGGCATCCTGCTGCTGGAGGAGGGTCTGCTGCAGGCTGCTGGACCAGAAGAACCTCCTGCCAAACGGTCGCGAGGACGAAGGGAAATCCCATCAGACACCAACAAGTGGATCCACCTTGCAAGGTAAGGACGGGGTTAACTTTACGGTAAGGTGGCGCGGCGTTGGTGGTGTAGGGGTTAAGCGAGCGACCATGTGCAGAGGCTATAATAGCAAGCCACCAGCTCCTTGAGGGTATTTAAAGAATACTCATCATCTGCCGCTTATCTGGGACCGGGTTGTGTGGTCAGCAGACTCAGCAGAGAGAGTAGGACCACGTCATCTGCAAAAAGGAGAGACAAAACACCCGCTAACACTCTGGGGGCTGCGAACCACCCCAGGGCATGCTGTAGGTCTTGGCTAGAGGGAGCCAGTAGGACCACGTCATCTGCAAAAAGGAGGGACAAAACACACTGATCCCCAAACCAGACCCCCTCTGGCCTTTGGCCTTGCCTAGAAATCTGTCCACAACAGTTATGAACACGACCGGTGACAAAGGGTAGCCCTGCTGGAGGCCAACGTGCACCTAGAACGTGTTCAACTTGATGCCAGCAATGCGGACCAGACTTCTGCTCTGCTTGTACAGAGACCAGATTGCCCCTAATAATGGGTCCTGGCACTCCTGGAGTGCCCCCCCACAGGGCACCACGAGAGACATGGTTGACCTGTTGGGCAAACTGACATGGACCCTTCAGCACCCAGTAGAGGGTGTAGAGCTGGTCCAGTGTTGCACAACTGGAACGAAAACCACACTGCTCCTGTTGAATATATTAAAATAATCTGAGGCATACTTCCCTATAAAATCAAGTTGTAAAAAAGCCATTTATATATTTTTTATATAAAAACTGGTATACAGTTGAGACTAGTCAACCTTCAACAGTTAAGCTATGGTTTTTGCTGTGGCTAATGTTTGTTGTGTGTTCTGTTTGCAGACTTTACAGGGACCTGGAGGATTATGATGTTGTGCGCGGCATCTTTGGTGGGAAGGTTGGCACAAAGTCGATCACCTCTGCTGCTCTTCAAGCCGAAGCGAACACAGACTTTGCAGAAGCTGTGAAACTTTACAATGAGGTACAGCAGCTTGCAGTGGCGGTACAAGCTGGTGGTCAAATCCTCTAGTAGTTTTAACGAAAATGATCATAGTACAGTAAAGCTTAACCCAGATGGAGATTGTTTTGTGTGCATAGTGTGAGCTGTTGTTTGTCCTGGCAGGCTCTGAACAATGAGGAGTGGTCGGATGGCGAACCCACTGACTCTGAGAAGGATTTTCTGGGAAATTGCAGCTATGGAGGCATATAACCAGCTGACTGAGTGGAAGTCTCTTCAGTACTGTTCCACTGTGTACATTGATGAAAACTCTCCACCCAACCTGGACAGGATGTGGTCCGAGCCTTTCTACCAGGTGACAAAAGTCACTATTTGGCATACAAATTCCTAATCTTACAACAAGAAGTAATAACATTATTTATGTTTTAAGCCACACAAAAACTAGTTTCCAAATCTCTTTGTAAATTTACAGTGCTGGCTTCTCATTCACTCATAGCAATTTGCATGTAGGCCCCGGCGCTAAACTGAAATAAATGGCTGGCGTGTGGGTCTGAGATCTGTCTCTTTTCTGTCAGGACACTTACCTGCAGCACATGATTCGCAGCATGTTGAAGCAGCTGCAGCTGGGTGAGAGCGACCAAACTCTGCTCAGCTTCATCGACAAAGCCATGAGGGTGGAGGAGCGCAAAAAGCTGCTGGAGAGTAAGCACAGCCGGGAGCTCAGCCTGCTCTACATCCTGCAGGAGGACTACGACCACGCCAAGTACTACACCAACTACGCCATGCAGCTCTTCATGGAGGTTTGGCCTAATACGTCAACTCTTTCTTTGAATAGAAGAAGCATATGTAGGTACCAGTTAGAAGTTTACATACACTCATCAGTGGCAGGAATAGAATACTTCTGTCCTTTTATTGATGCATTTGAACTAATAACACTAGATTCAATTTTTGGTTTTTAAAAAAAATAAAATAGAACTGGGGTTTAAAACTGGTGGATTTTATCTGATTAATCTTGTATAAAAAAGAAAAAATCTATATAGAAGCTCGAATGTATACATACTGTATATCCACATAATATTTGTAGTTTGTAAAAAACAACAAGGTCCTTCCATTATTCCGGCTGTAGGCATCAGTAATGAACCCGGCTTTAAAGCTTAGTCCATAAATCTGAATAGGGTTGAGGTCAGGTTCCTTCCTGTAGCATAATGCTAGCCTGTGTTTGGGATCATTGTCCTGCTGGAACTATCCTTTAACTAGGAAGTTCTCCACTCTGTGCAAAGCGCTTGTACCAAGAGCAGCAAAACAAACCCTCAGCATGATGTTACCACCACCATGCTTTACAGTTGGTCCAGATTGAACTCCTTGGTTTAATGGCCTGGACTTTTCTTCTTCAAACTTCCTTCTCTGTTAATTTGGGCCAATATTTCATTCTGTTTCTTCTGAACTATTCAACTCTTTAAAAAGAAAAAAGCATTTGGTTGTTCATGTGAGAAGCTGCACATGGCACTCCGGTTTATGATCGGTTTGAGCCTTGGTGGTTTCTCCTTATTCTAATCAATTTCATTTAAGCGAGACAGGTTAATTATCAGATTATTAAACTCGGACACAGATTTAGAATTTATGTGGATGTGGAAAAATGTCATGGACAGGGAGAAAATTAGAAATCATGTTTTATTTTTATATTTGCCAACTCATACACCATCTGCTTGTCTCATACAGAGTTACTCCAGTGTAGATACGCTTCTGACTCAAAGCCGACTGACCATCCTTCAGTCGGTGCAGGCACTGACGGAGATCCAGGACTTCCTCCTCTTCATTAAAGGAGATGGTAAGATCATGTTGTCTTGAAATCTCAAACAATTAACCTTTTAAAAACGTTGCCTATCACATTATTTGAAATTAAAAAATACTAATCTTTCCAACATGTTTTTCTGTAACTCTTCAACACATTTTAACCTTTTTCTCTTCTTTTATTTCATCTGATTTTATTAGTGTCTGTGAGTGCTCTAAAGCACCTCATCAGATCTTGGACTGATCGGTATCCCGACTCTAAAGTGGATCCAGTGATCGTATGGGATGACATCATCACATCTCGGTAAGGACGGGGCTTAAAGTTGGCTCTGAAAGCCACAGCCAGATTCATCTGCTTCCTGTTTTTCAGGTGTTTCTTTTTGGACAAGATCAGAGAAAAGCTGAGGGGCCCAGCTCCCAGCAACAGCATAGAGGTGGACGGTGAACAAGACCCGGCTGGCGACATCGAGACGATAGTGAATGACTGCAAGTTCTCCATGAAGCTGCACATGGCTGACAGCGCCTGTCAGCAGGTATACAGCTAGGCAATCGAAGGGATTTTATTTTTATGTCGTCGTATCCTGGTACACTCAACTTGAGCTTCAAATCTTTTCAGAAAAATTTCCCAGTCGCCACCAAGCTGCTGAAGGAGCTTCACAAGGAAGCCAAGACCAACAGAGGCTGGCTGCTGCGCTGGGTCCACTGCTTCAGCAGCTACAATCACAAGCGCAGCCCGGCACAGGGTCCCGTGGACCAGATCGCTGCAATGCTGAAGACCATCCCGCTCCTTGGTACTAAGAACAACACTCTCCTGACATGTAGAATATTTTCATATTTGAGTGAGGCTTCATGTTTCCTCCTTTTCCTGTGCAGAGGAGCTTGAGGCAGACTGTCAGAGTGCCACATCTAAAGTGTTCAGATGGCAGAAGATCCTCCAGGGCACGTCGTTCCACATCTTGGCCTCAGCTGTAGGCAGAAGTCCGTCCGTCCTAGGAACACTTGGTGCAGAGAAAAAAGACAGGGTTGTCAAGCTTTCAGGAGCTGCAAGCCCCGCTGAAAACCCAAAGGTACCCATCTAATATGTTACTCTTCCTCACGCTTACCAATAACACTTTGTGAACATTTTTCCATCACCTGCTGAGTGGTTAAACAGCAACGTTTGGGGGAATATTTACTTGTAGGAGAGTCAAATATTTTTTTATACGTTACCGTGAAGTTGAAAAACATCTGACTCTGTGATGGATTTCTTTGCAGGAAGTGGAGTGGGATTGCAGCTGCATGCACTGAAGTTTCTGTGTGAAGGAAGCAGAAAGGCTGACGAGGAGCTTCATTCTTTTGCTCAGGACTTTGTGGAGACCAACAGCGTCACAGAGACGTACATGGCTTTGGCTAATTTCTGTGACAAGCTGCTGCGAAACGACGAGCAGAACGACACCGGTGACTGACTGAATTCAAATAATGCTGCACATTTACAGTGCCTTGCAAAAGTATTTCTCATCGACCGTGAACCTCCGTGTATTTTACAGGGATTTTGTGTAATAGATCAACATGCATTTGTATTCAACCCTGTTACTTTGATATGTCTAAGCAAAATTCACAGCAGTAATTAGTTGCCTTCTGAAAGCAACTAATTAGTAAATTAGGTCTGTTTGTGTTTGGATGTTTAATCTCTACTAAACACAGCTGTGTGTTAGTGTTTAAAAATACTGCACATCACCCTGATTCAGCGTCCCCACCATAAAACATGGTGGTGGCAGCATCATGCTGCAGGGATGGTTTTCCTCAGCAGGGACAGGGAACCTGGTCAGAGTTGATGTGAAGACAGATCGGGCTCAATGCAGGTACTGGAAGAAAACCTAAAGACTTTGGTTCTGGAACAGGTTCACCTTCCAGCTGGACAACAACCCTAAACATACTGCCACTGTTACAATTGATGTAAGAATGGTCCAGTCAAAGTCCAGACCACACCCAGTTAAGAATTTGTTGCCGGTCTAATCTTTAGCTGTGCAAGACGGGTCAAACATTTCAGGCTCAAGATGTGCTCAGCTCAGAGACAAAAGATTTGCGGCTGTAATTGAGGTGAAAGGTGGTTCTGCAGTCTATCGACTCAGTGGAGCTGAACGCAAATCCACGGCACACCTTTTACACTTTGAAATTTGCAGTTGTAGCGTGATAAAATATGGAAATGTTTAATAGTTACGAATACTTTGGCAATACACCGTAAACATGCAAACAATGGATTTTTCCTTTTAGATAAATGAATGAATTCCCGGTCAATATATTTTCTACCTCCTCTGTTCATGCGTTACAGTTAGTGAATTCCCAGACCTTCTGGCACTGCCTGTGCATGTAGTAGAGAGCATGCTGAAAGCACTGAAGATGAACTCGGAGGAGGCTCGTCTCAAGTTTCCACGACTGCTGCAAATTATTGAGCTGTATCCATCCGAAACACTGGACGTCATGACAAAGGAGGTTTGTTTACATGTTCATACTGCATTTTTGAATTGGTATTCAGATTTTTGTATTAAAAACGTATTGGGCTAAGCTAGGCAAATAGTCTAAAAATTAAGACTGCTGAATTGTCTTTGAAACGTTCTACAATCTGAAATGCTACATTAGTTAGTGAGTTAATCGCTCCCTGTTGGTATTCAGATGATGTCAGTACCCTGCTGGATACTCATCAGCTGGATCAGCCAAATGGTTGCTCTGCTGGACAAGCCTGAAGCTGTAGCAGTACAGCACTGCATTGAGCAGATAGCGAAGTGCTACCCACAGGCTCTGGTTTACGCTCTCATGATCAGCAGTGAGAGTTACCGCTTTGAAAAGTCAGCAACAGGACACCAGCAGCAGGATTTGTCAACAGGTAGGCTGACTTCTAATGTTTTTTTGTTTTTTTTTAAGTGTATTTGTATAATTCATGATCTTGTGTGAATGTTTGTGCATCAATAGGCTCAGGAGCTTGCTGGATATACGAGGAGCTGTGAAGAACTTCGTGGACGCCCTGCAGCAGCTAACAAATCCTGACATGATTTTTAGGGTTATTTTCCATACCTAAAATCAAGATTTCAACTAATGTTTTATTTTTGAGGTTTTGGCCTGACGGGGAGAATGTTTTTCCTGCTTTTCACAGGACTGGTGGGATAGTGTGAAAAATGAAATGGAAAAGGCCACCTTCAGCAAGGAGCAGATGGCCGACATGTATGAGGAGATGCGCTCTTTGCTGTGTGATCGGAACATCGAGGGACACGGAGTGTTTCGCAAGAAATTTATACAAGTTTGTTCCTCGCTTTTCCATCATTTGTATTCTACAGAAAAAGGCACATTGAATTGTTCTTTTAAAAGTCCAGTTTCTTATAGTAATAATCAGAATTTCTGAACATTTTTTGCACGTGTTTACAGTGGAACAGTAACTGAAGTGGGCCAATTATTTGAATTTAGTTTGATTTCATTTTATTCCAAACCTTAGTTGTTTCTCTTATAGTAATGTTGGGCGACATTAGATTGTGAAGGATTAAAACATCTGCAGAATCACAGATATTGTGATATTCACTATAAGGCACACTCTGCCTATCGCTGTTCTAATCACGAACTCAACATTTTTACTGTCCACCTTAATATTCACCTTCATTGTTATGTAATATGTGACGTTCGCTAACAAGAAACAAAATTAAAACAAAACATTTATAAACATAATTTTTGCTGCTCCCAAACCCAGATAAAGGAGGAGGATCTAAGTAGCGATATTACAAAAAATGTTAGTTTGTTAAATGTTAGTTTGTAGTAAAAGTGTTTAGGGTGTTTATTATTATCCTTCCCATATTACTCCCCCTCTCCTACAACACCCATTACAATTACAACCAAATAAACAAATATACAATTTAGGAGATTTTGCAACTTTTAGCAACATCTTATTTAGCCGATAGCTACTTTCCTGAGGAGTTGGCTACGGTGGCTTTGATAACCTTTGAGGATTTTACACTTAAATTTTTTGTCAAGTATGAAATGGCCTAGTCAAAACTAACATTCTTGTTTTGCCCCACTTTGAGTAAAAGAACAAACTTTTATGTTCTTGGGGAGTAAGTGCTGGTCTTTATTTATTAAATTTTAGTTGCTTTTGACACAATTTGACAGAACTGCACAAATTAATAAAAATCTTTTAAGCAATGCTGTTTTAAGAGCTATGTTTTTATGTCGGAAAATTGTGACACAAACATAATTATGGAGCAAAAAAGCTCTGGCGATTGTTTTACCCATCAAAAAAAATAAACTAGCAAGCTAGGTGCTTACTAGCTAAAATATAGAAACTGTTCCTAATAAATTTTCTGGGTAATTGTAATTAATTAATAATTTTTGTAGTTAAAATATTTCTGTGTATATAGTTGTAGGTAGTAACAGTATGCGTTTGCATGTAACTTTGGTGTTTTATAAATTAAAATAGCTTTTTACTAGCTAGCTGAAAAAGCTAGCTAGCTAGTTATGCTAGCTGTAATGCAAGTAAGAAAATAGATACAGGCTTTTTTACACCCATAATTGTAAAGGCATGAAATATATTTGGCAATAAAATAAAAAGTTTTTATTTTTTAGGATTCATAACAACTTTATGTTTAGAGTTTAAGTGTGCTTCATTATTTCTCATCACAGAGATTATGTTATGTTTTGAGTTATCTAAAGCTACTCCTGTGATGTAGCTCATCCATTTAAATTGACTACAGTCGTTTTATTGCCAGATATAAGAGGGTTGTCTCTTTAGTGACTTGTTGGTCAGTTTCTGCTGCAGTAGGTGGTTATATACCCCTTTCTTGATTATTTTTGCGTTGTTTTTTATTAACCAGCTACAACAGCAACCAAAACAGGTTGCAAATAATTTTTATAATTTTTTCTCTGGAACAAATCAGTAGTAAGTTGTGTAGTGAACTGAAACGAAGTTTGATGCCTTTCCAATAAGTTGCTTTTTCAGCTGCATTTATATGTTGGCTGAGGTTCTCATTATACTGACCTAAGCACAGTTTCAGTTAGACAGCCACACTTACATGCACTTTATCAGTCTCATATTAACATACAAAAAGTGGTGCGACTCAACTCCACTGCATTTTGCTGATTAGATTTGAGGTATCAAACAAGAAAGAAGGTGACCCTGGATTCTGTTCTGTCCTTGCAGACATTTTCCAAAGATGTGGAGAAACTCTTAGGACCTAATGGTGCCAATCTTTTTGAGAAGAGGAAAAACAAAAACTTTCTGCAAGAGGTGAATAAGTTGGCAGATTCCATGCGTGGATTTCAGAAGGAACCAGGGAATCTGAAGGAGTACTCGCCCTGGTTGAGTGGATTTAAAGCTGATCCATTCAGCAATGAGCTGGAGATTCCAGGTTAATCAACTTATTTATAATTGAACATAGAAAATGATCCATAATTGTGTATTCTGATTTTTTTTGGTCTTTTTCTGTCTTAAATTAAAAAAGAAAGTTAGTGACTGTAATGCCTATCAGACTGTGGCATTGTGTCATATGTCCTGTAGTTATCGCACTGCTAAAGTTTTCTTTCCTCTGTGCAGGACAGTATGATGGGAGATCTAAACCATTAACGGAGTATCATGCAAAAATAACTGGCTTTGATGAAAGGGTAGGCACTTATCCACATCCCCTGTAAAACAGAACACATTTAAAGGTCTAGTAGTAATCTGGGTTTAGCACGTGCCTCGCAGGTAAAGGTGATGTCTTCTATACGTCGCCCCAAACGTCTGATCATCCGCGGAAACGATGAGCAGGACCACCCCTTTCTGGTGAAGGGTGGTGAGGATCTGCGGCAGGACCAGCGCATCGAGCAGCTTTTTGGTGTCATGAACATTGTGCTGAGCCACGACACATCCTGCACACGCCGAGGCTTGCAGCTCTACACGTACCAAGTCATTCCCATAACCACCAGGTACTGGACCTTTCTGTTCCTCACCCCTTTTACCTTTGAGTCTACATTAACCTCTACTAGTATATAGACTTGTAGAGGGTTATGGTAGAGCTCAATCAAGCTTGAACGTCTTCCTGCCTTTGCCAACATAATTGCCTCAAACTGAATATACATGGATATGCAAACGCTATGACTGCTTTTCACTTTTCAGCCTACATGCAAAATGCTTTGTGTGGAGCAACACTCTGAACACCCCATCCTTATCGTGAAACATGGTGGTGGCAGCATCATGCTGCGGGGATATTTTTCTTCAGCAGGGACAGTGAAGCTGGTTAGAGGTGATGGGAGGGATGGAGCTAAAACGAAAGTTACGTATGTAACTACGGTTCCATGAATCCCGGATGACCGCCAGAGTGCGGTGCTAAAAGCACTGAATGTTCTCTTTGAGCATGCGCAGTTCGAGTAATTATACCAACGAATCACACCTGTGACACACCAGATGACCACAGAGGCTATATATGCCTACGTCACCTGAGGTTCTGTTCCTACAGAATCTTCTCGCGGAAGCAAGGATTCTGAGTGACAGAAAATCACTGGTGGTCATCCGGGATTCATAGAACCATAGTTACATACGTAACTTTTGTTCTATTTCATCCCTACTGACCGCCAGAGGGCGGTGCTGAAAGCATTGAATGACTAATACCAACCATGTCACGAGGAACCCTGAGCACATACCTCACTGAGAGGGCCCAGCAGAGCCTCGCAAAAGAACCTGGCCCAGGGGATGAGGGGCGGCCACATTAACATTGTAGAACCTGGCAAACGTGCTTGGGGAAGCCCATGATGCAGCAGCACATATGGCCTCCAGCGGAACCCCCCTCATAGCAGCCCAGGAAGCAGAGACGCTCCTGGTAGAATGGGCCTTCACACGGACCGGCAGCGGACAGCGTCCTGCTCTGTAGGCGTGGCAGATGACAGTCACAATCCAGTGGGAGAGACGTTGTCTAGAAACCGGACAACCCAGCCTGGGACCGCCATAGCACAGGAAAAGCTGGTCTGAGCGTCTAACAGCTTCAGTGGCAGCAAAGTATGCCTCCAGCGCCCGTACTGGGCATATTAACTCAGACCCATCCGCCGTTGCACCTGACTGAGGCTGAAACCTAGTTAATCTCAATGGCTGGTTACGGTGCGAACTGGACAACACCTTAGGCACAAACGCAGTGTTAGGCCACAAGGCAACACCAGAATCATCTGGACCCCATCGGAGACATGAGGGACTGACAGAAAGAGCATGCAGCTTGCCAACCCTCTTAGCCGAATCAATAGCTAACAAAAAGGCAGTCTTATCCGAGAGCCACTTGAGGTCCGCCTGCACCAAAAGCTCGAAAGGGGAGCAGCACAAAGCTTCGAGAACCAAGGGTGCAACCTACGCGCACCGCTCAGAAAAAGAGAGACCATATCATGGCTCCCCACCATTCGGTCGTCAACAGATGCATGATGACATGAAATTGCTGCGACATATACCTTGAGGGTCGAAGGAGAGCGGCCCTTATCAAGCAGAGACTGGAGAAACTCCAGAATAGTGAGCACCAGACAAGAAACCGGATTTTTATTGTGGGCAGAACACCACTGAGAAAAAAGACACCATCTGTTGACATACTGCTGACAAGTAGAGGGTGCCCTAGCACTCAATATGGTGCGCCTGAAAGGGTCCGAACACCCAGTCAGCCTCCCAGTGGCTATGCCCACAGCTGGAGACGTTGAGGGTCGGGGTGCCATATCCGTCCCCCCAACTGGAACAGCAGATCCCTCCTGGTTGGAAGACACCATGGGGTGCCGTGACACAGACTCCGAAGCAGCGGGAACCACGGCCACGCTGGCCATAATGGAGCCACCAGCAACATCCTCTGGCCTTCTCTGAGAACCCACCGTAGAGTAGGCCAAATCAGCGAGAGGGGTGGAAATGCGTAAAGGAGAACCCGAGGCCAGGGATGCGCTAGCGCGTCCTGGCCCAGTGCGCCTGATGCCCCTGTTGGGGAATACCACAGGGGGCAATGAGATGACTCCTCCATGGCAAACAGATCCACCTCCGCCTGACCAAAGCTGCCCCAGATCATGCGCACCACATCGCAGTGAGGGGACCACTCTCTCGGAGCAGGGTCCTGGCGAGAGAGAGAGTCTGCGACCTGATTGCGCTCCCCAGGTAAATACATCGCCCGTAGGGTGGACAGATGAAGAGAGGCCCACTCCAGAACATCCCTGGACACCTCTAGAAGGCGCGCCGATCTGGTGCCTCCCTGATGGTTGATGTGGTAAACAACAGAGGTGTTGTCTGTTCGATCTAGCACATGCCGTCCCTCTAGGTGGGGCAGAAAGTGCCTGAGGGCCATGTGTACAGCCCGCAGCTCCAGCACATTTATGTGTTCGGAGCGCTCCCGCTGACACCAGAGACCCTGGACCGCTCTCTGTTGTCACACATCGCCCCAGCCCATGGGGCTGGCATCTGTTGTGACCACCTCCCTGCGACACACCACTAACCCCATAGGGACGCCCTTGGACAAATAAGTCTCGTCTCGCCATGGAGCTAGGGCACAAAGGCAAGTCCACATCACCGTGAGCCTGCGACGCCTGTGCAGCTTGGCGTCCAGGCCAGAGCTGTTGAGCCATCTCTGCAAAGGACGCAGAAGGAGCAAACCCAAGGGCACAACATGAGTGACTGAAGTCAGTTTGCCTAGCAGTTGCAGGAAGGTGATGTAGGGAACCGCCTGCCCAGCCTGAATTGACTGACCAACTCGAGGATGTCGGCCACCCTGAGAACAGATGGACGAGCCCTCATAGTAGTAGAGTCCAAAAGCATCCCAAGAAAAGTGGTCGCCTGGGATGGAACCAGGCAACTCTTCGCCAAGTTGACCTTGAGGCCCAACTGCGACACATATGAGCAAGAAAGCGGCACGTATCTTGGGAGGCACCTACCCGAGAGGAGGCGCAAAGGAGCCAGTGGTCCAGGTATGGAAGAATCCTGACTCCGGAGGCCTGCAGAGGAGAGAGGGCCGCTTTCCCGCACCGAGTAAAACCCTTGGGGAAAGGGAGAGGCCGAACGGGAGCACCCGGAATTGCCAATGGCGACCACCAGGATTCCGGGTCTGTCTAACTGGGCGGCGGACTGGCTGACGAAAGTGCCTGCCGGGTCTCTGCCGCACCTCTTGGGGATAGAAACCCCCAGATCTATCACCATGCTGAGGTGGCGGGCGAGCACTCGGGCTAACGGAAGTACGGCTCGAGCGGAGGCCAGAAAGCTGGTGGCTAGTCTGGCGCGCCTGAACAGTTCGCTCCAGCGCCTCCACAGCTGCTGATCTAAACAACTACCCTGGCACGACTGGGACACCCCTGAGGGTCCGACGGCATGCTTCGGTCAGAGGAGACTGCGCCAGCCAGACCTGTCGACGAGCTTGGACGAGAAAAGACATGATACGGCCGAGCTCTCTGGTCACCAGCGCAAAGGCCTGCAATGCTGCGTTGCTAAACCCCACTGCCGCAGTTGCAACACCAGCGTCCTGAAGGGATGCAGAAAGGGCAAACATGAGATGCGCCATGGAATTGCCGAGGCGGCCAGCACGCGCTCCTGCATTGTATGCTTTACACAGGAGATCATCCGTAACCCGACATTGAGTACGTGGGCATCTGACATCAGGACGCAGGGCTTCATCTGGTGACACGATCAGTTAAGCAACATCGGGTTCAACTGCTGGCATACGGTCCAGGCCTGCCTTGACTGACCTGTGCATGGCAGCCAACACTCGGCCGTCTGTGGAGAGACGTGACAACGCTCTTGGATCCCGCCAACAGGCGTGCAACTCCCTCAGGTACTCCTCTGACGGAGGGACAGAAAAGGGAGTAGGAGCCCGTCCACGCCTGAAAAAGGCACTTCTGGAAGCAGACACCTCTCCTAGTGGGAGTTCCAGCTGCAGCTGCCTCAAGGCCATACACATGACCTCCCGCATAGAGCCGTCACTAGGCTCACCAACTGCACTTTGCGAAGAAAATGAGCCAGTCTCAGAGGCTTTTGGGATTTCACCCGGCCACCCTTGTCCAAGATTGAAAACAAGACTCACCCCAATTCTGATGGGAAAATAAATACGCTAGAATCGGGAGAGGGGGCGCTAACGCTGGCGCCACCAATTATAGCAGAGCAGGCAAACGAAAAGAGGCCAGGCACAACTAAGAAAAGCCGACACCGCACTGTCTAATATCACTGGGAGAGGGGGCGAACACCACTGCTGTCACCAGGTATAAAAAACAACACTAAAAGGCCACACAGTCGAGCGCACTGGGAGAGGGGGTGAACACCACTGCTGTCACCAGGTATAAAAAACAACACTAAAAGGCCACACAGTCGAGCGCACTGGGAGAGGGGGCGAACACCACTGCAGTCACCAGGTATAGAGCCAAATTAACAGCAGCCAATCTGCTGTAACACCACAGACACAGTAACAAAAAGCTGTGAGCTGGGAGAGGGGGCGCGAACGCTGCCGTCACCAACAAACGGCAAACTTACCTGCAGAAATCCTCCACGAAGATCAGCCCATTACAGCCCTATGAGGGCGAAAAAACCGCAACTCCAGCCAGCAAGCGACAGGGCGTCCAGGCAACAGGGTAGTAAAACTCATACGAACAGCACGCGAGAAGAAATAAGGAACAGAGCCTCGGATGACGTAGGCATATATAGCCTCTCTGGTCATCCGGTGTGTCACAGGTGTGACTCTGTTACTCAAACTGTACATGCGCGAAGGGAACATTCAGTGCTTTCAGCACCGCCCTCTGGCGGTCAGTAGGGATGCCATAGAACAGAATAATCTTGAAAGAAAACCTGTTTGAGGCCGTGAATAATTTCAGACTGAGGCAGAGGCTCAATCAGAGTTATAATAGAATGGTTTAGATCAAAGCATATTTAGGTCTTAGAATGGCCCACCGTCTGGCCTACATCAAAGAGTCTGTGACGAGAACGAAAATTGACGTTAATAGACGCTCACCATCCAATCTGACTAAGCTTTGGGTATTTTTTGGTGGGTATTTTTTTAGAATGGGCCAATTTATCTGTTTCTGGACGTACAAAACTGGTAGAGACAGACCTCAAAGGACTTGTTGCTGTAACTGCAGTGATACAGGGACCCTGAATACAGTTCACACCACACTTTTTAGATTTGTTCTTGAAAGAAAATGTTGAAATCCACATATCAATTTCCACTTCACAATACTGCACCACTTTGTGTTGGTCTCTCACCTTAAATCCCAATAAAACATACTAAAGTTTGCAGTGGCAACATGACAAAATTTGGAACAGTTAAAGTGGGTTGGAGGCTATTGCAAGGCAAGTCGATTTAAGTAAAAAGGAGAACAACTTCATTTAATTTCGAATGATAAAACAACAAGCTGCTTTTATTTGCCTTCCAGAATTGGTCTGATTGAGTGGATGGAAAATACGTGCACTCTGAAAGAGTTCATCTACAACACAATGATGGAAGAGGAGAAGCAAAAGGCAGGAAGGTACAGAAGATATTGCATCAATGTTTAGCCTTTAACCTTTAGTACTATGGAAACATCGCTGAGGTATGATAAGCAAATGATTTAATTAAATCAGGTCTTATTCAAGTACACACTATTACTACTACTACTGCTGCACACTATTTGCATTGCTTTTCTTATTTCAGAATACTATCAGCTGTTACTTTCTGTTTTAGGTGTGCTGAAATCTATAATAAATGGCTCTCCACGTTTGGTGGAAGTTCTACAACTGGTATTTCCCTGTATGGACTGTCTTACAAGTAAGTTGGTTGAGTGTTGAGTGTGCAACCACTCCTTAGAACAGGTGCATCTGGGGCTCACAGGGGAAAAAAGTCTCCCTTGTATATTAATATATTCATAAATATTAATCCCAAGTTTACTTTTGTGCTTCTCTTTATAAGGAAAGCAAAACGTGCCGATGCAGTCAACAATTTCCTGAAAGTCCTGCAGCACGTGCCCAGAGATCTCCTTAAGTACGTCGGATACGTCAAGATAAATTTAACGATTAGTGTTTGCCTTTCAGGGACTGCTTCTTCTTATGTTTTACTCTTAGGAGAGCTTTCCTGAAGATGTGCAACGGTCCCGAGGCATTCCTCTCCCTGCGGTCCCACTTCACCAGCTCCCATGCTTTGCTGTGTGTGAGCCACTGGGTTCTGGGCATTGGAGACCGCCATCTTTCTAACTTCATGATCAACATGGAAACTGGAGGCATGATCGGCATTGACTTCGGCCATTCATTTGGATCAGCCACACAGGTATGTCTGATGAGCTCGAGCACCTTAAATATGGTACGCCAGTACGATTCTAGATCCGATGATGTTTACTTGCACCGTGGAACGTTCTGCTTCCTTCCAGTTCCTCCCTGTGCCGGAGCTCATGCCCTTCCGACTGACTCAGCAACTTGTGAATCTGATGAAGCCGTTGAAGGAGTCCGGTTTGATCCAGAGCACGATGGTCCACTCCCTGCGAGCCTACAGGGCTGAGCCGGACCTGCTGCTCGACACCATGGATGTGTTTGTAAAAGAACCTTCTCTGGACTGGAAGGTAACCAGAGTGACTGCTGAGGTTACCATTAGTCATATTTCTGCAACATAGATCCATTGTTCTTTATAGAAAACAAACTGAAGAGTCTGACAAAACCTGGACTCCTCTCCTCAAACATCTCGACTCCAGAGACCTTTACGTTCTGCATTATAAATTTAATCTATTTTATATGTCATCCATATTTAACTCTGTGACCATCTCACTCAACAGATAGGGACTTTTTTCTTTTCTTCTATGTTTGTAGTGTTCTTTGCCCCACTCTATTATAATTTTGGACATTGAAATTATGATTGGGCTGTTATGTGCTTTCCTACAGCACATTACAGCACATGATAGTAGCCTGACATCCAGCGCAGCGGTGTTTGGCACATGCTGGGAAAATGGTTAAACCAATCTTAAAATTTAATGGAATTATTTTATATTTGTTTACAGCTCCCTTCTGTCCTTTTTAAATACATCTCTTTTCTGGGGTGGGTGGAGTTGAATTGTTCTGTGTAGATTTTTAGTAAATGAGAAAACGTGAAAAAAACAAACAAAACCGGATCGAATCTCCATTGGAATGTCTGAGTGTAAATGGGCTATTCAGCATAACCTCAGATGCTGCGTTTTTTTGATTTTCTTATAAAGAATTCATAAGCCTCCAAATTCAGAATCGGATCATTGTGCCATGTACTCCATTGTCTAAATTGGTCTGAATTAGTGTAAAACTCTTTATTTTATAAGTGCATCAAAATATGTTTTTTCTTTGGTTTTATGCAGAACTTTGAGATGAAACAACTGAAGAAAGGAGGCACATGGACAGACAGTGTAAACACCAAAGAAATCAACTGGTTTCCCCTGCAGAAGGTGAACTTTGCCAGAAGGAAACTAGAGGGCGCTAATCCAGCCACAATAACCAGGTACTTTCAAATCATTGTGTGTTTTGGGATTTAGTATGAAGTGAAGGAGCACAAATTGAAGGCCAAACACATTTTAAATGTTATATTATGAATACATTGCCTGCCACTGAAATCCTCTAATACTGAATATATTTAATCTAGTATTTCCATTGGGTGGAAGATGTGCAGTGCCTCGCAAAAACATTTATACCCCTTAACTTTTTTCACATTTTGACGCGTTACAACCACAAACATCTGTTCAGTGGAAGGAAAATGATGCATGGTTTATGAAATCTTTTCCCGAACATATGTGAAAGTGCATCATGCATATACACTGCTCAAAAAAATAAAGGGAACACTTCAACAACATAATATAACTCCAAGTAAATCAAACTTCTGTGAAATCAAACTGTCCACTTAGGAAGCAACACTGATTGACAATCAATTTCACATGCTGTTGTTCAAATGGAAAAGACAACAGGGGGAAATCTTTGGCGATTAGCAAGACTCACTCAATAAAGGAGTGGTTCTGCAGGTGGGGACCACAGACCACTTCTCAGTACCTATGCTTTCTGGTTGATGTTTTGGTCACTTTTGAATGTTGGTGGTGCTTTCACACTCGTGGTAGCATGAGACGGACTCTACAACCCACACAAGTGGCTCAGGTCAGTGCAGCTCATCCAGGATGGCACATCAATGCGAGCTGTGGCAAGAAGGTTTGCTGTGTCTGTCAGCGTAGTGTCCAGAGCCTGGAGGTGCTACCAGGAGACAGGCCAGTACACCAGGAGACGTGGAGGAGGCCGTAGGAGGGCAACAACCCAGCAGCAGGACCGCTACTGGGTCAGGAGGAGCACTGCCAGAGCCCTCCAAAATGACTTCCAGCAGGCCACAAATGTGCATGTGTCTGCACAAACGGTTAGAAACCGACTCCATGAGGATGGTATGAGGGCCCGACGTCCACAAATGGGGGTTGTGCTCACAGCCCAACACCGTGCAGGATGCTTGGCATTTGCCAGAGAACACCAGGATTGGCAAATTCGCCACTGGTGCCCTGTGCTCTTCACAGATGAAAGCAGGTTCCCACTGAGCACATGTGACAGACGTGACAGAGTCTGGAGACACCGTGGAGAGCGATCTGCTGCCTGCAACATCCTTCAGCAGGACCGGCTTGGCAGTGGGTCAGTAATGGTGGGGGGTGGGATTTCTTTTGTGCTCGCCAGAGGTAGCCTGACTGCCATTAGGTACCGAGATGAGATCCTCAGACCCCTTGTGAGACCATATGCTGGTGCGGTTGGCCCTGGGTTCCTCCTAATGCAGGACAATGCTAGACCTCATGTGGCTGGAGTGTGTCAGCAGTTCCTGCAAGATGAAGACATTGAAGCTATGGACTGGCCCGCCTGTTCCCAGACCTGAATCCGATTGAGCACATCTGGGACATCATGTCTCGCTCCATCCACCAACGTCACGTTGCACCACAGACTGTCCAGGAGTTGGCGGATGCTTTAGTCCAGGTCCGGGAGGAGATCCCTCAGGAGACCATCCTCCGTCTCATCAGGAGCATGCCCAGGCATTGTAGGGAGGTCATACAGGCACGTGGAGGCCACACACAATACTGAGCCTCATTTTGACTTGTTTTAAGGACATTACATCAAAGTTGGATCAGCCTGTAGTGTGTTTTTCCACTTTAATTTTGTGTGTGACTCCAAATCCAGGCCTCCATTGGTTCATAAATTTGATTTCCATTGATTTTTGTGTGATTTTGTTGTCAGCACATTCAACTTTGAACAGAACAAAGTATTCAATGAGAATATTTCATTCATTCAGATCTAGGATGTGTTATTTGAGTGTTCCCTTTATTTTTTTGAGGAGTGTATATTGAGTCAATTTTGGGCAACTGAGGCCCAGTGGCAATAGTTGTCTAGGAATCTAAACTTTGTGGGTTTTAATCCAGGTTGCTCCTGCCACATGTGGATGTGCCCCTGGGCCAGGCACCGTACTCCCACGGTGCCTGATCTGCAAATCGGTTAATGAATGTGTGTCTGTGTGTGTGTGTGAGTGCGACTGGGTGAATGTGGCTCTAGTGTAAAGCACTTTGAGTGGTCGGTATGACTAGAAAAGCACCATATAAATTCAGTCCATTTCCTATTTTAATCTGATACCCCTAAAAAAATCTAGTGCAACCAAATGCTTTCAGAAGTCATCAAATTATTTGAGAGGTAGTCCACCAGTGTTTAAGGGAACCTCAGAGTAAACACAACTGTTCTGTGAAGGCCTCAGAGGTTTGTTGGAGAACTTTAGTGGACAAACACCATCATGAAGACCGAGGAACACATCAGACATGCCAGGGAGAAGGTTTAGTGCTGGGTTAGGTTGGAAGACAATATGCCAAGCTTTGAACAAGAGTGTGGCACAACTGCAACTCCAACAAGACATCCACGTAAACCAGGGGTGGCAAACCAGTTCAGCATTAAGAGCCAAATAAAGCCTACCATCACTTTTAAGAGCCAAACAGCAATTTTAATATTAGTTACATAACACATTGCTTGCTCAAACTGGTTTTTTTCTTTGTCCTTAGGCCTTAGTGGGACACCTGACACTCTTTATTTTTAGCTAGTGTCTTTAGGTTTGGCTTGTACTGTGTTGTGGCTACTCGAAGCATCTCTTTCACATGTGCGTCAGAACAATGTTTAGTCTTCGCTTGCTTAAGTGTAGAAAAAACGGATTCACAGACATATGTTGATGCAAACACTGACATTAGCTTGAGTGCAGCCTGTTTTATGTTGGGGTAATTGTCTGTGGGCATAATTTTACAAAACTCTATAGTCCCTTCTCTCAAAGCACATTTCAGTCTGTCATCCTCACAAAGTTCAATCATCTCCAACTGGGAGGCTGCCTCATCTGTCACCAAGGGAGGCCTTTAAACAGTCTGAATCTGCAGTAAATGGGTTGATGAGAAATGTTATCTGAGGCCTTTTTTGTTTCAGGTCATAAAACCTTTCCTCACACTTTTCTGCAGATTTTCAGTCAGTGTTGCATAGCAGCCTGTTTTCACCTCTGATGATGCAGTTGCCTTTGACAAGGATGGAAAATGGGTCGGATCTCCCTTCTGAAGATGGGTAGAGAAGAGCTGGAGTTTGCTGATAAAGCAGGCTGATAATATGGAACATCCACATTCAGCTTCTTAGACACCAGGTGCTCTTGGTGCATGATGCAGTGGAATGTCCGAAAATCTTGGAATCGATCAGGTTTGCACAGCCCAACAAGACCATTTGAAGATCCCAGCATAGCTGGTGCACCATCTGTGGCGTTTGCTGTTAATTTTGATAACTGCAAATTAGCTTTTTCAACAACAGTCATGAGTGTGTCTTTCAGGTTGATGCCCCGGGTCCTTTCTTTTAACGGCACAATATCAAGCAACTCTCCTCTAATTGCGCAATCCTCTGAACCAGTCCTTTCAAATACCACCAACTGTGGCTTGTCTTGAATGTCAGTCGACTCATCTAAATCAATGCTAAAATCTAGAGATTTTTCGAGATCTCCAGACAGCTGTGACTCTAATGACGTGTTAATGTCTGATATCCTTTGCTCCACTGTATGTCTTGAAAGCTGCAGGCCTGAAACAGAACGTTTCGAATTTTCGGGAGCTAGAGTCGCAGTAACATCTGTAAGGCACGTCTTCACAAACTTGCCTTCGCTGTATGGCTTCTTAGCGCGACTAATGCCCCACGCCACCTGACATGATCCTACCGTCCTGTTGACTACCTTCCAGCTGGACAACAACCCTACATACAGCATGCATATAACCAGAGCTACTTTGTGCTCCATCAAATACAATAACCAATAAAAATACATTGGAGTTTGTGGCTGTAATGTAACAAAATTTAAAACAGTTCAGGAGGTATGAAAACATTTGTGAGGCACTGCAGGTTACATTTGCAGGATGATGACTCCAAGCCAAACTTTGGTCAAAAGGGGTTCACAAATGGTCATTCCAGCAACTTTGTTGCACTGCATCTCGTAGTCAACTATTACCTCGCACATTTACCATTGATTATCTTTCATCTGGGGCAGCTCTAAAATCTGGGATCACTACATGGTGGGCAGGATGTTTCCCCAGCCTTCTTTACTCTCCTTTTAGGGGCATTTTTTATACACAGCTTCCACTAACACGCCTACTGACCCTGCAAATATATTACCTGTGTCTCATGATGTGTTCATTTCATCAGTGAGGAGCTGAAGCTGGGCTTTGAAAAGGATGCTGCCTTCCAGGGAATGCAGGTGGTGGCTTTGGGATCTGAGGAGCACAACGTTCGGGCGAAGCTTCCAGCTGCAGGCCTTTCTGTGGAGCAGCAGGTGGAGTGTCTGCTGGACCAGGCCATGGACCCAAATGTGCTCAGCAGAGTTTGGGTGGGCTGGGAGCCATGGATCTGATGTGGATCGTTCGTTCAGTTTCCTAATGATTGTTGTTATGGTTGAAATGGCTGTAATTATTGGGAAACAAATAGTTTCAATGTTTGGAATAGTGTTAAATGTGAAGAAGAAAAAGCCCGTTTGTAAGGTTAGCATTTTGAAAGACTTGCTGAATGATTACTATGATGTATTTTGTAGGTATGGAAAATAACTCAGAAACAGACAATTGAAGGAATCGCAATGAACAAACCAAACAAATGTTAACCTGGAGTTATAATACTGTAAGATTACTGTAAGCATCTGGATTTAAATAAAATATTACCACATCATCAGAGTGTGGGTTTCTTCATGTTACATTTATAAATTAGTTTGAATCCAAGTTCTTCAGATTCAGGCTCGTTGGTGCCGGTTGTATGGCAGCCTCACTTCTGTGGGTCTGCCCCAGGGCAGCTGTGGCTACATTGTAACCCACCACTATCAGTGTATGGATAAAATGCTATACAAGTTCAGGCCATTTACCATTTAAAATGGTTATTGAACCAAATTTGTAAAGTATGCTATTCCTTTTTAACGATGACCAAAGTGTCCAGGAACTTTTCATTTATAATCTTAGACTTCCTGTTTTCCAGAGGTCTAAATAAATATGGATGAACACAGCGCCCCGTTTTTCTTTGTGGCTCTACAAAATAGGAAAGACAAGAAATTTGCTCCTCACCTAAACTTGACAATATGCCTAGTTAGAGTGATCATTAAAAAGTTCAATAGTGACTAACAAGGCTGGAAGAGAAATATATCTTTTGCCACCATGTAGTGAGAATGGTTAGTCAGATAAAAAAATAAATCTCCACAACAACCATTTATTTTAACATATTTATACACCTTTTCCATGGATGGTCCTATCAAAGCCAGATTGACCTCCTAAGACGTTTCAGGAGTTTTTTGCAACAGGTCTTCCCTTTTTGCCGGGTCAAAATAAATGCCTACCTAAATATGGGACCCACACAAACACCTATTCGTCAACTGTTCTTAGAAAAGCAGTGGCTGGCCAGCTGTGATGTTACTTATTGCCAGAAAGAGAAATGAAGTGGAAGATTATTGTGCCTGTTTGATGGAGAACCTGAGATGCAGAGGTTGAGTGAGGAACGCTTCTCATCAGGGGACTGTGGAGAACGGACAGATGGTAGTCAGATGAAGTTGGACATCTTTCACACGAGAGTCTGATGAGTTCTGAATAACAATTAGAATTTAACCAGTTATAAATGACTTATCAGTATAGAAGTGAAAATATATTTGAAATAGATTTGATTATTAGACCTGCACTCGGATTGTATCTCAGGGTGATTTTGTCATAATTCTTGTGCTGTACTTATGTGACTGACTATACATTTAACAAGAAATATGAAAAGATCCTTTTGTCTTTTTAAATTCGTGATAGAAAACAAAAGTAAAAAATTCACTTCAGACTGATAAACTGATTTATATACGACTGATATTTTAAGTTAAAATAACTTGGAGCTTAAATTCATTACAGGCTTGATTCAAGTCTCGATGTGACCTTTTGGGGTTCTGTTCTACACTTCCTTTACTTTAAATGGACTCTCTGGCCTCATATAGTTGTGCCCTCTTACACTGCTGATCTGACCACATTTCTATACATCCAATGCCTGGTTGTACGAGGGATAAAAATATAATTAGAACCATTAAACATGTTAAAGTGTTTTAACATCATGTTTTAATGTGTCAACCGCTTAAAAAGAAAAGCAGAACTCTTCTGATATTTGAACTGTCGATAGTCGGTCTGCATTATGTAAGGCAGGAAACGGCAGCTGTAGGTCCACAGAAAAGCAGAACCATTGACACATCCTCGTTCCTGGTAAGCCTCAGATGTGATCTGAAACACATCTCCAAAACTGACCCGAGGGTCAGATTTTGTCATTTCTTTAGTGACATTTAAAAAGCTGAAGAAAGTTTTTTTTTAAATGGTAAATATATTGCTTTCACATTATCAATGTAATTACTGTGAATGATAACCTTGTAAAAAGATAAAAACATAAAGACATTTAAAAAAATATATCAGAAAATGGTTAAGAGCAACTTACAATATTGCCTGAAGGAAATATTTTAATCCAAAACAAAACGTATACAAACTTTCATTGTTTTCTGTAGTACCAGACATAAAAAAAATGAACTATTACAATATTTTTAGGCTGTTATACAATCACAAGAATGTTTAGCTGGTAAAGAAAAAGGTTTTCTACAATATACATCAATCATGCATTCAAAGAAAAATAAAATCTAAACAAACGTTACATGATTTCATATCTGATCGGTGGTAAAATCTTACAGCTAACCTCATGTAAACAGGACTGCTAGTCGACAAACATAAGCACCACTTCATCTGTTTTTAATCTCTCATACCATCAAAAATGGTTCAACTGAGCGATAGATGTGGCCAGCACCACAGCCATTAACCTTCTCACTGTTTTAGACAGATAGGGCAATTCATGCAGACCTCAGTTCCCCACATAGTAGATTATCCACGTGTATGAACTGCTTGCTGATGGTGGATGAATGGAACTGGGCCAGATCAGGTCATTTATTAGAATCATTGAAGATGATTGGCTGAAAAATCCTTTGGCATGCATGATCAGACATCAGTTGTGTTGCAGTCTCCACTGCTCTGTTGTTCTTTCCCATGGTCTCCTTAGAGCCTGGGTTATTGCACATCACCTACCATATCATAGCTGTTTTAATAGTCCACTCTATATGCATATATGGATACTATGTCAGAACCTTACAGAAAACTGAAAATACCATGTTCAAGGCTTACTAATAATTTCCTTTAATATACATGTAGTGTGACTGATCAAAAATGACTTCAATGGAAAAAAGCAACAAAAGAACCCACATTTTGCAGAGTTATCAACAGGAATTTACATAAAATCTTTGTAAAAATAATCTCAACATTAGTAATTATCTTCTTTAAAAAAATATACATAAAAAAAAAGAAATCAAGTAAAAGATGTAACAACCCATAGTAGTAAGTGTCTCGGGGGGTGAAGAGGAGGACTTAAGAGTCCTGATTCAATTCTGAACTGTTCTGCATATTTACAGCCTTGCAAAAGTATTCATACCTCAGACTTTTTCACGGTTACGTTATGGCCACAAATCTCAATGTATTTCGGGGAAAACCTGTTAGACCAACACAAAGTAGTGCATGATTGTTAAGTAGAAATATACACATTTTTTTCTTTTTTAACAAGAAAATAAAAACAGCCTTACATTTGTATTTAGCCTCCTTTAGTCTAAAACCCATAAAAACAATTCCATGCAGTGAGTAAAGAGAAGGCCTCAGAGTTTTGTTAGAGAAAACTTTATAGAAGGGTGGCTTAGGAAGTCATTGTTGGAAAAATAACCCATAATGATCACAGGTCTGCTCAGATCAGATGAGACCAAAATTCCATTTATTGGCTGACAAGCAAAAACACTGAGGCAAAAAAAGTACCATGAACATGGTGGTGGCCGCATCATGCTGTGGGAATGATTTTCTTCAGCAAGAATCAGAAAGCTGGCCAGACTTCGAGCTGAATACAAATGTGTGCCACACTTTTCAGATATTTGTTTCTAAAATAAAACAATTTGAAAACCAATGTTTCGTTTCCTTACCAGATCACAACTACATGCTGATTACCGTTGATCTACGGCATAAAGTCCCCAAAATGCGGTTGAAAAGTTCAAGCGGTTTGAATACTTTTTCGCTTCAATGCCACTCAGAGTGTGAGGAAAAGGGGGGGGAGGGTAAAAATCTAACATCACTCCCTCAGTTCCTGTTGAGGTCTGTCGACACAATCTTGTGAAAAACTGACGAAACGTCAAGCCAGGAGTAAAACTGATAAACATCTTTAAGGACTTTGGGTTAAGGCTCGAGAAACTTCTTGCATTAGAGGACACTTTGGAACACACAACAGTGGCCAGAAAACAGACGTACCATTGCAGTTTTGAAAAATACATGTAGTGCATATACTCGCAAAAAAAGACACTTCAATAGGCTTATAATCCACTGCATTATCAAAGTATAATCTGCCAAAGTGCACGATGCATAATTTGTGTTCGATGATGAACAGCGTCCTGCCACGGCTCCATGTTAGTTTCAGAGTTAGGACAGAATTTCACTGTCTTATAGCAAGTGGAAATCATTTTAACCCTAAAACGGAATCAAACGGAAACGAGGGTTGCATATAAGGAAAGTGTGTTTCTTTCGGGCAGAAAACAAAGTCAGGTTAGGTCATATGCACTAAAAATGCTTCTTTGAACCAAGAATAAACAACTATTCTTTCACGTAATACTTTTCTGCAGCCTGTTTTTGTTCGTTTAGCATTTATTCACACATTTTTCATATTAAATAAAGCTTTTTTTTTTTTTTAAGAAGCCTGATCTCCACTAAAGTACCACAAGCTACAGGAGTAGTTTAACTTCTCCCTGTATTTTAGACATGGAGAAAAACTAAAGTACTGCTGCTAAACAGAGTTAAAAAGGGAGGGCAAGCTAGAAATTATTAAACAAGCAAAACAATAACACTTGACATAAATCTAATTATTTTATGTTTCAACTTGCACAGTAACATTTTTTTGTTGCATCCCTGTTCTTCCAGAACAAATACTACAAACAAGTAAATACCATAGTATTTCTCCTACAACATATTCAAGAGACAGTTCAGGATTTCTGGGGTGAGGTTCTGTGAAAGGTTATAAGCAGTTAATATCTTACCTGCAGTTGAATACTCCTTTGGTGACCTAATTTAGCTTCAAATCTGATTAGTTGGACCTGGGGTCTGAAGCTTCGGTGCTTTCTATACACCGCTAGTCCAACCGTAGACTACTGCCATAATAAAAAGTCAAATCTCAGAGGAGTTATAGTTTATATTTATATATCACTATTTTATGAACATTTAAATGGATAATATTTTAGAAACAAATTTAATTCTGTTTTTGTAGCCACACCTCCGTATATGGATGATGACGTGAAACCTGGATGTGCAGAGTCGGATTGACTATTGTTGTACATAGGACACGTACAATACCTATAACTGTTCACGTATTTCCTGGTAAAAAAGATCTTTCCAGGAGGAACACGTTGAATGCATGCATGAGGCCTAATTAACAGCAAAAACAAAACGGTGAAGTGAGCAGTTTTGCTGCAAAGATCATCAGAGCAGAAAACACGCGTGACCTCGGACAGATAGCTCCAGCAGACAGTAAACCGCCAGACCACCAAGGCAACCGCAGTTTTTGTTTGTGAGCATAAAGTTTGTCAGAAATGAATTGCTTTCTTTTATAAAACTATGCTGTGGTGCCCACAGATCGACTTAGAGCATTATTAGTCACAAACTTTAGCTTTTTTCTTTCCGACTGATCAGAAATACCCACCTAATGCAAATCCGAAGAAGAGTTAAAAGCTTATAAACTATGGTTCACATAAATGCTGGGTTGCAGTCTCATGCTAGCCATTAGCTTCTGAATCCAGGACCAACTAAACTGGAACTCTGCTACATTAACTTTTTTTTTTAATGTATGCTACTGCAGGTAAGATATAAAGTGCTTATATTTCTACAAAACCTCTTGAAAAACCCTGAACTTTCCCTTTAACTAGAGAATAGTGTGTTTTTATATTTAGGTTTGTTTTATTAAATATTTTTACATGTTAAAGACAGATATTATGTAGTTTGTGCTCTTAAAAACATCTTAATAGTTTAAGATTCTAGCATCCTCAAGTTCTTCACATTTGCCTTCATTTGCATATGATTTAAAAACTTTCTTTTAATGTCATAAACATTAGCGGGCTGTGGATGACAACATACTGAGATTTTGACACAAATATACCTTTATGAAAGTGCCAAATTGTTTCACTGAGTTAAAGTCACAGCCTGTTGAAGGGTTTATAGATGCTACCCACCCGCAGTATGTTCCCCATGGTTTAGTAACGGAAATAACTTTAGTACATCGGAGAAAAATCCGAAGCCTCTTTGTGGCTTGCTGTGCATAGCATATATACTGAAGGCATTATGTTCTCAGCTTTACAACCAGGTTTAATGTTTCACACGGTTATATCTTGGGTCTCCACCCATTCATGAACTGCATGAGTTTCTTCACCTGCAGCTTGCTCAGTTTGAAGTCTTCAGACAAAATCTCCTCGGTGAGCTGCAGGAGGAGATTCCCGTCGATCTTCTCAGACACAAAAAGAGAAACGATGTCGTCCGGCAGGCCAATGAACTTCAAACACTTGGACACCTCTTCGATGGAAATGCCGGACAAGTTTAGAGGTGGCTGCCACTTTGCCGTGGGAGAAACGGGGGGACAGTTTAGAGTTACAGAGTTGGAGGTGGAACAGATCTCATTAGAACCCAGCTCAGTTTGACTCACAGTTCCCTGCGTGGGGTCACAGACAGACTCTGAGGGTAAATCGGGGCACTTTTTGATGGCATTGGATTTAGGAGTTCTTGGTGGTAAGATGGGGCAGGATAGGCTCTGTTTAGTGTTTGATTCTTCTATTGGCTTGTTTCCGTACATTTCCGAGTTGTAGCTTGAAGATTTAGTGCATATCTGGTTTAGAGGCCCTTTCTGCAAGCTGAACTCCCTGCTGCTCCGCGTGTGGTCTCGGCCGTCGAAATCATCCAGACTGGACGTGCAGGTTTTCGAGGAACTTGGGGTCCTCTTCCTGGGGTAACTGAAGTAGCTCCGGCAGCTGGCGGGCACAAACTCATCCATGCAACACGAGTTTCCTCCCATGAGGTTGTTGGGCCAAGACAAACGAGACGACACCCCATCTGACAGCAGGCTTCCGCTGGGCGAAGTAGCTCTTTTCTCTGTGCTGCTGGATTTCCCCCAGCTGCAGGGGTAGCAGACGTGGCTTTGCTCTTGTAGGTCGGCTACCTCTTGCTCACCTGCTCCACTGCTAATGGAAAATTACAGGATTAATTTGGAGTTTCAGAACTAGCCTCATAATTCTATTAAAACCCCAGAATGTTTTCAATCCTTACATGTTATAGAGACCAGAAGAATAATAGGAAAGTGTTGGACTTGGAGACCGAGTGTCCTGCTGGCGGGGCTTCGACAGGGTGGGCACAGACGACAGTTGCTTCATACTTCTAGGCGGGATGGGTGGAGCGTTCAAAAGGCGACATTCCTCCTTCACCTGAACGGAAATCACAGGAATTTCAAACAGTCTGCAATGGTAATATTTTCAGACAAAAATTATTATGCACTCAGATTTGTAACTAAAATCCAGTTTTTATATTACTGAAGCCCAGAATTGCCCTGGGGTCACCCAAGTTGTAAGGGAGCTCCAAGTCAAATGTTGAGGTGAATTTACAGAGAAAGCTGAGGCTTCATGAGGCAATGCAACACATGGATCTACGGTGCCTCCAACCTTTTCCACACGGTTTCACGGTGCTCTGACCAGAGCACCTTCTTCCACAACAGGACTACTTATAGCTTTCTTTCAAACAGTGCCTTTCTCCTTGCTATTGTTCCATAAAGGCCAGATGTGTGGCATGCACACTAAAAGTTGACCTGTTGACCAAATCTTCCACCTGAGGAGTTGATCTCTGCAGCTCCCACAGAGTCACAACAGGACCCATGGCTGCTTCTCTGATCAATGCTCTCCTTGCTCAGCCAGTCCATTTAGGTGGACGGCCATGTCTAGGCAGGAATGCATTTGTACCCTACGCGTTCCATTCAGGATGGTAGTTTCGCCACTGCTGCATGAGATTAAAGCTTGAGATACTGGTTCAGAACCTAACGCTGCTTCAGATGTCTCCAGTCTTTATCTCTGACCTCTCTGTGTTTCTTGGTCTTCGTGATTCCGGTTTGTTCTCTAACAAATCTATGAAGGAAAATGTCGTACGGTTTATCTCGGGGTATACTTGCCGTGTTTGACGTTCAGCCACGTAAGATTTCAAGTGATATGTTTATTGTAGAATATATTTGAGGGTTTTTTTTTTAGTTTTGTTTTTCACCGATTTGTTTGATGATTAGAGACGCTGACTGCATAGGCGCGCTTTTGCCAAAAGTTAAGTAAAAACAGTAAATTAGTTGGCGCCATATTTGACAGGCAGAATGATACAGAAAAATAAGCTCTACTTTCAACTTCTGGAAAATTATTTGAACCAGCAGTGACTGAGCTCAGGATTTCTCACCAAGATTGGACTTAAAAGAATGTTAAATGTCTGCCATTAATTGCTGAACATTAATTACCACCTTGTCTGCAATGCAGGTGTCGATGGGAAGTGTAATGGAGCAAAATTCAGAGCAATACTGAAAGAGAACCTATTAGAGGTAGCGACAGACTTCACCTTTCAGCAGGTCAATGTAATACTCATGAGTGAGGATGGCCCAGTCAAAGTCCAGGCCTGGACCTGGATCATGTAACCATCCACTGAATGAGGACTCTGAACAATGTGCTGCAAAATAATCTGAGCAGGTACAGCTCTACAGAGTCCTGTTGTCCAAGTCCGGGTATATGTGGGTTTGGGACACTGAGTAGTACAGTGCAGTTTTAAACTAAAATGAACTCAATATAGATTCATTTCACAACATGAACACATTCAAGAGATGAACTTTTAACAGAAGGTGTATTAAAGAAGTACAGCGGTAAGGATCCTTGATCGTACTCACAGCTTCAGACTTGGGTGGGACCGGTGGTGGAGTAAGAGGAACTTCTAAACTGGTTATGGCACCAGGAGGACAGGTGACCGGATACGACTGTGCAACAACAGCTGCACCATCGTCGTTTGTGACTCTTACGCCTTCACCTGAAGAGGGTTTTCGGTTCTGTCCTTTGAGTTGATCCAACCACAGCTCCTCATAGGGAACATCTAGCTTGTTGAGATTTGCATGTTGGCTTGTGCAGTCCAGCAGCTCAGGGAACAGGTGTTCATTCTCTCCAGATTCTGAATGGCTGCCATCAGAAGGCAGAAGAGCCCAATCTCCACACAGCGCCATACATCCCTGCAAGTTGACCTCGCTGTTCCCGTGCAGGTTGCTGCCGTACACGCACACTGAAAGTCGGTGGAACGACTGCGTGAGTTCGTCCCGGGCGTAAGTCAAAGAGGTGGGGACCTGCTTATGGTTGGGACATCCGCTGGAGCCGCTGCTGCTTCCGCTGTTCCCCCCACAGCTGCTGTTCCTGCTGCTTTTCTTCGGGCTTTTGCCGTCGTCGTTCCAGTCGGCCCGCACGTCCCGAACAGCACGAGAGTAGTCATCTATGTCAAACTGCTCCTGGCAGAAGGAAAACCAGCGATGCACCATGGTGTCCAACCACAGCTCTCCCAGCAGCAGTTCTTCTGGAACGATGAATCTCGGCATGGCCATGTGGAAAGGAAAATGGACGGGGATGATCTGGTTGCTTCGCAGAATGCAGCACACGACCACAGTTTTGGTCTGGATGTTGACCAGCTTGTAGCGGTGACCCTCCCGGATGAGGTGGAGGTCGTACTGGCTGCGCGGTGGGGTACTGGGTACCACCACGTTGACGGGGAGTCGGGTTTTCTCCACGATGTTTCTGATGGTGTGCTCACCGTCCTGCATCTGGAGCTCCAGTGGGCTGCAGGTGCTGAACCAGCCTTTGCACTGAAAGGGCAGGCTGATGCTCTCGTTGGTACGATGGTTCATGCAAATCAAGCAGGGCATCTTCCCCCGGCCGATCTTACTGATAGAGTTAAGCTTGCCGATCTTCTTAAAAATAGTGTTGAGCCTTGATTTCTCTTTAGAGCTCTTGGCATAAAGGATCTCCGCCTGGCCCATTAGTGTCAGTTCATCACCAGTGCTTAGTGTTATGTTGTAAACCTCCGTGTCTTCATTGCATTCCCCTGAAGCCATCTGTGAACAGAATATAGCATTAATAAAATAGAAAAAATAACAATTTACCAGTACAGCAGACCAATATACCACTTAGGCCTCAGAACTTCAAACAATAAGCCTATTTTTACAAACATCCAGTAGAAACACAAACTTTAGTATCCGGATATCCTTGGTTTAGAACTCCACTTATTGATGATAAATTAAAGGGGTCCAAATCAACAGAGCTAAACAAATCAGAACCAGAACAAACCAGATGTTCCTGTCTTAGGTCAGTTAGGATTACCGGTTATTTCTATTTCCTGACTAATGAGAAGACTCTTTGAATTCAGAATTTTACATGCATTTCCTCAATATTTTTTATAATTGCCGTAGAAATTGTGCGATTTGTGTCAAAGGCGTTGGGTATTCTTCTACAAGCTTCTCATTTTAGTTTGCTGGAGTTTTGGCCCATTCCTCCAGACAGAGCTCATGTAACTGAGTTATGTTTGCGGACCACCTTGCTCACTTCCACTGGTGATTAGTGCCAGTGTACATTGGTAAGACCCATCTGTGCCAAAGTGTTTCCTCATAATGTTCTTTCCTCAGGATGCCATGATGTCTATTTTGTGAAGTCCACCCCTCTGCCCTGCAGCAGACGCTGTCACCCCCGTACTTCACAGCTAGAATGGTGCCATCAGGCTTGCAAGCTTCCCCCCCTTTTCCCTCCAATCGTAACAAGGTCATCATAGACAAACACTTCAATTTTAGTTTCATCAGACCATAAGACATGAGTCCAATAAATGAGGGCTTTGTCCTTGAGTGCATTTGCAAACCGTAATCTGGAATTTTCTGTTTCCTCTGGCGGAAAACCTTCTTCTTCTCTGAGTGACGTTTTAGCCCATGCTGGTACGGCACTGATTTTCCTGTGAATGATTCTCTCACCAGCTTTAGCGAGCATCCTCAAACAAGTCAATAAGTGCGCTTTGGCATAGTTTACAGCTGACTGTAGTTTACAGAACTGCTCAAAAAGAGTCTTTTTAATACGAAACTTTATGGCAGACACTTTCTATTGTTAAGGTGACAATCTATACAGCATACAGGTGCAAACTGGTGCAGTCTACGATCCTAAAAGGTGACTAGTTAATCTTTTGTGCTTCACTTTAGTACTTGCTATTACAAAAACATCCAACAGAAACTGGCTGAATGTCAAAACACCTTTTTCTTCAACCTAAAAAAACAGCAAATAAACGCTGAGTAATGTCGTGACAATGAAGTCTTGGGACCAAAAGGCTGGCGTGCATTATCATGAAGAGTTATGAGTTGATTTTGACTCGTCTACCTTCCGACAGACTTTTATTGTTGGAGCCAAGGCAACCATAAAAAAGCTCTCAAAAGGAATGCTGTCCTTTGTGGAGCTTCATAGTTCCCACTGGGCATGGGCAGGTTATCAGAATCAAGGTGTACAAAGGCTTTAAAACGGCAAATGTTTGCTACCATACTGCTCCTACGGTTTCCATTCTTTTTATTGAGAGAACGGAGCAAGTGTTGGAGCGATGGGAGCTTTGTGATGTAGCGCTGCCTCTCCCCCAGCCGCTGCTGCACACAATCGCTCAGCTGGCTAAAAGGGTGCTCCTATAAATGTTTTCTCTTGACAAAAATAAAAAATGAATAAACACCCCACCATTGGCACGTCTGGTAAGCAACTCACTACAACTACAACTTCATCAGCTAAAATGAACTTGATTAAATATATTTCGTCTTACATCTATGTATCAAAGCCAACTAAGATGTTCTAAATAACATTAATAAATTGTATTAACCAATATGTCATTCAGAACATTTCAGCAGTAGTTTGTTTTTTAGCGCTTTTTACATAAAAACAATAAGACCACATTTTATGCTTTATGTGTTTGTGTAAATCACAGATTATTATGGGATTTTTGCTACAGGTCATTTTCATAGAGTGAGCATCTCATACCTACTTCCCATATTCCCGAAAGAGCTGTTAAGTCTGTCACGTCAGGCTGATCCATAGTAACATAAATATTCACATTATTAAAAAGGATCCACGTCCAAAACATCAACATGACGATTTCACAACACAATTATGCAAACAAGGATGTATAAAAGCCCTGTCTACGGATGGGCAGTAATCCTATCGTTGTTATTGGAAAATGATTTTGCAAACTGCAAAAACCGATTTCAATGTTTTTTTCTGTTTGAACTAATTTTTTCCACTGTTTGCATCATAAGACCATCAATAAATATTAATATATTTGGAAATATGATTGAATGTAATTATTGTATGCTGTATAGTGGTATCACTGCACAATGCAATATAACTGGAGTACTGAATTAACCTAATTGGCCATGAGTAAGTTGTTTTAATTTAGAACTTGTGTTTGTGGAGCGATGACTTTATGCAAAGAAAAAGGTATTCCCAAAACGACTGTAAGGAATTTTAAAAACACATTTTATTACAACCTTCTATCTGTATTGCATTTTTTATGTGATGCTGTCAGCTGCACTTAAAAATCAGAAGAAGAACCACATCAACAACTTATCATCTCTCACCATTTCCACATTAACCCATTAAGCACCAAGTGCAAAGCAGAGTCTGATCATCAATTCAAGTGCCGTGACAGACTAAATGCACACAGCGGTTTCCTCGCTCGCATAAAGCGACGTGTCCTGGTCCAGGTGAGTTTTTGAATTAAGGCAGACAGATCGCCAACAACGCACGGTGTCTTATAAAATATAAAATGTTACTGCTAAACCTAGAAACAAAACAAACTAATTTCACTGTTAGAAGAAAAAAAACACAGCGGAGTACAATGTAGCGATGACAGGACAAAGAACTGTAGCTTGAAAGAGCTGCACATGTGGTCTAAAGGTCAATATAAGAACGCAGCGATCAGTGGATGAACTTCGAATGATAGAAAATATGGGAATATGGGAAAAGAAGGTACAACCGAGCAACCCTGGATGTGTACATGTGCAAAATCCCAGTATTAAATTTGCCCTTTCTATTTGCCCTTGCTGGATTTTATCATATTACTTAGGTGGAACTCTGCTTAAATGTGTCCATTATTGAAGTTTAATGTAAAAAATCCTAGATTTGCTGAATTAATAAATGCTGCTGATACAACCAGGATCATTTATTCAATGTTTTGCTTTGTCCTGATAGCTTTTAATCACTACTATCCTTTTTTTTTTTACTTGTTGCTTTAATGAAATACATATAATTTCCACAAATTCTATATAGATTGTGACATATTGTTAGGGCCGTATCCTCCACCTTTACCATTCAGTCTAACTCAAAGCAGCTTTTGTCAATATTTGTTGAACGGGTTGAATGTACCTTAACATTGAAAGTGATTTCCTCCATGACATACACCCTTTCAGGGAATGCTTTGGCCACCTGCTCCACACTGTGGAAGTACTGCACAGGCTCCTTGACGTCTCTGTCCTGCTCGAGCAGCTTAAACTGGCCTGAAGTTTGGGGGGGGGGGGGGGGGGGGGGGGGAGGACATTGAAAAAAAAAAAAAGTGGTGAGCAGTCCAGAAATCATTCTCCACTTTGATGGAGTTTCAAAAACGTACAAAACGGCTACAGTCTAATGCTCACTCTGGTTTGAGCAATGGTTGTAATGTGTCATATTTCATATGTGTAGCTATGTATTAAGTGGATTTAAATAACGTGAGAGTTGAACGTTTTTATAATTATTTTCCTCCATAATTCATTAAAATACTTAACAACCGAAAGCAATGTTTTAAACTGCAGTTGTCATCACAGTATCTGTGTGTGAAAAACAGCAATTTCAAAGGCCAGCCTGGATGCAATATTTGGTTTGCTATATTTCAAAATCAATGCATAAACACTCTACCTTCAAATACTATATATAACCAGGCAGCTGGGTGGACTTTTACGTCCCTTGATGCCCAAACCTGCCGTATATTTTAGTGACGGATACTAAACCTCAAAGAGAGTTTTGGGGACATCATTACGATGGAGAAGAAAGACAAGAATGAGGAAAATGTTGGTTAATCACATTGATCCCACCTTCATATTAAATAATAATATCTCAATTGCATTGTTTCGTAACATATTGCAGTCGTACCTCAAATAGGGTGCAAATTGGTATGAATTGGTAAACTGACATAGAACCATTATAAAAACATCCTTGTTACTGGATCTTACCTTCATAATGGACTGGGATCTCTATTTTGGGCCCAATCACGTAGTGTCCCTCCTCCAGACTGTGAGCAGTAATAGTTGTCCACTGACGGCAGGAATGAATCAAGAGGTAGTCATTGTCTCGAAGGCCTTCAACTAACTGACCTGCACAAATTGACAAGTTTTCACAAATCACAGCGAGCAAAGGATTATGGGAGTTTCCCCTGTTCAGACAGGCTGCATGATTCAGTTTGTGCTGTTAACACATAGGTTGCTGTACATTTGTTTTCACTGAAACACAAGTTATGACAGCAGACTGAGTTACCTTACATTTTCAATCTTTACGTTTTGCACAAAAAAAGTTGTTTAAAGTGAGATGATTAATTATGACTGTGGCAGGTGAAGTTGAGTTTTTCATTGTCATTGCAGCTATCTGTAGTGCTTCATAAAATAGTTTACATAATTCCTGCATTAACTAGCTTTAACTAACAAATCGGCGTTCATTCTTCGGTTAAACACAGCGACACATGAGAGTGCATTTTTATTATTCACATTTAGATCATCTTCACCCAACATGGTGTGACCTGTCAAGCAGGTGCCCCTTTTTTTAGCACGACCACAGAAAATGCCTAAAACATCAATTGTAAACAATTAAGTCTAGCATTAATTATGAATTATAAGATTGAATTTGCTGCTTAGCATGGCCAAGAAAATAGCTTGAAAAGTCAGTACAGTCCCAAGGTTACTCACCGTTATCCAGTTTGACAATCTGTGGCAGCTTATATGCACTGACAAGCTGGTCTAAAGGTAAGGACGTCGTGCTCCATGTAACATCTTTTAAATTGTTATACAACATTGTTCCAAGGTCCATCTTGCTACAACTAGCTTCCATTAGCCAACCGTGGAGCTAGCTGCATGTAAACACGGCTACGAAGGGCTTCTCTGGGCCAAACAAAACAAGGATACCTCTTTTCTTTAGTTAAAGTGTCTTATAACAAATAACATGTCGCGTTTCATCTGTTGCATGTTTCCCTCTTTTCTATGCGCCTACGTATCATAAAGGTCCGTTGTCTGAAAAAGTAGCAGAGCCATGTTTGTTTAGCTAGCGACGGCTGACGGAAGTGCGTTTTCGGTCTTTCAAAAGAAGAGCATTGTTTATTTAGAGGTGAAAGAAACGCATTTTTTATATCCTTTAAAATAATTTGCACAGATTAAAATATCCAACAAAGCTTTAGTGTTATGTCAAAGGCGATGTCTGGCTATTTACAAGTAATTTACTTTGAAGGTGTACATGGGAAGTTGCATTATGTGCTGTAAAGTTTGGCACAGTAGCTCATAATTAAAAAGATAATAGGTTCCATTTGGTCTGTCTGGGAATAATAATGGAGGCTGCCGTGGAGTTTAAACACGGTAGGTGGAACATGGTGGTGGCAGCAGCATGCTGTGGGAATGGCTCTCTTCGGTAGGGGCAGGAAATAAAATAAATGATGCTGATTCGTGGGCACGAGAAAAGTAAAATTAACCTCTCTGACAGCTTTTTTGAAACGATACATGTCACTACATCACATTTACAAGCTTTCTAAAAAAATAAAATAAAATTTCACCAGATGAATTTAAACAGAAAGACACGAGCACACTCCCCTGCAAAGGTTCTGAACAGCAAATTTAAAATGATCTAATATGAACATTTATTTAGAATTTAAAACAACTAACAAATTTGAGATTATTAGTTTGATCAAACTAATACTTTTTTATGCTTACTTTTATGCAAAATCCGTTTACATAGCCCTTGTTTCCTGACTTTACTGGGTCTGCATTCAAATACTGTACTGTGGACATGACTGCCAGACCAAATGAGTAAGCCAGAGAAAATTATTTGCTTCTATTTATTTATTAATTGGTGTGAAGGGGGTCATATGAGTTATCAAGTACTGCAGTTTGATAAAATAAATATTACATAATAATTAAAGTGAAAATAAACAATTGTGTCAATAACTTATGATGTACAAAGATTCAAATAAATTTTGAATTGAATGTAAGTTAAAAGCATATATAATAATTATTATTTTTATTTCATACAAGTGTTGAAGCATGAATCATATCATGAATAGTCATTATCAAAGTCAGTGGGTGGGAATAACACTGCTACAGACAACTTGATTGGTCTGCGGTTAAATTGCTGCGCAGGTTAACCAATCATCATTATATCACATTGAAATATTTAAATAAGTATGCAGAGTGTATTTTATCAAACATATTAGTTGAGTTCTAATTACATCATCACATATATAAATGTTAATTTAATTAATTTTTGGGGTCTGTAACATCTCGCGATCCACCCCCCAATAAACATGACGATACGCAGAACACATTCTGTGTTATTGTCAGTTTACTTGTTGGTTTGCTGCTACACCATCATGACAATTAAGCTTGAACAATTTAAAAGAGCAATTGGTGCTTCTGTGGTGGTTGGTGGGCTTAACTAGATAAAGGGTCTCAATTCAAATTCTTCATTGGACCCCAAATAATGTTGGAGTGGCCCTGGATTTAAACACCTTTTATGATCTGCTCTCAAGATTTCATGCAGATAAAAATAGGACTTGTTGTGGTGCAGGAAAATACTCAACACTAACATGTCATCACACTTCCTGATCTCACTTGTACAAATAAGAAGAGCTTCCCTAATTTGGCCTCAGTGTGCTTGTAGCCAACGAACATGTCTTTCGTGGACACGCTGCGGCAGTGGGATGAGGCTGTGACCTGTGCTGACAGACAGGACTGGTCAGAAGCACTCAGCATCTTTTTGTCTATTGAACAACCAAACTCCAAAATCTGTTTTGACATCGGCTGCCTCCATCTTCTTAATCAAGAGCTGGATGCTGCTGAAAAGGTATGTCTAAATGGCAAAGTGAAATGTCGGCCATTTTTACCCAGAATATCAGGTGTTTCCACCGTGCAGCTCACAACAGACAGTGAAATCGTCCAGATTCTGCTGGTGCAACTGTGAGATGAAATGTATGGATACAGTAGTGTCTGAATGTGCAAGTCACCCTGAAAGGAGAAGTAGTTCACCATTCCTCTGTTCCCTTAGAGGAAGTTATACTGTTTTCTGCTATTTCTCAGGCGTTTGATTGCAGCATACGTAAGGATGAGCATTTGGCAGTTGCCTTCTTTCAACGAGGAGTAACGTTCTACAAAAAGGAAAGGCAAGTAACACAACTCATTTCAATAAAATGAAAAAGGCTTGGCACCAATTATAGATTTAGCTGATACCTATCATGTGTAATTTCCTTCACCACTCTGTCTAAAGGTATGAGGAGAGCTCAGCTGACTTTCAGAGAGCTTTTAAAGCACTCAGAAACAACCAGCTGATAGATTACAAAGTGCTCGGTCTCAGATACATCCTATATGCATGTGAGGTGAGCAGTTTTTTCATTCAGTAGCTCTTCTCAGTTGCATATTTTAGGATTACATTCAGTAATCCTAAAATATGCAAAATTTACTGTGCCATGCAAAAGTCTTCACATCCCCTGAGCTTTTTTTACACTTTGTCACATGTCGTTACCATGGCGATCAGATATTACCTTTTTCTCCACATTTGGTTACTTCCACCAAGGCCTGGAGCTAAAATAATCTTCTATCCCACAGATGATGTTCCTGCAATGTTTAGGACCCTGATGCTGTTATGATCAAAAACGATATTTAGATGCATGTCAAAACATGTCAAAGTACTCCTTTAAAGAGAATAGTTGCATTCTACTAGTTTAGAAACCCTTTTAAATGATCCATAATTAATCTGTATGTCTTGAATACCTGCCTCAGACCCTGAAGGTTAGAGTATGCTGCTCCAGCCAGTGGTATATGTTATCTAGTGTATTTGAGAAGGAGCTGTCTCTTTCCCTGAAACCTAAGAGGAAGGGTTTGATGAATAGTAGATTTTATGTTTAACTCGATTGCGTAATGTGCCAGGAACCCAGATTCCTCCAAATTCTCCCCTGGTGGACTGATAAGTGCCTGATGACATCATATAGAGTAACTTCAGTGAGCTGACTAATGCTGAATCAAGGAACTTAATCAAAGAACTTCTGCCTTGGCTGGATCTATTTGGGCCTGATTGCCATGTTTTTATTCATCGTACTTTTTGGTTTTGCATTCGCTTCACCTGCAAGATTACTCTTTATGCTGTTTACAATTCAGTTTCAAATCCCAAAGAAAGAAACCACCAAGATGTCCACAGAACCAGTGGCCACCCAGACTCAGTGACCTTCCTGGGCAGACAGGACAGCTGTTGGAGGGGAGGCTGACAATCCCTCCATCCACAAGAGAAAGGGTGTTTACGAACTGAAGCAAAAACCCAAGTTCGTCCCAAGAAAGTAAACACCCATCTGACCCAAAAGTTGGTCCTCTCTTTTTGTGCTCTATGATTGTGGTGGCTCTGGTTGGAAAAGGGTGGCTCACCTTTAGTTCATTTCTCCTTTTGAATTCATGTCCATCAATATAAATGTTCGTTAGGGAGACCACTAAGCAGAAAAGCAGCCAAGAGGCCCGTGGTAACGCTGGAGGAGCTGCAGAGACCCACAGCTCAGGTGGAAGAATCTGATTAACCATTTAAACTTTGACCTAAGCTGTGCAAAATGCACTGTGTGGCAGAAAACTAAGATTGTAGATCATCACCATGGTGAAAGTTGCCAATGGCAGCATCATGCTGTGGAGATTCGACTCTTCAGAACGGACAGTGAGGTCGGCCAGAGTTAATGAAGGTGGACTGAGTAAAAACAGTGAATTCATGAACAAAAACCCTGTTAACCATAAAAAGCTTGTCTTCCAGCAGGACAATTACCCAAAAATAGCTAGAACAACGTGGAAATAAGTTAGATCAAAGTATATCCATGTGTTATAATGGACCCTGTCAAAATCCATATCTAAATCCAACATAAAGTCCGTGGCAAGGCTTGAAGACCAATGTCCACAGGCACTCTCCAGTTGCAGCAAAAGGTGGTTCTGCAAACTATTTACTCAGAGGGGCCTAATAAACTTTTTAGACTTTTATTTAGAAAAAGAAAAGAAACGGTATCCTGATCCCACACATTTATGGGCTAGATCATGTTGGTCTATCACACAAAATACCCCCCAAAAATTTTTAAAATTTGTGATGGTAGTGTGACAAAATGTGAAAAAGTTCAAGAGTTATAAATAAGTTTGCAAGGTACTCTACATCCAAACCAATAGGGGAAGATGTTCATAGAAACCTATGCTCTATTCTGTTGCTTGAAAAAGAGGATTCAAAACATAAAAAGAGACAAACGTCTTGTGTAGTATGACACTGAATTTTAATGCAACAGGTTCTCCACAATATCGCTCTGGCTGAGGCTCAGCTGGGTAACTGGGAAAAAGCCCAAGAAAACCTGGCTAAGGCCCTCGACTACAAAACAGAGGCCAAGCTCAGTATCATCGACAAAGCCCTGCAGGCAACTCTGGTCAGTTATGATGTTATCACTGTAATAAACACTGTTAAACCTCTTCAAGTAACCCGTCTTTTTAGGTGTTCAAAGTACTGAACTGCAGTTGTATTCATGACATTTAGACCTGTATATTCAGCTGAATATCGTCAGAATATCCCAAAATGCTTAAGATATATTTTAAATGGCTCTCTTTAATTGCAGAAACAAAAGCTGTTCAAACTGGTTGAGTTCCCATCCAAAACGCTGTTCAAACCAAACAAGAACTATGTAGCAGAGCTGGAAAAGAAGGACTACCTGGGCAAAGCAAAGGTATTATATGGCTGCATAACAAACAGTCAGCTACTCCTGCTTTTTGTGAATTTGTGTATAAATGACTTATTTTTACTTAATTGTCATCCGTTTCCTTTTTATTTACAATAAGTTGGTAGAAAATGCTTTCATGATGTCCGAGAGGGATATTTACGGCCTGTTTCTTTCAAATGCTCAGGTTGTTGCCTCTGTCGTTCCACAAGACGAGTTCTCTGGATTTGCCCCATTACAGCCACAGGTGAGACACCGGTTCATATTAGATAAAGAAATCTGTGTCATGATGTCTATTAAATCTGATGGTTATGTAGAAAAAAATCCTAAAGAAAAAACAAAACACAAAACCAACATTTAAGATGAGAATATTACATAAAACTAATGAAAAACAATGTTTAACACAGAAATGTAGTCTTAATGAAAACTATGTTTAATACCTGCTTAAAGATTGTTTTCTAAAGATACTTTTAATCTGACAAATGAGCCTCATGTGAACACATACTCTTAATTTATTAAATGACTGTTCAGTGTGAAATCTAGTTGACACTGTGATGCATCCAGTCCGTGTGACTAAATTATGTGTTCTGACTAAAGGTCGAAGATGGTCCAGCTGCTCCTAAAGAACCAGAGGTGCTGAGGTATGTAACTCATGTTGTTGGAGCGTTACAGTCCCTAAAACTGCATTACATAGCTGTTACATATCGAAGGTTTGGTTTCCCACAGCATGATGCTGCCAAATTTTAGAACTGCTGTTCCAAGCAAATTCAGAAGAATAATTATTTGTTTAAACTTGCTTTTATTTAAGGGTTATTTGTAAAGTCAACCAACAGAAAAGTAGATAAAAAAGCTAAATTATGCTGTAATACCAGATGACTGTGTTTAATTGTGACTGTTCTCTTGATGCCATGAGGACATGTTGTTTCACAGAGCTTTGGAGGGGGAGGCCCACACTGTGCTGTTTGAGTTTGCTCCTGAGACCAGCAATGAGTTGGCTGTCGTGCCGGGCAACATCGTGTTTGTGTTGCAGAAGGGGGCCGACAACTGGGCATACGTGGTCTTCAATGAAAGGGTAAGAGCCCAGTCATGCAAACTGTTCAGAATAGGGTTTTGTATTAGTTTTTGATGGTTTTATGGCACATACAGCATCCTACAGGCACCCTTGGTTTAAATGTGTATAAAAGCCTTAAAATAAATGTTTTTTTTTTTTTTAATTGTTGCTCATATATTTGTAAAAACCTAAACTTTAAATTGAGTATGTTCATTCAGAGGGGAGGAATCCCATGTTGAGAAATACTTGTGGAGTAAACTTCCCCATACGTCATTAGGCTGATTTAATAAATGGTCTGTGGCCACAGAAAAAGAACGTACACAATTCCCTGGGATTCCAATTACCTGGGTAAAACAAATCCTAGGGCTATTGGTGGAAAATGGGCTAAGGTAACTGAAGCATTTAATCCAGGATTAAGTTGATCAAAATGCCAAGCAGTTTATAACCCATTACGTTTCTGAGGTCCATTCCTCCTAGTCTTCCATCAAAATAGAAGAACATGCTCTTCAAACAAGGTAGATCTTCATACGTCAGCAAATGTCTGCAAAAAAATAGCTACCTGTCTTAACTTGTTGCAGTGAAACGTTTGAAACAACTGGAACTGAGACCAACAAGGCTGGACCCAGGTTGTTTGCCACACACACAGTGAGGGGGAGGGAAGGATTGTGTGCAGCAATGCTTTTCATGCAGCTGCAAGAAAATGTTCTTAAAACGTCTGCACTCATCTTGACCAGTGGTGCCAATTATTGTGGGAGGCATTCTAATGCTTTATCATTATTCAGCTTAATAAATGCATAAATAGTCACTATGATGTTAATTGCAGAAGGGGCTTGTTCCTTACAACTACCTGGAACGTTTGGAAATCTCCCTGGGTTCTAAACCAGCCAAGGTATGAGTATTATATCAGTAACAATAATTTCTTGAGCTGTTTAAACTTTGACACATTTCAGCTAAATCATTCCTCATCACCTGGTACATTTTCAACCAACAGGGTGTGGCTAGACTTCATAGTCGAGATCCTCCAAGCAGACCAGTGAGGATTCAAGGTAGATATTATGATGAAGCATACCTGAGACCTCATTTGACCTCTGTTTAAACATCTCTTCCTCATTCTGTGCTTGGAAGGTCTTAGTCCCAGCAGCAGCAGTAACACTCAGCAGCAGGTACGCCGAGGATTATCCTTCAATTCGTTGCATCCTCATACATCTTTTATCCTCTGTGCTTACCTGTCCATCACTACAGCTCTAATTTGGATGTTTTAATTTACATAGTGCTGCTTCTATTATTATTACCAGATCACCCAGCCAACAGACAGTTGTTTTGTCAAAATCCACTTCACCTTCAACTTTGCTATCTCAGTACCATGTGGGTCTCCTTATGTGGTTCTGATAAAGAAAATCAGTAAGAAGCTGAACCTCCCCTCTACCGCGATCTCCCTGAGGTAAAAGCTTCATTTTAAACTGGCATCTGTGATTTTTAAAGGCTGTAACACTCATAGAAAAAGGTGTTTATTTACAGCTCAGATTCTCGAGGAAAACATCTCCTTGATAACATGCAGATGACAGACGTGTGGAGCCGTGCTCAGGATGGGCTCATCACCTTGTGGTGTACTACCAAAGCGGTAAGGTAGTGATGGTTCACTATGGGCATGCTGCTAACACAACATAGTAAAGGCTTGTGACAGGATTGAATTAACCTTACATGTTTTATAGTGATCATGCAGATGAATTTAACAGCTATGCCCAACATATTGACTACGAGTATGAATGCAGTTTAATCGACACTTATGTGGAGAATACCAATGAACAGGGTTCCTGCACATTTTTAATTTAAAAGTTCCAGACTTTTCCAGATTCAAATCTCTGCAGTTCTCCGTCTTTAACATTAATTTTTGACCGTAATACTAAAGTTCACTAAGAAACTATAGCAGATATTTCTACAGTAGGAAGCCTTTTTAAACGGTAAGAACCCTGAAACATGAAGCAAAATGGAAAAATGGCAATAGGGTGTTGTTGGGTGAATATTTACAAAATAATTTTTGCACTCACGAAATCTAAATACATTTTGAATTGAGGAAAAAATAAAATACTATATGTACTAGATTCACCATTCATTCTGAATTTTCACTGACCTTTTTAAAAACCGACTGCTTGTTTTGTGATTGCAGCAAGATGATAGAAAGTCAGAGAAAGAGATTTACTTTGTGGCGCTTCATTCCTACCAGTCTTCAAATCCAGAAGATCTGAGCTTTCAGGAGGGAGATAAAATCAGGTTGCTCTCCAGAGGTGGGCTTTAAATCATTTGAACATATTGCAAAATCTTTCATAAAAAGTAAAAAAAAAAACTTATTTGATTAAGGATGCAAGTCTAACCTAAGATCTTCTTTTCCTTTAGTAAACCAGGATTGGCTGGAAGGGCAGTGCAATGGGAATACTGGTATATTCCCTGCATCCTTTGCTGATGAAGTTCCAACGAATGAACAATAACTTTATGTAAACTGAATGGTACACAAAGCAGAAAGTAAGAAATCAATTGTAATCAGTTATTTAAATTGTGTTACATTCAGTTATTCATTAAACATTACTGAAATAAAAGGTTGTGCTGGCTGATACTACAGGAAAAAAAAACATTAAATAAACATTTAGCTCCTGGTGGTATAATTGTCCATTAATAAATGAATAAATTATCTTATGGAGGCTGAGAGGATTTCTAATAAATTATCAAGATGTTCCTTCTTCCTCATAGGCAATAGCTATGCCTCTCCTGCCCTCCACTGCCTTTACTACAGGAGTCTCTCCCAGCTTCTGCTCCAGGCCTCGCCAGCTTCGACCAGCCAGAAAAGACGCTAGAAAGCAAAGGAAAGAGCAGAAAAACCTTGGTTGGTTATCTCAGACTGTAGGATATAATCTATGGTGTCAAAGCTTTGAATATGCTGTACAACATGCAACAAAAAAAGTGAGTATATTGGATAACTGCAGCAGAGGTTTCTGACCGTTCTGTACCTGCCGAGTTCGTGTTGGCTACAGTCAGAGTCTGGTTCCTCAGCACCACAGAAGACCCAAACGTGGACTCTACAGGCTCGCTGTTCAGCAGGTTCTGATTGCGCAGAGCTCCGGTTATTAATGATACATCGATCTCGTCGTCATCTTTCTGCTGGTCAGCCATCGGCACGTGACTCCGTCCACCTGTTCCAGGGATAAAGAAGCTTAGATGTAATAAAAAACATTAATAAGGATATAAATGGCAGAAGTAAAAAAACTTTTTTCAATTTTCCCCCCAAAAATTAAGAGCAGCATCCTGGTATGAACTTGAATTGTAGCACTGGAGAATCTGAACACTTCTACAGGAGAGGGAAGTGTGGTGTTCCTTGGTAATGAAAAACCTTACAGTAATGCTTTCATTAAAAGCCACTGAACTGTTCTCCAATTTGTAAAATAAGATGCACTTTAATTTTAATGCAAAATGTAATCAGGGTTCCATCACATTTTCTTCTGTTCAAAATTCAATTCTTATCCAGATTCAAATTTCCAGAGTTTACAGTAAAGTTTTTTGGGAGCTTTTAGGAAAGGGAAACAAAATTTTGTTTCAGGCATCAGATTTTTCCCTACTGGGGTCGGTTTTTAAATAATAAAATGGGCATAACCCAGACTTTGGGTTTGGAGGGAATGGATAGAGGGAAATTTCAGATTTGGGATGAAAGATAGCCCAAGGGACAGATAAAACAGACGCTAAACGCATCAACCCTAAAATAAAAATGCTGCCCTGACAAAAATGGTAAATTTTTACTTTGACGGGGAGGGAATAAAAAGGAAATGAAACAATAGATAAATGGGGAAATAGCAAAAAAAAAACCCTGATAAAATTTCAAGCCCTAAGAGGGGTAAAAGGGGTTTTGAAATTGTGACTTTTTTTTGAATAAGGCATTTCCTGTGCTCTTTTATAAAAACCCTTTTTTTCAAAAAAGTTTGTTTTTTATCTGTAGTTTAGGGGGGACGGTAAATAAACAACATTTTACAATATTAATATAAAATATTTTTAAATAAAATATTTTTCCCATATTAATAAATAAAATAACTTTTTAAATTAATTTTAAAAAACCAAATATTTAATATCAGGATCTGGAGATACTAAAGTTTATGTCCTGGCATCCACAGGTCAGAGCAGATAAATGTAAAACTTGATCAGGGGGGACAAAATTTTGGGTAAACCAGTTTTGGGGTTCCCACTAAAATTTAAAACCAAAGTTTTTCCCTTTCAAGAGTTATTTTTTGGATTGATTGGGCGTGCAACGGGTAAGAAATTTTAAAATTTTGGTACTTTTTGGGGTGTGTGGGAAAATTGCTTTTTTTGACATTTTTTTTCATTTTTTTTAGTCTTTTCCTAAAAAGTCCCTAGGGAAAACTCAGACATTGGGGGAGGCTCTGAACCCAAATTTTGTTACTGTTTTTAAAAATACACCCAAAAGAGCGCGCCCATGGGGGTTTTAACCCCCATAACCCATTTTAAGGGGGCTTCGGTCCTCGACGCAAAACGTCCTGGTTTTGAGTCCTGAACTCCCGAGGAAACCCGTGAGGGATGTGGTTTAAAACCCCCTCTCCCCCCCTTCCCCGCCTGCCTACTTTCCCAAAAAAAAAGAAAATAAAGGCCACTTTTTTAAGGTTATATTATAATTTTTCCCCTTTTTTTTTAAAAAAGAGGAGGGTTTTAAAAGGTTTTTTAACCCCCCTTTTTTAAATTGAAAACTTCCCCCATATTTTTAATCTTTATTTTTCTCTCCTAGAGATAATTTTTTTTAAAAGAAAAAAAAAAGACTGGGAGGAAACCCCCTTTTTAACATTTAATAATCTGGTTTTAAATCGACCAGACCAAGTAAAAAACCTGGTTTTTAGATTAAAAAGACTGGTTTTTGGTCTTCCCAAAAGCGTTCCCAAAGAACTGCTGAATAAACGGCTGTCAAACCTGGCAGCAGGTGTCGGAAATCTGGGGACCTAAAATTTCCCCAGAAACCCCTTTTCCCCCTTCCCGTTTTCAGGCCCAACCCCCCATCCCCGAAGGTGTCCCACAGGTTTTTAAGAAACCCCACTCGGTCCGCAGCGGTTTTTTTTCGGGGCATGCAATTTTTAAGGGACGAAGATGTCGTTTTCCCCCGGGAAGGGTTTTCTTTGTTTTTTTGGGGACATTTAGCTTTCCCCCCTGGGCAAAAGGGTAAACCATTCTTTTCCCCCCCCTTGGGGAAAGAGTTCCCCTTTGGGGGGCGGGGCCCTGGAAAGGAAATGGCGGAGTGGGCGGCCAACCCCCCCCAAAGGGGGGCCAACAAGGATTTTTGACCAAGTTTTGGGGAAACTTTGGCCCTTTCAATGGCATAAAAAGCCTTAAACAGAGCACGGGTTTTTACATTTCACCCGCTCGATTCCTTTTTCCCCGTTTATTTACACGGGTCAAAAGAGGAAAAATGAGCCCGCGGTTTTTCCAGGTCATCATGAAGTTTTTGTATGTGGCTCCTTTCCCGTCCAAAATAGAAAAATTAAAGTAGTCCCCTTAGGGGGAAAAAACCAAAATTTTTTTTTAAGGGGAGAAACTTTTTTCCCCCTTTCCCAAACTTGGACAATTAATTTTTTGCTTTTTTGTCCCTCCGCCCGGAGGGGGAGGTTTTGTTTTTGTCTCTGTTGATTTCCTCCCCCTGGGCCCGTTTAAAAATGTTCCCCCTTTTAAAAAACAAAGCTTTTAGGGGCTCAAGGTTTTTGGGTACTCTGGGGAATAGGTTTTGGGCCCAAAAGATTGCCTGAAAAAAAAAAGGAAAGAAATTGGCTAAGAAGTGCAATTTTAACAAAAAACAACGTATACTTCTCTGGGAAAACTTACCGATAGCATGATCGTAGTTGACATCATAGAGGAGGAGGATGTTCGTCTGTGTGTCCGGGTAGAGCTCCCTAAAAGAGGCGGTGCACATTTCCACATCTAGCGGTCTTTTCCTCCAAAGGGGGCCCTTTAACCCAATTCCAATGGGGGGGGGGGGGGGGGGGAAGGGGGGCCTTTTTGGACGGGGGGGGGGGGGGGGGGGGGGGGGGGGGTGAGGGGCAAAAGGGGGGGGGGGGGGGGGGGGGGGGGGGCCTTTTGGGGCCCCTAGTGCACAATACAGTCAGCTCCAACATGTTCTGCTGCTACCTCGTTTAACACCAGCAGCTGGGGCCCAAAAAGGGTTTTAAAAGAAAGAGGGGGGTTTACCAAACATTACATCCAAGGAACCCTTTTTAGATTGGGAATTTTTAAACGAAATGGGAAATTTAAAATACAACAAAACCGATGAAACTACAAAAAATATTCCCAAATTTTTTAAATATTTTTAAAAAGATGAAAACCCCCCTGCAGCTTTTTAAAAAACTTTAATCAAACGATTGATATACTTTTTTAACGTGCAAAGGGCCCAAACATCAATTTTTTGGTTTTTTTCTGGACTTTACTGGGGGCCCTTCCCGACACAGGAATATGAAACTGGAATTCTAAACCCTTTCCCTTACAAGGGCCCGGGTGTATGTTTTAGGGGCCCTTGTCCTGTAGAAAAAGGGAAAAAAACCGTCTCAATCTCAAGTTTCCCCGCCTATTTCGTATCTCCCCAAAATTTTTAAAATTTTGGCTCGACTGGGTTTTCTCTTTTTATCCCCCCCACACCGGGGCCGGGGGTTGAGGGCCAAAAACCAAGCCCAAATCCCAGGAACCCCAAGCCAAAAACCTAAAAAAGAATTAAAAATAAATAATAAGCGAAAAGGAAAAAACATCTTTCCTTCCGTCCCTTTTAAAAAATTTTTTCAACCCAAACACACATAGCTTTGGGGTTTAAAAAAAATGCCCGGGAAAAGTGGTTTTTTTTAAAAAAGCCAAAGGGCCCCCACCTTTCCAAAGGGTTAAAAGGGGTCCCTTTTATGAAACGCGCCATGGGGCTTTTGTAATCTGGGTAAAAACTCAAAGGGGTTTTTTTTTAGCCGGAGTGTTTTTTCCTTCAAAGGTTTAAAGTTTAAACCAACGCGAATCACAGTCCTTTCCCAGCTGCCCCAAATGAACGCATCAGCCATGAAAGGGAGAAATCCTACAAATTTTCTTCAAAAAACAAAAAGAAATTACTTTTAAGGCTTTACCCAGTCCCCAAATTTAAATGCTGACTTTCTAGCTAGAAAAGTAGCCCTATTTTTTTAAACCCAAACAAATGAGGACCCCTAAAAAACCCTGAGCCCCGGTTTTTAAGGCCCCCTTTTTAAATTTTCCCCATAATATGTCCCCTTCAGGGAAAGAAATCATGTAATAGTTTAGGTTGCCAAACCCTAAAAGACCCTACACCCCCGTTTTTCCCCCGACACAACCAGGATCTTTCGGAAGGAACACTTCCCCGGTTTTAAAGGTTTTTTCCCAAAAAAAAACCCAAAAACCCTGTCTAGAGGATTAGGGTTTTGGAGGGGGGAGCCCTTTTTTTCCCGTGATCCAGAAAACCCAAAACATTTCCCAAGGCTTTTTTTTAAATTTTTTTTTGTTTTTATTCGGCCTTCCTCATAAAAGAAAATTAGGAATTTTTTGGGTGAAAAAATTTTTGGCCCCTCCCCAGTTTTTAATGATTTATTGATTTTTATATCATTAAAGTAAGGGATTTAGGTAGAAGCAAAGCAAAGGGTTTTTTTTTTTGTCTCCCAAAAAGCTTATTGAAGCAAAAAGGCCCAACAATTTGGTGGGTAAAACCCCAAAAACAATAAAATGCCAAAAATTCTCTGTGCCCTTGAGCATCAATTACAGCTTGACAATGACGTCTCATGCTATTCACTAGTCCCGGGGTTCCCAAACCTTTCAGCCTGTGACCCCCAAAATAACAATGCCAGAGACTGTCGACCCCCTAAACTTACATATGATTTTTACACTCCATATTTAAAATATAGAGTGAAATAAATTTATTTTTTTGTTTTTTTTTTTAAAAGGGTTTGGAAAATTTTTTTTATTATTTGGTTAACATTTTTAAAAATTTTTTATGATAAAAACCCAAAAGAGCAAAGTGTACCGGAGTCAAATTCCTTGTTTGTATGTACAAACTTGGCAATAAAGCTGATTCTGATTAATTTATTTCATTTGTCCCTTTTGGCCCTCCACACACCTTAGCTCTCTTGGCATTCTCTGAGCTTCATGAGGTGGTCACCTGGGATGGTTTTTCCAGAGTCTTCCAGCCGTGTAAGCTACAGATGTGTTTGAATCAGCCGATTCAAAGAACTTCCCAGAGGTTCATTGAGAGACAGCCAATGGTTAATGTTTCAGTCATTGCAGCAAAGGGCGGCTACTTTAAGGAATCTAAAATATAAAACATAATTAAAGTTTTTACAATTTTTTGTTTGTAATTGCTTTCAAGTTACAAGCAACATATCTCAACAATCTGTATGTATGAGTAACATATCTAAGGTGTCCCTAAGAAAATAACGGAGATGCCAAGTTTTCAGCTAGAAGCGGTTTGAAAATCTTTTTCATAAAAAATGATTTATGGCTGTCAAAATGAGCTACGTTTGACATCTTTGTGGATGTAAGTAACTATGCCAACTAGCTGTGTCCTCTTATATGGGTTCTTAGGCGATCCTTTAGGTGGTTTACATGAATGGTCAGGAATAATTCATGAACAATAAGTGAAAAAAACAACCCTAAAATCTCAAAGTTGAAAGCATTTAGACAGCTTGATGCTCAAAAGCACTTGTGGTTTGTTTACAAGAAAGTTTGGCCAATTGCAACTTTTATTTCATTTAAATAAATGTCTCAGAATTAATTCTGAAAGTACAAATCAAAACACTGTTTATATATATATGCATATCATTCCTCATAACATTTTAAAGTAGTATAATATGTATTGCTTAATATGCAGAAAAATATTTACAGAATACAAAAATATAAGAGATAAAATAAGAGATATTGACTTGATTGTAAATTGAATTGACTTTGCTGTAAAAGAAAATACATTCAAAAAGTAAAAAAGCAACTTTGTTAGCAGCAGGGTAATTGCAATAGGTACCTGCTAATACATTTTTCTTCATTAAAACAGTTGTACTGCTGACCAAGTGAGATTTAAATAAAACATCAAAGATGATCTTATTAAAAACTTATAACACTAATTCATTGTAGTTACAATAAGAATTGTAAATACATTTTAATATTTTGCCTTTTGCTGCACTTACCTTTGAATCACTTTATTATTAGATTTCGTAATAGTGCCTTGAGAGGGCACTTTTCCTGTACTATGATTAAAATGGCAACATAACAGCCGAATAAGCTCCAAAGGTTCATTTAGATCCCCGAAATTGGACCCCACCAGCAGGCCAAGTCCACTCTGTGACCGGTCAGAGGAAAAAAAACTCTTTAATCATGAATAAACACTAGCATGAAATAGCCGTCGCCCTCACCTGAGAGAAAATTACAACTTTTATAACTAAACACACAGCTGGTTTGTACAGATAAAAGGAATGCAAAGCATAGTTGGTTGGAAAGCAAACATGTCACTAAGTAAAACTAAAAACGGGAACAAATAATAACTAGTCAGTTCTTTTGAGATACCATGATGAGAGTTGTTCCTATTTGGATTATCCTTACATAGAACACAGTGACAGACCTTTTCTGTGTCAAACTGGGAATGAAATGCACCAAAATGAGATCCAATATCTAATAGCAGTTCTTCAGCTGGTGCAAGATCCAGGGCTTCACTGTCAGGACCAACACAGTCATTCTAGAAGTTGTCATTTACACTAGTTTACATCCAGATACGGTAAAACCCCAAGACCACAGTGAGACAGGTGAACACTGAACCTGAAAGATAAAGAAAAAGGGAATAAGTCATTGTTAAGAAACAACAGCGCTGAACACACCTAGGAGATTGTTGGACAGTAATGGATGTGAAAAAATATTCTACTTAGACCTTATAATTAATTTCTTGCCTAATATTAAGAAGATTATTTTCCAAAGGCTCTAAACTGTTTCCTCTGTTAGGTTTAGAGCACAGCTGCCGACATGACTACAGTGATGAGAGGTCCCAAACTATTTAACCACTCAAAAACAAACTATGTAATATCTTACCTGCAAGATATTTGATAGTATCCAGTTTATGAGACTCCAACATAGTTTTCAAACCAGCCACTTCAGTGTCTAATTTCATGTTTGCATGGGTTAGATGACGATCCTGCTCCACTGTCTGCACAAAAACGCAATTAAAACAAACAAATGGATATTTAAATAAGTCATTGTAAAAGATCAACCTGAAAACTGAATGTTTATAAGAGGATAAACTGTACAGAATGGAACGATTCTTACTGCATATTTGCATGACTGCTTATAAGATTTATACAAACCATTTCCAGAATATCAGTTCTTGTTTCCAGAAGCTTCTTCTCATGTTGTGCTTTCTGGAAATATGAACAATACTTTATTGTCAAAGTGAATAAAGATAGTGGTTTAGGTGGTCTCTTCAAATCTTCCCATTATAACATTAAAAGGAGAGTGAATGGCGAATCGAAAGGGGAACTACGCTTGGACTTTTCTTCACACATACATTGAAGCAGCAGGTTGTAGTCAGGGATACGAACAAAGTTTGTGAAACTTCAACCTTGTTTTCTGTATGATGAGAAGGCCAGAAGAAGCTTTGCAGAAAGCAACAGCTGCTGTTTTTAGCATGCACACTTGGTTGTTTCAGAGGAGAATCTGATTTAAAGTTCTTGTCTCATTCTGTCATGTATTACAAGCTGGCTAATGGTTGAAGTCAGTGTTCATAATAACCACTTGGAAGGTCTGTGTTTCTGCAAGATTCAGTAGGTGAAGTTTAACACTTTTCTTGGTGTTTCTGCTCTGGCATATGAGTCAATCTGACACCTTGTACACAGTAGCTAAACACAGTAATACTAAAATGTTTTTTTCCAAGTCAGACCTAGTTACATTTGCCCTTCTCCCAAGGGAGTGAATAAAGTACCAAGAATGCCTTGAACTCATCAATAAGTTGCTTTCAGAAGTACATTTTTGGAAATAACTACATTTCAGGCGATAAATTCCTTGGGATAGGACTGTTTCCCGCCATGATGAATTTTAATTTTACAGAGTATTAATTCAGTTTCTGAAACAGGACTACAAAACATGGAACAACAGACTGCTGCTATTGCAATCCCCAGCATTGGATGTACAAAAAAACCACTAATAATTTTGGTTATTATGTAACCAAATTACCTTTGAAAGCTAGGATTAAAATCTGGATTTATTTTAAAAGTAATAATTACATGTAAGGCTTTTTAAGATGAAAACCCTGGTGTCTAACAAAAAAACTAAACAAGGAGTCTCGTGCAAGCATCTCTGGCACACACCCAGAACAATTCTGGGGTGCCAATGTTAAAATAATAGCAGGAAATTTCAGAGTCAGCCATCATATTTAACCATCCTGAAATGAGGTGATTTTTTTTAGACGTCCTGATTCAACCACAAACACATCTGTAGCTTGATGCCAGGCCAGGTTTTCAACTCATTTCGTGTCTTAATGACCAATTCACAACAATTTTCATCACCATGCACTTTAGAAGACAACCGGATTCAACCCAGACGTTTAGATGAAGCTAATATTTTTGATAACTTAGGAGAGCTCAGGAGGATAAAAGAGATCTACACACAGATAAAGGTCTAGAGTTACCACTTAGTGATAAAAAGGTTGAAAAAAAATCATTTTATTAAAGAATCTCATGAAGCCTGAACTACCGAGAGGCACAAGCAGAGCTACAGGGGTTGGACAATGAAAGTGAAACACCTGTCATTTTAGTGTGGGAGGTTTCATGGCTAAATTGGACCAGCCTGGTAGCCAGTCTTCATTGATTGCACATTGCACCATTAAGAGCAGAGTGTGAAGGTTCAATTAGCAGAGTAAGAGCACAGTTTTGCTCAAAATATTGAAATGCACACAACATTATGGGTGACATACCAGAGTTCAAAAGAGGACAAATTGTTACAGCAAGTCTTTGTGATGTATCAAGAGCCACGGTATCCAGGGTAATGTCAGCATACCACCAAGAAGGACGAACCACATCCAACAGGATTAACTGTGGATGCAAGAGGAAGCTGTCTGAAAGGGATGTTCGGGTGCTAACCCGGATTGTATCCAAAAAACATAAAACCACGGCTGCCCAAATCACGGCAGAATTAAATGTGCACCTCAACTCTCCTGTTTCCACCAGAACTATCTGTCGGGAGCACCACAGGGTCAATATACACGGCCGGGCTGCTATAGCCAAACCTTTGGTCACTCATGCCAATGCCAAATGTCGGTTTCAATGGTGCAAGGAGCGCAAATCTTGGGCTGTGGACAATGTGAAACATGTATTGTTCTCTGATGAGTCCACCTTTACTGTTTTCCCACATCTGGGAGAGTTACGGTGTGGAGAAGCCCCAAAGAAGCGTACCACCCAGACTGTTGTATGCCCAGAGTGAAGCATGGGGGTGGATCAGTGATGGTTTGGGCTGCCATATCATGGCATTCCCTTGGCTCAATACTTGTGCTAGATGGGCGCGTCACTGCCAAGGACTACCGAACCATTCTTGAGGACCATGTGCATCCAATGGTTCAAACATTGTATCCTGAAGGCGGTGCCGTGTATCAGGATGACAATGCACCAATACACACAGCAAGACTGGTGAAAGATTAGTTTGATGAACATGAAAGTGAAGTTGAACATCTCCCATGGCCTGCACAGTCACCAGATCTAAATATTGAGCCACTTTGGGGTGTTTTGGAGGAGCGAGTCAGGAAACGTTTTCCTCCACCAGTATCACGTAGTGACCTGGCCACTATCCTGCAAGAAGAATGGCTTAAAATCCCTCTGACCACTGTGCAGGACTTGTATATGTCATTCCCAAGACGAATTGACGCTGTATTTGCCGCAAAAGGAGGCCCTACACCATACTAATAAATTATTGTGGTCTAAAACCAGGTGTTTCAGTTTCATTGTCCAACCCCTGTATAACTCTGCTTTATTCCAGCTACCCCACTAAATGAACCCAAGGCTTACTTTAGCTCTATCAATGATAAGTAAAATGCTGTTGGAACTTTGCAAAGGGTTTTCTTAAACAACAATACACATTTTACACAAGTAGGAATCCTTCAAATATGTAAAGCGCTTTTTTCCTACAATTTCCAATTTAAACTTGCCTTTTTGACTGATTAAATCTTTGTTTTTAAGAGAGGCGACACTTTCTAGACCAACCTGCATTGAAGTTAAAACACTGTCAACAAAATCTATTTGTAAGGGGGTAAAAATGAGGTGCCAGTATTTATCAGCTTGTCATATCTAATATAGCTCTACCTGAAAACTCACCAGTTCTTTTGCACGGCTTTTCTCCAAATTCAGGTCCAACATATTTTTAGAGCGTACATTGCTCATTACATCCTGCCAGATGGAAGAAGGCAAGGGAAAACAGGGAAACCAAGGAGGAAACAAACAATGCTGAAAAAATACCTTTAATTAAATTTAATGGAAAAAATATGTTTATACTTAAAACAATGCTTATGGAGATGTTGTGGAAACAGCAGATTTAATACAAAAACCAAAATAAAACACTTACAGTCAGTTGGACCTTTATCTGTAATAACAGGATCTTTAGTTTCTGGAGAAATGTTAAAATATGGAAACTGTGAGACCAGAAACATACACAAAACACATAAAAACAGGTATTAAGATTATTTTCTACAATAATGCAAGATAGTCATCTTATTGGTAATACCCCAGTTCTGGTGTGTGGTGTTAGGTTTCAGTTTCAAGCATAATTTTACAGTCACATTTGCTGCTCAGCTGAGAATAGCTTGTTAAATCACATTTTACCTCGTTCTCTGCTAGAAGAGTGGAGAACTCGCTCTTCTCAAGGATAATCATGTCCTTCTTTACAGCAGCTATTTTGGACATTACTTGCTGCAACATGATTTCCTGCAAAAAATAAAATTCATAGAACAACTGGGCATTAAAAACTAACTTTAGACGGGAAAAAACAACAAAAACGACGTATGTTCCAATAAGTCATTATAAAACAGTCATTTTTCTGACACCATGTCCAGGTTTGATACTTTAATATTTAAAATCCAAGCTATGTAAGAGCAGTATCATGCATCATCAGTATTACAGGATCTACAGTAGTAATGTGACTGAGTTCCAGTTACCTCATCCACCAGCAACATTCCTAACACTGTATTCATTCGACATCAAAATATTGTCCCATTTGAAGTTTCTGCAGCTCAACGCTGCTCTGAAACAGGTCAACTGGGTTACAGAAGCTAAAATGTTCAAACAACGCGTCACCTTTTATCATTTGTTGTTACATACATAGAACTCTACAGAAATAGCTAAAGCTTTCAATAAACTTGCATCTTCGCTCCTGCTGATGTTGTTTATATCTGGGGAAGTGAAATGAAGTGCTAGGCTTACATTAGCATGTTTACTCTCGATTTTGATACAAGTTGTCGATATTTTAGTGAGGTTACAGTTAAAACACTTAGAGAAAAAGGTTTCCCCTGGTTTCAAAAACCCAGTACTTTTGCTTTGAAGGTCATAAATTTGAATGACCAGTATTTCGGCTGCTTTCTGCGCAGCTCTGCCAGGATAGCAGGGGACATCTGAACACAGAGCATCTCAAATGACAAGAGAGAGACCAGGGGCTTTGTGGCCACTGTGAATGTCATTGTAAAGAGGCTTCAATTGTTAAGGAAAATCCAGATTCGTTGATCAACAAAATAATGTAAATGACCAATAATACAGTTTTTGCAAGGGATGCTTTTGAAAACAGATATTAAGATGTCTGATCCTTTTTAAAGGATCCGTTTAAAAAGTATGTGATGAGGCTAGGACATCTGTAAAAAACCCTTTTGTACAGATATGAAATGTGAGATGAAGTGAACAAGCCTGGGTGCTGCTTGGGGTTCTCAATAGCATAGTTTTAGTCTAAAGTAAATGGAGTTAAATTTCAATGACAATAGGCAAAAAGAGTTGTTTATGATACTAATCTCTGGGTCGAGAAACCCACTAACGTTGAAATGTTTTTTAGCAACATGACCAAACTACTATTTACCTTAAACGGTCATGATTCAACGGTAAAAATAAACACAAGGTTGAGGGTCCAAGACTTAACCTTTGCTTACTAAAAAAAACAACAACATTATAACTGTGCCTAATCTTCCTTTTAAGATCTCACCTGTTGCACTTTGGTCACCATGTCACTATAAACAACATCCATGTTAGAGTTGGTCGTCCCGATCAGCACTTTAACTAACTCTTCAGCTTGCCGAGTACTGAATCCTGATGACAAACAAAGGAAAATGACAAGAAAGACTGATATATCTATTTCAATAATACTTAGTGTGTCAGAAAGATGTAAACTGGATATTTTGGAAATAGAAAAAAAAATCCAAACCATTTTCCTCAAGAAGTTGCACAACTGCATGAGTGTCAAAAAACAGCTTACGGCCTTCGGTTTTTGGTATGTCGGGTTTCAGATCATATTGGAAAGCCCTGGAGGAGGTTTTAAGTTCTGAAATAAAACCCAAACAAACAAAAAGTAAATATTTAAACAGGCACTGCCTTCCCTTACCCTGCAGGGATCAATCAGGTATAGATGGATGGATATCTAAATTTCATTTAGACTTCTAACACTGATACACTGTTGGACAAACATCTGGAACAGGAGCAACAAAGTTGTGTTATGGAAACAGAATATGTTTTATGTTAATGGGTTTTTATTTGAAACAGTTTCAAGGCTTTGAAATAGCTAACACTGCCCTGACTGACAGATATTGTGGCATTCACAAAATGGTTAACTATAAAAAAACATATTTTGTTTACTCTATTCAAGTTATTCTACAAAGAAAATCGTCACAGTATCCTCAACTGACCTAAAGAGAGCTTTTATTTTGAAAAACCAGCTTGTTTCAAGTAATGAGAAACTTCCGTGTCGGAAGTTTAAAATATTTCCAGCCTTGCTTTAATACTGCACATTAATATATTTTAGATTTGGACTTGTTCAAGGAACCGAGAGGCTAACTGGTTTACCTCGTACGGACATGTTTCTCACGGCAGAAAGACCCGTAACCTTGAGTCCAGGAGCTCCTCTCCATCTGAATGGCTGCCGCTCAAAGTTAGGCGAAGATGCAGCGGTGACCGCACAGTGCGAAGCTGCGGAGGTGCTGACAGCTGTCACACTCAATTTGACCGGAGAAATGCTCGATACCACTGCGGCATACCTGCTAGCCCTGTCCTGAATTAACGCAGCGGGGTCAACCCGCCTCTGTGACTGGTTCAATAGCAGCCGAGACGGTTTTAACACCATGGTCAGTGTTCAAAGTTAGAGTAATCGTGGAGGAAAGTTTTCCCAAGGCTGGTGAAAATCTCTTTAAGAGTTAACCACGTCTTTTCGTGTTCTCATCAATCCACCTTTAATAACGTGTGTTGCGTGTTGTAGAAACTTCCTGTTTTGTCTTTCAAAATAAAGCGCACACCAAGCTCTCTAGGAAAATGTTTGAGTTGGCAAGATTAATGTTACGTCATTTGAAAATTCTGCACAGACTTTTCAGAGTTTTTTGAACACAAAGAACGCAATATATTTTATTCAATGATTTATATTTGTTTATTTTATGATTTTATCGCCTTTAGTAGGCTTTTATCTCATACTTGAATATGTAATAATTCTTATGCTTGCAAAAACAACATCACACATCAGGGCCAGTCCTATAGATCAGACAACCTTTTCAATCCAAACAGCCATTTTTGGCTTCGCCCTTCAAAATAAAGAAGGTCTGCAGCCTGTGGCTCTATAGAGCCGCATTTGGCTCTTAGTAACTTTGTCCAAAAATCCTAAAAAATGGAAAAAGTTTTTCAATTTAAGGTAAAAAAAATGCTAGCTTTAACAGTTTTCCCAGGCATTGTAATGCAACATATGCATAACACTTCCACAAAGAAAAAAATAGTGTAAGGAATATCGTTTTTAATGAGGCGGTAATTTTTGGTCAACAAGTTCCAAACTACAGGCTTTTTCTGACGTCATTTTGTATAAAAATGTAATGTCCTGTTGCAGAAAATGTGAAAATGGCCAATATTTAAGTGAACATCAGTACAGGTATAAAAGTGTATTACTGTGGCCTATAATGCAACAGAAAACGGATGCCTGTATGTTTTCTTGTATTAGGTGATCAGGAAATTAAATTAAATACATGGATTTTCCCATAAAAAACATATTCTAAAAACAAAACATGTAAAGCATTCCTGGTCGGAATAACTGTCTCATAGAAAAGTAATGTAAAAAACAACATAATTATAGATTTTTATACTACTTTCCTTTTATTTCTTACTCTGGAATGCTTTAGATGCTCCGTTCTCAGTATGTGTTTCACACAGGAAGACCACTGAAGGTGCACTCCCTCCTACGTCCATTTCCTTACTAAATATTTCTAAATCTCTGTAAATAACCACCCAGAGCAAGCATTAACAATTTAAAGGAGTGTACTTCCTCTACCAAGCATAAACACCTATGTTTTTATATTGGCAACAAGAAAATATAAGTGTCTTTCTAACTTTTTGTTTTTCTTTCATGTATCACAAATCATCAAGCAGGATATTCAGGAAATTCTTTTTCTTTCTTTCTTTCTTTTTCTTTCTTCCTTCCTTTTTTACATCTAACAGGGTAAAACTAATCCAGTGGTCCAATTCCACTGAAAAAAAGAAATTCGATCTGGGAATGAAGTCACAGTCAAATTTACTGTAAAAATCTGTGTGATAGGTTGCTATGCCAGCGATGTGTTCAGTTTGTGTCGAGAGTCAGAGCTCGACCTGAGAGTGATGCCACACCATTCAGTTTGTTCTGGTTGCAAGTTGGAAAACCAGTGAGGCTTGCTCATTGGTTTGGTACCAACTACTAGCAGCAACATGAGCTGGCAACAATGTTCAGAAAAAAAGACATATTACAGTTCTATGTGTACCAAAGGTTTAATGACACATAAACTGTCAAAAGTTCTCATAAACAGCTTGTTTTTATCTGCAATGTTCACAAATTCATGCATCCCTGGCAGCCATATTGTATTTTGAACTGTTAGTGACACATCAATTCAGACTTCATAGGCATTCTTGATGTATTTTCAACTAGTAATCCAGAAAATGCAACTTGAGAACAAATAGAATGCAGCTTTAGTAACCAGGCTAACAGTTATTAGCCACGCAAGCTAATAAAGCTTTTCATTCAAACACTAGAGGAACATTTTTACAAACATATTACAGTGTTGTGTCGTCAGAACTGCAAATAATTTGTTTACTTTAACTATGAGCAGAAATAGTGGATGCTAAGGTCACGGTTGTTCAGGGATATCCGACTTCAGGAGGCGTTCCAGTTGATTTTTTTTCAACTTGGATCTCATAAATATAGTCAGCAGAGTATAAAAGGGGAATGCACCATACCCATCGGGTCTAGATTAATTTCAGTATATAAAACAAGTCCTAACTAGACGATGTGTGCTTATATAGCTACTTTAAATATAAAAAGCATATGACACATTTAAATTTAATACAAAGAAAGGAATATTAGCTTGCATCCAGATTAGGTCTGGTGCTAATGAGTAACTGTCCCTTTCAGAAAATCAATGAATGTAAAGGAAAACTACTGTACATGCAAAGCTTTCTATTTTACAGTCCTACTGAGAATGTTTTACAGAAAAAGATTAATTAGTTGAATTCATTAAGGTTTTGCTCATGAGAAAATAAAAATACAGAGAGATAATGTGGCTGCTACGAAAATAACACCAAACAGCAGTAAGAGCACAAATATGTGGCTCCGCTGGCATAGAGGCTGAGATCTAGGGGCCTGTTGCTCCTCGTCTATGGAAAGCAGAGCCATGGAGGCGCTGTCAGTGCTGCTGAGTGGGTCTGCATACTGCGGCCCATGCGACTCCACCATCCAGCGCAGCACATTGACTTTCAACTCCATGTCATCAATCATGCGGTCGATTTGATCAATCTCTAGCTCCATGGTGCTGCGTTCCTGGCTCTCAAGGCCAGCAGGGATAGTTTGTGTCTGTGCCTGGTTCAGGTCTGGCAAACTGAGGGCCCGAGCCGCTACCTCACTGCATCCACCTGCGGGGCAAAAGTCAACAAACTCACAACTTGCAAAGGTGAGTTAATAGTCATCAGTGCAGACAGAACGTCTATACAGCATAGCATGAGATTAAGTAATGTTATTATTGAGAAATGTCTGTGACATCTGAACAGAATTTGTCTAAATTAATTAGCTGTTGCTGCGTTATATATGGCATCTCGGAGTTTTGACGCAATCCAGCACAATTTTTCTGCATTTACAAAATATCCGTAGCAGTCTCGATTGGATCAAATTGCATATGACTGCATTATCAGATACATAGGAAAGTGTGATGGACACATTTACTTAACCTATTTGGTAATTTGAATATTTCCATCAAAGTTAATGACATTTTCATTGCTTTTAGAAAAATTTATTCTTGAGCTCAAACAGCCTATCTGAAGCACCGTGACACCCCCAAGAGAAACAAATAACCTTAAATGAGTGCAAATTAATGCAACAAATTCACAAATTCTCTGTTTAAACCATGTTTCACAGTCTTTCTCAGACAGGATTGACCAGTGTAGCTCTCTATATGTAGATTTTGCATGGGTAGTATGAGCTGTGATAGGTGCAGATCATTATTTACCTTCTAGGCCAGTGTGCACAAGTGACCCAGAGTCAGCTAGTGAGAAATTGCTGCTCATGTTTAAAACTTTGCACATGTCGATGTGTAGGAGCTCTAGACAGGAGGAGAAGGCCACCCAAGGAGCTCCATCTCCTTCCGCTGTCCCTCAGGCAGGCTCTTGTCCCGGAGATGTGAGGTCAGGTGATGGCAGATGTCCCCGGCCAACTTTTGGGCTTTTTCTCTTGTTTGACGCAGCTCATCACGGAGCTGCAGGGTGTCTGTGCACCCACCGACGCACGAGGCTAAATGCCGGTAACAAGCCACAACCTGGGTGAGAAAAAAGTGATATATATTGACAGTTCATACATACGAGTTGGATAACTGCAAAGAGGTAAGGGTCTGTAACTTCTTCTCAGTTCAGTTATGGTTGAGGTGCAAACACACCCTCCATTTCTGCTACCTGTATGACCCCTTCTCTTTTCCAATGGTTATAATCAGTCTGACAGAGAGAGGTATCCCAATCCTTGTGGTTTTTAGTATAACAATGACCATCAGTGGGCTCTAGATGGACAAACTTTATCAGTTTATTATTTTACTTAGTGCCCCTACACGTGGCCCGTTCTGGGGTGGCCGGGTCTGGCACTCGGTGGTTTGGTCTGGCCTCCCCGGAGGCCCCGCGTCGTTCCGGACCCTTTGTGGGGTGCCTTGAGACGACATTGTTGTAAATAAGCGCTATATAAATAAATAAACTGAAACTATCTCTCTAGTTATGCTGCTATAGGCTTAGGCTGCTGGAGGACATAATGACCACTTTCACCCTCTTCCCTACATTCTCACACTACTCTACAACTTTGCATTATTTGCTGTTATTTCTGCTTTTAACTTTGTTCTCTCTCTTTTCTCTTCCTAGAAGCTACACCTGGCCTGACTCTGTGTCTACTTGTGACACCTTTCTGGAGAGGGGCATCGTCCAAGCTTCTGCTGGCAACAATTTAATGCTCACCTTCTACCGATGATCCACATGGCCCTGTCTTTCAGTGTTTAACCCTTTCTCTCTCCTAGATATAACAATTGACTGAGGTTATACTGTAACTAATTATATGTGCTCTCTTTCAGACTCTATCCTTGAAAACTTGCTCAAAGTATATCTGTTCTTTCTTTCTAGATGAAACGACTAAAGGAGCTACATCCATTAACATTTACTTTTCTTTCCCATAGAAAGTACTCCTGGATCAGTGCTTCTTTGTTCTCTTTGTGTCTCTGCTCTGTTCTCTCTAACCCCCAGTCGGTCGTGGCAGATGGCCGCTCACACTGAGCCTGGTTCTGCTGGAGGTTTCTTCCTGTTAAAAGGGAGTTTTTCCTCTCCACTGTTGCTACATGCATGCTCAGTATGAGGGATTGCTGCAAAGTCAATGCCAGTGACTGTCCACTGTCTCTACATGCTCATCCAGGAGGAGTGAATGCTACAAATCTCTGACTCGATGCAATCTGCTGGGTTTTCTTAGATAGAAAAACTTTTTATCCAATTTGAATAAATAACTGAATCTGACTGCACTGTTCAATGGTTAGGATTAATTGGAATGTATGTACCTGATTTGTGAAGTGCCTTGAGACATGGCGCTATATAAATAAACTGAATTGAATTGAAAAGACTCATACCCTTTCAACTTTAAAAATTTTCAGCCACAAACCCCTAATGTATTTTAATAACATTTTATGTGATAGGCCTATACAAAGCAGCACATATTTGTGATGTGGAAGAATAAGGATACATGGTTTCCAAAGGTTTTTTTTACAAATAGAAATCTGATCATTCTGATGAGCATTTTTGTTATTCCCTCCTGAGTCATGTTTTTGTGTAACCACGTTTCTCTGTAATTATGGGTGCAAGTCTTTTGGGCTATGTCTCTACCAGCCTTGAGACAGAATTTTCTCAGGGTCAGTCAGACTAACTGGAGAGTATTCAGGAACATCTGTTTTCAAAGCTTACAACAGATTTGTTATTGGATTTAGTTTTGGACTTTGACTGAGCCTTTCTAACGCATGGATATGATTTGATCTAAACCATTTCAATGTAGCTCTGGCTACATGTTTAGTCTCATTGTCCAGCTAGAACCTCTGCCACAGTCTCAAGTCTTGTATTTGGCTCTATCCATCTTCCCATCAACTCTGATCAGTTTCCCAGTGAAGAAAATCTGCACCTCAACATCATTTGCTGCAAACACCGTGTATTACAGTGGGGATGGTGTTTTAGGGTGATGTGCAGCATTAGTTTCCTGATAAACAGTATTTCAAATGTTGCCAAAGAAGTTCAATTTCGGTCTTATTGGGCCTGAGTTTCTTCTTCCACATGTTTGCTTTGGCATCCCTTTATGGGTTGCTCTAAATAATGGTATTCTTGCCACTCTTCCATTAAGGTCTGGTCTGTAAAAAGCACAAATAATACTTAAACTGCTGAGAGATTCATTAAACCTGTTCACAAATAGTAGTTCCACAGCACTGTATGTTTAAGATATAAAAACTAATAGAGGTGCTGACAAATGGTCCATGCCTGCAACATTTACCATGTTTTATGCAGGTGGCAGCAATACTGGATACTAAACTCAGGCTTTCCCAGTCAGAATTCCTTATTCAGGGAGTGTTCCTATTGCATCTTCGACGGGGAGTACGAGAATGAGCCATTATGGATGCTACACTTTTCAGATTTTAATTTGTGCACAATTTTGATAAATATGTACATTCATTTGCTTTCTCTTCACAAATATGCACAATTTTGTGTTGATCAATCAAATGCTATCCTGATTAAGTAGACTGAAGTCTGTGGTTGTAATGTGACAAAATGTGGAAAAGCTCAAGGGGTGTAAATACCTTTTCAAGGTGCTGTACATAATCACTGATATGCTTTGGCTCTTCATGTTACGTGAACCACAGCACCACTGATCTTTATTAAACGTTGTCCATCCATTTGTCATGTTAGCAACCACATAAACTGCAATGAAAATTCGCAAGATTTTTATTTTTATTTATAAGTTCTTGTCTGGAAGTAATTTTGACTTGACGACTTTAGCCCCCATGTGAAAAAGTTTGGACTCCCCTGATCTAGGTAGTCTGAAACGTACAGCTCCGACGGTATGACATTCATCATGCAGTTACTGGGTTTTATTATTAGCTGTTAGCTTACCCCTAGACGATTAGCAGCCATGGTTTCATTCATTAAAAATATTAGATATAATCCCATTATCATGGATCTATTTGTAGATAAGCCAAAACAACCTTGTGGGCCAGAGTACAAGTGGTCCTTTTTCATGCTGCAACACGATAGCCATAACTTTATTTTTACAGCTGTTTTTTATATAGTTAAATATGCAGTTTTTAACCACTAAAATAAGTAACAAAATATTGTAACATTTACATGCTTAGTTGGTCAGAGATGACAGTGCTAGGAAGAACCCATTTTAAAATCAAATTTTTGAGCATCATTGAGCAGAAAGATATAAAATCATTATAAAACTGGTTAAACTTGATATTAACAGACAAAATTATAGGAAGTTGTTAAAAAAAACAGCTGGAACATTTGCTAGTAAGTGGTGGGGCAGAATTGCACAGCATGACCACGGCATTAGCTAACAGAGGAGCCACAAAGATGCAGTGGACCAGGAGATTATTTTTAAAGAGAGTGCTCTTTTTGCTGCAGGGTGGGAAAGGTTTTTCTGTGTTTTTGTGTCGTTCATGTCTGGGCATATAGTGAAAGGGTGAAAATAGATTTAAAATAGCAAAATATGTTTAACTTTTATTACATAATCCTCATACTAATACAGTAAAGTTCTTCTGTTTGGAGGAATGTTTTAAAATCAAACAACTCAAGAAATTTCACAAAGATGATTTTTGCATCAATTTTAAAAGCGCTTTCTAAAGAAAATTTGGTGCTTAGAACAGGACTACATATCCTAGAATTGGGTCGCAACACTAAATTTAGCAGTAAAAGCATTAATAAATCTGCTGAAGCTTACCTTTATCAAAGAATCCACCAAAGCCTTTCCATCAGCCAAAGCCTTGTCATTGCTCGGTGTGCAATCATCACCAACTTTATTATTTACAAGTGGCATGAGGATGATTTGCACAGAGTCTGAGACTCTGCCACAGCAGGCGAGATTTCGACCCCACTGCTCACTTCTCTAGCTGCCCCTGTTCCTCTTGTCTCCCTGGAAGATGCTTCATTCAACGCCTGAGAGCCTGAACGCGCTCAGTCCCAAGGCAGCATGTTGCAGAGCGAAATACCCCATCTGCAAATAAACTGCAATTGTTGAACATGCTTTGGAGGCCAGAGCGGAAAGGTCAAAGCAAAAAAGAAAAAATATAATAAACTGATGTAACTCTTAAGCAAGGTGCTAATCCTCTGATTGACCCCTTTGCACTGACGCAGGCTAAGACGGACTGCTAATCTCATTAACTATCACCGAGAGACAGGAGAGCAGCTGGCAGCCTATACCACAATGGTCCTTTCACTAACTGAGGAGGCTTGGCTCCTTTACCTCAAGCGCTCCATACAGGCTACACCTCCTTCACTCATCTGTAAAGGTCAATGTGCTGCATGAAACATGCAGTCTTTCCAGGGCTAGGCCTGTTAGAATACTGCAGCTACAAAAAAGTACCAATAAATGTACTGTAAAACAACAGGTAGAGATGGAGTTATTGCAACTTGTTTATGGCTATTTTTCCCTGTAGTCCAATACCCTGATCCAGTGCAGCCGACTTCAGAAGTCACCAAATAAATAGACTCCATCTGTGTTTAATTTAATTTTAATGAACAAACTGCATCAGGAGGACCATGAAATGCAGCAATCGGGTCAAGAATAAAGTTTTAGACCATACCCTAAGTTTTGAACATCTCACAGAGCACTAAAAATATGGTATGGCACAACCGTAACCTTACCAAGACCTTGCCGTCCACCTATACTGACAAGTAGGAAAAAGGGAGCATCAATGAGATAGCAGCCAAGAGATCATTTGTTACTCTGGAAGAGCTGTAGGGATCCACAGCTCAGGTGGGCGGATATGTAGAGAGGACAGCTATTAGTTACATAATCAACAAATCAGGGTATTCAAAAAGAATCCCAAAAGTCCTAAAGAATTGTAAAAGTAGCTCCTAGTGACGTTATTTTGACGTTATTCTTAGAATTTTACTTCAGTAAGATAAAAGTTATTCACAAAGCACTTTAGGCCTTAAGAGAACTCCTAAAGTGAACAAATGTTAAGAGTAGTAAGGAGGACTTGTAGTGATCCTAGTTACATAAACTTCTATGACAATGATACCATTATTAACATATAGATAGGAGGATAAGGTTAATCTTACCCTCCTGGGGGAAATGAAATACTTTTATCAGCAGAACAGGTTGAAGATGCACCTCTAGTAAGGTAATATTTGGAGGAATAAACAAAACAGTAAAAAATTATTATTTACAGCATGTAAAATGCTTCTCAAAAATAAACATTTTGAACATATTGGAAAATGTCAAAAAGGATATCAACACACCTTCAACAGCTGTGCCAACAGCAGGCTCGGCTCCTCTGTCCAGTCTGGTTTTCTCCACTTTTATTCCTTTTTGTTTTGGTCGTTTTACCAAATCAAACCTCTTTATACCAGGAGGCGATCACAGTAAACTGCTGACACGTGAATGACCAGCATGGCTAGTGAATATAAGCAAATCAAAATAATGAGCATCTAAATAAGGTTTAAACATTTTGATACTTTATAACAATTTTGATACATTTCGTCACCATGACCTGCACATTTCTTAATTCAGTCTAAATTGTCTCCACTGATTACTGGAAGCACATGTTTTTTACTATCTCATGATAGTAATTTCTGTTGTCTCCTCGCTTAGTCGCTCTCAGCAGCAACCTGAATCATTCGGAAGATCAGACTCCCAGACAGGAATTTTCTGGCCAAGTTAGCAGCTCTTCTGAGAGGACAGAATCTTTAAAATATGGGCCCGGGTCTTTATGGAAGAGCAGCAAAAAGAAAGTCTGACAGAAAGCCATAACCAAATCAGTGACCGCTTATCACAAACTGTTCAAAGTTTGAAGCAAGCTGTTTGGAAAAAGGTGCTCTGGTCAAATGATGCAAAATGTTACTTTTTGGCCCACTTGTAAAACGTGTGAAGAAATAACACTGCACAACACCCTGAACGCTTAAGGTGGATGTTCAGCTTCCAGCAGGACTCTGACCCTAAACAACCCACCAGAGCCACAGTGGAATGGCTTTGATCAGTCCTCAATCCCGCTCCTCAGGGTGCACAGTCCTTCATGTTTGGATGAGTCTCTGCTCCAGCATACCTTATTCAAATGATTGCATTACCTCCTCTGCATGCAATTAAGTACCCCAGAAACCTGTTAATTACATCCATTCAAGTACAGTGTGTGGCAACTGGGAAACACTTAACTTGCAGGACAGTGGGTCCTGAAGACCAGGATTGAGAATGGGTTTAGACTGATGCATAATCATGTATTAGAATGGCCCAGGTAGCGTCAGAAAAAAAAAATTTAAGTCAAGACTTAGAAAATACAACATGACTGAGTTTCAACCCATTAGAAAGGGGGGGAAATTAAGCTTCTAGTTGTGAAAAGTTGGCATAAACATTATCCAAAAGACTTGCTGCTGTAACTGCAGCAAAAGCTGGGCTACAAACTGACTCAGGGGAACTGAATCTTTATTCAGATTTACCCATTTTTATTTGTGAACAATTCTGAAAACCATGGATCTTTTTTCCTCTACCGCACCACTGTGTCAGTCCATCATCTTCCTAAAGCAAACAGTCAAGTTTGTAACAGGACAAAATGTGAAAAAGTTCCTAGAGTATGAATACTTTTGAGCTATAGGTAGTATATTGGCTCCAGCACCAAAAATGCAACAGACACAGTGATCACATTGAAGAAATTGGAGTCAATAGAATTTTATTAAAACATTTAAAATGTTAAAAACAAGAACATCTGGGAATAGGTTTCATTTTATACTTTGTGGAGATTTTTTCAAGAAACTCCTAAAATGTTGCCAAGTTAAAAATACATAATTACATTTCGAAACCCCTTACAGAAAGTACAGGTGCTGGGATTTTCAGTGTTGGGGAGTCTTGGGAGTTTTCCTGAGACTGCGGCTGGATGTGCCCTTCCGAGGTGATGTGACTGCCTCCTTGATGTTGGCCAGAAGGCCTCTCTTTGTCTTGGGCTGCACAGGGGACTTCTGGGAGAGCTTTTCAATTTGAGTCTTAAGCGAGGCAATCTCCCTGTCCTTTTCAGCATTTTGCCGCAGAACATCTCCTGTCAATTTTGACTTTTGTGACAAAAGCACAAACAATTTATAGCACTATGAAAGACAAATGAGAAGTTTATGAACTCTCTGTCCTAATAGTAACACCATCTTACCTGTTTATCAGCCTTCTTCTGCAGAGCCTCCAGATCAGCTGATTTCTCCAGAAAACTATCCCTGACATCTTCGAGAGTTTGGCTTAGATCTATCAGCCTTTTCTCTAAAGATAAAATCAACTGAAGACCAAATATGTACGTTACAATATTTTTAAACATTCTCCCAGTGAGAAATTCTGACATTGTTACCTGTTGCTTATCCTCACACATTCTCTCATGGACACATTTTTCTTGGTAAAGATGTTTGCATCGATGATCTGTGTGGATAAAAAGGGATTTAGCCTCGACAAATGTTAAGATGTCAGAGTGGGTGGTGGTCTTTCTACCTGCTTTTGCTACATCTGGAAACGGTTCTGTCTGACACCACTTCTCCACTGTTGGAACCAACGCAAAACCCTTTGCTGGCCACCAAGTCCTCCAACTCAAACACTTTACATCTGAGGGCCTACACGGTTGTTTAGAGAAAAGGGAAAAAGAAAGTTCTATAGCGAAACGGTTTGCATTGTAAAATAAATCACATTAGATTCCAACTTAAAACATTTAAAGTTCTGGATCATTTCAGAAGACGATTTTTTTTTAATTGTAAGGTAAAAGAACAATGAGAATAGGGGAACATGCACTACCAGTCAAAGTTTGAACAACTAGCTCATTAAACAGAATGAGAAACCTTTGACCTGTAGTATACAAAATAGGGTGTGATAAACACTGATTTCTGTTTTTACTACCTGAAAACTGTCAGCTCCAGAGCAAGGCATGGAGAGTGCAGCACAAATATCCCAAGGTGCATCCCAACCCAACTCTTAGATTTTTCATTGAATTTTCCTTGGTAGGATAAAAGTTAGTCACGAAGCATCTTATGCTTTAAGAGACCTTTTAAAGTGAACAAATGTTAAGAGTGGAGAGAGTGTCTTAAGCAGAGAAGAAGTCAAAAAGACGAGAGATATTATCCAAACAATTAACAGTGAATTAATAAGACACTACTGGCTTGATCGTGCAGGGATCCACCCCCTAAACAGTCAAATAAGTGAGCACATAAACTTCTAAAACAATCATACAATTAATTTATATAGGAGGTAATAAACCTAATCATCCCCTAGGGGGAAAATAATTTGTTTCAGCAGCAGGACAGATTAAAGGTGCACCTCTGATATTAGGAAGGATAAATGAATAAAACAAACAATAGGGAATAACCATGAATAAAAAGTAGATATATATACAAATATATATAAACTCCAGTCAAGATACAGTACAATAATCCAAACACTGTATACATAGAAGGAAAATGTAAGTGAGGTGAATAAGTTTTTGCTGTATTGTACATAATGGTGGATCGCTTTGTGGCATGGTGTGGAAACAATCGTCTCATCTTGACCGTGAATAAAACCAAAAGGAGAGGATTGTCGATTTTAAGAGAAGCAGGAATGGGTCAAACACCGCTTCCATCATGGGAGAAGAAGTGGAAGTAGTGGAGTATAAATACCTCCGTGGACAACAGACTGGAGATGCAACTGTGAAGCCGTCCAACAAGAAGGGACAGAGCAGACTGTACTTCTTGAGGAAGCTTAGGACCTTCGGTGTTTGCAGCAAGATACTGCATATCTTCTGTAAGCCTGTTGAGAGAGTGATCTCTTCTGCCATCATCTGCTAGGGTAGCAGCATCAGAGCCAGGGACTTAAAGCTCAAGCTAATAAAAGAAGGCTGGCTCTGTTCTGGGGACTCCTCTGGAACCTCTGGTGATCATTATACAAAGGATTCTTCATAAATGAACATTATGGAGAACCCTGAGCATCCTCTTCATGAGACTGTCGTACAACAGAGCGTCTTCAGTCAGAGGCTTCTTTAGATCTGCTGTAAGACGGAGCGCTACAGGAGAATTGAGTGTCAGCAGCCATAGCCTAAATGGTCAACGCTTCCCCGTCTGTGGAGAAGTTCTCTGGTTTGCTGCAGTCTCCTCTCTAGCTTCTGAATACAGCAGGAACCAGCGCTGTTCACATTCCAGGCTGGTACTGAAAGCAGAGGGAACAACGCATTGATCTGCTCAGGAATGCCTGTTTGCACTGTGATCCCAGGACCAAATCTACCTTTCACTCATTTCTTCTCCACCAGCAGGCTGTGCTGCTCTGTTCAGTTTGCTTTTCTCCACCTTCGTCTCCCTGTTTTGGTAATTTTACCAAACTTCTTTATACAAGAAGACAGTGACAGTAAAATGCAGAATTTTAATTTCATCCTGTATTCTGCAAACATTTACCATCCTGTGTTTGTTTATGTTTCACATCTTTACAGATTTACTATAACATCTTGGTGCAAATAATTTCTAAAGTTTTGTCAAGTCTACCTTTTATTTATTTTGAGCAGTTGATTTGTGTTTTTTATTTTGGGCTATGAACTTACCTGACTTACCTGTGTTCCAGGAGCAAATGGAAAAAAATGCTGCCTAACCTCCTGTAATTATAGCTTCCTGTAGGAAGCAGATTTCACAGGAAGGGACCAAGTAAAGAGGGGAAATAGAAGCGGTTTAATTTTATAAAAGTTAACTTTAGGCTTTTGTTTGCCTTAGCTTTGTATATATTGTTTAATTTAATGGTTACACTAAAATGTGTGTATTTGTCACTAGTATGAAGTAGCATCAATAAGTAAATGATTGCGATGTTTAGTTTTACCTGGCATTTGTAATATTCCATTAGAGACCCTTTTTACTCGCATGCCTCAGACTATTTAAGCAGCAGAATTTAGCTGTTCAGAAGGAGAGGACCAGGGTCAGTGAAGCTGAGTGCACTTCACATTAATTTTGGTTGATTTAAGTTCAGTTCTGTTCATTTGTGTCATGTTAAATTTTGAGTAAAACTTTGGGATTTTGTAAATATACTTTTGGTCAAATAGTTTTGTAAATAAACCACTTGCTACACTGGACAACATCTGCCCTTCTTCAGCCAGGCTATCGGTACACTGTGACAATTTAATCTTGCCAAATTTTATCATCAAGACACCTTCATGAGGACTACTAAAATCTAGGCACGTGATGTCGCCCGGTACGGCGGAGCAGGGGACAGGTCTCTCCGACTATTGTTTCGGCCTACGATGCTGGATATTGCCCCTCCCGGGGACCCCATTACTCTGCAGGGGCACTTCAACGCCCACGTGAGAAACAACAGTGACACCTGGAGAGGCATGATTGGGAGGAATGGCTTCCCCGATCTGAATCGGTGGGGTGTTTTGTTATTGGACTTCTGTGCTAGTCACAGATTGTCCATAATGAACACCATGTTCAAACATCAGTGCACTTGGCACCAGGAAACCCTAGGCAGGAGGTCAATTATCGAGTTTGTTGTCGTATCAGACCTTCGGCCACATGTTGTGGAGACTGTTGGAGAGAGGGGCTGAGCTGTCCACTGATCACCACCTGGTGGTGAGTTGGATCCGCTGGAAGGGAAGAAAGCCGAACAGACTGGGCAGGCCCAAGCACATAACGAGGGTCTGGTGGGAACATCTGGCGGAGCCCTTGGTCAGGGATGTATTCAACTCCCACCTCCAGAAGAGCTTTGACCAGATTCCAGGGGATCTTTGAGACAGTCCGAGTGGACCATGTTCTCCACATCTATTGTTGATGCTGATGTCCATAACTGCGGCCGTAAGGTCTATAGTACCTGCCGCGGCGGCAATCGCCGAACCCGGTGGTGGACACCGGCAGTAAGGGATGCAGTCAAGCTGAAGAAGGAGTTCTATCGGCTGTGGTTGGCATGTGGGACGCCTGATGCAGATGACTGGTACAGTGAGGCCAAGTGTGCCGCAGCCCGGGCTAAGGCAGAGGCAAAAACTCGGGCCTGGGAGGAGTTCGATGAGGCCATGGCTCAGGAGGGGGAAGCAGTGCTTCGCCAACACTGTTTACAGTGGGGGTGGGAGGCTGCCGATCTCGACTGCGGACATTACCGGGCGGTGGAAGGAGTACTTCGAGGATCTCCTTAATCCTGCCATCACGCATTCCCTGGTGGAAACAGAGGCTGGGGACTTGGGGTTAGACGCCATCACCCAGGCTGAAGTCACCAAGGTGGTTAAAAAGCTCTGCGGTGGCAGGGCTTTGGGGGTGGATGAGATCCGCCCCGAGTACCTCAAGTCTCTGGAACTTGTGGGCTGTCATGGTTGACACGCCTCTTCAACATTGTGTAGTGGTTGGGGACAGTGCCTCTGGACTGGCAGACTGGGGTGGTGGACCCCCTTCATAAGAAGGGTGACCGGAGAGTGTGTTCCAACTACAGGGGGATCACACTCTTCAGCCTCCCTGGTAAGGGAGTACAGGGTACTCGAGGCTTCATGGGAGTTTGCTAATCGGTGTTTTGTGGACCTGGAGAAAGCATTCGACTGTGTCCCTCGTGATGCCCTGTGGGGGGTGCTACAGGAGTATGAAATTGGGGGCCCTTTATTAGGGGCCATCTGGTGTCTGTACAAGCGGAGCAGGAGTTTGGTCCGCATTGCCAGCACTATGTCGGACCTGTTCCCGGTGCATGTTGGACTCCGGCAGGGCTGCCCTTTGTCACCGGTCCCGTTCGTAACTTTTATGGACAGGATTTCTAGGAGCAGCCAAGGGCTGGTCTAGTTTGGTGACCAGAGGATTTAGTCTCTTTTTGCAAATGACGTGGTCCTGCTGGCCCCCTCTAGCCAAAACCTACAGCATGCACTGGGGCAGTTCGCAGTAGAGTGTGAAGTGGCTGGGATGGAGATCAGCTCCTCCAAGTCCGAGGCCATGGTTCTCGACTGGAAAAGGGTGGCATGTCCTCTTCAGGTTGGAGGAGAGTTCCTGCCTCAAGTGGAGGAGTTTAAGTATCTCGGGGTCTTGTTCACGAGTGAGGGAAGAATGGAGCGGGAGATCAACAGACCGTATCAGTGCGGCTGCCGCAGTAATGGGGGCGGTGTGCTGGTCCATTGTGGTGAAGAGAGAGCCGACCTGAAAAGTGAAGCTCTCGATTTACGTTCCTACCCTGACCTATGGCCATGAACTTTGGGTCATGACCGAAAGATCGAGATCCCGGATACAAGCGGCTGAAATGAGCTTCCTCCGTAGGGTGGCCGGGCACTCCCTTAGAGATAGGGTGAGGAGCTCGGCCATTCGGGAGGGGCTCGGAGTAGAGGAGCCAGTTGAGGTGCCTCCTGGACACCTTCCTTGGGAGGTGTTCCAGGCACATCCCACCAGGAGGAGGCCCAGGACACGCTGGAGGGACCATGTCTCTCGGCTGGCCTGGGAACGCCTTGGGCTCCCCCCGGAGGAGCTGGAGGTGGTGTCTAGGGACAGGGACGTCTGGGTGTCTCTGCCGAGTCTGCTGCACCCGCGACCCGGTCCCGGATAAAGCGGAAGATGACGAGCACGAGAAGTTTTATCATCACGATTTACACATTTTTGAATCCAGTCTAAATTTTAAATTTCTGATTCTGAATTTCTCTTTTATTTACTAGGAGCACACTTGTTTTCTTTTGTTTTTGTAACAACCAGTCAGCTCTTAGAAGACAGCATCACACCTAGCAGCCGGGTCAACCACACTTCTCTAAGAGAGGAGTTTGTCATAGGTCAGAGTCGCTCTCATAGACATGTATAAAGATATATTTCTAGGGTGGGTCTCAGCAGGGAACTAAATCACTCGTAAACCAAGACTCCCTGCCAGTAATTTTTAGGCTAAGATAGGAGCTCTCTGCAAAAGGGAGGTAAAAGATCTGGGCCTGTATTCTCAGTCCTCTCAATCAATTTAAAAGGTCCTGGCAATTTTTAAAATAAATGTTCACTAAAAATTTTTTATGCCTTGGAAAACCCTTTTGGAAAGGGACAGAAAAGTATATAATCCTGTTACAAGATGGGCTATTTAGCTGGATCTTCTGCTGTTTCACACTAAACCTCAAATTTTCCACTTACTACACAGTTAACCACCATTTTTTGGAGTTTAACCATTTGTACTCAATCTTATGCAAATGTGCACACATTTTTAATCTCCCAACTGTATTTAGATTAATTTGTTTAAGATAGTTACACTTTTTGGGGTTGGGGATAAAGCCCCCCCAAAAAATGAGTTTTCTTGTTAATTGTCAACAGCACAAGTTTTACTTCACGGTAGGGTGAAAAAAAAAAAATTAAACTTACCTCAGCTTTCTCCTGTTCAGCGGTGAACTCTTCAAGCGGTACATAATTATCCTCCAGATTGTTCATTGCGCACTGATAAGCATGCTCCTTGATTGCATCTCTGTACATTTCAAACGTGTTCTCCAGCTTTTCTGCATGACTCTCTTTCAGCTCTTCAATCTCCCGACTTAGATAAAAACAAATACATTTATACTTTAACAATAAGTTGTCAAACTGAACAGCCTGAAATCATGAGATATCACTGACTAAGCCCAACGGGCCTGCCAGGCCACGCCCCTTTTTGGAGGTCTATAAAACTAGGTGAAATTTTTTTTCTTAAATATATATCGCAAGAGGAGGCTTTAATCTTAACACAATTCACCAAGAGTTTTGCACAAATACCTTTTAGTTTTAGGCCTTCAGCAACTTAAACACGGGTGACATTTAAAGGTCCCTCAGACATTGCCGACTCTGTAAACAAAACGGTACAAAAAGCACCTCTTTGCAGCACCCTCACATGTCTCATATCAAACTACAGAAACCTTTCAAACAAGGCATAACTTGTCTTTCTAGCACCTTATCTGGTGATGTAATTTGCTTGCACATTACTGTCTGCTGGTTGCTGTACACCGGCTGCTAGCTTGTGCACTACACCGTTAGCTTCCAGTTATGTTTGCAACTGTACATTTTGATGATACAGAGGCCATGTCATATGCAGAAGGACTCCTACAATGTAAATCAGCACTTATTTGACCAGATCCCATTTTATTAGGTAAAAAACATTTGAGAAACTTTTGGCATCCAACTGCCATTTCCCCCTGGCACATAGCCCTCTAAAAAAACTTTTGTGGAACATATGCTTCAACCTATTCAGTGCAAATTTGCTGCAGTTCTAGTGAAGATGTGGATAAATGCAACCTGAGGGGTTTTTCTAGCAATTCCAAAGGATTTCTTTAGTGTTTTGCAATGTTCATTTAGAAAAAACTTTTGGCAAAGCTCAAAAGTGTTTAATTTTTTGTGTTTAATCACAAATAAATCAGACATAGTAACAGTTACAATAGTGGTTCCACTGGAAAAATATTCTTTTATGTCTTTCCTTTACACAGGTACTGAAAGTTTACAAGTAGGCCTTATAACTGTGAAGCTATACTTGATTCATTTAAGGTATGTAATTTCAGGTGGAAACCGCTCTAAAACCCCTTAGGGCTTAACAGGTTAAACATAAAAATAGAAAAGTAAACCTACATGCGGAGTTCTTCGCTCTCCAAGAGCTGTTGCAACATGGCATCTCCCATTTCTTTACGGATTTCCATTTCCTGCACCAGGTTCTTCTTTCGCTCAGCGAGGAGTTTAGTTCGCAGGTTCTCAATCATGTTCAGAAGCTCCTTAAAAAAAGAAACCTGTTCGGTTAGGAGTTTGTTGTGGATACACACACACACAAAGGGGAAACATCCGATGGTGGAAATAAACAAGTTTTTAGCTGTACATTCTGCGGCAGTAAACTCATGTCACCCTCATCCTCTTCGTCAAGCAGCTCGTCTTCGGACAGGTAGCTCTCTAGCGCCTGATTGTCAATCACACCATCCCTCAAAAGTGGCTTCCCATCTCGACCGACAAGACAAGGGGCCGGAGACACCACATGCTTGTCTTGAATCACCTGCACCACCTGGAGAAAAAGCTCTGGTTGAATTAGAAATCGGATTCAAATTCGGAATAAACTCCGTTTATACTAGCTCAAACCAACCTGTTTAGCGACGGCAGAAAATTTCATAACATGAAGGGTCTCATCATAAGTGGATGCACACTGGTTGATGTTGATGATCATTGAGGCTATTCCTTTGCCGCAAAAAAAAGCCTGGAAGAGCTTTGTGAGCTTGCTTTCTCGGAAAGGAATGTAGCCAACCTTCATTCTTGACAAAAGGACACAGGTTTGTCCCAACAAAATTAAAACTCAAAACAATCTTTGGCTGTTAACAATAGGCTTTCGACTCCTTGTACCTGTCGGTCTGATTGTTACGGAGGGCATTGATGCATTTGCCTAAAATCAGGAGGGAATTGTTGATATTCCCGGCCTCCTTTAGTCGCTCTCCAAATGTCTTTGTTTTGTTGCATCTTTCTGAACCAGCCAGGTCACAGAGAGAGAACCTGGAAAAGACCGGCACTTGGAAACAGGTTCCTGTTTCACAGCAACATTCACAAGAAACATGGGTTTTGTTCAGTAAACGCTCCAATCATTGCGACAGACCAACACATCAAAACAAACTGGCTGCACTGAGATCAGCAGAGTTTGTAACATTTGCTACTTAAAATTTGCAGAAACCTTACTTGGATACATTTTTGGGGGGCTTCAAGTACCTTTTCACCAGTCGTAACTGTTCAGATTTGGCTCAGCAAGAACCAGGGATAAATCAGAAAGCCAGGGGAGATATTTACCCCATAGAACTGCCCTGGTAGGGAAATGGTACTTTTTAAACTACCCTGACCCTTTGGGGTGGAGTTTTGTGGTGCAAGGATTCCAAGTCTTTTTTGTATCTTAGTTATATCTTACAGTGTTTATTTTCAAATATATAAATTTAATGCATATCCCACCAAACTTTAGTAAAAAAAAAAAAAAATAAGCTGTCTGTGCAACGAGTGTGTAAAAATTCTTGTCAATGCTATTCTGTCACAGAGTTATTGTTTAAATGTTTTTACAGCTTTTATGTCCCGAGATGCAAATTCCAGAAATCACAGCCCATCAGGATTGTGCATCATTAAGTCACTTGATATATGAAAGAAACTAGGTTCGAAGTGACTGCTTGTAAAGTTAAGCCTCCTTCAAATAGAAGTCAGTTTGAAACCTGACAAACTTTAAATAATTTACTGCGGCAGAACACTGATCTTTAAGTGGTAAAGTGTAGTCAGCATGACAATTATTGGTTTATACACGTTTTATTGCCATTATAAGGTTTTTAAGTTTAACAAGCAAATTGATTCAGTAGTCAAGCTTTAATCATTTACATCTTTTGGCTTAAAGTTAAATAGTCAAGAATTGATTACTGTAACGCTCTTTTTGTTGGTGTCAGCCGGTTGTCACCCAGTCGTCTAGAACTGGTCCAGAATGCAGCTGCCTGGTTTCTTATGGGTACCACCAGACAGCTCATTTTGTTACACTGGCTTCCTGCCCATTTTAGAGTAGATTTTAAACTTCCGTTTGCTTTTAAAGCTTTAAATGGTTTGACGCATACATCTAAAATATCCGATTTGCTTAGTTGTTGTGTGGCAGATCCCTGCCCTCCTTATCCCAGTTTTTATTGAATGTTCCAAGGATTAAGTATGTACATTGGGTAACCGGGCATTCCCAGTAGCGGCTCCTAGACTGTGGAACCAGCTCCCTCCGGTCAATCTCTATCCTGGGCATTTTTAAAGCTAACCCTAAAACCTTTTTATTCAGAAGGACTTTAATATTCAGTAGTTTGGTGGCAGTTCATTCCACTATTCTTATTGTTATATTGACATTCCTGTTGGTTGTTTGACATTTTCCTTTTATGAAATGTTTTTCCTTTTATATATATATGTGGTAGAAAGCACTTTGTTGCCTACAGTCAGCTCTTTTTAAGAATAAAAAAAAATAAATAAAATGAACAAAATTAAAATCTTCATTTTCGCTATGCAGCATCAGCGGCTGTAGCTTTATATCGTTGGACAGTTTTTTTTGGTTTTTAAAAAAAAAAAAAAACACATTGGAAAGGCCCACAACAGCAAAAAGGCTGCAGAAAATTAATTTTCTGGGGTAAAACGTTGCACCTTTTCATTTAACAACTGCTGTAATCTGCAGAAAGTATTGCTGACAATTTGAAGGTATATGTAGTTCTGTGGTCAGCAAAAACCTGAATTGCAATTGTGACATGAGAAATCTACATGAAAAGGGGGGTAGGTTGAACTACTGCCAGCCATCATGCATGTGTAACCAGAGTTGGGTAGAGTTCCCTAAAAACGCAGCCAGAATTACAAAACCAACTCAAATATAAGTTAACATTATGTTGTTTCCAAACCCAGCTCAAGTATTCAAGCAAAAACTTAAAATTTTCCTTTTTTAAAATTTCAGTCATCTAATGTAACAATGCAATAAAGAAGCCTAAATAAAAGAGTATATACACTTATGAACAGGCTCCTTTTAGGCCTCCTTTGTAGCAGTGTCTGCCTTAAATACTCACTCAGAAATCCTTTTTAAGGTCTTTCCCTCAACCTTCAGTAACTTCATGGTGAATATTCCATGGCTAAAAAAAAACAAAGTGTAGGGGAGGGGGGCTGGTTTTAGATTCATAAACCATATACTGACAAAATAAATGAAAAACTTAATCTACCTTCTGCTTGAGGACTGATTCATCTTAGTAGCTGCAGCGCTTCTGTTTTTATTTCCAAACTGGAGCAACTTGTTGGCTTCACTCAGATTCTGGATGTTAATCCACCTGAGATCTAAAACAAACCAGATAAGAACACTCAGTTACTTTAAAAGATAAATGTGGCATTGACATCACTGTTAAGACCTCTTATTTACATTTTCGCACCTTTCACATAAGCATTTCCAGCCCCGTCGTCACACACGCGTAGAGACGAGCGCTTCTTGGAAAGAGCCGGCTGGAGGAGGTCATACACGCACTCATTGTAGATTTCAAAAAACGCCACCCACAGGGCAAACTGGTCGCTACTGGCTTCTGCTGGGCTGCCGGCGAACACTGAAGAAACAAACCAGAAACAATAAAATTATTAGATGCCATGAGACAAAAACAAGTCAGAACAATCTTAAACTCCACTTAACAGTTGTATTTACACTACTCACAAAAGGTTAGGAATATTTGGCTTTGGGGTAAAATTTCAGGATCAACCTTAAATGCACTATAACCTCTACAGGTGAACCTAATGTGACCTTCTCTAAACCTTTATATACATTTATTTTGATCTCCATTAGCTGTAACGTAAAAAGTACAGCTACTCTTCCTGGAGTCAACTAAACAGTGCTCACAAAACAGTTTCATCACCAGCTTTTACAATACTACAAAAAGTGACAATTTTAACAAAATATTAACCCCCCCTCCTCCCCGAACCCCACACACCAACAGTTACACAAAATATTTGAAAATCTTGAATCCCATAGCTCAATGAGGTTATAATGTCAATGTGATAACAAAATAAATTGGATTTATTCAGCAAAACAAAAAAATTATCCCTTAGAATAAATCAGCTGTTTGCATTAACCATCATTTAACCCAAAAGTTAGTTTCTGAGAAGATTGCTTTTCAAAATGGCTTTAAACTGGTGGCATTCATGTCATTTGGTAAATTATTCCAGCCAAACATTGCCCTATAGCGCTTTGAGTGCCTTGTTGCTGAAAAGCATTATATAAATAAACTTGACTATACATTAAAGCATTTCTTCCGTTATTTGTCTCTACACTTGGAAGTGTGAACCTGGCCTCTATGGCATGTCTGGTTTCGTACTTATGTTTGAATGCACATGTCCACCTGTTCAATGTTTCAAGACTTTTTGCACAACTTGCTGTTCTCTAACATGGAGCTTAATGGCAAAAATTCGCAACCGGGGTTTGATCCATGAATTGACCAATAAGGTTCCTGGTTCAATCAGAATTAGTATTTAAACTCCCTCCTCATCATCATGCTGTTCACATGCTGACGTCATAAGACCAAGACAACACCTAACACGGATCACCAGTACCTCGCCATTGTGATGATTCAAACAGGATGTTCTCAGACAGAGGTGGCCACTGAGCTTAGAGAGTCACAGACAGTCATCAGCAGGTAGCAACAGAGAATGCAAGAGTCACAAAAAGGCATAGAGGTGGACGACCTTTGGCCACATTCACTGATGACTGCTTCATTGTGAACAGTGCCTTGCAGAACCGAATGATTCTGTGTCATTCACAACTCAACCCAGAGACATTTAAGGGAGGTGAGAGGTACCCAGGAGTCACGTCAGACCATTTGAACCCGTTTACATTAGCGTGGTCTGCTTGCAAGATGACCTGCAAGGGTATCTGACCACACCACCAGGAACAGGCATCATAGTCTTTCATGGGCCAGGGAGCATTTATAGTAGACCAGGGACCAATGGGCCTCAGTGCTGTTCTTTGATGAAAGTCGATTCACATTGAGCAGAAATGATGGTCGCCAATGATGTTGGAGACTTCAAGGAGAGCCCAATGCTTCAGCCACGGTTGTCACCAGACAAGCCATTGGTGGCAGTGGTGATGTTTTAGTGTGGGCAGGTGCATCTAGTCCATACAGAACTGCCCTACACTTTGTGAAGGGTACTGTGACAAGCCCATACTACCTGAATAATCATCATTAATCCAGTCCTTGTGCTCCTGCGTTAACAACACAGGCCTAATTTTATCTTCATGGACAATGATGCTCCAGCTCATCGAGGTCGCATCTTTAGGGAACCACTGCTGGAGACTGGGGTACCTCAAATGGAGTGACCAGCTCTTTCTCCAGACCTGAACCCCATAGAAAACCTCTGGGATAAGCCGAGTAGCCGTTTAGAGGCTCATAGCTCTGTACCCACAGAACCTCAATGACCTGAGGGGTGCCCTTTAAGAAGAGTGGGATGCCATGCCTCAGCAGATAAGACTACTTGTGAATAGCATGAGATGATGTTGTCAAGCTGTACTTTATGCTCAAGGGCCCATCACATGTTACTGAGACATTAACAATTTTTGTTGTGGTACACCCACCACTGTTGGCTTTTGTTTCAATAAATTGTTGGAAGATGAAGTCACCATTGCATGCTTCTACTTAAATGCCCTACTATCATGATCCAGTAGCAGTGTAGCATGAACTTATGTTTTCCATAAATTTATCCGAAAGCCAAATATTTCACAACTTTTTGCGAGTAGAGCATTTTCTATTGAACTAATAAAATGCTTCCAAGCAAATAGGTTTTCACGGACAACCAATCAGTGACAAACCTGCTAATGAGAAAGCATTTGCCACCATGGAGATCCAATTTCTTTGTGAATTTGAAGATGACACAATGAAGTGTCATTTGCAGAGCTTTGTTGAGAGTAAATTCATGCCCGTGTGTTTACTTAGTGGGAACTACCTGTTAGATTGTTGGATGAAGAGAAAGATGAAAGACAGCTGTCAGAAGTGATCAGGGGCTCTGAACTGCTGCTGGTTCTTTGATGATCACCTTCCTGAAGTGCAAGGACATTTATGCTGCGGCACCACCGAAGACAATTATGGCTATACTTAAGACATTTTTAGATATTCAGCAAAAAGTTGGAGTAAATCTAAGGTTTCACTTCTCTGACTGAGGCAAGAATAGCCATTTTAGCAGTTCTCTCCTGCTTGACTTGGTCAGGATCCAGACACTGTGCACCATTTCTCAGATACGGTTTTAGGTCCATTTCTTTGTACTGATGACCTCCCATGTAGTGAAAGGTGGCAACCAACACTCTTGGAAGAATCCCTGGATCTTTCGGTGTTCCTAAATAGTTTTCAAAGCTTGAATTTAGGGCTTGTACATGATTAATGACCGTGCATTTAGCTCATGAAGAGAATCTGTGCTTCCACGCTTACCTTGGATTGTGAAGGTTTTCCCAGCATTGGTTACGCCATAGCTGAAAATCAAAGCATTTTTTCCTTCTAAGAAATCAAACACTTGGCTTTTCACCGTGTCCTCGAACAGTTCACCTTGAGTCGTCTGTGGTCCAAAAACCTAAGGGCAGCAAGATGAAGCTAAAACTGATGTGTAGATGCTCGCATAAAGAGGTGCCAAGGTTGCTTCAAATGCCCCTGACCTTTGAGAAGGTGAATTTGTGGATGGACAAGCCAATTCCCTTCTCGCTGATCTTCATGTTGGCAGACCCCTTCGGCGCGTGAAGACTTACTGTCTGTCCATCTTCAATCACAACACAGTCCTGAAGAGAGAAGAAAGGGGTTTTGGGCCAATTTAACTGTGCTGTAAGCATTGTTAAGAGGTTTGCTTTCAAGATGCCTTAATAAATTACAGACCCATACCCAATCTTTCTTTTGTATCTAAACCTCTGGGAAGAAAATTGTTAAAAATAATCTTTATGAACATTTCCACAGGGATGACCGGTTTGAATAGAGGTCATAGCACTGAAACAGCACTGGTGAAAGTCGCAATTGATATTCTCATGGCCTCAGATAATGGACTTGAACTGTTAGATCTTAGTGCTGCATTTAATAGAGTAGATCACAGGATTCTTTTATAAAGGCTCGAACACGCTGTAGTAGGAATCAACAGTCCAATTCAACTTTTTAACTCATTGCATATCTCAAACTGCACCTGATTCTCATTGCCAGAGAGCTCTTCTTTGGAATAAGGCCGGACTCTGAGGTAAATTTGCATCATCTGCTGCTCAGCACCACCGGACATCACAGTCTATCAAAGACAAAGATTTATCAAGTGGACAGGGAGCAACATAGGCATTGTTACCCATGTTAAGTTATTTGATTGGAGCAGAAATAGTATACAAAAGGCCTTACCTGTTGGACTAAATGATTGCTGACAGAAAAATCTCCTGTCAAATCCATGTCAACAGGCTGCATGTTCTCACTTTCCATTATGGTTAAATCAAAAACTGTGCTCCTACCTAGGAAAACCAACTTTGATCATTTGTAAGAGGATATCAAATAATTTACTAAAATGACCTTCCACCGTACCACTACCTGCTAGAAGAGCTACCAATGAAACTTGTAATCACACTTTTATTGGAAGCAGGTGTGACCTCAGACACATCATGTGTGACCAACCAGAGTGGAGGACTGGGCTGCAAAAGCTAGACCCATCCTTAACAGTCAGCTGGCGAATGACTTGGCTAGAACTGATTAGGGACGGCAAGGGAGGGGTTTAAATTTAAAAGCAACACTTTAATCAAACATTACTAGTCAAAGCGAACAGATTTTATTATGTTATTAGCTGATGATTGTGTTTCTTTTTCTACACACAGCCTAAATAACATTCCTGTTTTCATTTATTAATTTAACATTTTGACCTAAACAACTAGGTAATGGCCACAAGATTACAGTGGGTGTCCTTTGCTTTCTTTTTTTGTGGTTTGGAGTCAGCTATAGGCATAGGCTATGGGTGCCTAAAACAAATTTCTAACTCCACCTACTCACCCAGCAGCTTTCCTTGCTGGTGCGTAAATGGTGCTGATCCACTGTTGTTAAATCATTTCTAAGTCATCTGAGAATCAATTGTTCCTCATCATCCAAATATTTCCCATTTCCTTTAGAAAATATAAGCAAATACCATCTGTTCACTCCCCATATACACTGATTTACTGGATGTTTTATTGTAAAAACGATTATTAATTATTTACCTTTCAGTTGTCTGCAAATAAACCATTTTCTAAATAAATCTTTGTAATAATACAATGTATTTCTGAAGATAATTAAATTTTTCCCAAGGTGGAAGACTGCCTCTGATTTCTTCTGGGGTCTCTGTCTGATTGCAGGAATAACAGTTGATGTCCATCTAGGGTTACTTTTCATCACATTATAGGTGCACTTCAATAAATGTATTCAAATATGTAATATGGTTCATTTTGATTGGTTTACATGTTATGAAATCCTGAAGTTTGAATGTTACATTAAACCAACAAAAAATGATTAATAGAAAAGGGTTGGGCCATGTTAAAGTGAACACAATCATGAAGATTGATGACTAGACAAAGTCAGTGGCAACATCCATGATAGGGGTAAAAGGCAACTGCTAAAGAAACTGGTTCCCCACTGAGAGCTTTATCCAAGCATTGTAACAGGAAGTTGAGTGGAAGGAAAAACCAAGGTAGGAAAGAGTGCACAAACTGGAATTCATCTCACGTTATACTTCCGTAATCAACATGCAACCCCGAACCTCCCATTACCGATCACCTTTTCTGTTCCTATCCTATAAAAAAATCCACTGAGACCATTGATCCATAATGCTTTCAACTCATAACTTCCATTACAGAATCAGAGGAGTGTAATTTACAACATTCATGAGATTTCTATCACGAATCTAATGCATGCTGTCAAATACTTCAATGCTGGTGCTGCAGGAAAAGTAGCTGTACACCACTTCCAGCAATCCTACTTCACCTCTTACAATTCATAGTTAGTTTTAGAACTATGACTTCAACTCTCTAGCCTTTCAGTTGATCACCAGGTGTAATAAATACATGAAAGAATGTGAAAAACACCAATTCTCCACTTCAATTATAGGTTTTCATTAGCTGTATGCTCTAATTACCACTTAAAATATCAGTGTTATGAATCCAAGTTTAACTTTACCATTAGTATATTCACAGTTATTTCCAATTTTGACATTCCCATTTAAATGTTAATTTCTTAGCCTGTATATAAAGCCACTTTCACACAAATTACCAAATCAGTTTGTATGCTTAAGAGCTTAGCCAACTTGAGTTACAGGTTGAATTATGAATTCTCATTTCGTCTTTAGAGCCTTTAGCATGCAGAGGGCTGATTACTCAGCTATAAAAGCTTTATAAGGGGTCAACTTTTACACATTTAACAAGATTACAGGAATAAAGAAAATCACTGATTTCTACCATATTTTTAAATCATTTCCTTACTTTCTAAAGATTTTTCTTAGTTATGAAAATGTTTCACACAGAAACCAACATGTTTTCTTTCAGTTCTTTATTGAAAAACTGCACTGCTTATGCATCTGCAATGGTGACTTCAACCTCTACGCCTGGTTCGATGCTAATCGAGGTGATCTGCTTGACAATTTCAGATGGGCTGTGCAGATCAATCAGGCGTTTGTGGATCCTCATCTGGAAGCGATCCCAGGTTTTAGATCCTTCACCGCAGGGAGTCTTCCTGGTGGTGATCCGCAGAGTCTAGGAAAAAAAAAATAATCTAAACTTTAAGACATACAAATCCAAAAGAGTTTCCAAGTTTCAACTAAACCAGCCGACACTAGACAAGAAAGTGCACAATCTAGAAAAGTCAGCACCTTGGTTGGCATGCGGACTGGTCCCTTCACCTTCAGGTTCTTCTCCTTGGCGCCACGGATCAGGTCTGCACAGACTGTAAAAAAAAAAAAACACAACCTTAAAATCTAAAGTAGGCCTATAATCAAATATTTCGTAAAACTTAAAAGCCACGGCTCAGAATAGCGTATACAGTCACCACGGTTAATACCTGTCAAGTTTTTCTATCCTCATTGCTCAAGTTTCTGTAAAACACTCTGCAACATATAAAATGGAAGGTACCTTTCTCCAGAGATTTTACGTTGCGGCTGGTGAGGGTGATGCGGATGCGATGGATGGCGACCTCAGTCTCAGCAGGTGCCTTACCAGTGTCCTTGAAAGCCTGCAGTAGAAGAAAACCCAGATGTTGCCTTTTAATGTGGAAGCAGCTGCTCTCAAAAACAGATCGGTCGATGGAAAAGCATTAAGCCCAACTTTGTTTTGTGTTAGCGATATTGATGTCTAACAGTATCTAATCCACACGAGAAGGAACGTTGATTATTAAGACAAATCCAAGTAATTAAATTTCTACTTTGAAAAGGATGCAGTTAAAAGCTCGTTTCAAAGTAGTTGTGGATCGGGGTGGAAAAAAAGCACTTGTGGTGTAAATTCTTTAGGCAGTTCAATATAAACAAAAACTTCGCCCTGCCAACCAAGTACATACATATACTACATTTCTTTAAGCCGAACAATGATCCTAGGAAGTGCTCGAATTAATTTAGAAAGTCCCTTCATATGTTTAACACAAACAGCAAGACGAATATTGTTCAGTTTAGTTTTTTATTACATGCGGCGGGAAGTCAATTGAAATTCTTGCTGTGTGTACTTAAGGCGACATTTTTCTAAAATTAAAAAGCAAAATAAACTATACGAATTTCAAACCCAAAGCATACGCTAGATGTGAGTATACTGAAACAGAACATACCATTTTAATTATTCCTGACCGACTTATTCGGAAGAAATTCAAGCGAACAGCGGTGAGCCAGGAACGGACGCTACCAACGTGGTTAGCTCCACAGGAAAAAGGACGAGCCGAGGCCTGCTTCCGCTTTATGTTCTCCTCATCCGGGTCTCTGCTTCTTCTTCTTTGGTCGCACCATTATTTTTGTTTAACAGTGGCACCTAGTGGCTCAGCTATATTTGTCAGCCTTCCACTAGGGGACGTAAGAGGGCAATGATCGCAGCTGAAAACGTTTTCGTACCTTGTGAACTAAATTTCGAAATGTGCTTTGAAAGTAATCTTTTCGCCACACAATCAGGAAAAACCTCCAATATAAGGAAATATAACAGATATAATGAATCGCTTGAATAACTCAATTGCCGATGTTTCAAATTCAAATTGATAATATGGATTTTTATTGAGCCTTTTGTTTGTGTTACAGCTTCTCATTAGTACCACCACAGGGCAATAGAGAAACATCAACATTTCACATTTTTCGCAACATAATTACGGAAGACTAATTACAGAACATTTTTTGTTATACTGTACATGATTGCAGTTAATTGTGTTTGGGTTTGTGAAATGTGTTGGTACCAAAAGGTTTAATGTGAAGTGTTTAAACAGCAGCAGAAGTAATCACTTCCCATCCCACCATATCTTATGGTAGATTGGCAGTGGAGCCTTACAGCCTCTGATCTTTAAAAGCTGCTCTCACAGGCATCTCAGTTTACTGACTCAGAAACTTATAATTGTATTGTTGCCTGTTAGCCAAGATTACAGTTATTTATTGCAGTAATTGGAAAATCACTGCGTTGTTTCTTGGTAAACAATGAAATAATTATCTCAAACGAGATAATAAAGCAAATCTTGACAATTTGAGCCCAATTTATCTAGTTCCCATTCTTACCACTAGATGGCAATAGGAACACATGTTTGTGTGTATCCCACTGGAATCACCAGAATCATGTCAAGGCAGATGTAATTCAGTTCATGTACCAACACATCCAGTAAGCTTTAATGTAAAAGGTAAAACAATCGGATTTACCTTTTGTCTGTTAATCTCCAGCACAACATGTTAAAATATAACTGACAGTGAATGAAGCAATTTCAGCAGGGCTGCTCCAAGCTTGTGTGGAACCTTTAAATGAATCTTCATTTAGGGGAATTTCAGTCACTAGATTTAAATGTATTTAATCTATGATGGTTATTTGTATAATATGGCATAAAACCATGGTTGTTAAATGTCAAACATGGTTAAAATCAAAAACGCCCGTATTATACTGCAGTGACTGAGTTTAAAACCAAAGGTGTGTTGCTTGACTAAAATTCCCTTCACATGATTTTAAATATTGAAAATGCTGGGGGCAACGTGTGTTTTTGTTTTTAGAGTAATTCTGTTTGTGGCTTTGTTTTTGGAAAAAATAAGATGTCTTTAATTTATGCTTCCTTGTCAATAACTTTACAAATTATATTTAGCATATTAGACATCCCTTTGTTGTGTAATAGGCAGGTGTCATAGCCACAAAGCAGCACTACATCTTTCCAACATTTTTGGCCATAATTTAGGTTTTGTTTTGAAAGATAAAAGCGGAAGCAATCGTTTGTGTTGAATTCGTCTTGATGGTCTCCAGATTCATTTGCAACTAACGGAACCGGGCAGTGCCGCGGCTGGTAGCCAGAAAGTTTTTTTCGTTTTTTTGGTTAGATGAGCTGATGAGATCGGAAGTAATGTTTGGGGAAAAAAGAGGATTTGTTCTGAACGTGAAGGAGAAACTTCATTTCACTGCGCGTCATGAGCTCCAAACTTAGGCCAAGTGACAGAGGAAAGCAGTTTTCAGCGCACCGTCGGTGAGACACACTACAGAATAATGGAGACAGGCTAACACGTCAAATGAAGAGATGAACTTCGGGGTCCCTGCAAACTCGCTGCTGCTTTTACGTGCCTGCGATGACGGGGACTACGAGACGGCCCGGGGTCTCCTGGAGCCCGGCGCCCCGAGAGAGTCGGGTCGGCAGAGCAGGATGCGGTCAGAAGCGGGCTCGGAGTGCGCGGCCCCGGACGGGGTGTCCCTGGTACTGGTGGACTGCACGGACGAGGAGGGGAACACCGGCCTGCAGTTCGCCTCGGCCAGCGGCCACGAGAACCTGGTGCGGTTCCTGCTGCGGAAGGGCGCCTCAGTGGACAGCCGCAACAACTACGGCTGGACCCCGCTAATGCAGGCTGCGAGGTGGGGCTGCGGTCTGGAGCACCAGAAATCATTTAAAATGAGAGATATATATATTTTTATACGCATTTAAGTTAGGGATTTTAAAATATACTGAGCAGCTTTCAAAACAAGGTAAAAAATATAAACACGAGTTCTCATTTTAAAACTACCAGTCAGACTTTTCTGTAAAATCAATCAAATCCACTTTGGATATAGTTTTTCACCTGTAGCCGAACTTTTTCTCGTCAGTTTTTTTATTGATTGTGCTATTTAGTTACAAAATGATACAGTTTTCAAGATAAAGCTACTCTCCCAAAGCATGCCTCTACACCTACAGGGGTTGGACAATGAAACTGAAACACCTGGTTTTAGACCACAATAATTTATTAGTATGGTGTAGGGCCTCCTTTTGTGCCCAATACAGCGTCAATTCGTCTTGCATTGTTATCCTGATACACGGCACCGCCTTCAGGACACAATGTTTGAACCATTGGATGCACATGGTCCTCAAGAATGGTTCGGTAGTCCTTGGCAGTGACACGCCCATCTAGCACAAGTATTGGGCCAAGGGAATGCCATGATATGGCAGCCCAAACCATCACTGATCCACCCCCATGCTTCACTCTGGGCATGCAACAGTCTGGGTGGTACGCTTCTTTGGGGCTTCTCCACACCGTAACTCTCCCGGATGTGGGGAAAACAGTAAAGGTGGACTCATCAGAGAACAATACATGTTTCACATTGTCCACAGCCCAAGATTTGCGCTCCTTGCACCATTGAAACCGACCGTTTGACATTGGCATGAGTGACCAAAGGTTTGGCTATAGCAGCCCGGCCGTGTATATTGACCCTGTGGAGCTCCCGACGGACAGTTCTGGTGGAAACAGGAGAGTTGAGGTGCACATCTAATTCTGCCATGATTTGGCAGCCGTGGTTTTATGTTTTTTTTTGGATACAATCCGGGTTAGCACCCGAACATCCCTTTCAGACAGCTTCCTCTTGCCGTCCACAGTTAATCCTGTTGGATTTTGTGGTTCGTCCTTTCTTGGTGGTATGCTGACATTACCCTGGATACCGTGGCTCTTGATACATCACAAAGACTTGCTGTAACAATTTGTCCTCTTTTGAACTCTGGTATGTCACCCATAATGTTGTGTGCATTTCAATATTTTGAGCAAAACTGTGCTCTTACTTTGCTAATTGAACCTTCACACTCTGCTCTTACTGGTGCAATCAATGAAGACTGGCTACCAGGCTGGTCCAATTTAGCCATGAAACCTCCCACACTAAAATGACCGGTGTTTCAGTTTCATTGTCCAACCCCTGTACATGCCTCTGGTGACATCACATAAGGCATGGAGCCGCTGATCAGAGCTCTTTTGAATATAGTTGCTGGTCAAAGTATTCACAGCCACAGAACCTTTTCAACTTTGTCATGTTGGACCCCCAAACATAACTGTATCTCATTGAGTTTTTGATAGACAAACACAAAGTACAGTTGTGAAGTAAAATGGTTGCCAAAGATTTTTACATGTAAAAATCTGAAAAGTGTGTTGGACATTTTTGTTCAGCCTTCAGTCCTCTGTAACAGGTTTTCTTCCTGGACTTCCCTGTATTTTGTTCTATCCCTCTCCCTATCAGCTCTGACGAGCTTGCCTGTCCCCAGCAAAAGAAAAGCACCCCCGCAACATGATGCTGTCGTCGTGGGGACGATGTGTTCAGGGCGATGTGCTGTATTACTTTTCCGTTATACATATTGTTTTACTTAAACAAAAGCTTAATTTTGGTCTCATCTGACCAGAGCACCACGATCTTCCAAGTATTTGCTTTGTCCCCTACAACAGACTTCTTATGGCTTTCTTTCAACAATGGCTTTCTTTTTCCCACTCTTCGATGAAGGCAAGATTTCCCCAGTGCATGGCTAATAGTTATGTCAACTGATTCCCCCACCTGAGCTATGGATCTCTGCAGCCCCTATAGAGTTTCAATGGGCCCATTCTCTCTGACTAATTCTCTCCTTGACCGTCCCATCGGTTTTGGTTTTTATAATTTTGTTTTATAACCTCACTCTGCTTTAAACCTCTCCACATCGTCCTCCCTGACCTGTCTGCTGTGTTCTTTGGTCTTCATGATGCTGCTTCTTCACTAATGTTCTCTAAACAACCTCAGAGGCCTTCACAGAACAGCTGGATATAAAATATACCCAGGTGGATCATGTATATGGTACCCCGTTAAAACAATGTATTATTTTTCTCCCACTTTATAATTATGTTCAACTTGTGTTGGTTCATCATATAAAATTTTAGTAAAATGGTTTCTTCCAAAGGTAACTGACAATAGACAATGGTTTCACCGAAAACAAATGCATGCCACACTTTTCAGATTTCCAAAACATGTGAGTGGTTTGTGAAGAGGACTAGGGCAGCCTGGACATGACCTTCAGCTTTTCTAAATCTATACTGAAATCAATCAAAACTCCACCATAATGTTTGCTAACGCCAGCCAATCAGCTCAGTTCTCTGGTCTCTTGTGAAGTCATCAACTAAAATTCACACACAGGACACTGAGTAGCTTTTTTGTGGGCTTTTTTGTAGTTTGTGAAATCTGTACATCATTAATTTCATTCTTGGTTTTGTTGTTAGTGTACAGTTGTTTGTGAAAACTTGCTTCAGCCTAATGTTTCGCCACAGGCCCTTAGATCAGCTGACCAGCTTCTGTTAGTTTTACCAAAAACCAGGCTGAAGCTCAGAGGAGATCAGGCTTTTTAGTCGAGGCTCCAAAATTATTGAACAAGTTGCCATTAAATACTAGGCAGGTTTCTTCTCTTTCTATTTTTAAGTCTCTCTTAAAAATACAGGTTGTTGTTTTTCTTTTTATTTTACAATAGTCTTTGTATTATGTTTTATTCTGCTTGATTTTTTTCATTATATTTTATTACTATGATTTCTCGTGTCCTGGTTTGATATGTTTTAGTACCGTACTTTGGTTAAACCAATAATTTTTTTAAATGTGCTTTGTAAATAAAGTGGATTTGGATTTGAGCAAAAGGTGCCGTTGGATGGCAGGTCCCATAGTCATTGTTTCCATTTCTATGTAGGTTTGGCCACCTGACCGTTGCCCACATCCTCCTAGAGAACGGTGCGGAGATAAATGGCCGCAACAGGTTAGGTGCGAGCGTTCTGTCCATGGCAGCCCGTGGAGGCCACGTTCATGTGGTCAAGTTGCTCCTTGAGAACGGGGCTTACGTCGATGACTTCGATCACCTGGCTGTGGCGGCAGACGCCATCTGTAATGGCAACAACAACAACAGCTGCAGGTTGTTTTACTGTCGGGAACATCTGACACATCAGAATTAAAGGCGGCCCTCTGTCACTGCTCACTGATGTGGCTGTGTGTGTTTTTCAACAGCACAACTGGGTTTGGACCTGCTGAGGGCTATCCAGTGGGAGGAGGAGGAGGAGGCAGGGATTTCATGGATGTCACCGCTCTGATGGTAGCGTCCCAGCATGGTCACGAAGCCACTGTCTGCCTGCTGCTAGAGTGGGGCTCTGATGTCAACTTTTCCCAGAAGACCACTGGCTGGGGACCGTTGATGGCAGCCACGCTCAGTGGGAAGGTGAGGCCGATTGGTTGGATCAGAAAGATGAACATGGAAATGGTTCTCATATCTCACTGACCTTACACATCTTAGAAATGGGCCTCTAGTTTTTCAACTAACTCTGGGTTTTAATTCTCTGGAGCACCTAGTAACTAAAGTTGTGTCACATGTTCTGAAGGAGGCTGTAGCCCAGCAGCTGGTGGAGCGTGGGGCGGATCCTGACCGGGTCAATGTTCTGTCCAAGACATCCTTTGAACTAGCCATGCAGCTGAAACAAAGAGACATCAAGGCTTATCTGGACTCTATTACCACCGTCAGACCTCAAACAGGTAGAGCCTTACTGTTAAACTGTTGTTGCACAGAGATGAAGAGTGCAAAAGTATTCACACCCCTTGAACCTTTCCATCATTTTGTGAAAACATTGGATTTTATGTGATAAACCAACACAAAGTTTGGAAATGGAAGAACAATGATACTTCAATTCAGTTTATTTCAGTTTATTTATATAGCGCCAATTAACAACACATGTCGTCTCAAGGCACTTCACAAAAGTCAGGTACATACATTCCAATTAGTCATAACCATCGAACAGTGCAGTCAGAGTTAGTTATTTATTCAAATTGGATAAAAAGTTTGTCTATCTAAGGAAACCCAGCAGATTGCATCCAGTCAGTGACTTGCAGCATTCACTCCTCCTGGATGAGCATGTAGAGACAGTGGACAGTCACTGGCGTTGACTTTGCAGCAATCCCTCATACTGAGCATGCATGTAGCGACAGTGGAGAGGAAAAACTCCCTTTTAACAGGAAGAAACCTCCAGCAGAACCAGGCTCAGTGTGAGCGGCCATCTGCCACGACCGACTGGGGGTTTGAGAGAACAGAGCAGAGACACAAAGAGAACAAAGAAGCACTGATCCAGGAGTACTTTCTATGGGAAAGAAAAGTAAATGTTAATGGATGTAGCTCCTTTAGTCGTTTCACCTAGAAAGAAAGAACAGATAAACTCTGAGCCAGTTTTCAAGGTTAGAGTCTGAAAGAGAGCACATAGAGTTAGTTACACTAAAAGCTCAGTCAATCGCCATGTCTAGGAGAGAGAAAGGGCTAAACACTGAAAGACAGGGCCATGTGGATCATCGCTAGAGGGTGAGCATTTAATTGTTGCCAGCAGAAGCTTGGATGATGCCCCTCTCCAGAAAGGTGTCACAGGTAGACACAGAGTCAGGCCAGGTGTAGCTTCTAGGAAGAGAAAAGAGAGAGAACAAGAAGTTAAAAACTGAAATAAAAGCAAATAATGCAAAGTTGGAGAGTAGTGTGAGAATGAAGCGAAGAGGGTGAAAGTGGTCATTATGTCCTCCAGCAGCCTAAGCCTATAGCAGCATAACTACAGAGATAGTTTCAGTTCAGATTATTTAGTTAAATGGCGCTTATTTACAACAATGTCGTCTCAAGGCACCCCACAAAGGGTCCGGAACGGCGCGGGGCCGCCGGGGAGGCTAGACCAAACTTCCGAGTGCCAGAGCCCGGCCACCCCAGAACGGGCCACGTGTAGGGGCACTAAGTAAAATAATAAACTGATAAAGTTTGTCCATCTAGAGCCCACTGATGGTCATTGTTATACTGAAAACCACAAGGATTGGGATACCTCTCTCTCTACTTGAGCAATATAGAACTGCAAACCTACTTAGAAATGACCGAAAGGGCGGGAGGGTTGAGTCTTAATTAGAGTGGCAGCCAAGAGGTCCATGGTACCTTTGGAGGAGCTGCAGAGATCCACTGTTCAGATGGGAGAGTCTGATAACAGCACAATTACCAGTAGTCCACCACACTAATCTGGTCTTTGTGGAAAAGTGGAAAGAAGAAAGCCATTGCTGAAACAAAGCCACAAGGAGGCCTATTTACTGCCAGCCTCACGGGGGACTTAGCAAAGGGGTGGAAGTGAGACCAAAAATGAACATTTTGGCCTACATACAAAATGTGTGGGAGAAAAATGAACACTACACATCACCCTGAAAACGCCATCATCGTGGTAGAAAATGGTGGTGGCGGCATCATGCTGTGGGTTGCGTTTTAATCAGCATCTATTCCTTTGTGAATCTCTGGAAAGACATGAAAATTGATGCTTCTTAATCCAGTCTGACTGAACTTTCACTCTGTAGATGTAAAAAGCCGATAGACACACATCCCAAGAAACACAGCAGCAATCGAAGCAAAATGTTGTTTAACCAAGCGTTGAATTGGGGGGCTTAACATAAACGTGCGCCAAATTTCCCAGATTGGTATTTGTAAAAAATGTTGACACCTATCACCTCACTTTACAATTGTTGGCTACTTTTTGCTGGTTTGCATAATATCCCCGTAAAATACATTTAATTATGTGGTTGCAAGGTAGCAATATGGGGAAATAGTTCAAGGGGTTTGCAAGAAAAAGCAAATATGTGTTTTACCTCCAGAAAAACATTCAATTCACTCTGGGTTGCTGAGAGAGGCTGGTAATATTTGACCCGTTCTTCAACATTTACTGCCCTGACGTGTTTAAACAGCTGAAGAAGCCATCACTTCCCACCTCATCTTTGTATTTGTGCCTGTGATAGTGCAGGGCAATTAACACATGACATTGGCGCATTACAGCCTCTGATCTTTAAAAGCTCTTCTCATCGGCTTTAACTTGGATTGATGACACCAAGGCCATGGAATCTGTAAGACATGGAAAATGTAGTTTTTTCATTGTCTTTGGGTTCTTTTCTTTAGTCACTTTCCTGTTTCTCTTTCTCTGCTCTGCTATCTTTGTAAGTGATTAATTTTGCTGTTATCAGGACTTGTGTACACAACCCCCTACTGACTGAGCTATGTGGAGTGTGGCCAAGTGGGTCTGCTCTTTCTGGAAACATTAGCGGTCTCCTCTGCTCTCAGTGTTGCTCCTTTCTTTTACAGATGATGAGAGAAAAAGGCCAGACGTGTTCAGTGCTCTCAAACTGGGTGAGCTCACTTTAACTCGATACACTGAAAATGTTTTTTCTTCAACTAAAGCGTTTACGTAATGGTTTGTCACATTTTGTGACAATTCAGGAAATTCCCAGCTTGTTAAAGACATCTTGGAGGACGATCCGGCTCAGGTAAATTCATTCAATCAGGATGGAGCGTCGCCCCTCATGATGGCAGCGGTGAGCGGGCAGTTGGAGGTGGTGCAGCTGATGGTGGAAAAGAAAGCCGACGTAGACAAACAGGACTCTGTTCACGGCTGGACCGCTTTAATGCAAGCCACGTATCACGGGTAAGCAGGAGGTGCGGAGTTATTTTTAATAGTATTTGCTTTTTAAGTTTTTAAGGTTTGTAGTGATAAGTAACCAAATCTCTGAGGGGAACAGTTTCAATTTCTGATATTTTAGGCTAACCTGCCGGTTCAGATGAACTTTCTCTCTCAAAGCGATAAATAAAAGTGTACAATAGGATTTATTTTTCTAATTTCTGGTTGACCTTTGTCCCTGAGAGGTGATCGGCATTTCAACTACAAAAATATTCATATATCCACTTCGTTTTGAGTTCAGTTTTAATCACATACTGGTTAGGGACATATCATTTGTTGCCTAAATGGGCAACCTGATCATTTTCTGTTAGATTCAAACAACTACCTCCATCAAGACATCTTTATTCTTTCATGATCACCCTATAACCCCAAACCTATTATTTTTTGATTGAGGTCCTTTAGAGACCACTGCCTCATCTGCAAAGATCCAATAAATATAAAACAATAAACTTCTGATGTATCAGTCATGATCCAAAAAATAGAGAAATTCTTGTTAAAAGTAATAAAAAAGTTAAAAATATATTTTTTTACAATTGTTCTTGTTTTAGGCTTTGAAGGCTAAAATTAAAGTTTAGCAGTCATTGGAAATACAATTTGTAATTGGAAATTAGATGTGAGGGATAGACATGAGAAACTTTGTAAAATGTTTAGCCTTCCTGTTATCTCGGTAAAGTCTGTGCTCTTTCTAAATAGCTTCATCCATCTTTCTTTTTCCCTCTAATTTCATTTTAAAAACCTCACTGATAATGAAAACAGCTAACTTTGAGTCTTCACATGGCTGGTTCAGTCGGAAGATTTTAATATTGTCGGCTGATTTTCAAAACTTGAGAGAGCCCACACATAACGACCACAAATCGTAGCTATAGCAGGTTTGGTCCTACAGTGTCTGATGTCCAGCCACACGGCAAGCACAACACACCACACACGGAGCAGATTTCACTCACAAACATGTCACGTTCAAAGGATGCGTGGTCGTTTGTCCTCGGAGAACACCCCACAGGGTAGGATATGTGGCCAAGGCAATCCAACATGTTGAATATCCCCGATTTGAGGCCATAACAGTCCAGACGTTCTTCCGAGCAGACTAGATCACTCTTAACGCACCACACACAGCAGGAATATCTCATAAGATTATCTTAAGAGCCATCATGATAATTGGGGCATGTCAGAAGGGGAAAATCAGGTCAAAAATTGGCTTTAGCAGGATACTAACCATGGTGTGTATTTGTTAGCATGACCTGGTTGTACTTAGTGTGGAAATAGGTTAGATTCATTAGTTTCTAAAAAAAAAAAAAAAATTCCCACCACCAGCTGACTTATCTGTGCATCTCTATTATAAATAGCTAACAGAATTTTCTTCACTTTGCAAAACTTTCCACTCCAAAGATTTTCTCATTCATGCAAAGTTGCTCAGCTTTGTTGCATTCACAGGCCCCACTCCCCAAAAATCAGCTCTTCGTTTGTTGGATCGCCCCTTGACTCGCATAAATCTGCCGTCCCCAACCAAACAGTTGGTGCATCTGTTCTAGATTTTACTGCTGACACAGTCGTCCCCTTTTATACTTTGTTGTGCTGTCTCCTCCATGCTCTCTCCCAGCAATAAAGACATTGTCAAGTACCTGCTGAGTCAAGGAGCCGACGTCAACCTTAGAGCTAAGAATGGATACACTGCCTTTGATCTGGTTATGCTGCTCAATGACCCAGGTAGACCTTGTAACTGTCACTCTTTGTTTTCTTCGTGTCTCATTTTTTAAAACTCTGCTTACACTGAGCATATACATTCCTTTATAATATTGCAATAAATAGCACTTAAATAAGATTTTTTTTCTATTATTTTGTGAGCCAGGTGTAATAACGTAATTTTACCTTTACCTCTTTCATCTTTTTTCTCCTCATTTTGTCAGACACTGAGCTGGTCCGTCTCTTAGCATCGGTCTGCATGCAGGTAGACAAGGACAAACCCAAACAGCGTGGCAGAGCTTTAATCAGCCGCTCCAAAAGCAGACAGTCTCTCAACAACATCCCCATGCCACCTGATGACAAGGGAGGCCTCAAGGTAAATAAGTTGATTCTTGTTATTATACTAAATGTTGTATGCGTTATTTTCTTTCAACAATCAGTTCATATCAAGAAGAAAATTAAAGTATCAATTTATATAATGCATACATTGAGAAAAAAGCCTGTTTTGGTTAGGTTGTGCCTTGCAAAAGTGTTCACTTAACTACTTTGTGTTAGTCTATCATATAAAATCCCAATAAAACACGTTAAGGTTTGCAGTCGTGTTAAAATTTGACAAAATGTGAAAAAGTTAAAGGAGAGTAAATACATCTGTAAGGTATTACATCAACTCACAGTGGTGTTCACATCTTTGAGTAACCCCTCCTGCAGTCCTGGTGGAGCAGGATGTCCAATCGCTTCCGGAGGCTAAAGCTGACTCACACCCTGAGGCACGGCGTCTCGACCAATCGTCTGGCTCCGTTTCCAGATGATGCTGAAACCCCGCTGGATGCCACGATGAGGGCGGATGCGAAGGCCGCGGCTGTGGCAAATGGGACGGCGGCCGCTACTGCTGCCCCAGGAGTGAACGACATGAGCAACGCATGGGCTGTCAAGATCAAAGATGCTGGTGAGACTATTTATCATCATAAAAGCATCAATGACATCAGATGTGAACAACATGTATGCCTGATGTGTTGTATAATAACTGTCAATGCAAATCTCAATATAATGTAGCATTAGGTTAAAATGAGTTTTTTTTACCTTTCAGCAGGTCACTGCAGAACATCGTCAGAAAAGGAGGACTCACTAATAACCACAATGGTAGGAGTGTTTGGTTAAATATAAATGCTTAATTGATGTTAGTTTCAAGCTTGTATCTTTCAGATCTCCACTCAAATGCTCTGATCAGAATTTTGGGGCTGATTGTGACTCTGATCTTCGTTTTTTGTAAAGTTCGGTTATACCAGTTCTGGCTGATTCAGACTTTTTTCCTACCTCCCTGCCATGAGCGCAGCCCGCGCGTTTGTAAAACAGAATGTCTCAGCCGGCGGGTCCATCTGAGACACGCAGTTTTTTCTCTAAAATCATGTCGGACACTGCTGGGTTTGTTTTTTCCTAAATCCCTCACAAGAGAAGGCTTTAATGTTAATAAAACAATTTGCCAAATTAGTTTTTCACAAATACTTTCAGTTTTACAGCAATTTAAACACCCAAGATCTTCAAACAGGGGTGATTCTGAACAAAACGCAACACAAAACCCCTTCCTTTTCCAGCAAACCCCCCAGTCCGGTATCATCAGATACCGGGTTCAAAAAAATTGGATTTTGTCTTTGTTTAATCACAAATCAACCAGACATAGTAAGAGTTGCAATAGTGGTTCCACTGGAAAATTATTCTTTGTCTTACCTTTACATGGGAACCAACAGTTAGCATTTAGACTTTTTAACTGTGGAGCTATTCTTGGTTTATTTAAGTTGTGTAATTCCAGGCGGATATCGCTCTAAAACCCTTGGGGCTTAACAGGTTAAATAAAAGATAAAAACATTTTGGTGTTCACACATTATATTCTTTTTAGCTTCTTATATCAGCACCATTAGACTAATTCGCATGGCTAAGAATAAAAAAAACATTAGACTTTGTGTATATTACTTTGTTAATGCTTCCAAGTCCAGTATATATATAACAGACAGACGTTTCCAGCTAAAAAGGATAAATCAGAGGAACTTTGCTCTAAAACATTCAACCTTCCTGTTATCTGCTGAAAGCCTAGCTCTCTCCTTTCTCGCAGCCTAAATGAACACAGACATGTCTCAGTATAACGTTTTACATCTCTGTGCTTCCTCAGAGTTCATTTTTAAACTCCTCAGCTGTCGTAAATACAGCTAACTTTGGGTCATAGCAGTGTCCACGTCGAAGGGTGTTGATATCAACACAATGTTGTTGCTCATTGGAATGGTGTGTTCACTGATCGGGAAAATAATGAGATCTTTGAGTTGCCAGCCAAGCCCCAGCCGATTTCTGGGTTCATCTTGTTTTAGATGTTTTTAGGGTTCAGTTTAAAGAATTCTGGTTTAGATTTTATTGGTTGCTCACATCCTGCATTTTGTTCCTGCCTAAGCTGAGAAGCGGCGCTCCACTGACCCGGTTGCCAAACGACAAGCTGAAAGCAGTGATTCCTCCATTCTTGCCTCCGTCCAACTTTGAGCCGTGGAACTCCGACCGCTCGCACCTCCTCAGAGATGGAAAGAGCGAAGCGCCCCGCCTGCCGATGCCTCCTCAAAGAAAACTCAACAGCAGTGGGAACTCTGATATTGTGAGGGACAAGAAATTTCACCTTCAAAGTGATATAGTTCATGTAACTACCATCACTCCTTAGTCTGCTATCCTCTCCTCTCTCTCTGCTTTCTTTAAGACGTCCATCAGTCGTGTTGTTAACAGGTCCATTAAGTTTCCGAGCATCCCTAAAGGACCTTCCTCATCGTCACCCTCAAATTCTGGTCACTACCACTCCCCCCACTCCTCTGGGGGATCGAATGGAGTAGCAGGGATCAACCGGGACTCTCACAATCGCTCAGGTGCAAACAAACTCTTCAGTTATTGGAAATAATAACCACCAATTTTTTAACTGAGATTGAGTTTTAAGAGATTTAAGCTGATTAAAACAACATATCCTTTTGTATTGCCTCCACCAGGGGGCAGCGCAGACAGTGTCCTCTCACAGATAGCCGCCCAGCGTAAAAGAGCTGCTGGGCTGATAGAGGTGAAGACCCAAACAGCAGAGAAACAGCAGAGCCCCCCTCCTCTGCCAGCTTCAACACCTGTCAGCCTGCCTGACATCCCCTCCAACCACAGCCTGGTCGCCTCGGACCTCCACTCCAGAAGGGTTCGGGCTCTATTGTTGTTTCTGATTTTAGCAAAATGGCTGCACAGTTACAGTCATTATTGGGGTTTTGCAAACATGATCAACGAGAGATTACGGTTTTACAGTAAATAGTCTTGCTCATCCCTACCAGAAACCAACTGGAAACTGCTGGAACACCAAGCAAGAAGCAGCTGCTCCATTAGTGAAGCCTCCATGTTCGACTGGAATTTGCAGTAGCCCACATAGACAAAGCTAATGCCTTTTGCAGAAAGGTTTCATGTTCAGATAAGATACAGTTTACCATTGTTAGCTGTCAGGCATGGTGGTGGCAGAATCATGCTTTACTCCCAGTAGTACTGGTGCATCGTTCATAGAAGATGCAAAAATGAGGAAGGATGACTACCTGTTAATTCTTCAACTTTGTCTCAACTCCATGGTTGACAACTTGTTTCAAAATAGAAAATGCAAGCTAACATGAAGCTTCTGGACAGGTCCCAGACTGTGTTTAAAACTTGGATTTGTGACAGAAAACAAACCTGTCTCCATAAAGTCTTATCAGTTCTACTCAAATAGCCAGCTGAACTATGCCAGGGCCTTTTTGATGGCTATAAAAGCTTGTTTTTGAATGTTTTTTTTCTGCTACTTGCCGATCAACATTTGATCAAATATTAGTGGGGGTAAATGCACAAATATGAGCCTGAGTATAATGTCCACTCCGTGGATTATAGAAAATCCACAATAAATTCAAACACAAAAAAGAACAGTTCAAACACATCATTCAAAGCCCCAATTAGATATGTAATTTATGGCCAGGATGAATGTATCTAAGGTTTGATTGGCACTACATTGATGCTGCACTCTTATTTCTTCTTCTCTGTAGAAGATTGATCTGAAAAAGAAATCACAGTCTGGGAATTCGTCCACCTCCAAGAGCACATCACCCACTTTAACCCCTTCTCCATCCCCGACACCAAAGATCCCTCCTGGCCCGGGGGACTCTCTGTCGTCAGCTTCGTCTCACCCGCGCTCCAAGAGCAGCGGGGGCTCCAGCAGCGGCACCATCACAGACGAAGGTTAGAACTGGGCTGGCCTCGGCTCAGTTTAATTACGCTTATCACGTTCTCTTAAACCTCGATATTTGGTGTTTGTTTTCCAGATGAGCTGTCTAGTATTCTGAAGAAACTGTCTCTTGAGAAATATCAGCCTATATTTGAGGAGCAGGAGGTATTCCATCTTCTTTTTCAGACGTGAAGCATAGAATTTTACTTCAGCTACAAACTCTCTTTTTTCTTCTTTTTGCTGAACATCCTTTAGAGTGATTTTTGTTCATCTCTGTTTCTCTTCCAGGTGGACATGGAAGCATTCCTGACTCTAACAGATGGAGACCTGAAAGAGCTGGGGATCAAAACAGATGGCCCCAGGCAGCAGATCCTAGCAGCCATATCTGAACTCAATGCTGGAAAGGTGCCCTCAGCTCATTGTAGCCCATGTTTTCTCAGTGTTGGGCTTCAGGGCTCCTTGTGCTTAGGGCATCATCGCACCACATCTATTTTTCCATCATAAACCCCACTATGCTATCCTCATTGACTGCCTTATTCACTAGAGATGTTTGGAATGACAGTGCCCTGATATGTATTCGTACTGCTTGAACACATTCATGTTTTTCATGTTGAAACAACACAGCATTTTGCATGCAAGTTTAAAAGGCCAGACAAACGATAGCTTTCCTGTCTACAATTTCTCCCATTTGATTGGTGGGTCTCTGCAGCTCCTCCAGAGCTACCATTTGCCACTTGGCTGCTTCTCTGGGTAATCCTCTCCTTGCCTTCCTGTAAGTTTCGTAGAGCGACATACCTTGGTTGGTTTCCAGTTGTGCCGTACCCAGTCTGTTGTGGGATGATGGATTTATCCAACAACAGAACGGTGCTATGTCCGATTTCCAAAGCTTTGGATATTGTTTTAAAACCTGAAACTGCTTTAAGCGTCTCCAGAACTTTCTCCCAGACCTATGTGCTGTGCTCCTTGGTCTTCATGATGCTGTTTGTTCTCTAATGTTCTCTAACAAACCTCTGTGGCCTTCACAGAGCAGCTGAATTTATACTGAGATTAAATTACACACATTTGAACTCTATCTACTAATTAGGCAATTGTATGTATTATGTTCCTTCTACTTCTCAACTGTTCACTACATTATGTTGGTCTGTCACATAACACCTGAATAAAATCCATGTAAGTTTGTGGTTTTTATGTGACAGCATAGGGAAAAATTTGAAGCGGTGTGGATACTTTTACAAGGCGCTGTACTGTGAACATGAATGAAAGTTACTTAACAGAAAAACCTGCGATCTGTGTAGATGCATTCATGACATTAGATTCTGGCTGTCTATAGGGTCGAGAGAGGCAGATCCTTCAAGAGACCATCCATAACTTCCAGTCGTCCTTCGGTAGCAGCGCCAGTAACCCGAGGCCACCCGGCCAGTCTCGGTGTAAGCACAAAACACTCACACTTAGCTAGCTGACAAATTAAAGAAAGAGCAGTCATCATAACATCTTATTTTTTGTCATCGTTGTTCATCAGCTCCAACGACTTGGATGAGACACCAGGTTCGTTCCTCCAGCAAAAGATAACCTCATCTACACTGATGCCCTCAAGGAAGTACTCCAAAGGCACCTCCAGTAAGAGGTTGCATGTTGATGACTTCCTGCTAAAGTGTGGAGGTTCCTGAACGGCAACAAAAATAAGAGCAAGAGAACAGTGATGCGAAACAGCCCAGCTCGCCTGTTTGAAGTGCCTTTATAGGACACAGCTGGACCAAACTGTCTTCCTTTTAAAGACTGGGAAGCAGGGGAGCTCACACTGCCTTCACTGAAGCAAGGGCTGCATGGGAAACTGGAAATGGAAAAAGGCAACAAGTAGGAGTATTAAGCCAAAAACCTGAGGTACACAGTAAAGGATCTGACCATTTGTGATTAAAAATATGAGATGCAACAAATATAAAAGCATCATTTTAAGTAAAACGTGAACTGATTGTGTGTGTAGAAATAAATGCTGGTTGGATTGCCTGTTTTTGGCTGAAATTAATGAGATGATTGAAACACTAAAAGGATAGGTTAGAATAAGAGGTATAAAAAGAGGAAGGTTCTCCCTTCATCATGTCCTCTCATTACTACAAGGAAAGGAAATTATTCCAACCTGCAATCCTTTGTTGTCACATCTTTGAAAATGATGAAGGCTTAATAGTTAAGATTCATGTAAAAGCATGTGAAGTCAGAATCATGAGTAGGAGCATCATAGATGTACAGTGTTTGAAAGCATGCTTAAAACTAAGTACACCCCTTGCTGCTTCTGTAGGATTTAAGAGTGCACTAATCGAATGCACTGGATTAATTGATCATGAGGAAGTGTTATCGCCTCTATCGAACCATGAGTTTGGGCAGTTTACTCAGTACAGACTATAGATGTGTGGAAACCCAATGTCAGGGCGGAAGGACATCAGCAATGACCTTAGAGGAACAATCACTGCTGCCCATCAATCTGGGAAGGGTTATAAGGCAATTTTTCAAATCATCCGATGGCTATCATTCTACAGAGAGAAGGAATATTCTCAGGGTCAAAACTTTTAATACAGTCTTCCCAGGAATGTCCATCCTAGCAAATTCACTGTGCAAGGCTCACAGAAATTGCTGGAAACCTGTCGGGAAAAAGTACATCTCAGACTGTACAGACCTCACTTTGCAGGTTAAATGTTAAAGTTTATAACATTGCTAATTGAGACAAGACTGAACAAACATTTCTTGCTTGGAAGGATTGCCAAGAAAACTTATTTTCTCTAGAAAGAAAGATAGACAGCAAACTTGTACCTAAAGGTTTCGGGAACAATTACAGTGTTAAAGAGTGTTCACATGCCATGTGATAGCTAATGCTATGTGTCGATATCCAGATGACTTGAGGTAATGTAGCGATTTTTTTTATTTCAAATCACTTTGTACACATATCATTTAGAAAAAGAGTTCTGACATGAACTGGAAACAATGTTGTACAACATTACACATTTATTTTCCTATTAAACATCTTGCTGAACTTAAAATAAGAAGACAATAGCTCAAAGTGAGGCTTCAATCAGACAACACACAGTCATTACAAAGGAGCTCAGGAGAGACTGGAGAACCTTACAGATTGAAAACCATCAGTGATGCCTGATGTTGATTGGACCTTCAGCCTAGATTGGCTAGAGAGAAGACAATCTTTGCTAGAGGACACATAACAGCCCCTTGTGGAATTTGATTTAAGAAACCTGATTTGACAGCTAAATTCTCTGACTGTGTGAAATAATTAAATCTCTATATCCAGCCATACTTTCCATGAGGGAAAGCTGCGAGTTAGCATTTCCTGAAAAACGCAGTGAAACACAGAGGAGGCAGCCTCATTCTAAGGGATGTTTACTCTGTGACAGGATCTAGGAATGTAGACCATTCCTTGATAATAGTCTCAACCGTGCTTTTAATCAAGATGGTGTCACACAACTAAAAGACTTGAAGCGACCCACCAGGACTCTGGAGCTCAGCTCTGTGGAGCATCTCTGAATACATCTGAAAATGACTGTGCTAATAATCCCCATCCTGCCATGTTCATCTGGAATCGTTTCCCAAAGAAGAGGAAAAAACACTCAAGAAGACCTTGACGTGTTTTAGTACAGTGTGTATTTATCTGAAAATAGAGAAGGGTTTTATTCCATAGGGTCTGACAAGAAATGTACAAAGGGTGAAGGGATTGAATGATGTCCATGTGGCTGTAAAATAACCTTTCTTCCAGCAGGAGGCAGTCAACTACTTCTGCAAATCTTTAGCCATCCTCAAATCTCTGCTTTAACTACAACAGACAAGTTAAATTTACTTTTAGTCCTATAAAGTAAATTCTTTGATTTTGCTGCCAGATCTCCATCTCCCTCTACAGTGCTGTATTATTATACTGTTACTAGGATATATATTCCAAACTGCCTTTCCAGCAACAAAGCATGCACGTCCACATCACAAAAACTGCTTCGGAGCTGCTCAAGGAGCAAAACTCAGAACTTCATCCTAGGCTTTACACACCAGGGATCCAAATACAAAAAGGGAACAGAATGATGTACAACAGGCAGGTTTCCTGCAGCCGGGAGATCTTATGTCTGTGTCCACATTAATGAGGAAGAAAATGGTTTTGTCATCCAGAGATTCCATCTTCAAATGTTTCATTAACATTCCTCGCAGTCATGTTTAAGAAATTCGAAGTGTTCTAAGCTTGAATTATGTCCCCAGTTATAAAACATGTTTGGGGTTTTAGTAAAGCCATTTGACTTCTCCTTCAGGAATATATTTGCATTACTTATACAGACTGAGACATATTTGAGTGTTTTTTATATACATCATCTGCTCAAAATGTTTCATGTAAAAGGTACGGCATACCCAGCCAACATTTGCCGCTCTTCTTTTACAAGGCTTATGGTTTATGTGCAGTTTTAAAGCTACAAGATTAGCCTGCAGGCTGCTCTTTGTACGAAAGATTCAAAAATTTTAAGTCTTTTAAAACTTTCAGTTAAATAAAACAAGGCCCTTTATACTAAGAACATATACTGTTTATCTTCACAGCTAGTAAAGTATTTAACAGGATTGTACTTAAATCTGACTCACTACTTACTGGCGAAAGTGGTGCTAAATGAAAGTAATATACCTCTAAACTCTGAAATTCTTCAGCAAATAAATAAACACATGCATAATAAATAAACTTAACCAATTTTTAAAAATGGCAAAACAAGATTTGTAGAACCATAGAGTAACTTTTACAGAGAAAGTAGTATTTACCAAATCTTTAAGAAAACTGCAGTGATTAAATATTTATTATGAACTAGTTTAAAATGTTGCACATAAAAACAGCAATGAAACACAATAGGAAAGAAATTACACTGTAGATAAGCAAGAGTAAAAGTGTAAAAAATGGAATTCATGAGGCATGGTTGATTATTGGCTATACACATCGTTTACATATTTAAACATTTTAGGAAAGTTTAAAGGCAGAAGTATAAGGAGTGTTAAAGTCTTCCCCCACCATCGTTTTTTCCTCAGTTGTGTTGTTTTGTTGACTTCTCTCATAATTATTAATTCAGTTATATCCGAACACAAAAGTCTTTTAAGGGTTTTAAATGATGACAATACTCTTTTTATGATTATAATCATGTCTGATAGAGATAAGGAGCTTAAACATAAATGAAATGAGAATAAGCAAACATGGTTTTCAGCTAAGTTTTGGGTTTTTTTGTGTTTCTTGTGAGTCCCCATTACCATACAAATTAAGCATAAAACAGTTCAGATTTAAATATTGATCGCTTTTTAGTTTGTTTTTTTTTGCTCAGGTGTAAAAAATATATTTTCCTATACAAGTTCTGGTTTACACCTCCTTCATCAACATTCAACACCCACCGTCAGTCCCAAACCTGATCAGAATCTGGAACACACTGGCCTCTTTAAACTCGTTTTTTTTAGTGACCTGGATGTGGACGAACCCGACAAGTAGGCGACAGAGTTCTTGTAGAGTTTAATGAAAAACATGGCTGCAGTGTAGGCTGGCCTTCCTCTCCTGTTGCTGTTACAGACCCAGAGCTCAGATGTACATTCATAGGGAGGAATCTGCAGGAGCGAGAGCTACATTTGGAACATATTAACATGGCTGTGGCATGTGGGAAGCAAATGGAGTGACTCATTCAATTTCCTCATAATTGTTTTCATGCACATATGCTTATGGTTAGATTGAATAACATTAAAGAATATTGTTTGTAGCTGTCAGTACAGTAGTTGTGCTGTGGTTGGGAACACCAGTCATGAATAATGATTGCATTCTGGAAACAAACTGTACACTGTGACTAATTAAAAATAGCTAAAAATGTTTTTGGTGAATTTTAAAAAATGTACTTTTGATTTTTTTTTTCTTCGCTTTTTTTCAACACAAGATCCCAGCCAAGATGTCTACCGTGTGCGCCTGAAGTGGTCACGTTATATGAGATACAAGAGGGAGGCTGAGTGAATGAACTTGGAGTATGTCTGCATGAAACCTAAGCTGATTTGCCCAATACAGATCAAGACTTTTTGGATCGTCCCCAGAGGTCAACGGTGCCTTCTCAGTGCCATTAGATTTAGAAAATGGCAAAAAATACGTCTACATAAATATATAAAATACATATTTTATGAGAAACATTCTGACTATTGTACTTGTATAAAACCTTAGACAGATTCCTGCCATTCCTGACAGTCTAAATGTGGACCTTGATCCAAATAAGGCAGAAAATCCTTTCTGTTGCCACAGCTCTGTTTATACATAAGATCTAAGCTGAGGTTGAGGGTTTGGAAAGGCATGAAGAGGCGAGATTAGGTGGAAAAATTGATTTTGCATTGCAGATAAAAAATTTGAATAAGTAAAGATGAGTTACTAAATATTATCGTTAAAGAATATACTCAGTATTATTGGTTTTAATGTGTCTAGATGTACAGTATTTACCAAAAGGCTCCGTCTCATCTGTGCAGAGGCCACCTAATAACCAGTTACCAAAATCAGACTAAAATGGACAAGCCTGGTTTAAATAAAGACAAACATTAATTTCATTAAATCACCAAAGCAGAGAAAGATCTTAAGCTTAGCGAAGGTATTCAGTTGGAAGAAAAGTAAAGGTGTCAATAATAACATAGAATTTTTTTTTTTTTTTTGTAATTTACTTTTGGGTCGCAGATGAAATTACTATTTGTCTATTTCTGTGTACAAATTGGATCTGTTTGTTTTGTAAAGTGCCTTAAAGCAAGGTTTGTTGTGAAATGAATGCTTTTTAAATTAAACTGGATTGAATTGAAGTGAATTATCGAAAATTAGGTTCTGGGTTTTGTATTATATTGATCCCAACTGGAGTACCCAAGAAAAAAAACCAAACATAAATAAATTAAATTAAAAAGTTGGAAAACGAGCACCAGCCCTTGGGAACCCCATCTGTGGAGGGACATTAAATTATGTCCAATTTTGCTTATGTTGACCCTTATGAACAACTAATGCATCTGGTAATAAAAATAGGACAAATGATCATAAAGAATTTATCACAGCCTGTGGCTGTACAAGAGAAAGCTGTTTTAAGATGTGAATAACCTGAGGCAATGACTTGGGTACTCCTGTACTGTAGTGACAAGCAGTGATTCTCAGCAGGATCCCTTTTTATTTATTCAGTCTTTTTATTGTTATTCATACAGTGATCCCCACATTTATTGTCACTCCTTGTAAAGATGTGTAAAAATCCACAGTATACTTTTGTTTTTTATTGAAGTAGAATCTTTCAAAAATTCAGCCTCAAATTTTGTTACATTTATTTAGTGGCTAAGAATTTTTATGTTTTCGCTAAAAGCCACACTTAATTGCACTTCAAACAATCCCTTTAAAAAAATGTAACTGAAGCATTTCTTTGTTTTTCGCTTTACATTTTTCACCTGAGTTCCTTTGACTTCTTCTTTCCCTTGGATATAAATATGATGCGATATAGGCCCATTCCTCTTGGCCATCATCAAAATGGGATAGACAAGAGAACATGCCATTAAAGTAAGGCAGATGTAAGCTGATGATTAGAAGTTCACCAACATGTGTTTACCATAAATAGCTCATATCAATGATCAGAGCAGTAATAATAAAGAAACATGTTTGGACACGGATCCAAGTTTATCTTCTCACCAAGCACAGTGAGGAGGATGGTAAGGGAGGTTAAAAAAATGCCGTTAGAGAAGTGCAGAAAAGAGGGGCATCTTGTGATCTCCAAGTCTCCATTATAGCCATTAGAAGCTATCCAGACGCTAACTGCTTGTCTGGGAAGTATTCCCGTCCCACCATCTTAAACATGAGCATGTTCCATCTAACTGGAACTTTGTGCTTTAGTCGGAAGAGACAAAGATTGAGCTTTCTAGAAACAAACTCCTCTGGTTAATCATCTGTTAAGTATGGAGGAGGATGTGGGCTTGTTTCACTTCCAATGGCTGTGAGAACCTTGTTAGAGTGCATGGCAACATGAACTCTTTGAAATATCCGGACATGCTATGTAAAATTCATTTAGCAGAACAGTGATCCAAAGCATTTGGTCAAATCAACTCAAAAATGATTCACCAAAAGTAAATTCACAGTCCCAAGGACAAAAAAATCAGTGGTGCAACAATAGAGAAGAAAACATAAAAGAAGATTATTTGCTGAAATTGGTTTTATTTTCTCACTGAATGAATACGGTCCCAATAAAAGTTTTTTTTAGTGTGAGATTATCCAGCTGCCTGCTGTTATTAAAGATTATTCATTTGATTTTTTTATACATCTTTATCAGTAGAGCCAATAAATGTAGAGGGTGCTGTAAGGCTCTCATTCAGATTATCCAGTTTTTCTATCTCTTTACTAAGCCAAGGATCTGTGAGTTATGAACAGTTGTAAATAACGGCTAAATTCCATTTAATACCAAGCATGCTTGTTTCTTACCTATTTCGGGTTTGCTTGTGCCAACAATGTTCTGGCATTTAGCTCTTGCCTGCTTTCACACTTATCTCCCATTATCGCTTTTCTATCAAGCAAACATGACTGACTCATATGCTTTCTGAACCGTTCTGCTTCCTGGGTGTCACGCAACAGCTTGCTGCGTAAGCCCTTCTGCCTCTGATTCTTGTGTAAAGTCAAGAGCCCAAGCAGATTACAGAATGATCGAGGGACGCAGGAGAAAGGAGACAATCTCCGCTTGAACCTCCATCTGACCATAAAATGACCTTCGAAAAACCCAAAATCCAAATGTCAACAAAAGATTATCTCCAAAATCCCAAAATGCACTTTTTTTTAAGAGGTAGATGCAAATCTTAATGGAATCAATAACAGAAAAAAAAGGAACCAAAGCAAAGGTTTGGAAGTGTATTTATTGCTTGGCCTTATAGACTTTTCAGCTGTTGTTACAAATAGAAAACTACTGTTATTGTAGCAGATTTTACAAAACTAAATGATCAAAAAACTGAAAGCAGCATTATCGAGGATGACCTTCTTTTTGACTAATTTGAATAATTTTCCTCATTTTGATTCATGCTGAGTATTAAAAGAAATTTAGGATATCCTTATATAAGAATAGTTTTCCTGTTGTAAAATTACGTCTGAAGAATGTTATGAATCAGGCTTTTTTCTTTATGAGTTATTAGTTGGTAGTGCATTCAAATGGTGTTCTGGATTTGAGATTTGCAGTCTTATGAGATAAAAGAAGATCCGCTTATTGCCCCCAAACAAACATGGCTCTGATAGGATGTGGTATTAAACACTTGATGTTCAGTGAGTGGGACTGCTCAGCAGCTCTACAACTGAACCCATTTTAAACAAATGGCTCAAACCTTTATGTTAGAGCATGCTCTAAAAGTCAGAATATGCTCCACATCTCATAAAATAGTTTAAGTCTTGCAAAGATCTATTTTTGTTTGCATGATCAACGTTCTGCATGTCAGTGCTTATAATGTCCTGACATGTTGAGGCCAAATCCAGCTCTTCTACACTTCCTGCCCAAGTCTTCTACATGTGAGGTGATCACCTCCAGAGGACGCTTTTACATTTTATTTGGAGTCAATGTGAACCATAGCTTCCACTTCCATTAGCTTTCTCTGCTTTTCATCCAATCGTCCCATTTACATTTTTAGATTCAGTGCCTTCATGTGCTGTCACGTTATAACTACTTGATAGACCAACTCTAAGTACTGCATAATTGTGAAGTGGAAAGAAAATGATACATGATAAGAAGCACTTTTGACTCGACGATTTTGACCCATGTGGCAAAACGTTTAGACACCACTGCTTTTGATCAAACCAAGTTCATGCATTAGAATGGCCCAGTCAAAGTCCTAAGACCTAAAAACAATTAAGAATCTGTGGCAAGATTTAAAAAAATTATGTTGACAGACACTCTCTAACCAAACTAACTGAGCTTGAGCTACTTTGAAAGGAACACACTGCATATTGTGTCTTTTGTTTTGTGGATAGCTTAACTTCCACCTGAGCAGTCATGTGGCGCTTAATAAAAAAGACTTTGCTCTAAATTATAATGACAGAGGACCAGCGAGTGTGTGTTAACTACTTTCCAATACTGACCCTCCCATCAATTATGAATGTCCATTACAATCAGACTTGTCATGTCACAGCCCTGCGTGTCTCCCAAAATCCCACTGTGATGCTGATGGAGACGTCCTGATCAATGAAAGCCACACAATTGCATTTAGCAGTGGGCTTTTGGCAGTCCCAGCTTGTCTCCATGCTCCTTTATTCCTAAATACGCATTTATCCATCCTGTTTGGACACATTCAGGGTTGCGTGCAAAGGTCAGCCCTGGTAAGACTTATCGGTAGGGTAAGCCCAGGCTACTCTGGAAGGCTGCTTGGATAATGTTGGCTGTGGATTTGCAACGATACCAAAGCTCCCTGTATCTTTAATGGCAGCAGTTGACAGTCTTAACAAGGCCTCTATGGATTCACAGCTCCACCTGTCACAACAAATAAAACATCTCCCCTGATAAAGTGCCGTGTGCTCTGACATCAGTGCAACCTGACTGCTTCGTGCTAATGATTACAATGTCAGACCTGTCCGAGGTGAAAAACACATGGATTTGGTTGCTCTCACAGTAAACTTCACCACCATTATCCTGTATGGGCTTTTCCCCCCATGCCGACATGCATTATTAAAAAGAACCCGAGGTGATTATAACTATTTTACTCAGCTCTATTGCTGCAAAATGTGCAGTGACGGCTACATCCTGTCAGCAGGCCTTATTAGTCTGCAGATCAAAGTTTCAGCAAAACAATCATAACGCAAAACTTTTTAGAACTAATAGAAAAGGCTGACATAAAACATCTTGAGTCGCATTACATCCCTGTGCCTGTCCACATTATCAAAAATGAGTTTAATCATTCCCATGTGCACCTTTCTTGTACTACTTTTTCCATCTAAAGGATCAATATAAAAATGTGAGTGAACAAAAGATGAAAGGCATAAAAAAATAAGCTTGCAGGATAAGTCGTATATCAGCACCTTTACCTTATTAGAGACAAAGCAAAAGCATATTCTATCTCTGTTGATAACCTGTATGTACTTATGCATTTGTTACTTGTTTTGGCACGAAATAGAACACTAGGGGGAGTTAGGGCAGATAAGAGTAAAAGCTAGAAAGACAGAGTTTGCATCTTTAGGTTGCATGTTTCAATGACAAAACCAAGATTTGAATCAGCAGATTTTAGTCTGTTACAATTTAAACAAGCTATAACATTTAAACAAGTATAAATAATACCCCAAAGTAAAGTTAAACTGAATTAGAAAATAAATAACTTTTTAATGACACTGCTACGAGAAATGGCAGCAAATAAGAAAGCTAGATAAAATTATTTTGTAAGGTTGCAACTAATGTGCAGTTATAAAAAATAAGAATTGTATCTTATCTTTTATCTTAACACTGGAAACCAGAACACCACCTAGCAATGTCAGTTTTTGAAATGGGCGATATGGCTCTCTACCCAGGGAAGCACAACACAATGGGAGAAACACAAGCCAAACTATTATATGGTTTCACTAGATTACGGGAAAATGATGACTGTTTCAGGCTTTCTTATTTTTAAGTTGTACACCAAGTCTGTTTTCTTTTTCTTGTTTGGATGTCCAGTCAAACGAAATGGGCGCCCCCATGTGGTTAGTACCATGTAGGCATTGTAATAAATGTTTCTGTACAACACATTCGGCTGATGGTGCTAAGGTTAACACGTTTCAGTTCACAAATAAAGAGTGGACTGCATTTGGCCATCTATGGTTTAAATTATTATATATTTAAAATACAAAGACCTTATCTAGATTATTCTACACTGAAAAGATTTGTTTCAACACAATGTGAGATATTGAAATCTTTATACTAATTATGAAGACGCAAAATGGAGCATTTTCCAATACTTTCTAGGGATTAAGAAGAAGCATGTAAAGCACAAAAATATAAACTGGTCAAACCTGGAATGAATGATTCTACATCGATTATAGATGCTTAAAATATTGTCAATCTATAGTGTCATATAAATTTGTTTGGAGTTCTAAATGTTACTTTTCCAGTCACACAATGAAAGCTTTTTTGTTACTTTCTCTTCCAGAATGGGGTTCTGTTGGTGGATGTTTGTTTGTGTGTCGGCTAAGCCAGAACCGCCACTGCCACCCAATGATCCGCGGCTGAGTTGCGGCTGCTCGTCTGGCAAATTTATTTTAACGAATTATTCTAAATATGTAGTATGCGACAGAAATAGATATGGGGCAACGGAGTCAGTTTACTGAAGATTACCACACATCTTCTGGTGATACATTTAAAAATAGGTCCACACAGCGCGGTTCAAGTCACTCTTTGTATTATAATGACATGACACTCTTGTTAAATCACACACAGGCAGCTAACTTTAAACCTGCGACCTTACAGATGCAGGATGCGTTTACGCTTTCGGGGTAAACAAAACGATTTCCTTCACGGTAGACGCAACTGTCACGCCTGTTGCCGTCCTGTTGCTGGGAGATACATCCACTAAGTTAATTTAAAGACGCCCCCTTTAGTCCAGCGCACTATGAGCACCGTTAGAAAACGATCGTGCTTGGTTGTGACGCCACTGCTCGTCAGACACGGATCAGAGCCCCCGACCGGAGTTTCGCGTCAGCAGCCTCGTCTGTTCCAATGTGCCGACTAATGCTGCTGCTGCTAGCGCGTAGTCCCGCCCCTCTCCTAGTGTGTGTGTGTGTGTGTGTGTGTGTGTGTGTGTGTGTGTGTGTGTGTGTGTGTGTGTGTGTGTGTGTGTGTGTGTGTATACGCGCACAGCAGTTCGCGCGAGCATACACAGTTTTTAAACAAATGCTGCTTTCATGTACTCCTCGAAAAGATAAAAACTGACACCCTAATAAACTTATTTTCTTCAACATATACTAATTCTGTGTTTTACAAAAGGTCACCTCGCATATCAACGAAAGGTTTACTCTTAAAAACAGAAATTGGACCGACTTTTCTTTCTAAATACAGGTGGTGGAGATAGGAAACCATGTATAGGATTACCCAAACACAATATTCAGGTTTAGCTACTGTTGGTCACAGCTCAGCACATTGTTTTTTTCTTCTTCTAATGGAACAGTTGAATGAAAGAAATGTAACAGTTTTCAAACCTGTGGATAACAAGTATCACCTTGGTAAATAATTTATCCAAGTACAAGCATCTTGAAAGGAATTTAAAATATAAGAAGCCTGCAGTAGGACTTCAGCTGTTGCGTCATTCTTGCCATTGAAAAATAATAAAAGAAAAAAACAGTCAGTCATTTTCTACCGCTTATTCCATAGTGGGTCGCGGGGGAGCTGGTGCCTCTCTCCAGCAGGGCGAGAGGCGGGGTACACCCTGGACAGGTCGCCAGTCCATCGCAGGGCAACACACAAACAACCATGCACACACTCAATGATACACTTAAGGGAAATTTAGAGTGACCAATTAACCTAACAGGCATGTCTTTGGACTGTGGGAGGAAGCCGGAGTACCCGGTGAGAACCCACGCATGCACGGGGAGAACATGTAAACTCCATGCAGAAAGACACCGGGCCGGGAAACGAACCCAGGACCTTCTTGCTGCAAGGTAACAGTGCTACCAACTGCGCCACCGTGCATATTTTTCCTATTGAGACTGCATGACTGATTTAAACACATAGTGTAATTATGCAATCCACTTTTACTCAGAAGTTGATTTGAAAGTAAAAAACTAACCAAAAGGTCCCTAAAAGATTGAATTTAAATGAGAGGGTCAGAGGTTACTCCGCAATCCTGACCTTAAAATCCAATATGCCTGCCTTGCGTATAAAACTTACAGACATTTACAGTAAAAAGCAGTTAATTTACACTTCCGATCGACATGCATCTAGGCACAGACGGTTGTTACCCGTCTGTGGTATGTACCAGTCCTACAGTTTAAAGTCCTTCTAATGAGAGAGAAAGCGCTGAGTTTTCTTTGTCTGTATGGCAACTGGCAGGTCAGCTGGTTGAATAAAAACACTTTTCTCTTCTCAAACCATGACAAAACGATAAATTCGCATTTACGCACAGCTCTTAAACGCACCATGAGCTTCTGTTTTGTGTGTGCGCTTGGGCCGGTGTTTGCGAGGCAGCGAGTTGCGTGCGAAGAGCTCGACATGTCATTCAGAGGAATCCGCCACCTGAAACGCGAGGAAGTCAATGCGACTCAATTGGGTATAAAGAATCAGACAACATCTGCCGCCGAGCAGAGTGACGCTGATGAAAACATCAGCGCGGAGCTCCTGCAGGACCCCGACCGCTTTGTTGTTATCTTCCCGCTGGATCTATCGCTGCCCGGAGCCGGTGCACCTCCGCCAGGCGCATCTCTGGGACATTTTAAAGTAGATGTGATTTTGGAGCCAAGACGAGTCTGGATTTAATCCACAAATTATCTGGGTAAGTATATTAATCTGTATGATTTTTGTTTATGTTTTATGATTTTTTTAAACAATGGTCAGTTTTCTTTAGTTTTCGAACGTGCACTGCCCTGTTACTATTATTATGATTAAGTTGTGATTAAGACTCTTTAAGGATCATCTTTTAAAATCAATCATCTGATATTTTAAGCATTAACATTTAACACATTCTCCAGCTAATTTCTACAACAATTTGGGGGACGCACACGTTTTCTGCACATTTGATCTCAGGTCAGGGCCTGACCTTTGGAGACATAATGTGCAACAACATATTGCTTTTGAAGCTGTCATCCTATAGGTGTCCTGGAGGAGTCTTCTTCCAACCTTTCTTAAAGCAGCTCTAACTTACCGTGTCTTATCTGCAGCGCACCTGTTACCTCCACGGAGCGCAAGATCATGATCCCACCTGGAGACTGCATGTATGCGGGTAGAAAGAGGAGGAAGCCCATCCAAAAACAGTTAAGGAGCCATGCTTGATCTTATGCATGTATTAGATACGTGCTTGCAAGTGCATTGACCTTATTTTTTGGGGGGTTTCTCTAAATTATCAGACTAGATAAGTTTTTTCATGAAAACATTGATAGTAAGAAAAAATAAACTTTAATTCCAGTTTACTCTGGATTTTTTTTTGCATTTTATGAATAAATTAAATCATTAGGCCAGAGAATATTTTACAAACATTTTTATCTTTAACTCCTTAAAGACATGCACCCAGTTATGAGGCGGAATGGTAGGTAAATGAGGTTTACATGCCTACTATTGTCAGTTATATGCTTCTTTTTTGATTTCAGTGACTTTATTTAATGAGGACATCTCATATGTGATCCTATAGGATGTTCTGAATAGTGATGAGTATGTTATATAAGTTATTAAAGAGGGAAGTGGTAATTAAAAAAAAAGGCCTTTTCATGACTGGCCCTGCCTTTTGCTGCTGATCTGAGAGGAAATCTTTGCCACATCAAACCCCTTCTCTGGTTGGACTTTTTCAGGTCCTAAAAATGAAACAAGCTTTCTTTGTGGTTGGCTTAGTTTTTCATGTTGGTGAAGTGGGAAAAAATCTTTGTTTTTTAACCTGTGTAGTCAAAACATGGATTTAAAATTTTATTCTGATTCTTCATATAATCTGTCTTGAAAGTAAATGTGGCTCACCATAATAAAAAAAAACCCAAAACAAATAATCACTAAATTTAAGTGCTTAATAATCCCAGCTCCACCGGGAAGGATCATGCAGTCTGTCCACTAACTTTATTGTCGGCAAGCACTTGGAAGAATGGAGCCAGCACAGCAGAGTTTATTTTCTTGTGCAGGGTTCATATTTCTTGCTCCTTTTTTTCCAACCTATTGTTAAAAGAGACAAATAAATGTGGGTTTATGGTGTATTTAAAGCAGAAAGGTGCTGCCTTGTGCGTAGTGTGCTTTTATCGAGTTATGTCTTTCTGCATTAGTTTGCAACTTCCAGGGCTTGCCATATGAGAGTCATTAAAAAACATGTTGTTTGTGTTCCAGTGAAATTATTGAAAATAGGTCTGTATTTGGACACTTTTTTTTCTTTTTTAAAAACTTTTTCACCCAAACTGTTACTAATTTTTTAAAAGACTGACAAAACTGGAAGTCTTCTGAGTCATGTTTGCTTTAGAACCTAAGCTGATACTAAAAATAAACTTTTATATAGATGGGTGTCATGGATCATTGAACATTGGAAGCTTAAAATAGGGCTTTTGTTACATGGTGAGAACAAATGTTTTCAGGCTGTTTTCTCAAAATTTCAGTTTGCTCTAAAAGTATAGCAAAGAAAATACTTTTTTTATGACGTCTTGATTCCAAATTTACACACATGCATATATCGATGTCCCCGTATCTCTTCTGCCGTCTCGTCAACAGGAAGCCGTCCTCGGCCAACGAGAAAAGCAACCCGTCCAAGCGACACAGGGACAGGCTCAATGCTGAGCTGGACCGGCTGGCCAGCCTGCTGCCGTTCCCCCCAGATGTCATCTCCAAACTGGACAAGCTGTCCGTGCTGCGCCTCGCTGTCTCCTACCTCCGTGTCAAAAGTTTCTTCCAAGGTAAAGAGTGCCTTAAAGGTTTGCATGCGTGGTGCTAAGAGGGATTTGTTTCCCCACAGGAGGAATGCCAAAGTAACTACTGTGGCCTTACAATATGAGCATAGAAGATGATGGAGAGTATTTCAGTTGATGAAAATCACGGATTTCATGTGTGCAAGTGGAAATCCTTTTTTTATCTAGAATATTCGGTGAGAGCATTATTTTCTGTCTTCCTTTGAAGCCTTTTTCAGAGAGCAGGAAGGACATTTAAAGCCTTGTGAGGGGCTCCATGGCATAAACATTTTATCATGTTGCAGAGGATTAGTCATGAGTTCAAGATGGTTCATGAATATGAGAAAAAGGTTTGCCTGTTTATCTGGCTTAAATCATCGCTGCGCTATTGTTTACTTCTGTTACATGTATGTGGAAAGTGGGCTGATTCCGAGACTTGTTTTCTAAACCATCCGCTGTTCTGTTCATTCTCCTCCTCCTCCTCCTCCTCGTGTTGCCCCAACGTGAACTTCAAATATTCATGTGCCTCTGAAGAGCGTATTTAGTTATCCCTGGCCTTGACTACTGCTTAATTAACATTAGGTACAGCTGAAAGATAGATTTTTGTGTGAAATAAAAGGGGTGAGAAAGCATTAGGCCTTACCTTTAAAAGAAGAAACTCGCATGACTGACCTGGGCTGGTGTGAGATTGTCACAATATCATAATCCTGAGTAAAAACACCACAGTACTGGGGTAATAACACAGAGATTTAAAATATAATGTATAACATGGTCTTATTGCTTTTTTGTAAAACAACTTGTCTGGAGTAGTTTTTAAACATGTTAACTCAATAAGAGTTAACAGGTGGTGCTCCTTTAGTTTCCACACCTTGACTATATGCATTTCTTATGACCAGAAATATTCCAAAATCAGACAAATTGAAATTTTCTGTAAGTATAAGGAAACTATTGTGCTAATAGCCTTTTTGACTCTGAGTGTTTCCCTGTGTTTCATTTTGAGTCAGTAAGTTTTTTCCCTAGACTCCTTTATTCATGCTGCCCAAACGGCTGCTAAGTTTCTACTAAGTTTCTTGCTCCAGTAATCATTGTCCCAGTATTGAAGCTCTTAGTTTTTAGCTGCTCTACAATCTTATCATTTCATTCATTTATTATATCACCTCAAAATTATCCTGTCTGCCTCGTGTTTGCGTTTGGGTCCTCCACCAGCTCCACACATGGCAGTGGTAGTCTTTTAGCCAGCTGACCAGTAGTGCACAGCAACTGGTTCTGGAGGGGAGGCTTTGACTGCACCATGCTACATTTCATATAGAATGAGGAACCCTTGATCTCCCTGAAGCTTTCTCCGATGTTCCAGATTTTAAGGACTTTCAACTGTAGGAATGGTATGACAGAAACTTTTTTGTGCTTTTGAAATCGTAACCTTTTAAAACTGGGATGTGCCGTGGTAACATGGCCATGTCTACATGTGGTAATATGTAAGGAGGCTAAAAGGGTAAATGGGGAGGGAAGTCAAGGTCCTGCGAAGTTCGCCGCCTACTGTATCTGCCTCGAAGGGTGAAACAAAGTTCCCATCGTTGTTTCTGAGAAGTCGATTTGGGGATTTGTGAGCTTCGTTTGTGCTAAAGGTTTTGCCCTTTTACTCCCTGATCTCCAGAGTACGCTTAATCTCCACCATCCGGTGCCTTGGTTTGGCATGGCACCCAACAACTGGCATCCTGTTGGCTCCTTCCTTCACATACACACAAATGCACACATACTCTCTCTCCCTCTCTGGCATATACCTGAATGCTCATTTAGCTTAGCCAGCACGCGAAGTTGAAGAATAGGTGGTAATCTGAGTAATTAAAGGGCCATAGGTCCGTGGAGAGATAAAGAAAGCTTTTGCTTCCCATTTGTAGGGTGATGCTAAGGGTTGTCCATGTAAACAAAATGCTGCCAAGGGAATTTTGAAAATCTCTGTTAAAGTGATGAAAGGGAGTTGTATTGTCTGGTAGCAGCGCTGAGCATAAAAAGAAACATTTAGCTTAGATTTACACTTCCTTTTAAAGCAACATTATGGAAACACTGTAAGCATTATGAATATGCATCTGGCCTTCAGCCAGTATTCGTTTACTCCTCCTATGCTATTAGTGGCAGTTGTGACCGGCTTATCTGACCTTTGATGCTTCACAAATGAGATTAATGAGAGAGGAACATGAGGGATTTGGTTGTGTTTACATCTGGAGTCTCTACACGGCCTCCATCCGATCAAGTGCCTTGACCCACATTATCATCTTTTTTCTTTCCGTCTAATATACAAACACGGAGCAATGCTGGAGGATTTCTACATAAATCTAAGATGAGCAGCAAGTACATGTCCACATCCTTCCTGTGGTTTCTAACAACAGTCAGAATTGTCTATGAGTCACTGACAGAAAATATGACATGAAACCATGAAACCTGCAGCTCTAAGTTTCATTTGTCTTTATAAACAGTTTCACAGAGGAAGAATCTTGTTTTTTATGATGCTGTTATCCTCTTTGTCCAGCAGGGGACTGTGTGAAGTTACTTGCTGGTGATTATGCAGGTGAGATGTGACAATGAACTGAGGTGTTAAAACACATTTATTGACGGGATTAGAATCTTTTTTTGTTCAGAAAGACAACGGAAGATAAAAGTCACAAAGCAGGAGGTTCTTGGGAGCTCCAACTGCGGGACATTCACAAGGTGGAACACAACAAACAGTGTTCACCTGTGTAATTTGTAACAATATACCTTCAGGCTGTATGGGCTTGCATGTGTGCGTAAATAAAGCCAGCAAGTTTTTATTTCACTTTTATCCCAAGGAAATCAACAGATGATGTGTTTAAAAGTAAAATACAATCACCTGAAATTATTCTATGTATTATTAAATCATTTCAAGGTGGAAAATTAAATTTAAAAAGGTAAGTTTGTGTAAATATTACATAATATATAACATGTGAGAAAAATCCAAATTTTTAGTGTAAGATAGGGAATCATGGTATAAAAGTAACATTTTGACCTTCCAGGGATCCTAAGCTTGTTAGGAAACTGCAAAGAATAAAAATCATACGTATACCTGCAAAGCAGTAAGCCAAATATACATTTTCAAGCTTATTTCCAGTCAGGTGTGAATATGTTTGCCTGTCAACAGCTGGGCTGTAATTTCCTCTCTGCCATGTTAGGTCTCTGCCCTCTTTGTAATTGCAAAGATTGTTAAATATTTACTATTAACTTATCACTCTTTCATCGTCTCTCCTTTCCAGTTGCATGGAAAAAGACTTGATGGGTTCACATGAAAAAAGTGTAAAAAAGATAGATGTAAAAATAGAAAATGATTTCTACAGATGCACAAATTCTGTTGTTATAATTTAATTCAGAGGGCTCCAGAGTTGAGTTTGGGAACATTTGGGATCTTTAATCAACAGATGTAGGGACTTGGGATCCTTTTCTGAATTTATGATATAAATGTTATAAGACATAATGGTAATACTTACAAACAGATAAAAGCAACATATTTGCTGTTGATGCAGTTTGTGTTTAGTTAATACCCTGTTTAATTTGCTCAATGCTTGTATATTCAACCAATAGCTGGGGTCACAAGTCTCGTCCACTATTATTTTGAGTGTCAGAAACTGATAAGTTTGGAAATCCTTATTTTACTCTGGCTGGTCTAACATGAAATTAATTATTCATATGCACCCTTTGGCTGGGTTTCGGTATGTTTAAACTGGTTTAGTCCTAAAAAAGTATTTTGTAAATGTTTTTTGGTGTTTAGGTTTTATTTACATTCATTAAAGACTTTAGTGAGAAACAGAGATCTTGATTGTTGGTCATGTCGTTAATGTTAAACTAGTGAAATGAATAAAGACATCCCAGTGAAACAGCATCTCTGATATGCTTGAACCAGGCATTTAACAACTGATTTAAAAGGTTGTTAAACCAACTAGTTTTTTTCTAAGCAAAATACACAAGATGTATAACCTACAAACTGTATTATTTACCCTTTTTTTTTAGTGTATTGACACTACACGCTGATAAATATCAGAAGAGACTTTTAGATCCGAGAACCTGAAGGCCACATGTTAAAACCCTATATGTCATCCCTAATGCACGGCCCTCTGTCTTATAAATGAGCCAATTGAACACTGCTCAGATGAGCTGATTTATTTCTTGCTAATGCGTTCCTATTTTCTGTTGGCAAGCTACGTGTCTAAAACCAGTGACCAACAACCTTACGTTGCTGTCTGTGGCCTTCGTGTGCTTGTGTTGTGGTCTTAGTTTCAACTGGGTGTGCAGAGCATGGTTGGTTTGTCTGCTGCAGACAATGGTTTCCCCTCTCTTTAGACATAAATGTGAAGTTTATATTACCTAGAAAAGCTTAAGGCTCTGCAAATGAACCTATTGGCAAGTCACTGAATTGATACAATAAATTAGTGACCAACAGTACAAAGCTTCTTTGGCTTTGCATTTGTATATCTGCAAAAGAAAAACATTAAAACACTGAACCCTGACAGCTACAGTAAAGTGTTTGACATCTGTAGCTATTTCTAAGCTGCTTTTCAGCAAGACTGAAGTTTGCATATAGAGGGATCTTGTTTATTGTCAGTTGCCCAACAGGGAAATGATGTAACCAATATCTTGTTTCAGTGGTGTTACCTTAAACCCTAATTCATTATATTTACTGTGTCGCAACATCACATAAAAACCTACCTCAAAATACCAGTAAACGAATGCGATAAGCCTTGTTTAATAACTATAGATGTAAAATGGAAATCAAACATTATTGAAAGGAATTAAAGTTTGACTTTAAGCATCTGTATAAGTGTTTTTCTTTTTGTTAGACCTTTTGCCAGGCATAAATCGAGCCATGATTAATGTTCACCTTCATATTTTTATGAAGCTGATTTTCACAAAATTCCCAATTACATTTTGCATACTTTTTCTACCTAAACTTGATATTTTTTGTTGCCTGAATAGTGTGAAAAACGTCTGTCAGACGCATAGAGAACCTGTTGACTTTTAGAATAGATTCAGCTGCTTCTAAAGTGACTTTATTAGAATTATCAAACAAATAGTTTACTTTACTTTACTTGTTCATACTATCAGTTTGAGGCTAATAACTAGAATCATCATACATTCCCTGAATAAAGCTATTTAAATATTTTGTACTTCCCGTGCATATAACAGCCCAGTATTTCAAGTGAATCATTAGAAATATTAACAATCATTTAAACATGCTTGTAGTCAATACAATCCAGAAACATTGAAACAAGTTGTTTTTTTGTTCTTAGTATGCATCCAATTTTGTAATTGCTAACACACTGTTAGAATTTTTGTCTGAGTGGGCAGGTTTTATTCCTGAACGCGGGGCTGTGACGTAGACATGTACCAAGCTGTACCGTTTGAACCAATAGGAAAATTCCACTGCAGTAGCCACCGTTCAACACAAAAAGGCTATTATAAGACGATTTTAGGACAAATATTGCAGAATTCAATGAATTTATATGAAAATGTAAAACATTGCACAGTAACATAAAGGTAGCACCCTTAATGGCCAAGTTATATAGTTTATTTGCAAAAAAAGTTGCTTTGGCAATAGCTCCACTTTAAAGCCTAACCAAATCAATATGGTGCTTGATTTAAAGAGTGAATAATTTTAATGACTTAAATTTAATACTCTCTGAAAATATGTTTTTATAGTGCAATTAGGAACAGTTAACTCACAATACTTCAGAAGCTAGAAAACAAAACAGCCCTAAAGGCTGCCTCCAAAACAGATCTAAAGCCTATCTATAAATTCCCGTGGTGTAAAAGTATCCATATCGAGCTGGAAGTTCTCCATCAAAGCCCCACCTTCTCTGTTAGCCGGCATGCCATTTAAGGTGATGATAGGGTAAAGAAACATAAACCTAGACAGAAAAGAATATAAATACAACAGCAATGACGGTGTAGATTTGTGCTGCTAATCAACTGTATGCAGTGCAGTTTCAAAGTGAGTTTCATCAGGGTGTTATCTGCTTGCTGAGCTATAATAAAAGAGGAAGAGAAACACCACAGAGCCCACAGACTCACGCCAGCCGAGCACAATCTGTGACGTTAGCAAGTAGACAGGAGACAGTTTTGCAACCAACCTGCAAGGAAGGAGGAAAAAAAAGGACACATGATCTTTATTGTATCACCTCTTAAGTTAAAACAATTTCACAGAGGTAAGCCACCGCTTCGCCATCATTTTGGGTTTATTCTTCCCAAATCAGGTCTGTATCAAATTTGGTCATAACCAGTGCAAACCTTTGATTTCCTTAAGCAGGAAGTGTAGCAGCATGACAACTCCTTCTGAATGGAGTCTTTTTGCTCAGGGGTGGAGCTATAGATCAGGTCAGATCATAGACAGACTTTTTTGTTTGCTAAACTCTCTGTGACCCCACGCTTTTTCCTTCCATAAGACACAGACAAGATGGTCAGGCGGAATCCAAGATGTATTGGCACGATAGTGAATGAAGTGTAAAGGTTCAGTCATGGAAAGGTCACAGTGTGGTCAATTTATTGTTTCTGAAGCAAAATGCCTTCACTCTCCACATCCAAAGAGGCTTCTCACCCTCAAATACAGCAATTTAATAACACAGGGATATCTTTAACTGAGACCCACTGATGGCAATGCATATTTATTCTTAAACAGAGCATAGCAGAGCACAATCCGTTAACAGATTTACTTCAGATATGGAGTTTTTAGTGTCTTTAAAATGTGGAGATCACAGAGGAGAAAAGTCTTTGCAGTGTCCTGTAAACTTTAAAATTCAAACAACCCCTTTTGTTTTTTTTTATCTATCAATATTTTTATTGGTTAAACATGCAGGTAGTGGCCTTAAAAAGTGATAAACCAACATAAAGTAGTGTATAATTGTGAAACAGAAGGAAAATCATACATGGTTTTCAACCAAAGAAATCAGAAAAATGTGGCATGCATTTGTATGCAGCCCCCTTTACTCAGATACCCCTAATTAAAAACCTGTAAAATCAATTAACCTTCAGAACGCACCTAATTTGTAAATAGATGCAAAATGCTTTGTAGCCGAAAACTAACAGTGTACATCACCCTGAATACACCATTCCTTCGCTGAAATAGGGTGGTGGCAGCATCATGGTGTGGGGATGCTTTACTTCAGTAGGGACAGGAAGTCTGGTCAGAGTTGTTAGGAAGGTGGATAGAGCAAAATGCAGAGCAATGTGAAATCTTTAGTCTCTTGATGCCAAAGCAAGTAGAGACCCAGAAGTACTTGCAGGTGTAATTGCATTGAAAGGTGGTACTATGTTGTATTGAGTCAGGAAAGCTGAAAACATGGAAAACCATGTATCCTCTTTCTTCCTTTTAGAGTTTTATGTACTAATTTGTGCTGGTTTATCAAATAAATCCCCATAAAAACACTATTTGTGGTTGTAATAGATACTTATAATGTGTTTAAAAGGATAAAAAAACTGATTTGTACAAAAACATTAAAACGGGCGACACCAAGTAAATCTTAAATGTCTGCAGTGTTATCACTCTATTGGCAAATATACCCTCAAAATGTCGTAATCTGAGCATTATCATGTGTGCAAGTGTTTTTCTCATGGCATTAGAATTTCCTTCAAAGCAAAGCTGTGATCCAGAATCACCAAAAACAGCGTGGCCATAGACTCTTCATCTTGTTTTTTTAACCATTTTACTGGAATCAGAATCATTGTGGTTGTTTGATTAGAACCATTCAGCTTTGGGCTGTGGCACTGTGATCCTATGGATAAGTTGTGACTAAACTCTTAACACCTGGCTTTACAGCTTCACACCTTTCATAACGTTGTTTGTGTAATAACTTTAAAACTATTTGTTGCATCAGTCTGTACCTTTGTCACACTGAATTCTTACCCTCCTAGTGAAGGCCAGAACCCTTGACTTCTCCATTTGCACCTACTGTTTGATCCAATTACAGTGTTAGAGGGTCAAGGAGATAGGAATCACTTTGAATCAGTGAAAAATGATTGGGTAGCAAGTATCAACTTGACATGCCCAGTATTTACAGTGTGGTGTTTGGTTGCTGCTTGTACACTTCAATGGACCAGCACAGACTCAGAGTCCCAAAGTAACAAAAATGTACCGAGTACCAAGCCAGAGGGACGACCAATTGTGTGATGATGTTGGTGGTAAACAATCTACAGCTTTCCTCGTGCTACATGGCTAGGTCAGATCAACCCCTTTTATCCGTTTCTATTGTCTCCTTTTTTGTCATTTCTTGACATCTGTTTGTTACACTGACATCTGTAGAGGAAAATCACCTTTTGTCACAGTGTGCTTTATCAACAGTACGTGATCAAGCCTGGTGCCACTACTAGGGCTTTCCTCTTCCTCTTTCCTCTGCATGCAATGTCTGTTAAGTCCACACAACAAGTTCTGTACACAAAGTAAGATTATTGCCGCTGAAAACAGTTACACTGCATACGTTAATTCAGACTTTATTTCAGTACTTAGTTTCTTATCATCCCTTTCCTTCATTTATTCTGGTCAGAGGTGATAGGGAGATCCAAACAATGCTAATCCCTTGTATGTGCTTAGGAGCATGACAGTCTAGGTAAATAAAGGAATGACACTGGCTTTGCCGAGGCCTCTCATTTGCCTTAGACATTGAATTCACTTGAATAGAGCAGGACCATTTACGGGTGGGGGACCAGCAGAGCCCCTCGAGATCACAGAGGCCTTAAGTGAATTACTCAGATCAGTGCTGGTTGGGGGGGCATTAGACTCCTAACTATAACAGCTACAGGCAGCCACGCAGCAGTGGTTGGTGTGTTTGTGTGCAAACAGTCGAGTATGTGTTTCGAGTGTGAGCGAGTATGAATAGACAGCCGGGGACTCCTGCAGAGGGAGCAGAAGCCTTTGTTGGTCCAACAGTATTGTTGGAAGCTGTCATGTGCAATTAGTGTCACAGCTACTGCTTAGCGCGGTGCTCCGCCTTAGCAAGGGGAGCGCAGAGGGATAGGAAGGGAAGCAACAAGCACACCAAAGCCCCTTGAGATTAACTTGATAATTATATTATGGTGACACTTCAACAGTGCAGCAATGCTACAAAACATGCTGACATTTCCCAGCTGTTATTTTAAATTGTGTATACAGTTTACGCAATTACAAGTCTTACATGCTGCTCTGAAGAAAACTAGCCTCCGTTTTAGCTAATTTTAGCTATTTAACAGAACTAGAATGGAAATGCTTATATGCATGTGACAAAATGTTGTATTTAACATCTATGCTTTCACAAGAGATCGTGTTAAATTTGTTGTTATTTTCTCATTCAAACAATGTTTATGTTACTATAATGTATCTTTAGTTGAGACGACCAGATCTATTTAGCTGCATAATTAGTGTGATCTAATGGTGCATTCACTTTGTACTCAGAAGTCAGATTTTCTGAGAAATCCTAAAAAAAACAATATCGCCTGATGTCTGAATTCTATATGAAAATCGAAGCTCAAGGAACAGCCCCAGAGTTTAATATCCAAAATGGCTGTATATCATATGCAATTTAGGTGAAAGTTGTCACTGGGCCTATTCCTTAGCCCTTTTGGCGATTTAGATCTCTTTAAGTACCACACAGATCATTGTAAAATATCTATTTGTGAATGTGTTCCTTTTGTGTACGAACACTTAAAAATGAGAGATATATATTTTGGTTTTGGTCCAATGTTGCTAAAAGTAGTTAACACAGAAACACACATTCACAGTGTTTAGTGACCTGCAGGGAGAACGCTCTCAAATGTCATTCGCACACGAGACAAATCGAACTCACAGCAAGTCTCTAAAGAGTGGAATTTGTCTTTTGGTTACTGGTTATCGTTTGTTCCATCGGACTACAGATGGTACGTTTCCATAATTTTTCACATCTCATTATCTAGACAGACTGACGAGTCACAGCTAGTGCATGTTGTCTGGCTGAGATAACAGAAACAAACTTAACAACTGGTCTGTTAAAAGTGAAAATGTTGGATATCTCCTAATATAGCGCTGTATCCTGCAGGTTAAAACATTTACAATAGGTTTTAAATAGCTAAAATGAGCTAAAACGAGCCGTTAGACTGTCAACGTAGAGTTTTTAATTTTTTTTCGAACTCACTGAAATGTAAAAATCTTTCTTTAAAGGTTCAGTGAACTATTACTAAAAATAACTTTATAGAATCTCACTTCAAAAAAATCCAAAGTGTCCCTTCAAGTTTCAGAACAGTTATTTTTAAGTGACATTTAGAAACAATTTTCTGCATGTTTCATAAATTTTAGGCCATTTCAGAAAAAAGTAGAATTCTATGTTTCACATTTAGCATTGACTGTGACTCCTAATATAATATCCCAACATCAATTCATTGTAACATGTTCAGATTAACATGGCTGCCAGCACAATAAACTCGTGGGTGTCAGTAGTGCACTCTGCCTATTGCTGAAGGTGGAGGAGAGATACAGAATGAGCTTTGTTTGATAAACGAACTTTGACTCTGCTGCACTGTCAGGAGATTGGAAAACTTGTGAAGAAAACTTGCAGTCAAACAAAAAGGAGAAATTATAGCTGACTGACCATAATTATTTATTGCTCTACAAACAGCTTAAACAATGAAAGAAATGAAGCCTCTGCTCTTTGTAACCATCTTCACTGATAAAGATCATGTTGGTTTTTTGAAGTGAGCGACTGGCGAGTCAGCCTCACCACATTTAACACATGTAGCCTACTCACTGTCATCTGCTTGTGTATGCATGCTGGTGTCACCAGACTGTTATCGGTGTTCATCACCCCCATTTATCTAAATTAAATTGCAAAAATAGTCAGAGCCAGGCCCCTGCTGCTGTTTTCCTAATGTAAATCGATATGTTTCCATGCACTTGGAAAGATCACTAAGCAAAGTGGCATATGACCCGATACAGCTCGATACGCTAACTACCACTAGCCAGATGAGGTGCCCTTTTATCTGCATTTTGATAAGGGGGAAAAAAACAGGACATAAATTCAGCTGAGTGAAAATAGTTCCTGAGAGCATGTCACATGAAGTTAAGAGTTAACAGAGAAGCTTTGGGGCTATTGTTTTATTTAAGCTCTGAGTTGCATGATCTAAGTTGAATGAATGTTAATGCAGGTCCATAGGCAAATAGTGTTGTGAGAAACGAATAAAGTAATTAAAGAGGACAAGAGAGTGTGTTTGAAAGGTTTCTGTGTGCTCTTCGCTGGCTGGCAGGCCTTCGCTGCTGTCTCTGAGCTCCCAGAGCAGTCTGAACTTTTAATGAACTCCGTCAAATTATGATCGAATGAGTGAGCCAGACAAAAAATAAACAAATAAATATTTAGAATGCTTAGAGAGGAAAGGAGCAGATGGACAATTCTTCCTTATCAAAAACAGACAAACATATGCGCACATTTCTTGTTCTCAGGCCTAAATTAAGATGAAATGAGACTGAACCTTAACTGACAGCAGCAGGGTAGTTTCTGATTTGTCAGCATTCAGGTGCGTTGTTACAGGGGCAAACATCTCACCCAGACAGATGTGTGTGTCTCTGCTGAGAGCAGAAGGAGTGAGTGAGTGGAAATGAGAGACAATGAGGCAGTTGCGTGACTTGTGCTTGTTTTTAGCCCTCTAACCTCCAGGCAGTAGTTGTTAGCTAGCAAAAAAGGAAGGTGTAGTGTAAATGTTCGACAGAAAACAGAGCTCCCACACTGGATTTTATGTAGGATGTGCATCCGTTCTCTGTGTGATGACACATACATGTGCACATCAAATACAAAAAAAAAAAATATTTACCCCCCGAATGTCAGACACTTTGCCTTATATACCAGGAAATTACTGTTCCCTGCAGGTGTACTAACAATGATATTAAAAAGAAGTGTTTGGCAATTTCTTGTGACAACTTCATCCCACTGACAAAATTGGAAATCACCGCAGCTTTGCAGGTAAAATTCCCTGGCAGATATTTCATACAAGGTAGTCTTTTTTTTTTTTTAAATGCGTGTGAGCGCAGTTGACTGCAAGCAAACACTTCATTAACATTCAGCAACCAAAGTCCCCACAAAGGGAATTAGTCGTAAAAGCTCTCAAAGTTTCCGAGTTGCTTAAACCGCAGTTCAAGTGGGAAAGAAAGAAAAGCCGAAAAAAGGTCAAAGATATGATGGGAGAGATGTTTTTTTCAAGATTCTCTATTCTAGTTCAATAAATTAGCATTTGAGGATTATTAATTAGCTCAATTAATAGAAATCTTTTGGTGTTGTGTTATCTGTACCCACATAAGTTTATTTTTAACAAATGCGATATACAATAAATGATAATTAAATATCATCTTCAGGAGTTTCAGGCCCTGATGAAAGAGTTTTTCCAAATGTATTCATCCTTTCTAAAAAAGTTCCTTTTGAAAACAGCATAATTTTTATAATTATCTTCATCAATACAAACAAATATACCAAATGCTATTAATGCACATATACTAGGCCTGTATGCAGCAATGTAACATAGTCATTAAAACACCAAAATTAAAGATAGAGGCATGGAGTATGCGCTTAAAGCTTGGTGTTCTTACGGTTAGGATGCTTGTGACTGAATCTTAGTTAGAGGTGGAGCTATCACATCATCATTTCCAAGAAGATGTATTCTGGTTGTCTTACAGGAAGAACTCAGGCTCCAGGGTAATATGTCTTTACTGTAGCCTGGTCCAGGTTTCTACACCTTAAAATCCTTTTAAGAAATGTTCTCTGACTGTGTGAAGCACAGAGTGGCAATGTGCTGCTCCTCCGCCACCTGTTTCTGCACAAAGCCAGTCAGCTGGCTGAAAGATGGATTACTACACTGTTCCTCCACTTATATATAAGACATGTATGAAAATATTTACGGTCGCAAAAACAAACATACAGTCATGGTGTGGAAACTAGAAGCAACGCAACCCATGACTCTTACTAAAGTAATGCATTCTAGTGAGAGCTGATGACAGTCTCTCTGCAATGTTTTTCTCAAAATTACACTTCAGTTGCTTTTATTGCATGGATCCAAGCTGACACCTTTATTCCTCTGAAGTCGCAGATCTTCACACTGAAGCCAAAACAAACCCCCTTTCAGATTTTTTTTCTGTTCATGCAACCATTTTACTACAACCGCTGTCAGAGCTCACTCTTCAGCCAGCAGCTCAGCTGTCATTCTGTTTCAACTTACCCAACTGAGATGATACGTTTCTCCACATATTCCCACTTTAAATGACACTTCTGACAGTTTACCACGTCGACTCTCTACCGTGCACAACAGTTTAATTGCAATCAAGGATCACGGCAGATACCTTTGTTGTCACAATGGGTTTTACATGCTTGTGACCTTATTTGAAGCCCATACTGCCATAGGTGGCACACCCTTTGACCTTTTTAGTGACTAATGTAGTGCTGATCTAATTCATCGAGAACAGGGTCCTGACCTCTGACAGATGGTCCTATGCGAGCAGAGGAATCAGGTCAGATCATTACATCAGGTGCTTGAGCTCAACATGCCTGTTGAGCCTAAATAAGTGAAGGGGGGTGTTCAGATCTGGTGACACAAGCAAATATGTTTAACAGCATGGAAAAGAGCGGGAAAGAGATGTTGAAGAGAGATATCGTTCTCTGTTTCTGCCCCCGAGGACTTCGGTTAAATTGGCATGTTGCAGAGACAGCACTGTTAAACTGAATTTAAACAGCTGCCAGGTTCACCCACGGCAACACTTATATGCACACACGCACGCATGCACCACACACACACATATGCTTGCTCACAGCGAGGCCCTCCCCAGCTGTAAGTTTGCGTGCGAAGGGGAGAAATTCTCTGCACTAATGTGCCAGGATTTGTTTTCATCATCAAATTGCAAATGTTTTAAATATGCATCACATGTGCATACGCGCACACTGCGCGGGTTTATCTGGCCGGAGCACTGACAGTCTAATCCCTGTTTTCAAACAGTCATTTGTCAGATATAGAAAGTGGTAGTGGCTTTTACCCGTGTTTGTTTTCACACAACTACTTTCCTTTAAAGTCATATTGGATTTTTTTTCATACACAGCCTAATTTCTAGTCAGGTTGTTGCTCGGAGTTAAAACATGTGTTGTGTGGGATTGCAATTAGTCTGAGTGCAGAAGGATTGGTGGGAGTGACATATTGGGAAATTTTCTCTTCGACTGAAATGAATCTTTCTATTTAATATCAATTGATCATATTTATATCACAGAGTAGCATTTTATCTCTGAAACTTCCCCGCTGCTTTTAAACAAGTACTCATGCCTCTGCCGTTGCAAAGAACAAGCAACAGTGTCAAAACAACGTGACAGTCAGTTAATTTCATCTTTTCACTCACTTTGCAAGCCGATTCTTGTTCAGGATGTCGCGGATGTTGTTCGGCAAATTAAATGTGTTGACGCTGTCGTGCCGAGGTGTTATCCAGTTTCCTGCTGTCAAACGTTCGCTCGGCCCAGCAGACGTTTTGACAAGAAGAGGTGTTGATATGACAGCCCTGCAGTGTCTGGGTAAATATAGTAGCCAAATAAAAGTGGAATCACATCCACTCTACGTACATAGCTGTCACCTTGGAAACCAGAACTTCAATCATCTGAAAAAAAAAAATCTAATGATAGCAGATTTTCTTATCCATTGTATCATTTTTGTCAAAACATTTACTGAGAAGCCCCAACATTAAACTCTTTGAACATTTTCAAATTTAGTCACATTACAACCACAAACCACACATACTGTATTTTATGTGACAAACCCACACAAAGTAGCTGCTTAACTATGCAGTAGAAGGAGTAGGGTACATGATTTTTAAAACCTTTTAGCATCAAAAATTAGCAAATTGAGGCTTGCTTTGATAATCATCCCCTTTTACTCTGATACCCACAAATAAAACACTATACAACCAACTGCTTTCAGAATTCATCTCTTGAGTAAATAGAGCTCACCTGTTTGTAGCTTAATCTTAGTGTAAATGCTGGTGTTCTGTGCAGGCCTCAGAAGTTTCTTATAGGATTTTACTGAACGAACCGCATCAATAGGACTAAGGAACACAGCAGACAGGTAAGAGATAAAATCATGGAGAGGGTTAAAGCAGGGTCAGGTTATAAAATCATATAGCAAGCTTTGAACATCTCACAGACTTCTGTGCACAAGGAGCGTGAGGAGAGCATTAATCATAGAAACAACTAAGAGGCCCACTCTATAGGAGCTGCAAAGATCCACAGCTCAGGTGGGAGAATCTGTCGACATGAACATAGTCATGCGCTCCACAAATGGAAGAGTGGCAAGAAGAAAGCCATAAGAAGTCCTGCGGCAGCATCATGTTGTGGGGATGCTTTCTGTCAGCAGTGGCAGTGAAACCGGTCAGAACTGACTGAAAGATGGGTTGAGCTAAGTACAAGGTGGTCCTGGAAGAAAAGCTGTTAGAAGCTGAAAAAGACTCTAAACTGGGCAAGAGGTTTACCCTCTAGCAGGGCAATAACCATAATAACCCAGAGCTACAATGGGATGGTGTAGATCAAAACATATTCATGTGTTAATGTGGCCTAGTCAAAGTCCAGACCTAAACCTAATCTGTGGCCATGCATGAAAATAGCTGTTCACAGATGGACTCTATCCAGTCTGGCAGAGCTTGGGGTATTTTGCAAGGAAAAAAATTATTTAGTCACTGGATGTGCAAAGTTATTAAAGGCATATCCTGTTTACCCATCCACTAAGAGAAAGTTTCATATTTGACATTTATATTATTAATAATTATTTGAATTATTAAAGGATCCATTTGGAATGTATGTAATTGACTTGGAATCTGTCTGTTTGATTGGATTGAATTGACTGGATAGTTTTTTCGTAATGTGCCTTGAGACTGCATTTGTTATTTCTATAATCTACTCATAGTCTAAGAAGATATGGTTATGTTTCTCTAATAAGTAATATATACCATCAGCAGGTCATTCAAATGTTGTATTTCATAAGAGTGAACTGACTCAAACAGGGATGAGAATCACAGTCAATGGGCCTAAAATAAAATATTTAGATTATAAAGCCCTGTTAAATAAAATGATATGTAAGATTTGAACATATTTATGAGTGGTTTTCCTCATAATAAATCAAAATACTTAATTACCAAGCAAAACTGATACATACATATGGATCTCTGAAACAGAAAGAGACTGGTGTAAGATGGCAATGCATGAAAAGTACCAGTCGGTAAAGGGACAGATTGACTTTTCGTGTATTTTTTCCATTCCATCTCCTCAAATTGCCCTCATTGACCATTAAAGAACAAATACAATTTCTCCATCAAACTCCCTAAAAACCATGTGCTTTCAATGGCCAGTCTTTTTAACATTGTTTTGTTCAACAGAATAAATGTCATAAAAGCGCCCTGATCAAAGGAGATCGCAGTTATTCAATTTCTATCTCTCTCTGAGACAGATTGATCCACGAAAGTAAAAGCAGGAATTTGTCCAAGCCATTCCATGTGTAATATAACGGGAAAACAACACATCAGTGAAGACTCCCTTGTGACTCAGAAAAAAAGAGGCTGGGGGGTGGCGTAATAACATCTTTGTGGCCGTTTGAAGTCGCATCAGGCCCATTTCCCACATACTGTAAAGTACAGGCTGTCTGCATGTCTACTGGCCTCTCGCCATTCAAAGGCCACATTCATGAAGGCCAGTGCCCGCCCTCACAGAGGGCAATTGGATTCACCAGATACCCATCCCCTTCTCACGCAATGTTGTGTAAACCCAGGGAAAATCACCTAGACAAGTCCCTAAATGAGTTAAGGGCGAAGATGCCGCCGCGCCCACTCACATGTCTCAGACATGATAATGTGCTGGTACTTTTAGAAATCCTCAGTCTCACGTATGCGCTCAGAAGCTGCAAATACAGATTCTCCTACATCTGCCAGTGTTTCTAACCTGAGCTGGTTTTGTTGGTGGATTTATTTGTAATGCCTTCACAGAGCATCCTTACCATCTTATCATAAAGCAGCCTTTTGATTTCTTTTTAGGTTGGCTAAGTTATTAGTCACCTTGCATGGAAAACAACTCTAAACACCTTAATATAGTTCACGATTGTTGCACTTGACTTGTCTTTTGTTGGTTTTGCTGTCTCCGAGCTTGTTAATCTCCTTCAATCCTATTTCTTTAGAGGATCTGCCACACCTAAGAGTCAAGTGTCGGGCAACCCCAGCCTGACCATGCTGCAGCTTGCTTCCCACTCTCCCTTTTGACTCACTCTGTTTACTTTATTTCTATTTTAGCCACTGATGCTAGAGCTTTTTCTCGCTTTACTTCACTCCACTCTGAACATGTTTCATGAAATGTATCTGATTAGGAGATACGCAGGAAAGGAAGACTCCGCAATGAGGTCAACACCATGAATAATTTGGACAGAGCACCATGCTTTAAAAAGGTCAATGGGGGTTGTGAGCCAAAGAGAAGCTGTCTAAAATAAAAGCAGGGAGAGTGAGGGAAAAAAAAACAGGCTTGCATAATTCATTGGACCATCACAACATCAATTCCCCATCCCTCTACTGTTGGATCAACATTGTTATAAAAATGTCAGATGGGCCAATTCATGTAGAAAAGGCTCGGGCTTGACCTAATTGGCAGAGCCATGTGATCGCTGATGGCGCTTGAGGCTGTGGAGGCTGCGGAGGTAGACAGTTAATTATGCTGCTGATTTTCCAGAAGCAAGAGGTTGTCTAAAGAAAGACTGCATGTATTTCTATCTGCTAACCAGTGGTGGTGCAATGATGCATCCAGCTCTTTAGATGAGAAGATATATGAAATTGGGACCACAACAACAAGATGAGTCAAAGTTATTGTTATGCTTTGAGGAAACTAAGAATCACCTTTTTTTAGTGTTCACAAATTGAATTCCAGGTATGACAGGTCCATTTATTATTTAATGTATTGTTAACAATCAGTTAATAATATTTAGAATAAAGGTTTCATAAATCTTAAACTGTGTTTTAACGAATCTCTGTTAAGTGTAGAATCATCCACCTCCAGTTTGAACGGCAGAAGCGTTTTAGATCCTTTGGTTTAGCGCTGATAGGTAGAGATGTTCACAACTCATCTCTCCCAGGTCCAAGTCAAGCCTCAAGTTTTCTCAAGTCAAGTCTGAAAACTTTGTTTTTATCCAATGCACTTAATCCAGCTGCTTACACCACTGCAGTCATGTGGAGAAACGCATCCAACAGTTATCCTTTATTTTTATTTACATTTGCTTAGGCTCTAAATCTTAAACTCACCTTAAGCTAAGCTATTATTAATGCATACGCTATTATAATGAGCCGTAGGAAGGCTCATTATAATAGCGTATGCTTACTTCACCACTGTATAGCAAATAATGAGAGCAATTGTACTGCACTTTGTTAGACTTTACATCAACAACAAAATATTGAGAGGTAATAAATGCCATGAGATCTTATTACAGACCTCCTAATTGATTTTTAAAAATATCTCAAAATCTGATGCTTAACTTACTGCATGATGAGCTGCTCAAGTTTAGTTATGTTTTTACTTGTCTGGACACATCATCGTCTTATAAAATGTACTCTTTAAAAAAATTAATTAGTCAGCCTTCAGAAATGAGTTAAAGCAGCAAAGCAGACGAGCATTGAGATTGCAGTCTGTCCGAACAGCTAATAGATTTTCAAGTTACGCCTTCCATGTTTGTAGTCAGCAGCTGGATGGATAGCAGAGACAAAACACCTGCCAAAAGCCTTCAGGCCTGAGCCTTCAGTTTTGGCAAGCCTCTCCTCCCTGCTACTTCTAATCGCTCCTCTTCTCATGCAACCCTCTCCTGGCCAAACTCCCTGTCAATTTTCAAACCATATTGAGAGCGTTTCATGGCATGTTGTGACAAAAACACACAAACATTAGATTTGATGAGCTGGAAAATCTCATTGTAGCTTGAAAGGAATTATCGTCCACTATGTGGAGGGTAAATATCAAAAAAGTCTGCTTTGCAAGTAATTAACATTTGAATCTAACAAGGTTTGTGTATTTTTGATGCATATGCATTTACACTGTTAGGTCACATGCTCAAACGGGGCTCAGACTATTGACCAATCCAATCCTAGCTTTTAAAGAACTGGAAGGCTTTGGATAATGCATTTTGAAGCATGTGGTACAAGAGTTCTTTGTTTATGTAATGTTGTTTGGGTTAAGCAAAGTAAAAAATGGTGGCAGTGGGAGGAGTGAAATAATTGTGTTGTTGATTTTTTATTTTATTATTTAAATTTGAAACTATAAGTAAGAGATATTAGGAGAGTTTTGTAGAGGAAGTGATTAGCTTTCCAAAATAATCCTAAAAACCCTAACCTTTGTACTATAGCTAAAAATGAATTAGCTTTCAAATTAAAACCAATATAAGATAATAATACACAGAAATGTAATTAGTTTTATATTTTAAGGTAATAATTTGCGGGTATTAGGCACAGCACTGTATGGGATATGTGAACCATGTTTTAAAATTGAAAAGCAAAAATCATACAATCAGGTACCAAGAGTGTAACACATTTTTATTACAGTAATATTAATGTTATCCATAATGATTATTTATTTTTATATTGATACAAAGACTTAAAAAAAATGTTTGAATAAACAATCACTAGATTTTCTAGATGTTTTCAAGTGCTTGTTGGCCAGAATATGAAATCTAGCTATATTTGCTTTTTATTGTGTTTTTCACAACTGAAGGAATTTCCAACAGGCAAATGTATCTTTTTGTAAGCAAGGGAAAAAGGCAGTGACCTTCTTTCAGTTAGCTGACAGACAGTGCATGGCAACAGGTGGGGAAGAGGCTGCAATAAGCTCATCTTGATTCTATATTTTAATACACACTTAGCAAGTTGCATACTGCAGTAAAAGGTGTTTTAGCTATGGGATTAGATTTTTTGTGGCTATTTATAACAGTTGTGTAATGAAATTATGCTTCTGTACATTATGTAGCTCAAAAACACAACCACTTTGTGCATGTCTTCACGTAGCTACGTGCTAACACTAGCTAGCTAGGTTTTTAACAGAGGTTCAAAGAGAAGTATGCAGCTCCCAAAATTTTTAAAAGTCTAATTAAATATGCTAAATGAATGGAAGGTAAAATATATTTTAGCTTTGTAGCTTGGACAAAAATTGTAACAATTAATTTAGCTTGAAACTGGTTCTATAAATGCAACTTCTATGGACAAAAACATTTTTTTTTTTTAAGATAATCTTTTAAGAACTTTATACATATTTTCTAGATTTATATCACCAGAAAATTCCATTATCAACTTATAAATTATCTTCCTAACTAAATTAATTTAAATCCAGCCTAAACTGTAAAAATACATTATCAACAATTTTTACTATAATTTATTTTCAAGATACATGAAATACACATTTTTAAGTTTGTGAAAAAATAAGTACACCCCAAAAACTCTAGCTTGTTACAAGATATGTAAAACCCTAGAATTTAAACAGGCTTTATGTAAAAGTTACTGCATACTCATGTTGGAGTTTCAGTTCGCTTGAGTGGTAATATGAATAATCCCTTTGTTTCTATGGCCTCTTAAGTTCATTCATAATCAGTGGATTTTACTTTCTTCCTGCCCACCATTTCCTCCTCATCTAGACCCCCTGTCAAACCCAGTTACTGTAGTTCCCCCCTCGGGGTCTCAGGTGATGAAAGGGTGGGAGCAGCAACTGGACATTTCCTTATAGAGACAGGACAACGTATGGCTCTGTCTTCTGTATGCTGGAACAGTTCATATACTCTTCATCACCATATCAGAAACACACAAGAAGAATACTGCCAGAAAAAAAGCAATTGTAGCAAAATTGACTTGCGTAACATGGCAACGGAATGAGATTAAAATGAGATTCCTGCAGGTTTTTATTTAAACTGGCATACTGGCACTTTAAGAAATCTTTGTTCTTTATTTGGACACAATACAAATCTATAAATTATCCCATTCCAAAGATCTTATTAAATTTTAAAATATTGCTATAGTCAAAGGTTAAAACCTAAATGGTCAGACTCTTGGTACATTTCCTTGCTTCTTTAGCCACAGTTGCACGTGTGTCGGCGCTCCGAGCACCAAGAGCCAAAAATAGCCCTGTTGACCCTTAAAGAGCAGAGTCTGTAACATGTTGTACAGGCTTGGAGAAAGACGTCGCTGTCTCTTTAAGACTGGCTCTTCTGTAGCACAGCATAGTATTGCTGTGGTGAAGTGTGTGTATGTAAAGCTGACTGAGCAGGCAAAGGGTTGCGTGACTACTGCAGACGAAGCTGTGACCTCAGAAAAGTGGTTATGAAAACGATCTGTTGAAGCGAGCAGAGGAAAAGAGTGAGTGAGGAAGGGAGGGAGGGAGCGAGTGAATGAAAAATGCAGGGAAACAAAAAAAGAGAAAGAAGGACTGTTTCATGTACTACCTAGGGTTTGCTATCATTGAATTAAATGTTTGCACACTGACTAAACTGTCAGTCAAACAGTGTGTGGTCCATTCCCTGCCCTGTCCTACACAACAGAGCTACGGGGCAATAACATTAAAGGCCGGTTCACATTGTGGGGCAGACAGCACACTCGAACAGAAGCCAAACAAACAGCAGTTGTGAAAAATCAAGCAAAAAAACCTGTTTTAATACCACTGAGGCTTATATGGACAACAAATATGTAACGTGGTAATAAATGTATATTGATGAAAAGCTTTAAGGAAAGGTTTCAGTGTGTTCACATACAGTCAGATAGAGGACACCAAGGCCTTACTGTACGGCCCGTCACATTTATTACATAACTGTCTGAAAGGGATTATTTTCAGCTGACTACACGACCACCTGCAGACAGAGACAAGGAAGTAGAGAGCATCAGTAACATGGTCACAAACACTTTAAAAAGATACTAGTAACATGTTGGAGTACCTCCGTTTTTTAATGCAAAAAAAGGAAATGGAAGTTGAATTATTTTAATTCTTGCTAAATTTAGATTTTTATATTTCTCTTCTGGTCTGTGACACAGTATATTAATAAACAAAAGCAGCATATTACTAGCCAAGAAAAAAAAGTTCTGTAATCAGTTGAATTAAAAATAAATCAATAAATAAAAATCAAATCCAATTTATTTATAAAGTACATTTAAAAACAGCAAGTTTGCCAAAGTGCTGTACATGCTAAGATAAATAAATAAAAGCACATAAAATAGAACAGAGACAATGAAAGAGACAGTGGCTGCAAAACATGCTAAATGCATTCAACTTTATTGATTCTATTTTAGTTTTTTTTTTAGTTTAGTTTAGTCTACCTAACCATATTTGTTTTACGTAGATTTTTATTCTTACAGTAAGACTGTTTTAAATTCATTTTTTTTTTTACACAGAAAAGTAGTTTGTAATATTTAAGCTAGTGACAACAGGACCACAACAACTAACTCAATGATTTAAATACCTCTTTAGACATTTTCTATATGTTTTTGATTCTTTGTTTAATACAAAAAATATTTGTAGCATATTGCCAAAGAAAATGAGATGTGTTACTTTTATGCTTATAAAGGCCAAAGAAAGAAAGAAAGAAAGGTGATGTTTTTCATCTGAAATCATTTTTAATTAGGACACATTAAAGCTTTAATTGTGAGCATAATTATATAAATGAAACCAGCTTGCTATAAATATTTGCTATGAAAGTAAATATCTTAGACTTTGGTTTGCATTGTGTTTAATTTATCTAACAAACAATACTTGTTTATTCAACAGCCTATTCCTTCTAAACACTTGCTGTGTAATTAAAGAAAGACTTTTCATATTTCTCTTTCAGTCGTTATTGTAGTTCAGGTGAGTTTAATGTGTCTGTGCTGGGGTCAATCTATAAGCAGGAGTCTTTCATTATTACTTCATTTGGCATTTTTTGAGGCACATAGATGCAATTTAAAGACTTTTAGTTCCATTAAACAACAAATGTGCTATCCAATGTGCTGTTATAAAAAGGGTGAATGAAAACCACAATTTTATATAGAAAAATAATAAAATATGCAAGTAATGGGACTGAGACAGAAGCATATCAGTGTTTGGGGGGGATTGCGTGTGAACAGTAATGCTGGTCTTCAAAGAGCACAGTGGAGCACATTGTATCCATGCTTGAGTCGCTCAACGGGGACAGCGGTGGGACAGAGGAAGGGGGGTTGGTGTGCTGCACCAAGACCAGCCCTGGGACTGAGGGAGAGAGAGAAAGGGACGAAGAGGAAGACTGAATGAGTCTCTGTCATGACAATTATATCTTTGTTTTGAATCAGGTTTGCAGCTCTCACACTTTTTGTGTGAGATAAAGCGAAGTCTCTACCCGACAGTCACCATGCAGGTCCCACATCAAGGAAAGTGGAATTGCAGAAACCAAACTAAACTGTGTTAAAACATTATGCTGCTTGTTACCAAGGTTACAGTATAACTTAGTTTAAAGTCAGAGATTCATTGTGTTCGGCCAGGAGGAAAAAGATGGAAGATATTCCATTATAGCTCTGGCTGTAGTTTAGGGTCATTGCTGCTGAAAAGTGAACCTCCACCCCAGTCTCAGGTCTGTTGAACGGATTTTTCCATTCATCAGTTCTGACCAGTTTCCTTACCTGCTGAAGAAAAGCATTCCCACAGCATAATGCCATACCACCATGTTTCACCACTGGGATGGTGCATTATGGCTGATGTGCAGCGTTCGCCCGGTATTTAACTGCATCAGTACACCATCAACTCTGATCAGCATCCTTCTCCCTGGTGAGGAAAAGCAACCCCAAAGCATGATGCTGCCACCTCCATGTTACTTACTGGGCAGGGCTGGGATCCAACGACATGTATGGGATACAGCAAAGCAAACATGTGGAAGAAGGTGCTCAGGTCAGATTACATCAAAATGGAACTTTTTATTGCTAAACGCGCAGCACTATATAAATAAGGAAATTTAAATTGGGGTATCAGGATAGAGGGACTGGAATGAAGATGCACTTAAAAATGTTTAGATTATAACTTCTAAAAAAAAAAAAATCGTGTTATCCAACCCCCCACCATGTTAAAATTATGCAGTACTTTGTGTTATAACGTTTTGTGTCAATCACATAAAACCCCATTGCAATCCCACTGAATTGTCATTTAAGGCTGTGACAAGACAAAATATGGAAGTTCAGGGAATATGAGAAATTTTGCAAAGCCCTGTAGGTTTATCTGTCAAAATGCTGCTTTTCTACAAAATGGCAAAACTCTACTTGGGTCAATTCCATGTATTTTTTTAATCTTTTGTTTCTTGCATTGTGGACCTGAACTGCATCCATGCAAGCTTAGCTGGTGACGTAAAAACACTGCAGTCCACTCATTCGTCAGAGATAATCTTCAACCTTTGGCTTTGGCTGCAGCAGGAATGAGGTTCTGCACATACTTATGCACAAAGTAACAATCTGCTTGTGTTGACACTGCATGTTGGCTCTATAGTATGCATTTGAAGAGATGTGACATGTTTGTGCAATCAGAGCCAAGCTAGCTTTTGAATCCAGTCTTTGTGTCATCACATCCTTTACATTCTGCAAGCATAGCTAATCTGACCCAAATTAAGGCGGTACTATTTGCAGCAGAAAGCAAAGTCAAACTGATCTTTACCAAGAAATGGCTCTAAAATTAGGTGGAGGATGTTGGAAAGTAGCTTAAGTCTGGTTAAGTCCTGGCCAGCTTTAATAAAATAGCGTACCTCCTAGGTATACTCACCATTCCTACAAAGTGATATAGTTTGTTAACAATTTTATAGTGCTGTTTGCATCAAAGGCCAAAGTGTTAAAATTAAAACAGGAATTTAAGCACCTATAAAATACAACACAAGCAATAACAGAGCTGCAGTTAAAAAAAAAAAAAAACTCTGGAAAAACTCTATTTTATTGCAGCGTTACATAAGCCAAGTTGGCCCGAGAACAACTGAATTATGACAATGAGCAGCGCGGCTGGAGAAGTAAACTCCTTCCCAAACTGATTTGTTTCGTAGATCCCAGAAACCTGGGGCTTGCTGCTGTTGGAGCTGCACATTCCAGAAGTTCAGGGATCAGTAAGCTGTGCAATTTGGTGGGATTAGTTGCAGGGTTCAAAAGGTCAAGAAGTCATCTGATGGGGTTTGGTAGATATCTCCTTCAGGTCGGCTGCTGCATTTTTATAAACAGTTTACACTGAGTGGGTCAGGAAGAGCACTCAGCGTCAACATCGCTGATCTGAGATTCTGACTGGAGATCCTGAACATGTAGTTTGTGGTGCCTCAGCCATGTCACTGGAGATGATTTATGCAGCACCTATCTGAAAGTAGATTTTACACAAAGCTTTATATGAAGTTCTACAGACTTATCCATGCGTTCAAAACTTGGGGCATTTTTTTAATCTTTAATTGAATAAGATCCACATCTTCATGAATTCTTCAGACGATCAAACAACCTGCTGTGTTTGCATGCATGCGCCCGATTTGTACCGATTCACCATGGACATTTCACCCTCCTATCTAGGGTCAATATTTACAGTTCATCCTCTTCTGCTAAATCGCTCTGTCACACCACCTTATCATCTCCCTCCCTGCCCTCCTTCCGCCCCCGCTTCTGTCTGTGCCCTGCCTGTCACATTCACTGTACATCTGAGCAGCTGAGCATGATAAAGGCCAGTTGCATGGCTTGCTCTGAGCGTGCAGGGACGTCCAGTGGATTCGCAAATCCATATGTGCACATCCCTGGCTCTAATAGTAAACGAGGTATTTTATTTTCCATTAAGCCTTTTACAAACCTGCATGTGATTAGGAGGATCTGGGGCCCAGAAGTATTTTGTGTTTGTTTGCTTTTGGGTCAGAAAAGTCAGTAAAGACATATTTTGCTTCAAAAAAAAAGAAACGTTTTTTTATACAATTCCAGTGCAACTGCGTTGTCTGTTCTTATTTGTCAAAGGATATGTTTCATAAAACCCGGTGCAGAATTTTTTTTTTTTTTTTGAACTTTCAGGCTTCTTAAAAATGATCTAAATAAATCGGACATAATCAAAACTAATCTGCAGTTACACCTTTTTAGCAAATTTATATTTTTAATTTTGCTATCTGATACAGTGACCTGTTTCACATTTGGTCATCTTAAAATCACAAACTTTCATGTATTTAATAGTGATTATACATCATAGGCAGTCACAATGTGGTTTTCACGATTGTTAGAATCTGGAACATAATGTTAGAATGAATGTAATGAAAAATGGAAATATTTTGGCAGAACTGCAAACCAACCAAGCCATGGCTGTCCTTCTAAACTGTCAGGCAGGGCAAGGAGAATATTATAAGGTTTATAAGGTTTGTTTTGATGCCCAAAATGTGTTTGTCTTATATCGTTCTGATACAGTATCACAGATCTACCAGTGTTGCAGTATACACATCAAGGGCTTAGTGATATTCATTTAAAGCCTACTATCTATTGTTGGAACTTGGCAGGAGAGCTGGTGTTGCAAAAGGTAGGAAGGAGGTGTTAACACACACAAGCACAAAGGTATGGCTTCGTTTTGCTTATTTGCAGAATGTTGTCTATGTGCCCACATACATACAAGACTGCATTCATTTTATGTACCTCTACAAGATACCAAAAACAAACTTGGATTCAGTTTGCAGTTTCAGATGATTTCGGATTTCCCATCAAATGTGCTTTATTAAAACAGGAGTGCGTATCAAAAACATTTAGAAGAGTCATGGATTTTTTGTAGCATCTGCTTACTTTCCTTGAGGTGCAAAAGCCATGTTGCGGACAAAGCAAATATGATGAAGGTGTTCTTGTTAGATAGGATCAAAAATGAACATTTTGGCATACGTGCAATAAACTAAATGTTGTTGTGGTGGCAGCATCTTGCTGTGGGGAGGCATTTCAGCAGAGATAGAGTTCATGATATATTGATGCAGTTAAATACAGAGCAAACACTACACATCACTCAAAACACACAATACAAGTAGTTAAACATGGTGGTGGTAGCATCATGCTGTGGGAATGCTTTTCCTCTGGTTAGAAACGGGGATGGGAGGACAATCCTGGAAGAAAACCTGTTAGAAGTTGCTAAAGCGTTTGTACTAGGGTGTAGGATCACTTTCCAGTAGAACACTAAACACGCAGCCAGAGCTACAGTGGAAAGATTTACATCAAAGCGTGTTCATAAATTCTAATTCTAGAATTAGAATTTTGCAAAGAAGAATTATCAAAAAGTTAACATGCGAAGCTGGTAGAGACATACCTCGAAGAAGAATCAGCATAGCCTATCACGCTTTAATTGTGCTGTCTTTTATTACTTTTATTATTTACACTAAGTTCTTCTGGTTCCAATAAAATGGGGAATTTAGCGTTGTAGATCTTGCCAAACTTGATGTAAGACCTATAAAATCTTTAAAGCATCATAACACTGGGTTCCCAGGATTAACATAATCAAATTACACATTTTCAGTGTAAAAACAGACCTTTGTGCAGGCTGACATTTTTATGGCTCCTGGTGCCTGAATGAGGTGAACTGTGGCGTGGCTGTTCGTGTGCTAAAATGGGTCGGTTTTGGAAGTTTAGACAGGTTTAGGGTTGGTTCATAACAAATAAAGGAGGCAGTGGCACTGATCAATGAGAATGAGTTGTGCTGGAGTATACAGCCTTTATGGATAGCCATTAACTCCAATGTGATCATATGGAGGTGACTCTGCATCTCATAGAGTCCAAAAAGCATTATGTCGGCTGCCTCCTTTTTCCATTGGATCATCGCTACATTGTCATTTTCTTTTCCCAGTCAAGTTCAGTCAGACTTCCTGGTGGATTTCTCCTCTTGTCACTAGTGGCTCTAAAAGTAGATGTTACGTGCCTCTGCTCCACTAAAAAAGACTATTTAAGGTCTCAGCCCATGTCAGGAAAAAACTCGGTGGTATGCTGCTGAGCTAATAACGTCTAACCAGTTTTCCTGCATAACAGCTCCTTCGGGAACTAGGAAAATATGGACAGAGAAGCGAGACTCCACTGTGTGCAAAATGACCTATTTTCCAATTGCGTGCCACGGTTTGTTTTCACTGCTGACCACATGTTTGATCATTACATAACTCCTCAGATGCGGTTTGTAAATCTTGAAGCATTTGGGGGAGTAGAGGTGAGGTTTGGAATCGATTCTTGCGCGCTGACACCCACCTTAAAGTCTGCACTGCTTATATGTCAGAGTTCCTGTAGCTTATCATATGCTGGGTTCCTGCTGTTTCCCTGCCTGCACAGCTGGCTGCTTGTCTCACTGTTGTCCCACTGTCTTAACTGTAAGAGCTGCACCCCAATTAAAGGCTAATTAAAGGGCCAGTCCATGAAAAGAGGGGAAGTCATTGTGGTGTTGTTTTCACAGGTGATGTAAATCCCACGTTGTACCGGAGTCAGGTTTACTCATCACGTGGACACATATTTGTGCTTAGATATTGTACACATTCTGCCTACTAATGTCTGTTCTTTCTCCCTAACTGTTTTTATTTTGAGGCAGGTATAGTTTTAACGAAAACTGTTTAAGAAATCCATCAAGCAAATAAGCTAAACAGTCCTTAGATGTTCTGCTTCCATGTGGATACATAGGGCTTGTAAATCTGTCTTGAGATACTATCACTGGATCCCCTTATCTCCGCTCCCTTTCACCACGCAGTTGAGCAGGCAGGGTGGTAAGCCCACCGTCCGTTGTCTCTGCAGACTGTCCAGGCTGTTTTTTGTGGGGATTTAGTGAGAGTGCGGAGATGATGCCATCTGTATATCCAGCCGACCCATCCTAAAAACAAAATTCTCCTCTATAATGGAAGGCATGACGAAAGAAATATGTCGACGTGTAAAGCTTGGCTTACAAAAAAATCTGCCATGTTTGCAGAGATTTACAACCTGAAGCAGAGAAGTGATGGTCTGGAGAGTAGTGAACCATCTAATCAGGCATAGGATGACTTTTTCCAGATGTGGAAGAGCAGAAGGATGTTGTCTCAATAGTCTACTGTGCAGTGTATTACAGAATGGTTAAGGTTCTGTAACTTATACAAATCTATTTCTAGCCATTTTTCACATTGTGTCACATGACAACGGCAAACCTCGGTGCATATTATGGAATGTTATATGATAAACCAAAACAAAGTATCACATAATTGTGAATTGGAAGAAAAAAAGGTGGTTTTCAATTTGCTTATAAGTAGGAATCTGAAAAAGTGTGGTGTGCATCTGTGTTCAGCCCCCTGTAATCTAATCCCCCTAATAAAATAAAGTGAAACCCATTGCCTACAGAAGTCCATCAGTGTTTAATTCAATCTCAGTGTAAACCTGAAAAATTTATGTTTACTGATGCTCTCCATCCAGTCTGACCGAGCTGGGCCTCTCAAACAAGAAGGAGCAAGCTTTTTAGTCGCTGGATGTGCAAAGCTGGTAGAGACGTACTCTGAAGTACTAGCAAAGTTCCGCAAAACATTAACTCAGGGAGGATGAATACAAATGCATGGCACACTTTTCAAAACAGTTGTTTAAAAATAGAATTTCAAATCCGTGTCTGAGCTACATTTCACTTTACAATTGTGGTTTATGACATAAAAACTCTGTAACTTTATGACATAAAAGTGTTTAAAAACACCAGCAGTTAAGTGTTTGTTGCCAAAATAAGAGACCCTGAAGAAGGATTCCATGCTTTGTATTGTTAAAGTTTTTGTATGTAAAAATAATAAAAACATTCCCTCTAAAAATACTTTGGAGATGAAGGATAAGCCTTTTCAGCAGTTTAAATGTTTTTCTCTGTTCAGCCATAAATAGACACTGCTCTCACCCTCAAACATTCGACCACAGTATACTCTCACACACAAGCGAGACTTCATACTGGTTTCTGTTGTCATTGCTCTGATCTGCTGTGGACTGGCCACCCACGTTGAACATCAAGATCCATCATCCAAACCAGCTTTGTCTGCAGTAAAGAAGCCACATTTGTCTTTAGGTGTTTTGGTCAAAATCACGAGCACATTTTGGATTAATCTAAAGACACAACAATTCCATCTCACATTTACATGAGATGAGCATGAATAGGTGTATTCCAGAGGGGCTGCAGGGAGCATATCCTATAACACACACCTCGGGGAGGCTGCAGGGCTGAGCTTAACCAGATGACAGGCTGTTATAGCAGTAAGAGGTCTCCTTTGGTCACGGATGGAGAAGCTATGGATTTTATGGGGATGACAGGTGAATAAATGGTTGAAATCCATTAACTGTCCCTTGACACCAGCTTTAAGCCCTGCACCTAGCTGTCAGCCTGGCCTCTGCTACGAGCTGCTGCTGAGGCGTGGTTCGGCTCCAGAGGTGCAGCCCTGCCACACGCGATGCCTGAAAATCCACACTGGCTGAGGATAAACACGCTTTAGGGAATCCCAGCTCTCCCCCTCCAGTGTACATGCACCTAGATATGTGTGCACACAGAAGCATGAACACACACCTCTGGGATGTGGAGCTGACACAGTAAACAGTGACTCACTTGCAGATAGAGACACAGCACACTGGGATAAAACAGACTGATGTGGTGCAGCAGTCCGTGTAAATTCATCACATGTGCACACACACGGCGATAAGATGCTCGCAGAGACCGGGGTGTCATTTCTGACAGTGATCGAATAAGATCCTTCACATGACCATGGCCTATACGCACATACACACACACACACACAAACACACAAGTTTGTATTTCTACCCATATTAGGACTTTATATTGACTTCTATTCATTTTGGTAGCAGCCTTTGTGCCTAACCCTAACACTTACCCTAACCTTAACCTTTATCTGTATATTCTTAACCCTAATCTTAACCTAAACTTAATTCACACCATACCTCTAAACCTAACACCTAATCCTAAAAATGGGGTCTGCCCCATTAGGGCTGGACTTTGGTCCCAATAAGGCCCATCGGTCTTCAGAAGATTAGTTAATATACCAGAAAAGGTCATAAATATGTAACATAAATGAGTACACACACACACACATTAGAACTGGCAATCACATATCCGTCTCCCTTTTCTGTCCTTTTTTGCTCAATTTTACTCGTTACCCCTGCTGAAAAGTCTGAAGCAGATCATTTTGTGCGATTATGTTCCAGATTAAAGATCCTCTCACTGATGTGATTTAAGTGAAATTAAAAACAAAAACACTGCCACATAAAAGATGCCTTAAGCATGACAGTTAGTGCTTTAGTTGGCAGCCTATCAGTCGGGTGGTTTGACCTGGACTCAACTAAACATGAACTGGAGACAGAAAAGCATTTGTGACATTATCTACACTTTATCCATTGCGATTTCCATTGCTATTTCTAACAAATACAAGACATAGGAATGTAAACAGTTCTATGAAAAATGAAGTGCTAATAGAAAAAAAGCTAAGAATTACCCAACAGTTATGTAATTCCCCTTTGGTTTGGTATGATTTGGTTAACAGAATTATGAACTACGAAGAAGTCATTTAAAACATTTTTAATTTACTTTAAACACTAGCACTGTATGGGATTATACAGACACCAATATGATAGAATTCCTGATATAAAAATGCTATCATTAAAGAGTACGGTTCCTAATTAATAGAGTTGTTTATGTCATGACTCCACTCAGAAGACAATTAGCTTATATTACAGTGTATGTTCATATAAATAGAAAATCATGATGCAAGCACATAAGTCAAAAAACTTTTTATTACTGACAGCTGCCAAATACAAACTATTTACAAGAAGCAAGTAGCCGTGAGCGGCCATTAGCTTGGACACCACTTTCAATACTTTCTTGTTTTGGGTTGCTCCCTCTAGATCCATCTGTATCTTCAAGCACAAAATGTCTGCAACTTGTCGATTTCAGTGCTTCCATTTTCTTTAAAGCTGGGAATACAATCAGCCACTGTTGTTGGTTTTAAGAAATGACGGGTCTGACTTTTGTAATGTATCGCTGGAGTGAGGCAACCAGTAATACCACCCCCTACCCAATCAGTGACAGATAGTCTTCCTACATCGTGGTTTCACTCAAACTCGGCTTGTTTGGAACCCCGGCCAAGTAGGTACTTAAAAGGGAGCTGGTACGAAGTACCCGTTCCTAACGGAAAACCCGATTAACCGAGTTGAGCTCTGGAATGTATGTTAAGACATGATGGCATAAATCCAGACTAGTCAGTCACAGAGGCTGAAGCTGATAACTGACCTGATTGGTGGACAGAATAAAGCAGCCTTGTACTGGCATAAAAAAACTTGAATTGCAAAAAGGTCTTAATTGTTTATGCAAACACAATTTTACTAACTTTTTAACCATTATTAGATTCAAATTGGGTGGTTGGTTATAAAGAAACATGAATATTTACAGGGAAAAAGGAGATAGGAAAATGTGCACCACCAATAAGCTTCCTGTGTGAAACGTACAGAAAAAGCTGTGCTTAAAATGATTTTAACCAGAGTAAATACAAATAGCAAAAGTAAGACAGTATAACACTCAGTTAAAGACAGTTGTAGTATTTTCGTTTTTTTTTTTTTTTTACACCACTTCACTTTTACCTAAGGCAGTTACTTTAACTGGAAAGGCTTTAAATGTTTCACTCCCAGTAGGTGTTTCATGCAGAAAGATCACTGGTGGCACACAGCCTCCACCCTCCATTTCCTATGTAAATAATTATTAACTATTTTTTTCTAAATGCGTTCCCAATGTAAACTTTGCAACAGTCCTCTTTGGTCTCAGCCTCTTTTGGGCTAGCCATCAGCTTCCTGGGCCGACTAATCTGAATTTATAGTAAATTAAGACAACAAGAGATTAATCAACCGCAGGAAAGGTATTAACTGATTTTAATGTTTTAACAGAACCTCACTTTAAAAATCCTGAGCTTTGCCTTTAATGTTACTCTGAATAATGTGTCAAACAAGGTGGGGCCACTTTTATGCCGCTGTGAGCTTGCCTTGTCCATGTCTGAGTCTGTGTCCCTCCTCTGCTGGGGTAGTGTAGACATTTCTCTATAGTAACATAATCACTCTTAATGTGTATAAGGGCAGAAGCTGTGATGATGGAGCAAAGGGAAAGAGGCGGGAAGGGAGATTTGATGTCAGCTGCTGACTTTCACATCAGGGAAGTGTTGAAATCAGGCAGTTGGTACAATATCCTTTGAGGGAACTATTTTTCCCCTTACAACAGTGAAGCTGTGTTTTCACTGCCTGAATATTCACCCTCTGACTCGTGCAATATACTGTATTTGCACATGCAAAATACTACAAACAAAGCTAGTAAATATGTAGTCACATGAAAAGTGCTGCCATGTTGTAAGCCATTCTATATATACAATTACTGTCAGTTTTCAACTTTCAGCTATGATGGCAGCTCTGAGCCTTCCTAAATCAGTCTTGACAGCTGTGAATAAATGCTGGGTAAATGATGTTCATGACAGTACGGCTGTGTAATAAATCAAAACTAAGTAATTTGGTTTCTCATGTAACTTAAAAAAAATGATAAATTAACAACTGAAGCCAAACCAATCACTCATTTGCTACTGTAGCCGCCTGCATGCACATGAATATTCGCCAGACTGGAATGGGTTTAATCTAAAAGCCAGGTCTGCTTTGCTAAGACCCAACTTTTATCTCAATGAAACTTGAGGCATGTTTGAGCCACATCTGGAGCTCAGACTCTGTCAGCCTCTCAAAGGACGGTGAAATCTGAAAGGCTTTCTCCCTCCTCCCTCCTTACATGCTTTCTTTGTGTTTCACTGCCTGACTGTAGGAGAGAAGAATTTCATTCTTTGTTCTTTTTAAGGATTCCTCCCAGCCTGTATTTTTTACTGTCGTCTCTTTCTCTGGTTTATCCTCTGTTTTCGTCTAGACCAGTCATTGATGAACACTGATCCCTTTGATGCTGCTATGTTATGACACAGTGCTTTGATAAAGCAGTTGTCCCCTCTTAAATGTTTCAGATTATTAAACACATTTTAATATCAGACAAAGATAACCTGAGTAGACAATAAATGCAGTTTTCCAATGACAATTTAATGTATTAAGGAAAAGAAAGCTATCCAAACCAACCTGAACGTATGTTAAAAAATAATTGCCTACATTTGATAAGTCATAAATTAACTGTGATTAAACTACATTTATTTGGAGTAGTTGCACTAGCCACACCTGGGTCTGATTACTGCTTGACCCGTGGAATCAATAAATCACTCAAATTGAACCTGTCTGACAACAAGAAGTATGTAGATCTCAAAAATCAAAACATTATGATCCAATCTGAAGACATGCGCTTTAACAACTCAGGAGGTCAGAAAAGTTGCATCCAATCATCAGAAAGTTGAAACGTTTTAGAAGGTGAGAGGTCTGTTATGAATGGCGAAAAACTAATGCAGCACTTTAGAAAAAGAACATCATACCAACAGTCAGATACGGTGGTGGTAGTAGGATGGTCTGTGGTTGCTTTGCTGCTTCATGACATGGACAACTTATCAATTTTATGGAACCATGAATGCTGCTCTCTAATGGAAGATCCTGACTCCTACCATGAGTTTGTAGGTGTAAAACCAGTTGTTTAGTGAGCAATTACCTTTTCTCATAGGGTCAAATTGGTCAGAATTTCTTTTGTCCTTTAATATATGAAATCATCAATAAAAAGATGCATTCTGCATTTACTCTGGTTATCTTTGTCTGATATTAAAGTTTGTTGAAAGATCTGCAACTTTTAAGTATGATAAAAATACAAAAAAACAAAAGAAATCTCTCAGGTAGCACTGGTCTGCATATTTCAGTGAATTTTGCCTTCGCTTTTAGCCTTCTGTGCCGTTTAAATCTGCTTCCACACCATAAAAAATTGATGGCCTCCTCTCTGTGTCAGAGCAAGTTTTCATTTATGAAGATGTGCACAATTGGGAAAACAGACTTTTGGTGTCTGGCCTGGATGGTTGGTTTAAAAATTTCAGCCTGGAACTAGATCCTTCTGCACTGGAACTGACAGATTACAGCTGGCTATTTAAAGATCAGAGGCCACAGTGGAAACAAAGAGTTACTGGCAAGACCACACACACTGTCAGCACAGGCGCTTCGCGCATCAACAGAAATCACCTAAAGATCAGTCTCTTTGAGTGTGTTTGTGCAAATGCAACCATGCACGTGTGTGATTTGTCACTGATAATTCAGAGGAGGATGCTGAAACTTTTGCAATCTCCGCCGGTATTGCTGTGGAGGCTCAGATATCATCAGTCTTACACAAACACAGCTCCAGTGAGCACTGTATCTAAACTGCCTCACCAGGTTTCCTCCTGGCTCATTTTAACCCCTCTCAGCAGATGGGAAAGGTAGTTTGGCAGATGTAAGTGGCCCTGTGGTGTTGGTAACAATTACTGGTGTCAGAGAGGAAACGGATCGGCTGACCACAGCAAACCTTCATGCCCTGATGATGTGGGTAAATTCTTCTCTTCTCTTCTCTTCTCTTCTCTTCTCTTCTCTTCTCTTCTCTTCTCTTCTCTTCTCTTCTCTTCTCTTCTCTTCTCTTCTCTTCTCTTCTTCTCTTCTCTTCTCTTCTCTTCTCTTCAGTAATACATAATTACATCCTGCATGGAAGGCAAAAAAAAATAGGTGGTGATGATGTTGATGAAAACAGAGGGGGTTCATTTCTTCCTTACTGTCCCTTTTTTACTTGGTAAAAGCGTGTAAACTTGGCAGGGCCAAATATGTTGATTGCGGGCTGCTGATGTGACCCATCTGGATTCGAAACATTGCATTAGGTCTTCGCACGCTATTCCTCGCCACTCCCTCTGCTCAGGAGAACCCCCCCCCCACCCTCTCTGCCCCATCCCTTTCCCCACCCTCACCCCCACCCTCTCCTGTCACATGAGAAACAGTTGCCGCACTGTTGTTGGACGAGGAGGATGTGGGTATTTGCCGTGTTTATTCTGCTGTGCGAGAGAGGACAGAGTGTGTGTGTAACAGGAGACTGGCCCCTGAATAGGTGCTTGAAACCTGTTGGGCAAGTTACCTTTTAATGTGTGACTGGTGCAAGAATTTAGGAGGATGCTCCATGGGAACTGGCAGTGATAGATTTCATTCAAGCTGGCCCAGACAGAGCACTGCAAAAGTATTAAAAAACGTTAATCTATTTATTAGGATTTGACAGAAAGTTGTGAACAATTTTCAAGGGGAATAAAATGGGTGATTAAATTATTTTTTTTAACTTTAAAAAATGTCAAAAGATGGGCATGCATAGATATTCAGCTCCCTTTACACTGATACCCCTAGTGAGTAAATTAAGTCTTTCTGTACGTAATTTATTCTTGGTATGAATCCAGCTGTGAAGGTCAGAGATCTTTATTAGAGAACATTAGCGAACAAAGAGCATCATTAAGACCGAGGAACGCAGCAGAAGGTCAAGGGAAAGGTTTTGGGGACGTAAAAGCAGGTTTAGTACAACTGCAGATCTACTAGAGGTGCCATCCTTGTGCCAGGTGCTGTAAATAACCTGTAGACTTTCATTCATTTTGTTTAAAATTATAAGACAAGGAACTTAAATAGCACAAAGGTTTACATCATCTTCATGGTAAAGAATGAGGCTTCTGTGTGTTGATCCCATGTGTTCTAAGCCTCTGAGCCTCTGAGACTTTCCTACATCAGAGATGCTGCTCTCACCCTGCACACATCCTGAAGCCATTGTACAGGAATTTCTGCTATCCTGCTCATAAATCATGCTCCAGCTGAAAAGTCAAAAAGCAAAACTGCATGAAGACACAGCAAAGTGCAAGCAGCTCCATTGCTTTGAAAATAATATGTTCATTAGTTTTACTTTGTTTGATGTTTTAGACAAACAGAGAAAGCTCAGGTATTTTACTTTCCACAAGAGGTTTGTCATAAGGTTGCTGCAAGTGGACTTAACCTGTAGGGGATGAGTGGACTAGTTATGTTTAGCTGAGCCATAAAGATGAAGATGATAAACTGTCAATCAGTCGACCACAGCACTTCTACATGTTTCACCACCTTCTGCCAAGTCATTTATCAGTGGTGGTTAGGTTTCAAAGACGACTTTTATGGCTTCTCTGAAGAAATAAGGTTGCAACATCAGAAAAACATAAGAGACAAGAAACAGTGATATGTGGACGTTTGGCATCCTAATTAGGCTATGTCAAGTTGGGAGCAGAAGTTTTTTAACAGACAAAATTTGGAAGATAAAGCAAGATCTAGAAAGCTATAATGTATCAGTATCTAAAATGTTTTGTTTTGATTTTAGTTTAATACATAAAACAGGGTACATACATAAAAAATCTAGAAGGGGCGCTGGTCCAGCGGTGCTGCCCGCAGGTTTCAGCTGTAGGGTGCCGACAACAAGTTGAAGTTTATAAGCGGCTGCTCCTAAACGGTGGTTTACTGATGCAGGGTGTAAACTGAGGTTCATTAGTGTGTGGGCGATAATTGAAGGGTTTGTCTGAGGAGTGTGCCGCACATTAGGGCTTTATGTTCAACCTAAAGCTCTCTGAGTTTCCAGCCTCCTCTGGAATGCTTTGGCTCCGTCAGTGAAATAAGCTCAGATAATAAAGCTTATAAGAGTCGTTGTAGGGATCTCTGAGGCCGAGCATGTGTTGGTCTTAAAACGTTTGGCAGATGCACGTCTGTTTGATTTCATTTCAGGCTCCGGCTTGAAGAAAGATATCCAAAGCACATGATTTCTTTAGCCTCTCATTTAGCAGATCTCTTTATAAGTAACATACATTTTCTCAATTTGAAATATGTAGAGTAGATTGAACCTGTTTGCATAAATCAAATGATACTTTAATATTTCTGCAGATGAAAAATGTAAAATTAAAAAAATAAATCAGGAAGAGAGAAAACATTGTTTGATATTTCAGTTAATCTTTTACATAGCTTTATGTTGCTGGTTTCTACTGATAGATGTTGTTATTTAGCAGTGATCAGTGTTTAAACATGAACTTCCCCAGCTGCCAAAATTTCTGTAAGCAGTTTCAGTTTGTGGCATCAAATTTATTTTTAAACTGAGATCTTCAATGGTACACTTAAGGCAGGGGGACTGACAGCGCAGTGTTTTGTGTCGGCGTGTGAGATGTAGGGACACAGAAGCTTTTAGGCCAGTAGACAGCAACTGACCCGGCCGTTCACTCCTGGACTCTGCACTGCTGCCCCACGCAATCCATCTTATTTTCCCTGATTCAAACACACACCCTCTCCTCTGCTTCTGACTTGCCTTTCGTGAGAAGCGGTGTCATTTTAACCACATGGTGATGGGATCATCTTCCGGCTTTGCATGCACACAAGCAGAGAACAAAAAAAAAAAAGGAAGGATGATCTACTAAAACGCACATCCATACAACGGTGCAGTTTGGTTTGGCTGTATTTGGGTTTTGGTGAGGACTAAAATAATTCATGCCCTAAATGCAACACAAGTTCTAGTTGGTGCATTTGTGCTTTATTTGTTGCACAGTTGACATTATTATGTTTTTCAAAAGGATTCAGGCCTTTAAAATTGCTGTTTAAAATCAAATAGCATTTGTTGTATTTGCTTTTAAAATGGGCTTGTTCACTTTTACGCTTATTTTGTGCAATCAGCATTTTTCACAAAGCAACAACTGGTGTGTTATATTTTGAAGTTCAACAAGACAGAGGTGGGGGAAGGGTGGGGGGGGGGGTCAGAGAGTCACACTCCAAACCTCAAAAAGGTTTTCTCACTTTTTTTGTTTTACTTGTTTTCATAAGTATGAACCTCTTGAGCTACTTTTCAGATTTTCCAGGATAGGTCCTGCCCATTTCACTAACACATGTAAAAAAGCTTCGGAAACGCCTTTAGAAATTTCTGTTTAGTAGTAACAAAAAAATAATTAACAAGGACATGACCACAGTGGAGCTAGAGTAGAACACCCTGCTCAGTTATTCAGACACTTAAGACAAACAACCAAGAATTGCCACTATTCCTAAAATGCATTATCAAAAATTGTGGTGGGAAACTGGATTTTCCCGAGAAAACCCAGGAATGCGCTGTAAGAATAGGCAAACACATCAGATCTAAGATTTGAACATTCCAGTTGTTGGTGCTACCTAAATGACCATACCATAGAGATCATTAGTTTCTCACCTAATATATTTTTCTTTGATTATTGTCTTCTGTGCACATGAGCTGTTGTGTGAATACATGATTGTTTTGCTGTTCTGTTATGCTCATTGACTGGATCCGTTAGCCCTCTGGTAAGTGAGAAAAAGAAAAGAACAGCAGTTTGTGTGGATTTGACAGCTTAGCTATCCAGTAAAATCAGATGTGGCTTTAGTTGTTAAGACCTTTTACTACACAGAAATCTTCTCTAAAAATGTAATTGTTGTATATTCATGAAGTCGTGCTTTCCTTAGAACTATATGAGGAAAACTTGTCATAACTCTCTGGTGATGAAGCTGTCTTAAACTAAATAAAATTGAATTAAAGTGACAAAAATAATGATTTAAATTACAAGAGTAATGAGGTGCCATGGATACAGTCTACTCTGTGTGTACAGAAACAAAATAGACTGTTAAATACTTTATTTTGCTTCTGATTACTAGCTTTGTCTTGGTTACAAGGATATATACTAAGACCTTGTAACATATGGCATATATTAACTGTTTTCCAGCCCTTAACCATCAGAATCTGCATTATCCTAACCTTTCCCCTCATCCCAGAAACTTTAGAAAACTTTGATCATCAAACAGCTCTTTGAACTTGTTTTGTTTTTTTGGCCCTTATGAGTCTACAAAAGCCCACAAGTAAAATGGAGACAAAAAAACTCTAAACACACACAGACACACACATTGAAACCCAGTGTGGATACATAACACCTCTGCTTTGTCTGCTGAATGACACGATAATGGCTGTCATGAATAAGACATGGTTAGCATTATGGCTAACACTTGATCCCCCTGAACCTTTGGTACACGAAACACCTTGCACCCTTTTAATTACACACTGATTGGCCTTTCAGTCTCTTGATACACACTGAATATGTCAAGTAATCTGTTTCATCTTGGGGATTTTAAAAGTTTGTTGTTCTTATAACTGATGAATAAGGTGACTTTGCATTTTGTATGATTTTTTAACCTCTCTAGTGGGTGGGTAACAGTAAAAAAGCCCGGTTTGGAATGTTGCTTGATTCTGAAGTCAAGCTAGAGCTATACTCAGGTATCCACCTTGTTCCCGTCTTCCATGACACTTTGCACCAAATTGTGGTTCAGAACATCCAGACCTAAATTCTTTCACTTAAACAAACGGTGCCCAGCAGAGCAAACACAATGAAAACCAACTTTCACCTGTGCTAAGGATGGAGACAGGAGGTAAAAAGCCCTTACTTGATATTGATCTGATGTTTTTTGTCATCATTTTAAATTGCTAAGAGAACATTAATTGTGTTTAATACTATTTTACAGTGGTAATTTTCAGTTGTATGTTGAGAAAGCAGACAGGGATGGAAAGACTGGGATGTCATGCACTAATTAATAATTACAGGTCAAAAAGGATGCAACTACATGACTCATTATCTCTCAATAAGATATGTTGGAGGGGTGTGATTATCGAAACAGGCGGAAAAGAAGAAATCTACCTAACTGCGAAGCAGTCACTAAAAATACAACTCATATACATATAATTAGGTACCAAAGCAGTTCTTTCAGATTAGTGTTATCATCAGTAGTAAAGGGTAAATATGGAAGCTTTGGAGCAGTCATGGATGACTATAGCTTGTAGTGAGCTGGTATAATTTGCTGACTAAAATGCTGTTGACCACAGACTTCTGAATTATTAGCAGAGGGCTTTTTAAATGTTACTGTCTGTGTTTCCAGTTATTTTACTGACTTCTTAAGATAGTAAATGATGAAGTAGTGCAAGCTATATGCAGCAACATGTGTGGGAGGGGAAGCACTGCATTACTTTATGCTCCATGCTGCTAGAGAAAACTCCGGTCACTCTGGCTCTTTCTCTCATTAAAAGCTATTTAAATTGTAGGAACAGGATGATGGAACATTTTTCTGGATTTGAAACAAGACATTTTTAAACATTTTTGTATATTAACACTACCTTGTTAAAGTTCTAAGATATAGTTATGGTTAATTTCTTAATGTTTACACTGTGCTCATTAAATTAGCCATTTTGTTACAGTATTTACTAGAATTAGCATTTTTCCACCCTTACCAATTAGACTGAACCAGAGGGATTTGCTCATTATTACTTGCTTCAATGGGTGGAATCCAAAACAGGATCGTTTTAACAGATTACATTTGGGTAAAGAAAGCCTCTATGGTTGAAAAAATTCACTGATAGAGGTGAGGGCTGAAGTGGTTATTTTAAGACCTGTTATGCCTCTCTGCCTGTTTTGATGAGTGTTGCAGGTGGCAATAGTTGGCATGAAATAGAGAGATTGGGAATTCCAGAAGAGTCGGCATCTGATGCCAAAGCTGAGTGCAACCATTCATCGTTGCCTTCCTTTTGCACTTTCCTACTTTGATGTAGGCATTCAGTAGGAAAACATCAGTTGTTCCTGGAGTTCTTCACACATATTTGTTCAAATAGTTTTCCTTTTTTGTTAAGAAAAAGCAGCAAAGTTTAAAGCGTTACTTTTCCTATAAACAACCTGTTGAAGTACTATATTCCTATTGAACTACAGGAAAATCGAGTAATACTCTCATTTCAGCCCTTCACTATTTTGTACTGTTGCAATTTTGGTCATTTGGTGCGTTTTGTACTGATCATGTCTCACTTTGTAGCTACCTTGGGGATGTTTCTTACCCACTCATTTTTAAGGCATCTCATAGTCTAATGTAAGGAAAATGTTGTTCCAGTGATTAATATGTAGCAGCAGGAGGTTGCTCTGGCTTATTTTGGTTGTATTAGGGTCCGTATCCGTCATGTTTCATAAGAACTAACTAATTGGGGTTTGGAACGATAATCAATTATCAATAGATCAATCCTCAGATTTCTTATCTGACTCAGTGTTGGAACCGATTATAGTGGGGGATTTTAACGTTCATGTAGACTTTGAAAAATCATGGACTAAATGCAGGTTTTTCAGTTCTATATTACATTCAAATAGCTTTTCCCAAAGCATTTACAGATTTCCACCCTCCTGTCTCCATGCTCTGTTTTCCGTGCTCATGTATGACACTGAGTGTGAACAAATAACAGTCGTTAACAACCCTGTGCTGTCTGAACTTTTTTTCATAACTTTTGAGCTTAAGGTAACAGAGTGTTCTGCTCCCGAGAGGAAATGTTGTTATGGTAGATCTTTATGCTGTTATAATTTTTAATAAACCTGTTCTTTAACTTTCTCTGTATTATAAGTGGAAAATAAAATGTCACACAAAAACCTTTTTAAAACGTGCAATTGAATTTAATTATCAATGCAATTTCAGCCTTTCATTGTTATTTATTTTCAAAATTGATAAAAAAAAAAGAAAAATAAACCGTTGCATAATTGGATACAAAATGTTTTGTTTAAGGGTACAATGTGAAAGAAGGGTGGAATGAAATGGTAATGCATAGGTACAAAGCAGGGGTATATATTAGTAAACCAGGGCCTCAGTTAAATGAACTTATTACCTTTCCTCTTGTTACACTACGTCAACATCATCTTTTTTAATTTATCCCCTATTAAAGTAAATGTTTGGAAGTGTGTTGTTCTTAACAGTAGTTTTTTTATGTATTTTATCTTAGTAGAGTTACAGTGTATCATCACATGAACCTTACAGTGGCAGTGAAGAAAATATGGTAACAAATGTCTTTTGATTCCCAAACTGCTTGTGGAAACAGATTGTGATAGGGCATTAATAAAAAGCTGTTTTATGTTAGCCAGATGGGGTTCTTGAGTGCAAGTTTTATCAGGCTCCAGTCCTTGAGAGAGGAACAGGCCACAATGCTACTGATTAAAACAAGAATTCAAGATAAATCTTTTTTTAGAGCAATGTGCATTTCCATACAACTAAGCTCTGAAATTACCGTACTTGCAAAACCAACTATGCAAGTATGTTGTCTTTCTGCCTCCAGGCAGGATTGTTGCGCTATATTTCTGCCTCATGAGGAACCTAGTATCCCGAGTTTGGCCTTGCTGGACACACTGTCCAGGGTCGAGGTTGTAGCTGGTGGGACGTGCTTACATCACGAGCTCACGTACTTGTTTGGGCTTCATTTAGAAGACACTCTCCTGGGTTAAGGCACATAAAAATTCCCTTTTTGCCTAATTGGCTCGTGTCACGCAGCTAGAGCCTGGATGTGACTTCAGTGTGAGAGCAAAGTGCCTCTAGTCATTTGTATTGTGATAGTTTTTCTAATTGTCTGTGTAAGTATTGCACCACATTGGGTCTGTGCTGTGGTTCATTTTGCCAAGGCTTGACAAGGCAAATATTGGAGTGTTTAGACAGCATTTAACTGCATCAGCCCATGTATCACTCTCTCAGCGGATTCATTAGAAAGCATTTAATTTTTCCCCAGCAGACAAGATATTTGTCAGAAGCAGGCATGGTCTCCTTTTGCAGAAGCCATGAAGTGACTTTCTAATTGTGATTGTTGTAAAGGTTCTTGAGTGTGCATGTGAAGACTACAGGGTGCCATTTTTATGACACACCGTGCAGCCTGACCACATCCAGTAGCAGTGAAGGCTGTGTGGAGAAGCTGCCATACAAGTCTGTTTAGCCTAAGGCCTCGTGTAGAACACAGGGACAAGTGCCTCTGTCTGCCAAGCAAAACAGAGAAGTGGAAACAATAGAGTTTACTTCTCCACTTTTGTTCTGGGTGATCACATTTGCTTTATCATAATCTCACTTCCTTTGTGCTTCAGCACCTCGGCGCACAATGAAAGTCTTTATTTGTGTTGTGTTTAGGAATAAAATGTTTGACTTCGATTTTTTTACCATTTGCTTTGGAGATTAGGCTTTCCCCCAGGTCCACATGTGCACTTTAACGCTGGCGAACATCACTCACTGGCATTATAATCTCCTCTGAAAGATGAATATTTGTAATTGGTGTCCCCATCCCCCGACAAAAAGTACTTTTCGTGGATGCTGTTTTGTCAACAGATGAAGGGAATATCTCTAAATCGTTTCATCTCTTGACATGTAATCATGTCACAAGGGAAACAAAACATTCTTATCCGAAACAATATGGGAAAGATTAGAAATTGCAACTTAGTATTAATACTGGTATGTAGGCTGATTGAGGATTGAGTGAGTCAGCTGCAACTATAGAAGAGAGAAACTAGTGGAAAAGTCTGACCCTGTTTGTCTCAAGAAAAGAGTGAATATTCCAAAAAAATCTCTTATTTTGGATTGAAAAACAAGGGGAAAAAAGAGCTGGTAAGGGTCTGATTTGGACAGGCTGAGATCCGGACATTTGATCTGTGGCATAAACTTTTATTGTGGATCGCCATTGAGAACTTGCCAGAAGTCATCAATATTTAACAGCTGTTGCTATTATGAAATTCTTTATGGGTTAATGTGGCTTGCTGGCTTGCACGCAAGGCCTTGGCCATCAGCCAGCAGCCTGTCAGGAGGAAAGAGGCGGTAGATTGACAGACGACTCGCTCGCGTGACAAGCAGCCCTTGATCGGCCAGCCCCTCTCTCTCTCTCTCTCTCTCTGTTGGTATTGCTCTCTCCACTGTGGATTTCCTGTGTCTGCGGAGTGAGAGAGGTACATACGCAGAGAAGAAGAGCACTGAGGGAAGAGGTGGGACTAGGCAAAGGAGGTGGTAACAAGCCAGCCAAATCTCAACACACACACATATGGTTGTCTTTACATGCACGCAAGGAGAGGAGAAAATGCTGTGCTGCACAGTGAGAACATCATTATAAATTAGGAAAAACATTTGTTTAGACTGTTAAAGAAAACCCAGATTTTTTTCTGGATCTATAATACAGTTTAGCAAACTATGCACCTGCAATTAGGCTGTAATGGTTATGAACTGACTGCAAATTACTGCCGTACGACTCAAAGACGGTGCAACTGCTGGTAAATAATAGACAGTATCACAACAACACGTATCATGCCTTGAATTTACTCTGGCACTTGATCAAAAGAAGTGATATTCACAAAATAATGTGTAAAGTTTAATTATGTAGCATTTTTCGCATATAAAAATCACAAAGTGATTCACAGTAAAACAAATAATCAAACATTGCAATAAGAATGATTAAAGACAAATAAATAAATAAATAAAATAATGGATGGATGGAATACACCCAGTGTTGACAACATGCAGTACATAGTCTAGTTAAGTGCATGTACTTTAACATGGAGCTCGTTTTAACATCTCATTTTGTATACATTAGCATTTCTGGCGTTATTTTCTTCCCTTTTGTCTCCTTCATCCCCACAATAAAATGATCTAAGAGTCTTCTCTTTTTTCCATCTCAATTGTTTTTTTTTTTCAGCTACTCTTGGTTTTACAGGAGGAAGTGTATTTAAAAGAGGGGATGTTGAAAACAGGCCAACACAACCACGATGTGCTCGACACAACTGTTTGCTCTGCAGCCCACACTCACCTCTCCCCCTGGAGGTTTCAGAAGCAAATAGCTCATTAGGACTGCGCTCATGCCTGTTTTCTGGCAGAGAGCAGGAGTTTCTGAAAGTGTAGTGTCTGGAGCAGACAAAAATGCAGCGCTTTTACAGTGCTGTGAAAAACATATTTGCATACTTATGGATTTCTTGTCTTTCTACTTTTTGTCTGTTTCATGTCATCAAACCACTTTTGAAATCAGACAAAATCTAACCAGGGTACAAAAGTAGTTTTCAGACAATAGTTTGATTTATTAAGGCAAAAATCTAACTATCACTCTGGAGGAATTTTGGCCCACTCCTCTTTCTATAATTGTTTCAATTAGGTCAAATTAGAGGACTAGAGAGCATAAATTCTGGATTTTCCAGCACTTATGGTGAAAACCTTATATGTTTGTCTGATATTAAAATTAGTTTGATGATCTGAAACATTTAAGTGTTACAAAAAAGCAAAAAAAGAATAAATCTGTAAGAGGGTGAATGAAGAGCACTTCATATGGAGAAAATTTATGACAGGTCTTTCAACTTTGTTTTCACAATATTGATTTCAGTCAAACAACCAAACTGCTTCATGATGCCTTACCCAGAGTTTTCTCTGAGCAGTCATTTTGTTGGCATTACCGTAAAATGTAAGTCATAACGTAACCTAATAACAGGAGGGTGGTCTTGATATTCTGTACAGTCAGTGGAAACACAATTCTGGCCGACCGAAGGAACTAAACACTTCAAGCCTCACCCTTTGGCAGCTTCTACATCCCTATACTTGTCACTTTTTACCTAACACCCAGTCCTCACACAGCACACATAAACGCCTCACCATTGCCCACTCTGTTTTCCTTTTCGGACCAGAGACGGAGAAAATAGAGGCAAAGAAAAGCAAAGCTGAAGACGTTAGCGGCGAGGAATAAAGCCCGAATTGTTGGCAGAGGAAGTGCCGATGCCAATAATTAATCATCCCGAGTGTTTGTCTTTCCTGACGCAGCATCCTCTCCAAGAGCTGCCATAAGAGGGAAAACAAAAATATATGAGACGTTGAAAGGAGGGAAATAAAGACGGTCATTAGATTAATTTCCCCTCTGCAATGGTTTCCACTGGTTGGATGATATTCTGGTGATTGGACAGAATGATTTCTCTTTAAGATGACTGTCTGCGGCTGTTTGTCTGTATGTGTTCCCACTTAGTGGAGGTGATGACAAAACGCTTAGCACAAGCACTGGCTTTCAACCTGTCAGTGCTTTTCATGAACTGTGCAGGCTGCATTTCAGCTTAAGGAAGAAATGAAAACTTGTGGCGGGAAGAAAAGCCTCCAAACATAATATATGGATGCAATAAATTGGCGCGCTATGCTTGCGTGCTTCAGCACAAATCTCCATTGCAACTGAAATTAGTTGATCACCTCTTATGCAAAAGTGAACAAGGACAGAGTGGAGGGAGGAGGAGGAGCATTGAAGAAGCGTGGGAGGGGGAGGGATGAACACAAGAGACAGTAAAAGGTCAAGGGTGAGGAACTGAAGCCATAATGAGGTTGTACGTTTGGGGCAGGAGGGGGATGGAGAAAACATTAGAGGATATTCGTGTGAGGATCATAATGGTTTTCATAATATAGTTGGTGGTGTGTTTACATGTGAGTTGCGTGACTAATCTGTGCTTGCTACAGTGAGTGATGGAGCAAAAGGCTGATCTGTTGGAGGGAGCCACATGTCCCTGACCGAACATCTACAAGAGAGACATGCAAACACGTCTCTAAACACGCAACGCATGCATCATGGGGGAACATGTTACAGTTCAGTAAATCAAACGCTGAGAGCAGGTATACAGTGCTGTGTAAAGTAGTTCATACCTCTTAACCTGTATCACATTTTATCACATTACAACCGCACACTGGTTTTGTGTGATAGATTCACACAAAGCAGTGCATAACTGTGAGGTGGGAAGAACATGAAAAGGAAAGAAAAAAACTCACGGCTTTCTGCATGGAGTTTGCATGTTCTCCCCGTACATGCATGGGTTCTCTCCTGGTACTCTGGCTTCCTCCCGCAGTCCAAAAACATGACTTCGGTTAATTGGCCTCTCTAAATTGCCCTTAGGTGTGAATGAGTGTTTGCATGGTTGTTTGTCCTGTATGTCTCTGTGTTGTCCTGTGATGGATTAGCGACCTGTCCATGGTGTACCCTGCCTCTACCCCGTAGACTGCTGGAGATAGACACCAGCTCCCCCGTGAGCCACTATGGAATAAGCGGTATAGAAGATGAATGAGTGAAGATGTATTAAGCCCCTTGAGTCAGTAGAACAGTTTTTTGCTGCATTTAAAGGTGCAAGTCTTTTCAAGTATGTCTCTACCAGCTTTGCACATCTAAAGACTGGCATTTTTTGCTCTTCCTTCTTTCAAAATACCTTAAATTCGAACAAATCAGGTGGTGAGCATCGGTGAACATCAGATTTCAAGTTTTGCCACGGACTGTCAAATAGATTTACACCTGAGCCATTCTAACACATCAATATGTTTTGATCAACATTGTCTGTTGTTGCTCTGGCTGAATTTTTAGGGTTATTGTCCTGCTGGAAGGTGAACCTCCCCACCATACTCAGATTAGCCTTTATCAGGTTTTCGCCCAGGATTGCCCTGTATTTAGCTCCATATACAGTATTTTTGCCTCATTAACTCTGGCCGGCTTGTTACACAGCATGATGCTGCCACCAATTTGTTTCACCATGGTGATGGTGTGTTTAGGGTGATAAGCAGTGGGGTTTTTTTAATAACCTTTTTCTTTCTGCAACTCAAAATAGATCAATTTGCAAGTACATGAATAATAGTTGCCCTAATGATAGCTTGTTCTTATCTGAGCTTTGGATCTCCACAGCTCCTCCAGAGTTACATAGGCCTCTTGGCTGCTTGCTGTATTATTGATGTCCTTGCCAGGTCAGTTTTGGTGGACAGCCAAATCTTGGTAGGTTTGCTGTTGTGCTTTACTTTTTCCATTTTCAGATAGCGGATTGGACGATGCTTCCGAATGCAGCTGGTTGCAATGGATTTGCTAAATATGACTCGCTTTTCAGCCATGTTTTTTTCCAGTTCCAAACTCTGTACTGCTTTGCGTTAATGAAACAGTGACAAAATGTGGAAAAGGTCATAGGGCATAAAGATCTTTACAAGGCCCCGTATGCAGGCTTTGAGAGAGGAAAGAGCTGCATGGTACAAGCTAAAGAGACATTGTTGTGATATTTTACAGATGTTTAACTTAAATACACAGAGTTTACAAACAAACTAATTTCAGACCTATGTGTAGCTTTCACTTTTATGTAAATTTACATCTGTAAAGGTCCCCCTCTTTTATATAAATAGCCCTACTTTGATTTAATTCTGGGATTGCAGCTAGTATTATTACTTTACTTATAAGCTGAATAATATTTACTTAAACTATTAAGGATGTGAGGTTAGCTTTGCAGGTTGTGTAGCATGAGCATATCAGTCTGACACCCCAGCTTGTCTAACCTTACACCAAACTCTTTGTGACTGTTGGATGTGCTTTAGCGAGCTTAAGGAATCCTGTAAAGTTCTAAAAAATCCTTAACTGTTTTCATCTTTTTAGACCGGCCCAATACGCTTGCTGGGTGTGCTAACTGGTATTTATGCCGCCCAAAGAGGAGATGGACATGGGTAATGAGTCTGCCACATGTCTGAGAAACGCTCCAGCTCTCTTTCATCATACATAACATCGCCTGTGTGAGGGACTTGGTAAACATAAACAGCATTGTCATTGTTAGGGGGGGGAATTTGTCTTCTGAAGGGGTGAGGTGTGATTACTTTATTAGAGGCCAAAACGGCAGCCAGCTGCATTGTGCGAGACAGAATTCTGACCCAGATTAACAGACAATTGCTCTGACGCAGGCTTTGTGCCTCATACGTCAACATATTATCTAGAGTAACGAAAGTTTTTCTGACGTCAACAAACTGAATAACAAGAACAAGATAGTCTGAGCAGCAGGGATAAGGATTAACCACAGGCAGAGACGTAGTGAGGCTTTATCTCCACAAAGGGGGATAAAAAGTCTAACCCCACCACCTTTTTATAACCATCAAAAATCATTGTAATTTAGTTTCACGTCACCCATGCTATGAAACATGCATGCACTGAATGGTTGGGGCTCTTCCTCAGGGATCCAGTGTGTGCCTTAGTGTGTACAGTGACTTGAACAGGGGAGGAGACCTTGTGCAAGCAAACCTGAATCTTCAATAAATTCCCTTTTGGGAGAAGTAGTTTTGTGATCTGCTCTCACATAAGTGAACGAATCTTAAAAAAAAATGTTTTCTAATTTTTTGTGTGTGGACCAGAATGCGGCACAAAGCATCATCCATTCCTGCATGTGCAATGTTGACTGGATGGAAAAGAAATCAATGATGATCTAATTGAATGTGCTCATATGATGTTAGTCCCAGTCACACATGCTGATGCATTTACTTGTTTTCTTTCTACAGCGAGTCAAGACAAGCCCTCCAGGAAGCACATCACCAGCACTGCATCCTCTAACCCTGAACCCAGGAAAGATAGTCTTCCTCTGGGCACCACCATCAATGAAAGCAGTCTCCTCCTGGAAGTAAGAAACCATATGACCTGTGTGTGTCCTGTGTGATTGACGTCTGCTTCTGATCACCTAAACAGAAATTGCTCTCGGCACACAAACACCTAATTTTAACAATCAAACGTTCTGTCACATCGTGCTGTTGCACCCTCTGTGAACCGCCATGCAGTTTGCACATGCGTCTGTAAGAAGATTTGTCTGAGTGAGTTGCCCTTCGGTGCAACCTCCCTCGGATCTGTAGTGTTGCGTGACATACGGCCGAGATGACTGTGTCGGAGCTCACAGAGGGCGATAGGAACTCTCACGAGCAGCCGTCGAGGTGCCTGCGAGTCCTTTTGAGCACGTTTCTGTCTGACTACATGTGCTCAAGTGTTAAAGTGAGCAGGAGAGAGTGAGAAGAGTGTTCAGTCTGTCAATAACAATAAAAGGACATTGCAAATGGTTTTTACTCACATGATCTAAGACCTTTAATAAGATCTGGAAACATCAGGACATCCTAACTTTAATGCAAACACACACATATGAGGATATACAAACAGGAAGGTAGATAACACACAGCATTGCTTTGGAAAACAGATCAGGGCACCCTGCATGGGAACTGCACATGCTTTATATCATTACACTTTCCCTGAACCGTTGGCTCTCAGTGAGGCTACAAATTATAACATTGGTCATTTTCCAGGAGGCACGGATTCAGAGCCGATCCACTGATGCTGTTAATGTGTGAGGTTCCTCGCTGGAACACATAACAAAAGACTAGATTGACCGTTAGTGATGTTCCACTTACTGTTGCGTGACTCAGCTTGGACCAAAGCCTTATGGCATGACTGTATATGGGTTTTTACGCCACAGCGTCCAGAGAGATCAGACACATTCTTAATAGGCTAGATGAGCATCTATTACATTGTAGAAAGTCAAAAAGGTGGTAAAGTCGTTTATTTATTGAAGTTCATGGAAACTGGATTCTGTATACTTGCATAGAATGTGTGCTGATTACACAGAAATTATTCAGGCCCTGTAAACTTATTCATTTTGACACGTTACAACTTCAGAGTATTTCATTAGGATTTTATGTGGTAGATAAATACAAAGTAGTGAATAACTGTGAACTGGAAAAATCTGAGTAGTAAATAGTCTACCAGTGTAATTTAATCTCAATGTAAATGCACTTGTTCTGCGTAGGCCTCTGAGGTTTCTTAGAGAACATTAGAGAACAACAAGCATAATTTAGACCAAGAAACATAACAGACAGGTCATGGAGAAAGTTGTGGAGAGGTTTAAAGCAGAGAAAGGTCATAAAACAATATCCCAAGCTCTGGACACATCACAGAGCTCTGACTTTTATCTGAAAAGGGGTAAGAGTAAGACAAATCTGCAAACGTACCAAGAGAACCAGCCAAGAGGCCTACGATAACGAGATCCGTAGCTCAGGTGGAAGAGTTTGTCGACAGAAAAACTAATGGTTAAGCACTCCACTAAGTTGGCCTTGACGGTAGAGAGGCAAGAAGAAAGTCACTTTTGAAGGAAAGCCATAAAAAGTCCTATTTGCAGTTTGCTACATCATGTAGGAGACAAAGCAAACACGAGGAAAAGAGTCCTCTGATCGGATGAGACCAACATTGAATTTGTTTTGGCCATCATGCATGTGTGTTGGAAATATAACACATCATCCTGAACGCGACATCCCCACTGTTAAACATGGTGCTGGCACCTTCATGCTGTGGGACACTTTTCTTCAACAGGGACAGGGAAGCTGGTCAGAGTTGGTGTGAAGATAGATGGAGCTAAATACAGGGTAGTCACAGGAAGAAAACCTGTTAGGGGAAGCAAAAGACATGAGATCCAAACAGACTTTTACCTTCCAGGAGGACATCACCCTGAGTTGTAGATCAAAGCATATTCACCTACTGGAATGGACCTAAATTTAATTGAAAATCTGTGGCAAGATTTGAAGAATGATGTCCACAGACTGAATCAAATCTTTCTGAGCTTGAACTGTTTCAGTCTCTTCATGTGCAACTGTCATTTAAGATGTAAGTTAAAGCTTTTAGCTTCCCATGAGGGCTGTTCGTAGTTGCAGATATTTTGTGCCGCGAGTCAGTGGCAGGTGTTTCCATTACCTAAAGGCTTTAGTATGCAAGGAGCTTAGGGAAATTATAAGAAAATAATAAAAAAAACAGCACACTGCATAGTGCTGTCAGTGTTGGCACAGTAGTTTTTTTCTGTTATTTCTGTCGCTCTTTTCCATCTTCGGAGATGAAGTGGCTCGCTCTGTTTTCACATAACTGCAGACAAGTAGAACATACTTAGTTGTTATTGCAAATGTGCTGCCCTATTCCTCCAGAAATAATGAGCACCCCATAATGTGTTCAAACATGTGAACAACAAATGCAATGAATTCATCTGTAATAAATTTGCCAGTCGTTCCCTTCTGAAAAGCTAATTAAAGTAATCAGTAGAAAAATTAGTTTTTTTTTTGCCTGAATACACTCTTTCAGGTAAAAAATCTAGGTCCTGTATGTTCCAGAAGAATAAAACTGCCTAAGTCCTTGAAGGTTTTATTGTTACATTTATTGCAGCCTTTCAGTGACTTAGAGGAAGCATGGGAAATAATTGCGCCACTGACTTGCGTGCGACCAACATGAAAAGGCCGACCGCTTTCTGGCCCTGTAGGACTTCATGAAAACAACACAATGTTCCTCTATATTTAGCATATGTTCATGTCTATTGTTTGCAGACACTCTGTGAATGAACACTCACTGAGATGAGCATGAGCAGAAAAGCTCATCATTTTACAGTTTATTCTTGCTGAAATATCTTACATTTTCAGAACTAGAACCAGCTTTACTGGCCAAAATTGTGTGCTGAAACGTTTAATGTGACTTCAGGTTCAAGTGCTCGCAGCGTACAGATGGCTAGTATAAATATCGAAACATTAGAGGAAATAAAGGAAAGATAAACGCCTGCAGCATGGCAGTTTAGAGACTAGAAATGCCAGAAATGTATATATACTGCTGCAGAAAATTGGATCTTGATTAAAGACACTGTTTTCATATACATTTGGCTCAGGCATTCTGTTTCTGGATGATATTATGAGTGCTCTAAATCCCTTGAAATTAGGAATCGTAAAAAAATATTAAGCTGCATTCAGTATTTATTCATTTCTCAAAATGTTCAGATTCAGCTGTTTTGAGAGGCTGCCAAACAAAGCGTAGCCTGTGTTTGCACGTGTGTTTGGGGTCAGCGGGGGGACATGTGCCAGCAGTTGAATTTGTCAAACATCATGTGCATCAACGTGACCGAGCACCTATCTCCCAACCTCCACTCATCGTACGCATCCTGCTTTTATAGATGAGTTTAAAAAAAAATTATATCATAGTTTAGGTATATTTCCAGGTTATGCTTTTATAGTTTGTCTCTAATACATCTGCGTTTTACAGCATTAAAGAGACTTATCAGTTCACTGAGTTTACAGGGTGACTTGGCTGTGTGCAGTGGCCGGGGAATGATATCTCCCATGGATGGTTATCAGATTATTGTGAGGTGTTTGTGAAACGGGGGGATTGTGGTTGTAAGTGTGAATGTAGTGACCATGGGGATGTGCATCATGTAAACCCCACACCCCATACACACACACAGTTTGGAAAAGTCCTAAATATTCTCGCTGTAAAACAGAGGTGACAGACTCTGGCAGCAGCAGTCACGCAAGTGAGTTAGCCCTGCTGTTGTCACGCTATCCCAGCCATGTGCACGCACACAGGCTAGAGGACCTCTTCCACATGTACTTCCTGTAACTATTTCTTCCTCTTAGGTTTGGGTTTTTCCTCGTACCTTTGCTTCCCTCTCCATCTGCCCGTTTCTGCCTATTTTGACTGAAGCCACCTTGTTGTTTTATATGCAGTGTTCCTTTTTGATCAGCTTTCGTCTGGCTGGTCAAACAAAGAAAAGATGTACTTTCCAAAAAAGAACCAAAGTGTTTATTTTGGGACTTATTTGCATTCATTTCTTGATTACACACACAAAAAATGCTTCTATATGTTTTAAGGTGAGAAGCCCAAATAAATAATTGCTTTAAAAATACTCGTACTCGTACTCGCACTCGTACTCGTCGTCTTCAGCTTATCCGGGACCGGGTCGCCGGGGCAGCAGACTCCCCAGACACTTCCTTCAGCCCAAGGAGCCGAGAGACATAGTCCCTCCAGCGTGTCCTGGGCCGTGTCCTGGGCCTCCTCCCGGTGGGACATGCTTAGAACACCTCCCGAGGAAGGTGTCCAGGAGGCATCCGGTATAGATGTCCGAGCCACCTCAACTGGCTCCTCTCGATGTGGAGGAGCAGCGGTTCTACTCCGAGCCCCTCCCGGATGGCCGAGCTCCTCACCCTATCTCTAAGGGAGTCCCCGGCCACCCTACGGAGGAAGCTCATTTCAGCCACTTGTATCCGGGATCTCGTTCTTCTCTTCACCAGAACGGACTGGCACAGTGCCCCCATTACTGCGGCAGCCGCACCGATCCGCCTGTCGATCTCCTGCTCCATTCTTCCCTCACTCATGAACAAGACCCCGAGATACTTGAACTCCTCCACTTGAGACAGGAACTCCCCTCCAACCTGAAGAGGGCAAGCCACCCTTTTCTGGTCGAGGACCATGGCCTCGGACTTGGAGGAGCTGATCTTCATCCCAGCCGCTTCACACTCGGCTGCGAACCGCCCCAGTGTGTGCTGTAGGTCTTGGCTAGAGGGGGCCAGCAGGACCACGTCATCTGCAAAAAGAAGAGACGAAATCCACTGGTCCCCAAACCAGACCCCCTGCCCTTGGCTGCTTCTAGAAATCCTGTCCATAAAAGTTATGAACAGGACCGGTGACAAAGGGCAGCCCTGCCGGAGTCCAACATGCACCGGGAACAGGTCCGACTTAGTGCCGGCAATGCGGACCAAACTCCTGCTCCGCTTGTACAGGGACCGGATGGCCCCTAATAAAGGGCCCCCGATTCCATACTCCTGAAGCACCCCCCACAGGGCATCACGAGGGACACAGTCGAATGCTTTCTCCAGGTCCTCTATCCAGAACATGGTCCACTTGGACTCTATGTCTCCAACATCCCCTGGAATCTGGTCAAAGCTCTCCCGGAGGTGGGAGTTGAATACATCCATGGCCGAGAGCTCCGCCAGACGTTCCCAGCAGACCCTCACTATGCGCTTGGGCCTGCCAAGTCTGTTCGGCTTTCTTCTCTTCCATCGGATCCAACTCACCACCAGGTGGTGATCAGTGGACAGCTCAGCCCCTCTCATCACCCGAGTGTCCAAAACATGCGGCCAAGGGTCAGCTCTCTACGACAACAAAGTCGATCATTGCCCTTCTGCCTAGGGTGTCCTGGTGCCAAGTGCACTGATGGACACCCTTATGTTTGAACATGGTGTTCATTATGGACAATCCGTGACTAGCACAGAAGTCCAATAACAAAGCACCACTCGGATTCAGATCGGGGAGGCCATTCCTCCCGATCACGCCTCTCCAGGTGTCACTGTCGTTTCCCACGTTGGCATTGAAGTCCCCCAGCAGAATAAAGGAGTCTCCGGGAGGGGCACTATCCAGCACCCCCGACAGGGATGCCACGAAGGCCAGATACTCCGCACTACCGCTCGGCCTGTAGGCCGAAACGACAGTCAGAGACCTGTCCCCAACCCGAAGGCGCAGGGATGCGACCCTCTCATCCACTGGGGTAAACCCCAACACGAGACGGCTGAGCTGGGAGGCAACAAGCAAACCCACCCCAGCCCGCCGCCTCTCCCCGTGGGCCACTCCAGAGTAGAAGAGAGTCCAGCCCCTCTCGAGGAGACGCTTTAAAAATACGATTCATCGAAATATAAAAAAAATTACAATATTTAGATTTTTTTTCCAAAGCAATAAGCTGCTTAAGAAATTACTCTGGTTTATATTGCCTACTCTTTAGCACGACCATCTGTGTTTGATTTCTCCTACCATAGCCCATGTTAGTATGGAGATACAAAAGTGCCAAAATTCATTAAAACAAAAATGTTATTTTTTCAAAGTAGGCAGGCAGGAAGTGGGGTGAAGAGAGAGGGGAAAGATATGCAGCACAGGTCTCTGGGGTCGGGACTCAAACCCGGGACAGCTGTGCTGAGGACTGAGGCCTCCATATATGGAACACACGGTCTACCACTATGTCCAGCTGCAGTGACAGTTTGAATCATTTCATGGTGCACTACTGAAAATCAGCCTGTAAATGACTGAATGAATATTAAAGTATTTACTGTATGCATAATTTTAACAAAATGACTTTAAGGACTTTTTAAATTATGCATTTAGTGAATTATTGATGTATCTAAAAACTTTATTTCCATTATGACATGCACAAGTAATTCTTCAAAATGTATTTAATTTTGGCTCCTTTTGCACTCTATAATTTTACTCCATTTTTACTGTTTGTTTTTTTTTTCACTGAATTTAAAAAAGAATTTCATAAATTGGACATAAAATCTTTGACAAATGAATTCTAGCTACATTTGTTATTTAGCTTCAAGGAAACGTCTTTCCTTGAAGCTTGCTATTAGGTCACATTTTACACTATTAGTCCTTTATGCTCAGTATGTCATTTATCTAAAATTACATATAGATGGCAGATAACATGAACGAAAATAGCTGGGAGAATTGGAATGCAGCTATATTTATTTATTGCTATTATGTTTCTTTACGGTGTGATGTGTTCTGAATCACCGTTTCTCCCTGTCTCTTTGTGTGTGTAGTCTTTAACAGGCTTTGCCTTGGTGGTGAGCAGTGATGGCATGGTTTTTTATGCTTCCTCAACCATTGTGGACTATTTGGGATTTCATCAGGTGAGCTAAAAATTGTTATATTTAAATGTAAACATATAAGGCATATGTATTAAAGGATAGTAAATATTAACATACTCAATTCAATTCAGTTTCAATTCAGTTTATTTATATAGCGCCAATTCACAACACATGTGTCTCAAGGCACTTCACAAAGTCAGGTACATACATTCCAATTAATCCTAACCATTGAACAGTGCAGTCAGAGTTAGTTATTTATTCAAATTGGATAAAAAGTTTTTCTGTCTAAGGAAACCCAGCAGATTGCTTCGAGTCAGAGACTTGCAGCATTCACTCCTCCTGGATGAGCATGAAGCGACAGTGGACAGTCACTGGCGTTGACTTTGCAGCAATCCCTCATACTGAGCATGCATGTAGCGACAGTGGAGAGGAAAAATTCACTTTTAACAGGAAGAAACCTCCAGCAGAACCAGGCTCAGTGTAGCTAAGATTTTCATTACAAATAAGTTGTGGAAATTTGATTTAGACAAATCCATATTCAAAATAATAAAGCTGCATGGTTGTTTGAAGTGTGTAGGAAAGGATTAAGTGCATCAAGCACTCAATGCTAATATTGGAAAGAGAGAGGTTTTCAAGCAAAAAGGGACTCAGGGTTGCCAAGTTTGCAAAGAAGTCTCTAGGAGGGGTTTCCATTAAATCTTACAGATTTTTCTGCTGATGTATGTCTGTTTTAGTTGCACATACACAAGAATATACATACTTAAATAAACTCCAAGCATAACGTTTTCTTAGCATGGTACTTTAAATCTCCTGACTCTGTAGCCTGCATTGATCCATTTACTGTAGTTTTAGCCTTTGAGTTTAGCTAGGGCAAAATCAGCTAAGATGCTAATGTAACTAAAACCTACTAGAAATTAGATTAGATAATTTCTCTAAAACATTGCTAGTCCACCTTACATCTTGCTAGTAGCTGGTTGGATACCCATTTGCCTCCAAAGCTGCCCTTTGTAAAACATTACAATAAAAACATTATATGTTAGGTGTTTATTCTACATTTTACTTAAGCCTATTTAATAAATTCAAAATAATGACAAATGCTATAAATAACTTTATTATAACTGTAATGTTCCATGTGTTATAGCAGCAGTAGGAATAACTGTTGCTCTTGTTTTAAATAAACCCAATTAGATCATGTTACAAATTTTTGTTTTAGGTCTTTACAAGCCATGAGGATCTCACACTGGCTTGTGCCAAACAAAGACATACTGTCACCTGTCACGGTGATAGAATTAAATATTAAAATACAAATAAACTTTTCAAACTCCATCATGTACAAGTGGTAATTTGTTTTTGAGTGTGGTGTGATAGTGTGACAGACACCGGTCCACTGCTGTTATTCCACATGAGCATTTTTAATTAGAGGAATACAAAAACCTATATTACGCACTCAAGAGAAAGAGACAAGGTATTGACACGTCAGGACATGGACGTGAGCCATAGCATCACAGCATGTAAACCACATTCATGAGTATTTCTTCTATTTCCCAGATTTAGTGCTTTCAACTGAGACCCCCCGCCCCGCCCCACCCCACCCCACCACACACACATACTTTGCCCTGACAAGGCCTCAGTCAAGAACATTGCACTAGTCTAAGCCCACAACTGTAGCGAGAGGACGTTTATTAATATACCACAGAAAAAACTAAGAAAAGAGAAGGCTCCACTGAGCAGCACCACAACAAAAGCCCCAGAGAAGAGCAGAAAACATTCACTGCTCTTTGATCCAATTTGTTGCTGGAGCAGTTAGCCTTTGAAGGTCAGTTAAAACATCACTTACTCTCCAGTTTTTTCCCCCTTCTCTGCATGTTTCTTTGCGAGACACAAAAACAATAGTCACTCGATCGACTGTGCCAGAACGCCAGTAAGGAACCACAGTCCGCGGGACCAAGTGCTTATGAAGACAGTGGGAACAGATTGTGTTTTTAGAGGGAGGCGATCAAAAACCCTCGCGTGCCATCGCCATGGAAATTCTGGAGAGAGGGCGGGAGTCCAGGGAGAGAGGGAAGAGGAGAAGGTTGAACGTTACAGTAAGGAATCTGTCAGGGAATGATAGAAAGCAAAAGTTATTGCTGGAAAAGTGAGGGGAGAGGCCTGATGAATGCGGGATGGAGCCCGGCTCAGTGTGTGTGTGTGTGAGAGTGGATGGGGATGTGGAGGGTTGGCTAAACCGAACTGCTGCTCGGGAGCCGGTGTCACGCAATGTTTGACAAACACAGCTGCCCTCAATGCTCCTGCAGCTGCCCTTCGGCTGTTACTGCACTGAGTAAATCCTCCTGCCTGCGAGTGTGTTTGAAGGGATGTACCTTAATCCGGCATAGCATTATGACCACCTGCCTAGTAGTGTGTTGGTACACCTGACCTGTTGAGGCATGGCTCCACTAGACAGCAGAAGTTGTGCTGTGATGTCTGGCACCAAAATGTTAGCAGCAGAACCTTTAAGTCCTGCGTGTTGTGAGGTGGGGTCTTCAGGGATTGGACTTGCTTGCTCATCACTTCCACAGATAATAGACTGGATTGAAATTTGGGAAAAATGGAGGCCAAGTCATGCTCCTCAAAAAATACATTAGCCATTTTTCCTTTGTGGTGGGACTAATTATGCTGCTGAAAGAGCCCACTGCCATCAGGGATTTCCATATATGGTCTGCAACAATGTTTAGGGATGTAAAACATCACAACATTAACATGAATGGCAGGACCCAAGGTTTTCCAGCAGAATATTGCTCAAAGTATCACACAACCAATTACCTGCCAACCTGCTTTTTTCCCACAGTGCATCTAGTGTTACACCTGGCTATCCACAAAAAAATATGTGATTTATCAGGCCTGGCCATCTTCTTCCAACTACATGTTCTAGTTCCGATCCTAACAAACTGCTTTTGGCGCTTTCAGCAGTGGACAACGGTCTCTGTAGCACTCTGTAGAAATGTGTATTCTGACACATTTCTATCAGAGCCAGCGTTTAGCCCCATGTCAGACCTTTTTTTTGTGATCAACGCGTGTTCTTTATGTCTTGCAATAAACTGAGGCTGAAAGGAAGTGGGTTTGAAATCAACCTATCGATATGCAACTGATCCATCCTGGGAGATTGTCATAAACCGGTAACCACGATGAACTGCAAGGAGAAATGCAGAACGAGAGTGACTTACCAATGTGATACAAAGTAAAGACAACTGCAGCTGCAACACAGTCCGTGGGTATACAGATAACACAGCCATCAGATGATCCTTTATTGTCCATCTGATCTGAGAAATATATACTGATTAGCAAAATCTGATGTAAATAATAATATGCTGAGGTTTATGTACAAGTTTTCTTGAATTTAAAGTACTGAATGCATTTAGACAGCTATCATTAGTTCACTACAATGAGATTTTTGAAAATCCGTCCCACATATCTTGGCATCATTGATCGGATGAATGCTGTGAGTTGTAAGCCACGCCCCTTTTGTTCTGCTAACCCAGCTAAATGAGCTGAAAGCTTTCAGGCCTGTGTGGGTCAGCTTGTAATGACATCACAGGGCGATGTGAACCATAATAGGGGTTTTGTGGTTTATTGTGACTCTGAAAGAGCCAATAAAAGGAATGTCGCTTTCCTTTTAACACACTGGTTTCTTAAAGTTTTTTCTCAGATGAAATGACAAAAAAGATTAACTTTCTCTAAAAACGGCACATGTTTTAATGAAAACCTCTTATCCTTCCCTCTATCTAACCAAAATCCTCCCCCACAGACTGACGTGATGCACCAAAACATCTTTGACTACATCCACATAGATGACCGTCAGGAGTTCAAACGCCAGCTCCACTGGGCCATGTGTCCGCCACCACATCAGGGAATGTCGGGGCAGCAAGATAGCCAGTTAGCTGCAGGAACAAGTGCGTACTGCTCAGGAGGTGGTTTGTGGGTTTTTCACAGAAATTGCTTCTCATATCCACATTCTTTCACTATCATGTTACAGGTGAGGACTTTGTTGTGAGCAGCATGTTTAACTCTCCGGAGGCAGGGGAAATTCCTCCCGAGCTCTCCTGCTTTCTCAACAGATGTTTCATGGCCAGAGTTCGGTGTCTCTTGGACAGCACCTCTGGATTTTTGGTGAGCGCTATGAACCAACCGAATGAAACTTGTAACAGACAAAATGGTACCAGCTTAGTGAAAGTAGACTAATACTAGTTTAAAACTGAAATTAATTGTACAGCCAATTTTATATTATAATTTGAACTTGTTAACTTTAACATTAATTGGGCGCCTGGACAGTAGAACAAAACTTGTATTCAACCCTTTACACTACTGCCTGTAATGGTTTTGAGACCTACAGGGGAAATAATCAGGGTCCAGATGAGGGGAAAAACAAAATTATAGGTTTGGAAAATCCTACTGAGGTTAGGCAAACTGACAAGCACAAAGTCTGATTTGGTTGCAAAGTGTTATGAACAAAACCAGAAATTCTGGACGGCCATCTTCTGTCACACACTTCAGTGCCAAGTACTTTGTCATTATGGATAACATGCTGTGTGGTGAAAATTGTTGCATATATGACACAAACAATTGTAATAGTTCAAATTCTGCTGGTTAAAGTCCTAAACATGTTAGTTTGCTGTTTAAACATGACAAGTCATTTGTCAGTTGTGTTGCAAAATAAAAAAAAAGTTACAAATGTTATAAGCTAACAAGCTAAACCAAGATGGTGAATTAGATAATCTTCATTGGTTAGCTTACATGCTAAATACATTAGCATTTTCAAGGCATATTAGCTGCATGTGGCTCAAATCAAAACCTTTTAAAACCAACAGCCTTACAGAGCAGTCAGTGTAGTTAATGACTCATCCACTCTTTTATTGGCAAATTAGTGCACTGAAAGTGAGTTTTTAGCTCTGTTGTAAAATCAATCAACTTTTAACTGCCTCGATCATTTGCTGTGGTGGGTAAGTGTAAGCTGCTAAAAGATAAACTGTGCCCACTCTTGCAGCCCAGAGCAGCTCTAATCAAGGGAGCTGTGGCATAAAATCATCAGTCATTTGATTGAAGATTGAATTCAGATTGCACAAAGTCGCTACAATAAATGAAGTAAAAGCTAACACTGGATTACATACAGAAACACGAACATTTCCCATAAATATATTAACATGTATTTACATTCAGTAAGTCATTTTTCTTTTTATTTCAGACTATGCAGTTTCAGGGTCAGTTAAAGTTCCTCCACGGGCAGAAAAAGAAGTCACCCTCTGGGACACTGATTCCTGCTCAGCTGGGTCTGTTCTGCATAGCAGTCCCCCTCCTACTGCCCTCCATCACTGAGATGAGAGTGAAAAATATTTTAATGCGGGGAAAGAACAAAGGCGGGGGGATTATCTCTCCGATGGAGCATAGGTAAGAGAAAATGACACTACATGACTTATATTCCCTTTGAATGATTAAAAGACATTTTTTTTTACACAAGGAGAAGCTGAGGGCCAGAGCTTTTGGTGTTTGAAAACAAATGTACCTACTACTGATTTACATTGCTACCAACATATTCACCTGCTTGTAAAGTATTCTCATTACAACCCCAAACTTTAATGTTTTCACATTGATTTCATGTGACAGACCAATGTAAAGTAGTGCAGATGTCATAAAGTGGAAGGAAAAATTACTTGTAGTTTTCCAATATTTTTTCAAATAAAAGTCTGAAAACTGTGGCGACCATACGAATTCAGCCCCCTTGATTCAATACTCTGTAAAACCAGCTGTAATTCATTTAGAGTATGGCTTTGTACATCTAGAAAATAAAAATAATTGTTTGTAAAAGAGCTCAAGAGCAGTTAAACTAGATGAAAAGCACATAATAACATTAATTTTAAGCCTAAAACACATGACTATGGTTTGATCTAAACCATTCTCTGGCGGTATGTTAAGGATAGACCCGTGAGGTCACTTTGGCAGGAATCTGTAAAACGATTTTTTTTTCCAGGATTGCCTTGTATTAGCTCTATGCCACAACACGTGACTATCACAACCTTTAACCAACTTCCTAGACAATACTAAAATAACTAGATACTCCACAAGCCTGATGGATGAACCACCAAACACCCGCGCCTTTCGCTCACAGAACGTGATGGTTTGTCCAGGTCTTGTGCTTTCTTAATTTTCCTCTACATATAATATTTTGCATATAGGCCAAAAAGCTCAGATTTGGTCTTCTCTCACTAGAGCACCTTCATTCACATGTTTGCTTTGAGCTTTAATGGTGTCTCAATCGGCAAACAGGACTTCGTATGGCTTATGCAAAATGCTTCGTGGAGTTACACCAAGAGTACAAACGTTTTCTACTGCCAGCGCATATCCCCATCAATGACACACTAGGGATAATCCAGCAAGCTCTTTAAGACGTTCACAAATGAATGGTCCTTTTACTCACAGTGTGACCTGTATATATCACTACCCCCCTTTTAAACCCTTCTCACAACAAATACGTTGAGGCCTTCACAGAAACAGTGGATTATTAATCAAAATTACAACGACCAAGCGCAGTCTTATGTTACAAAGCCATTGGTTGCACGGATTTATAGGAGAAGCAGAGTCCAAGAGAGGTCGAAATGTAAGCTTTCAACGTATTTTATTTTGCTCCAAAAAACAAAGTGTCTAACATAGTATAATCACCTATCTTCAGATTGCTGCGCCAACTTCATACAGTCGTTGTATATAAAGACTTATTTCTCACACCAACCAGTCACACTCAATCTGTCCTCTCAAATATCTATTTTCCAGGCACAACACGTCAGAAAACACAGCGAAAACCCTATTTTGCCAGGTTTTGTAGTACATCAGTCAGTCTAGACCCGCACAACTCCAATACCACACACGGTGTGTTACACACTCTTTTTAGTGAACATTCATAAATGGTCCACACGACCATTTCATAGACACACACACTATAAATCCCAACAAAGGCAAAAAACCCATTACTATGTCACTCTGTGTTTAGTATTTCACTCCCTGGGAGCAACCAGCATCCACACAAAAAAATACAGGATACCCGACACACAATTTGTAGCTTGCATTTTCCTCTTATGATGTCCACAACTACACCACCATCGAGGCATCTTCTACAAACAGCAACATATTTGTTGAATTTTACTTGTCTGGTTGAATTTAAAACACATGAAACACTGCTCTTAACCACAAACATTTAACACAACTGTTTGTGATTTATTGAGTGGGAGGAAATTAAAAAAGGAACTCAAACAGCACATCATCAAACAAAATGTGTTAAAAGCTTGATAATCTGGCACTTTTCATGTGTCTGTTTGGATCATTTTAAACGAAAATTAAATCCTGTTTTAAGTCCTTTGACAAAGTACTTCATGGTGTTGGATATAGGCATGGGTCTGCTTGAGATTCTCATGGCATGATGACAAAAGTAACTACTATGGTTTTACAGTATTTAGACAAAAATATAAAACAAAAATGTTTCCTATCATCTAATTTCTTTTATTTAACACATAAAGCAACAAATATTTTTACTGATGCAGTTATACAGTTATAAATGATATTATATTTATTATTTTAAGAATTTAAGAAAAAATATAAACATTTTTAAACGTTTTTAAATTACTTATCGAGTTGAATAGTACGCCTTTTTGCCCTTTTCCTCTTTATGGAGAAACACTGTGAGTCTAACAATGAGCTAACAGCAGTTAGTTAGTTAAGCTATCTGCTCCAGTAGCCAGCCTGCTGTCAGCAGCTTAACATATTGGCTGTAGCTTGCCGGCGCTAGATTTAGAACACAACAGGCAGCATAATCATATCCCGCTAATATGAGCATTTTTAGTTTGAATCATTTTGAATGACTTAAGTCAGCTAAAACAGATAATGTACGTCTGACTAGATTGTTAGCTTCCACCACTCAAGGATTTATTTGCTTCCTAACAAGCTCACGGTAATTTGACAACTTTCTACTACTAATAAGGGATCTATTTAACCTGGCTTTCAGAAATCCAACACAACCCTTAAATAGAAGTGATGGAGGACACTCCTTTTGCTTCCAGCAATGTACAGCAACGGGCAGCACTGCTCTACTCTCTGCTACAAACAGCCAGAGAAAACGGTTTTCTCTGACACTTGCACCAACATCTCATTAGAAGGACTTTAAGCTGCAGAAACTTTATGACAGTTGATTTTAGTTGTTTTCAAATGTTTAAAACTTTTTTGAACCTCTATATATAGTGATACCATTAATCAAGCCATGACTAGATAGGTCGCTGAACTGTAAGCTTCAAGGATATAAAATTTCCAACTGTGATAAGTAGTTTTCTCATCTACAAAACTATTGTCAAAGACACAGTTTCAAGTTCTTTCCTAACTCACCTCTACACACTTTAGTTTGCATCTGGCTTCCAAAAACCTGTGAGGTAATGCACTTAATTTAATTGGCGTATATACCACCCTGTGATAGGCTGGCACCCGTTGAGGGTGTGGCCCGCCTCTCTCCCAATAACAGCTGGACATAAGCACCATCCCCCACGTGCAACACTATATGGATAAATAGGCCGAGGCATTCGATGTATGGATGGATGGTATATACAACTTCATTCCTGCAGCTATATGACTATTACATTTAAAGTACTAACATATTTGTAAAGATCTAGCCTCCCAGATCTAAATTGTCATTTCTTAGTAGAAAAAAAGAAACGTGGGCAATCCCATATGGCCACATAGATAGGGCAGTAATATCTTTGAGTAATGCTGGCCAAACATTGTCTACTTCACTGAGTTATTTAAAATAAAGGTTTTATATCGCTTTTTAGGGTTTATTTAGCCCGGAAAAATGCATTGAAAACTTGACTTTTGACCCCATAGGTCCAACCCAAATGAAGTCTAAACAAAGATGATGAGAGTCCGGTCCATTTTGATTTTACCATTTGACCAACCCCAACCACCTTTCAACCACATTTTAGACATCAACAGACACTTTTATTTAGATGTTTCTTTTTCACCTTTCCCATTTTTAAGTTGTTAAAAACAGATGAGACACATTTTTTATCTACCAAAACATCTCCACTTTGTAGCTTGGTAAACACCCTTTCTTTTATACTCCAAAGACATCTTTGATCAATTAAATTAATAATCTTAGCATTGGGGAGAGCTCTGCAATAGAGGTAAACCAAGCAGAGTCCCCCCCCCCATTATGTCAAAGGTGCCGAGTCTGCACTTTTTAGCATGATCCAATGTTTTTTTCCTCTTCCTCTAACTGTGATGTTCAGTTAGGCCATACTTTTTTTTCATGCTGCAGAGATTCTATGTAATTGTGATTTTATTTCAGTTTTTTCAGTAGTTATGCTCCTAACAGTTACATTAGTCCTACCGGTAAAACCAGTTACCACTTCAGCTTGTTAATTAGTTGTTCAATTCGTAAGGCCTTGTCACAAGGTGGAAATTTTGTATTGAATTTACATTTTAGCTGGTATCAGCCAAGAAGACCTTGTAAATAAATGGTGCCTCCTCTTTTTCATTCACAGTCAGAGTGGCGAACACCTAAGGAGGCACTCTATCAGTGGAGGAATGAGTGACATGACAGACCCTCTTCTCTTTTCTTGTCCCCATCCGGGTGCTACACAGCGAAATCACCACACCCCCTGGACCCCTCTTTGCAAAGATAACCTCAAGTACAGTTCTGACGGCTTCTATAACCAGGAGGAGCCCCTCAACTTCTGCAAGTCCTCCGTGGCTGGTCACAAGGGTGTGGGTGAAGGCCTAAGTGGAGGGTGGCCGATGAGACAGCACTTGGGGCCCGTTAGAGCTGCTCATGGAGTTGGCTACATCCCCTCGCACCGTTTAAACAGGACCGGCCAGTACGGGAAGCCCTACCGCCTTTCTCCAAGCTGTCAAGGTAGCGGGGGTGCAGATGTGTTTGTCTCAAAGCTGTACGGATCGTCAGACCCAGACGCTTACTGCGTAGACCTCGTGAAGAGTGAAAACGACTTTGGGGAATGCTACGAGGGCCACATGATGCCTGAAATGACACCCATTAAGATAGAGAATGACTCTGACTCTGAGAATGGATGTGACACGTACAAGCAAACCTGGGCCTGTCGCAACCAAGTGTCTAATGAACGTCGCTATGGAAACGTAGTGTATGACCCAAACTCTGGTTTGCAACTTAAATCAGAAACAGATTATTACGACCCCCAGTACTCCCCTTGCCAACGAGGAAAAGCGGGAATCAGTCCCACGTACAACAATGGCAACTATCCCAACTATGCAGTCAACAACGGCACACGTCTGCTAAAATGTGACAAAGACTTGGTCAGTAACAGTGATTCCAATCAGTTTAGTCCTCAGAGGCTCTCTCACTCAGACTCTCTATGCAGCAACCAACCGGTCACCCTCATGGATTCAAATATTTACCCTCAAAAGGCTTACATGCACCTGGACTACAACAAGCATGGCACCTATGGGTTCAAAGGTCATGGCCTGATCCATTCAATCAAACGGGAGCCCATGGACTCCCCCTCTTGGTCTGAGAATGGTCATGACATAAACCAGTCTATGGTGGGTTGCTCAAGGAATGTTATGCCATGTGTGATGAGCACAGGCCACAAGTCTAGTCCCTACATTTACATGCAGTGAGAGTGCATTACCCACCTGTGAACACATCAACAGATATCTATGTGCCCCCAATCCCCTTCACACGCACAATTACACATAACCACAAACAAATCTGTATGTATGAAATTGTACGTGTACGTGTACCAGCATTACAAAAGAAGATTACCATGACTCCCAGGATGTCAAATATTTTGTTAATTTTAATGAAAAGGTCTCAGGTTCAAGCATCAGTGTTATGACAATCAAATATTGAGTTTCAGACCAGCTTTTTAGGGAAAATGTTACTTTTAAGGTACAGATTTTAGATTTTGAGCACTTTTGGGTTTAGTGACAATGAGACACATTTTCTTTAGGTTTTTAATTTTTGATGCCCTAGGCTTTCGCATGGCCTTTTATTTGTCTAAGGTTTGTACACAGGTGAAATTGCAGATCTACTGAAAATTTTATTTAACTTGATCATTAGGATAATGCACTTCGAAGTCACTGAAAATATTAACTCTCGTATATTTTTATAATGTTTCCAAAAATGTGGATGCTGTTTAAAATATAATTCATATAATGCAATGTTTTCAAGTTTAAATTGTTTTTTTGATGGAAAAAAAAATTCAAGAGGCTTTTCTTAAATCTGCAAGAGAATGCCGAAGCCAATAACATATAGATTTTGTCGGGGTTAGACTCTAGATTAATTCACCCCTTTGTGCCCTCATTGGTTCCCTTCTTACCTTTCTACCCATGTGTTTACATTTTTGCATTTCAGTTTATTTTTCTTTGTAGTTCAGTATTTACATGAAGAGAAATAGCCTGGAAAAACATATTTAAATTAATTATATGTATTATATTATTTTCTAAAGAAATTGATTACAAGTTGTTTCCATTTATTTTTTTCCATTTGGGACAATGAAAACGTATGAAATATGCAAAATAAGTACACCTCATGATACTCTGGTAGTTTATTATTAATATTAAGATGATTAAAACTATTTTTGAGCTGTTAGAAAAGCTTTGTCCCACAGAAAAAAAAGAGCTAAAGTGGCCTGGATAGAAACTGAACACAGCTGGACTTAGCAGTAAAATAACTTAATGACAGTAAACTGTTAGGGGCCTGAAAAGCTCTAAAAACAGGGGAAACAATTAACTTTTGAAATGGCGTCTGGCTCCTTCCTTTTGAATTCCTTAAAGAAATAAAAGTGATTTCCCCATCTTTTTTGAAGCCAAGCATGTTACGTTTCAAAAAAGCTTGAAAATATGTTGTCCCTGTATTATATTAGTCAAATACTATTCAGGGTTTAAGTAATTTGCGAATCATTGCATTCTTATTTTATTTACATTTTATACAGTGCCACTTTTTTGGAACTGGAGCTTCATAAAAATGTTTTTTCATTACTTCCTCCAGCGATGTGTAGTCCCTTGCAAAATTATTCAACCACAAACTTCAGTATGCCTTATTGCGATTTCATGCTATTTTATTTGCGTGTGGCAACCCTGGAAGAGCTGCAGAGTTTTGCAGCTCAGGTATGAGAAGTCGTGCACCACATAAATATGACCTTTATGGAAGAGTGCTAAGAAGAAAACTATGTGTTGGCTGTAGGAGGTCCTGTTTGCAGGACCCACACAGAGGAAGTTGTTGTGGTCAGATGAGACTAAAACTGAAATTTCCTAGTTAGAGGTAGAGGCTGCGAAAGGCTACAAAAGACTTGTGACTGGGGTGGAATTGTCTAGATAAAGGGATATTCACGTATTAAAATCATCAAGTCAAAAATTTATATGCACAGATGTTTTCCATCTAAATGACTTGAGTTTTAGCTTTAGCTTTTTTTTTGGAAAGAATAATTTTAAAAAAAGTCTTTCTCTAGTTGTGCAAAGCCTGAAAGAGACTTTCCCCAAAAGAGTACTTCAAAGAATTAACTCAAGGGGCTGAAAACAAACGCACAACACAGTTTACAAATTTTTATTTGCAAGACATTTTAAAAGCTATGTGTCACGGTCTTTTGAACTCATAATTATGCACTACTTTGTGCTTCTTTATCATTTAAAATGGATAAGAAAAAGTAATTTGTGATTGCAACTTGACAAAATTTTGAAAAGTTTGCAGGGAACTGTGTGATCGGAGGCTGCTGGTTGCTGCACATTATAGAACTAAATCAGTGCAATTGCAGAAACCTGAAAATTGTTATCTATAGTAGTAAAACAAAATAAACTGATTTAGGCTGTGTCATTTTTCAAGATAATACCCTTAGATCATGTAAATTCCCATCATCTCTGCTTGCAAGTATACGTTTATTGCTTTATATAATTAAAATCACTTGATCTCATTTAAAATATGCCAAACTGCAGACTTTTTATGTGTTGTTGGACCAGATTTTTTTATTAAAAACATGACCCAGTGCTTTAGCATGAAGTTTCTTATATATGGCAGTACAGACTATTTTGATCTTTTACAAACTACATCAGTAGAACCCAGTATAGCCAATGTGCAGTTAAACTATCAGTAGGGCCAAAGAAGGTTTTGCATTTTTTCAACCCTTCTGTGTAGTACATAAGTGGACTCAATAATTAAAGCAACACCTGTCAACCACAACTCTGTGGTGTGTGTTCATTAGCAAGGTACTGGTTAACCCATCGCCCTGCACTTGCTTCATGGCTCTGAGCTCATTTTGGAAGGGATGAAGGGAGTGAAATGAGTCTGTCTTTGCTTAAAGCAATAAGGTGTTGCAAACACATTAGGACATTCTCTGCATTAGTCTGACTAAAGCAGTCATTAAGTGAAGGTTTGCTTAGACAGTTAGAAGGATGAACTTTGATGCTTCATTTAGCGAGCACAATATAATCTAATCTAAACGGTTACTTTTCTTTTCATTTCACATCTCCCTGCACCGCATTGTCATTGGGATAAATATTCACTTTTCCTGTTGTCTTTTACGTCCAAATGCATCGGACTTCTGTGTTCACATCAGTATTTTTCGCACAAAATCAATCAAGACTAATCCAATCTGAGTCTCGGTCCTGAGAAGCTACTGTTGGAGCTTCTGAATTGCACTACTGGGAATAGTTCAGTTGAAGTTCAGCCTACCCAAACACGTGTTTGAGTCGTCAGGCACAACTGTGCAGTGTCCCTGTCGTGGATTAGTCCTTTTTTTTTTCTTTTTTTGTGTGCTCATGTCAATAAATGTTTGATGATTTGTATTTATTTGTAAATGGTAAGGGTATAATTTAAAAAGTATAAATTTGAAGGCTTTCCCTGTTTCAGTAACAAAGAAATGTGGCTTTTTCTTGGTATCTTTTTGATAATTTGCAAAAAAAAAAGGCAGTTATGCTTATCTCGTGGAGGTAGCTGCAAGGTAGCAAACATGGTGTACATATGCAGTGTCTTCCAATGTTTTTACATGTTTTTGCAAATGGGACTTAAATATTAAAGATTTTTCTTTACATAAAAAGTCAGGGAGTTGAGTATTTTTGTCTGGAAATCACTTTTGGGGTGTGACCATCACAAAAGATTTTTATTATCAGCAGAAGTTTATAAAAGCCAGAAGTTATTAAAGGGGTGGCCAGATGAGGGGCGCTGATAACCTAGGGTTCAGCACCATTTTTTAATGTGGGCTATTTGGCTCACTGGATCTGAATAAATTTGAATATCATTGAAGAGTTCATTTATTTCAGCTATTCAATTCAAGAATTTAAACTTTTATTTATTTTATATAGCTTGAATATATTTATATTAATTTATTAATTTAGATGATTCTGGCTTGCAGCTAATAAAATCCCAAAATTCAGCATTGGCGATTAGTTTTCCTAAAAATATTGCCAAAATATTGTCTTTTCTCATGAACCAAATATTGTTTAATGTCTCATCTAATGAGCTGGATCTATAGTCACACCCTCAAAACATTATACATAGATAGACGTCATCTTGCCTTCTGTGAACAAATGTTTGACTTGTTGAGTAGGAACAGTGACCTTGCAGCACAGGATCTTAATTTGGGGTTGTTTTTATTGCAAAGTTTTAGCATTTATGACTATTTTTATCTTCTTAATTAGTGTCGGTTTTGACCAGCAGAGGCTCAATGTTTAATGGAGAGGCATGACAATAATACAGGAAAGATGACCAGTCCTGCTTCTCGAGAATGTCTCTCCAAATTTCTGAACACAACTAAAATAAAGAACTCAAACAACCAAAACATTTGGTCTTTAACTTAAACATTCATCATACAATATCAATAATCATATTTCAAGAAGTAATGGAATCCCTGGTCTCCAATACAGTTTTTATACCATTGGTATACCAAACACAATGGGTGGAAATACATTTGTACAAAATATTAAATCAAGCAGAAATTTGTCATTCTCATGATCCTACAGTCTGCTGCTTCTTCCTTCCAGAGCTCAACAATAACCACATTTTATTGTTCACTAAGCATCGTGTTTTTAATGGCTTCTGAATTTTTCACATTTACCAAATGTAGCTTCTTCCCCCAGATTATTTTTTACTATTTTAATAATACATTCACACCAGCAAGGATACATAGCATCACTAGCCACATTCACTCTATGATTAATGTGCTGCAAAGTTGGTGTGACAGCCCCCGCACACAATCTAGGAAACTTGACACACATCGTTCACCGCTGTCTGGGACAGGGCAAAGGGCCAGGGGACTGTTGGTATTCCCAGAAAGAGCGAGGATGGAGAGGAGCCAGGGGACAAGAGGGGAAAAGACATGTAACCTAAAAGCTGTGGTTGGTTCCTGATCTCTGGGATTCCCATGGAGACCAGGATTACTGTTCCTGCTGGGCAGCGAGCTAACATACACTTGGCACTCTTGGTTTGAAGTTGTGCCTGAACACCAACATCACACTCAAATAATAATAGATGTTTGAGCCTTCCTCCTTAGGCCTCAATGCACAGTTTAACATTTGGTAATACTCATGCAAAACTCATGTGCGTAGAGTTTAGTTTAGTTTCTACCTTAACGGGCTCCACATACCGTTTTGAAACACTGAAACGTCTGTTCCCTAAAAGACAATAATAAAAACATTAATATTTCAGTACAATTTCATTTAATTTAATTCTTCATTTCTGTTCACTGTCTCATCAGCTTCTTCTACACAGTTTTGAAAAAATTTCAGACTCCTAAAACATTTGTAGAACGCTGGGCTCTCTGGAGCTGTGGACTAAGTCCAGTCATGAAATTTCCTCAACTAAATATCGCACAGTCAATTTTTAGTGGTAGTAAAACAAAGTGGAAAAGATTGGGAACGGCAGCAACTCATCTATTGAGTGGTAGGCCACTACATTCTCACACTACTCTCCAATTTTGTATTATTTGCTGTTATTTCAGCTTTCAACTTCTTGTTCTCTCTCTTTTCTCTTCCTAGAAGCTACACCTGGCCTGACTCTGTGTTTACCTGTGACACCTTTCTGGAGAGGGGCATCGTCCAAGTCTCGGATGGCAACAACTTAATGCTTACCCTCTAACCATGATCCACATGGCCCTGTCGTTTAGTGTTTAACCCTTTTCTCTCTCTAGACATGGCGATTGACTGAGCTTTTAACTGTGACTAACTCTATGTGCTCTCTTTCAGACTCTAAACCTTGAAACTGTGGCTCAGAGTTTATCTGGTTCTTTCTCTTTCTAGGTGAAACGACTAAAGGAGCTACATCCATTAACATTTACTTTTCCTTCCCATAGAGTACTCCTGAATCAGTGCTTCGTTCTTTGTGTTTCTCTTTGTGTCCTCTGCTCTGTTCTCTCTAACTCCACAGTTTGGTCGTGGCAGATGGCCGCTCACACTGAGGCTGTTCTCTGCGGAGTTTCTTCCTGTTAAAAGGAGTTTTTTTCCCTCTCCCACTGTCGCTACATGCATGCTCAGTATGAGGGATTGCTGCAAAGTCAACGCCAGTGACTGTCCACTGTCTCTATATGCTCATCCGGTGAGGACTTGACTGCTGCCAAGTCACTGACTGGATTTCAATCTGCTGTGTTTCCTTAGACAGAAAAACTTTTTATCCAATTGATAAATAACTAACTCTGACTGCACTGTTCGATGGTATGACTACTTGAATGTAATTTACCTGACTTCTTGTGAGTGCCTTGAGACAACATGTGTTGTGAATTGGCACTATATAAATAAAACTGAATTGAATTGAAAAAAAAGCGAAGCTGTGGCACAGAATTTGCCAACTTTCTGCGAAGTCCATAGCTACATACCTCCAAACTTGATGTGGCTTTCAGATAAGCTCAAGAACCGCGCATAGGTAGTGGAATGGGTTTTCAAGGCCCAGCAGCAGAATCTAAGGCTTACATCATCAAGGGCAATGCAAAGTGTCAGAGTGTGTTAAGGACTCTAGAGCAGTGGATAAGTGTTCAACGGAGTGACAATTCATCCCTCTCTGTCTGGCAACTGTATGGATGAGTCTGGGTTTGGCAGTTGCCAGGAGAACAACACTTGCCTGATTGCACTGTGTCAGGTGTAAAGTTTGGAGCAGAGGGGATTATGTTGTTGGCCTGGTATTCACTAGTTGGGCTTGGCCCCTAAGTTCCAGCATAAAAAAACTCTTAATGCAGCAGCATGCCAAGTTATCCCCTATTATGTCATTAGAACCCTACTCAGTTTAAGGATAACCCCTTCTTGTTCCAACTTGTCTGCAAACCAGTGCACTATGCAATGTCCATGAAGACATGGGTGTGCCAGTATGATAGGGCTTAACTTAACTGTTTTGCACAGAGTCCTGAGCTTAACTTAACCCCTTTGCAATAAATTAGAAAATACATTTTGAGACCTTCTCGTCCAACATCAGTGTGTGACCTAATTGCTCTTGAAGAAGAATGGTCAATAATTCCCATAAACACACTCCTAAAGGCTGCACGGTGGCGCAGTTGGTAGCACTATTGCTTTGCAACGAGAAGGTCCTGGGTTAGACTCCCGGCCGGGGGTCTTTCTGCATGGAGTTTGCATGTTCTCCACGTGCAAGCGTGGGTTCTCTCCGGGTACTCCGGCTTCCTCCCACACTCCAAAACGATTAATTGGTCTCTCTAAATTGACCTTAGGTGTGAATGGGTGTGTGCATGCTTGTTCGTCCTCTATGTCTCTGTGTTGCCCTGCGATGGATTGGCGACCTGTCCGGGGTGTACCCCGCCTCTTGCCTGTAGACTGCTGGGGATAGGCTCCAGCTCCCCCGTGACCCACTATGGAAGAAGCGGTATTGAAGATGAATGAATGAATGAACACTCCTAAACCTCCTGGAAATATTTTTTAGAAAATGTGAAGGGTGTTGTAGCTGCAAAGAGCGTACTAACATCATATTTACCTCCAATGGAGTAAGAATAGGATGCCAATTCCTTCATATGTGAGTGAAGGCAGATAAGTGAATATTTTGTCAATATAGTGTAGCTAGTTTTAACCCATATAATTAAAATACCTTCAGAGAGAAACTTCTTGTAGCCATCCACCAGCCTCAGACATTAGTCTGAGGAAACTTTTTCCCACTCCTCACTTTTAGCTGTGAGAATTTTAAGCGGTTTCTTGCATGTTCAGGGTGTTTCACGTCACCCCACCACATCTCAATGAAATCAAGATTTAGACTTTAACTTGGTCCAGGAGTTCCTTTATCCTATTTTTACCCAGTTTTCACATGGGTATGTTTTGGGCAGCCAGGTCCTGCTGAAACATGCCATATTCATGATCCTTCCACCTCCATGCTTCACAGTTGGCATGAGGCTCTTTTCCCAGAATGCTATAATAATTATGTTTTATATGTCCTCTGTTGTAGGACAAAGGTTTTGGGTTTGTCTACTTCCTCTTTGGCACAGTTCACTCTGGCCATCATGTTTTTCTTACAGAACAAAAGTTTCCTCTCTGGAAACCTTTCATGAAAGTTCAACTCCCGCTATTTCTTTCTGATTGTTCAGGCAACAAAAGTAGAAAACAAGGAACAACAAAACTTTCATTCATGTTCTTCACTGGCGTGATGTAGACGTAAATAGCTTGACAATGCCGACCGTCTAGAAAGTATGGAAATTTTGAAAAGTGAAATTTTAAAAGCCATCTATATAAAAAGTCTATTGATGTGTAACTTTCGTTGAAAGGTTTTGGGGGTTGATCAGATGGGCAAAACCAGCCCAGCTTTCAGCTGCTTTGATTAGGGTAAATTCATAGAGAAAATATCTGAAATTAAAAAAAGAGCTAGAAAATGTAAAATTGTAATAAAACATTACAAAACCTTATTAAAAAGACAAAACTGTTACAACAAACACTTCTTACATGCCTCTCTGCACTGCCTCTTTGTTAAATGCATAGGTTTTAAAATCTTCTTACATTCTGGAGCTTCCTAAATGCATCCTAGACCTACGGACCTATGCGCCACCCCGACTGCTGAGATCCATGAATAACAGCCTGCTAACTTCTCTGCAATCTGAAGATTTGACCTTTCCTGTTAGAGTCCCAATTTAATTGAAATCTTAATTACAATAAAATGAGGCAGAAGGGACTGTGTTTTCTCCTTTGGTGCCGATGTTGCGCCCATGTCTCTGGCAAATGCTGGCAAATGTCCTTTGGTAAATGCTGGGATCTTACACTTTATCTAATGACAAAGCCTGGATCTGCCATAGTCCAGTAGCTCACTGCTGTCGTAGCAACCAATGGACAAATGAGGTGTGACATCATAGGCTAGTTCCTACGTTCCTGATCGATTTTTGCAAAGTGGCAATCATTTTGTCACATTAGGGTATTGAGTCTGTTCAGCTACTTTAACTATTGCTGATGATATTGCTTTAATATTGGAGAGTCGTTTCTTGAACAATAAGTCACACACTGCTAAAAGCTTGCTTAGCTGTGAAATAAGCATACAGTGAAAGCAATATATGCTGGCATTCAAAGTGCACAATATAAGCGTCAACCTGTGTGTCTGAACCTGTAGAAACATTATCTTTAGCCTCTATCAGGCTTATTTTATTTTTACATCTATCACTATATCAGGTCTTTGATAAAGATTTATTAACATCATAAAAAACTAAACCTGCTGCACTTTGCACAATTCCCTCTCCAGCCCTCACCTCCTCCATACATCTCTGCCACTGATTGCCAGCGACACTGTAATCACTCCTTCTAATCCCTCTATGAACCATATGTTTGTTTCTCCTTACTTAGTGTATAGCTTACAGGGAATTACAGGCTGAGCAAGGATCAGCTAGTGCAGGGATTTTACTAATTAGGATGACTGAGAATGTTTACGTAGATTTGTGCACGTGTCAGTGCATATCAAGCTCCCATTAGATAGTTAGCTTGTAAAGAGAGTCAAGTAAAAGACAATAAATTCCATTTCACTTGGGCACCAGGACAAACAACCTAGTAAAAACACAAGAGCCTTGCAAAAGTATTCATACCCCTCATACATGTTCAGTTTTTATCACATTGCATTTAGTAATTAGTTGACTTCCGCAATCAGTTGCACTGGATTTTATTTAGGCGCGTAAGAGGAAAATAGATTTTTATTTGCAAATAAAAAGCAAAAACCATGTCCAGCTCTAAACGTTATCATTAAGTACTGTACAATATCGAGATGTTTGTTGAGTGAGGTGGATTTGTATGTTTTATATGATGCGTACACATTAATGTCCGAAGATTTCCAACCCCCTTGTTTTTGTTGAGTGGTTTTTTTGCACTCGAACTTTGAATGCTGAACTGTATTCCGTACAAAAAAACTAAGAGTTTTCTCAGCTCTGCTTGATGGTGCAATTGGTTGTACTGTTGCATTGCACAAAGAAGGTCCAGGCTGAAATATGGTTCTGGGATCTTTCTGCAAGGAGTTTGCAGGTTCTCCCCGTGCACACAGGGGTTTTCTGTGGGTACTCTGGAGTCCTCCCACAATACAAAAACATGACTGTTAGGTTAATTAGTTATTTTAAATCGCCCTTAGGTATGAGTGTGCCCCCCTGAGCCCTCAAGAACAAGAGGGTATAGACAACAGATGGATGGATGAATGGATGAATTTCTCCATTATAAGTAATCACATCAACCTGACACGTTTTTAATGAAATAAAGCAACTACTGTAAATAGTTATGTGAAACCGAAGGTTAAATGATGGAGCTGATTTCAAATATTTAACATCCATTGATGTGTGCAGCCCTCAGTTACACTGTGTGTTTGTACATCAACAAAGATAAGGAAGGAGGAGAAGTGAGACAAAATGTAGGAGTGGGAAAAGATACTGAGATCAGAAAGAAACGATGAAAAGAAGACATCCAATCAGGAGACAGGAATGAGCGCTCTGGGCAGCTGTGGTGTAAGCTAAGTGTCTGATGCAAGCTGACAGCTGTATCTGTGAGGCATAAGCATTCTGGGAGTATAAGTAGTCTTAGATCAGTAATATATTTACAGTGCAAATGTTGCATGGGCATTTACATAATCACATTCTTTGCCATAATTAGCTCTAACTTTCTGTGTATTTGACCGCTAAAAAAGCATACACACATTTGTCTTCTTCCCAAGACCCTCACAGTGACAAGAGGGGAGGAAACCTGAAGGTCATAAATATACAAACTCATAAGTATACTGTATTAATGCATTTACAGTCTTTTGAAGGGATTTAACATGTTAAAAGCACAAACCTCAATGTATTTTATTGGATTTTAACTGAGAGAAAAGCACAAAGTACAACATAATCGTGAAATACAAGTGAAACTATACATACTGAAAATTTTTAACAAATAAAAACCTGAAAAGTGTGGCGTGCATTTGTGTTTAGCCCGTCCACCACCTTAACATCCTAATTATTCTTTGCAAAATTGCTCACGCTTAGTAAGACTGGAAAGGGAGCGTATGCGAACATCAGTTTTTCAAGTTTTGCCACAGATTATCCACTTGCTTGTATTTAGCTACATCCATCTTCTTTTTCATTAACTCTTCCCAGCTTCCATGTCCCTGCAGAAGAAAAGCATTCCCATAGAATGATTCTGCCACCACCCTTTTTCACTGTGGGCATGGTGTGTTCACATTAAAGTCCACAACACACATCGTTTTAAAATGTAAAAGGTTCGATTTTATTCTCCTCTCATCAGATCACTTCATCCAGGTTGGCTTTGTTGCTCACATGACTTGCGGTAAACTCCAGACACTGGAGTTATGGCTTTTTTCTTGCCACACTTCTTTTAAAGCCAGATTTTTAGAGTACACAGCTAAGAGTGGTCATGTTGACAGCTTCTCCAACCTGAGCTGTGGATCTGTGCAGCTCCTCCAGAGTTGCAAAAGGCCTCTTGGATATCTTGTACACAGAAAAGCAGTATTTATGATACTGTATTTATGATTTAAGTAGGCTGAATACAAATAAACTCAAACGTTTGAGTAATTTTGAGTAAAAAGAATTAAAATCTTCTCTATCCAAATCACGAATTACTTTGTCTTGGTCTATTACATGCAAAGCCATGTATAGATATACTTTATCAGCGCTTGAAACATTGACACAAAATTAGATTAAAGCCTTTATCATCAAACTGCAGCACAAAATATATATAAAAAAAAAATCAAATAATAGCTGAAAGGAAAGAAAACCCAACAGACATTTCACATTTAAATAAATCAGTAAAATATGGAAGCATTCAAGCCTACTCCCAAAAAGACTCCAACTCTTTGTTTGCTGACCTCAATTACCTAATGAAGTGCAACAAAGCACCCTGCCTTAAAGCCTACTTTCTTAAGCTGCTTGAGTGTTCATTAAAGGGTTTGCCTGTCAACGGTGATTTAATGACACTAGCTTCCTGGTGCCATCTGAGCTGATGGTGAACTATGGCATGTTTAGGTTTATTACATTCATGTAAATCTGAATTCAGTTTAGACATGTAACAGTCAATCCATTGCTTTTAATGGTTATTCCAGATTTTCCTGAAGTTTGGTTCTGTGATAAGGTTGTGAATGGTTAGCATTTTACCTGGAGTCCATAACTAATCAAAGGCCTCTGCTTGAATAGAGAGAAAGAAGGCTGACCTCAGAGAAAATTAGGGCAAGGCACAGTCCAAAGCAAATGTTTGTATCCCTAAAACCATTCCAAACTCAAAAATGCTATGGTGAAAAAGCAGTTTTATAACCTTTTGCAACATTTATAACCTATTCCAGGAATAGAACGTTTTAAGTATATGCTGAGTAACTATTAGATACAAAAAGACTGCAGTGTAAAAACTAGGGCTGCACTACATAAGGAAAACATGTAACTGCAATATTATTGTTCAATATTGCGATGGTTGTTATTGATTGTGATGAACCCACATTTTCCCACAGCTGTCTCTTTTCAAACATCAGAATGTCCCCATAACTCTCCCTGAGCTCTACGACTATCATCACCAAGATCTATATCAGCTAGGAGCCTAGAGGAGAGGAAAGTCGGTCCCTGTAGCCAAATTTAGTATGTGCAGGCTGGGTTTGAATTCACGACACCTAAAATATTTTAGACTAGCAAACACAACATCCAAGCAGCATTTGTAAATGCGATTTTACACACACTGATATTGCAATCCAGTGAATTATCAAGCTCTAGTAAAACCCAAACAATTAAAGAGAACTATATTTTGCTATTTTAAAACTCCTTTAATCTTCATCAAGTAGTTCTGATTTTTGTGTTCCACATGGAACACTATTAATAACTACAACAGACCAACTCTTGACTGTGAATAACAATTATTTACTTCTTCAGTATGCTGGACATCTAATTTTAAACCCAGTGTCGCAACAAACGTTCTGAAAACTACCACCTTCTTCAGGCAGTAAGTCAGTTACCATGGAAACTGAGCACGGGCTGGTGGTCAGACATTCTTGACCAAGGAGGAACGCTGATAACTTCAGGCAGTCCTCCTGCTGCTCAGCATCAAGAGGTGTGACAGGTGCTGTTTGATCTCCTACATCTGAAGGAAGATTCTAACTCCAGACATGTACATGCAATGGAAGTAAATTACTTATTAGTTAATGGCCAACTAATGCAGAAAATAAAAGCAGTTTATTGGCTTATACAATACAGTTTGCATGACCCAATGTGATAACTTTTTTGAAGTTGGAGTTATTTCAAATTAGCAGAGTTCTTCTGAGGAACCTGCCCTGCTCTGATGAGTTGGTAGCTCGTCTCCTCGGTACAAACTTCTTATTCTTTATCCAAGCTGAGGTTGCAAAGAAGTTGTCTACTGGAGGGAACATACTAACTATTCCCTTTAACATCTTGTACCTTTTATAGATATATCCAACTTCAAAATGTTTCGAACATTTGGAATTTAATGAAGTAAGCTTTAGGGGAACTTCTAATCAGGAGTTCTGATGTGGTTTCTTTAACCTCAGAAGTTGAAACTTGGACTCCAAAATTACACACTACCCAACTTAACCATGATCTGGTAATCCATGGGGAATTTATTAATGGATGTTCTCAGAGATAAGGCTAACTAGAGTTAGCAATGCAGTCAATAACAAACAAACACTATTTGTCAACATGTTGTAGATTCTAATACTGCAGAATCATGTTTAAAAGGAGGATGTACAGACCCGTACATGTGACCTTAGGAGCAAATATCATAACCAGGCAGAAGTAATGTCGGATTTTTAACTCTCGGTTTCTGAGTGAAAATTCCAACTTCAGCGGGCGTTCCAGTGGGTTTTTCCAACTTGAAACTTGGGATTTCTGAGTAGTGACGGAACACACCACATCCCTAGAAAACATAACGACGGTTTGAGGAGAAATGGTTCCCATCCATTGTTATAGCCAACAGATTTTAAAAATAAACTCCAGAATGTTGTGGTATTCAGAGGGATGGTGGTGAAATGAAATAGTTTAAGCATGGGCCCATAGGCAGCTGGCCAGCTGAAAGGTTACTCAGTGCAACCCGGTGATTCATAAACCGGGTATTTAGGCCGCAGCTGACCATGAGTCAGCCCAAACACACACACCCCATATGCGACACACAGACAAACCAAGCCATTTGGATAAATGTTTTAGAAAAACCCACAAATTCAACCCTCAACCACCCTAAATGACAAGCATTTAAATATGCGTATGTATCATATCTAGTAATTTTATGCTTCTAGTGTCAGTTCTAAGCTGCAGGACCAACAAACATACTTAGGATCAACAGAACTAGAGAGAGTGCTTTGATGATTTCCGTGTGAGATTAGGAGGAGAGAGTATGGCCAGATTAAGGGAACCACTGTTTGTTTTGAGTCGTGTTCATGCTCCAGTTGACTGATTAATCTGTGCGGGTTACACAAGCATCCAAGCTTCAGAAATCTGGTCTGCTGGCAAATACTTCTGCCTCCTGGTGAAAACTGTGCACTGCAGCTTCAGCAAAGCTTGTTTTAACCAACATTTCCCCTGTTGACAAAAACTGGAACCCTGCCTTGAATATATGCATTTTGTAGAACAGATATGGATAAATTTCATCTGAATATTATCAGAGTGCCGTGGGAAAGCAAAGAAGAGCTTTTCATTAAGAATCCAGGTCACTATGACATGATTTAGATCAGATTTACCTGAACTTAAGTCGGTCTGCACAGCACCCCTCCTTGTGCAAGGTAGCAGCAGCATTAAGGTCTATGTAAAGTAAAACAGTCAGACTCCACAGCAATAGGGGAAAAAGTGAGTCATATCTAGATGAGCAGAAACGGACTTCTAAATTAGCCCTAAAACATGTAAAACTTAGCTTATAATAAGATCTCAGAGGACTTTCTCTAATCCCTGAACTATAATCTGTGTTTTGCTCTCAACAACAGGTCAAGAGTATCTGCTTTGTTATGCTCTTTTTGGGCAAATATCAAATAATAAAGCAGTGTGATAACTGACAACATGATTTAGATTATAGTGAAGAAAATACTTGAAAAGACAGCCAAGAGAAACCGAGCAGAATGCAAACGTTTCTAGTGATGCATCCTCTTCATTAGAAAGTTCAATGGGGTTTCATTCGGCCTTCAGTCTCTGTGGACGCGGTTTCGGTTTGTAGTGGGTTATGATCTGAATCAAGATGAAGCAGTTGACGATCAAGAACAGCAATCCGGCGAGCCACAATGGAACAAATGTGTTGTAGCCTTCAAACTCCAGGAAGTAGGCAGGGGCCAACCATAGAGCCTGCGGATGGAGAAAACGTGCAGAACAGTACAGAGGTTCCTCATTTACGGCTTTAAAATGTAACTCAAGAACTAGCTGACTTTGTAACTAATAATTTTATTTAATGTTGTGAACTGATCAGTCAAAAAAAAAAAAAAAAAAGTCAGAATAAAACAAAAATAACTTAATGCAGAATTCAGTCTGCAGGTTGCTCATACACCATGAACTCGTTCACATTTTGTCACATCTCAAAAAAAATCTTTAAGATATTTTGTGAGAAACTGACACTGCACACCACCCCCTAGGTTAAACGTGGTGATGGCAGCATCATGCTGTGGAGGTGCTATTTTTGGACAGGGAAGCGGGTCAGTGTTGATTGGTAGATAGATGGAGCTAAATACTCGGCAAACCAGTTACTGGCTGCAAAACACCTGAGACTGGGGCAGAGGTTCACCGTCCAGCAGGATAATGACCATAAACAGCCAGAGCAGACCCGAGCATATTAATGGGTTAAAATGGCCCAGTCAAAGTCCTGACCCATATCTAATTAAGAATCTGTGGTATGACTTCCAAATAGATGTTCACAATCTGACTGAGCTTGAGATGTTTCACAAAGAAGAATGGCGAAAAAGTTTAGTTTCCAGATGTGTCTGGAAACTAAACTGTGTCTGTGAATCATTTCTAATGGTTATGGTCAATCTGACAGAGAGAGGTATCCCAATCATTGTGGTTTTTAGTATAACAATGGCCATCAGTGGGCTCTAGATGGACAAACTGTCTACTTTTAAGGCTAGGCTTAAAACCTTCCTTTTTGATAAAGCTTATAGTTAGAGTGGCTTAGGTTATCCTGAGCTATCTCTGTAGTTATGCTGCTATAGGCTTAGGCTGCTGGAGGACATAATGACCACTTTCACCCTCTTCGCTACATTCTCACACTACTCTAAATTTTGAAATTATTGCTGTTATTTCTGCTTTTAACTTTGTTCTCTCTCTTTTCTCTTCCTAGAAGCTACACCTGGCCTGACTGTGTCTACCTGTGACACCTTTCTGGAGAGGGGCATCGTCCAAGCTTCTGCTGGCAACAACTTAATGCTCACCTTCTACAGATGATCCACTTGGTCCTGTCTTTCAGTGTTTAACCCTTTCTCTCTCCTAGACATAGCGACTGACTGAGCTTTGGCTGTGACTAACTCTATATGCTCTCTTTGAGACTCTAACATTGAAAACTGGCTCAGAGTTTATCTGTTCCTTTTTTCTAGGTGAAACGACTAAAGGAGCTACATCCATTAACATTTACCTTCCCATAGAAAGTACTCCTGGATCAGTGCTTCTTTGTTCTCTTTGTGTGTCTGCTCTGTTTTCTCTAACCCCCAGTCGGTCGTGGCAGATAGCCGCTCACACTGAGCCTGGTTCTGCTGGGGTTTTCCCCTTTTTTAAAAGGGGTTTTTCCCTTCCACTCCGCTACATGCATGCTCAGTAAGAGGGATTGCGAAAAGTCAACGCCAGTGACTGTCCCTGTCTCTCCTGCTCATCCGGAGGAGTGAATGCTGAAAGTCACTGACTGGATGCAATCTGGGGGTTTTCCTTAGATAGAAAACTTTTTTTATCCCATTTGAAAAAAAAACAGAATCTGACTGCACTGTTCAATGGTTAGACTAATTGGAATGTATGTACCTGACTTTTGTGAAGTGCCTTGAGACGACATGTGTTGTGAATTGGTGCTATATAAATAAACTGAATTTGAATTGAATTGAATTGAATAGATGTGCCAGCCTGGTAGAGGAATACCCTGACAGACTGAATACAAATGCACACCACAATTTTCAGATTTTTATTTGTAAAAAACATTTTCCTTCTACTCCATAATTATGCACTGCTTTGTGTTGGTTTATTCACATAAAACCCGTATTAAAATACACTGAAGTTTGTGGTTGACACTTAGTAATAATAATAGTAATAATCTAGTACAGTTGTTACTCATCATGCAAGGTTGTCGATTATGAGAAAGAAACATGAAGAGGTTAATCTGAGATGGGAATGGTTAGGTGGGTCGCAGCAGATGAATTACCTGTCCAGCAAACCAGAGCAGCAGCAGACCCAGCCCCTGTTTCACAGTCAGAGCCAGGTGTGGGATGACCAGAGGTAGCAAGCACAGGTACCACAGGAAATACTGACAACACAAACATGTTGGGTCTCGTTAATCAGCAGAAATTACTCTCCATTACAACAGAATTAAATATTTGCCATATAGACTACAGGATGAAAGCTTGGAAGCACCTTTAAGGTTCTGTTCCCAACCAGTTTCTTATAAATCCATATGAGTTTTATGGATTATGGGATGTGTTTGATGAATGTTGAGACTTTGGTTTTGTTTGTAGGCACCATTTTCTGTCATACTTTTAGGTATATATTGATGCTACCAGACCATTGCTGAATAAACATTTAAGTTCAGTATAAAAGTAAGCAAACAAGTCACATATATACAGTACAGACCAAAAGTATGGACACACCTTCTCATTCAAAGAGTTGTCTTTACTTTCATGACTATGAATATTGTAGCTTCACACTGAAGGCATCAAAACTATGAATTAACACATATGGAATTATATACTGAACAAAAAAGTGTCAAACAACTGAAAATATGTCTTATATTCAAGGTTCTTCAAAGTAGCCACCTTTTGCTTTGATTATTGCTCCGCACACTCTTGGCATTCTGTTGGTGAGCTTCCATACCTTTCCAGACTCAAATTTCTATCTTTTCTGTAGTTTTTGGAAACTATAAGGAGAGATTTAAAGCAGAGTTTTTGAACATTGGTCCTTTCATTTTGTTTGTAAAAGTAATACCCGGTTTAGTGCTTTCTTTGGCATTTTACCCAGACCCAGTTTAGGAAATAAAAAGGCTGAAAGAGGTTGCCCCTTTTTAAGGTTTTAGAAAGAACCTGCATTCAGTCATCAAGTAAAAAAAAATGATACTGATGAGAAAAATGGAAAAAGATCAAGTGTGAAGTGGCAAATCACAGATAAAGATTTGATTTACATATAAATCATTAAGCATTATTAAGCTTTTGCTTATTAGAAAATGGAAAAGAGTAAAACATAAAAAAAAAATTAAATCATTTTCCACAGATTTTTCCATTCTTACTCAGACCTGATTAGGAACCCTGACATAAAGATGGATCCAATGCTATGAGCGGTCTGTGACTTATGTTAGTGATATTTCTAGGTACCTGTGAGGTGCAAACTTTGTTGAAGGAGACGAAGATGGCCGTATTAAGGAAACAGGAAAAGGCCAGATCACGGTGAAAGGTCCATGATGCCACTAACAGCAGGATGAGCTGAGGCAGAAAGGCTGCCAGGCCGAGCCACTGGCTCCCCCTGCTGTCTGAACGTATAAAAGGCAAAACGATGAGTCCAAGGATTGTGCATCACCTGCACAGCATGTTCAGTTTTTCACTATAAAACTTAAAAGAAAAACAAGTTCAAAATTACACAAATAACACCTGGTGTTTGCTCGGTAAATCTGTCTCAGTGAGATTCAGGTGCCCGTCTGCTGGCTGGCTGGATGGATTTAGCTCTGTCCATTTTCCCATAAGCTCTGACCAGCCTCACTGTCCTTGCAGAACAAACCCCCACAGCATAATGCCTCCACCACCATGCCTGGATTGATGAGTACCTGCAGTCAGGTAGAGCATGTAGAAGTACGGGGAGAAGTTGTGCCTGATGTCCCTTCTGGTCAGATGGTACAAGTAGGTCTCATGAAGAAACGGCCAACCGTACCTGCATCCAAAGCAGAGGAGTCACCTGAATCATGACTTTAGTATTTCTGTGCTTTTTTTTAAATTCTGAAATATTATTGCATCTTCCTAAAAGTAATAAATACATCTGACGAGTTCTTAACATCCTGCACAAAAATGACTAAATTAAACCCGGTAGAACCAGCCTTCGTGTGTTTGTCTCACATGTAATAGGAAATTGCTGTGAACACAGAGAAAACTCCTCCGGCCACGATTCCGAAGAGGATCAGCTCACGACTGAGGAAACATCCGATAAAGATGACGCACTTCTTCCATACCCGTATGGCTTTGCCTTCCGCTGTTCCCACCTCCGGCGATCTCAGGGTCAGAGCAATGGGCAGGGCATATGTTATAGGATAGATCTTCATATGAACCGACAGGCCGTAGAGCACAGCGGCCCATACCAGATGCTTGGCTAGCAGAAACAAAATGTATAAGCACGGAAGATGTTTGTGTACATAACATGACAGCAGTGGTAACATCCATCTAGTTTTTATGGAGGTAAAATATATGAGTAGTCAGCTCCCACAGGATTCAGACAACACTTACCTTCCATACAAAGCAGCGTCCCGAGCACCAGAGCTGCCAGGATGGATTCTGCGTTCCCTCGACTCGACACTCCCATAGGCAGAGGGTTGAGTAGCCACAGAGAACAAACATAGCTTGCTGTCTAAACATAAACATGAGCAAATAAACCGAAAGGTGTAATCATCTAAACAAGCAAAAAACCTCCAAATACCCAGATAGAAAACTGTGGGTTGGTCAAACCTTGGAGTCTAGACCTCTCAAACGGAGAGTTCTGTAGATCAGCACTCCTGACAGCACATCACATAAAATGAAAAGGATCTTTCCAAACACCATGCAGAGATAGATGTTTGGGGTGAGAAGCCATGCCAGCAGAGGGGTGTAGCGGTAGGTCGACCTGTTGTATGGAGACTCACCCTGTGTAAAAATATAGTAGTGTTACAGGTATGTCTGTTCATGAAAAGTGATGAAAAAGTGAGTTTATTTTAATTATGCCCATCAACCATAACAGTGACATACAAATTGGAATACACTGATTTTCTCCCTCTACTGATGCCTGGTGGTAAGTGTGAGAAGTGAGGCAGAAAGGGATGTTTCTGTCTTTTAACTGCATGAGTTTGGAGCAGATTAGAGAGAAAAGTGTAAGACAAGTACAGCATCATGATGCCTAGCCAGCTGTGTCACAGCATCTGCACAACGGAGTGCTTAATACAGAGGTCTGCAACCTGTAGCTCCGGAGCCGCAAGTGGCTCTTTGGACCTTCCATAATTGCTCCTCATAACTTTAGCTAAAAAAATAAATAAAAAATAAACTATTTCAGTTTTTTTCAGGGAATAATTGCATTGAATTTTCAGAATGCAAGTAAATTAACACAGTGGAAATGCAAGAAATGTGTATTTTTTACATAGTTTGTGTAAGAACAGGTTTACTACTAACAGAATCAAACTAAAAGTATAAATAAAAGTCTATTGTTTGAATCTATTTTTCTGATCATTAGGTTGGAAACTATGTGGGTTTTTTTTTTTTTCACCCATTTTCTACAAATATCAATATCACATAAAAGAATATGTATCCATCTTTTTGTAAAAGATTTATGTTTTTCCTAATTTTAAAATCTAAAAATTGAAAGAAAATAGCGGTTCTTTAAAAATGACAACTAATTTCCTATAGTACATGTTTATCATGCAACTTTTGCGTCTCTAAACAATTTCATTTAACATGACTGATGGCAAAAACGGCGTTTTGGATTGTAAAGGTTGCAGAACCCTGGTCTAGACAAAATGTATATTTATTCAAAGTAAAATTATTAAGGTAGCTTAAATTGGAGAAATATTATGTTTGGGTTTGAATAGAAAGACCTCAGAACACACTGCACACAGTTTGCCTCATACTGAGCCCAGCAGACTGCCAGAAGAGCCTACATCGAGCACAAGGCATCAGGACTGAACAGTGTCTTGGAAGAAGGTGGCTTGGTTTAATAAACTACTTTTTCTTTTAAATACAGTTGCTTATTATTTAATGGTAAGAGTTCTGTTAGGGTCAGACTTTAAATACAAAATAAAATCTAAATCTGATTGATTATTGACAAATTGTCTGATGAAAGGAGGACAATGAAGGGTTATGGACTATTTTTTAAACACTAAAGATTGATCAAAGCATGACAATTAAGTTGTTACCTGTGTGATGAACCTGGCAGCATCTGTGAACACATGGTAGTCTATATCCGTGTACTTCACCGCCATAGTCCTGTCCTGGTAGTCTCCATAAGCCACCAAAGCCAGCCGGATTAAAAAAGAGGCCGGGAAAAGGACATGTTTGTCGGCGAGTTTGGACAGAAGCTTCTCCATCAGCAGACAGAGAAACGCGTGTTATTTAACAGCAATGAATGACCACAACTCAAACATGACAACCCGGAAGTATAAGGGATGTAAACAATGTCTTCTTCCTTGAGCTTTAGAAACTCTTTGACTGCTCTGCTGCCATCTTCTGGACCCTGATAAATACTACAACATAGATGTTACTGTCCTCACTGGTCCACCACAACTTCAAACCGATAACCAAACATCTCCCCTCCAGTCCACCAAAACAATTAGGATTAATACCCTCCTCTGTATTAATTTTGATCAAATTAAAAAAACACATACGATGGGGTTTATTTTAAACCATTTATTTAAATTTCGTTGTTTTCTTTTTACCATAAAGATATTTTTTGCAGTTCTTATTTTTGAAATGTTTTGGATACTATACAGTGGTGTATTTTTTCCGCTAACAATCATTAAAATCCTTAAAATTGAAACTCAACTGGGTGGCAAGGTAAATTAAATTAAGAAAAAGCAGATTGAAAAAAAAATGTGCTGTGTGTTTTCGGGTCAACGACATCAGCAGAGGCTCAAGAATCGAGCTCATTGGCTGGGATTAGCAAACACTATGATGGATGAGTGACTTTTGACAAAACAGGGATTACACAAACTGACACACTCAAAACAACTTTGTAGAGTTGCCTTATGCCTTATGTGATGTCACCAGAGATATGCATGTGGAAGATGTGTTTGGGAAGGTAGACTTTGTTTCAACCAAGTGTTTTTTACAACAAAAAAAGAAAAGCAAGTTTAAAAAAAATTGACAGTGGCATGCCGTTTCATAATTAAAATCTGTTTAAAGCAACTTTAATTGTACAGAAAGGTCTGGCTAGCGAATTTAACAAAAACATAATCAATTGCTCCTCTCATCTCATCATCTATTAGATTCAAAAGCTCTGGTGGAGCTTGTCCCATACCTTGGGACACACGGAACAATGACAATCACTTAAACTAAGCCCAAAATTATTCAAAGCCCCTGGTAGATTTAGATTTAAATTTATTTCAGTTCAACCAAAAAGTTTCTTTCTGACAGGAGACAGAACTGGTATCCCAGTAAAGATAACTCAAGCATTGTACAAGGATTTTAAAATGAACATGTTTATACGTAAAAACATTTTTATACCTTCTCAACAGAAATTTCACTCCATAATTGCTGGTCATGCAAATAACAAATTTCCACTGGCATTTTTGACAAATGATGTCTGGTGATTAATTTCAGATTTTTGAGGTTGGAAGGACTCACCCAAATGCCATCACCGTAATCTTTAGCCCCATCAACCGATACAAGTGAGGACTCTGGCTGGGCCAGTCTGAAACGTTAATATTACCTTCTGCCAAAGGAAATATGTTGTGAAAAATTAAAAGATTAATGCAAGTTTAAATCTGCCAGGGGTATAAATAATATGGGGCTTAACTGTACATAGAAAGACCACTTCTTTCAGTAACGAATTACCCATTTCTCTTTAATAAAAAAAAAAAAAAGTTCTTCAGCAGACAGGGAAGCTGGGATGTCAATCTTCCATTTCTCTGCCTTAAATCAAATCCAATTTTACATTGTTTGAATATTTTGTATGAATACTGCAGAATTTAAGCTTCTTATACAGTGAGAATCTCATGCTGTCCACCCCCATTGCAAGAAAACATCCTTGACGTCACATTTACCACATCTTACTCTATTCCACAAGGTCTGCATGCAAATATTAATAAATAAACTATATGAGACAGCAGTTTTGCAAGGCAATTTTTATTTGTCATTTAAAATCCAGAAAAGCTTCATGCACAGTATCACTTCTCTTTGGTTCTGCATCAAGTATAAACGATTATTTATTCTAATATTTTGTGAAGATAAAGTGCAAATAATGTTGCAACCATGGGGTTAAGTTCTGTTTATGCTGCCAGTTGATGAAAAGCCAATTCCTTAAAAAAGGACACATAATATAAACTAGCTGCAGCAAATAGGGCTATGGAGGTATTACAAACATGACAAATACAACCTGCAAAGGAAAATGTTGGGGTTAAACAGTGTGAGAAACTGACATTTTAGCAAGGCACAAAAAGAGGAAACCATCCAAACTTGTATGCACCAGTTTTAAAATTTACGGGATAAAACCAGAGGAGGGTTAGCAAGAGGAGCCCAAACCCAACCCTCTGCCCCTCGGGGGGGGTCCAATCAATTTCAGCTGTTTTTTAAACTGTGTTGTAACCTCCTCCTGATAAAAGGGTTGCTTAAAAGAACGGGCCCATACGGGTGAGCAATAGCGACCAGCGAAGAGAAAGGGTCATGGGGGGGTTGTGTCTGATAAAAGAAGAGGAAAGGATGGTCTGCGATGAAGGTGGCAGGAATCCTGGCGCATGGCAGCATCATGACACCCGGGGGGGGCGGGCAGCAGCCTCAGTTCCCCCTCGTTGACTTCCACAAAGGCCTTGTGGAAAATCTCTGACAAAAACAGGTCATTGGCAGGGACATGCCTGTAAGAGCAGAGAGGGACAAAAAACGTTTAGATGATACCAGACTAATACAGGGAGTCGGAAAAAACATGAGATGCTGGATCATGTGTGAGGGAAGATCTAGAACCCTTTTTCCCACCGGAAAAGTCACTTTTTCCTTGGTCAAAGGCGTCCCCCATGCCCATTTGGATGTTTCATGTCATATTTTTCCCCTTTTTTAAAACGAGGAAAAGGGTTTTTTCCCCTTTCATGTTTCCTTCCAGCTGTAAAACCTGCTCCAGCTGATTTTGGAAAAAAAATTTGGTTAATATTTGTGCTCTTTTGTAGGTCTGGGGGTTTTGGATGCCCAAATCATCCCCCAGACCAGTTGTACCCTCCATTGCCAGGGGGTAAAAGACGAGCAGCTATTTCCCTTTTTGTACGGCATCTCCAAAGTCTGTTTAAAACCATTAAAATTTTGTAAAACACCAGGGGGGGTTCCCAGCTGATCCCCCCAACTCCTTTTTAAAACTTAAGTATTAATGTATTATAACCCCTATTCAATTTTAGTTATAGAAAAAATAACTTATTTTTCAGAAAACTGTCTTTGATATCCTTGGATCTGTATACAATGCCCTTCAATGATATTTTCACCACTTGAGCCTTTTTAAATTTCTGATGTTAGAATTTTTATTCTTTGGCCTTAGCAGTAGATTTCTCCAGTCATATTTGATGTTGGTTTTGTTCTCTCTCCTACCTCCTAGTGTTTGTTGTTTTCTTCCTCTCGCTCTTAGTTCCTTTTGTGGTTGCTATTAGTACTTTATGTGGTATTATTATTATTATTATAGTTCTTTGTCTTCCTTGGATTATTTAGTTTAGTTCCTCATTTAGTATCTCAGTTTTTATTTATGGTAAGGTATTTGTTCTCTTTCCAGCTCTTCCTTATAGGTCAGCTTTAATTATTGTTTATTTGTTGGTTTATACATATTCTGGTTCTCTCGTTCTGTTTCTTTTCCTGTCAATTCAGTCAGTGTGGTTAGGTTTGTTTACTTTTGTAATCAGGCTCTTTGTTTGTTCTTAGGTTGTTGTTGGTGTTCCCTCCAGTTTCTCTGTTTACTTTAGTTCATGGTTATTCTAGTTATCTTATGCTTCATTTGATTATTTATCTTTGTCTATAGGTTTGCTTGGTCTGTGTTTCTCCTTATTGTTTATTTGTCACTTCGCCCTTGCTCAGTCTTTGTATTTGTTTCACCTGTTCCTTCTGCCTCCCTGCCTCCTTGTCACACCTGTTCTTACTTCCTTTGATTACCTGCCTTTGTCTCCCCCTGTATATTAGTTGGTTTTGTTTCATTGTGCTTTGCTGGTTCCTTCCGTTCACTTACCCACGTCTATGTGGCGTATTCACCATGTTCCTGCAGAGCCAACTTTGTAAGTTGTGGATTTAGTGTTTGTTTATACCTGCAGTGTTTTGCTACTTTTTGGAAGAACCTTATGAATAAAGACAAAGCCTTCCCTTAAACATGCGGCTGCCCAGCTCTTGTCTGCACTTTGGTCCGACAATAAATACGACTGTGACAGTCCTGGCTGAAGAAAAGCATCACCACAGCATGATACTGCCACCACCATATTTCCCAGTGAGGGTTTATGCTTAATAAAGAGCATTGTTAGCTTTCTGCCACATGTAGCATTTTTGTTTGGTCTCATCTGACCAGGGCTTCTTCCATGTTTGCCGTTTCTCTTGCATAAATAGCTGCAAATAGGACTTCTGCTGGGTTGGCTCTCATTCAAAAATGGCCATGTTCTGACCACTTTGCACAAAGTTGCCTTGCCTCACATGAGCTGTGAGTCTCTGCAGTTACCTGGCAGTTGACTTCAGAGATGAAGGTCATGAGAAACTTTGACTTTTGGTACATCATCTTCACCGGCTTTGTGTCATTCTAAACACAGAAGAGAAAGAACAAGACATTGTATGCTTGCAAGTCAGTAAAAAAGCTGCTGATTATATTTACATAAGATATAGAGTAAACAAAAAAAAACCTAAGTGTTGAAAACATACAAAGAAAACATTAACTTGAAATTTTCTGTCTGCATTCTAAAGAAAAATTTAGTCTACTGAGCTGATGGGTCCTTCTCCTCCACACAGACTGAGTTCAGGTTACTGAACAGAAGAGGCTTGTCCAGCAGCAGCGTTACCTTGTTGATTTTGAACGGAGCCTCGCGGGTGGAGCTCTCCTGAAACTGCTTGTTCCAGTTGCCTTTGAAGTAGATTGCATTGACCAGCACCAACCTGGTCATCCCGCTCACTGCATCCTCACCCAGGATATCGGTAATTTTACCTAGTGACAAACAAATGCAAAGAAAAGACATATGGAAACATATTAGCATATTAATTAAGTACATAGATAAACAAAATTAACAAATAAGTATACAAACAAACATCAATAAAATATAGAAAAAACAAATAGATAATTAAGCCAATATGAGAAACAAACAAAAAGATACAAATACAGAAAAAAGAAAATAATAATAATCATTCCAACAGCATTTTTCCTAAAAGCAAAAGGAATAGATGCATAAATAATATTTGCTTAGAACTTTCAACAGTAATTAAATATGAAAATTAATGTAATGATGGAAAAACTGCAAAGGTAGGACTAAATAACAGGAAACATAAAAAAGAAGTAATCTGAAGATTGTTATGACTAAATATGGTAAACTGGAAGGGTATTAGAACAGCTCAACCTTCCTCCTGTTGTTTTTGAACACGTTAATGGAATGGATCTTATTTTTACTTGTTTTAACTGGTCGTTTTAATTTAATTTGTTCAAATAAAATCATTAATTCATTGTTTTATGCTTTGTTCAGGCTAAACGTTAATTTCTTATTCTAGTGCATTTAGGATTAGGGACACAATGAGGAGTGTGTCTGATCCACCTTGTGTCTGCTTCTCCACCCAGCTGTTGATGTTGACCCTGGCTGCTTCGGAGTTTTTGGAAAAGTCCACCGTCTCCAATTCTGCTTCGTAGTGCTTCCTACTTTTCTCAAGAAAATCCTGAAACAAAGCAGCTGGAATTATGAATTATTCCCACAATCACTGCTTGACTCGTATCCTGATCTGGTGCCTACTCCACTGTTCAAAGGGCTTAAGCACTCCTCTTTTCTCCTTTCATTCAATCTGTCTTAATCTGTAGACAAAGCCACACACGCTCATGAACATTTACACACACACACACTCTTGTTTTGCTATATGTAGTGAGGACCATGTGTTGACTCCCATTGACTTCCATTCATTTTCAACCCTCTCTATGCCCTAAGCCTGACAATAACCCTAAACCTAACCATTACCAGTGCATGCCTAACCCCAACCTAAACTCAATTCACACCTTAGTCCTAAACCTAACCGTTAGCAAAATAGGTCGTGAGGACCAGCAAAATGTCCTCACTTTGGTACCAACAGTCCTCAATTTGATGGTGAAATCGGGAAGATGGTTCTCACTGTGATGCCAAGACAGGAACACACACACACACACACACACACTATTGCTGAGAGGAAACCTCCATACATACTTGAATAAACTGGTAGGACTGCTCGCCGTAGAGTCTGTTGGCGACACTCAGGGCATATGGAGCACCTGGCTTGTTAAGCTCCCTCAGCAGCAGGGCAAAGCTGGAGTGGACATCGTCCTGAATATTCAGGGTTTTCAAGGTCTGCAGATGAAATAATGCAGTTGGATTTGTTGAACAATGTACAGACCACTCTACAACATCAACAACAGACAGGTTTTCATGGTCATCTTGTTTATTAAGTGATGACAGGATTTATTGGAACTATAAAGAATAACTACAGTAGTAAAGACAATAAAGTTGAGATAAAACATCTTGAGTTTCCCCTCATCACTTAATAGATGAAGTTATACATTAATGTAGCATACCATGCCTTGCAAAAGTCTTCATACGCCTCGAATGTATTTACATTAACCCACAAACTTTAACGTGTTTTATTCTGATTTTATGTCATAGCCCAGAACAAAGTACTGCCTAATTTGTAAAGTGGAGGCTAAAGATATGTAGGTCATTGTATGTTTATTTTTGTTTTACAAATAGAAATATAAAACGTGGCATTCATTCATGTGTACTCAGGCTACTCAGTCATTTCATTGTAAAATAATTACAGCTGTGGATCTGGACTTTGACTGGGCCACTGGAATGCATACATATGCTTTGATCTAAACCATTCCCATGAAGCTCTGGCTGGATCTTTAGGTTGATTGTCCTGCTGAAAGGTTAATGTCCTCGCCAGTCTCATGCTTATTGCTGCCTCCCACATCTTCCATCCATCTTCCATTAACTCAGACCAGCTTCCCAGTCTCTGCTGAAGAAAAGCATTCCCACGGCATGATGCTACCACCCCCATGTTTCAGCATGAAGATGGTAATGTTCAAACCATGGGATATTGTTTAATAACCTAACCCAGCTCTGCTTTAAAATGACTCCACTGTTTGTGATGTAATGTGACAAAATGTAAAAGTTCAAAGGGTGTAAAGACTTTTATAAGGCACCTTATACTCATAGGAATCAGTCATGAAGTCCCAAATATTGCACAAGTGAATGCATATGATTAAAGCGAACAAAGTAGGAAACATTATAACACCTTTGTCCCTTAAAAACAAAAAGGAGAAATCCAGACATTAGAGAACATGAGGCCATCCCTCCACCATGTTGTTATTCCCAAAGACACATTCAAGTCCAAATCCTTAGTAAAAATCTCATTGGCTCTTTAGGTGTGCATCCAATGTTGCAATGCCACAGCAGTTATTTTCCACTGAGCTGTACCAGCAAGAGGAAACAAGTTTTGGCAGTTCAGCGTAATGTGAAGCAAAGGTTGGTTCCTTCACTCACTGTTTTCTTCCTGAAATATTTAATGGTGACAGAGGAGAGCAGCAAAACAGAACCTGGCAGCGAAATGTAAAGTAAGCTCCGAAACCCCAGTTTTTTTCACCTCAAGGACCACATGTTACCACCCAGACCATCAATTAGTCGTATCAGCTAACACTCCCTGTTATATTGCATTTGTTACCACCTTTTGCAGATGTGGTGGCAGTTTGGATTGGACCTGCTGTTGCATCTGCGCCGCCTGCGGTCCTGGCTTCTTCACCTTAAACGCCTTAGTGAAGCGGAGAGTCTGGAGGTGACATTTGGGATACTTACTGCCAAGTGGGCCATTAATGATCTCCAGGTGTTGCCGTTTTGTCTGCCTAGCCAGTGGTGTAGTGATTGAGGCTCACCTTCAAACATCATTCACTTTTCCTTAATACAGTTCAATCGTTTCAATTAAGTACTGGTGCTACTGGAACTGCAGCTCTCATTGCAATCGGTCTGTGTTTGTAATAGGAGCTGGAGAAAAGCAGTAAGTTACACCTATTCAGGAAAACACAGAGTAGATCATCATAAAAAGCTTGACTGATTAGCTCTGCTGACAGGAGATAAACTGGTGATTTAATCATAGAAAGGGTCTTTCACAACCCGGAGAGACTCCCCTCTGGTTTCCACTCCTATCAAAGTCAACATTGTATAATCAGAGTTTAAAGTTCAACTGGGGTTGAGCAGCATGTCAAGGAAAAGTCAAGTAAATGCTGAGGTCTGATTGCATTAAGGCATGAATGTTTTAAGGCAAATAGGTCTAATATTGTAAATCAGCCACTTCTCCAGGAATGTAGCAGCTGATGTTGATTAAAAGGTGAAGATAACACCTGAATAATTGGGTTACTAAAATATGGATGGAAAGAGACTGGTATCAAGATACATGAAGGTCTTCAAAACTGCAGTTTCAAACCGCCCAAAGATTTTCCCTAAACAGCTTAAAGTCCTTTTAGTAAGATGCTGGGGTGAATCGGGTTTTATGTGGCTCAGTGGAGCAAAGAGTAGTACAGTACCTTCCCCTCCCCCACATGTTGCTGCACACTGCTGGTCAGATGGCTGGAAATCGCAACTAAAACAAGGGATTGTGCTAATAAGGAGATCATGTTTTAAAACTACAGATAGCAAACTATAAATGGTATTTGTGTTCAGCAGCTGACTACAGGCTAGCTGCCTGAATACATAGACTAATAAACCGGCTTCCTATACTTGTGTTGCTACGCAAACAGCATAAAGGCAAATAGGCTTTAATACTTTGAAATCATAGTAATTTTAGTCAAGGTTATTATATAGTGAGAACCTCCTACCAGCCTAGGCCTGTTAGGAAACTAGACGTCAACAGTTTGAGCAGAGACCCTCATATGGATCGTGGAAATCGTTCTTTGAGACAAAGAGTTTAACCGCAACCCTTTAGTCCTTCAAACATGCAACCCCGGTCTCAACTCAACAAGACATTTGGACAGGGTTGCTAAAATATGGACCAACATTTACAGACCTCGCAGTAACACCTGTGCAGCACTAAGATTTGATCTGAAACCACCACATTTAAACCTTAAAAACCATCTGTAAAAAATTAAGGAAAAAAAAACAGAAGACAAAATTAGCAACACTTCCTTTCCATTATCCTTTCTTACATACTCTGGGCTCATGTTTGTATTAATACCAACAGCAATAGTTACTATATATTGAAGGAATGCCGGATTAATAGGCAACATGCAGTATGTTTACCCACACACTGAGAAACGCTGTCTTTTGCAAGTGCTAGCTTGTTTTTCCAAGCTGGACTGAGTCATCAACATGATGTTTAATGAGAGGATTTCAGAGATCCTTCAGCTAATCCACACATTTCTTACTTAGATTGGTTTGTGCGGAGTAGATGTTGGCCTGCAAGTAGATAAGCAATGCACACTGTGGTTTTCCTGATCAAAGACAAATTCTCCACAGATGACTCATCTTACTGCCCTTTCCACCCCGATCTCACTACCACTCCCTCTTACTCTGTTCATGCATAGCAACAGAGCTCCTCCCCAACTTTTGACACAGTCTGTACTGTCCATACATGTACAACAGGAAATTCCCATGACGATACAAACTGGTTTATTATTTTCCCTATTAATTCGGTTCCTTACAGTTTTAACCCTCTGTCCCTTCTCCAGGTTTCAGATCCTATTCATAGGGAAGGGCAGAACAAATGGAAACGTAGATGCTTTGATCAATGAACTTATTGATATTCTGTCCCCCAACCCTTAATAGACAGGTAAGAAACCTGGTAATATTTAGAACACAAACAGACATAAAGAGGACAGAATGCAAGTATAATGCACCACTTATTAACAAACCAGTATGAGGAAAAAAAATACCTTAAAGTTTAATAAATGCATTGCAATGATAAAAACACTGACGGAGTTGTTTCTTTAACCTGAGCTAAGGCAAATTACGGGTGAGGCCCTGCTCCTCCTGTCTAGCTTTACTTAACTGGGTGTGGTCTGGCTTCAGCAATCCATTTGTCACAAATTCAGTCAATCTTATGAATCAACTTTCACCTAAAGTACAGCAACATCTACTGAAAAATGTTCCTTTGCCTTTGTCTGTTAAGTTGGAAAGCCACTTATTAAATTACTAAATATAAATATGCAAGTTGAATAAAAGAGGAGGGTCAGCATTCATGCCCACTGAACTTTGAGAAGAGGCCAATCATAAAACAGCGAAACAGCAAATCTGCTGCTCATCATGGGAACTGATAACACACACGTCTTTACTGCCCCTGTACAACTACAGTAATTATCCTGTTACCATAGTAACACAACCACAGACCTGACCCACATAAAAATAAAAAATAAAACCTTGTCAGATTATTTCTGCTAACTGGCAACTAGGAGATTCCCAAGCTTGGCTTCGTCTCGTATCAAATTCAACACTGCATCTTAAAAAGATAGTTCACAGTTTTTTAAGTGAGGTTCTGTTTAAGGATCAAAAGCTGTTAATGTCTTGCCTACAGTAGATAATCATGTTGATGTCTTCATTTAGTATAAATCTAAGTTAGAACTGGAGGGTGAAGCTAACAGCTAGTCTGAAAAGAGCCAAAGCGGACTTCTATCTTTGTCAAAAACGTATAAGCAGGTCAGACAACTGCCATTACAGGAACCTTGTAACAGTTTTGTGTGCACACAACTGCTAACAAGTAAAGGTAGGAGGCAGTACTTCACTGATGATCGTCTTGTGTGAAACATACTGAGAACAGAAGATGCAAAGTGTTTTATCTTAAGTAACTTTCTGATAGAAAAGTACAGTAGTGTAAAACAGACAATTTTTGTTGTTAACAGTTGGTTATTTTGACATTGGATGTTCCTCTAACCACAACTAATGTACTGTAGGTCCAACTAATCTGGATTTAGACCTTGTCCAGATTAAGACGAATATTTAGAGAGATGGGCATTTGCTGTTGGGTTGGCACCTCCCATCCATGTGAAACTGACTTTTTGTTGAAAAAACTGACACCGTTTGTGGTGTATACATGCTGACTGTATATTCAGACATAACTAAAAACAATTATATATAGGCCTGCTCTGCACACACCCGTGATCATGTAATGGATTATTCAAGTTTATTTCGCCAAACATCCTTGTCAATTATTTTGGGAGAATCTTGTGCCAAACACTGCAGGACATTCTTCAACATGCTGGAGTGGCATATATATTGAATCTTAAATAAAAAAATTCAGGTATATCGTGAGTAGTAACTGAAGCCTTATACTATCTACCATCTATTGCAGCAAGGTAGTAACGCCTAATAATGTTTTAACAGAACCTCACTTCATAGATTCTGGACTATCTGCTCTGCCTTAGTGGTGCTGAGTAAATGTGGGGAATTCAGTCACTACTATGCTGATTAAAAATGTTAAATTAATGTTAATGCGCTGGTTTAAACAGGTTGAGCAGGTATTTATGTTAAGGTGCGCTGTACCTCTGACATCTGGGCAGATGTGTTTCCTCTGGCTCCCATCATCACCATGGCCAGGGCTGAGGAGATGCTGAAAGGAGAGAAGAAGACGTTTGCAGTGTTGTCGTTGTCCCCCAGCTTCCTGAGCAGAGCCAGAGCAAAGCTGGTGTTGGCTGTAGTCAGAGGGGTTGCTGCTGCCATCTTTTCTGCAGGACAATAAAAGGACGAGACGGAAGTTTTTTATAATAGCATTAAGAGTTTCATTCTGCTTTCAAACCAAATTCCACAGAAAAATGATCAAATGACAAATCCATCAATTAACTAGTTCTATTTATATGGATGCTGGTCTTAAGCTTGAAGCTCACATTAGAGCTGTTGTAAAATCCAGCTTTTTCACTTAAGGCAGCTAGCCAAAGACAAACCCATTCTTTCTAGACAGCACTTTGAATGCATTTGTGACCACACGGCTAGATTACTGTAATGCACTTTATATAGGAGCTGGTGATTTGTGCATTTCCCAGCTTCAGAGGGTACAAAATGCTGCTACACGTCTTTTATCAGGTACTCGGAAATTTGACCACATTTCCCCTGTTTTAGCTTCTTTACACTGGCTGCCAGTACATTTTAGGATTAATTTTAAAATCCTTTTATTTGCTTTTAGAGCTCTTAAAAGCCTTGCCCCTGCCCTATTTGTCTGAGCTGTTACATCTTTACACACCCTTCCGTTCCCTCAGGTCAGCTGACCAGATGTTTCTGAGGCTGCCAAAGACAAAGCGCAAGCTCAGAGAGGACCATGCTTTTTCTGTAGCAGCTCCAAAGCTATGGAATGACCTTCCTTTGGGCAGAAGACAGGCCTCTTCACTTGCTGTTTTTAAATCACTTCTTAAGACCCATCTCTTTTCTTTGGCTTTTGGCACAATCTCAGATGTTTGACTTTGTTTTAATGCGTTTATATTTTAATTATTTTATTACTGCTTCTATATTTCACCTTCTCTATTCTATGACTGTATTGCATTTTATGATTGTGTATAGCACTTTGGTCCTGTGGGTGTTTAAAGTGCTTTATAAATAAAGTTGGTATGGTATGGTATTTCTACCGCGCAACGCAGATAATCCTCAGACATTTGTTTTAAATGGACACCAATAAATGGATTAAGCCCAGAAGACTCTTTTGTGAATCAACCACTCGAGCAATATGAAGATAGTTCTTAAACTGCAAAAAACAACTACTAATAAACTAAAAACTGTCCCAGACCATTTTAAACTGCAACATTAAATGAGTAAATGCGCAGTAAAATCGTTGCGAAGTTTTACTCCAGCAATAGTGGATGTTTCGTAAACAACGAAAAACAAAGCTTCTCATAGACTAAATGACACATATTATACTGACCGTCAGATGCTCTTCCTATGTTCCTCAGAAAGATCGAGTCAGATGAAGGATTTAGATTGAAACACCGGGGGTTTTATCTCTGACAAGCCGACACGCCCACAATAAACACAAAAACTAAACTTCCGCAAATGGCCTGGGTACGGAAGCCGAAAGGTTAGGCAAAAGAAGGCTTCGATCTGAACTGAGATAAAGGTTCTCGACTACTACTACTGCTGCTATTAATAACAAGAAGCACAGAACAAAACAAAACGAAGAAATATTATGTGTATTCAAAGATGAGCAAAGCTGTAATATTCTTGCATTAAATGAGTTTTGATTGTTTACTATCACTGTTATGAGTTCTACAGGAAGCATAACAAAATTTAGCCAAAAAGCAAAATAATAACAAATAAAATGAAAATATCCACTGTTACAAACTCAATATGTTTTATTTTTAGTGGATTTTATTTCAGTATACCTCAGTGCCTGCATCTACAATGCTTTTGCTTTTTTGTCACACCTAAATCCACATTTGCAAATTATGAGAATTAATGTGAAACACTAAGACCTAAGCTCCAAAACTCTTTAACATTCCCACAATGATGTTAAAGTGATCCAAAGCCCAAATTAATTGGGAAGTAACAGAGACAACAGTTACATTCTCATGAAATATTGTTCCATCTGTGCTGATGGGCGCACACACCTACGCAGCAGCTTCGCTGTGCAATTAATCCCTTCTTTGTTTCTCGGAGCTGATTTGCGGGTGTGGAGGAGGGTTAGATCACACCTTTGACATGTTTCAGTTGAAAAAATTTAGGGGGGACGAAAATTTTTAATCCCCAAAAAGGCTTAGAGAGAAAATTAGAAAAAAAAAACAAAAAAAACCAAAGTAAAAGAATGGAATTAAATTGGGGGAATAAACTGAAATGTTTCACCTTTTTTTATAAAAAGCTCAGTAATTGTTTATTTTCAACAATTGGCCATTTAATTAGTTAGTTATTGTGCATGTGATGTATAAATCTAAACTTACAGATCCTATTAGATTAATTAATTGGTTATTAAATATTTAAGGTTGTTTTATTTATCCAGCAAAAATCTAATTTAAAAGAATTAATTTTCTTCATAAAAAATAAAATTTTCTATATTATTATATACTATAAAATATTTTCTATATATTTTTAAATATATATTTTAAAAATATATAATATTATATATATATAAAATTTTAATTTCCCCAGGGAGTAGAGGAGGGTTTTCTGGCGAGGGGGAAGTTGGGGTTCCTGCTCAGTCTGCTCCCAAACCGCAAACTCAGTCCCAGATAAGCGGAAGACAATGACGAAAATATGCTAAATCTAGAAGTCAAACAACACAGCCAAAAAAAAGCAACATACCACCCCCAGTGATCTGGCAGCAAAGAGGAGAAGAGGTACAGGTAGATAAAAAGAAAAAAGGGGTCAATTTTAATTTTGTATTTTTATAGCAAAAAAAAAAAAAAATAAAATTTGCCCCAAAGAAAGAAAAAAAACCCCTTTAAATTTTAAAAACTTTTCTTTTAACAGTAGCTGGGGAAAAATACAAAAGATTAGAGTCAAATAAAATGAACAGATCCAACTTGCAGAGAAAAAAAGAAAAAAAAAATATGCAAAGCCTATGCTAGCTGAACATATCAAGATAATAAAAACAAGAAAATAAGGTCAAAACCTCCCTCAACAAATGAAACCACATTTATTTATAAAAAAGCTATTTAAATGTTAAAAAAAAAAAAAAATCAAGGTGTAGGTCCTCCACCATCGAAAATGCCGTCATGCTGCCACAGACATATGGCTCAAATTCACTTCAGGAAAAGCCCTCAGGCTTCCTTAAATAAAACACAAGCCCGCCATCTAGTGGTAGTTTCTTGAAACCATTCATTTACATCAAGAATAAGCAGTCAAAAACAGCATGTTTCATTATTATTTTTGAAAGGAATAAAATGGGTAAAGTACACAACCCGGCTAAACCAAAAACAGAAAATACAACAAGAATGACAACTCAAATCATCCAGCTTTTCAGCAGCACTTAAAGGCAGCATGCATTTGTGGATAGAGAGGAGGAGAGGTGATCCGTGGTCTCTAAGCAATTGAGTACTACAAATATTTAGGTGCTGTGCTACCAAAATACCTTCTAAAACCATTTGAATATAACTATATCCCAAAAGAAAAAAAGGAAAAAAAGGGGAAAAACCCAAAAAGAGGGAAAATTTTCTTTTCCCTTTTAAGCCCCTTAGGGGCCGAAATTTAAAACTGATTATAGTAAACCATATTCCCCCGGGATTATTTATACTTTTTTCTGACTTTTTTAAATTAAAGGGTTACCCAAAATTTTAATTTTAAAAAATTTATACATTTTTGGGTAATTTAAAAAATTTTACCATTTTTAGAAAAGAAAAAAGAAGCTGGAGCTTGCCTTCACTCAGATCCTTTAGCAGCACAAATGAGGGCGGCGGTTCTCTGGTATGACTTATTAATACTGATAACTCTTGGATAAAAACAACTTTCAAAGTAAGGAAATCCATCATAAAAGTAAATAAACTGGAGGGAGATACTGCAATTTCAAAACGCTGCACATATGACTCAGATTTCACACCAAATAAAGTTTAGACATGGGCACTCAAGGGCATTAGGCCTTTTGCACAAAAATAAAAAGGAAGGCCTTTACCCGCTACACACAAAATCTATCTAAAATCTATCTATCTATCTATCTATCTATCTATCTATCTATCTATCTATCTATCTATCTATCTATCGCTCTGAAGGACACAGACCTCACTCAGGGGAGCTGAAGCGCCCAGCAAAGAGAACGCTCATGGTGAGGTTATGGCGGATGAAGAAGAGGAAGGGGTGGTCTGCAGTGAAGGAAGTAACACTATCTGCCACAATCACAGCTGTGGCAGCAGCAGCTTCAGTTCCCTCCTCGTTCACCTCTACAAAAGCCTTGTGGGAGACTTTTGACAAAAAGAGCCCTTTGTTACTTGATATTCCTGTCACAGATAAAAATAGAAACATTACAGGATTACACAACATAGCTCGGGGAAAATACACCTCACCAAAATATCTCCCAGCATTCAAAACAGAACATCTTGTTTTATTACAGTGACTGTGCTTTTATAGAAAAAAAATCAAAGACATATTTATGTAGACTCCAGTTTCCCTCAGAGAGCACATACAGGGTCATATTTCAGAAATGTACAAATGTGACACAGAGCTTACAGCAGCAGCTATGCACCGGTGGTCATTATTTTCTCTTATTTATAGTCAAATTAGCTACATTAGAAACATCTGTTAGTTTCCTTTCATATAACTCACCAGAGAAGTCACACTTGGACTCGTTAAAAGCCTCCACTATGCCCATACTGCTCAGGACTTGGTTCAGGTCATACGTTTCCTCCAGCTTGAATCGAGGCAGCATCACATCAACCTCAAAGCTTTCCATTTCATCTGGTTGAGTCCACTCCATGAATTTCTCATAGGTCAGGAGGCTCTCTAGCTGAATAGATAATATATCAAACATTATTGTGTCAATGCCCAGGTAAAGTTTCATCAGCCTGTGAGACTAAGAGAGTCCTACCTTCTGCAGACCTGTTGTGTCATCTTCTATCTCTTTGGGTAAAAAGATGAGCATGCTCAGCTCCATCCCTTTGTAAGGCATCTCCAGTATCTGTCCAGTAAAAGGTTCATTATAGAGAAGTACTGGCTGTCATACATAAAGGATTCATAGTAAGTCACCAGACGAAGTTTGGTTACTCTCCAAATGAAGCAGCACCTACAAGCTAGTTTCTGCAGGCAACTTGAATTGTGTTTCTGCTTTACATGTAATCTGTTTCAAACCCTACTTCTAAACTGGGCTGGTGAGTAAAGATGCTAAATTCTCTGCCTCGCTCACCATGTTTCTGCTTACATTTTGTCAGCCTCTCTGTGACCCTAGCGTCCACATCTAAGGTCAGAGATGCTCTGATGGTACATTGCGAAACATGTTAATGGAGTAATCAGATCCAATGCCTCAAACTCATACCATATTCAACGTATATTCTTTAATTAGGAGGTATAAATAAACATGTTTATGTGATCCAATGATCTAATTGACTGACAAATCTTGTGCTTGAATACCTGACAATTGACTTCAGGAATGAAGGCAAGGTTGAAGTTGGTTTTCAGTTCCATCATCTGCACAGGTTTCACGTCATTCTGTAGACAAACCTAATAATGACTCATTTACCAAAGAAAGAACAATAGCTTTTAGGATAATTAAAGTCTGAGCAATGAATTAGCAAAAATAAAGTCTTTTTTAATGTGGTGAAGACATTTGAGCGCTTTGGGATTCTGGTAGCTCAGTTGTTTGGGGGGTCAGCTCCTGGTAAGGGGCCTCATGACAAACTGATCGTAGGGGAGGGGTCAGAATGATAAATCAGTGGTATGCAGACCACAACTACAAGTGACCCTCATTTTGACAACAGAGACCAGAGCACTTCCCTGAAGGTAAGCTTCCTGTTGAATATCTAGTGGTCAAGCTTTGGCTCTTGTTCCCCGACTGGCTTAGCCTGAAACATATCAGGAAGCTCTACATGGGTCTACCACCTGCAGGTAGGACCATCAAGGTTGGATGCCTTCATGTGGTAAGGTCTCCAATGTGAAACTGGCTTCAGGGATCATATAGCAGAGGAAGCTAGACACCTGGATGTGTGATATCTTTGTTATATCTGGCTTTTTGGGACATGGAACATCACCTCACTTTTAAGAAATGCTTTCGAGTTGAAGTGTGAGATTGAGCTATACCAGATTGATATAGTTGGTATACCTCCAGATCCACTTTGTTTCTGAAACCCAACTCCTGGAGAAGGGTTGGACTTTTTCTCAAGTAAAAGTTTCCGATGGAGACAGGTGTTGAAAAGCTGTGTCCCCATTCTATGCACACAGTTGAGTTTGTTTCTATTGCAGGTTGGACCTCATCAGGGCTGCCCTGTCACAGAATATTTATAAACAGGACTCTCAAGGCGTAGTCTTTGAAAAGGAGCCTGTCTGGTTTCAGAATCTCTAGGCCCTATCTTTGATTTGATGTTGTTGTCATAAAGCCATGCCCTCCACTGTACACTGGATAGGTTTCCAGCTAATAGTGAGGCAACTGGGATGAGAAAAAAACACTGCACTCTCCAAGTTGGTGTGAAAGTTTCTGTCTCAAGTGGATAAGCTGAGGTATCTTGGTGTCTTGCTATTAAATTATAGTAGGACGTGGGGGAAGATGGATAGACGACTTAGGGCTTCATCTGCAGTCATGTGGGTGTTGCTCTAGCCTGTTGTGTATGTTCCTACAATCACCTGCCTTCATGAGGTATAGGTCATGCTCCAAAGATCAAGATCCTAGATACAAAAGGCTGAAGGAAGTTTTTCACATAAGATGGCTGGGACTCAGCCTTGGAGATTGGGTGAGAAGCTTCATTGTCCAGGGGAACTAAAAGTGAAGTTGTTGGTCCTCCTCACCCAAAGGAGTCAGTAGAGGATATTTAGACATATTACCAAGATCCCTCCTTACCACCTCAAATTCACTAATTCCAGTGGGTGGAGGCTACAGTGCACACCCAGAATCCCCTGGAAGAACTGTACGCCTTCACCCTAACACCATTGCTTCTCTTCACAACTACAATAAAAGTAAGATATTTAATTTTAACACATTAATTATCAAAGACCTGCTGACTGAGGATGATCACTGTTACCTTGTTGAGTCTAAACTCAGCATCATAGGTGCTAAATCTCGGAAAAGCTTTATTCCAGTTGCCTTTAAAGTAGATGGCATTAACCAGGATCACTCTGGTCATCTCGTTCATCATGCCCTCCGCCATCATATATTTGATTTTACCTGGGGACAATGTGGAAAGAAAGAGGAACAGATGAGAATAACATCACAGAGATTGCAGCTTTTAACAACATCACATTAAAACACTGTTGGGAGCTCATGATCTTTGGATTTCTTCATCATCATTGTCTGGATGGACAGGGTCATGTGATGAACTGATGGTGTGTGTGTGTGGGTGCGTGTGTGTGTGTGTGTGTGTGTGTGTGGGTGTGTGTGTGTGTGATCCACCTTGAGTCTGCTCCTCCACCCAGCTATTGATCTTGACCCTGGCTTCCTCACAGCTGGTTCTGAAGTCCACAGACTCCAGCTCCGAGTTATAATGAGTCCTGGTTTGAGTTAGATAGTCCTGAAACAACAAGCAACAAAGTCACGTCTTCATCTTAAAAATATTCGCCTACCATCACTGATCCACTGATTCACCTCCTAGGATGATGAACTGATGTTAGAGTTACCATAATTTTACTGATTTCCTACAGTTCATATTTTGGATTTTTTATACATCAAACAATAAAAAACTGCCATATACACTCACAGGCTATTTGATTAGGTAAACCTGGCTAATTTGGAACCCCTTTTGCTTTGAGAAGTGTTTCACTCGTTTGTTCCAAAAATTCAGCAAATTACCCTCTTGTCTCCTGTTCCACCACATTCAAAAAGTGCTTTAATGGAAGTACAGTGAACTCATTGTTATGTTCAGGACTCCAATTGAGATTATTTCAGCTTTTTGGTGGATAGATATGGTTAGGAGTATGTTGGGACCCCACCTAAGGGTTGAAAACATGGATAGAACATAGACTGAACAGTACACAGATGCCGGTATGAATCTCTCTGCACCTTTAAAAGTCACATTAGCCTACTTCTAACAGCCCAGGAAGAGAAGGAGTCATGGCTTTCTGGCAGAGAGATATGGTCAGAAGAGAAACTCAGGTAGGCTGTGGCAATTATACAATGCTCTGAAGGTTTCTTTCTTTTGCATTCTGATGCTCGTTTTGAAAATGTGTGAGAAAACGTCAGAGTTGATTCCATGTGATTAGCTGATTTGTTTTCTGTGTTAACAAGAAATGGAAGAGCTGTACCTAATAAAGCAGCTGGTGAGTGAAAAGGCATATTATTTCTCTCTCGCCTGAATAAAGTGGTAGGACTGCTCTCCGTACAGCCTGTTGGCAACATTGAGAACAAACGGAGCTCCTGGCTTGTTGATCTTACTCAGCAGTTTGGCAAACAGAGTGTGGACATCATCCTGACAATCCTGTATTTTCAAGCACTGTGGACAAAGATTGGGGCTGTTACAAAATGATATGCTGCAGAAAATAAAGCTTATTAGAAAATAATTCAAGAAGCTCACAAGGGACTGAAAATACACTGTATCAGATAAAAAAGAAAACCAGATTTCAAAGTAGATTACCTCTGACATCTGTCTGGCTGTGCTGCCTCTGGCCCCCAGCATCACCATAGCCAGAGCTGTTGAGATGCTGAAAGGAGAGAAGAAGATATTTGCAGAGTTGTTGTCCTCATTCAGCTTACTGAGCAGAGCCAGAGAGAAGGTGGTGATGGCCTTGGATAGAGGGTTGGAGGATGCCATTGTGCCTGATACAAACAGAGGACAAAACATTTTGAAGCTGCATAACTTTCCTTAGACCAGTCACAGTACCACAGTTTTCATCGCTTGATTCTCTATGAATGTCATATTCCTATAGACTCAGTGGTCAGTCTTTCATGACATACCAGTCATCCTCAGTTACTAACACAGTCAGTGTTATAAGAAATGTGTGGCAAGATCCCATAGATGTAATAACTGTTTAGCCATTAAACACCACAATTGTAATATTCTCTAAAAAATGAAATACATCCTTGATTTACTTACCGAAAGACACTTGTTGTCTTGCAGTGATCAACAATGTTTCTGTGGCAGGAAGATTACTCTTTGCAGCGTCATATTCAGGTGAGCACACTCAAGTTCTCATGTGCCCTTAAAAGGGAAGTATTTTCATTTTTGTGCGTCAAAGCTCTGTTGTGATTGGTCCTCTTGCGTGAGGTAGGTACGGGAAACAGGTTCTTAGGAAGAAGCTCATTTTCCTTGGAACTGGAAAGTCTAAACTCCTTCAACTTTGTGGGTTTTTTTTATCAGGTTATATTTTTTGTTTTTTTGATATTTTGGAGCCCTTTTATCTAAAACCAGAGTCAGGTATATGAACAGATGTGAATTAAGAGGATACAGCTCAGGGTTCAACCTGAAGCTGCTGCAACAAGGATTTCTAGGTGTGTCCAGATGAGTAACCGGGATCTTGATTTTTTTATTTTTTAGGTAATATTTGTATTGGATAATAACCAGAATGTGACTTTCATTTAGAGCACTTTCACTGTCAATTGGAGGGTTGAAACCTACTGTTTGATGGTGCAGTTTTTCATGCTTGGAAAGAAATCTGCACGTCTTCTCTGTGAGGAGGTGTTTGCTGGATGCTCATCTGCTGTCTCTCCTAGTAAAGCTAAAAAAAGTCTGATCCCCCACCTCATATTTGAAGAATAGAGTTTTAATGTTCTCAAATGTTGAATCCAGTTAGGAGTCTGGTCTGTGGATATGCAAGCCCATCCTCAAAAAAGCAAAGCCCGGGATGTTGCACGATCTGAAGAGATCCGTAAAAATCTTCACCGTAAATGGTCATATTGTTATGCCATATTGGTGCATCATGATTTAATAGTGTACAAGCAGACATCATTTGCAAGAGAGAAAGAATATTCACCCTTACAAAGCTTTAAGGAAATCAGAGAATATTAACTCTGAAGACCCCACTACCACCCAGAGATGGATGCTGGAGGTGGACCAGGTTTACAGATGGCTGATGGTGACTTATAGTGCTATGAAAGTCTTTTACTCCTCAGATTTCTTCTATTTTTGTTCTTTTTACATTTAAATGTTTCAGATATTCTCTAGTTGTTTTCTTATTCTTGTATTGCTGTACATTTGGATTTCTGTTCTCTGTCTGCTCCTGCCCTTGGTCTTTCCTCCCTGAGCTCCCTCCATTAGTCTCAGCAGTGTCTCATCTCTTCCCGATTACCCTCACCTGTTTTGCCTTACCTTTCTCCACTCTTCCCTCCATATTTATACGATCTTGTTGCCTTCCCTGCTCCATGACAGTAATATTCTGTCCAACGTCTCAGTGTACGTTACTAGTTTCCATTATAACGTTTCTACTCCCCATGCATCTCCTGAGCTCCTCTTTGCACTGTGGTCCGCCGAAAAACCGGCACTTTTTTCCTGTGTCCTTTCTGGCATAATAGCACTCACAGTGCCAAGAAGCACATCAGATTTTCTTTCACAAGTGGAGCATTAAGGCTTTCTCTATCCCCCAATTGATATATATGTAAAACTTTATTAGATATTGTTTTAGGAATAATAAAAGGGAGAGTATGAATTCAGATGAATCACTGTAAGTGAAGTTTAGCATTCTAAGGGTGATGTGTCGCCATGAGGTACTTGCACACAAAAGCCTGAAGTCTGGAAAGGGGCCAAGACACTTAAAAAAAACTAAGCCCCCATCCCTTGCTGCTAAAAATGAGTTTTTTTCTGTTGCAAGGAGCATGAGTAACACAGCCATAGGTTGAACTGTCAAGCAACAGAACCTTAAAAGCAGTGTTCGACTACCAGATGCTGCCTGAGTTCTGGTTTTCAGTTGAGAGGGAAGACCCACAGTTATCAAATCCTGCTATGGATGTAGAAGTCTGGCTCTATGTACATATGCAGAATGACCTTTTCGATCGATATTAAATAACAGAGTTTAATTTAATTGTATCAGTGCATGTCTGGGAAAGACATTCTGCATGGTCAGCTCAAACGTTTTGAAACCTATAGATGAGAAGACACAGAATAAGTTCACAGTACGACAGGAAGAACACCACAAAAAATATGCCTTCTTGGGCATAGCTTAGTTGATGGTTTATTTCAAATCCAACATATTTTTAACTTTTAGTACCACTGTAACATTGTAATATGTCAGTCTAAGCAAAGTTTAACATCATGATCCACATGGCCCACAGCGTCAGACACAGCAGCAGTAGAAGATCCCTCACCATGTCCAAATGAGCACTACGGATGTAAGACAAAGTGTGGAAATGTAAGGTTATTTAGATTATTTTCTGCCAATTAAACAAACATGACTGCAGTTTGGTCATTTGAGTTTTAGTAGGCCAGCAATTAATAATAATAATAATAAGAATAATAATAATAATAAATAGCAGTTACTTTATTTGAAAAGCACTTTCAAACAAAATGCTGAACACTTACAGAATGATATAAAAAAAAACACAATACAACAGAACAGTGCTGTTTAAAACAAAACAAGAAAATACCCCCCCCAAAAAAACAGTAAAACATTAGGCTTAAGACTGAGACACATAAGTTGAACAACTGGGTCTTTAGCTTAGCTTTAAAAACCTCCACAGAGCACGTGTGCCTAATAACTTGAGAGAGATTGGTCCACAAATTTGGACAGGAGAAGGCACGCTCCCCGACAGTTTTTTGTGTAGCAGTAGGAATAATTAAAAGGCCAGTGCCCAGAGATCGGAGAGCACGGGGTGGGACATAAAGATGCAAAATATCAGAGAGGTAGGAAAGCGCCAAACCATTTAGAGTCTTGTAGGTAAGCAGGAAAACCTTAAAATCTGCTCGAACCTGACAAGCCAACCACTGAGGAGATGACAATACTGGAGTAATGTGTTTATATTTCCCAGTTTTGGTTCAAATGTGAGCAGCCGGATTCTGAACCATATGCCGACCTCTAAAACATTTCCTTGGTAACCCAGAAAGGAGAGCATTGCAATAATGAATACGCAAAGACACAAATGCGTGGAGAAGAACCTCTGCATTTTCAAAAGATAAAACCTGTCTGATTTTAGAGATGTTTCTAAGATGATAAAAGGCAGTCCTAATTATCCTCTTTAACGTGAGACTCGAAGGAGCGTACCGGGTCAAACCACACGCCCAAGTTCTTTACCCTACATTTTGTGACACAGTCGTTAATTTTCAACGTAAGATTTTGTGACAAATAGTGATGATTTTGATGTCCAACGACCATCAAATCTGTCTTATTAGCATTAAGAAGAAATTATTGTATATTGAACTTCATTAGCGACTGTAGTTAATTCAGACAGGGAGATAACCTTGAAGTCAGAGAACCCTTGAGGAACACCATCAGGCAAAACAGCTGATTATTCTGACAACCAACGGAATGAGAAATCTCATTTCTTAATGTCTTAAGTGGTTAATTTGCCCTCAGTAAGTGGTTTAACTGTGTTGAATAAAAATGTATAATAATGCGTATGACACATAATGAGATTAGAGAAATAGGCTGCTTTTGCTGTAGACATTGATGACTGAAAAAAGGACAAAGTCTTTCCAAGCCTACAGAAATACTTCACTAGTAGGCACACCACTGTGAACATAATACATAGGCATTTAAGAACCAAGAGATGGCGTTTAGAGACACCCGGCACCACCCTGTCGCCAATTAAGCATTTTCTCAATGGAAAGGATAAATTAAGCTCATACTTGATTTGTTTGCCTTCTGCTATATAAAAACTATGAGTTTGTAAATACAATGAGCATTGAGGTCAACCAAGATGATTATTAAATAGCCCCTAGAGTTTCATACTAAACACCTGCACTGACAATTAGCATGGGACCTATGGGGAGACAAATATGCTAACTAACCCAATTGTTACAACAACTGCCATTCAATGGTAACAGCCCTCCCTTCTGGTTCAATATAACAGAACACTCGTTCTACTGCATTTTATGGAGAAACAGAATCTTATACTTTGTCTTTAGGAATGCTATTTAAAAAAAAAAAGCTGAAGATAAACAGTTCCAGCCACTGGAACGGTTTGAATAGATAAGTTTTTAAAGAATTATTGAGTAGAGTGTGATCTTCATCGCATCATGTTAAAGTTACAGAGTACTCCTAAAAAACAATATTAAACTTTCTTCTATTGAAGTTTCAGAAATTTGTCTTTTGCGCCTCTAACCTTTCACCAGTGGTGTCATCGCTCTGAAGGACACAGAGCTCATTCAGGGGAGCAGAGGCGTCCAGCAAAGACAATGTTCATGGTGGGGTTATGGCGGATGAAGAAGAGGAAGGGGTGGTCTGCAGTAAACTTTGGCAAAATCCTTATACAATCCATTGTAACAAAGCAAGCAGTGGCAGCAGCAGCTTCTGTTCCCTCCTCATTCACCTCCACAAAAGCTTTGTGGGAGACTTTGGACAGAAAGAGCTCCTTGTTGCCAGACATACCTGCCCAAAGGTAAGAAAAGACTCAATAAATGACAACCATTTCCATAAATGTATGAAAATGAGCCAATTTAAAATTCTGACAGTTATAATTAAAAAGACTCTTTTTTTTATCTCACCTGAGAAGTCGCACTTTGACTCCTTGAAAGCGTCCACCATGCCCATGCTGCTCAGGACTTCATTCAGGTCATACTTCTCCTCCATCTTGAATCGAGGCAGACTCACATCAACCTCACAGCTTTCCATCTTGTCCGGATGAGTCCACTCCATGAATTTCTCATAGGTCAGAAGTTTCTCCAGCTTGGTGGATAATGTATCAATCATCAGATGTGTCAGTGTGAATATAGAGTTTAATCAACCTGTGTGACTGAAAGAATCCTACCTTCTCCAGACCTGTTGTATATTCTTCTATATCTTCAGGTAAAAAGATGAGCATGCTCAGCTCCTTGCCTTTGTAAGGCATCTCCAGGATCTGTCCAGCAGGTTTCAGACATTAAAGAAATATCCTGGCAGCTTTGCATGCTGGAATTAGTACGTTTTTCCAGAAACTTTAATCATTCTATTGATTCATAATTTAAGTGATTATGTGTTTCATTACCTGACACTTGACTTCAGGAATGAAAGCAAGAGGGAAGACACTTTCCTGTTTCATCATCTGTACTGGTTTAGTTTCATTCTGATGAGAAATGCAAGAACTAAGACATCTTAGAAAAAAAACATATTAAGGGGGCTGCAAGACACAAATAAAAGAACTGAAAGACAGCCAGACATATATCTTAAATAAAGAGCCGGAGGAAAAATGTCACTAATCATTTGAACTCAACATCAGGAAAAAAGCGATTCTTCTACCTTGATTCTCTCCAGCCTGACCTTTAGTGTAATATTTTACCTAACCACAGCCATGTTTCACTTTTACTGATTGGTTTAATCTGTTGTCCCGTTTGCTCTTACCTTGCTTAGCTTAAATTGAGCCACATACGTTTCAAATCTTTCGAATGGTTTATCCCAGGTGCCTTTGAAGTAAATGGCATTAACCAGGACCATCCTGGCCATGTCGTCCAGCACTCCCTGAGGCACCATATCCTTGAGTTTACCTGGTGACAACATGGACAACATGGAAAACATGGATCAGATGAGAACAGAGACTGCAGAACAATAAAACACTGATCCACTGATCCACCAGATGGAGCTCATGATCTTAATTGTTTGGGATGGACAGGGTCATGTGATGAACTGATGGGGTGTGTGTGTGTGTGTGTGCGTGCTTGCGTGTGTGATCCACCTTGAGTCTTCTCCTCCACCCAGCTGTTGATCTTGACCCTGGCTTCCTCACAGCTGGTTCTGAAGTCCACAGACTCCAGCTCCGAGTTATAATGAGTCCTGGTTTGAGTTAGATAGTCCTGAAACAACAAGCAACAAAGTCACGTCTTCATCTTAAAAATATTCGCCTACCATCACTGATCCACTGATTCACCTCCTAGGATGATGAACTGATGTTAGAGTTACCATAATTTTACTGATTTCCTACAGTTCATATTTTGGATTTTTCATACATCAAACAATAAAAAACTGCCATATACGCTCACAGGCTATTTGATTAGGTAAACCTGGCTAATTTGGAACCCCTTTTGCTTTGAGAAGTGTTTCACTCGTTTGTTCCAAAAATTCAGCAAATTACCCTCTTGTCTCCTGTTCCACCACATTCAAAAAGTGCGTTAATGGAAGTACAGTGAACTCATTGTTATGTTCAGGACTCCAATTGAGATTATTTCAACTTTTTGGTTGATAGATATGGTTAGGAGTATATTGGGACCCCACCTAAGGGTTGAAAACATGGATAGAACATAGACTGAACAGTACACAGATGCCGGTATGAATCTCTCTGCACATTTAAAAGTCACATTAGCCTACTTCTAACAGCCCAGGAAGAGAAGGAGTCATGGCTTTCTGGTAGAGAGATATGGTCAGAAGAGAAACTCAGGTAGGCTGTGGCAATTATACAATGCTCTGAAGGTACTAAGGAGATCATGTGGCAAGAAAGTATCTCCCACACCATCAAACCACCACCACCAGCCTGAGCTGTTGACACAATGCAGGGAGGATCAATGTTTTTATGTTGTTTAATAACAAATTCAGACCCTACTACATGAAACTTGCAGTTAAAATCAAAACTAATTGGACTAGGCAAAGATTCTTCTGTTCTTGTCCAATTGTGGTAACCCTGTGTGAACTGTAGCGACTCAATGGAGATTTTGTTTGTTTTGTTCAAGACAATGCTCTGTGATCCAGAGGGGTGGTTGATTCTTGGAAATCCCAGCAGATTAGTAGTTTCTGAAATACACAAACCAGCCTGGCCGCCAGGAACAACCATGCCTTGTTCAAAGTCAATTAAATCACCTTTCTTTTGCATTCTGATGCTCGTTTTGAAAATGTGTGAGAAAACGTCAGAGTTGATTCCATGTGATTAGCTGATTTGTTTTCTGTGTTAACAAGAAATGGAAGAGCTGTACCTAATAAAGCAGCTGGTGAGTGAAAAGGCATATTATTACTCTCTCGCCTGAATAAAGTGGTAGGACTGCTCTCCGTACAGCCTGTTGGCAACATTGAGAACAAACGGAGCTCCTGGCTTGTTGATCTTACTCAGCAGTTTGGCAAACAGAGTGTGGACATCATCCTGACAATCCTGTATTTTCAAGCACTGTGGACAAAGATTGGGGCGGTTACAAAATGATATGCTGCAGAAAATAAAGCTTATTAGAAAATAATTCAAGAAGCTCACAAGGGACTGAAAATACACTGTATCAGATAAAAAAGAAAACCAGATTTCAAAGTAGATTACCTCTGACATCTGTCTGGCTGTGCTGCCTCTGGCCCCCAGCATCACCATAGCCAGAGCTGTTGAGATGCTGAAAGGAGAGAAGAAGATATTTGCAGAGCTGTTGTCCTCATTCAGCTTACTGAGCAGAGCCAGAGAGAAGGTGGTGATGGCCTTGGATAGAGGGTTGGAGGATGCCATTGTGCCTGATACAAACAGAGGATAACACATTTTGAAGCTGGATAACTTTCCTTAGACCAGTCACAGTACCACAGTTTTCATCGCTTGATTCTCTATGAATGTCATATTCCTATAGACTCAGTGGTCAGTCTTTCATGACATACCAGTCATCCTCAGTTACTAACACAGTCAGTGTTATAACTTATAAGAAACATTAAACTTGGTTTTGTACATGTGTGACAAAGTCCCATAGATTTTATAGCAACTATTGAGTTATTAAACACCATAATTGTAATATTCTTTAGAGAATGATATCCTTCCATGATTTACACACTGAAAGGTTTCTGTGGCAGGGAGATTATTCTTTGCAGCGTCATACACTCAAGTTGAAACGCTCCGTTAAAAGGGAAACTACTTTCTTTCTATGCGTCGAAGCTCTGTTGTGATTGGTCCTCTTGGGTGAGGTATAAGGAAACAGGTTTTTAAGCAAGTTTTAAAATGTTTCCTTGGAACTTGCAAATATAAACTCTTTCAACTTTGTGTGTTTTTAGTTTTATGAGATCATACTACATTTTTTTATATACTTAGGAACACTTTTATCTAAAAGAGAAGTCAGGTATATGAACAGATGTGAATTAAGAGGATACAGGTGATGATTCAACCTGAACCTGCTGCAACAAGAATTTCTAGGTCTGTCCAGATGAGTAACGAGACTCTTGTTTTTTTATTTATTTCTATCTGTATAGAATAATAACCAGCCTTTAACTTTCATTTTGAACACTTAGACATTGTAAAGTGGTGAGTTGATTTAAAGTTATAGTTGAAGTTTTCAACCGTAAAAACCGTAGAAAAAAAAGAGAACCCTTCAGAGAGATTACTCAGGTCTTGCCAGGTAGTTGTGGCAGCAAATACATGAGGGTGTATTTGACCAACAACGCCAGCTGGGGAGTTTCAAACCAGAAACATGTGAATCGAACGATGCCGTAAGTGGTTCGGGTTGTTAGACCCGATGCCACCAGCTGATCGCCCCCTCAACCCTGCTGTCCAGGACGGAGACTGGCAAACCACGCAAAGGCAGGGCGAAGCAGAAGCAAAATAGAGACAAAGGCAGCATCAACTAGTGAAAGCCCTCCTGGTATGTTCTTTTCAAAAGCGAACCAGGTCCAAATTTCCTGTGATACATCGAACTAGTGTAAACAGAACTAGTTTCCGCAGCAATCAGTAAATGCAGAGCAGACACTACGTACCGTCCGACGAGTCGTCACACAACCACAGGAAGCACTGAGCTTAGCCTGCTAGCATCTGTGTTTCCCTGTAGCAAAACACCAACTTCATAACACGGAGGGAAGGAGAAACGAGTATGAAAATCACATACCGACTCCAATCCTGGTGGAGAAGCAGCAAGAGACCCACACAGGGATTAATCTATAAGAATTTAACCGTCATAAATAAATGTTAAGGACAGACCTGCTGAATGAGTAGCAAGTGATACTTATAGCTGCAGAATGAGTTTGTTTTTCTCTATACAAACATGTTACAATCAAAACAGGCACCTTAAAGTATGCATTATATGTTCAAAACGTAAAAATCTACAAAGCAAAAATATAATACTTAGCAGGGCATATGTAAAATACAACATAATGTTCAGACCAATAAATTGAAATACAAATGTTTTCACAACGGAGGTCAACTTTAATCCTCGTTTAGATGTAACAAAAAAATAAGGACTAATAAAACAAATTTAGCTCATTCTTCTAGTGTATGCCATGGGGCAGATTTCGTAGAGGCAACATTTATGTATGTAATGTCTGGCTCATAAAATATTTATACCATAGTCATTGTATTCATCATTAATGAAAAGCAGCAAATGTAACATCTTGGATGGTTATTTTCGTCAAAAATGAGCCCAAACAAACTGAAGTAGATCAAAGTGCCAAAACGATTGTACAATGTCAAAAACAGATGATCCAAATCCTCAGTTATCTTCTCACAGAAATTTACTAGCTGGATATATTCTGTTCAAATGTTAAAATGCATTTCTTTTATTTTTGAGAGTGGGAAGGTTAAATATTTAGATCTAATCTTCCTAATTTGTTCATTGTTGAAGTATTTGAGGATATATTCCCTTTCAAGCACACTAGTGGCACAGTAATTGGATAAGAAACTTCTTATAAACTTGTTGCATTTGACATCACAAAAATCAACACCTTCAATACAAAGTGAATGAAGTTAAGGGGGCGTGTGCTCTGAGTCAGTACAAAGATCAGTGTTGTAACAATGTGGGCTGTCCATTGGCTACTTTGCACTAAGCAAAGTAAATGGTGATTGGCTAATGCTGTCACGCAGCTGATGATTCTAATTATAACAAAGAAAAGATGTATTTCCCTCACCACAGTTTTTGTCAGACCTCACATGAAAGGTAGAGGTTTGTCTTCTTATTAGTGCTATGGCTAAGTGGTGACACCTCCTGTTGGCTGGTGCAGTTTTTTATGACTGGAAAGAAATCTGCAGGTCTTCTCTGAAAGTGTGTTTGCTGGACTCTCACCTCCGTCATACACAAGTGGACAAATTTGTTGGTACCCCACAGTTAATGAAAGAAAAACACACAAAGGGTCACAGAAGTAGCTTGAATCTGACAAAGATAATGAATACAAATTCTATGAAAATGAACAAATAAAAGTCAGACATTCCTTTTCAAAAATGCTTCAACAGAATTAGTTTAAAAAAATAAACTAATGAAACAGGCCTGAACACAAATTATGGTACCCTTAACTTAATATTTTGTTGCACAACCTTTTGAGGCAATCACTGCAATCAAACGATTCCTATAACTGTCAATGAGACTTCTGCACCTCTCAGCAGGTAGTTTGGGGAAGATGATCCAGGAGGAAGGTAAGCTTGGCATAGTGTGACAGGTCTTTGCAGGGCGGCTTGGAAGGTGAACACGGTGGAGGGTGAGCAGGGTTCGAGCATAGGGGAGTCCGAGGAGGGAGGAATCAGACCGCTGCCAGTCGAAATCTTCAACCCAAAGGAGATAATGTGAATTCATGCAGGTAAGTTCAGGAAACGAGCTGGAACGGGATCCAGAACACAGGGCAACCTGAGGGAGAACACACAAGAGGTGAGGTGGTCCTTCTGAACGAGGATCCAGAGGTCTAGAGCTTTACCACAGTTGGTTAACACTCAAGCATCGAAGTGCTGGCAGCAGACTCATCTTAACCCTCTCCTAATGAGGCTTGATGAGCAACACCTGTCGCAGCACCCAGCCACCATGTTCAGACGCCACCTAGGGGAGGAATAAGGAAGCAGCAGGCAAAAGAGGAAACGGTCTCCCAGACCCCAACAAACGTGGAATGGGGCTTTCTCTTGATGACCCTGTCAAGGTTTGGGTTGGGGTCTGTAGGTTGGGGTCTGTATTCTGTAATTGGGTGAAGACAATATATGCCTACCTAAGGACTGCAGTCCTGACCAATGGGTTAGTGTTTGACTTGCATTCTCTACTAGCACTACTTACATGTGTGAGCCATATTCCAAGTTGTCAGGCTATAAGATAAATTAGAACAAATCAGAAGGCATACCACTTTCAGCATCGTGCCACTCTGGACATATCACAAGATTTAATTTCAAGTGGTTGCCCTCGGACATGAAGTATCTAGGAATAATACTGAAACCAAATCTGGGAGAAATTATGCTTTCAAAAATGGATCCTCTCCTTAGGAAAATAACAACAAATTTGGATAGGTGGAGAAAATTGAACTTTACTTTATAACGTTTAAATTAATGTGATTTAAATGGTTGTGGCCCCACAGTTTAATTGTGTTTCCATGATGTTGCCTATTAAAATACAATTTAGCCAATTTGAAAAGGATATTTAAAAACGTCTTGTGGAACAACCAAAAAAACAACCCAAAGTTAATATGAAAACATGTGTATCTCTTGGGACGCTGGTGGAATGGCTCTTCCAAAAGTAAAAGGTTTACTAAAGGCATATACAGGAAAAGTGACCTTTATACAAAGGGAATATGTATGTCCTTTGCTGAAATAATACAGAAATTTTCTTAAAAATGAGGGCAAATATTTGGAAGTACTTACAAATAAGGGACTTTATTACTAATGGCAAATTTAGGGAAGACTCAAACACAGTAAGAGGTTTTTTAGAGGCGTCTGTGGTAAAGCATAGAGCAGTATTTTGTTTTTTGGTTTGTTTTTTTTAACAAAATGTTTAATAGATTTAAGTCAGATACATGTTAAATTTGAGAATCATATGGCAGAATGATCCAGGTAAGTAAAGAGGACTGGTGTAAGATATTGTCACATTCCAATAAGTATTTAAGGGAGGCAAGGGGAACATTTACTCAACACAAGTTAATACATACGTGGTATTTTACCCCATCAAAACTCCACAAGATGGGTGTTATGCCAAATAATCTATGTTGGAAATGCTGCTTAGAGCCAGGGACATTTTTACATGCTACATGGGAATGTGGGAGGGTTTACCCCTTTTGGCAGAAAGTTTTAGACAGTAGGGGGTGGATTGGTATGGTAATAAAGGTAGGGGTAATAACACCTGCGGGAACAATGCTCAGTGTGTGGAAAGATCTATCCACTCCAGAGTTTTTCAGCTGGAAAGAGAACATGCTAAAATTGTGTCATATAAAAAATTATTGGCCAGGATTAAAGATGATTTGGAGAATTTTGACACGGTTTGGGGACGCGTTTGTTGAGTGAGATTTATAATTAGAAATTCTGAGCTGAGGTATTAAGTGATAGACAAATTATGATTTGATCTTTTCGTTGTTGTTTCTTCCTCTGTTTTATTTTGGATATGTAAGTGTATATACATCTGTCATTTGTTTGTTTATTTTATTTTAATTTAATTATTTATCTGATATTCTCTTATGGATAGTAGCCCCAAACACTGACCTACCTGGCCTGACACACGACCTAAACATTTTACTTCCCTCTTGGTGGACTTGGCAACATGACAGCATCTTGGATGATCTACGCCATGATTTTGATTTTGAATGTTGGATTGTAAAACTAAACCAAAATAAAGTAATAGCAGTCAACAAAAATTTAGGATATCCGACAACCTCTCTCCTGCCCCACATTGGTGAATATGCACCTTTCAAAGCTCATACACAGCTGCACGCACCCATACCACAACAGGAGGGCAGCAGACACACACACACACGCACAAACTCTGCTCACCACCACCAAGTTACATGTCTTCCACACACCAGCCCTATTTAATGACTCCCACAATCAGAAATCAGACATGAACAATAGAAGACATAATTACCACTTAAACAATCAGCAGTGCAGATAGTACAAGACTAATAGATTCTCTGAAAATTCAGCTTACTTATCTTCTTTCATGTGGTCACTGTTTTTACTTGTGAGTCCATAGTCAATAACGTCAACAGTCTAAAAAAAGAGGATCCAAAAAATATCCAGTCACAAAAAAAAGCGAGGAAGCAAATCAAAATACAGATTCACAACTGAAGACCTGCAATGTCCTTATGCAGTCTCAGTCTCAATTAAAAGACAGACCTTGGAAATAAGCCGGTCCAGGCAGCTACTCTTTGTTTTAATCCGGACCTGGTGAACAAATCCCCTTTTGTCGGGAAATGTCTCCAGTACTCGTCTCATGATCCGAGAGTTCCGAGGTGCAGAACTCTCCGGGACAATCACATCCTCAGGAACAAGATTCCTCCTCACCCCTGCAGGGCGCTCCTGCATCAGAGGTAAGTATTCCTTGGTCCACCGTTTCCAAAAAAGATCTGACATGTTTTGGACTTGTTTCCATCTTAGCTGCATAAACGTCGGCAGACTTGAACTCTCCTGGTGGTAATGCAGGTAAGTTCTTAAACAACAACAAGTGGTTTGGTGTTAGAGCCTCCAGGTCATATGGATCTGTAGATGCCTTTGCAATGGGCCAGCTGTTAATGATGGCATCACAAAGCACTGTATGAAGGCCTTCCTCATCAAGGTGTTGTATTTTGAGCATCGAATTGAGCAACTTTCTCACAGATCGAATGAGTCTTTCCCACACTCCTCCACGATGGGATCCTGGTGGCCAGTTAAAGGTCCACTTGATGTCCTTCTGCAACATTGTTATTGAGCTGTTTCTGATTCCATTATTCAATGGCCTCTTTCAACTCTCTTTCTGCTCCAATGAAGTTCATGCCATTATCAGAGCGCAATTCCTGGACCTGTCCTCTTCTGACTATGAACCACCTGAGAGTATTAATAAAGGAATCTGTGTCCAGGGTTGGTGCCACTTCGATGTGGACAGGCCTTAAAGCGAGGCAGGTAAACAGAACAGCATATCTTTTAACGATACTCCTCATGCTTTTCACCTCAAATGGTCCAAAATAATCCACTCCAACACAGGTGAATGGAAGCTGGTCTGGGAGGATTCTTTCCTCAGGTAGGTCTTCCGTCTGTTGGCAAACAGGGAAACATTTTGTCTTCTGGAGGTTGAACGTTTTGATAAAACCCCTTTTATTGCAGTGCTCGCCATATTGATCCAATACTTCTTGCTGAGTTTGGACAGCATATGATTTCTGCCAGCATGCCCTACTTCCTGCTGAATGTGGTGGAACAGAATGGTTGATATGTGGAGCTCCTTGGCCAGAATAACAGGATGCTTAGACTCTGCTTGCATAGATGATCTGCTGAGGCTGCCACCAACTTGCAACATGCCATTTTCCAGTGTTGGACACAATGCATACAGGCGACTGATTTTCTTTATATTCTGTCCTTTCTCCAGACCCCTCGATTTATCTGGTGAACTTTTCTTCTGGCAGAATTGCATTATAATGTCAGCCTTGTTAACATCTGCCACAGTGAGGTGGGTTGGCTCATACATTGCTTTAAATTTGTTCATTTCCTCTTCCAAATGTGTCTAAGCTTAAACTGCTCTGAGCATAGCTTGTCTGCAGTTCTTTCCTTTTCTTACAAAAGGACCACAGTTTTTGTTTATATCAGCATCCATGCCACAGACTTTCTCAAACAAGTCCAGGAGGAAAAGTAATGAATAAGATAAGTAGCTGGATCTTCGTCTGTCCTTACAGCATTTATAACGATGGTGTTTTTTTTACCTCAGGGACATTGGGTGAGAGAAGCTAATCTACCTCTGGATTCACTGGCCACTCACTCTCAAGTTGGCAGATAAAGTGAGGCCCGCATATCCATGCTGGGTCTTTGAAAAACTTCTCCACTTTGACCCCTCGGAAAGCAGCATCTGCAGGGTTAGAGTCTGTGTCCACATATCTCCACTGATCCTGACAAGAAGATTTTAAGATGTTAAGATCTTAAGATGTTTTTTTTTTTTACTTTATGGCCAACCAAAAACAAGCAGTCGACATACAAACATTTTAAACCCGAGACTGAGACTGGGGTTTCACATCAGTATTCATATATAGATTCAATCTTCTATTTATCATTATGCAAGAAGGGGAAAGATAGCCAACCTAAACCTAGAAACAAAAAGAAAAAAGAAGTAACAATAATAATGTTCAGAAAGAGGATGCACCCTAAATAAAATAAGTCACAATAGGTTTCCACAATCGTTCAAAGTTCTGGGCTTTCAGGTGTAGTTGAGCCGTTAGTTGTTCCATTGTATACATGTGTTTAATCTTTTGTCTCCAGTGATCCATATTTGGTGAGTCAGGCTTCGTCCAGTTGACTGTAATCATCTTCCTTGCCATCATTAGGAGAATATGTAGGAGAGTTCTTTGGTCATAAGTAAAATGGTCAGGGAATATATCAAGTATAAAAATGACAGGATCAAATGGCATATTAACTTTTAATACTCACTTTAGCGCATCCTTGACATTTTTCCAAAAGCTTTGTATCTGAGGACAGTCCCAGAATATGTGGGTCTGATCGCCCACCTGACCACATCCCCTCCAACATTTATCACTAATACTGCTTTTTGAAAGAAAGCTTTTAAGTGGGGTTTGAAAAAATCTTATTTTAAACCTCCAATCAAATTCATTCCAATTCTGACCTCCAATCCCCTTGTGGCGGCCAGAACAAATGTCCTCCCACTGTTCACCCCCCAGAGTGACATTCAGTTCCATCTCCCATTGTTGTTTAATATGCTGAGTATTATCTGACACATCCATCATTAGCTTTTTATACATTAAGGAGATTTGTTTTTTAATGGTTCCTGGGTTTCAAGTATATCAATTAAATATTGCTCTATATTTATTGGTTCTCTTTTGATGTGTTCCCAATCTGAGTGTTGTGTTAAATAATTCCTAATCTGCAAAAACGTATACAGATCAGTTGAGGGAAGTGCAAAAGTTTCCTTAAGTTTAGAGAAAGTCCTTATTATATTGTTTTCAAATAACTGGTTTATTGTAATCAGCCCATGTTCAACCCATGTGCTAAAGACACCTATCATACAAAGTGAGTAAAAACTCCACATTTCCTCTGATGGGGATGGCCCTTGATAGAGTGATAGCTCCCTTTACTTGTTTCCTTATTTGGTTCCAAACCTTCAATGTTTGTTTGACCCATATATTACATATTTAAATTTTTTTCTGAGATTGCAGGTAGAGAAATGGAAAACTTGAGATGCTTATACCTGGCAATGATTGCTCGTCAATGGGAACCCACTGAGTTTCTGTGTCCTTAATAATTCATGCTATTATTGGTCATATTTGTGCAGCCCAGTAATAAAGTTTTAAATTAGGTATCCCTAGGCCTCCTCTATTTTTACCAGATTGCAGGATCTTGAGTCTTATTCTTGGTCTTTTGTTCTACCAGATGAACCTTGAAATAATTTTTCCTAGCATTTTAAATATGGTCTGTGGTATAAAAACTGGGATTGATTGGAAAGGAATAGCATTCTTGGTAAAACATTCATCCTTACACATTCAATCCATCCAAGGAAGGAGAGTGGGAGCATGTCCCATCGGTTTAAGTCTTGCTTTATCTTCTTAAATAATTTATCATAATTAGAGGGAAACAATTGGTTTGTCGTGGGTGTAAGAACCACCCAAAGGTATCTAAATCCCTGTTGGGCTCTTTTAAAAGAAACAAAATTGTCTAATTGGGAAGGCCAGTCCCCCACAACCATCATAGCTTCAGACTTACTAGTATTCACCTTATACCCTGATACCATACTGTATTCAGTAAGGCTCTGAAGGAGGGCAGGGACAGATGTAATGGTATTCTCCAGGAATAAAAATACATAATCAGCAAATAGTGACAATTTGTGTTGAGCACCAGTGTCATCACATAGTCCCTGAATCTGTGCGTTGGACCTAATCAATTCTGCGAGTGGCTCTATACTAAGTGCGAATAACGAGGGTGACAAGGGGTCTCCTTGTCGGGTACCACGTCCCAATGGAAAAAATTCAGAGCAGATTTTACAAGCTTTCTTATATGTAATTGGATTCTACTGACAATAATGGAAGTGAGTATTTTTTGATCAACACAAAGAAGACTAATTGGCCTGTAAGATGTACTTTGCGTTGGGTCCTTTCCATCTTTATGTATGACACTAATAATAGCATCACACCATGACTTCAGAGGGTCCCCTTCTGTTAGTGCATAGTTATAGACCCTCACCAAGATTGGTACTAGCTCCTGAGCGTACATTTTATAGTATTCTCCAGGAAGGCCATCCACTCCTGGGGATTATTATTCTTAAGTCTAAAAATACTGTCCCTAATCTCCTCCCCTGTGATAGGTCGAGTCATAAAATCAGCTTAGAGTCCAAAAATCGCTCAATTTTTTCCATCTTATTTGTTTGTTTTTCCTCCTTTTAAAGATCCTGATAATACTTAGCAAATACTCTTGTAATATCTTCAGGTTGACTAGAGAGTACCCCAGTAATAGGGCACTTTATCTAAGTACAATTCTGTTTGATTGCATTTTACGCAGCTGAAAGGCCAGCAGTCGGCTTGCTCGATTACCCGATTCATAATATTTCTGGTTAGTAAAACATAGCTGACCCTCAGCCTTGTAGTTTAACAAATCATTCAGTTTTGGTCTGTTCTCCTTCAGCATTTTCAATATACAGTTCTTTTGATATTGTTGATACTCCCCTTCCAGTTTTTTTTATCTTATTTTACAATTCTGATTGTTCTGCTAGTCTCTTTCTTTTTAATTTGAAAGAGAGAGCAATTATATTACCCCTCAGCACACTTTTAGCTCCCTCCCATATAATTGTTAGAGTTACATTTCCTTTATCGTTGAGTTCAATGTAGTCATTCAAGCCCTGTCTTATTTCTCGTTGGTTTGCTTCATTATTTAAAAGAGATGCATTGGCTCTCCAATATTTGAATTGATTATTTGACCCTAATTTTAGTTTTAAGACCACTGGTGCATGGTCTGAAATAGTAATGGGTTCAATGTTACAGTGAACCACTCTATAACAGTCTGTCCCTTAGATCAGGAAGATATTTATCCTGGAGTAACTACCATGCACCTGTGACAAATATGTAAAGTCTTTTTCCTTGGGGTGTAAATGACGTCACATATCTATTAGCCCAAACTCCTCTATCATTATGTGAAGTGTTAGTGATTTCTTCGACTTAGGTCCATTGTCTGCTGGGAGGCTGCATACTAATGGGCTCAACACACAATTATAGTCTCCCCCAATCAAGACAGTACCTTCTGAATTAGCCGCAAGTAAGGAAGCAATATTTTTGAAAAAGAAAAGTAAATCCTCATTTGGTGCATATACATTGAGTAGAGTCATTTCAGCACCCCCTATGGTTCCAATTATCATCACATACAGGGGTTGGACAATGAAACTGAAACACCTGGTTTTAGACCACAATAATTTATTAGTATGGTGTAGGGCCTCCTTTTGCGGCCAATACAGCGTCAATTCGTCTTGGGAATGACATATACAAGTCCTGCACAGAGGTCAGAGGGATTTTAAGCCATTCTTCTTGCAGGATAGTGGCCAGGTCACTACGTGATACTGGTGGAGGAAAACGTTTCCTGACTCGCTCCTCCAAAACACCCAAAGTGGCTCAATAATATTTAGATCTGGTGACTGTGCAGGCCATGGGAGATGTTCAACTTCACTTTCATGTTCATCAAAACAATCTTTCACCAGTCTTGCTGTGTGTATTGGTGCATTGTCATCCTGATACACGGCACCGCCTTCAGGATACAATGTTTGAACCATTGGATGCACATGGTCCTCAAGAATGGTTGGGTAGTCCTTGGCAGTGACGCGCCCATCTAGCACAAGTATTTGGCCAAGGGAATGCCATGATATGGCAGCCCAAACCATCACTGATCCACCCCCATGCTTCACTCTGGGCATGCAACAGTCTGGGTGGTACGCTTCTTTGGGGCTTCTCCACACCGTAACTCCCCCGGATGTGGGGAAAACAGTAAATGTGGACTCATCAGAGAACAATACATGTTTCACATTGTCCACAGCCCAAGATTTGCGCTCCTTGCACCATTGAAACCGACGTTTAGCATTGGCATGAGTGACCAAAGGTTTGGCTATAGCAGCCTGGCCGTGTATATTGACCCTGTGGAGCTCCCAACGGACAGTTCTGGTGGAAACAGGAGAGTTGAGGTGCGCATTTAATTCTGCCGTGATTTGGGCAGCCGTGGTTTTATGTTTTTTGGATACAATCCGGGTTAGCACCCGAACATCCCTTTCAGACAGCTTCCTCTTGCGTCCACAGTTAATCCTGTTGGATGTGGTTCGTCCTTCTTGGTGGTATGCTGACATTACCCTGGATACCGTGTCTCTTGATACATCACAAATAATTGCTGTGTTGGTCACAGATGCGCCAGCAAGACGTGCACCAACAATTTGTCCTCTTTTGAACTCTGGTATGTCACCCATAATGTTGTGTCCATTTCAATATTTTAAGCAAAACTGTGCTCTTACCCTGGTAATTGAACCTTCACACTCTGCTCTTACAGGTGCAATGTGCAATCAATGAAGACTGGCCAACAGGCTGGTCCAATTTAGCCATGCAACCCCCCACACTACAATGACAGGTGTTTCAGTTTCATTGTCCAACCACTGTACCTCCCCTCTGTATCTGACATTTTTTTTTATGGCAGAAATATACTGATTTATTCACATGTTCTCTATATGATAGATGCGTCTCTTGTATCATTGCTTTTGCACAATTCAACTTTTTTAATTGGTTAAAGACTTTTTTCCTCTTAATTGGGCTACACAAACCACTTGCATTATAAGTAACACAAGTTAAACCCTCCATGCCGTTTTCTTTTGTTTCTACCTATCCCTACCCCTGTTGAGTTTTTATTCTCATGTTGTGAAATAATATCATACTTAACAGAAAATCGTCCCATAGTCAGTCTCAGGACAAAGAACATCAACACAACTGAACTTATAATAACCAAAGAGAACTGCCAAATATCCAACTGGATTACTTAGTCTAACTCAAAGGTTGTTTTCAAACCTAAATTAAACCAATCCCTGTTGTATTTTGAGCAGAGGATGGTGACCATTCCTCCGTGGAAAAGCACAGAGTGCTGAGGCTGCTGCCGTCTGTCTGGTAGAACAGCGCGTTGCAGGACGTGGAAAGCACTAGATGAGTGGTCCGCCCGCTGGATAAAAAAAATACAAGAAGTATCCTCTCTTTCTTTTCTCTAACGTATAATGTTTTTTTCCATAACATAAGCTCGGCGCAGGTAAAATTTAGTCATCTGTGCTCAGAAAGGTCTTGATCTCGGTGGGTGAGAGCTCCTCTACTGCTTTAACTCATCTTCCTCTGGCGGAGCTCCATCGGTGGCGCGACATCTCTGCTTCCATCCGCTCTCTTTCACTCACTTGTATGTGGACTCCCAGATCCTGAAGCGTCGGCAGAGCTTCCACCATGGTCGAGTATGTCTTGTCCCCATTATCCATCCATATTATGATCCGTGCTGGGTATAGACATTTTGCCTTTATATTCTTCTGTTATAATTGTTTGATGGCCATCTGCACTAAGGCTCTCTTCTTCTGTAGCTCAGGGGGCGTAGTTGTGGTAAAAAAGATCTGTTCTCCTTCAAACAGAATTCTTCCCGTGCCCAAGCCTGTCTCAAGATGTTTTCTTTAACGGAGTAGTCTATAAACTTGACAATCAGGGACAGTGGAATAGCTGTCGGGTCCCTGGGCTTTGTAGTGAGGGCGCAGTGCGCCCTCTCGATGCTAATGTTGAGTTGAGGGGGAAGTTGGAGGGCATTTTGTAGCAGATCCTTAACAAAAGCTTTAGCCTCCTTCCCTTCGCGTTCCTCGGGCACCCGATATATCCTTAAATTATTTCGTCTGAGTCTGTTTTGCACATCTTCGCATTTGGTTGTCAGGTCCATTTCTCTGCGGAGCAGATACCTAGGTGCCTGTTGGCGCCTGATGGTGTCTTCATTGTTGCTAATACGGACCTCCACCTCTGCTGTCCTATTTTCGATTGTAGTTAGCTTGTCTCCCATCTCTTTAATAGAGGACTCCAGACTTGTCAGAGCAAGCTTGGTTTGAGTGTGACCCTACAAATTCTCCCTTCTGAGTTTTTCTAGCTCTGCCATTATTTCACACTTTGAGTCATGCACGTTAGCCTGAGTATCCACAGATAGGCTTGTCATTTGCATCAGAGTTAGCTGTTTCAAGCTCTCACCTTTATCCTTATTCTGGTCCTGTTTGTTCGTGTTCTTGCATCTGATAGATGATGCCATAAAGTTTTCTTAAGAGTCGCCAAGTTTTGTGATGTTTTTGTAGCTTCTTTCTCCACAAAGCATAGACACGACCGGTCATTGTGGCTGCCACAAGCTCCATTCTGGGAATGGCTGCCTTCATTGGTGCCACTCGAGACCTCCCCATGATGAAGGCACTGTGTTTCTGATGGCACCCCTTCCTTGTAGACTGCTTTGCTTATACGTTCGTCCCAGCCAGTTCTTCTTCATCAAAAGGTCCCTCAAAATTAATTTTGCAACCAGAACAACTGGACTCAGCATCCCTAAGAGATCATTGATGGAGCTCACAGTTGAGAGGATTACTCGGCGGGTAAGTGGCCTTTACTGGAGCACAATCTTAAATTTGACCATGTCAGATTGAATGCGCAATTCCACACCAAACACCCTCTCAACGGGGAAAGATGGTTGCTCAAAGTCCAGCTCCATCACTCCTTCAGCTCTGTTCATCTCTGGAATGCCCTCCAGGACTTTAGGCCTGTTGCTTAGCTACATTGTTAGGCAAAATCCACTTCTGCTACACAAAACCACCAGGTCATTGTACAGTGCAACTGCTTCCTCAGTTGGTACAGACACAAGACAGTCATCAACATAGAATCAATGCAGGCTTTTATTCACTGTCTCCTCCTTAAACAGGTGACCAAAATCCTCAGCACATTTCTTCAGGGCAAACTTCGCACAGGCAGGGTATGAGGTTGCTCCAAACAAATGTACCCTCATCCTGAATTCCACTGGTTCCTGACTTAGCTCTCCCTGTGGCCACAGGAACCTCAGCAGGTCAGCATCCTCTGGAGAGACTCACACTTGATGGAACATGGATTCGATATCTGCCATGGTGACAACAGGCTCTTTTCTGAAGCGAGGCATAACTCCTATTAATGAGCTGGTAAGATCAGGGCCTTGAAGTAACTTCTCATTAAGCAATTTTCCTTTAAAATTGGCATCACAATCAAATACCACTCTCAGCTTCCTCATAATAGGATGAGGGACGCCGTGGTGAGGTATGTACCAGACTTTGCCGTTGCAGCGATCCAGCTCATTCTGAGGTGCCTTCCTTGGAATAGCCCTTAACAAGCAGGTCGTTCAGGAAACTGGTATATTCTGAGTGGAACGGCTGGTCTCTCTTCAGCCTCCTTTTCAGATGGCACAGCCTCTGTTCAATGACCTTCCTATTATTAACCATGCTGACCTCTGGCTCCTTAAATGGTAGACAGATCTGATAGTGACCAGCCATATGTATAACAGATGTAGTCACCAGCTCCAAGAACCTCTGATCCTCCCTGGACAGTCCTGGCTGCTCATCCATGGCAGTTTCAGGAAAATCATTCTTAAACTGTTGCTTCCACAGCTCGTACAGATTTATGATGGAGACTGTTTATTGTCACTGAGTCACAATTAATGGCCTGCCCACTGTTTCCTCCAATCAGAGGCCCATTAACTGTCCAGCCCAGTACAGTCCTAATTGCATAAGGGCCAACATTCACACTGTGGCTCCATGGCTTTAGGGACATTAGTTCCTATGAGCAGATCTACTCCTGCATGAATTTCAGGTAAGTCTAGGAGCTGTAGGTGTGGCCACATCCTCACATCCTTTTGTTTTGCTGTATTGCTTCGATATACTGGCATTGACTTCTGTGTATAGGCTCTTGGCAACTCAACTGAGTTGTCACCATTAAATGCAGCTACCCGCAACTCAGGCAAAACATATGCAGTCACTACCTTTTCCGTGCCCATGGTCCTCAGGAGACCTGGTTGGTCTTTCTTCCAGTCAGGTGGAGTCTGTACATTAGATCCTCTGTGTGTAATACTGCTGTGCTGCCTTGGTCCAGAAAGGCATATGTGTAGATGGTTTTACTGCCCCTTTTAGCTTTAACTTGGACTGGCACAATGGGAAGTCTGCAGTGCTGCTCTCCAACCCCTGTAAGACCCCTTGAGAAAAGGGTGTTGCTTACACCTACTATGACGTTTCTCTCAGTCTGTCCAGCATTCCTCACATTGTCCCTGTGCAGTACAGTTGGATGTTTCAGGTCACATTTTGAACAGGAGATCCTTTTATGGCATTCTTTGCTGATGTGTCCTTTACACAGACAGCTATAACAGAATCCATTCTCCTTTAGGAAGCTTATCTTCTCTTTGTGGGCCTTTCTCTCTAACTGCGCACACCTCTCCAGCATGTGTGTTCCTTTACAGCAGGGACATACATTCCTCCTTGCTTGGTGAGTATCTTTGTTCTTATTGTCAGACTGATGTTTTCTGTCCACAGGGTCTACAGCGGTGGCAAAGCTTGTCCCTTTAATTCCAGAGCGTGGCAGGATTTTTTGTTTGCTCCTACTTTTATGCATTGCAGGTGCATCTTGTATGTTGCCAACACAGGGTCAGAGAGTATCTTCACTTGACTTTCAACAAAGTTTACAATGTCAATAAACCTTGCTCTCCTGTGAAATTTCTCCTGCAGATCGCAGGCATGACTCCTCCACCGGTCTCTCATTTTGTAAGATAACTTCTTTATAACATCCAACATGTTAGAAGGTGTGTCAAAGACGTGTAAGAACTGCACATCTTCCACAGCATTACAACAGCTGTGAAGGAAGAGACCGTATTCCTGCAGAGCCATTACATCCTCTCTTTTAATCTGTGGCTGTCGGGATCTGGGTTGTGTTTTTGTGTTATTGTGCTTGCAACATAGTTTCATTGTTTCAGATGGGGCTGGAGTTCTCAGGTGTGCTGGGTGACAGGTGCGACTTATTCTGCTGATTACATGCAGGAGTACTTAAGCAGGAGGCTGCCAGCACTTTGACGCCAGAGTGTTTTGCCCTCAGTGGTAACGAACTCAAGCCAAACGCTAAGTCTATGCTTTGTCCTTCGATCTCATGTAACTTTGTTTATGCTCCTTCGCAGGCTAAGAAACCTAAACCCTGGATTTATATCACTGAACACTGACTTCCGTGTCCGGAAGTTTTTCTGGATGTTCAAAACTACCTACGTTCTGAGGACTTTGTTTCCTATCTCCTGTTTTCATCTGGACTCCCATCAAGCTGGCAGTTTTCCTGCTTCCTCCGTCTCCTGGACCAAGTCATAAGCGTCCCCTGTCCACCCTCCACACAACAGCACCTAAGAAATCATCTAACAAACTCAACCTCGACAACCTGGAATCTGAATCCCTCTACCCCTGGCGACCTGACAACACCTATTTAGTAAGCTGTTCTCATGATTATAGTAATTCCTTGTCCTTAGCTCAGTGTCATTTAATTCCCTGTTTTCACCAGTTCTCTTCCCCTCTTTCCATACAGTTGGAGAATCATCCTTATACGTTCATGATTATCATTGACTCAATAAACTTCATTAACTTATTCTGTTCTCCGGAGTGTTCTCTGTATCTGGGTCAGATCTATTGCAAAAATAATGACAGTGGCCATGATAGTGCACTTTCCGTATAGGCAAAACCTTTTGCTCATTTCCAAAGTGCTCTTTGGAATAAATAATAATAATAATAAAGCCTTTGCTTTAAAATATCCCCTTTCTGACTCAATATATTGCCAGCTTCTCACAAGTTCCTTCGCATGTCCCTTAGTATATTGCTCAAGGAAGTACAATCAACCACTAGGTAGGTTTTGTCTGGCTTCTAAAGCCACCAGCTCAGCTTCGACCTTCCAACGTGCAGATGAGCCTGAGATAGTAGAGAAGTGGTGGGAACAAGATTTTTTTACTCCCAGAATTTGAAATACTGTCTCAAGGCTGCACTTGATTCTCTGGATCAGGTTCTGAGGAGAGTTTAAACATGTTGGTGCTCTCTATGGTAAAAGGTGGTGGCTTGGGCTCTTTTGCATTTTCATTTGCAGAAGTTTTCCTCTTGCTCATCCTTTACTGCATCAATAAATGCGTCTGAATACTCCATAATGGTATTAAACCATTCCTTTTCTTTCTCCCTCTCAACCTCTGAAAATAATGGAAGCAGTTCTTTATGTAAACAGTGGGCCTGTTCATACAGTGCATTTAGATTGATAATATCTAAAGGGATTTGTGAGACATTTCCTTTTGTTCTCATCTGAGATTTCATCTGTGTTATCAGTGCTTTAATTTTATTGACAGCTGTTTTACGCTCACTTTAAAGATGTTCAAACTTTGTTTTCCAGTGCTTCAGCTGTAAGATCCACTTCTCTTTTCCACGCTTTATATCTGGACCTTGTGGTGAGTTAACGGTGTGACTGATTTTGTTTTGACATTATTTCAAGACTACCAGCATCCAAGATTCGTAAGGAATCACATTCAAAACCTGTGCTCATTGCATTTGAGTCTGATCGATTCCTCGGATCGATCGATTCCTGGATTGATTCCTTGGCTCGATCCAGAAAAGATATAAAACAGGTAATCTTACCTGTATTTAGGTGAATGAACTGAGTGATGTGTAGCACTTAACTGCTCTTTTTTTCTCCTGCTAAAGGCATGTTCCTTTGGCGTTTGGGTGCGCAGCGTGCTAAACGCCAATACAACAACCCATGCTCTCCACACGAGGGCAGCAGACACCCCCAACACACACACACACACACACACACACACACACAAACACACACACAAACTCTGCTCACCATCACCAAGTTACATGTCTTCTACATAGGGTTTGTGTTACATTTCTGCTTTGGTGCAACTTTATTTTATTTTTTGCAAAAAAATCTACTTCCTGTTTTTGTTTCAGACTTTTTTAGTTTTGTTTTGTTTTATTTTTGCTGTTCTGTCATCAGTTAGCCAATGTACCCCTTCTCTTCGCTGCCAGATCACTGTGTGTTGCATTTTTTTTTGCCGTGTTGTTTGAATTCTGCATGTAGTATATTTTCATAGCACAATTTCTGTCATGACAAATGTCACATGAATGTATGATCTTATATGGTCTTAGCATGGTTGTATAATCCGTGTCTTAAAATGTGTATTAAGACAAGAATAGACACAGAATGCATACTTGTGCCTCGTGTGCTTCCTATGTCTTTAGATTAGCACACATTTACCTTACTCCCTTCAATCCTTACAATAAATGAATCCTCCTTAGCAGCAGCATATTTTCACACAGAAAATTGTAATGGTGGATGGCAGTTGTACAAATGAACAAGAATTAAGCTGCTTCTAAGACAATCTCTTATTCTGAAAACTGCACTGCAACAATGTCTGTAAGACCTTCAGGGGAAACATTCACATGTCCAGACAGATTCTTCTAACCCAGGACCTTTCTGCTGCAAAGCAACAGGGTGATCAACTTGGCCACCGTGCAGACTTTGAGCAACAAATAATTGAATATTTCATTCGATTTAGTTATGTATATTCTGAGATGACACTGGAAATGTCAAGAAACAAGATGAATTCAACCACTGAGACTAACTAGCCTTTCCCCCAGTTGAAACAGAAGACAATCATCAAATCAGGGACTTTCCGAAGTAAGGATGTAGGAATTATTCTATTATGGACTCTAGAGAGTTTGAATTAAAAACTTAAAATGAAAATTGTTGTTAATAGTTTTTGGTGCCTAATTTGCCAAATGGCAGCAGTTAAAAAGCTCATGGGAAGGGTGTGAGGAGACAATGTCCAGAATCCTGTTATTCCACCCGTCTCATCCTGAAGGGAAGTTCCAAAGACCTTCTGGGCTCCACTCATTATCATCTGCTGGACCCTGTCATCAGTGCATCAACAGGCTCTCAAAGTTTGTCTGAGTATTTTTTTTGTTTCTCTTTGTCTTATTATAGCTTTTAAATGTCAATGTGGTGAAGGACTTCTATTGAAATAATTGATTTCACCAAATCCATTGACCATAGGAGTCATTGTGAAGCAATTTTCCCTAATTTAGCAAAAGCATCTGATACTGTAAATCATTTATTGTTGAAACAGAGACTCACCAGCCCTAGCTTCACCAATATACCTTTGGAGGGTTTGATACTGTAGCTAATTGCTAAGGGTGTCCCTCAGGAGCCAGTCTTAGGACCATTTCTATTTATTCTCTTCATTAAAAAGGTAATGTCAGTACTGCACATTTTCAATTTATGTTGATTGTGCAGTAATGCATTGTTCAGTTGCTGTGCAAATAAAACGCAAATGTAATATGTTTGACCCTGTTACGGCCCCTGGCCTTTAGGCGCTTTGCAGTCTGTTTGTTTTTATGCCGATTCAGGTGTGGGAGCACACTCAGCTGATTGGCTACCCGGTGGCTGCAGAGAGGCACCTCTATTGGACCAGCAGGAGTTGACCAAGCCAATAAGTGGATGATGAGGCCCACCTGCACCTAAGAAAAGGCTCCTGGAATCGTTCTTCCAGTGGGGTAGCTTTTGGAAGAGGCTTTGTGCAGCTGACCCCCACTTTGCTTTGCGTAAAGACTTTTGAAGGTTGTTTGGGTAGCTTTGAAGTATGTTGTACTGTTCACCCACTTTGCATTGCTTAGCAGTTTGGTTTTGGACTTGGTTGTTTCTAATAGTTCAACCTAGCGGCTTGTGTTTGGGAAGTTTGACATCCCCTTTTAAGAGCCTTTGTCTTGGAGTGTTTCGAGTTTGGTTTAGGATAACTTGTTTTGTTTTGATTTTATAATTTAATTGGCAGGATTTGTACCCCTCTACTTTGTTTATGTTAGCCCAAGTAAGTTTGATTGTTACTTGGTTAAAGTTTGCAGTTTTGTTTGTGGAACCTTTTTCTTTGTTATAAACCCTTTTAAACTCCACCCCTTTTCATTAGTTTTTCTTCTGGACACATTTTTATGTTGCCACCCCCTGATCCCCTAGTCCTGCTGTGTAACAGACCCATATCCTGTCTTACGTGCAGTGTAAAAATACAGTTTTAGTGAATATAATAAAGCACAAAGAAAAGTTAGGATTTCACTCCTAATGATTTGGCAAGTTGACATGTTTGGACTTAACAGTGGTGAGCAGTTCATTGCATTATGCAATGAAATGATGAAAGTCATTTTCCATTAATCACTTCCAACATCTAAATCCAAACTACCTCATTCAACCTAGAGTAACTGAGGTTTCTTAGTCGGACTTTACTTTGTGTTTACCTGTTCAGATTTAGCTTTTAAGTCAAAACAGAGCATTTCAAGTGTCAAACTGTCCTTTCCAAATGTCTTTGAAGTAGAAACCACTGACCAACACCAGATGGAGCTCATTGTGTTTAGATGACTTAATCTTCACTGTGTGGGATGGACTTGGCTGTGTGAGGGACTGATAGTGGGCTACATTTACTAATAAGGTGACATCTGAAAGCAATTGGTTGCACTAGGTTTTATTTAGGTGTATCAGGCTAAAGGAGGCTGCACACACATGCAGACCACACATTTTAGAATTTTCTTAAAATTATTTATAAAAAATATAGCAACTATGCATTCTTTTTCTTCCACTTTACCATTGTGAACTACTTTGCGTTAGTGTATAACAGACTGTACAACCCCAACAAAACACATTGAGGTTTGTGGTTCTAACATGATATGTGAGAAATTACAAAAGGTATGAATAAATTATTTTCTGCAAGGTACTGTAGATCCAGTTTTTAAATCATTTACATAAACCACAAGCATGTACTTTGCTGCAGCAGATCAGATGTTACAGAAACCTGATTAAAAAAAAACCTAGTGTGTATGAAATCTACTTCTAATATGAGTGGTTGCTCATTTCCTCTGATTGGTTTGCACCTTTCTGTTAGGAGGTGCAGGTGGGGTTGGGTGGATGATGTAAATTTTCGAGGGGAAAGATTACACACTGGCATTGTGTGTTTCTCACATGACAGAGAGAGGAGGTGTTATGTATGTTGGACCATTTGTTCGCTACTATACCTCCCAGTGTCATCTGCTACTATATACTCCAGGATGGTCTGCAACCACAGCTCCCAGGAGGAATTGCAGCTGATAGGAAGGGGCGTCGCAGCGCTGATGTTACAGTGGGCTATATAAGGACACAGGAGACGCCCCACCATTGCTTTTTTTCCCGCTGGAAACTGAGACGCGGTGACCACGTAACGGTGGCGCATCATTCTGGAGAAGAAACCACACGTGGGTTTTCATTAATTTTCCTCACTGGCCAAACTCGTGAGAAGCTCAACGAGCTAAGCTTGCAGGGATGGCAGACTGGCCACGCCGCCTTCTGAAGGCAACTGGAGTCTGCACCCTCATTGTGCAGGTTGGCAAGAGGTAGCTCTCTCATGCTTTTAGTATTGTTCAACACCTGCACCCTCCAGTTTTCAATGGGGCAGACCTGCTGGTTCGGCTGGGAGCCCAGTTAGACACCTTCAACGGGCCCGAGCCAACGCTCCCTCAAGTCCCTTCTTGAGCAACCGCTCAAGCATGGGTAAGCATTGGTAAGTTGAGCAACTGCTAAACTTATCTTTTGGTGGAGAAATCCAAGTGCCTATCCAGGTAACCACGAGAAAACCCCTGGGGATGCTCATAGACAGCTCTTTTCATTACTTTGAGCTAACCATCCCCGTCATTGGAGAACCTGCCCTTATTCGTGTTCGGTAGACAGGACTCTCCAGACATTTTGTTCACGTTTCCGTCGGACATGATCACAGTTGGAAGACATGAAGTTTTAAAGACCAAATCCACCTGTGGTGCTACCCTGGGGGCTGAAGGCAACCTGGTGGTGTACGCACTGGCAACACACCCAGGGGAACCAGCTCAAGAAGAGCCAGGGACCCGGGACTCATCCAGCGAGCCTTACCCCGGTTTCGAGACCGAGGTCAACGAACAATTGGAGAAAGCCAATGGGCTTAGCACCGAAGTGGAAAGAACAGCGCTTAAGGAACTGTTTTCCTGAATATAAGTCAGTCCTCTCAAAGGACTCCCATGATTGTGGGGTCACCGACCTCCACACGGTTCGTATTCCAACAAACCCAAATGCACCTCCTACGTTTGTGCGCCAATATAAGATCCCTCTGGCTGCTTGTGAGTCGATCCAGGAGATCCTCGATAAGCTGTTGGAGAAACAGATCATTCGTGAATGCAACTCCACGTATAACTCTCCGATTTGGCCGGTGTCAAAACCGACCAGAAAATGGCACCTGACAATCGACTACTGTTCACTGAACAAGCAGGTACCCCTCTCATGCTGGCCCATGATTCACCTGGACCAGGAGCTGGCTAAGGTGAGAGATGCTCACTTTTTCTCCACAGTGGACGTGGCGAATGGCTTCTGGACGATGAAGATAGACCCGGCCGACCAGTACAAGTTGGCATTTTCCTTAGGGAACCCCCAATACACCTGGAACAGGTGCCCCTTTGGGTACTCAAACTCTCTGCCGCAGCCCAGGGAAATCTCATTTACGTCGATGATATCCTTATGAGGGGCAGGACGTTTGAGGAACATCTAGTCAAACTCTGGCAAGTCCTGGACCAGCTTGCTGCTGCAGGGGCTAAGCTGGCACTCGCCAAAGGCCAATGTTGCAGGACGAAAGTGGAGTACGTTGGTTTAACCGTGGGCCTAAACAGCATTCACTTGGGGAGAAGAGCATGCTTTCCAGCTCTTGAAGCAGAAACTTGGTTCTGCTCCTTGCCTGGCCTACCCAGATAAGGACAAGGAGTTTCATCTTGAAGCGAGTTTCTCTTCCCGGTGTCTGAGTGCTGCATTGAAGCAGAAATATGACCTAGACATGCAAGTTGTCACATACGCAACCCGACCTTTGAGTAACATAGAGGTTAGGTTCTCAGACTGTGAGCGGGCTCTGCTTTCTACAGTTTGGGCAGTTGAAAATTTCCACTGTTACATTGGGTTTGCAGAAAGTAATTATTAAGACGTGCCATCAACCGGTCACTTTCCTGAACAGCAAACCATTGAGAGAAGGAAAAGTGTCCAACAGTCGCATTACAACATGGATGATGGCACTCCAAGGTTATAATGTTGAGGTGAGGTACGGTCAGAATAATAAAATGGTGTTGGGGCATGGGTTAGGAGAAAACCAGCACTGTGAATGCGACACTGTATCGACCACCATTGAGACACCTGCCACCTCCCAGTTTTCTTCATCAAGTCACTGCTACTTCGATGAAAACGTGTGTGTGAAGGGCTCCCAAGAGCCTACACTGATGGCTGGTGTGGGCATAATCTGGGTTGGACACCACACCACAGAACCAAACCACTACCAACTGGGGCCAAAAACAAGTCAGTATGCAGAGATTGAAGCAGTACTCATCACCCTCCAGCAGGCTATAGCCCTGGACATCGAACAACTGGTTATCTGCTCCGACTCCAACTATGCTCGGCACAGTTTAATCTCCCACCTCCCGGTGTGGAAAGAGAATGGAATGAAGATTGCCAGGAATAAAGAGGTAAAACACTAACCCTTTATGACCGGCGGGAGCGCCAGCGCTCCCATTTGCATATCTATTTTTTAAACGCCTGTAGAATTGCCACCAAATAAGCATGAACAATACTTTTTTTTTGCAAATGAAACCGGAGAGTTCAACTTAAATATCCTACTCCCCACGTGTCCCAGAGCACAGTTTTTATTTTCCAGAAACTGTTGCAGAAATCCAGTAAAAATTCATATAAAACAAACTGCAGACTGCAGTGTACTTCCTACATCGGAATATGCGTGATGACATTGATGGATGAAGCATCACATGGTTTTCTTTCACACCAATGCCCGCAACAACCAGAAGTGATGTCTTTCCTGGGTGTTTTTTCCGGGAGTGGTCTTTTTTTTCCCAGAAGTTGTAGTTTTTCCGTGGTAAACTTTGCTCGCACTTTCGCTTTTGTTGTTTTTTGCACTTTTTATTGTTTGAAGATGGTCTTATGAATATACAGGGGTTGGACAATAAAACTGAAACACCTTGTTTTAGACCACAATAATTTATTAGTATGTTATAGGGCCTCCTTTTGCGGCCAATACAGCGTCAATTCGTCTTGGGAATTACATATACAAGTCCTGCACAGTGGTTAGAGGGATTTTAAGCCATTCTTCTTGCAGGATAGTGGCCAGGTCACTACACGATACTGGTGGAGGAAAACGTTTCCTGACACGCTCCTTCAAAACACCCAAAGTGGCTCAATAATATTTAGATCTGGTGACTGTGCAGGCCATAGGAGATGTTCAGCTTCACTTTCATGTTCATCAAACCAATCTTTCACCAGTCTTGCTGTGTGTATTGGTGCATTGTCATCCTGATACACGGCACTGCCTTCAGGATACAATGTTTGAACCATTGGAGCACATGGTCCTCAAGAATGGTTCGGTATTCCTTGGCACTGACGCGCCCATCTAGCACAAGTATTGGGCCAAGGGAATGCCATGATATGGCAGCCCAAACCATCACTGATCCACCCCCATGTTTCACTCTGGGCATGCAACAGTCTGGGTGGTACGCTTCTTTGGGGCTTCTCCACACCGTAACTCTCCCGGATGTGGGGAAAACAGTAAATGTGGACTCATTAGAGAACAATACATGTTTCACATTGTCCACATCCCAAGGTTTGCGCTCCTTGCACCATTGAAACCGACGTTTGGCATTGGCATGAGTGACCAAAGGTTTGGCTATAGCAGCCCGGCCTTGAATATTGACCCTGTGGAGCTCCCGACGGACAGTTCTGGTGGAAACAGGAGAGTTGAGGTGCACATTCCATGATTATGGCAGCTGTGGTTTTATGTTTTTTGGATACAATCCGAGTTAGCACACGAACATCCCTTTCAGACAGCTTCCTCTTGCGTCCACAGTTAATCCTGTTGGATGGGGTTCGTCCTTCTTGGTGGTATGCTGACATTCTGCTCTTACTGGTGCAATGTGCAATCAATGAAGATTGGCTACCAGGCTGGTCCAATTTAGCCATGAAACCTCCCACACTAAAATGACAGGTGTTTCCGTTTCATTGTCCAACCCCTGTGTATGTGTGCTTATAGGTATCTGGCACACTTAGAGATTTAATATTCCTTCTGTAAATATTTTATTTGATGTACATATTATCTTTTCTCAAACTGTTTACAATGTACATTTTATGTTCGTTTTTGTACTCGTACTCATCGTCTTCCGCTTATCCGGAACCGGGTCGTGGGGGCAGCAGACTCAGCAGAGACACCCAGACGTCCCTCTCCCCAGACACCTCCTCCAGCTCTTCCGGGGGGAGCCCAAGGTGTTCCCAGGCATGCCGAGAGAAATAGTCCCTCCAGCGTGTCCTGGGCCGTCCCCTGGGCCTCCTCCCGGTGGGACGTGCCTGGAACACCTCCCAAGGAAGGCGTCCAGGAGGCATCCGGTATAGATGCCCGAGCCACCTCAACTGGCTCCTCTCGATGTGGAGGAGCAGTGGCTCTACTCCGAGCCCCTCCCGTATGGCCGAGCTCCTCACCCTATCTCTAAGGGAGTGCCCGGCCACCCTACAACCCTACGGAGGAAGCTCATTTCAGTCGCTTGTATCCGGGATCTTGTTCTTTCAGTCATGACCCAAAGTTCATGGCCATAGGTGAGGGTAGGAACGTAGACCGACCGGTAAATCGAGAGCTTCGCTTTCGGGCTCAGCTCTCTCTTCACCACAACGGACCGGCACAGCGCCCCCATTTGCGGCAGCCGCACCGATCCGTCTGTCGATCTCCCGCCATTCTTCCCTCACTCGTGAACAAGACCCCGAGATACTTGAACTCCCCACTTGAGGCAATGAACTCCTCTCCAACCTGAAGAGGACAAGCCCCCCCCTTTTCCGGTCGAGATTACCATGGCCTCTGACTTGGAGGAGCTGATATTCATCCCAGCCGTCCTACACCTCGGCTGCGAACCCCCCCCCAGCGCATGCTGTAGGTCTTGGCTAGAGGGGGTCAGCAGGACCACGTCATCTGCAAAAAGAAGAGACGGAAATCCACTGGTCCCCAAACCAGACCCCTCCGGCCCTTGGCTGCGTCTAGAAATCCTGTCCATAAAAGTTATGAACAGGACGGGTGACAAAGGGCAAGCCCCTGCGAGTCCAACATGCACAGGGAACAGATCCGACTTAGTGCCGGCAATGCGGACCAAATTCCTGCTCCGCCCGTACAGGGACGGATGGCCCCTAATAAAGGGCCCCGATTTTCCCCTACTCCTGGAGCACCCCCACAAGGCATCACGAGGGACACAGTCGAATGCCTTCTCCAGGTCCACAAAACACATATGAAACCGGTTGGGCAAACTCCCATGAGCCCTCGAGTACCCTGTAGAGGGTATAGAGCTGGTCCAGTGTCCACGGGCCGGGACGAAAACCACACTGCTCCTCCTGAAAGCCGGGGGTTCGACTATTCGGCCCCGGACTCTCCTCTCCAATACCCTGGCTAGGCCTTACCAGGGAGGCTGAGGAGTGTGATCCCCCTGTAGTTGGAAACACACCCCCCCGTCCCCCCTTCTTATGAAGGGGGACCACCAACCCCGGTCTGCCAGTCCAGAGGCCACTGTTCCCCGACCGCCATGCAATGTTGAAGAGGCGTGTCAACCATGACAGCCCCACAACATCCAGAAGATTTGAGGGTACTCAGGGTGGATCTCATCCACCCCCGAAGCCTTGCCACCGCGGAGCTTTTTAACCACCTCAGTGACTTCAGCCTGGGTGATGAAAGAGTCCAACCCCGAGTCCCCAGCCTCTGTTTCCACCAGGGAATGTGTGATGGCAGGATTGAGGAGATCCTCGAAGTACTCCTTCCACCGCCCGATAATGTCCCCAGTCGAGGTCAGCAGCCTCCCACCCCCACTATAATCAGTGTAAGCGAAGCACTGCTTCCCCCTCCTGAGGCGCAGGACGGTTTGCCAGAATCGCTTCGAGGTCGACCGGTAGTCCTTCTCCATGGCCTCACCGAACTCCTCCCAGGCCCGAGTTTTTGCCTCTGCCACAGCCCGGGCCACAGCACGCTCGGCCTCACGGTACCCGTCAGCCGCCTCAGGAGTCCCACAACCCAACCACAGCCGATAGGACGCCTTCTTCAGCTTGACAGCATCCCTTACTGCCGGTGTCCATCACCGGGTTCTGGGATTGCCGCCGCGACAGGCACCGCAGACCTTACGCCGCAGCTACGGCCAGCAGCATCAACAATAGATGCGGAGAACATGGTCCACTCGGACTCTATGTCTCCAACATCCCCCGGAATCTGGTCAAAGCTCTCCCGGAGGTGGGACTTGAATACATCCCTGGCCGAGGGCTCTGCCAGGCATTCCCAGCAGAACCTCACTATGCGCTTGGGCCTGCCAAGTCTGTCCGGCTTTCTCCTCCTCCAGCGGATCCAACTCACCACCAGGTGGTGATCAGTGGACAGCTCAGCCCCTCTCCTCACCCGAGTGTCCAAAATATGCGGCCGAAGGTCTGATGATACGACAACAAAGTCGATCATTGACCTCCTGCCTAGGGTGTCCTGGTGCCAAGTGCACTGATGGACACCCTTATGCTTGAATATTGTGTTCATTATGGACAATCCGTGACTAGCACAGAAGTCCAATAACAAAACACCACTCGGATTCAGATCGGGGAGGCCATTCCTCCCGATCACACCTCTCCAGGTGTCACTGTCGTTTCCCACGTGGGGCGTTGAAGTCCCCAGCAGAATAATGGAGTCCCCGGGAGGGGCACTATCCAGCACCCCCGACAGGGACACCAAGAAGGCCGGGTACTCCGCACTACCGCTCGGCCCGTAGGCCGAAACGACAGTCAGAGACCTATCCCTGACCCGAAGGCGCAGGGATGCGACCCTCTCATCCATGTCTCGTGTTGGGGTTTACCCCAACACGAGACATGCCCACTTCGTATTCACAGCCGACCGTGAATACGAAGTGGGCAAAAATTTTCTATTTCCGATTTGCTCAACCAAGCGGGTGTTCCAGAAAATTCCTCCAAGGCTGGGCAGGCCCCTTCGAAATTGTGGGAAAACTCTCACCAGAGACCTACAGGATAAGAATCTCAAATTCCAAACAGGCTCTGGTGCACAAATGGGTTCATGCAAACCAGATCAAACCCTACAACAAACTCTCCTCCACAGGAGCAGGATTCCCCTCTGGACAGGAGGGTGGAGAGATTAGTGCATAGGGTCAGCCAGCTAGGTGCATGTTTAAAATAATCCCACACTAACATGCACTAATCACTAACAACTTACTTCAACAGAAAGAGTTAAAAATATAGCTACTGTGATGGAATTTTCTTATCAAAGTGAGAGAGAAGTCAGCTCATTAATAGACAAAGGCCAGACTTTATCTTTAAAAGGTTTATTCAAAGGCATACAGCGTTTGAAGACCCTGTCACTGAGGTCAGTCAGTGAAGCAGAGCCCAGATCAACATTTACACACCGTATTTAAACAGTGTGTGGGTGAAACCTCAACTTAAAAGAGTTCGTGCTTTATGGCCCTAGACCCTCCTCGGGTCAGAGGTAACCCTCCAGGATGTGTTTTAACCATTAAACTTCTGATAATGGTTTTACAGACCAACTCCTCTATGGTAAAAAAACACAGAGGTCAGAGGATAGAGGTAAATGGAAGTTCACAGCACTTTGGAACACTTTAGAGCACTAAATAAAAGAATTTCCAATACACTTCCCCCTTGCTGATTACAAGATAATCATATAACTAAAGGAAAATTCTACAAAACCATCACCCAGGATAATAATCAAAGTAAAACCAAAAAAAGAATATACAACACTTTAAAAGAAACATCAAAATCAAAAAGAAAAAGAAAATTACTCTAATCTTTATTACCCAGGATATTCAACCACCCCTCTCAGCTAACAAGTAATCCAAAGCCATCCTATTTTGCAAACTCACAGCTTGCTGCTCCTTAGTCAGAACAGTAAAACCTTCCTCTGTTAAAGCAGTAAGATTTCCTAACTAAACTAACAACTCATAACTAGGAATAAGTGTACCCAAAATCCCTTTCCTATTTTGAATCCTAGCTCTCTTTTGCCGTTTGAACATTGTCTTCCTTTCTAATAATGGGCTGATTGAATGATAAGTTGACTGTGGGTAGTAAGTGAGCTAGAGAACATACTCCAGACCAATTAGCAGGCAGATACAGATATGATCTATTTCCACACATCCAAACCATGTTTTTAGGACACGAATACCCATGTCTACCAGGAAAAGTAACAAGAACCCTGGTTAATTTACCTGCCTGGCCATACAATTTACTTTGTTTTTAGTAAGGCTGTAAGATTAAGAGGTAACACAAAAGGCTCTGGGACCGAAGATCCTGAAATGGTATAACGAGCAGTTCTGATAGGACATGACTCAAATTTATGTCTGTTGGTTAAAGCACATGAAACAGATATAATAGTTTTGCAACCCTCTGTCTTTCCAAGGAAATAAGGTGTGTTTTCCTCCTGTGCAATACAAATATCTGTACCTATATCTGGATATCTTATTGATTCCTATTACCCCAAAATCTATAAAGAATTCCTGTAGTAGCACATATTAAATTATGCTCACTAGAAAATCTACTAACATTTCTGCTTTGCCTTACAATGTAATTCCTCGGCCAAGGAAAAATAACTCCTACCAGCTGTTTATATTGCCTATCTGGAAAAAAAAATAGCTACAGTATAAGTAGTATCAATAGGAACAGGTACCAAAAATGGTTGATCATTAATAGCACGTGGAATCAAACAACAAACATAACAACTGTCATTTCTTATCTTCCTCACAGTTGGATGCATCAAGTGATGAAATCCCTCTTCGAATCAGCTGATGAGTTATTATTGGCGGAAAATTACTCAGACTTAGTCACAAATTGTCTTAGCTGTACCTTTTTCCAAAAAAAACACAGGAGTAATAAAAAATTTGCAATACCAACATCAGCATCGAAACAGATCATCTTCCATATAGCTGCATCGTGACCTTGAAGTGGGGAATGTCCTTTTTTTTCTGGTACTGAAAGCAAACATTTTTTTTTTTCAAAGAAAACAAATCATAAACAAAATTTTAAAATCCTGCTGCCTCTCCTGAGTGGCTTCTGAGCTTCAAGCTGCCCTGTTACCAAGATAGTACAGGTGGGCGGTCGTTGGAAGCCCCTCTAGGTAGGAGGTTCAGAACCAGGATGCTGCTCAGGTGGTGTTCCGATGAACACATTGCAGTGTAGCATAGACCCAGGTGTCACGTTCTGCTACCTTGACAGCGGTGTAGGATCTGATATGGGCCATCCCAGCATCTGGACTTCAAGTGTGTTCTCCTTGAATCAAGGAGTGGAGTTTGGAAGTGGCTGTTTCCGTAATGCAGCTTTCCCCAATCTGTGAAACTTGAAAAAGCACAAAAGGGACAAGGGTTTTGACAGTAAAAAAACTCCCTTCCTTACACAAAGATGTGGCAATTTTGCAATATCCCCATGCCCCAAACTAGGAGACCTGTCAAAAGCACTTTTAAAAGTCTCAGTTGTGAATGAAAAAAAAAAAGCAGAGCCTTCACAACCCTTTGGCTAATTTTTTTAAATTTTAATGTCCCATTCTCAAGCCTAGGTGCTTAATTACATGAAAATTCATCAAAAAACATCCAGCAAAAATCAAAAAAAATAATTTTCTCCCTCCACCTAGTATACTAGCAGTGACCATCAGCTAAATATTCTGAAATTTAAAAAAAGTGACATATGATGTTTGAGGAAGGCCTGATTACAGGTCATTATTTTCCATAGTTTCAGAATACCCCAAGAGAATTTTTAAAAATGGTCTTAATCTGTGGAGATGTAAAAATTTTCCCCCAAAAAATCAAACACCATACTTTCAGACAGGTTTTCAGAATGTGGTCTTAGGGAAACAATGCGCCCTTTTATCAAACAAAGTACAACGCCTTTTTTCGCTTTGTCACTAAGTCCTCACTAGAGGTATGAGCTACCCCTTTTTTCCATGAGTGCTAAAACTTTTTGTAAAAACCTCATGTTACTTTATTGTTTATTCTGACATTCCCCTCTTTTTGGCGCAGGGGCCAACCCATGCGACAATCCAGCAAAAAAAATAAAAAAAACCTTCTAGTTAACCAGGATCCAAATTACTAAAAACCCCCGAAAAAAGAATTCTGACAAAAACTATGTGTCACTATGAAATTACCAAAAGCAACATAAATAAAAATCCAGATGTTTCTAACCGTAAACAGTTCCATTCAAACAAAACGCAAATTTCAGCTGTTGTGCAGTTCATCAATGTTCTCACTTAGAATTAAGTCACATATCATCCTGATTTGTCTTGTACGAAGATAAGTATTAGATTTTAATGGATCTTATGTAATTTTTTATGCATACACTCTACAAATTTTTATCTGATAAATAATTCCCCCCAAGTATGAAGTCTGGACTCAGATTTTTTTATCAAAAAAAATATTTTCTTTCTTTTGGATATCTTGACCTGTCAGCTAGCTTTTTAATGGCACCAGGGAAACTTTTTCAACCTAATAAATCATCAATGATCCTTCATGCCAAAAACTAATTCTTCAAAATTAGATTAAACTATTTCATTACCTTTTAAAATGAAAGACATTGTTGTAATTATAGATTTTTGATTTTAATTTTAATATTTATCAAAAAATTATAATTAAAATCATAATCCATAAAAATTAACTCCTTAACCAAAAACCTCGTTTATGAATTGAAACCAGAGCTGGCCTCTGGTTTGTTGTAAAATTTGGCTCAAGGCCTCTGATAATTACAATTATTAAATGTCACTGTTTAATCGACCGTTTCTGCCGAAACGTGGGGAATTTTTTTGCCTTATTTTTTGACAAATCACTCTTGCAAAAAAATAAAACACAAAACCCTTCTCTTTATCTACGTGAAAATTTATTAAATAAAATCAGCCTGATACAATCCAACCCCCATTCAATAATCTTCACCTACTCAAACATGCAAATTTTCTACACAAAAGGGAAAAAATTCTAACTAAAAAAATAAAGCAAAACAGCGGTTTTTGTGTGTGTATTAAAATCAACCCAGCAGTTATGGCAAAAGTGGAAATATGAAAGGGAAAGTGGTTTGAACGGGGTTTGGGGAAAAACAGCCCGCCAGATAGCGGGCACGGGGAAAAAACGGGCTTCATAAAACCCCCCAAAGCTTGTAAACTCAGCTTAGACAAAGAGTCAAAAACCTTTGGCGGAAGTTAGCAAGCAGTAAAGTTGGAACAAAGAAAATGGTGAATTTCACCATGAGGTTACTGTCGTAGCCCAGTATTACCCGCGCTCCGGTGTTCGCTCGTTAAGACCAAAACTTGTGAGACGCGGCGGCCTCAGCACTCAATACAATGTTGCATGCAAATAAAATTTCATAACATCGGACTATAAGTTGCGATTCTGATCGCACTAAAAATCCTATCTCTCTCTACCCGCCCAGACTACTTCTAATAAAAAAATCAAAAAAAAATAAAAAAAGATGGTTTTTTTTTGGGGAGCAATTCTTCAGGGCTGCCAGCGTGGGGGGAGGAGGAGGAGGGGAAAGGGGTTAACGTGGTTACGTTTAATTCGGGAAGAAAGGGTGGTCAACTTCGTCCTTTGGCCCCCTTTGGGAAAAAGGGAAAAAAATATGACTGCCCGCGCATGACTAGAAAAAAAAAAACAAGGGGCGATCGTCTCCCTTGAAATCCGGGGTTTTTTTTTTTTTGGTTAGTTTTAAAACTAACCCCCCCTTCGATTGGTAAAGTTGAAATTTCGCTTTCTTTTTCCAGAGTTTCTGCATGAACGTCTTTTCGTTGGGCCCAAACGAAGGGAAAAATAAATGAAGATCCACGGGGGGACCTCTTTTTCCCCAGAGGATGTTTCTTTTGCGTTTAATCTGTCGGATCTTTCCAGCTGAAAAGCAAAGGGTTTAAAACGCCCCCCCCCTTCCATAATAATCGTGTGCTCAGACCTCTTTTGGGGCGGGCAGCTTGGGACGTCCCGTCCCACCCGCCGCATGCCCACTGGGATTTTTAGTGGGGGACAATACTGGGTACAAAAGGCCCTGATGCGGAAGGCCTGGTGTGTCCGCAAATTTTTAAATGGTCCAAAACAGCAAAACCCCAAATGGTTTCCAACAACATAAATCTAAATGTCATGCTACATCTCTAATTATTATGCAAAAAACATGTTAAGGCAACAATCACTACAAGCCTTTTGATTCTATTGTCTGTTAAACAGTGTTAAAACTCAGGAAGGGAGGTGCTGATCGTCACCATGAAAACAAAGGCATGAACAAACCTGATAGAGGCAGAGTCAGGCAGAACTAACCTTTGATGGGCAGCCTATGGGCGGGACCCACATTTTCTTCATTCCAACCCATCTTAGTGTACCTTAAACTGCAAAACTTTTAACATGCACCTACCTCAGAAACAAGCTGCTTCTTAACTATCCTGAAAACTCAAGGTTTTAATCAATCTGGGAATAAAAACATTATTCTAAACATGCATTATTATGTCATGCAACACATAAACAAACATTCAGTCCAACAAAACAAAGACAAAACATCAAAGGCAGACAAATGGCCAAATTTGAAGCTTCAAGAATTCAAAGAAATTTTTAACAATCTCTTTTCAAAATATGTTTTCTCAGCCATATTTTTTAATGCTGTAATTGATCAATTTTGTTATGACAATCATCAGGTTCCTGTTTTAAGATGAGTGCACCTAATCCAAAGAGATCTCAAACTATTTAGAAGCACAGCAACAGTTTTCTCTAACATGAATCCAAATTTACTGATGCTGAAACCCTTTGCCAATTCTTTATACTGTAACTCTATAATAATAATAATAACTACAATCCTGAGAGTTATTGTTATAATTCTCTTTTTTTTTTTTTCTCAATTTGATCCCAGCTGTATTCAAGAATTTCTCTGCTCAGGTTAAATGCAAAGAAGTATTTTAAGTCGGCATTGACATCTTTATGGCATACCCAAACAAAACAAAACTGCAGTGTTAAACTTAACCAGAAATTAAGATAAGAAGATTAACTCCAAACTGGACTTTGTTCCCACATAACGTTTCAAAAGGAGAACCAACATCATTTTCTTTAATTTGGGCTATTTAAATTTTGAGAATTGGGGAGAAAATTATTACTAGAACCCCTCTTTAATAATCTAAATGCTGATAAATGTTCCAATATTTTATTTCTTAGTAACCTGAAATTACCTTTTGTACTCCTAGGTATTCTTTTAATCTTTAAAACCCCTAAGAAATCAAACAAGGAGACTGTAGTTTGAGCCGACCATCCTCTTTAGTGTTGTGAGAGCCTTTATTTCTTTTCTTTTCCTAAAATAAAGGATTTTACTTCTCTTTATTCCATTATAAAGAATCCTAGCCTTGGCTCCAAAACAAAACTCTACAGCCCCAATCTGTGTTCCCCAGAGTAGAAATTTTGAGTATTATTGCATTTCAAAGCCACCAAAATGACTGGAACTCATCATTGGCTTAGATCTGTTTTAATAGGTAATCGGTCTCACTTTAATTAAATATTATAATTTTATGGACCCAAAATCTATGGCTCACGGGCTTCAGGAGTCCAGGAACCACAGGTTGAGTACTGCTGCATTAAACAATGATGCTAGTTTTTTGCAGAGATTGAAGGATTAACTAAATATCCCCAGACCTGTTAGTGTATTATTTCTGCTTGGACAATAATCAGATTTAAAATTACTAGTTCACAGCTCCTAATTTACCTCAAATCATATTTGCTCCTAACCCAGTTCATAAGAAGCTTCAGACAAACATTATGCTTAAAAAAACCCAAGCCCAAAAACAAAACAAAAACCAAATCTGTTTTAAAATAAAGAGCGAAATAATTCCACAGTCCTGAAGGCCTTTAGGGAACATCAGATTAGTTTAATTTTTGTGTGGTACCACTGCTCAATCAGATTCTTTCTTACCTTCAAAAATAACCCAATTCTTTCCATTCTCATTTTAACACTAGAACTCCCAGGGCCGTCAATTTGACGGTTTTGAAAGTTTGACATACCATAACTCTGGTTTATTAAAACTCTTATCTTCCTGGCATCCTGACTTTTTCTAAACCTGTGTCTTGTGTATTTCTATGTCTCTATTTTAAAAAAATAACAAAGTAAATAAAAGATCTAAGTATTTCTACCTCTAACTACCACAGCCGCTATTTTGACGGCTCTATTATTTACATTGGTATTTTTTCCCGCTGCTGAGTATACGCGCGAGCGCTGCCTCGCAACCGCCACTCTAGAATGCAGTCTGAGAAGGAGATTGTTGGCATCCTACAAATGGCTTCCAGAATGATATTTTCTGCTCAAGAGGCATTGTAACTCCTTCAAAAATTACATGATTGTGATTCTGCGGTCTAGAGGGATTCTGACGGCTCTTGGTCAGCATTCAGTTCGTGACAGCGGGTCAGAGAGTGAGCCTCCTCCGGCTAAAAAACACAAGTCGTCCCATTAGCAGGAGGTTGTGGCGCATTATTTCAAGGTAGTAAAAGACTAGCCTATGTAACGATTTTATCATTTTAGGCTATGGTTTACAGATTAGTAAACTAATACTATATAAACTACAGCAACAGTGCCACAATCAGCGCAGGTTCAGAGATAGGGAGACGAGCCAGGTGCCCAGTGCCGAGCTATAAACCCAGCAAACCAGCTCACTGGCAAGAGAGAAACTAAAAAACAAGGTACTGATAATGGAAAAAGAAATAAACAATAAGTTAGGTCATAGATATAGTAGCCCAGTAACAACAATCTATTCTGCGCTTTACAGCGTTTTCATCGCAAGACGAGCGCACACCTGGGAAGGAGGAGGAGATAGGAAAGGATGGCACTGTGTGGACAGTGGTAGGGGAGGAAGAAAGTAGAGGGAGGTGTCAGAGCCAGAACGCGTTGACAGAGCCCCAGATCCAAGATGCCCAGACCGCGATCCTCTGCTTGGTGGATGCCGAAATGCACATCCACGTTCAGGGCTGCGGGGTTGAGGCCCGCAGAGTTTTAGGAGATGATTCCTCCTCGGACATGAGTGTGGATAAGCTGAATGCATTTTTAGCGCTAGTTTATGTCCGCAAAGTGAAAGGGGGGGCGTAACATGGAGCTGTCCAGCTTTTGGTCAGATTAGTAAAGCATTTTAAAAAAATGTACCCACTACTCTGTATTATTTTTCAGTATATAGTATATAGTATATATACATAATAGGTTTTGATCAAATACTATTAAAACCTTTAGCATTCTGACCAATGTAATGCGATGACGTCATCACCGCCCTCACATCCAGAATGCTCGCCGTCAAATTGATGGGCTTGGGAGTTCTAGTAGTGTTAGAATTCTGGGAGTTCTAGTGTTAAAGGTTTGTTTTGCCAAGGAAAATGTGTTTAACAAAACCAATTACTTTCAAAGGTTTTTAAAGTTTTAGCTGGTGATATCTCAGAAAACAAGTGTTTGAATATTTCTGTGCAGCACAGAACTGATTAGGTTTCCTTTCCTTCCCCAAAGGGAAAGAAACTGCAGAACCAAGCCTTTCATTGTTTTTGTCAGGACCTGATATAAGGTACAGTGGAAATCAACACGCTGCATGAATCAGAAGAAGGAAGAAAAAAACTAATATAACCTCTTCCCAGCAGCTGCTGTGAAAAACAATGAATTTGTACCTTCCATAAGCGTAAATTAGCACCTGCGGACAATACTGCACCCCACTGTAAGTACTGTGTCAGAGACTGTATGAGGACCATCTGCAGTAAAACTAAGCCTGTTTTAATGAAGTCTCTACCCATTCGATTTATGGGATACAAACTCTGACAACAGAAAACAATGCCTGGAGGAGAAGCCCATCAGGTGTTACACATGCGATGGGTTTCAAAAATGTTCCTCCATGAGACCTGTCCTGAGAATGACATAGAAACACATGATACATGATTACTGCTGAGTGTTGGAGATGTTGTAACTTCCTCTGCTTTTTAATAACTTTTAATAACTAGAATAATTGACCCTGAAAATTCCACAATGAAAGAGAACTTGCTTCTCTAAAAGAATTAACTGAAAAGTATCAAATGAGCTAAGTTATCACACTTTTGAAAATACTTTTCTAACCCTAAAATAATATTTTAACCCACTACGTCTGTCAACGTCAAGCAAGCGTGTCACATGAGCAGCGGTTAATAAGCGTTCGTCGTTGCAGAAAATAGGAAAATATTTATGCAAATGTGTGTGTGTTTGTACGTTACCCCCATCAGTTTCTTAATCGCTCTGTCGATCGCTCGACTGTCATGGCACACAGTCCTCTATCAGTCCAAAAAAAAAAACTCAAGCCCTTTCCAGGTGTGTTGGTGGGACATTCACTCCTTCCTTGTCCACTTTAACTTCTCCAGAGAAAGAACTTGGCTCAGGCCTGTTCTTCTTCTGCCCGCATAAGATGTGCTTTCAATATAAATCCAGTGTATCGCTTTTCTGGCTCTGGCAAGAGATTTCATGCAAAATCTTATTAAGAGAAGTTGGTTCATTTGTAGACAGTTCCACCGAGGCACAGATACCTACTTGCCTAGTTCGGCTGAACTTAGTAGAGAAAATCCTAAGCCACCACGGCAGACACCTTGCAACCTCCACAAACACACCTGGCTTTTAGCCTAAGTACTGCAATTCAGTGGTTTTTTTTCTGTCTTTTCGAATCTAGATAGTTTAGAGACAGGAGTTATGTTAAACCCCATCGTCATTTGAAAAAGCTAATGGGTTTAAGCCTAAACCTGTATTAAACGTTGGTTTTTGTTAAGATAACATACTGCATAGTCGGTTACAAACCAGGATTGACTCTCTCACATATATTTTCCCATGGTTCATAGCGCCACCTATACCAATGAATCAACACAGGTTGATTCCCGTGCCTGACTGGAATTGGATGACTAAGCTATAACCCCAGCATTTGGTTATCTTGTTTTTTTGTGTTTCCTTTTTATTGTTGTTTCACTTTGTCTCAGGATTACCAAAGCTAATGACTAAAAGAATGGGTGATGATGTGAATGTATTGTTTTTGTATTTTCTCATTGAACGACATAGACAGATATGAGTTAGTCAGAGTTTAGTCCTGCCCAGGCTAACCTCTATCCTGCCCAATCATAGGTTTTTGAAGAACGAACTAAGTTGTGAACCTCCATTCCTTCCAACAGGAACACAGAGACAGTTTTGTTGTTTGTATTTGCTTCGCCACGGATCACTGATTTTTCAGCTAAGGACAGAATGGTCCCAGTAGCTTCAAAGACTGCGATTTATCTCACCCTCTGAACCTAGGGGGGAATGTTGGACCATTTGTTTGCTATTATACCTCCCAGTGTCATCTGCTACTATATACTCCAGGATGGTCTGCAACCACAACTCCCAGCAGGGATTGCAGCTGATAGGAAGGGGTGTCGCAGCTCTGATGTCACAGTGGACTATATAAGGACATGGGAGACGCCCCATCATTGCTTTTTCTCCCGCTGGAAACCGAGACGCGGTGACCACACAGCGGTGGCGCATCATTCTGGAGAAGAAACCACACGTTAGTTTTCATTAATTCTCCTCACGAGAAGCTCAACGAGCTAAGCTTGCAGGGATAGGAAGACCTGTGAGTTTTACTTTACCGATCGAAAGCGTGGATTTAAAGCGTAACCCAAAAAAAACCCACGGAGGTTTTCCAAGGAGACGAAATTTCCTCTTTGCTTTTTGTTCCAGTCGACTGCTGACGTTCCGTCATATTTTTCCCCTTTTGCCAAAAGAGGAAGGCCGGTCGTCTTTGAGTTTGTTACGGACGCGTAACAAACTCCCCCGTCTACCCCTGCTCCAGAGAAGACGACACCAAGTAATCCCGTTTTGTTTTATTTCTATTAGAAATGGCTTGGGCAGGATAGAGTAGGATTTTAGAGCGATTTCAGAATCGCCACTTATAGTCCAATGTGTTCTAAGTTGTATGTGCATGCAATGTCTTATTGAAACTTTGATTGCTGTTGGACTCTGAAAGCCGCTGCGCTTTGAAGCTGTGCGCGTCTCACTGTGTTAGAACACCTGAGCGCAGACTCAAGTGAACTTAAAGTTGGACTGCAAGAACCTCATGGTGGAATACTCACTATTCCATTGTCTTCACTCATCATGTTTTCCCACTGGTTGCCGCCTAAACGTTTTATGACCCTTTGTGTTTCACAGAGCTTTGGGAGGTTTTATGACTGCAGCCTGGTGGAGGCCGCTCCCAAAGCTTCGCCCAGTACCATGTTTTCTCTTGTTTTTGCCATAACTGCTGGTTTGACTTTCATACACACTCAGTGTATTGTCTTGTTTAGTTAGTTATTTTACCCCTTTTCTGTGGAACTTTGGCATGCTTGATTAGGTGAAGGTTATTGAATCAGAATAGCGAGGTGTATCAGGGCTGTTGATTTAATAAATATTCACGTAGATAAAGCGTTTGTGTTTATTTTGAGCAAGAGTGATTTGTCTGTCAAAATAAGGTCAAAGTTCTCCCATCTACGGTGACGCGCCAACGAAAAAGAAATAAATTATTTCATTATTTCAGTTAATTAATCTAATAGGATCTGTAAGTTTATGTTTACACATTATATGCGAAATAAATAACTAATCAAATAGACAATTGTTAAAAATAAACATTCACTGAGCTTATTATAACAAAGGTGAACCATTTCAGTTTATTCCTTCAATCAATCCATTCATTTTCTGGTTCGTTTTGTTTTTTCTTCAAAGCTACTGAGCTTTGTGGATATTTTTGTCATATGTCTAATTTATCATATAGAAACATGTCAAAGTTGTGATCTAACCCTCCACCACACCCGCAAATCAGCTCCGAGAAACAAAGAAGGGATTGATTGCACAGCGAAGCACATCATTATGGGAACGTTAAAGAGTTTGGAGCTTAGGTCTCAGTGTTTCACATTAATTCTCATCATTTGCAAATATGGACCAAAATAGACCGAATTTTCAGGAAAGAAAGTGATCTAGACAAGGAATAAAACATTGCAATGACTGTAACAGCAGTTGGAATTAGTTTTAGTTCAATTTTTTACCCCTAGATGTAGCTGTGGTACTGTTAATTCCATGGAGAAGGTTCAGGTAACATGTTTATTTTAGGTGCTTTGTTTTTATTTCAACATTGTTTGTAGCATTTCTGAGAGTAAAACTTAATAATAGTTGATATCTCAGTGAAATCCTAACGGTAAATTTGATAAGTCTAGTTTAAGAGCACGGTGACGTCACTTCCGGTTCGAAGAAAAGCTCGAAAATAGTTGCCGCAAACGGACCCGATTTTGTGCCAATTCAGAAGAGTTAAGACGGATAATAAGCGTTATCAAGTCCACCGGTCTGTCCACTAGCAGGCCAAAGTGGTATGTTTATTCTTTATTTCATAAATTGTATACTTTGTGTAAGTTAAAACAAGTAAGCTAATATGTTGTACATCATCTGTATATTTCGTCAGTTCTACGGTGTACCTGTGGTGTAAAGTGCTAAGAAGAATAAAGATGCAAGACCACAGTAAACATCAGTCAAAGGAACTCTCTTGTTTGTGAACAAGCCGGCACAGTAGAACACTACGCTGCCCCGGAGAAGGCACGAGACGGTCGGGACCAAAGCTACTAGCAAGAGATGCTACACATGTGCAAAGGGAAGTAGCAGTGTTTGAACAAATGCATCGAGTACATAAAGAAACAAGTTAACAAGTGGAAGAAAGATAAGCAAGCACCTACGTTTATGTCTTGAAGGGCACAGAAGTATTTGTGAATTGCTATTAATCTTCAGTTGCACTCAAGATCCAATGTGGCATTCCCATTAAAAGAAACAGTAACTTATATCAAAGGATAAGAAGATTGAATAAGTGAACGTAAAAAACAAAACAAAAAAAAAAACCAAGAGTGATGACAAGACGCCATGGCCGATGAAAATAGGAGTACAGTATAGCACACTGAAAGTAGTGCAGAGCTTAATGTACAAGATGAGGAAAAGAAGGTGCAGGATACAGAAGAGCAGGCAAATGGAGAAGGAAATCCACAGTCCTCGGTATCTACTGATAGCACACAATCTGAAAACTTACGTAGAAGCCAGCGCATGCGTACACTCACTGAAAAAGGGAAATCTTTACAAGATGCAAAGTTAAATGAATTGACCAAAGATTTTCAACGAATCTACAAGAAGTGGAAATACCACATAAACTCTTTAAAAAGAATGGTGAAGAATAAGGATATTGATTTAATACCAGAAGCAGTGAGTGCTATTGACACTATTGTGACAGACATCTGCAGCACTTATGATCAGATCAGAAAGATTGAAAGTCCTGATATGGAAATAAGGAGAAGATGTGATGTGTGCTGGGCTGTCAGTGAAGCCGCCAGAGCAAAAGATAGCATTCCCTGGCCGGACTCCGAGTCAATGTATGAAAGCAGTTCAGCCAGCATTTGCTCCAGGATCACACATAAGTCAAAGTCCATGTCTGGGATGTCTAAGCAGTCATCTCTAGTCACGCTACAACAAAGGCAAGAAACTGCAGCTGAGGTAGCAGCTACTGAAGAGGTAATTAAAATAATGAAAACACAACATCAGCGTGAGCAAGAAATCCAGGAACTTGAAGTTAAGGATGCAGAGAAAAGAGCTCAATTTCTAACAGAAAGCACTACGATAAAGATAAAGGTAGAAGAGAAGAAAAGAAGTAGAACTATTGAAAGAGCTGCAAAGGCGCAATGCGGCACAAGCAAGATTAAATGTGTATGCTGAAAGCATACACCAAGAGCACAAAGAAAGACCTTCTGTTGTTCATTTACAACTAAAACAAGATAGTTGTTTACCACAAGCAAGCTTTCCAAATGTGCACTCTAAACCATTCATCCCCTCTCAAGTTAAAGCACCTACAAGACAGCAAGCTGCACAGCTAACAGAAACTCCAACTGCAAACGAATCTGTCTCCATTGATCTTGTAAAAACTCTTGCTGAAGCAATCACAGCCAATAGAATCCCTATCCCAGAGCCAGCAGTCTTCACAGGTGACCCGATGCAGTTTAATGATTGTAAGTTGTCTTTTCAAACATTAGTAGATCGCAAAAATCTGCCAGTCCAAGAAAAGCTTTTCTTCTTGAGAAAGTATGTTGGAGGTTCAGCTAAGAAAGCAATTGAAGGGTACTTTCTAGCTGGAACAGACACAGTCTATTATGCTGCCTGGGAAATGCTAGATGATAGATTTGGAGATCCCTTCATCATAGGCAAATCTTATCGTGACAAGATTCAACCATGGCCTAAAATCACCTCTAAGGACAGCAAAGATTTACGTGAGTTTGCTGATTTTCTAAGCAGTGTTGAATCAGCCATGCCCTATGTTCAAGGTTTACAAGTTTTAAACGACTGTGTGGAAAATCAGAAAATAGGAGCAAAGCTACCTGATTGGCTAAGTGCACGTTGGAACAGAAGGGTTACAGAGTTCCAAGATGAACACAAATTGTTTCCTGATTTCACTCGTTTTGTAAATTTTTTGAATAAAGAAGCAAGAATTGTATGTAACCCGATCACCTCACTACAAGCAATAAAGCCAACCGAACTGGACAACAAGCATCTATGTAAAGATAAACCAAGAAGAAGCAAAATGTTAAGTGCTAAAACTCTTAGCACAAGCTCCAATCAAAGGGCGAACATTTCATGTCTCTTTTGTAAGAAACCTGGTCACACACTACATAAGTGTCGAAAGATAATGGAAAGGTCAGTCGAAGAAAGAGTAAAGTTCGTGCAGTCTGAAAACCTGTGCTTCGGCTGTCTTAAGTACGGCCATAACTCCAAGAACTGTACCTTCAGAAGTATGTGTGATAAATGTCAGAAGCCTCACCCAAGTTGTTTACATCAAGACAGAGAAAAAAGGGATAAACATAAGAGATCAAAGAATGATCGACAACCAACAAAGACTAATCAGGAAACAGAAAAGGTGTCTGAAACACAAGAGCAAGAATCTAAGCAAGTTACATCCAACAGAGTCGTACAACAAAGGTCAAAAGGTTGTAGTTCCTCAGTCATCCCAGTCTATGTATCAACGGTGAACGAACCAGAGAGGGAAAGGCTTGTGTATGCCTTGCTCGACATTCAAAGTGACACCACTTTCATCCTAAGAGACACTGCTGAGTCACTAAACTCCAAGTCCGAGCCAGTCAAACTCAAGATTTCCACTATGACCTCCCAAACAAAGATTGTGTCAAGTCACAAGTTAAAGTACCTGCAAGTAAGAGGCATGAACTCTGAAGTAAGAATCAAGCTGCCAACGACCTATACCAGGAACTATATTCCTGCCAATAGATCACATATTCCCACAAGCAGTAGGGCAGAGAATTGGCTCCATCTGAATCATCTATCAAAAGAAATGGCTCCCAAGCTCGACTGCGAAGTCGGATTACTAATTGGATATAATTGTCCTCAAGCCTTACTCCTTCTGGAGGTGGTTATGGTGAAAGAGACCAGCCATTTAGACAAAAATCCCTGCTTGGTTGGAGCATTATTGGTTATAGCGACACCGAAACTGATTATGAAGATGAAATAGGAGTAAGTCATCGTGTTATTGTTAAACAAGTCTTGTTAAACAAGAAACAAGGTCAAAGAAGTTATCGTTCCAGCTGGCATAATCAAAGCGCTGGAGATGGACTTTGTTGAAGGAAGTGTCGAAGAAGAGCCAATGTCACAAGAAGATCTACTGTTTCTGGCTAAAGTGAAAGAAGGCATAAGACAAAAGCAAAATGGTCATTTTGAAATGCCGCTACCCTTCAAGCAAAAAAAACCTGAATTGCCAAAGAACAAACTTTGTGCAGGAACACAGGCTCAGGTGTCTGGAAAGGCGTCTTAGGAAAGACGAGCGCTACTTCAAAGATTATGTGACTTTCATGCAAGACATCATAAAGAGAGGTGATGCTGAGAAGGTGCCAGAGGCTGAGCTAAATAATCAACCAGCATGGTATATTCCTCACCATGGCATCTACCATCCGCAGAAGCCTAATAAAATTCGTGTGGTCTTCGATTGCTCGGCCAAGTTTAAAAATACATCTCTAAACGAGCATCTCCTGTCAGGCCCGGATCTCACGAATACCCTCATTGGAGTCCTGTGTCGTTTTAGGATAGGACATGTTGCCATCATGTGCGATACAGAGCACATGTTTCACCAATTTCATGTTGCTCCCGAAGACCAAGATTATCTCAGATTCCTATGGTGGGAGGATGGTAACCTGGATCAGCCACCATCAGTGTTTCGCATGAGAGTACACTTATTTGGTGCAGCGTCCTCGCCTGGATGCGCAAACTTCGGACTTAAGCATTTAGCAAATCAAGGTAAAAGCAAGTTCAGTCAAGCTGCTGTGAAGTTCATACAACGCAACTTCTACGTGGATGATGGGTTGGCAAGTGTAAACTCAGAACAAGAAGCGATTCGGCTTGTAAAAGAAGCCAGGGAACTCTGTGACACAGGGAAGCTGCACCTACACAAGTATCCCAAAGGAAGAATGTGCAACAAGAGCAACTGTATCGTTGCGATATAGTGGGCTCTCCATCTGAAGTAGGGCAACAACCTTTTGCAGACAGAGCTTTGAGAGAAAGGATGCACACATGCATTAGGGGGACCACCCCACCTGTCAGCTCTTTCGGCCCTCTTAGACCCCATGCAGTCACACCCCAGCAAACCGAAGGGCCAGATGGAGCAGTTCATTTTTCAGTAACAGGCAAATGGATAAGAGAGGGAACTGGCAGTGATCGTTCTGTACACTTGTCATTTGGAAACCAAGCTCCTTCTCGAAATGAGGAGGACAGGTCAGACTCAACTGCCGGGCGCAAGATTTAGACCAGCCACTTTTTGATTCATCTCATGATCCAACTGCCCTTATGGCTCCTCTATTTCAAAAGACATGGGGAAACAATCGATATAAGCCTTTTACACTTGGAGATCTGACCACTTCGTGTGAAAAATTGCCACTCATCACAGAAGGAGCCTCCATTTGGTTACAAACCCTAGACTCCTTAACAGCAGGCACCACACTGGCCCTAGGGGACTACCGAGCTATTGCCGGCAGATGTATGAAACTCCATAACTGCAGAGACATAGAAATGTCAGCCGGTGTGACCACTGCAGGAGATGCTGAACCATTTACCCAACATTCCACCCATATTGGCTACGCCCTTAGACAAATGTATCCAGTTACTAGAGGGAACACCATTCCAAAATTCGAATGGAAGGAAGACACAAACCCCAGGGAATATTTGGATCAGTGTAAATCCATGTGGCAAACTCAAACAGGAACCAACTCAGACAGACCAGGAGCCCAGAGGGATTGGTTTAGAGATGCAGTATTGAGGGGACTGCCCCAACAGGTCAAAACAAACATGGAGGATAATCCAGACCTTCCAGGAACAGAGCCCGGAGTGTGGGATCACCATCTCATGCATCACTTGTCTGAATTAAAAGAAGCCAAGCAGAATGAAGAAAGCGAGCTAAAAAACTTACAAACTCAGCTCCTGAAAATGCAATTGGCAGAAGCAAAGCAGAAAGTAGGTGAGAAAAAGAAAGAAGACAAACAAGCAAAATAATGTATGAGGGTGCGGTGACACAAGCCCAGCAGGCTCCTCCATTTCCTGGACACCAGGACATGTTTTCACAGGGACATATGGCCCCTGGTCCACAACAGGGTCATGGTGGTCCGTTCGGGAGCCGGGACGGGGCAAGGGGAAGGGGATTTCAGCGGGGCCCGCAGCAGGGATGGGGAGGTACGGATGTCTGCTACCATTGTGGGGAACCAGGACATTGGGCACAAGTCACTCTTCCAGATGGGACGCAGCTCGCCTGTGGAAGTAATCATACCTTCACATGTGGACAATATTTGATCCAACCCATTGTCGACTCGCTGGCTGACATTTACTGGGTTCTGCTACACCCAGACACTCCAGCAGGCGGGGGCATTCTCTCCTCATTTCAGCGGTGGAAACCCTGGATGTCCACCCTGGCACCCTATGTCTCTCCTCCCGACCCGCCTCATGTCACCCTTTTTTATGATAGCAATAATAGTGAATGCTATCAGGAAAGTTTCTCGGACAGCCTGTCGGGTACAGACTAGGTCATCACATCCTCAGACATTTATATAGCCCCCGAAGGGGTGGTGCCTGAAGTTCATCTCGATGAAAACCAAAAACCTTGGTTCATAATGTGGGAGGATGGTGCTCCCCACGTTTCTTTGGGTCTACATCCACGTCATGAAGCACGAGAATTGGGAGGAGTGGTAAAGCGCTCCCAAAACCTCCAAGATTGGCAATCTTTAGCGACACCGAACTTCTCATATTCCCCTTCTGGTAATACATATCGCATTTCCAATACTTCCACGGATGTGGGAAACCTTGGAACATGTTCATTTTAGACAGACATCATGGCAGAGAAAAAAACTGACCACCCTTTGGCAAAGGCCATGTTGGATAAAATTCCCGCCTGCTTTGGGGGCCAATGGGCCCACTGATGTGGGCTGCGTTGATTTCCCACCTGTTTATTTTTCCAGTTAGTATCAGAACAACCCATCTGGAAACCACAATACCCACACAAGCCAGCACTGAAATGGGCATTCAAGACACAATGGGGAGGCTTGTGGAATTCAGGAGTTTTAGAATCAGCCCGCCTCTTCACATTGGAATACTCCCATTTTACCGGTTGAGAAAAAGGAACCGGAAAATGGCGAATGGCGCACGATCTTAAGGCCATAATGCTGTTTTAGCTACACCCACTGTTCCTATGGCCTAACCCTTATGTAGGCATTGACCATCTTAACCCTGATCATTGCTGGTTCACCTGTATTGATTTGGCAAATGCCTTTTTCCGTCTCCCTTTGGGCTGAAGAATGTAGGGACATTTTCGCCTTCACAACAATAAATCACACAGGTACAGGTATACCCGTTTGCCCGGGGATTTGGCCTTTTATAAACCGGCATTTTCAAACCAGGTGCTTAAAGACTTATTGGAACGACTCCCCGCTGCCCCCTAATCCAACACTAATACAGTATGTAGAGGGACATACTGTTCCCAACACCAACAGTAGGGGGTTTTTTTTAATATAGCAGGCTACAGAACGGGTGCTTACACAATCTGGCCACAAATAAATTTAACTTGAAAAGACAGGTAGACTTCCTAGGCCAAAGAGTTGTGTCCCAGCCTGGCACGGGGAATGTCACCTCCCACATCAGTCCGCTGTGTTAGCTCACCAAAACCATGAAAAAGTAAAAAATATGCTGTCCTTTCGGGGACTAACGGCTACAGCAGGCCCCTTTTTTGCCGGGTTTAAAACAGGCCCCTGACAGCACCATTAAGGGGACTTAGTGAAAAAAAAAAAAGGCATGAGGAAAACCTCACTGCCCCCCTTGAATTTGGCCCTCAAGAAGCAAAAAAGAGGCCTTTTTTAACTTAAAAAGGACAAGTCTGTCCCAAGCACAAATTTTGGCACTTTTCCTAACTACACACTACCATTTCCCACCTAGATTTTTTCTGTGACAGCTAACCCCGCAAACGGGGTGCTTTTCCCCAGAAAAAAGGGGGGAGTAAAAAACCCCGGTACTTATGTACATAAGTGGTTTTTGTGCTGGATGGATAGGGAGCAGAGATATCATGAATTTTGCCCCAGACATGCAGCAGGAATGGCAAAAATAATTAAAAAAACAGCACATTTTGTGATGGGACACCCTTTTTGAACTTTTTAAAACCTTTCACATGGAGTGGAAAACCCTTTTGGAAAACTCTCAGGCCCTTTTACACTCTCCCCCGTGAGACAAAAAAAAACTAAGTAAAGTATTGGAGGCCCCAAACATCACCTACACACCCCAAAAAGGCATAAACATGGCAGACAGAATGCCCACCGGCACCCAACATGTCTGCGCAGAAAAAGTAGAATTCAATAAAAAAAATTTAAAAACCAGATCTACAAAGCACGTCCCAAAAGGACGTTCCCCCGGGGACCTGTACACAGAGGGATGCTGCCTTTCGGGGAAAAACACAGAAGGGGCCACTTAAAGGGGCAGCATACAAAAGGTAGAAGACACGGGACAATTTTTAGTAAAAAACCCCCCAAATACAGGCAGAAAGACTTTCGGGGGCACAATCAGCCAAAAGGAGCAGAATTTTTTGGGGGGGGGGCAGAAAATTAGTTTGGGGAATTTAAGGAGCAGGAAAAAAGGTTTAAACATTTACACAGACTCTGCAATTTTCCCGGCAGGTGCAAGGGGAACGTAGAACTTAAGCAGTGGCTGAGAACAGGGTTTTAGAACTGCAGGACAAAAAACCTTTTAAACATGAACAGGAGATGAGGAAGTTAGCGGAAGCCCCTTTTGGGTTTCCCCCAAAAGAAAAACCGCTGTTTTAAAAATGCAAAGGGGACATGAACAGCAGTAACCCCCGGGGGGGCCCCCCAAGGGAACCCAAAGCAGCGGATCAAGCTGCAAAGGGCAGGGGTGCAGGATATCAGCCCAGCACATAATGGTGTGTGCCGAAACAGACTGGACCCCCCTGAACCTACTCTGGAGGAGGTTTAATGAAAAACAAAAGGGGGCCCCCCCTCACCGGGAGAAGCCCTTTTGGGAAAGGGCCCCCCCCAAGGGGGTTTTTCCCAGAGGATCCAAAAACGGACTCTGGTTGAAGGCCAAATGGGCCCCGCCGCATCTTGCCACCAGGGCCCTTCCCAAAGATCCCCCCCCCTTAGAGGAAGCACATGGAGTAGGACATGTTGGAACAAGGCAAATGTTGAAAAATCTCGAACACTTTTTGGGGGCAACCCCTTTTTTAAAAAACCCCTGGAAAGGGATTGGGGTAAACTCATTTTGGGAAAAATGCGACAGTTTTAAAAAGGGCAGACCAACCTTGAAACCAAACACTGGAAAGTTTCCAGTGATCCAATACAAGGAAAAGGGGGGTCATCCCTTGATTATACAGGGGGATATTTAGAGAGTGAATGGGTTGATATCTATTTGGGGTGTGTGGAGCTTTACTGGTGGCCGGGGGCCCTGGCCTACAAAAAAAAGGGAAAACAGAAATCTGGGGTGGGAAAAGTTTATAAATCACTACATCCCCAACACGGTTTTCCGCTAAAATAAGGTCTAAAAAGGGAAAACACTTTTCCAAAAATGAGGAACTGAAGGAAGGGGAAAACTTTTCGGACTAAAAACATCTTTGGCACGTGATCATCCACATACAGGGGGGGTTTGAAGAAAAACCAAAACCCCAAAAACCCAAAATTGGCTAAAATCGTGCACAGCCAAAAAATAATTGGGTTTACTGCCTTAATTAGCTCTGATGTCTGTACAAATTTTCGGAAAATCAGAAAAGGGTTTGCCCCCCAAATAGCTGAAAAAGGGAGGCCTTTTTCCGGCCCAAAAACAAGGTTACCTTTTGTCTCACTGATGTGAACAATCTATTTCATCGTGATTATTACAATCTCTCCACATCTTGTTAAGCTTTCCCAAACAATCCCGCGAGCTCGGAGACGGAACGGCGCCCCCAAGCAGAACTGAGTGGGTTCTTCTGAAAGTCTTTAAAAAGAAAGGGGTCAAAAAAGGGGTGGCCCGGGACCTTTTATCCGAGGAACCTCACATGCGGTGAGGCTGAAGGGAAAAGGCGCCACTTGGTATCATTGGAGTCAATGTGCAGGTGCAGAGCCACCTGAGCGGTCCCTATCGGGTCCCTATGGGACTTCAACATTACCCCGTAGCATGACCACTGGGTACTCGAACATCATACCATTGCTTAACTTTTGGTTGTTCTTCAATCGGCGGGTACAGGAACGGCTTTGGATACAAGGAATCTTCGAAACAGAGTCTTACTTACCCACACGTTTCAAACACATTCAGATTGTTCTCGAGCAATGCCTCCCCAATGTGCCAGCTGTGCTGGTGTGAGTCAATGAGAAAGAGGCATGGCTGAGAGAAGTGTTTTGTTAGTGGCTCTGTGACTTTTAAAATCCTGCCATGTGAACCAGGCATAAGGACCGTAATAAATGGGCTCAGGAAAATCCATTGGGGAAGAAAATAAAACATGGAAATATTAGAGGAAAATATATTTAAGAATTGAAAAGACAATAAAATTATTTTTGAAAAAAATTAATTATTTTTTCAAGGATAAAAAATTTTTTTAATATAATCAGGTGGTAAAAAGATGATAGGGCTAGGAAAAATAGAGCAGTAAGGAATTCCTTGTATTAAATTAAAAAAATGCAAAAATATTAAGTTGAGGAAAAAAATATGATTGAAATTTAGTTTTTTTAAATAAAAATACAAGGATAATTACACATAAATTACAAGAGTTAGAGATTAAGATAGAAATATATGATAATATCTGATTACTTGATCAATTATGAAATAAATCTCTTTTTATTATTTTATTGCATTCAATCGTGAACTAGTTTAACTACTTTTTGGCCCAGTAATTATTTTTTGTGTCATTTATTTATTTCTGTATAAATTCTTAATTATGGCAGGATTGATCATTCACAAATGCTCATAATTCATTTAATTTAAGTTACCTTTGGGATTAATAAAGGTTTTTTTTAAATTTGAATTTTTGCCTCAATATCACTGAGTTTATCATTCTACATTTGAGCTCAATTCGAACACGCCTCCACAGCTTTAAGCTGTTTGCTGGAGCAGGCAGGTTTGCAGTTGTTTTGCAAGCTTTTCAAAAGTGCGGGGGATGTAGTTTGTCTGTGGGGGGCATCGGCTATGAATAGAGATTCTTAATGGCTGTGTTTTATGTTTTTAATACTTCTTCTGCCTCTCTGTCATCATCACTCCTGACCACATCCTAAAATACATCCTAAAAACATTTAAAAACTAAACTGGGAACTTTATAAACACTTACATGCACCTGGGACGAAAAGAAGCATCACACATACACAGTCTGCTTCAACTGACTTCTTTCACAAACTCTAACTAAAACAGTATAGTTTAAACCTACATTTATTGAATTACTGACTGCTGAACCTTCATGCGCTCTCTCTGAAAGTGATACCTCCTGCAACCACCTATCCTCAACAAGAAAGGGTGCAGTGCAGACTGGGCTCAAAATGACTGAAATATTTTATGGCTCCGTATGGCTCCGTATGGCTCCCCAAAAAATATATTTGTTATTTGTACTCGTACTCGTTGTCTTCCACTTCATCCGGGGACTGGGTCAGAGGGCCAGCAGACTCAGCAGAGACACCCAGATGTCCCTCTCCCCAGACACCTCCTCCAGCTCCTCCGGGGGGAGCCCAAGGCGTTCCCAGGCCAGCCAAGAGACAAAGTCCCTCCAGCGTGTCCTGGGCCGTCCCCTGGGCCTCCTCCCGGTGGGACGTGCCTGGAACACCTCCCGAGGAAGGCGTCCAGGAGGCATCCGGTATAGATGCCTGAGCAACCTCAACTGGCTCCTCTCGATGTGGAGGAGCAGCGGCTCTACTCCGAGCTCCTCCCGGTTCCCGAGCTCCTCACCCTATCTCTAAGGGAGTGCCTGGCCACCCTACGGAGGAAGCTCATTTCAGCCGCTTGTATCCGGGATCTCGTTCTTTCGGTCATGACCCAAAGTTCATGGCCATAGGTGAGGGTAGAAACATAGACTGACCGGTAAATCCAGAGCTTCGCTTTTCAGCTAAGCTCTCTCTTCACCACAACGGACCGGCACGGCACAGTGTCCCCATTACTGCGGCAGCCGCATTGATCCGTCTATCGATCTCCCGCTCCATTCTCCCTTCACTCGTGAACAAGACTCCAAGATACTTGAACTCCTCCACTTGAGGCAGGAACTCCCCCCCAATTTCTAAAGAGGACAAACCACCCTTTTCCGGTTGAGAACCATGACCTCGGACTTGGGAGGAGCTGATCTTCATTCCAGCCACATCACATTTGGCTGCGAATCGCACCAGCACATGCTGTAGGTCTTGGCTATTTGTTATTTTTTTATTTAAATAGGCTTTTGACCTTTTACAGTGATATCACTTACAGGATTTTTCTTGTCTCCTCTTTTCTTGTCTTTTTCAAGAAACTTAATGAAACTTACTTAATTACAGTAAGTGACAAAAAGACAGTTAAAAGCTTGACTCTCTGTCATGTCATTGAGATTCAGACTGCTTTTCTGGCTAACATAAGCTAGCAAGTCCAGAGAAAAAATGTATGTTAGCAATAAGCAAGGGCGTGACTTTTGGGGGGGGATAACTTCTCTGCCTAGTTGTTTATTTATTGAATCATTTACTTTTGTAAATGGAATCAGGGTAATTTTGCGTTCCTGTTTTAGAAATTCATTCTAATGCTTTTACCTAACTTTCCTGTTTTCTTTGTATTTACTTTCTAACACAGAACCAAATATTTAACATTTTTAGAGCACCTTTATATTCATGAATGCTGCATTGTGGTGTTTCAAAAACTTCAAAATAATCTGACTTGGTTTTAATTTTTCGTTAGTAGTTTAAGTGAAGGATGAAGATTAACAGTTTATAACTGATAAAAAACATTTGGGCGAAGCAGAAATGAACTTTTGTGATATTTAGAAAAAAACTTTCTGCCCATCCCTTCGTAAAATTTATCTTAAACTTGAGAAAAATGTTTTCTGTGGCTCAAATAATGTGCTTTTCTTATGTAAATGACTGTTTTTAAAGTTTTCTCTTTATTCTTCCTCTCTTGGCCCTTGCCGTTATTTTCACATTTTTTAAAAGAAAATGCTATAAAATTGGGTTTTCTTAGATTTTAAAGGAAATGGTGACCTCCAAAAAACAAATTTTTTTTATTTCAAATATGCGTAGCTACCCCAAACTTTCATTAAATAATGTTCCCCCTTTTCATAAAACCTTCTGACTAAAAGATCGATATTTTTCATCATGATGCAATCCAGCTAGAAGCTTACAGAGGGGGTCTACTGTTTTTCATCACAGCCGGCCCATTTAACTTTACCTGTACTATGAAAGCCCCCTCATTATAAACTCCACCTCATGTTTGCTGGGTGAATAAGTGATTGGGGCTAGCTTAATTACCCTTTCTGAGCCAACTCTTGTTAACAAAACGTCTTCGGGTCAATCGCTTGTTTCCATTTTTCCTGGGCGCACACCCCCACCGGGCCCCACCTTGGTTGTCTCCGGGGTGCTCTAAAAATGAGCCGTCTCCATACTGTAGCCCTGTTTGATGCGTTACCGTAACTTTTGGGTAATTAATGAGGCGGCCCAACGCTCCTGGACTGAACAGTCGTTCTGGACTTCTTCAGAATGGACAAATTGTCAGCCCCGCTGAGCCTGTGCACGTATTGCGCAGTCGCGGTACCGGTTTGGGGTGCGCAAATAGCCACTTTTTGCCCTTTTTTTCCTTTTGATCATTGTCAGGTTGGGGGGAGAGGCAGTGATTTTTTTTGGAACTATAGAAACAAATCTGATTTTTTTAATAAAAATGTCTTTTGGGGCTTAAAATGCATCATTCTAACAGACCTAAAATCCCTAAATGACCTCTTTTAGAGATTCGGGGGTATTCTAAAACTCTGGAGCTTCAGCCCCAGGGTCCCCGGGGACAGGTCTAACAAAGCAAATGGGGACCCGTATTTTTGAACTGTCTACATGCACCCCCATTCGGGTCTGCGTGTACCCGGGGTGTGCGACCCATAAAAAAATAAATCAACAATACATATATATTTACGTCCTTTTGATTTTCGCTCTTTTTACAAGGCGTTGTTGTCGCTGTCTGGTTGTTTGAACGTTCAACCACTTTCACCAGTGAGTGAATCAAAAGTAGAGCAAACAGTGAATGCCTGCTGGAGAAACCAGCTGGGGTGAAACTAGGTTTTTGAGAGTGGGAGGGGGGTCATATTACCAGATGATGATGTAATTTTGCTGGCAAATTTAAATAAAAGAAAATAACAAGTTATTATTGTTATTTATTTGTAAATCGGAGTGATGTCATTATGTTGGGGAACATATTGATTTCATCAGATTTTTGAAAGGGGTCATCACCCCCCTAACCCCTCCGAAAATGATGCCCTTGGCAATAAGTGACTTCTGTGTTGTTACATACCGGTGTTTCCTCAGCATTATGAGGGACCAAAACTGACAAAATGAAAAATAAATATGTAAATAAATAAATACACATATAAATAAATAAATACACAGAAAAATGTATAAATAAATAAATATAAGAAGAAATAAAAACACATATAAATATATAAATGCATGATTGAATAAACATAAATAAATACACATATAAATGTTTTTATTTATCTATTTATCCATTTATTTATCCATTTTTTCATTTATACTTTTATTTATTCATACATTCATTTATTTCTACTTTTATTTATTTCTTCCTACATTTATTTCTGTATTTCTACATTTACACATTTATTTATTTCTGCTTTTCTGTCTCTGTATGTTAATGAGGTGGGTGGTTCTAACATTTGTCTTCAGCACCATTGGTTAGAATTCTGTGTATGATCCCGATCCTGCTGCTACCTCCAGTACCAAAGCTCTTTTGGTAGGCACGATGGAGGGTTCCCTTACAGCCATTGCCAATGATTTAAGGTCATTGGCAAATGATATTGACCAAAACGAACCCAATGACGACCTCCATTTTCGTTTTGCACGGGTCATGGAGGATTTCAATCAGCTCCAAGCTGAGATGGATGTGGAGGTTGACTCCACTATATTGGACAGTCTGAAGGAAGTTGGCCGTTAGAAAGATATTCACAGATTCGGCTTTTCCGGATCAATAACTAATCAGCGGACATTGCCTCTAGAAAACCAACACCTCTCTGCAACCACAGCAAAGCAGACAGTGAGCTACAATCGTATTTTCCTCAAAACGAGCCTAACACCGCGCTGGGAGACTTGCATTGGCCTCTATGCAGAGTGGATTTTCTCTCCTGTCCCATCCCGCTCCCACAGAAAAATGTCTTGTCCCATCCCAATAGCAGGACAGCATAAAAACAAAAAAATCCTGTCCCATCCCACTCCTGGTAAATTGATTCCCACTCCCATCCCGCTCCCATTTAGAACGACTCCCACTCCTGTGCCACTCCCATTTTTGTTTTCTTCATTTAGTCTTTTGGCAATTTCTTTGTTTGAAGGACCAGTTAGGTCCCTGTTTTTAGCTGTAGTAAAGGCCAGTTAAAGTATAAAGAATAATAATGAAGAAATAATAAAATATCAAACAAGGAAACAGACCATGCCTATCTTAGCTGAATAAACAAAATGTACATAGCTGTGTTTTACTCATTTATTAAGTGATTGTTTCCTTTGAACAGTGACGTTACTTTTATGTTTCAAATTGCTGAAACGAAAGAAAAATGCACCTAGCAAGAGAACTGTACTTGGTGAATGTACAAAAAGGCATTACCTTCACAATTTAGAAACTGTACCTCAATGGTTCACAGCCCTGGTCCTCAGGGACCCCTTCCCTGCAAGTTTTAGATGTGTGTCTGCTCCAGCACACCTGATTCAAACTCTGACATGACCTCCTATACAGGCATCAAGAATGGAGGGTCAAACTGGACAAAATTAAAACAATAAAATCATCATTAAATAAATAAATGTTGTGAATGTCCCATGAGTGAAGTAAATGTAACATGAAAGAAATGTAACATTTAATGTGGCATTAAATTAAAGGTACCATTTATTTATTTAATACATCATTAGAAACAATAAATGTACCTTTATATCATGAAATGGGCTATTATGCAATTAAATGTGCCATTGAATAATTAAGTATAATTTTAAAGACGACATGACGTAATTAATGGTACACTAAATATTTAATGATGTATTAAAATAAATTGTACGTTTAATGGTACATTCAAATTTTTTCTATGTCACAACGTATTTATTTAATATCTTCCCTTGATGAAGCCTTTCTAGGGGACATGGGGGAATTTTTGCGTTCCCTCGCAATACTTTTTGCGTTATCTCACAATACTTTATGGGATAGTTTCCAAACCAGATAACTGCAAAAATGGAACAAACACTACACTCGTTTTTGAGATTTATTGAGTTTTATTTTGAAATCGGCCTGAAATAAAATGATCTTCAATCAGACTAAAAGACAGTTATTGTCCACAAGCTGTCAAACTACTGAACTCTGGACCATAATACTCCACGAAACCACATCTGTGACACTTTATTTGCTGATTGCTGCTGCATGATGTGTACTTTTTTTTTTTTGCACGCCATTAGTGCTTTTGTTTTTATCTGGATTTGAACGGTTCTTCTTATCCTAAGTATTTAATCACATTGTTGACTACATCTTAACCTGCATATGACAAATAAACCATATCAATGCCATATCAGTGCTGCTTGTTTTGTGAGCAGTTTGTCATCTGTGCAGCTGTTCCAAAATGCACAGCTTTCTCAAGGCAATTAACAACTTTTGCGAGCAAACGCAAAAGTATTGCGTGGGGATGCGAAAGAAAAATAAATTCCCCCATGTTCCCTCGCGGGCTCCGTACCTTTCCCCTCTACTGTGGCAAAGGCTCTTAAATCTTTAGTGCAGATGTGAGCCATTTTGTTGGTCAGATGAGACTTGAGGCGTGATGGTACTTTTAACGAATGAAGAGATGCAGGGCTGATTCAATCCAGAATTTGCCTTAATCACTGGTGTACTTGATTACAACTAAACCCGTTTTACCAGCATCATACTGCGTGTTAACACCGCTACATTCAAGTCTCCTGAAGTTCGGTAATATTTGCGACTTTCCTGTCAGCTCTATGAGTTTAATAGATAAGTCGTTACTTCTGACTTTACGTTGCAAATCCAAGTTTTACCACGTCCAGTTCTCCACCTGCATTTGCTCCCTCCATTCTGAACGCAGGTGGAAAACATCGATCAGAAGCACTGTTGGCTTGTGGGTCGTTTGACTCGCATTATAGTATATGCTTCTTGGAAAAAAACTACACAATGGCGGCGTCGACCCAAGTTTTTGTTTTCTCAAAGTTTATAACAAAGTCTCAGTTTTACATTTCCAAAGACACTTGATCCCGGTTAATTTTCCCTCCTATTGGTTAGCTCCCGCTCCCGTCTGCTCCCGTTCATTTTTTATCCTGTACCGTCTCAATCACGTGATCTCTCCATGGGAATCCCGTGACCCGTGGGATTCCCGAAAAAATGTCAGCCTCTAATACAGAGCTCGCTGCTCCTCAAATGCGCAGGGACCGTCTGCAAATTGCAACACCAGAAAAATTGGATGGAGAAATATTCAATAAAGTCGCCAAGGAGGAGTGTATTGTCATTACAATCATTGTATGTGTATGTGTATGTGATCTCACGTTTTTCATACTACATTTCTTGGATTGGAAATTAATACTTAAAAAAAATTGGAATTTCCCAAAGACTATAGCCTAAATAGCCAAATATTCAGTAAAATATGCATAAAATGGTCAATAACTTCACTATAGCATGTTGTAGTGCCATCAAACTCATAGCACACATAGAGTACCTCATCTTAATCATACTACAACTATTACTTTAAGAAAATGTACTTAAATAGATTTTATGCCATTTTTGACCATTAAAATATGTATAAAATGGTCAATAACTTCACTGTAGCATGTTGTAGTGCCATCAAACTCATAGCACACATAGAGTACCTCATCTTAATCATACTACAACTATTACTTTAAGAAAATGTACTTAAATAGATTTTATGCCATTTTTTACCATTAAAATATGTATAAAATGGTCAATAACTTCACTATAGCATGTTGTAGTGTCATCAAACTCATAGCACACATAGCACCTCATCTCACCTCATCTTGAATCTTTTGAATAAACATAATATTGCCTTTATTGATGCAGACTTGCTTATACTGATAATAACTTTGTATTACAACCAAATAATATTAAACTTTCTTGAATATAAATGAATGTATGAATAAATAAATGTACCAAAAAAACTTCGGTACCGGAGTCTAGGCAGTAGCAGTAAGATCGGGATCATACACAGAATTCTAACCAATGGTGCTGAAGACAAATGAACCACCCACCTCATTAACATACGGAGACAGAAAAGCAGAAATAAATAAATGTGTAAATGTAGAAATACAGCAATAAATGTAGGAAGAAAAAAATAAAAGTAGAAATAAATGAATGTATGAATAAATAAATGTATAAATGAAAATACATAAAAGTCAGTCAGTCATTTTCTACCACTTATTCCATAGTGGATCCCAGGGAAGCTGGTGCCTATCTCCAGCAGTCTATGGGCAAGAGGCAGAGTACACCCTGGACAGGTCGCCAGTCCATCGCAGGGCAACACACAAACAGCCATGCACACGCTCATTCATACACTTAAGGGCAATTTTAGAGTGACCAATTAACCTAACAAGCATGTCTTTGGACTGTGGGAGGAAGGCGGAGTACCCGGTGAGAACCCACGCATGCACGGGGAGAACGTGCAAACTCCATGCAGAAAGACCCCCAGGCGGGAATCGAACCCAGGACTTTCTTGCTGCAAGGCAACAGTGCTACCAACTGCGCTACCGTGCAGCCATAAATAACAGTATAAATGTATAAATGAAAAAATTTATGTATGTATAAATACACAAAAAGGAGAAAATAAATGAATAAATAGATTAATAAATACATTTATATGTGTATTTATTTATTTTTATATTTATTCATTTATATATTTATATGTGTATTTATTTCTTCTTATATTTATTTATTTATACATTTAGATGTGTATTTATTTATTTATATATGTATTTATTTATTTTATATTTATTCATTTATATATTTATATGTGTATTTTTTTCTTCTTATATTTATTTATTTATACATTTAGATGTGTATTTATTTATTTATATGTGTATTTATTTATTTACATATTTATTTTTCTCATTTTTGGTCCCTCATACAGCATGAACTGAACGTAACACAAACGCAAGACAGGCAGGAATTAATGCGGGAAAACCAATCAGCAGCCAATTAGCAGCCAATCAGCAGCCGGTGTCAGGTTTCAACAGAAGAGGGAGGGGCAGAGGAACGGAATGGAAGGGGCAAATATTGTGAGCGCAGTACGGATGACATTGGAAGCTCTGTGGGAAAAGTGAGGGTGTTAAAATACCCGCATCCTCCACGGCTGCGACGCCCATGTAGGTTTGTGTTGAAAAAGAGAAATATCGGGGCGGATAAATGCGATTTTTCGGTGACAGGAAAGTTGACAAAATATCCTAGAATCCGTCACACTGAGCTCTCAGGATCTGTGTCCTCACGTACCCCATTAAACTGCTCAACTACTACTACTAATCTGCAGTCTACTCCAACTCACGTGACACGGCTACTGTTCACGTTCGTTCTTAAACTGTCACGTGATACACGCTCGGAATTTCAACGTATCGACCACGTTGCTAGGTAACGTGAGCTGCCCTTTGTCTGATTCAACACCAATGATATGCGAGCTGTCTTTTACTGTGACGCATCAGACTGTGACGTCAGCCCTCCTTTGATGTCAAAGCCTTTCTATGAAGAGACGTCATTTAAGTTCAGTTCTTCACTTAGTGGGTAACTCTAGTCACTGGAGAACAGTTCATTTTGAGAAGATTTAAGAGATCAAAATTCGTTGTTCATGCAAAGATTTCTTGTGTTGAAATTAAGACACATATTTGACAACATGCATTCCTTATTAGGATTTATTGGAAGTGGGCTGGGATTTTTTAATTCCAGTAAGTCCACAAAGAAAACAGCAAATGTTGGAGGTGAAACTAGATCGCCACTGACACATACTGAATTAAATGCTGTCCAGATCGATTTACCTGCATTTGAACTGGAGGAAATGTTCAGAAACTTTAGAAACGACAGGCTTCGTCAAGAGTGCTGCAGGGTCGGTCAAAGGGCCTGACCTTTTCCTCAACCAGTTACTCTAATTCAGACAGGTACAACGTTAAGAATGGATCTCCACTATTCTTAGGTGTTCACCCAACTGTAAACTATTCTCAAGTTTTAGAGGAAATGGCCAGGAGGCATCCAAAATCTGATAAATCTGTTAACATTTCTCACACGTTGAATGAGACGACTGGGGACATTGTGAAAACCACAGATGATAAGACAGAAGAATTTGCTGAAAAAGGGTCAGTTTTGATTGATGTCAGAGCAAAAGCAACATCTAATAATGCAATGGGAACCAAAGCTGCCAGAAAGAAGGTGAACGATTTTTTTCTAAATACAGGTGAAGTTTCTGACTCTACATCAGCTGCAGAAGGGAAATGTCAAAGAGATTCAGACCCACCTGCAGCTCATATAAAAGGCAGAGCCAGAAACGTTGTGAGGGCACCCAGGATTCTGATGAATGCTCCAAATCAACACCATTCCTTGCACACTTTAAGAGGATCGCCCTTCCTTTACAACAAGCAGCAAGATCATCCATTTATGACAACCAGGAGAAATTTGAATGCAGATTTGCTTAAACATTTTGAGGCTACCAACCAACCAAGTAGTACTCTCTCAAACACGGATCAAACAAAAAACCCAGTTAAAACCTACAAATCCAAAACAAATGCTATGCAGGTCATTTCATCTTCTTCTAAAATAGATGGAAATTCTGGAGAGCTGGAGGACCAGCAAACTGGAGCAGAGACTAGAAACCAGAGGGACGAGCTCCAACAGAAATTTGACAGGCTGACTTTGATACAAAAGGCAAATCTGAAACAAGGGAAGCTGGTAAACAAGTCACTTTCTGACCTTTTGTGTGCTTCTCTTTGTCTGGTTCAGGCTCAAAGACACAGAGACAATGATGACCAGCAAATATCCAGTGGTGAAATCGAACCAGAACCTCAGAGACGCCATTTTATTGGTCAGATCTTGACATGGCCACTAAGGATTCTCAGATATGCTGGAGCTACTTTTGGAAGAACCTGCAGAATAATGTCACAATTTTTACACCAACCCAGAGGAGCAGTTGTGTCTGCATTGCAAACAACTGGAACCAGTATTGCGGGTTTCTTTAACACAGCTCAAAGAAGAATCAGAAATTGTTTGCTTGCAGCTAGAGAACAGCAGAGAAACTTTTATGATTGGCTTGAAGAACAGGGAGGATATTCAGGTTTACAAGAACGTTTTTATATTTTTGTGATAAATACAACGCTTTTTTACGGTGCCTTGTTAATAATTGTATCTTTGAATGTGCTCAATTATTGCTATGCACTTGTAGGTCCATTCGTTGTTTAATATTTGTACTTTTCATGTATGATTTACGCTGGGACTTAAAGGGGACATATTATGCAAAATCCACTTTTGTAGCTCTTAAATACATTTTGTTGTGTACTTGGCATATCCGCCATTTTTATTTCTCGCTGTGATTTTGTTGTCCTTTGTAGTCCAAGCTCAAGTATGCAGAAGCTAAATGTTCAGTCCATTACACCATACCCCAGTGCCAGAACCTCTTCGGAGTGCCTGGTTAAATTTAGTTTCATGGAAGTGTACACACATCAGCGGGGAAATTCCTCTGCGTCTGCGCAAAGCACTTCAAGGACAAGTGCCTTGAGCAACCTCCGCCACTATCAAAAAGGATTGGCTAAAAGACTTAATCTGATTAAGGGGTCAGTGCCTTCTGTCTATGGAAACAACGAACACAGCAAAGTGGTAAGCCGTAAATAACGTTAAAATGACAACAAACTATTTTAGACATGAATTTATTGTGTGTTGATATGACGTCCTGGACATTGTTTTGATAGCAGTAGCAAGGTGTCTTCTGCTTATGTTAGTGCTGTTTGCTCGTTCTCTCCGGATACTCCGGCTTCCTCCCACAATCCAAAACATGACTGCTAGGTTATTTGGTCTCTTTAAATTGCCCTTAGGTGTGAATGGGTGGGAGCATAGTTGTTTGTCCTGTGATGGCCTGGCGACCTGTTCAGGGTGTACCCTGCCTCTGACCCGTAGACCGCTGGAGATAGGCACCAGCTTCCCCGCGACCCTGTACAGAAGAAGCGGGTATAGAAAATGGATGGCTGGATGTTATTTAATGCAATCAGGAATACCCTCTTTACATTGCAATTTACATGCCTGCATAACACATTCTCAATTATTTGATGTGGAATCAAATCGACTTGAGCCAAAAAGATGAGCTTGTATTTATACACACATTCAACAACTGTCTGAACTTTTGAATTTTTTACCACATGCAGAAAATGACCTATGATTGAGGGAAACTGGTACCCTGTTCATGTTGTGATTTCTCCAAGGTGACGCATGATGGTAACACCAGAAACAGAACAACAAATCACTGGACTATTTACATGAGTCTTTTTAGAGCAGCCCTTGGGCTGCAACAATAATTTATGAATATGTGCAGGATTTTATTTTATATTTTAAGCAACAGTAAACATTTAAAAATCAGATGATCTGCTTGACTTAATTTTGCTAAATTAAAATTTTAAGAAAATCCTTTAGAAACCTTTTAAAAAGCGTGTATTACTTTTTACATACGACAAATCTTTATTGCTCTCCTAAGGTTTGATATTTTGCAACGAAAGCAGATGAATTAACTTTGGAGATTAATCTGTCGACTATTTTTTTCAATTCATTGATTAACAATCTGATGGAAAAAGGTCCATAATAGGAGATGTTTACAGAATTTGAACCAGGTGAAGCTAAAGCTCTGCCATTTGAGGAGTTCTGGATACAGTGTATTTACAGACAAAGAAGATTTTTCTGTCAGGAATCCGGGGGTTTGTGTTCTTGTGTGTGTCAGTCTGTTTGGAGTTCCTAGGTTCTCCTCTGGAGGAGAACCTGTTCTGGATCAAGCTCCATGTAGGAGTATATGAGGAGCTGGCTGCCAGTCCTTTGACGCTGGACTGTTAACCTATAGTGGTAACCCAAGCCTTCTGGGTCTCTTCGTTTTCTGATGTGTCTGCTTAGTCTGACATACTCCTCTCGTTTGTTCCTTGTTAAAGGTTTCCCTGTGCTGACTTCAGGCGTACACTGGAGTGTTCCTGGACCTCAAGCCATCTACCTCCTAACAATACATTTTGGACAATCACCTCCATGGCTGGCAACCTGGTCTAAGGCTCCCTATTTCCCTCACCTATGTGCAACCTGTCCGTCCTCCAACGCTCAAGTCAAGATCCTCCGACTACCACTGCTTCATCTCCCCCTTCTCCACCTCACAAACTCTGACCTCACTGCTAGATTCTGCTCATTCCCCTGGCATCATCTTTATTTACCAATAAGTTTTCACTATTTTTCCTCTGTAATTTCCTGGTCTTCCAACTCCTGCTCACATCTCCTCTCCTTCCCAGTAAAGCCACAGTCAGAGATCCTAGAGAAGTCCCTGGTCGAGATCAAGACCTCTCTAACCATTCTCATGATTGTAATCAACATCTTTCTTGTCTGCTGAGAGTGTATGTGCACGTGGGTCAGACAACTTAACAAAAGCATGACATTTTCATCTTAAATGAAAAATGCTTTTCTTTTGCACAACTTTGGCCTATTTACAGCTGTGAGTGGGTTGTTCTTTCAGCAAATTCCATATTTTAGAGTCTGTATAGTCCGGTTAATGATTATTAAATTACTAAATTAGTTGACGATTATTTCAGTAATTGATTAATCTGATTAATTGTTTCAGCCTTTTGTGGAGTAGCACAGGTTCAGTGCTTGGGCCAGTTCTCTACACTATATATTTGGTTCTAGTAGGTAAACTTATCAGGCAGCATGGGATACATCAGCACTGTTATGCTGAAGATACTCAGCTTTACTTATCCATAAATCCTGATGAGTCCAACCAGTTAGATAGACTACAAGCATGTCTTGAAGACATAAAAACTTGGATGGCTTTAAATTTTCTGCTTCTAAATTCAGACAAGACAGAAGTTGTCGTCTTTGAACCAGAGTCTTTGAAAAAGAAACTCAGTCGATCAACTAATGTGGATGCCGTTAAATTGACCTGTGGTAACAAAGTAAAAAATCTTGGTGTTATTTTTGACCAGGATATGTAATTTACATCCCACCTCCAGAAAATATCAAAAAGCAAATATCACCTCCTTTGAAATATCCTATCCAGGAGTGACACTGAAAAACTAGTCCATGCATTTGTTACTTCAAGGCTGGACTATTGTAATTCTTTACTATCAGGATGGCCACAAAATGTAGTTAAAAGGCTTGAGCTGATTCAAAATGCTGCAGCAAGAGTTCTGATGAAAATTAAAAAGAGAGATCATATTTCTCCTATTTTAGCTTCCCTTCATTGGCTCCCTGTTAAATCCAGAATAGAATTTAAAATTCTCCACCTCACATATAAAGCCCTTAATGATTTAGCTCCATCATACATCAGAGATCTGATTGTTCCATATGTTCCTAACAGAGCACTTCGTTCTCAGACTGCAGGTTTACTGGTGGTTCCTAGAGTCTCTAGAAGTAGAATGGGAGGCAGATCCTTTAGTTAGACGGGAAACATCTGAATGTTTGGACAGTGTGTGCAGTATCCAGCAGAGGTCAGTTTTGTGTACAAAATGATTCATCCTATTTATTATTGACTTATGTAATGAATCACAAATCCTAACATCTATTCTAAGATGATGCTGATGATCCAAACATTTTAGATTCTGGTGAGAGATAAATCACTAAATAAAAGCAAGACAGAATTCATGATAATTAATAACAACAAACAAAATAACCTAGACTAGGTACAGAGAGTGTTAATATAGAAAGAGTGCATGAAATCACATTCCTGGAGGAGATAATAGATGACAGATTGTGCTGGAAAGCTCACATTAAATACATCTGTACCAAAGTATGAGGAAGTATTTCAGTTATGACCAAAGCAACACATTTTCGGTACACCAAATTATTCCACATTCTGTTTTGCTCACTGATTTTACCAAAGCTAAACTACTTCACAGAGGTGTGGGGCAGTAACTATGAAACTATACTACCGTCACTAATCGTTTAACAAAAGGAAAATACTTCAAAATGTTAGTTTTCTTGCTCAAACAAAACCTTTATTAAGTTTAAAATATTGAAAAATCATGACATTGTAAAATACAGAACGTCACAATTTAAGTATAAAAGCAGCAACAATCTATTACCAAGAAATCTTCAGGAAATGTTTTGTCAAAGGGCTGGTGGGTATATTCTAAGGGGAACATAACAAAATCCGTAGTATCAGAACAAAAATGAAAAGATTTTGCATCCCTGTAATTGGAGGAAAACTATAGAACAGACTGAATATGGAACTAAAACAATGTCAAAGCATCAATTAGTTTAAAAATAAATGCAACACTATGATATTCACAAAGTATAGGGAAGACACGGATTAACACAAATAGGTAGCATAATAATATTGGGATTGTTTTTATTTTTTTCCAATATTTTTATTTTTATTACATTTTTTTGTATTATTTGGTATCACTAAGAAGACATAAGTATTATATAAATACATACAAATAGATATGAAGATTGGTAATTAAGCTGATTTTGTACGTCTTTTCGGTGTTTCTACAAATTTAAGAATGTGGGGTTATACTTCAGGAAATGTTGCAGTTATACTTGTTAATGAAAGTCAGATTATTGTCAATCTTATTGTTATGTAATATATTATTAACTACTAGTTAATTATTAACTACAAATAATTACTAAGTCAGCTTAAAGGGTATAATAAAGATAAGATAAGGGGTAGGAATAAATAAGCTTTCACTTCTTCCTACTCCTTTTCAAACTGTTTGTATATATATGTATATAGTACAGACCAAAAGTTTGTACACACCTTCTCATTCAAAGAGTTGTCCTTATTTTCATGACTGTAAATATTGTAGATTCACACTGAAGGCATCAAAACTATGAATTAACACATGTGGAATTATATACTGAACAAAAAAGTGTGAAACAATTGAAAATATGTCTTATTTGCAGGTGCCGATGGCGGAGGTGGTCGGAAGGTGGAGGAGAGACCCGTGGAGGCCACCGGTGTGAGTGTGAGGAAATCTGAACTTCAGGTAAGAAGTGATGAACTGCAGTCAGTCTGCTGGGACAGTTATAAATCAGGTTCTGGTGCTGTTTATTTTCGTTGTGCTTGCTATTTCTTAACAGTCAGTAATTACATCTAGGCCGTTTAACAATTTAGTTTCTATGTTATACTGGTGATGGTGATCTTAGTGCTTCAGTGACTTTATTTTCTTTATGTAGTTAGTTAAATATAGGCTTTATTAGTTAGGCAAATATTTCAGTGTTATTAATTGATATAAGTGCACTATGAGGTACTTTTTTATTATTTTCATAATAGATCTGACCCACATACAGAAGAACAACTGAATCAGTGAAAGGTGTTTTATTTACAGCAAATGAGTCAGGAATGTGAACGGGTGAATCGCCCACTGTATGGAAAGAGGGGGAAGAGAACTGGTGAAACAAACCATTATGTTGCACAATTAATGAAAAGTAACTATAGTAATCAGGAATACAACTTACTAAGTAAATGCAGTCAGATGCCAGGGGTAGAGGGATTCGGGGTCCAGGTTTACGAAGTGGAGTAATCCAGATGGTTTCACTGGTGCTGCTGAGTGAGCCTTGGTGAGACCAGGAGTTAGTTCAATGTACAGGTACTTGCGTTGGAAGGTGGACAGGGTACGCTTATGCCTTGGTTTAGAAGACGGAGGAAAACAGGAAGCTGCCAGCTTGATCCTAGGCCAGATGAATGGCAGGAGTCAGGAAACGAAGTCCACAAAACGTAGGTAATCTTGATCATCCAGAAACTTCTGGAACTGTGAAGGAACATACACAAAGTAAGCTTGGAACAAAACGAAGCATAGCTTAGAAGTGGCTGAGCTTGTTACCACTGAAGGCAAACACTGGCACTGAAGTGCTGGCAGCCTCCTGCTTAAATACTCCTCCATGCAATCAGCAGATCAGTCGCACCTGTCACCCAGCACACCTGAGAAACTCCAGCACCATCTGGAAACTGAAAACAAAGTTGCAAGCAAAAACACAAACACACACTCTGAACCCAGAACCCGACAGGCTTGCTAACACAACACAAACTGTCATTGAAAGTGGATCACTCTTCAGTCTGCTTAATGACAGAGCTGTGTTCGTCAAGGAGTCCTGTCAGAGGGTTAATCTTGTGGGAGAAACAAACCCAAGAAGAGACAAGACACAGACGCCTCAGTCCGATTGGTGAGACACGTTGGTGGGCCAAGCATGAAGCTCTCCAAAAAATCTTTGGACATTTTGGAAAACCAGAGAATGGCGTCTTCATTGATGCAGTGCTCACACTGGAAGCCATCGAAAAGTGGGTAAAAGCAAAGCCAGCTCTTCGCGCCAAAGCCCGAGGCCTTAAAGAGTGTCTCTTGAAATACGAAACTGTGTTAACAGCACAGATTTTCCTTAGAGTGTTCGAGCAAACAACTCCCCTGTCCTAGTACCTCCAGTCAAAGGGGATAGACATCCTCTCTGCTCATCGTATGGTGACTGCCACACAAGAGAGCATCAATAGCATCGCCAGGGACTTTACAGCCGCGAAGGCAGCAGCAGACACATTTGTGAAAAGGACAAATGAGAAATTGGAGGAGATGGATGACAACACTGACATGGAAGTGAAGTCTGCACTACCTGAGAAGAGAGCCACAAAGAGAAAATGCAGGGCTGGAGAGATTTTATTTTTGGAAGCCTGCCGTGTGTTCCTCTAATTAAGTACTGTATATAATAAATGATTCAACTATTTTTCTATAGTAAAGATGCCGGTACGGTGCTCATCTGAGCAAGTCTGTCTAGCGTCATTCTTTTTCACTTTTCTCTGTCTGTCACCTTTTACTTCTTAAAGGTTTCCATGTTTGACTAAATATTCAGAGTTGCTGCCGTGGAGGTCGTAGGTCACTTTTTATTGATGTGATAAGCACATAGTCTGTGAAAATATCACTCAATCACAATTTGCCATTATACATTTTAATATTCATCAGTAATCATGTCTCACCTCTATTCCTCTCTGTCCAAATTTGTGGATCCCATTATACGTTGTATGTACATTGTTCAGGAGGTTAACTAGACCAAGCAGCCTTTTAGTTTCTGTGCTTTATAGAATAACGTGACTGAGAAAATGGTGTAGATTTACATTTATTAGAAAAGTAAATATACACCAAGTTTTTTTTTAAGCTTCATCGTCTTTTCATCAATACCTGGTGGACCAGTCTCTGCTCAAAATACCCGGGCCAATTTTTTGTCCCAGTCCAGCCCTGTCTGCAAGTTCTTCCAAAAGTAGCTCCAGCATATCTGAAAATCCTTTGTGGCCATGTCAAGATCTGACCAATAAAATGGCGTCTCTGAAACAGGCACGGAGTTCAGGCGGGCGACCAGGAGGTCGTCCCGAGCAGGCACAGAGTTCAGGCGGGCGACCGCGAATGCCTGGCGAACCCTCAGAGGCAGAGGCAGAGCCTGGCGAACCCTCATCTCTGGGTTCAGAAGCCAGAACGAGGACAAACTGTCCTTTGAAGTCCCCAGAGACAGGATCCGGCGGTTCTTCCTCCTTGAACCCCTCGTCGCAGGGTTCAGAGGCCAGAACGAGGACCAGTTTCCCACTGAACCCCTGGAGGCTAGGAGCTGAGGCGTCGCCGAGACCCTCAGTGGCGTGAGCAGGAGCTGAGGCGTCGCCGAGACCCTCAGTGGCGTGAGCAGGAGCTGAGGTGTCGCCGAGACCCTCAGTGGCGTGAGCAGGATCTGAGGCGTCGCCGAGACCCTCAGTGATGAGACCAGGAGCCGAGGCGTCGCAGAGACCCCCGGTGGCGTGAACAGAGGCGTCCCTCTTACGACGTCCTCTGCGGCGTGTGGAGGAGGTTGAGGCAGACCTCGAGTCAGGCTGTGGTGTGTCAGGCTGTGGTGTGTCAGGCTGTGGTGTGTCAGGCCTGGCAGAGACAGGCTGTGGTGTGTCAGGCTGTGGTGTGTCAGACCTGGCAGAGACAGGCTGTGGAGTGTCAGGCCTGGCAGAGACAGGCTGTGGTGTGTCAGACCTGGCAGAGATAGGCAGTGGTGTGTCAGGCTGTGGTGTGTCAGGCCTGGCAGAGACAGGCTGTGGTGTGTCAGGCCTGGCAGAGACAGGCTGTGGTGTGTCAGACCTGGCAGAGACAGGCTGTGGTGTGTCAGGCTGTGGTGTGTCAGACCTGGCAGAGACAGGCTGTGGTGTGTCAGGCTGTGGTGTGTCAGGCTGTGGTGTGTCAGGCCTGGCAGAGACAGGCTGTGGTGTGTCAGGCCTGGCAGAGACAGGCTGTGGTGTGTCAGACCTGGCAGAGACAGGCTGTGGTGAGTCAGGCTGTGGAGTGTCAGGCCTGGCAGAGACAGGCTGTGGAGTGTCAGGCCTGGCAGAGACAGGCTGTGGAGTGTCAGGCCTGGCAGAGACAGGCTGTGGAGTGTCAGGCCTGGCAGAGACAGGCTGTGGTGTGTCAGACCTGGCAGAGACAGGCTGTGGTGAGTCAGGCTGTGGAGTGTCAGGCCTGGCAGAGACAGGCTGTGGTGTGTCAGACCTGGCAGAGACAGGCTGTGGTGTGTCAGGCTGTGGTGTGTCAGGCTGTGGAGTGTCAGACCTGGCCGAGACAGGCAGTGGTGTGTCAGGCTGTGGAGTGTCAGACCTGGCCGAGACAGGCTGTGGTGTGTCATGGTGTGTGTCAGGCTTGAGTTCCATGAGCACCCCCCAGAGAAAACTGAGAAGGTGCTCAGGACCTGGAAGTGGAGGCAGCCCGTCCTCGGGGCCCTCCGAAAGCTCTACAGCAGGCTGTAGACCTGGCGTGGACTGCTCTGCAGCAGCAGCAGCTCCCTGGAGTCCTGGCGTGGAAGGTGGACGGCAGTAAAACTGCCTTACTGCCGTCTCATAGTCCCTCTCCATCTGCCAGATCCTCTCCATCAGCTCCGGAGAGGAATACATGAGACTGGTCTCTCTAAAGGTCTTAATCTGTCGAGCAAAAAATCTTAATCGCTCCTCCAGCTCCTCTGGTGTTGCCTCAGAACACCGAGCTGGAGTGAGCAAAGACGGCATGGACGGCGCTATGGCAGGCGAAGACACGGGTCTACCCGCTGCAGCCCTCACGTCAGCTGGTAGGGAAACCACCTCCTCGCCAGCCGAACAGGAAGGTTCTCCACGCCGAATTTCTTGCGGCGGGAGGAGGGTGAGGGCTTCAGTGCCGGACCAGAGTGCGAAGCCAGGGGAGCAGGCAGAGAACGGCGACGAAGGGGACCTGTCCCCGGACATGGAATCGCCAACCTGGATCCATCATAAGCTGACTGCGGTACTGACAGCCCTGCAGAACGGCGCAGCGTCTTCTCCGCCTCCCGAGACAGGAAAGTAAAGAGGTCCACCGCACCGCGGCCAGACCCAGGACCAGCAGGTGCGAGCTCCATCTCCTCCAGCAAAAGTGGAGAGGGCACAACCTCCAGATCGGTCCCCAGATGTTTCATCGCCTCCTCCATCTGCTGCTGGACCCATCGGTCCCTGGCGCTCTCCTGCCTACTGTCCATTGTTGTCCATTGTTGGCGGAATCATTCTGTTAGGATCTTTGTTATGGAGGAACCCAGAACGCAGGCAAGGAGGCAGCATGACGGTAAGTAAAACAGTTTAATAACAAAAAAACTCACTCACTGCAGGACGCAGAAACAAAAACAGAAGCAGGCTGGCTTGACAGGCATGGCATGGTCCACAAAACAAGACATGAGTAGAGATACAATGATCCCGCAATGACTAACAGAACAGGTGTGTATATATGGAGTGAAAACCAGGTGGAGCAAGACAGATTGACAAGGTGCAGGTGAACCGGATAAAGATGATTAACAGAACAGAACGTGGCTGGAGCAAGAACAGAAACTCTTGAATATAAACAAAAACATGACCAGAACCAAAAACCAAACTTGACAAAACATGAACAAGACTAAAACATAACCAGAAAAATAATAAACAAAGCATGATTCAAAAACTGTGAGAAATATAAGAAAAACCCAGAAAAACAAACAGAAACATGATTCAAAACCTTAACTGTGAAAAACATAAAGAAAAAACCAGAAATCAAAAACCAAACAACCCCAAATCATAACACCTTCAGGGATACTTGCTGGTTCTGCATCCAGTGTCTTGTGATCCTCACTGGCTGGTTCTTCGTACGTTTGAGAAGAGTTTGTAGCCTCAAAATGTTTAAGCAAATCTACATTCAAATTCCTCCTGGTCATCAGAAAAGAATGATCTTGCTGCTTGTTGTAAAGGAAGGGCGATCCTCTTAAAGTGTGCAAGGAATGGTGTTGATTTGGAGCATTCATCAAAATCCTGGGTGCCCTCACAACGTTTCTGGCTCTGCCTCTTACATGAGCTGCAGGTGGGTCTAAATCTCTTTGACATTTCCCTTCTGCAGCTGGTGTAGAAACTTCACCTGTATTTAGAGAAAAATCGTCCACCTTCTTTCTGGCAGCTTGACATCAATCAAAACTGACCTTTTTTCAGCAAATTCTTCTGTCTCAGCATCTGTAGTTTTCACAATTTCCCCAGTTGTCTCATTCAGCGTGTGAGAAATGATAACAGAGTTATCAGATTTTGGATGCCTCCAGCAAACAACCAAAACTGCTTTTATCGAGGTGCTCACACTGATAATGATCAGCTCATCAATGCATCTGATCTCCTGCCTCCATTGTTTCCTTACAAATATTCATGAATATTCGATATTTCAACCGCTGCTCTAAAACTGCTTAAAGCTGTAAAGATATGTTTGGATTTAGATGAAATGTGCAATGATAAAAAAAAAGTGTTTATGGAGGACCAATCCTGCCATAACTAAGAATGCATATATGAATAATAAAAAATAATTACTGGGCCAAAAAGTAGCTAAACATGTAAATTAGTGTGCCATTGAATGCAATAAAATAATAAAAAGAAGAGATTTCTTTAATAGTTGATGAGTTAATCAAGCATAAATAAATATTTATATTTTAAACTTCAATTGTCAGTTCGCCACTGGAGGTCGCAGCTGAACCAGCATTGCGGAGGGTGGATCTGAGCATGTGTGCTTCTGCACACCTGGTTCTCATGGTGTATAAGAGGAGCTTGAAGCACTGAAGCTTTCCAGCTTTGCCTAAAGGTTCATTACTTGATGCTTCATTCATTTCTCACTAGTGACATCTGCTGCTGCAGTCACTGTGACAGCCTTTTTTCAAACCCATGTGTCGTTTCTTTTTAGCTCTTAAAATGATTTATACCCAAAATAATTCTGCTAATATGCTGACATCTGGGGTGATAGTTTTCTTTTATGTGATATTGTTGTGTGGACTGATTTGACAATGAAGATGCACTGAACGCTTTATGTTTGTGGATTCTTCCTGAAAATCTTGAATTATTTTTCTGGGACTTCTGCTGCAGATCCTTTTTAGTTAGCTGCACACAGAATTTCCCTCTTTCAATAACATTCCGTCTGTTTCTCCTTGGTGAGACTGATTTGTCCTTGCTGATCAAACAACTAAATGTGAAATTGATGGTGGATGGGTATTTGGGTGTTTTTTATTCAAGAACAAAACTTTTTTTTCACTGTTTGAGGTTAAAGGCAGTTTCTTCGTCATCTGATGACCTCCCCAGCCTTGGAAAACACTCTCGCAAGGCACTAAGGATGCTGGTACACATAGGAACCTCTGTGCCATGAATAGGGCTACACATATTTTTGTGTATGCCGGTACTCCAGGGGGTCCTCATGTCTCCTCAAGTTAACTTCCGTCAGGTATTGCTCCACCTCTACTATGGCATCTGCTGTGGCATTGGAGCTTCGTCTGTCCTGGTCCACTGTTTCATCTAGCAGACACCACAGTTCACCTACAATTAGCAAAAAAATAAATAAAAAATACATTAAATATAATCGTACAACAAATCGTAAGAACCAGGGGGGACCAATACTGGAGACAGGGCATTTGCCCCCCCCAATTTTGAAATCTTAACCTTGAAAGACTTCAAGGTAAAGGGCTCGCCCTTCCCTCAGCTGCTCTGTTTGTGAGGCAGGACAGACGCGGCAGACTGCGCTATCAGCTACAGTCTGATCTCTGACTGAGCTAAAGCTGTCTGTGGGGAATGTTGTCATGAATATGGCTGGTTTATAACGTCTTGTTAGTTTACATTTATATTTAGAAACCAAATCTTTTAAGTTAAGTCATCTTAATCCTTGGATGGGCAGCCGTCCATTGTTGAAGTAACTTTGTCAGGCTTCCCAGGTAACGTCAACACCATCCAAAAAATGTTTTGTTATCTTATTTCAGCAAAATGCCACCACAAAATATATATATATATAGATTCTTTCTTTCTGCTCTCGGTGGAGGAGGACGCTTTTTCTCTGTCTCCTGTCTCCCGCACCCTCCCACATCTGCCCTACTTCAGCTCTGTGTCTTGTCTTTCTTTTTGGAGCCTTTTTTTGCATATCTTCCAACATTCAGAGTTATGGATTTGGTCAGCTGGTCTCTCAATGCAATTGATCAAATTTTCTTTAATAATATTCTTTGATTTCCCTGCTGGATTTTGCTCTTAATCTATAATTAATCATTGTTTTTATTAGAAGTAGTATTGTTGTTGTTGGTTATTAATATTAGTATTAACATTGTTATTACTGTTTTATTGGCTCCTCCATGTTTCCACCTAATATAAAGAGTTATATTATTAATATGGGCAAAAACAATTGCATTTTTTTTATAAAGTCTTTAAACTTGCTTAATGTTCTACCCATTGCTAAACTGTATATTATATTGTTATTTTTGTATTTTTTGTGTTTGAGGAAATGCTGGTTTATTTTGAAATACCATGAAACTCGTTACCTGTTTGTTCCTCCTCTTCTCTTTGTCTGACTTTTTCTGTTGGATCTTTAAAAGATCAAATGTGACATTAGATTTTGAGTCACTGCCTTGATAAGTTAAAACGATGATGATAAATGGATGGTATACTGACCTGCAGGTGTTCCTGTCTTTGCTGCTGTTCGGATCTCCTCTCTTTATACATCCAGGAGGCAGTGCTTTGCTGACGCAGCCCCCCTATAAGGACAGAGCACGTTTACAGCAGACATCTTTAAGTCATGTGTTTATTAAACTGACCACCTGAAGACCTCATGAAGAAGCATAGGAGTCCCTTTAACTCTGAGGATTTCACACGTTGGAGTTCAGCAACCTTTTGGGTCTCGACAATTGGCTGTCTGCTCCTGGTGTCACACTTCTCAGCATATCAAGGCTTTCATTCTCAGCTGTCTTCTGTCCGTTTCCTGAACTTCAGCAGCTAGGTTCAAGCCTCTTCAGCCTCACTTTATCAGCTGGAGACCTGATGGATACTTGAAACCAGTGCAGAGGCTGAATAACTAAAGGCCAGTTAGAGTTGTTTTGTGAATAAACACTGTAGAAACAACACAGATATTTGACATATTTGAAGCATACATTAAATATGGACTCTTTTGTTTAAAGGGCAAATTAATAATGACTTCAAAATCAGGAACGGTGGAGTTGAGAGAATCTAAAGGTTGTTCAAGTATACAAATAAATATTTAGCTCAGTATTTAACTTTCGATGTTGTTGCTGCAGACTAAAGATAGGAAAGAAAGCAGTGATGCCACTAAAGCCTATTTTGTTGGGATTTATGACCTAGACCAACATGAAGTACAAGGAAAATGTTACATGGTTTTCTAAATGTTTTACAAAATGTTTTTACTTAACTCTAATACCCCTAAATAAAATCCAGTGCAGCTAACTGCCTACAGAGGTCACCAAATTAGTGAACAGAGTCCACTTGTATGTTATTTAAACTCAGTATAAATCCAGCTGTTCTGTGAAAGCCTTAGAGCTTTGTTAGATATCATCAGTGAACCACCGTGGACATAAAGGAACATCAAGGAACATAGAGGACAGATAAGAAAAGGTGTAAAGCTGGATTAGGGCGCAAACAATATCCAAAGCTGTGGACAATTCACAGAACACTGTTCCTTCCATCATCTGAATATGGAAAGAGTGTGGCACAGCCTACTAAGACATCCCCTAAGTAAGGACAGCATTAATCACAGAAGCAGCCAAGAGGTCTATGGTAACTCTGGAGGAGCTGCAGAGATCCACAGTGCAGGTGGGAAAATATGTTGATGGGACATCCATTATTCCCGCACTCCACAACCTGGCCTTTTTGGGGCAGTGCTAAGGAGGAAGTATTTTATATAAGATCTCATCACACTTGTGGTCATTATTCTCAGTAATAAAACAAGTGGACTGAGAGAGAAAGTGTGAATACTAATAATTTGCTGTTGTGGTCTGATAATTAAAATACACATACAGACACTGTCTGTTAAAATATGATATGTAAGTCTAGTAAATGTATCTGGGTGCAAGGATTAAAGAATTGTTACCTTAACAAAGTTTAATCATGTAGATTATTTCATTTTGGGGGGAAAGCCTCTTAGAGAGTATTTTCATTTTTTGATTTAGTGACTGGTTGCGTCTGCCAAAGGATAACGGACAAAAAAAAATTATTTAATCTGATTTCAGTTTCTAATTGTCTTGAATAACATCAGCACAGACCTTGTGACAATGTTTGTCTTCAGTCCTCTGAAGTCCTCCAGGCGTTAACACCTGGGTGTCAGCCAAAAGATTGCTGAGCATAATGCCTTAAAAAAAACAAAGCAGACTTTGAGGTCTTTATGGGACAGCACTGTCTTCTCTCCTCTTTTAGCTGTGAGATAAACCACACTGAGCACTGAGACGGAGAGCAAAAGTGTCCCAGCAGATATACGGCCTCCTCTCTCTCTCTTTATCCTCATTATTACTTATATTATCATAAATCCTACTTCAAGCTACATTCTGAGAGGTCTAATCAGGACATTTGTCTTTCCCTTACTTGGTTTTGTTGTTATGTTCTCACTTTCCAACCGAAGCCACCGTCACAGGCACAGCTGTCGCCGGGTCACCACCAGACGCCCTGGCTCTGACAGCTACTTCATACTGTAACTCCACACTGGCCACACATCTTGTTGGACCCGCATTGTTTCCTTCCATTTAGCCTTGAGGACAAAGATAAACCTGTGAAATAGTTTCAGGATTCCTTCTGCCGAGCTTAAGTGAAAGGAGGCTCCCTCCTGTGTCATTCGTCCTCCTCAGCTGTGAGACCCTCGGTGACCGCATGCCCACACTTTCAAATAAAAATAACAACTCCATGTTTGTGGATCCCATGGATGACGCCTGAGTTTGGAAGCTGAAGTTACTTATCTATCTCTTCGTCTTTATCTTGATTTATCATTTTATAAGCAATCTTTTATTTGAGGCAGTTGAATAGGTTGTTTCAAAGTGAGATTGGTCTCTGTTGGCCCCTGTAGAAGACAAAGTGGTTGTTCTAAGGAAAATGTTTTAACTCAGAACTGTTGACAGTCAACTCAAGGATCAAGAGAGGCATTTCTTCACCATGCAGAGTGTCAGCCTGCCTGCAGCGTGATAATTTGTCTCAGACGTATCTGGAGAATGAATCTTGTCCACCAAGACCTCTGCACTGTTTAACAAGACTCTTTCAACACTTGGTGGTCTCTCAGTGATCTGCTTTCTGTCTGTCACTCCTGTTATAGAAGCATCACTCTTTCAAACATATTGTTCCTGATTTGTTCCTCATACCAGCAGCCATGTTTCTCAACCAGTACAGCAACTTCCATTGGCCAGGAGGGATGTGAGGGCCGAGGGGTGTGCGAATAGTCAGGTGGACAAAGAGGATGATAAGCTCCAGTGTTTAATTTGACGTGTAGTGATTAAATACACAATCATATTCAACAAATTGTTCCAATGAAGATAGTTTGTCAGTTTAAGAGTATTTTTTGAAAACAACATCCTTTGAGCATTTTTAAAACATAGATTCAAAAAGCCCACATTTCTGCATTAAAAAAGTTGTTTTTTACTGGTCTGCTCTAATATTCTAGTCTTCAATGTTGTGTTTTTATTAGCTGTAAGCCCTGCGATGGACTGGCGACCTGTCCAGGGTGTACCCCGCCTCTCACCCATAGACTGCTGGAGATAGGCACCAGCTCCCCCGCGACCCACTATGGAATAAGCGGTAGAAAATGACTGACTGACATTTTATTTACATTTTATGTAATAGACCAACATAAAAAAGTGTGCAACTGTACAGTGGAAGGAAACTGATTTATGGGTTTCAGTTTTGATTTTTACATTAAAACAATCTTAAAACTGTTGTGTGTTTATATTCAGCCCTCTGATTCAACACTTTGTAGAACTTAGAGCTGCAGATATTTTTTTTTTTTTTTTTTTTAATAACCTTTGAGTTTAATTTAAGAGTACTCCACACCTGAAAGAAAATTTCATTATAGTAGATCATTATCAGACGATGCTGTAACAACCTTTAAAGAATCTGTTCCACTTTTAATTTGCTCATTATCACAGAAAAACAGAGTGGAGGGCAATAATTTTGTTTCTTCCCCTTCACAAATTGATTCTCTTGTTCAGAGTGTTACTTCATCATTGCGTGGTGCATTAGACAATGCAGCCCCCTTGAAAAAGAAGGAAATTATTCATAGGAGGCAGGCTCCCTGGTTTAATTCAGAGCTGCGTACTTTAAAGCACAATGTTAGAAAATTGGAGAGAAAATGGCGCTCTACACACCTAGAGGATTCCTACTTAATCTGGAAAAATAGCCTACTGTTGTATAAAAAGACACTTCACCAAGCTAGAACAGCTTATTTCTCATCCTTAATAGAAGAGAACAAGAATAATCCTAGGTTTCTCTTTAGTACAGTTGCTAAACTTACACAGAGTCATAGCTCTGTTGAGCCATCCATTCCCTTAGCTCTCAGCAGTCATGATTTTATGGATTCTTCCAAAATAAAATTGATTCTATTAAGAAGAAAATCTTTGACAATCTCCCAGAGATGATTACTTCATCCTCAACAAGTGAGACAACATTGGAAATAACTGTAGAACCTGATCTGTGTTTGGACTGTTTTGATCCTGTGGAGCTTCCTGAGTTATCAGAAATATTAGCTTCATCTAAACCTTCAACTTGTATGTTAGACCCAATCCCAACCAAATTATTTAAGGAAGGTTCCCTCTGATTACCAGCCCCATTTTAGATATGATTAATCTATCCTTAGTAAATGGATATGTACCACAAGCTTTTAAGGTAGCTGTAATTAAACCTTTGCTTAAGAACCTTCGCTTGATCGAGATGACTTCATAAATTACAGACCGATATCCAATCTTCCGTTCTTATCTAAAATTCTTGAGAAAATAGTTGCTAATCAAATGTGTGAGCATTTACACAGCAATGACCTGTTTGAAGAGTTTCAGTCAGGTTTCAGAGCTCATCATAGCACTGAAACAGCTCTGCTGAAAGTCACTAATGATATTCTTATGGCCTCAGAAAATGGACTTGTGTCTGTACTGGTTCTGTTAGATCTCAGTGCTGCATTTGATACAGTCGATCATAATATTCTCTTAGAAAGGCTGGAATATGCTGTAGGGATCAGGGAACAGCACTAGGCTGGTTTAAATCTTATTTGTCTGACAGATTCCAGTTTGTTCATGTAAATGATAAATCATCTTTAAACTCGAGGGTTAATTGTGGAGTACCACAGGGTTTCAGTACTTGGGCCAATCTCTCTTACTATATATATGCTTCCAATAGGTAAAATTATCAGGCAGCATAGAATAAATTTTCACTGTTACGCTGATGACACTCAGCTTTACTTATCCATAAATCCTGATGAGCCCAACCAGTTAGATAGACTACAAGCATGTCTTGAAGACATAAAAACTTGGATGACTTTAAATTTTCTGCTTCTAAATTCAGAGAAGACAGAAGTTGTCGTCTTTGGACCGGAGTCTTTAAAAAAGAAACTGCTTAGTCAATCACTTAACCTGGATGGCATTAAATTGACCTCCGATAATAAAGTAAAAAACCTTGGTGTTATTTTTGACCAGGACATGTCATTTAAATCCCATATTAAACAGGTTTCTAGGATTTCCTTTTTTCATCTCCGGAACATTGCCAAAATTAGAAATATCCTGTCCAGGATTGATGCTGAAAAACTAGTCCATGCATTTGTTAATTCAAGCCTGGACTATTGTAATTCTTTACTATCAGGATGTCCACAAAATGCAGTTAAAAGCCTTCAGCTGATTCAAAATTCTGCAGCAAGAGTTCTGATGAAAATTAAAAAGAGAGATCATATTTCCCCTACTTTAGCTTCCCTTCAATGGCTCCCTGTTAAATCCAGAATAGAATTTAAAATTCTCCTCCTCACAAATAAAGCCCTTAATGATTTAGCTCCATCATACATCAGAGAGCTGATTGTTCCATATGTTCCTAACAGAGCACTTCGTTCTCAGACTGCAGGTTTACTGGTGGTTCCTAGAGTCTCTAGAAGTAGAATGGGAGCCAGATCCTTTAGTTATCAGGCTCCTCTCCTGTGGAACCAGCTCCCAGTTTTAATCCGTGAGGCGGACACCCTGTCTACTTTTAAGGCTAGGCTTAAAACTTTCCTTTTTGATAAAGCTTATAGTTAGAGTGGCTTAGGTTATCCTGAGCTATCTCTGTAGTTATGCTGCTATAGGCTTAGGCTGCTGGAGGACATAATGACCACTTTCACCCTCTTCACTACTTTCTCACACTACTTTTCAATTTTGTATTATTTGCTGTTATTTCAGCTTTTAACTTTGTTCTCTCTCTTCTCTCTTCCTAGAAGCTACACCTGGCCTGACTCTTTGTCTATCTGTGACACCTTTCTGGAGAGGGGCATCGTCCGAGCTTCTGCTGGCAACAACTTGGTGCTCACCCTCTACCGATGATCCACATGGCCCTGTCTTTCAGTGTTTAACCCTTTCTCTCTCCTAGACATAGCTACTGACGGAGCTTTTACTGTAACTAACTCTATGTGCTCTCTTCAGACTCTAACATTGAAAACTGGCTCAGAGTTTATCTGTTCTTTCTTTCTAGGTGAAACGACTAAAGGAGCTACATCCATTAACATTTACCTTTTCCTTCCCATAGAAAAAACTCCTGGATCAGTGCTTCTTTGTTCTCTTTTTGTCTCTGCTCTGTTCTCTCTAACCCCAGTCGGTCGTGGCAGATAGCCGCTCACACTGAGCCTGGTTCTGCTGGAGGTTTCTTCCTGTTAAAAAGGGAGTTTTTCCTCTCCACTGTCGCTACATGCATGCTCAGTATGAGGGATTGCTGCAAAGTCAACGCCAGTGACTGTCCACTGTCTCTCCATGCTCATCCGGGAGGAGTGAATGCTGCAAGTCACTGACTGGATGCAATCTGCTGGGTTTCCTTAGACAGAAAAACTTTTTATCCAATTTGAATAAATAACTGAATCTGACTGCACTGTTCAATGATTTGGATTAATTGTAATGCATGTACCTGACTTTTGTGAAGTGCCTTGAGACGACATGTGTTGTGAATTGGCGCTATATAAATAAACTGAATTGAATTGAATTGAATTGATATTCAGAGGTCGGCTTCGTGCTTTGCACATAGACTGAACCTTTTGGCCCATTCTTCTCTACAAAAAAGGTCAAATTCATTCATACTGGATGGAGAACATAAGCTGTCAAGCTGTTATTAATATAGGATTTAGGTCTGGACTTTGACTAGGTTGTTCTAAAACATGCCAATAAAATACTTTGAACCAAACCATTTTGTTGTTGCTCTGGGTTTATGTTAAGTGTTCTTCCAAGAGTTGCCTGCATTTGTCTTCATTCATCTGTACAGCTTACTTGTCCCAGCTACTAAGAAGCATACCCATAGCATGATGCTGCCACCACCATCTTTCATGTTAAGGATGCTGTGTTCAGGCCGATATGCAGTGTTAGCCAAACATAGTAATTTGCATGTAGGCCAAATTTTTTGTTTTGGGCTCACCTGATCTGAGCCTCATCTTTTACATGCTTGTATTTCCTACATGGACTGTAGCAGAGTTCGAATTGGACTTTTACGGCTGGTTTGTCCTTACTTATTTTATTCACACATCTCTTCTATAAATGTCTTATTTGTGGGTTGCATGACTGAGAGTTGTCCTATCAAATGATTCACGCACCGGAGTGAGCTGAGGATCTCTGCAGCTCCTCCAGGGTTACTGTGTGCCTCTCGACTACGCCTCTGGTATTGCTCTTCTTGGTCAGCCTGACAGTTCTGGTGGACGGCCATGTCTTGGTAGGTTTGCAATTGTCATACTGTTTCTATTTTGAGATAATGGATTGAACGGAGCTCTGAGATGTTCGAAGCTTGGGATGTTGTTTCATAACCAACCTTGTCCTAATCCTATCCAAAACCTCTGAGGCCTTCTCAGAACAGCCGGATTTATACCATAATAAACTAATAACCTATTTACTAATTAGGTGACATCCAAAGGCAATTGTTTGCATTGGATTTTATTTAAGGGTATCAGAGTAAAATGGGTTAAACATCACATTTTACATTTTATTTGTAAAATATTTGGAAATGTGAATTGTTTTCATTTCACTTTACAGTTATGCACTATTTTCTACGGATTTGTCACATAAAATTCCAATAAAATACATTAAAGTTAGTGCTGCAATGTGAAATTGTAAAAAAGGATGGGACTACTTTTCCAAAGCACTGTACCTGTGGTAACCTTTATAGTTTTCTTTCTCTGAGTATTGCCCAGGCCATAATGCTTAAGTGTGCAGTCTCTCCAAGGAGCGATAATGCCAACCCGTGTCAACCATCTTGCCCTTGTCCATCTCTTTGCCACGTCTCAGATTTCACACCTCCTGTTCAGAAGGGCCACTCTAACCTTCAGGCTGCCGTTGTGCTGCCAGGGTGAAACATACCAGTGTGTGTTCATTCATTCTCAGCTGTCGTCACACCGTCTCCAGGGATGATGTCCTTTGTCTTCAAAGGATCACATGGACAACAGTGTCTGACCACCTGTTGTCATCTTAAGAGGTTCAGGATTGGTGAAAGTAAAGCTACTGAAGAGAAGAAAAAGACTTGCATAGATATTATTTTAAAATGTCCGTTGATTCTCTATAAAGGTCTTGTTTGTATAAGTGTTTATTTTATTTTATTTCGGTCATGCCTTTAAAAATCTATGTAAGGAAAACAGTGACGTGAAAACGAATTTCATGGATTTTCCCCCTACAGCTAAACAACGTATTTAATTAAACAGAAGATTAGAATATTACATTAGACCAATTATAAAACCATTTTTAATGTCAATGTGGAAATATGGGCTTAATGAAAAGCAAATTTAATACCTGCTTAAAGGTTATTTTTAAAGACTCATCAGAACCCAAATTCTAATTTATACAATATGATCATATAAAAAATGTAGTTTTTAATATAAAAATGTTTTGAGGTGGAAAATGAGAACCTTTCAGATTTTTTTATTGAAAAAATGAAATACATAAATATCTGTTTTATTAATGTAATTATGCCGAATGAAATTTAATTACTTTAATGGTCTGTAACATCGCCATCTTGTGGTGCTAACAGGTACAGTCCACATCTAATACTTGAAAACTGACTAAAGAGTCAAAACTGTGAGTGCTAAAATCTTTGCTATGGTGGACATATATGACAAAAAATAATGAAATGTAACAACTTATTGACAAGGTTTTTAACCTTTGAACAACTGTATGAGATGTTAATATATCTGCCAGCCTTCTGCAGTCCAAGGATAAGAGGTGCAAATTGAAAACCATGTAAAAGGATTCCTCTTCAGGAGCTCCTTGAATGTCATATATTCACACCTTGGGTTTAGCTGTGACCTCACAATATGCTAACCCTCAAAGATGTCTGGAGTCCAGCTCCCAGCTGTCTTCGTGACTAGAGGTTTTAACAGTATGGTTTGTGAGAGCTTTGTCAATTTATAGAAACAGGAAACAGGAAAATTAACTGATGGATGATTTTTTTTTAAACTTGTTTGTTGTTGTCATTTTAATCAGAATCACCTTTATTTGCCAAGTTTGTGCATAAAAGGAATTTGGCTTCAGTTCCACGTTGCTCTCAGTGAAGACATGTTTTTCCATTTTTGTCACAAATATAAAAGGGAAAACAAACTTTTTGTAAAAGCGTATATTTACAGTGTTGTCTCAAAGAGAAAGACATGGTTGAATTAGTGCATAGAGTGAAGCGGCGAGGTTGCCATCCACGATGCCGTCTTGGATTAAACATAACATATTTATGTCATGTTTCTGTTTTTTAAACTTTGGTGAGAAGAGTAAAAAAATAATAACAACTCCAGAACTTCTAATGGTAATTATTTGCTTATTTGGACTATGCTCTTTACTATTGCCTTCTGTAAAAGTTGCAAGAATTAATTACATTATAGTGAATAACTGTCCACAGCAGACTCCACCATTCTGAAATCATTACAGTCTTTATACAAACAGACCCTCAAAGTTTCGGAACAGGAAATCAAAGCGATTTCATCACTGCTCAGTTTTATCAAAATACGGTCTTCTAAGTTGGGATAATCTGACTTCACAAATGTCAGTCAGATAAACATAATCCTACATGAGATGGCCCCTCCACCTCTTGGTGATTTTGTCAGTTTCAGAACATCACAGAATCACCTGAGGAGAGTCCAGAGGTAACAGTGTTATCCCACTTAAAAAAAGTGTTTTTAGTCAGTCAGCTTGGAACAGCATTACAACCACAATCAGAGACATCAACACATGTAGCCTATTTCCTGCTGCTGCCATCTGGTGTTTCGGTTATGAATGTGTGACTCCTTTATGGCCTTTACTGTAACTGTAATTATTGCATGTTTTATCATTTTGTTTGTGTAATGTTTTTTTTTTTTTATTATTCTGCACCTATCAAATGTTTAAACTCGTCTAACTAATGCATGACACTTATACTGCTGCTATTATGCTTTTACTAAACCCTTTGTTACTGCTTCTTGTGTTTACAAAATAATGATGCTCCTTTTTATGATACATTTCACCTGTATATTGCTTTCTTGCTGCTGCTGCTGCTGCTGCTACACAGCAATGGACAAACACAGTGGTTTTTATTGTTGTTTAAATTCATTGTTTATAATCTGTTATGCTTCTTCTAGGGTGCCACTGTTTAAGTCATCAACACCGCTCAAAGACTGACTGGCTGCCCTCTCCCCTCCCTGGAGGAGATTTACTCCACCCGCTGCCTCAGGAGAGCCCGCAGCATCAACAGGGACCCCTCACACCCTGGTCACCATCTTTTTGAACTGCTCCCCTCTGGGAGGCGTTTCAGGGCAATAAGGACAAAAACAAACAGACTGAAAAACAGCTTCTTTCCTAGAGCTGTTGTTGCCCTGAACGCCTCATGTACTCATGTACACTGTTAAATGACATAAACACTAAATACATTCCGTGCAATTTTTCCTTTTGCATTATGCTACCTCACGTGCAATAACCTGTAAATATTCTGTATTATATATATATATATCTGTTTCCACCGGCACAGCCCTTTTTTAAACTTTTTTTGTATTTATTTTCCTTAAATTTGCACTACTTGCCTGCACTGTTTTTGTTCTGGTTTTTTTTGGAAATTTCGTTGCACCCATGTGGAGCAATGACAAATAAAGAATTCTGATTCTGATATAACTGGCCAACAGGACTACAGATCAACACTAGCCTTTGGCTAATTCTGGCATGTTACAGGTGTACTGTTGTAGATATGCACTTTCCTGGTAAATAAATAAAGATAAATAAATAGGTCGGGTTTAAAATGTGTATAATTTTTCCCCCTTTTTGTTTAGTAGAAATAGAACAGGAAAATAAACTGCTGGTCAATGGGTTGAGGAAAGGCGCAATATGACCAGTTTTTTGGTCGTCATCTAAATTTAAACTGACACACCTCATCTTCTCATAATAAAACAGTCAAAATTCATCCCTTGTTTTTGAACCTGTTTTAATTTACATAAAATCAGGATTAACTGCATCACACTCATCATTGAACAGATAGCCAGTGCTGTCAGACATAACTATATTCAAGCCAGATTAATCAGTGATAAGAACTAGAGTATAAGTGTTAGACTTGTTGAGTGCAACATACAGAGGAAACGTTTCAGCTTCAGAGTCCAAATTAAACACCCCATATCCATCTTTTAATGCTACACCAAAGAAAACAATGAGCTCACAAACGGAGCTTATTCATTTGTAAAACAGCTAGATTTACATGCTCTCAGTCATCCTGTCTGTGATCTGACGTTTTCTTCGAAACAGATTAAACAAATCTCCTGGAGTCAGTGTTCATACGCATTTTTCATGTAAAAAATTACATAATTTTCCAGACTCAAATTTCAGAGTTTTCAGTTTTTACCATATATTTAAAAACATAGAATTCACTGTGTTTATGACGGATACCTCTACAGCCAGCAGGCTTTATATACAAACCAATAACTGGGAGGAAGGAAGGAAGGAAGCACTTACACAGTTAGCGATAAGAATACAAGACGAATGGAGGGAAAGAGAGGACTGAAAGGAAAGGAAGGACAGGACATAAAAAGAAAGAAAGAAGAATGGAAGTAGGACACAAGGAAGGAAAGTTACCAAGAAGAAAGGAAGGAAAGAGGTAACAGAGGTACGACACAAGAAAGCAAGGTGGAACCGAAAAATGAGAAGTAGCACGCAAAGAAGAAGGAAGGGCACAAGGACGGTAACAAAGCAATAAGGAAGGACGCAAAGAAGGAACAATGGTGGAACAAAAGGAAGAAATTAAGGAAAGAAGGGAAATAAGGGAGGAAAACAGGAAGGAATGAGAAAAGAAAGAAAGAAAGGACATGAGGGCGGGAGAAAAGAAGGAAACAAGAAAGAAAGAGCACATTTAGACAATGGAAAAGCAAATAAAATCTGGAAATAAATTATATTCATGATCCTATTTTCTTTTTCCATACTGTTTCAGACCTGGAAAAGGCTGAAATTCCAGACCTCTTCAGACTTTCCATATAACCCAGGAGCCCAGACTGGATGGTTTCCTGGCAAAACTTGCTTTTTATGTGTAGTTCACACATTTCCCTCACAGTTAAGGTCAGAACTTTCTAGAAACTTATTGTTAGCCTGCTTTATCCATTCTAAAACCGGCTTTAATGTGTGTAACACCCAGTTATGTCCCAGTTTTAGTCATCTTCCTGTTGATTTGAGGTGATGTTTTCTGAGCTAGTCCTTCTTGTTTATTATTCTGCTATTGTGCACTCAGTACTTGTTTTTAAATTTCTTGAAGTTCTTGAATCTGTTGTATGACCGTATTTCCCACCCAGGGAAAATAGTTCAAATGAATGATTACACATCCAACATCAATCTGAGATTCCTACCCAGGATGAATGTAAACCTCTGCAAGTTAAGTCTGATTTCCAACTTGTCTTCGCGAGCTGTTTTTGTCTGTCTTTAAAACTACTACAGGGTTGACGCAAATGAACGCTGGTAATAAATCTCCATTACTGCTCTACACACTTTTTCTTTCAGGTTTGGGGGTAGAACCTTGAAGAGCTTAAAAGAACAATTTATGTATCTTCCTGTTTCATTACCATGAATATAACCAAAGAGAGATTCTTTTCATGCAGACTTTTTATGAAAGTCCTTGTTTGTTATACCATCTTGTGTGGGTCAGAGGTCACCTGTATATGAATATCTGTGTCTGTGTTAATCTTTTTTAACCATCTGTTAATACAGGCCATATATAAAAATCCACCATCCACCTGTGTTTCTGAATCTGAATTAGAAAGGTTTCAGGGTTGATTGTGAAAGGCAAAGACATCCCTCTAGACCTGTTCTTGGTTCACCAATTGAACTGGGCTAAGTGTAAGGTTGCATACTAAGAACAAGAACTATGCTAAAATCACATGTTATTCCATTATAAACTTAAAATGCAAATATTGAGGCTTTTAATTTAAAAATATCAATAAGTTTTATTTTGAAAGGATAATGTAGACCAATCATCCATCACTGATCGAGTCCCAACAGTTGTCTTAAGCCCAGAGCTGTAAAAATTTGCAGTATGACATATGCAGGCTTTTATTTAGTAGAGTATGGTTAGGTCTTATGGTGAGTATGGTTGTGTTTTGAGGACTGGTTAAGGTCCATTAGTTATTCGGTTATACTTGCTATTCTGCAATCATTCTGTCTGTTATTATTAGCTTAAAAATGCAATTTTCAATAGTATCTATAGAAAAATTTGGCTTTTATTTTGAAAGTTTCAGGAAGCCTTATTTTAAAAGATCAATGTAGTCCAATTTCAAACACTGGTTAAGTTCCAATGGTAGTGTAATTTGAGGTGGCACTGGGTGCCACTGCAGATAATATCCTTTCATTGTTATACTAACGGTATTACTTTTTCAGTAACAGGTATTCTAGCAAATTTCTTTTTCCATTGTTACACTGTTACCGTTACAGGCAAGAATATGCAGTAAGTTACTATAATTCAGCACACTTGAGAGTTGAAGTTGTTTTGATCTACTGGGAGATAAGGAGAAAACAATCACATGTGTGCTGCTGATTGGAAGAGTAAAGTAGTCAAGGTAAACCATCCAGAAAAAGACTAAGGCGGGTGTTCACACGCAAACACATACGCACAGTGAGCACACATAAACAACAAGGCAGACATAGGCATGGAAAACGCAGATAATTCAAAAGTTGCGCTTTTTAAAGTGGAACTACAGATATTTGCCTCTCAAAGAGATAATAAGCAAGTATGTGAAATGTCATTTATGCCCTGGAACAAAGGTGTTCTCTACATCATTAGTAAGCAGGTTAGGCTAACAGCAGCTCGAAAAATAAAGATTGAATGACGCTATCCAAGCAGTCTATACTTGATTTCACCTCACTTTATTTAAATCTGGATCACATGGATTCAACTCTCTGAATGCAGAAGTACTGATAAAGAACATCTTACTGATATAAATGCAGCCATGCTATCCTTCTCTTCAGTCTAAAGAGGAATGGGCTCTGATTAGATGTTTGAGAAGCTTCCCCCACTGTTGGAAGGGATCAAATCTATCACAAAAGACCTCAAAGAGACGATAAGGACCTCTCAAAACCCAAAGATGAATTTAAAGAAGAGGTGAGAAGAGAATTCAGACTCAAAGACAAAATTATACAAAAAGTGGTGCAAAATGTCACGAAATTTCACCAACAGCGGCAAGACATCACCGAGGCACAGGACCGGATGGTACAAGGCATTAGAAAAATTTGGATGTATTGAGAAATCTGTTGTATTAAAATATATCACAAACCAGAAGGAATAAAATTGGTAACCTGACAGGAGGAATACGTCTAGAAAGGGGAAAAACTAGCCATGAGCTCAGATGATTGGAGAAAGAGATGGTGTAAAAATAGTTAAAATAGCACAAGATTATACGCTGATATAGAGATTTATCTATATCTCCTAATGTAAGTTTTCCAAAAACAAGACTGCTAGAGAAGTATGTAAGGTTCTCAGGATACAAAATCAAATACAAACAGATTTTATCAATAAATTTACCACCACAAGAGATTATGGACCAATATAAGCTCAAGTGAATCGAAAAGTATATAAAATATTTAGGAGTAAGTCTCACAAAAAGAGTAGTTATGCTCTAGATACACAGCGCACAAAAATGAACCAGCGTATTAGAGAAGACTTGGTCAGGTGTTGGTTCGGATCTCAGAACAAGAACAGAGACAAGAATATTCCACTAAGACTCTCGTTTTAATCCCACAAAAGCTATTGATAGAATGGGGTAATTCGATATCGAGGTTCCTAAGGGGAGGGAAGACACCCAGGATTAGATATAAAACTCTGCAGCTCCTGAAAGATAGAGGTTTAGTTCGACCAGCTCTCAAAGAATATTTTTATGTCGCAGATATTAGAACTCTGATACACTGGTGTAATGATGAACATGTTTATAAATGGAAAAGCCTAGAAATAGGTATAAAAGATATAGAACTAAGGAACTTAACAGCGCACAAAGGATTATTGGGTAAATTGGGAAATCTATTGGACTTAATAACTACAAACCTACAACAGTGGTTGATAGATATAAACTAGAGAAAGAGACAAAGACTGAGCTGGTTTGCATTTGACTCAAGATCCATACCTGGTAGTCATGATAAAGGACTTAAACAGGCCAAGAAGGACCTCACAGAGGTGTCTCAGGTGGCTAAAAGAATCACGACCAGAGACAGAGAACCCAAATTCAGCCAAACAAAGTGATAAGTAAAAAGGTTTATTCAGTAACTCAGGAACCACTGAGGACAGAGAGACTAGTTAGTGGCTGAATAAAAATCAGGATTTGCAAAGAGTTAGAGATAAAGTCACTAACCTTCTCAGTCTGGGGATGAGGCACAGAATCCAGAGGAAGAGATCCAGACAGTTAATGAGGAAGCGTCCAACAGACTGAAGTCGGATTGCCGACTGATCCAAATCCTCCGGGGAACCAGCTGAAGCTGTGACAGGAACACAGAGAGCTCTGATAGTCCTCTTGACAATAACTCCAGGCGGACTTGAGAGCCAGGCGGGCTCAAGCTGAATAAACCAGTGGCTAGGCTGAGACGTAAATCCAGGGACAGAAACCAGGGCTAGAGGCGTCAGACAAGGGGCAGGCAGGGGCATAAAACCAGAGGCAGAAAACAGAGTCGAAATCCAGAAATCCAATCCGTCAGACAAGGAGCAGGCAAGAGGCGAGGCAAGGTCAGAGAACAAGAACAGTCAGGAAGGACCGCTGGATAACTACTCACAAATGCTTTTCAAAATCTGGCATCGTCTGCCTGTCAGAGGGCTGTATATAACTGCAGCTCCACAGGTGTGTGGCATGACGGTGATTGCGCAGCAGCCGCAGCAGACAGGTGAAGCAGATGAGTTGATTGCGTGAATGAGAGCAGAGCAGGCAGACGGGCCAGAATCATAACAAAAAGGGAGAAGCTGCAGAGTTTAAAACCTACTGATCATCTTAATGTCTCATCCGTTTACAGCCTTTGTTCTTTTCCACTATTTTCCTGTGTGGGTTTTTATGGCCCGTTGTTTGAATCAGTTAGCCATCAGCTGGTAGCGGCTGCTGATCTGAAAGCCTCATCCATGTGGATTAAGACTGTTGAGGTCCAATAATTCCACCATACATAATGATATGCCTCAAACACCCCAGTCTGGATGTCGTAAGAAAGAACAGATGAAGAGCAGGAAATTAAGATTAACACAAGTTTAATGTGGTAGATAATACGTCCAATGATGTCCAATGCAAAAGGAATACAAACAGAATAACACAAAAACAGAAAACTACCTAAGGCCTTAGGTAGAGAGCTCGGGTTTCAGCAAAGCATGGCTGTCTGTCTTAACCGAGTGGTCTCCCTCCTCAAAGATGCCAGAACATCTTATACCATCCACATCAAAGACTGAGCCTCCCCATTATGCAGTCTGGCGCTGTAAATTAGCCAAGCCTCCTTATGGGTAGTTTATTATCTATACCATGCCCAAAAGTCAACAGTTATTGCTTTACTGCCCCTACAGCCAGTATTTACTGCTTACAGCTGTTAAGAACCTCCTAACCTCTGTTGCACCCTTGTTACAGCATGACTCCTGCTGTGACCCTGTGACCTATCTCCTCGAACCTCACACATGTGAAATCTCAGTTTTATGTTCTTTGTTGTTCCCACATGCAAACTAAACACATACATGAAACTAAATGATTTTAATTCTCAACAAGACTCATCACTGTTCATTGTTGTTTCCATATTCCAAGTCAACCCAAAGCTGTGATTATCCCCGCCGTTGTCCACATATTGCTGGTTTGATCTTCATTAAAAATCAGTGTTCATTCTTTATAAATTGATCAATTTTTGCATTTTACTCTTATTAGTTTATCCTTTTTATAGTTTAGTGAGTGTTCTAGTTAGGTGAAATGTTTTTCAGGCCTGAGTAGTTCGGTTGTAAGAGGGAATTATTTTGTTTAAAAAATTTTTGCGTAGATAAAGAAAAGGTGTTTGTGTATTGTTCATGGTTTGATAATGCAGTTACATTTAGCGTGATTTTGGCTAATATTGACTAAAATGACTAAAATTTATTAACTATAATTATTAAGTGCTGGTAGCCCAATAATCACAGTCCTATTGTGTACTAATATCTATTTGTTGTGAATGATTGTCATTGGGAATTATAAATTATGATTTTTTATTTTAATTTTAAATTAATATTTTGACTGTTATGACTATTTTTAATCAAACAGTGTCTTGTTTCATAATATCACACAGTGACATTTGAATAGTTAATATTAGTGTTTCCTGTTTGTAGTTCTTTCTTTTAATTTTCCTTTTCTTGAATCATATATTAAGTTTTAACATTTGGACATGCATTTTAACGATCCATTAAGAAGGGATCCGATGGATTTTCCATATTGAAACATGTGGGTAATGTGAAGAAAGGAAAAAGAGGTATCACCTGCCAAAATGATTAGAGATGACAAAGAGCTTCAGCAGTTTGGGGGAAATCAGTGAAGCAGGATAGTACCAAACATGGATGGGAAGAAAAGCTTACCAAAATACGGACACGGTTATAGACTCAGATTCTTAAATATATGAGGTAGACAAAGACACGGAAACACCTTCTTTTTTTTGAAAACATAGACTACCGAGATGAACAATAAAAAAAAACATAAATATTGATGGGGTGTTGACTATTATTAATTTCAACAGTCGACGCTTATCCGCCAATTTATCAAGGATAAGGATTATTTGAGATTTGCAGATTAATAAAAATGAAAAATTCTGTGGTTTCAGAAAGTTGGGTTAAGGATGATTATTTGACCAAATTCCAAATTGATGGATATAATCTGTATGGTATACACAGAAATAATAAGAAAGGGGGAGGAGTTGCACTGTATATCAGTGCAGCTCTGAAATGTAGAATCGTTAGCAATAGAACAGTTATTGAGGATGTGATGGAAATTATAACTGTACAAACTATAAACAAAAAAACAAAACATGTGGAGATCAGCTGTGCGTATCGATCACCAGGTTCAAGTGTGAAAGCATTTACTGATAAAATGTTGGAGTTATTTGACTGAAACAGAAGTAAGCAAATGTTCCTTCATGGAGATTTCAATATAGACCATGAAAATCTGAAAGACCGAAATGTAAACAGTGATTTCATCAATTCAATGTGTAGTTTAGGTCTATTTCCATTGACTGATAAACCAACTAGAATTACATCACAGAGTGCAACTCTCATTGATAATATTTTCACTAATGTAATGAATAGAAAATTAATGAGTGGTGTCTTGATAACAGATGTGAGCGACCATCTACCGTTTTACAGTTTACAGTGACTATTATTGCAGCAAAAGGGATATTGATACTGTGAAAACAATGAGAAATAGATTTTAAAAAAGCCTTAGAAAAGTTAAAATATGACTTGAGAAAACAAAGGTGGGATGCAATATATTCAATTCAGTTTATTTATATAGCGCCAATTCACAACACGTCGTCTCAAGGCACTTCACAAAAGTCAGGTACATACATTCCAATTAATCTTAATCATATTAATCTTAATCATATATATACTGGGGTTGGACAATGAAACTGAAACACCTGTCATTTTAGAGTGGGAGGTTTCATGGCTAAATTTGGACCAGCCTGGTAGCCAGTCTTCATTGATTGCACATTGCACCTGTAAGACAGAGTGTGAAGGTTCAATTAGCAGGGTAAGAGCACAGTTTTGCTCAAAATATTGAAATGCACACAACATTATGGGTGACATACCAGAGTTCAAAAGAGGACAAATTGTTGGTGCAGTCTTGCTGGCCCATCTGTGACCAAGACAGCAAGTCTTTGTGATGTATCAAGAGCCACCGGTATCCAGGGTAATGTCAGCAAACACCAAGAAGGACGAACCACAAACCACAGGATTAACTGTGGACGCAAGAGGAAGCTGTCTGAAAGGGATGTTCGGGTGCTAACCCGGATTGTATCCAAAAAACATAAAACCACGGCTGCCCAAATCACGGCAGAATTAAATGTGCACCTCAACTCTCCTGTTTCCACCAGAACTGTCCGTCGGGAGCTCCAGAGGGTCAATATACACGGCCGGGCTGCTATAGCCAAACCTTTGGCCACTCATGCCAATGCCAAACATCGGTTTCAATGGTGCAAGGAGCGCAAATCTTGGGCTGTGGACAATGTGAAACATGTATTGTTCTCTGATGAGTCCACCTTTACTGTTTTCCCCACATCCAGGAGAGTTATGGTGTGGAGAAGCCCCGAAGAAGCGTACCACCCAGACTGTTGCATGCCCATAGTGAAGCATGGGGGTGGATCAGTGATGGTTTGGGCTGTCATATCATGGCATTCCCTTGGCCCAATACTTGTGCTAGATGGGCGTGTCACTGCCAAGGACTACCGAACCATTCTTGTGGACCATGTGCATCCAATGGTTCAAACATTGTATCCTGAAGGCGGTGCCATGTATCAGGATGACAATGCACCAATACACACAGCAAGACTGGTGAAAGATTGGTTTGATGAACATGAAAGTGAAGTTGAACATCTCCCATGGCCTGCACAGTCACCAGATCTAAATATTATTGAGCCACTTTGGGGTGTTTTGGAGGAGCGAGTCAGGAAACGTTTTCCTCCACCAGGATCACGTAGTGACCTGGCCACTATCCTGCAAGAAGAATGGCTTAAAATCCCTCTGACCACTGTGCAGGACTTGTATATGTCATTCCCAAGACGAATTGACGCTGTGTTGGCCGCAGTTTCAGTTTTCAGTTTCATTGTCCAACCCCTGTATATATATATATTATATTATATATATATATATATATATATATATATATATATATTATAATATAATTATATATATATATATATATGATAAAATTTGTTATTAACAAACCATGGATGGCAAAATGATTAAGAAACACCTGTAGGACGAAAAATTATTGATATAAATGTTTCTTAAAATTAAGAACAAAATAGGCTGAAGAGAAATATAAAAATATGTGTAATTTATCCTTTTCAAGAGATTCCCATCAGAATATGAAAGTAGCCAAAGTTATTCCACTTTATAAAAATAGTTATTATCGTAATTATCGTAATAATAGTAATTATCGACCTACCTATATCTGTACTATATCTGTACTATATCTGTAAATCCATTTTCAGACATTTTTGAGAAATTATTTGTTGACAGATTAGATAATTTTATCAGTAAACATAATATTTTATCTAGTAATCAATGTGTGTTTCGTAAAAATCATTCCACTTCAATGGCCTTAATGTTTATGCTTGAAGAAATACCTGCTGGAATAGATAAGAAACATTATTTTGTAAATATATTTGTAGACTTAAAAAAAGCTTTTGATACCATTGATCACAATACACTGCTTGAAAAGTTAAGTAAATATGGGACTAATAGATGACTTGCATATGAATGGGTCTCTAGTTAGAAAACAGAAAACAACTTATACAGATAAACAATGTTAGATTTGACCTACAATATATAAAGTGTGTAGTACTCCAGGGGTCAGTTATTGAACGAGAACTTTTTATTTTATGTATCAATGACCTAGCTCACGTTCCTAGACATCTTCAAAGTATTGTATTTGCAGATGACACTACTTTTTTCTATTCTGTTGAAAATTTTACAAATATGTTGGATGTAGTTAATAAGGATTTGAGTAGCATAACAACATGGTTGAATATAAATAAATTATCAATGAATATGGAAAAAAAAACTACATGATATTTAGCAATAGAGTGATTCCTACAGATGTGTTGATTGATGCTGATGGGGTTTTGATTAAGCGTGTGAGAAAGATCAAATCTTGGGTGTTATTCTTGATGAAAACATAAACTGGAAACCACACATCAACAATTTAAAGATAAACATATAAAAGAAAATTGCATTATTGTATAAAGTGAAAGACGTATTGAATGATGAAGCACTGTTGATATTATTTAATTCACTGATCGTTCACTATTTGACCTTTTGTGTAGACGTTTGGGGCAATGCCTGTAAAGCGTATACAAATTCTATTTATATTTTGCAAAAAAGAGCTGTTAGAATTATAAGCAGAAAACGATACAGACCTCCAACAAATTCGTTTTTCTTCAACTTAAAAAACGTTGTATTTCTGTATATGAAATAAATCTGTGGAATAATCTGTCTAAAGAAACCAAAGAGAGTGGATTAAATTTTACTTTTAAGAAAACAATAAAATCTAATATTCTATCAAGGTACATTGAAGTAAATTAATTCAGTAGAGCACTGTATCATTACAAAGATAATGTGTTTTTCTCTTTTTTTTGCTTGCTTTGTGTTTAAAGATGTATCTATATGGATGGTTTATTGTTTAGTTGCTTATTCAATACAATTCAATTCAAAGATACTTTATTGATCCCCGAGGGGAAATTAGAATTCCAGTACACCCATCCAAACATACATCGTGACACAGACAAGGGGGGACGGGTCACCGAGGCTTTGCTGCCCACTCACAGGCGCTGCCCTTGCTAGATGAGAAAAGAGGCCACATTAGGTAAGTAGAGGGAAAAAATTATATTTCACACTTTATTCTTAGCAGGATACAGTTTGAGATTGCAAAAAACCTCAGCACAAAGAAGCAACACGTATGCATAACAACATCATGCTGGGATCGGTGAAGGCGGTGTGAGGGGGTGCATATGTTTATCTTGAGCATGTGTGTGTGTGCAAGTGAGTGTGTGCAGTAAGTCCGTGAAGCACTGTCACAGAGACCCTTGTCCTTGATGGTACGTTGGAATGTTCATCAACCGGCCATTCTGAGCAGCTCCACAGATGTCCTCAGGGAAGGGAGGGGGCAGAGGGAGCAGAGCGTCATGTTTACATAACTTCCAGTAGAAGTTGAAGATAGCCAGCCATCAAGGCCGTGCAGGGGAGCCAAATTCAGAAAAACAACAATTATTTGGGTTAGGCTGACTCTTAATTTTCCGTCAGCCTTAAGAGTCTCGCTGGTGCTTCTCAATGGCGAATCCAAACAGCCAAATTCCAGGTCTTTTCCGCCAGATCTGAGTGAACAACTTTCTCCACGATTTATCCCATTTCACCTCCAGGAAATGGAGGTTGCGGTCCAGGAACCGCAACCTGCCTGCGATCCTGTGTAAGGATCACATCCAGTCTGCGATTCAGCTCACATAACATCCCAGTCTGAGTGCTGATCGCCCTGAAAATCCCATCATACATGCCAGGCTGCCTCACAATTGCCAGAACAACTGCTGACATTCTCCGGAGTTCTCGATATGCCAAGCAACCGCTGACTCCAAAAAGCAGAAATCCTGATATCAAACATCCAATTATATACATATCTTCCATATCCTCGACTGACAATATCGACAAACAGACAATCCTCCACTTCTGCCAGGAGTCCATTGTGTATCCAGAGAAAAATGTCCTGTCTAGGCAAAAGGGTTCCCCTCCACCCTGTCTTCTCGTCGAGAAAATTTTATCAATTGCATTGAGAGACCAGCTGACCAAATCCATAACTCAGAATATGGAAGATATGCAAAAAGAGGCTCCAAAAAGAAGACAAGACACAGAGCTGAAGCAGGTGTTGTAATTATAGATTATTGATTAATTGAATATTTATCAAGAATTATAATTAAAATCATAATCCGATAAAATTAACTCCTTAACCAAAATCCTCGTTTATGAATTGAAACCAGAGCTGTCCTCTGGTGTTGTAATTATGGCTCAAGGCCTCTGATAATTACAATTATTAAATGTCACTGTTTAATCGACCGTTTCTGCCGAAACGTGGGGAACTTTGCCTTATTTTGACTGACAAATCACTCTTGCACAAAATAAACACAAAACGCCTTCTCTTTATCTACGTGAAAATTTATTAAATCAATCAGCCTGATACAATCAACTCCCCGATTCAATAATCTTCACCTACTCAAACATGCAAAGTTCTACACAAAAGGGTAAAATATCTAACTAACAAAATAAAGCAAAACAGCAGTGTGTGTGTGTATTGAATCAACCAGCAGTTATGGCAAAAGTGGAAATATAAATAAAGGAATGTGGTTTTGAACGAAGTTTGGAAACAGCCCGCCAGATAGCTGGCACAGCGGGACACGGGCTGTCATAAAACCCCCAAAGATAAGTTGTAAACTCAGCTTAGAAAAAGAGTCATAAATCTTTTGGCGGCAAGTTAGCAAGCAGTAAAGTTGGAACAAAGAAAATGGTGAATTTCACCATGAGGCTACTGTCGTAGTCCAGTATTACCGGCGCTCCGGTGTTCGCTTGTTAACGACACAACTTGTGAGACGCGGCGGCCTCAGCACTCAATACAATGTTGCATGCAAATATAATTTCATAACATCAGACTATAAGTTGCGATTCTGATCGCACTAAAAATCCTATCTCTCTCTACCCTGCCCAGACTACTTCTAATAAAGAAATCAAAGAAAATAATAAAAGATGGTTTTATTTTGTGGAGCAATTCTTCAGGGCTGCCAGCGTGAGGGGGAGAGGAGGAGGGGGAAAGTTGGAAGTTAACGTGCGTCCACGATTAACTTCGGGAAGAGCGGTCAATCTTCGTCCTTTGGCCTCCTTGGCGAAAGGGAATGTCCCCATCCTACCAGCCGCAGTGCCCACTGGGATTTGTAGTGGCGGACAATACTGGATACAAAATGCCCGATGATGTCGGAAGGCCTGGTGGTGTCCAGCAATGTGTTAATGGTCCAACATTCAGCAAACAAGTGGTCCAACACAGGGCAGATATGAGAGGGGTGCGGGAGACAGAGAAAAAGCGTCCTCCTCCACCGAGAGCACAAAGAAAAGAGAAAGAAAGAAAATTGTGTTGTGAATTGACTTGAGATTATTTTTCTCCAAGCTACTCCTTTTCATTCAAAACCTTTGTTTATGTCAACATGTGACATGTTCATTTTTAATTGTAAATGAATAGAATAAAATAAATACTTTTGTTTTTAGCAATGCAATAGTTACTTTCTCCGATATTTAGTTACTTATGTATTATTGTTATTCAGTCACCAACTCAGTTACTTTTTTGAAGAACTAACTAGTAAGAATAGTTAATTTATTTTTAAAGTAACTTGCTCAACACTTATAAACAGTAAAGCAAATCATGAGTCTAAACAAAAGAATAAACTAACAACATCGATAAGGGACACAGGTTATGAACTGAAGAATACACAACCTTAAAACATAATAACAGCAAGGTAATTGTCAAAAATACACACTGTAACAAAATCAGATTAACCTAAACACCTGACAATTAAACAACTAACCCTCCACGCAATATAATCAGTAAAAAAAAGCATACTGACATATTTTTTTAAACAGCACCTTTTTTGTTTGGCAAGCCAGTTTCTAAACCATTCTCTGAGTGTAAGCAAAGTATTTCTGATTCTTCTTTGAGCTGTGTTGAAGAAACCTGCAATTCTGGTTCTGGTTGCTTGTAATGCAGACACAACTGCTCCTCTGGGTTGGTGTAAAACTTGTGACATTATTCTCCAGGTTTTTCCAAAAGTAGCTCCAGCATATCTGAGAATCCTTAGTGGCCATGTCAAGATCTGACCAATAAAATGGCGTCTCTGAGGTTCTGGTTCGATTTCACCACTGGATATTTGCTGGTCATCATTGTCTCTGTGTCTTTGAGCCTGAACCAGACAAAGAGAAGCACACAAAAGGTCAGAAAGTGACTTGTTTACCAGCTTCCCTTGTTTCAGATTTGCCTTTTGTATCAAAGTCAGCCTGTCAAATTTCTGTTGGAGCTCGTCCCTCTGGTTTCTAGTCTCTGCTCCAGTTTGCTGGTCCTCCAGCTCTCCAGAATTTCCATCTATTTTAGAAGAAGATGAAATGACCTGCATAGCATTTGTTTGGAATTTGTAGTTAATAACTGGGTTTTTTGTTTGATCCGTGTTTGAGAGAGTACTACTTGGTTGGTTGGTAGCCTCAAAATGTTTAAGCAAATCTGCATTCAAATTTCTCCTGGTTGTCATAAATGGATGATCTTGCTGCTTGTTGTAAAGGAAGGGCGATCCTCTTAAAGTGTGCAAGGAATGGTGTTGATTTGGAGCATTCATCAGAATCCTGGGTGCCCTCACAACGTTTCTGGCTCTGCCTTTTATATGAGCTGCAGGTGGGTCTGAATCTCTTTGACATTCCCCTTCTGCAGCTGGTGTAGAAACTTCACCTGTATTTAGAGAAAAATCGTCCACCTTCTTTCTGGCAGCTTTGGTTCCTATTGCATTATCAGCTGCTACTTTTGGTCCGACATCAATTAAAACTGACCCTTTTTCAGCAAATTCATCTGTCTCAGCATCTGTATATTTCAGAATTTCCCCAGTCGTCTCATTCAGCGTGTGAGAAATGTTAACAGAGTTATCAGATTTTGGATGCCTCCTGGCCATTTCCTCTAAAACTTGAGAATAGTTTACAGTTGGGTGAACACCTAAGAATAGTGGAGATCCATTCTTAACGTTGTACCTGTCTGAATTAAAGTAACTGGTTGAAGAAAAGGTCAGGCCCGTTGACCCTGCAGCACTCTGACGAAGCTTGTCGTTTCTAAAGTTTCTGGACATTTCCTCCAGTTCAAACGCTGGTAAATCGATCTGGACAGCATTAAATTCAGTACGTGTCAGTGGCGATCTAGTTTCACCTCCAACATTTGCTGTTTTCTTTGTGGATTGACTGGAATTAAAAAATCCTAGTCCACATCCAATAAATCCTAAAAAGGAATACATGTTTTCAAATATGTGTCTGAATTTCAACACAAGAAATCTTTGCTTGAACAACGAATTTTGATCTCTTAAATCTTCTCAAAATGAACTGTTCTCCAGTGACTAGAGTTACCCACTAAGTGAAGAACTGAACTTAAATGACGTCTCTTCATAGAAAGGCTTTGACATCAAAGGAGGGCTGACGTCACAGTCTGATGCGTCACAGTAAAAGACAGCTCGCATATCATTGGTGTTGAATCAGACAAAGGGCAGCTCACGTTACCTAGCAACGTGGTCGATACGTTGAAATTCCGAGCGTGTATCACGTGACAGTTTAAGAACGAACGTGAACAGTAGCCGTGTCACGTGAGGTGGAGTAGACTGCAGATTAGTAGTAGTAGTTGAGCAGTTTAATGGGGTACGTGAGGACACAGATCCTGAGAGCTCAGTGAGACGGATTCTAAGATATTTTGTCAACTTTCCTGTCACCGAAAAATCGCATTTATCCGCCCCCATATTTCTCTTCTTAATACAAAACTGTCTGCTCCAGCAAACAACCAAAACTGCTTTTATAGAGGTGCTCACGCTAATAATGATCAGTTCATCAATGCATCTGATCTCCTGCCTCCATGTTTTCCTTACAAATATTCATGAATATTCGATATTCCAACCCCTGCTCTAAAACTGCTTAAAGCTGTAAAGGTTTAGATGAAATGTGTAATGATAAAAAAAGCAAATATGAGGGGTTATGGAGGACCAATCCTGCCATAATTATGAATGCATACATAAAAAAAATAATTACTGGGCCAAAAAGTAGCTAAACATGTAAATTAGTGTGCCATTGAATGCAAAAAATAATAAAAAGAAGATATTCCTTTAATAATTGATGATTTAATCAGATAAAAATATGTATTTCTATTTTAATTTTAATTGTAATGTATCTCTGTGCTGTTATGCTAACAAGTAGCAACAAAATTTCAATTATACTTGTTTAAACTCTATATTTTTCCTTAGTTTATTTGATACATGTAATATAATCTATCAAATTATAATCAAAACATGTCATTGTTCAAATTATTACAAATATATATTCTCTCGCTTTACATATACTCTCTCGCTTTTATTATTTTTCCCCAACAGATCCCTGAGCCTCTTTCTTTCTTTCGTGCTGCATGATGGGTGTTGGTGGTGGAGCGTGTGGTGAGTGGACTGAGAGATTGAGAACTTCTAACTGTGCTTTTTCTATCTTTAATGTGTCTTTTTGGGTATTTCCCCGATCAGAAAGCTGCCTTGGGGTTGCAAGTCACTGCTGTTAAAGCATGTTGTTTCACATAAAAGACAGGTCCTTATGATTCTGAAAAAAAATAATGAAGACCTTAATTTAGTGTTCAATGTGCGAGTGGAGGACTTTGATTATGTCATTTATGTGACTTTGCGCACTTTGGTGTGTTTTGGTTGCGGAGAAGTTGGTCACTTAGTTCGAGTGTGTCCCGGAAAAAATCTTCCTAATAATAATACGGAGCAAAGGGGAGATGAGGGAGGCAGAAAGACGCTGAAACAAACTGAAGACAAATATGCAGGGAGACCAGAGACAAATGAAACAGAAGGGACAACGTCTGAGATTCCCGCTCAGACAGAAAAACAAGTAAATGAAAATGTTTTGAGGGAGAGGATGAAGAACAAGTTGTGCAGATAAAGTCAGACGGTGTTAGTTTCGCAGGAAAATCAAGAGGAAATTTTGTTGGAAGAGCAGAGTCAGTGTTTACTAAAAGTCTCAACAAAGGAAAAAACGAACACCCGACGATGGAGAGGATATGGGAAAACAGTCAAATACTGGAAAAAGGGGGGAAAAATTGGTTTTCTGCAAAAAAAAAAAAAAAAACTGTTATTAGCCCCCAAACTGAAAAAATGAAGTCAGAGATGACACAGAAATGGAAAATTCATGGAAAATTAGAAAGCAAAAGGATGAAGAGGAGGAAGGGGAAAGAACGTTGGGACTGAAGATAGTTTGGCCCCGGTTCCCCCTGTAAATCTTTGTTCCCAATCAACAGAGGAAAAGTTTTGATGTTAAAATTTTTTTGAAGGTTACAAAGAATATGAAAAATGTTAAAGAGAATTTTTTTTCCTGACAAGAAACTTTTTCTTTTGTATGGAAAATTTTCAGTTGAATAAAAAAAAGGAAAAGGGGACTATATGACAAAGAAATTTACCCCGGGTTTTTAAACTGATCAGAAAAAATTTAAACAAGAACTTAATAATGATGAGGAAATTGAGGGTTGTTAGTTTTTTGTCTTTTTTATTAGTGTTAATCCTTACACCTTTGGGAATGAGCCACTTCAGAGTTTCCACCTTAAATCTGAATGGAGCCAGAGATGTGAGGAAGAGAATCAGTGTGTTTGAATTAATGAATCTAAAACATCTGGATGTGTTGATGGTTCAAGAAACACACAGTGATTATTTAAATAAAATAGACTGGAGGAGAGAATGGGAGGGTGAAGTTATTTTGAGTCATTTAATTCAGACCAGTGGTGGAGTAGCACTTCTTTTTTCTAAAAACTTTTTACCAGAGTCATGTGAAGTTGAGGAGGTGGTAAAAGGTAGACTAATGGTGGTGAAAGCAAAGTATGAGTGTTTTAATATTGTATTTGTTAATGTATATGCTCCAAATACAGGGCGGGAGAGGATTCTTTTCTTACATAAACTTGAAGATGTTTTATGTAAATGTGATGCTGAAAGTTTTCTTTTTTTGGGTGGAGATTTTAACTGTACAGAAAATGATAAATTGGATAGGAATCATTTTGAACCTCATCCAGCTTCAAAAAGTTGCGGGTACGGGTAATTACATAGAATATACAATTTTAGACATTATCTTGGTATTTTCCAAGAGTGTAATATTCATCCTGTTCTTAAACATAAGTCTGCTTATTGGCATTTTAACACTACTTTATTATTAGATGTTAATTTTAAGAAGGCATTTAGTTTTTTTCTGGAGAATTCACAGATCTAGAAAAGAGGAGTTTATATCTATAAGGCAGTGGTGGGATCGTGGTAAAACTGAAATTAAAGAATTCTGACAACAGTACACTGTCAATGTTTCATCTGATTAAAACAAATCTATAAGAGATCTGGAGGCTGAAATAGTGGAGCTGCAGGTTTCTGCACAATCCACAGGAGATCGAGGTTGTTTAGAAAACCTCAAGTCCAAAAAAGTTGCTTTGGCTGATTTGCTGGGCTCAAGGACACAGGGAGCGTTGGTTCGGTGCAGATTCCAGAAGGTTGCTTTGATGGTCACCCCTACAAAGTTTTTCTTCTCATTGGAAAAAAAAAGGACAGAGCAAGTTCTTGCATGGTTTAAAATCGGCTGCCGAGATTCTTTTGACTGCAGATGGGGACATCAGGTGGAGAGCAGCAGAATTTTATGCTGATCTGTATAGCTCTGAATATGCTGAGGATGAAGAACGTTGTGATCATTTCTGCAGTGGTCTTCCGAGATTTTCTGTGGAGTTCACCAAGGAGTTGGGAGAGCCTTTAGCTCTGGATGAGGTTCATGGTCCACTGCAAAGTATGGAAGGAGGGAAAGCACCTCGCATTGATGGACTTCCAAGTGAATTTTACAGGGCTTTCTGGTCGGACGTCTGCATTGTCATCATGGAGGTTTTTGAGGAGAGCTTTGCTGAAGGACTTCTTCCTCAGAGCTGCAGGAGAGCAGTTTTCACATTGCTACCGAAGAAAGGTGATCTTCAGGACATTAAAAACTGGCGACCAGTCTCTCTGTTGTGTACACACTACAAACTGTTGTCAAAAGTGCTGGCAAACAGATTGAAAAGGGTGATTGATCAGATTGTCCATCGAACACAAACTTACTGTGTGCCTGGCAGGTCTATGCTTGATAATATATCACTTATTAGAGTTGTTTTGGAGGTCTCTGGCTCATTTGGTTGTAATGCTGGTTTGATTTCTTTGGACCAGGAAAAGGCTTTTGACAGGGTTGAGCACCGTTACCTCTGGAAGGTTTTGGAAAGGTTTGGTCTCGGCCCTGAATTTATTGCCAAGATTATGGTTCTGTATGAAAACATTGAGAGTGTACTGAAAGTTAATGGCTGCTTGCATAAACCTTTCAAGGTTACAAGAGGTATTCGACAAGGTTGTTCTATGTCTGGAATGTTGTATGCTCTTTCAATTGAACCAATGTTAAAGAATGTTAGAGCACATATTGATGGTTTGACTTTACCGGGGGTGGATATGTCATTTATTTTATCTGCATATGCTGATGACATCATTGTTATTGTTAAAAGTCAGGAAGAAGTAACTAAGTTGGGGAAAATTGTTGATTGTATTTTGTAAAATTTCAGCTGCACGTGTTAACTGGGCTAAAAGTGAGGCTCTAGCCATGGGAGGCTGGCTTACAGGGCTTCCTAAACTCCCTGGAGGTTTAAAATGGAAAAGAGGAGGCTTGAAATATCTCGGGGTGTATTTGGGGGATGAGGACACAGAAAAAAAGAACTGGGAAGGAGTGTTTGAGAAAGTGGAAGGAAGGTTAGGAAAGTGGAAATGGTTGTTGCCGCAAATGTCTTACAGAGGAAGAGTGCTTATTATAAATAATCTAGTTGCTTCTTTATTGTGGCATATGTTAGCATGTTTGGAGCCCCCTTCTGACCTACTCCAAAGGATTCAATCCTGTATGATTAATTTTTTTTTGGGATAATAAACATTGCGTACCCCAGGCTGTGCTCTTCTTGCCTAAAGAGGAAGGTGGACAGGGATTGGTTCATCTAAAGAGTAGAACTGCAGCTTTTAGATTACAGTTAATTTAGAAATATCTGCTGGGAAGGGAGGAGGATGTTCTCTGGAAACCATTAGCAAGTATTGTCTTGAGAAGAGTAGGAGGTTTTGGCTTGGATGTTTCTTTTTTTAAATTAAATTTTAAACTGATATGTCCTTTTAAAATGCCAATGTTTTAAAAAGGTTTTTTTAGAGCTTTGGACTGTTTTTAAATGGAAAAGACGGGAAAACCCAACGACGTCTTTTTTTTTCCCTTTCTAGAAGAACCTTCAATTTTGGAGCATGGTTTGGGATATACAGGATGGGGGTTGGAGTTGGGGTTTGACAAAAAGATTGCTTGAAAAAAAAGTTCTGAAATTGAGAAAAAATTGGGGAGGTGGCTGGCCCCAAGATTTCAAAAACACAGGGGCAACAGCTTCTTTGATTGGGGTTAAAATCAAGTTCGTATCATGGAACTGTCTTAGACCTTCTGGGTTTAAATTTTAAAATTTGGGGTAAAAAGAGATGTTGATGGATTATTTTAATGGGAAAAAATTCATGATGCTACAGATCAATTTACAAAAATAGGATTAAATATTGATTTTACAGAAGTGATGGGTCCTTTATTGAGCACTCATAAAGATTTAGTTTTTTTTATATGTTAAAACTGGAAAATTATTGTATAAAATGTCTTTTCAAGGTTTGAATAAAAGACTTTGAGTGGAAAGGACTGATACTGTTTTGGGATAGAGAAAATTAAGGGGTTGGAGACAATCAGAAGCCTGTATGGAGGGTCTTTTATAAACCACCCCTGAGTAAAGGGTAGGTGATCTACAGTGGAGGATTTTACTGGGGCAGTGAGTGTTAATAGTTTTGTGTCTAAAAATTAAAAAAGATGCAAAGGAAAATATGTCCTTTTTGTCCCAAAAAAATAGAAACTATTTTTTCATATGTTTCTTGAAATTTGAGCGACTTGCGCCTTTTTTTTAATTTGTTGAAAAATGTTTTTAAAAAATGTGGAGTTAATTGGTCTAAAGTGGTTTTTTTTTTTTGGTGTAGGGCTATAAAAAAAAAAATAAATCAAGTGGAAAACTGTTAAAAATTTTTTGATAGGAACAAGCAAAAAATTTTTAAAATTTTTATTAGTAGAAAAAATGAGATGAACAATGTTCCAGAGGGAAAAAAGTTGACAAAATGTTCACTTTTCTGGTTAAAAATAGGAAGTTAAAACCGAGGTTTTTTTTTTTTTTTTTAATGATGAATAATTTTGGCCGGGGTTTTTTTCTCAGTGGTGTATCAAACAATATTGTGTGTTTTTGGGGGTTTTATTGGGGACAGTTAATTTTTTTTAACTTTTTGTTTATGTGATTGTGAAAACTTTGGTGTTATACTGAATATTCTTTGAAAAATAAATGTGCTTTTCTTTTTTCTTTTTCTTTTTTCTTTCTTTCTTTCTTTCTTTCTTTCTTTCATTCCTTGGCCAATGTTGTCATTCTGTCACTTAATGCATCTGAATATTTAAAAGCAAAGAGCACGTGACCTGTGATGGGAACTCTGGCTCTTTTTAGAGAAACGCTTCCTTTAGTTCAGCCCCACCCCTGGTTTATGGACCCACTTTAAAAATAAAGGCATGACACAGTGGGGGACTGTTTTCCCAATCTAACCAGAGGAAACATATTTTAAGAACTTTAACGTTAAATTAGCCTCTTTAAACATTTCTGATGCTACTTCCTGAAGATATTCAGATATACATTTTTCAAAAACAAAACCTGGTAGCCGTGTGGCCAATATTGATTGCCATATTAATAATCTTTTAAAAGAGTTCGGTTTCTATAAATGTCTCTTGATGGGACTACTGGGGGTTAATGGATTGGTCCATCTCATTAAATCATATTTTATGTGAAAATATCCTGTTTAAAACTCCCTATTCTGTTTTGCCTTTTGGACAAAATATTTTATTTAAGGGAGGAGAAACACATCATGCCACAAAAGATTGGTAAAGATGCACAAAGCTCAGGATAACAGTGCCTTGAAGCAAAAGCTAACACCTAACCATACCAAGCTAGCAACAATGTGGCTGGTTTGGGAACGGGGGACAAGCATAGACATTGCATGAGTACTTTAGGTCATAGGGGACTTAAAGATGAAACTAAAGCAAGATATTGATCAACTGGGAGAAGAGATTAACTGTAAACTCCAACTGACCCAAAACAATTGGAGCAAAACTATCTGTGCATTGTAACTGTTGAGTTTTATAATTGTAGATTTTTTCCAGTCTTTCACAAACACAAAACAACAGTTACACCTCTTTAGTTTCTGAAGTACAAGTAGGCAAATTGTATTCTTTGAGTCATACGTCAAAAACCTTTTTACATTGAGAATTTTGCTCCAGCGGATCCAAAAGAAATGGTGCAAAACAAATTTACACACCTGTATTAACATCTTCCCACAAACAATGTTTTAAACATATTTTTTTCTTAACACAGACAAATCAGTGAATACAACTGCAGTCACAAATGCTGCTTTACAAGTCCAACATTCTCTGCCACTTTTCACTTTCACTTTTGCCCCAAATGTACCACAGACAGTGGAGCAAGAGGGAGGAGTCTAAGATGGCGGAGTGAGCGATCACATTTTGTAGGCTCTGATGTAAATAGCTTTTCTTTTAGCCTTTGAACACAATTTTGTGTGCATTTTGCTACACACAGCAAGGTAATTGAAAGCATTTATAAAATGTGGTGGATTTGTGACAAGAAAAATGAGCTCCAAAAGTTTTTTGCTCAACTTTACTGAAGATGGGAGTTAATAATGGATGACCACGACTTTGGATTTGCCGCCCTCCTTGAAGTTGGTGATGATGGACACACAAAGCTGCAGACATTGAAATGGATGAGCAGATGGCCAAGGCTGAGAAAATCAACCAGGTACACACTCCAATTAAATCTCCCCATCCCAAAATGCATAAAAAAGGCAACCAAAGCCCTCATGGAGAGTGTATCGCCGAGACTATTCTGGAGGCGGTGAACTCACTGACAAAGAACTCAGACTGAACTTTTGCTAAAGTTAAAAAAGGATTGAAGAGAACACTGTCGCAATTACTGCGAACAAGCAAAATATTGAAGGGCTGCCCGGCACAAGGGCTTCTAATAAAGTAATTGACTCAGACGTTAAACAATTTATGGAAAAACAAATTAAACTGAAGAGTTAGACAAGGCTATTTTTAATATGTCCTTTTGAATCATGCTTCTGTTTATTATTTTCCTGCTCATGCTTTAGTTTTTGTCTTCTAGTTCATGTTTTGTCAAGTTAGGTTTTTTGGATCTGGTTATGCTTTAGTTTCATGGTTTACTAGTTGGGTTTTAGGTTTGTATTCAAGAGTCTCGTTTTTCCAGCCCTTTTGTTTCTCCTGTCTGCCAATTAACTTTATTCGGTTCACCTGCACCTAGCATTCAGTCTTCTCGTTTCACCTGGTTCTTGCTCCATAAAAACACATCAGTTCTGTTACTCATCGCGGAAACATTCCATTTCACGTCGCTGGTTCCTGTTCTTATGACCATGCCATGCCTGCCTGTTTTGCCCGCTTAGCTTTTTGTTCCTGCCTCCCTTGTGAGTGAGTTTTCGTGTTTTTTTGGGGGGGAAATTAAATCTCTCACTGACCGTCATTCTGTCTGCTCGTGCGCATTCTGGGGTCCTCCACTTTGTCAAACGTGACAGGAAGACTTTATCAAGACATAATGTCATTTATTTTGATATACTTTACAATTTACTAGGACGTTCAATTGCAAGGACACAAGAAATCTAACTTCAGACATATGTTGTTCAGAATGAATACCTGTTAAAAATTTACACCTCAGTGCATTAAAAATGTTTTCTGTATTCTAATTTTTTTTTTAAAGACAATGACATCTAAACTATAAAAAGCATATTATTTTGACTGACTCAAGCTATCAAAACACTCATCCTATGTTATACTGAATGGTGTCCTTGGTTTTGTCAAGCTGCACACCACACAGTTCAATCTATGCTTGTTTAGTGAAGAAGCAGATGGATGG